>OY783228.1:35434099-36764670 GCA_963678685.1 Patella ulyssiponensis | reverse complement strand
TATATAGGCTTCAATCTGTCTGTGAGAAATTCTGATAACTTATATTGCTAACTGAATATGTAAGATAAGAACAACACAATTACTATATATGACAATATAGAGGCTTACAGCTCAACATTATTATTATAATGAGAGAAAGTCATCCACCCTGTTAATGATATTAGGATCTTCTTGTTCTCCATTAATTAACTGAACATACCTGACAAGTCATGCAATATCACTGATGACATCAAACAGAAGGGAATACTTTCAACAATACACGAAAATCACTTTTGGCGAATCAAAAGTGGGGGACTCCTAGAAGCCAAGGCCCCTCCCCCTAAGTAACAGTATAAAAAAGTTTGCCCCATTATTCTGTTTATATAAGCTTTATGTCTGTGAGGTGAAGTTGATATTGAATGTTATACTTGAATCCAGACATATGCCACTATATAAAATTTTTTAGGAGGATGAACGTACCCACTACTCCCCAACCTAATATCACATCTAGTTTCACTTAGAAAATGGTTTAATAAAATACTTTGACTGTACGAAACTAGTCATATTACTCATAATGTTATTGACAGGTATTGTAGGCCTGGTTCTCAGTGCGAGTCGTCTGTTCATATATAACTGTCAAAAATCTTGTCAATTTCATCAGTGAGATCGCATCAAAGTATTACAGTGCTTCTCTGGAACACCGGAAGAAAATATTTCATCATAAATCATTTTACTGTCAAAATGAACTGCAAAATGGGTTAATGAATGGAGCCCATAAAATTGAATTTATCCTTTAGTACATCCATATCTTGAGGCCAATGTTCGCATTAAAACACTCCCAAGCTATAGTAATCCTACCAATAAATAATATAATAAAACAAATTTATTGGATTGATCTTGTCAAGACTGCACTCAACCGAGTTCAGGACATATTTCACGTAAACTGATAATGGTACCAAACGTTCTCTAACTCTAAGCATACCACACCTCATGCACCATACCCATCACAATTAGCTAAGTAAGTGTGAATATTTGGAGGGTACTTTTTGCAATGTAACCCCTGGTTAAACAACAATCTGACATGTGTGGCCACAGTAGCTAGGCTGGTGGTTTGAACACTGGACTCGCCACCAGAATGTCCTGAGTTTAAAAACTATGATAAGTTATAATATTCATCTTACATTATGAAGTTATTTTAGCCCTTTCCTCATTTGTCAAGTGTGTTGTGAATCGGATATAAAACAAACCCTATATGTACAAATTAGTAGTATAAGTAAAAGATACTTTCACTGCTGGTATTTAGAATAGTAACCAGAAAGAAGATGAGAGGGAGAGAGAGAGAGAGAAATGGGGTTTGACGTCCACTCGACACAAACTAGGTCATTTTGGGACTAACATATGGTTTCAATTTTTTTTCAATAATTCGCTTGCGGGTAGGGGTCTTTAGCAGTGGGAGGAAACCGGAGTGCCCGGAGGAAACCCACGAGGTTGAGAGCCGCCCCTATCTCCATGCCACATACGCTCACACCAGGGTTCGAAGCCACAGCCGCAAGTCAGAGGTGACCGGCCAGCTAGATGTCGAAGCGCGGCACTCTAGACCGCTAGGCCATCCCAACCCCCCAAAGAAGATGTGAAACCCCATTCCTGACATACCTAATAGAAACGTGTGTACTGGATTGTTTAAAGATTAAATATACAAAACTGCACATTAAGTGATTTGGCTCAGCTGATAACGTGATCTGAATAATGGTTTAATCACCATATGGTAACCATGACAAAAGGTCAATGACCATATAATAATGCAATTTCAAAATGTGTTGTGTAATGCCAGCCAATAGACCATGTTGCAGGGATGTATAGCTTACTAGAGGTATATTGGAGTCTACACCTGAGACTGCTGGTCAATCAAATAAATTTTGAAACTGACATTGATGATTTATTTAACTAACAGACGAAAAGATGATCAAAGTTTTTCCTATTGAGTATTGATTATTGCCTTCAGGCCACAGGTATACAATTTTATACATGATAAATTGACAGCTACCATACTATATCGTTAAGTCCAATCAAAATAAACCTATTTTTCTTAATAAAGGTGAGCTGGTACAAATATAATAAATCATATATAATGACATCCATGCAATTGTACAAAAAATTTATATTCAATTTAAAACCGAAAATAAGAACAAAATATAAATTTCCAAAGATTATACTGTTGCTGCAAAAACTATCGAGCGCAACAGAATTATATACAACTTTTTCTTGTAAAAGTTGAAAACCTACCTCATTTATTGCTTTTATATAATAATCCAAATTGGTTATAGCGAACTGATTGCTAGTGTTCAATATAGTTAACAAGATATTTTAATAAGCTTATATACATGGCCTGTACTTTTATCACTATTAAATTACAATATTTACAGTACGGATGTTCTGGATTACGTAAAACTTCATTCATGATGTAAAATCAGAATTTATCAGACGTATGTACCTGAATGTGACATATATACACTCAAGTCAGCTAACTATTTTGACGTCATCCTCAAGTTTACTCTTCAGCTAATGCCATCGATGTTTGTGGAATTTAACCTGACTACCAACTAAAATTTACATAGTCGTCGTAATCCACAAATATTCAATCTACATAAACAGAGTGATATCTAGTCAATTCTTACAGACAGCCAAGTTACCCACATAGATTATTTTTTTCCATGGATAATATGAATTAAGCAATAAAAAACTTATGCCATCAACATACACAGACACATCAACCACTCAATTCAAAAAAATCTTGCAGCCAAACATAAATATTAACTGATGATCAAAGATGGTACAGTGATTAAATGACTCTCTTAATATTAAAACTTGCACTTCTGTTTACAGAAAATTGCTCAAAGCATTTACCATTTACAGAAGTATCTTCTGCAAAATCACAGACAGATAAACAAAACAACAATTAGCAAAAAATTCTAATCAGATTTAAATTTGTTTTCAAATCCAGAAAAGTGTTTTCAGTTACATTCGAAAAATAAAGATCTAAATCATAATAGAACAATAACTCTGTATATCACCATAATTAAAGTGGATAAGACAGAAATGGGACGGAAGTTAATGCTTCCACTAGATGTGTTCCAGACATGATACAATCTTAAAAACATCATAAAAACTAACCAAGCCACCAATATATTTCTCATGTTTCCATATCACATTGAATCATGCAAAATATTATATAATATCAGTTTGCTTCAAACTGTCAAAAGTTATTATGCTTAAACAAGAGAATTCACTTACAACACAATAATAAAAAAAATTCACAATACTTATCACAATATACTCTGAAGAATAAAAGAACTTGATTAAAGGATAATTTAAATGATGTCTAATGATGATTGTGCATTAAAAATGACTATAAATTATTTCCAGGGAAATATATTGAAAAGGATGTTACACTAATTTTAAACCGTGTTAGAAAATTAAAATTTTGTTTGTCACACAAAAAGGATTAAAGATGTGTAAACTGTGATATTAAAGTTACATTATGGGAGATAAGATAAAGAGATGGCAGTTCTCACTATAATAGTTAAAAACTAGATAGTGTAAAGGTAATTTGCTGAAAATTTCAGTCAAATTGATCCACTATTAGCCGAGAAAAGAGCGTTTGAAATATTCACATAGCCTCGGTTATCATACTCAAATCATTAATATAAACAGCATAGTCTCGATTATCCACTTGATTGATTTAATTATCAACGGCCATTAAGCGGCATATAGGATTTTAATCCGCCAACATCGAAGGCTAGCCTTGACATCAAGAGTTTATTATGGTCTGGATATGTTAATTAATGTCTAATTGATTATTTAGATAACATTTCAGGCCTAAAGAATGACCTGTAATAAGCAGATTTCGCTCTTGCATAATGCTATTTTAATTTTACATTACAATGTTTAGGGTAGTTCCGGAAATAACCAGATGCTCAGGATCAGACGGAAACATGATCAGATCGGTAGAACATAGGGCAGGCACCGGTAGTTATCCAGTAGACCATCTCAGAGTAATTCATTCCATTTGCAGAAAGACTACATTTTTGGAAGTGGAATAAATAATTCAGTTATCTTTCATCAAATTATCTTTTTTTTTGAAAGATAAAATTATTATTTCTTTTTTATCAACCTTTTTATCAAAACCTCTGACTTTGAATGTGTGACAAACATGAACTTTGCCAGATTGTGTACTGCTTCTTTATTATAATTTATGTGCTGAATTTGCATTTTTGGTAAAATATAATATATTCCTAAACCTAATCCAAATTAAAATGCACTGTAATTTATCTTTTAACATCTTATTAAGGTTCAACTGATTTCAGGTTGTTTAAGGATTATAGACAAAATGACCAACAACTTTGTAGGTAACAAAAGTCACAGCGTGCTATGATAAGAGAATTTTGCCCAGACAGCAGTGCAATGGACAGAATTTTGCCCGGACAGCAGTGTAATGGCCTACTCTTATTTCAAATCTCAACTATTTAAATAAAATCCAGTTAAATGAATAAGCTTTGCTATATCTTTTGACATTTTGACTATAATTTGCATTTTGGCTGTGCAACATTTCATCTGTATGGACTGCGTATCCAGTTTGCTATAAGGGGGAATTTTGCCTGGATGCCAGCACTACAGCATGCTCTTACCTCAAATTCCAATTTTTCCAATTGTTATTTAATAAAAAATTAGCTTCGATATTTATATTGACTTTGCATTATCCATATTTTTGACTGAATGTCTAATCAAGGTCAATGGTACTAATACTATTATTATATTGTTATTAAATGCCCAGAATACATAACCATATATAAATAAAACAGAATAAAAATCCACTTTTAATTTGAGTAATTTATTGAGATATGAACAAATTTCAAATCGAATTCATCTTTTTTAAATCTAAATTCATTAACCATAATTCATTTAGCCTATTTTATCTGTTCACTTGAAACAAGTGTAATATGTTCGGGGTAAATCTTGATTGTTTTTCTTTTATTGTAATAGGCCAAACGACATGACATCAGGTGTCATCCTACATGTAACTGATCTTGTACTATATATTATCTTCACTTACCTCCTGACCTTACAGGGTCACCCACATTTTGCCTGAGGGGAGGGCTTACAAAATACAAACATCAAACAAAAGTTGATCTAAAGCCTATTGAGCTGTGAAAGTGTCAGTTGTTGGGAGGGTAACTGACCGTTTTATTGTCAGTCTTGCATGTTAATATGGATGTTATATAGGCCTACCCATCCTAACCCCTTCAGCTACTTGCCGTGTGATATTACAGAACTTTAACATGCCCACTTCAACCGAGATAAATTACCTAGATAATAATCTCCCATTGAGACAGTTTAATAAAACACACAGATTTTACCACAATGGGGTGTCTTAAATTATGTCTCATAATATCTACCTACTCATTTTTTTTTATCCTTTCACTAGATCAGTAAATCACAAGGTTGTTTTCTATAGATTTATAGATAAGTTTACTAACATAATAAATAGTTGTTTGTGTTTGAAAGAAAAATATAATCAATAATGCACCCTTTTTCTTACCAATTTAATATTCTTTGTAATTTTGATTTCATTCAATTTGCATTAATATATCAAATTAGCTTATAATAAATGACTTAGTCAAATAAATTTCATTAAATTAAATAGAACTTAATTAATTTATTATAAGTACTTATGAATCAAAAGAGACAATCTGAATTATGTTCCCCAGAAGCTCCCACAACTCTTATAAGCAGCAGTTATTTGAACCCTGTAAAATTTTAATTGAGGAACAATTCCCTTTGAAATTGCCCCAATAATATCAATGATTTCTACATAAATAGGCTATATACAATTTCAGGATATGTCGATTGTGGTTATAGCTGGTTGACTGCATCAAGAATTTAAGAATACATTTCCTGCTTTTTATGACAACAATTAAATGCACAATGATTTACCTAAACTAGATTAACTGTCAATTTAATAACGTTCAACAACCTAATACTCACTGTCGACTGATTTTTTATCAAAGAAAACTAAAATATTATTTATTATTGGATCAACTATCGCTGTTGGCGTTATACATTAAGTCTAATTACATTTTACAAAATAGCAAAATTTATCATTAAAACCACATCCTGCTATGAAAAAAAATGTTTTGCAAATGGATATTTCATAACAATTATTTTCAATATTAAACTTTTTAAACCATGATTTCTTTTCTTTTTTTTTATGTCACATCATGTCGACAGTCGTCTGTCCCTCAGTATATCTCAAAATAATCTTTATAAAGCTAAAATAATAATTTTCATAAAACAAAAATAACTTTCATAATTTGTGAAAAAAAATATTTTATATAGATTTTTCAACAAAATACCAGTAACTAGCATATTTGTTCCTTTTTCAATTTCAGGCTATAACTTATCTAGTGAAGTCTTCTGCAGAAATGATTTTGATTTAAATGAAAATAAGAGAAACAAAGATTCGATAGGTACTTACAAAAGAAAAGCAAAATATCCTGCGATTATATCACATCCACAAATTATCACAAAAATATGGAAACACTTATCCCAATGCTGTAATAAGGCACATTAAGCTTATGGTATAGACCAGTGTTATAGCATGTTTAACAACAAGCGTGTATATGGACAGCCTCCTACACTACTTCTATACTTGTTCTGCTTGATCTAGTTACAAGAGAAAAACAAGCCAGCTATCAGTTTGACAGGATATGACAGATAACTAGTAGATAGTGCGTAACTTGTCATCCTCGCCACTAAGAGGTGCCACTCGAAATCACCTGAGGAGATCAATACGGCTATGTTTCGGAGGATTTTTCTTAGCAATGTCGCCAATGTTAGGCTTTTGCCATGGAGGCTCTTGTCGCTCATAAATTAACCTTTTATAAACAATAGCCTGCCAAGACATTTGTTGTTAATTCAAATGTCATACTCATATCCAGTATAAAGGTGACATATCTAATTAAAATATTTCATGAAAATATTCATTAAAACCTCTGAATAGATATTCACAACATTCTTCAACAATGGTCTTTTTCAATTTGCACATTTCTCGTCAGGTTAATTTTTTTTTACTGTTAAGCTATCTATCACGATTCATACAGATCTGACATGATTATCATAGTCCTAATTAAATTTCATATTAATTAATCTTAACCATTATCATAAATAATATTAAACTTTGGTAGGACTAAACATTGTCTTTGTGCTCAGACTTCCCCTGTCTCACTACTTTTCTGTCCTTCTCAAAATTTGAAACAAAAATTTGAATATTATACATGTATTTGTTAGCAACTAAACAATTCTTATAATCTGTCACTACCTTAAAGTCATTAACGAGAATTTTTCTAAAGTTAATGTTAAAACAACATGTTACAAAAAAAAGAAAATCACAACTAATTCACTCCCTTGAGTATCCTTTTTGCATTATGTAACAAAACAATACTAAATTATAAAACAGAATATAAGACAGATGGCGTTCTTCTCAACCTAGTTATTGTTATCAGCCTTAATTCCGACAACTAGACTTTCGGTCATACTACTGAATTGATATATGGGTATTTAATCCATTATAAAGCAGATTATCAGTTCAAAGTATGCAACATATTTATGACAATTTACCAAGATCACTTTTCTCGTTACATAGGGCCTATAGTTACAGCACTAATATAATAAATATTATGAAACGTAGCTAACATAATACTATTTTATATTACATTGTGAATCAGATATTAAATCACAGCATTACCTCATAGTTTTCCTATGTCAGATCATGTGATCCAGTGATCAGTGTATAGTGACAAGGATTTAGAGTACATCATCATTAATCAAACACAATCTCAATAATAGGATGGAAAAGAGATCAGGATTTAGAATGATTTAAGTTAATAAAATAAAAAAATCTCCATCTCATGCCCCAGCTGTATTAATAACAACATCAAAGTGTTAATAGTCCTCCATGTTGTTTTTCTCAGATACTGTGCAGTAAGCCTACTCTAATTATGTATTGTACTTTAACCTTTACATTTACAGTTAATTAATAAATATGGTCATAACAGGCTTTAAAAAAACATTATTTCAACAAATCTATTTGATATGCAGATCATGAATGAATTATATTAATTTTTTTTTTCAAGGAGCCATATAATATAATATTATAATCAGGGTATATTTAAAGAAGATTAAAATCTAAAAAAACCCAACACATATTAATCCATACATCAGGGGAGGGGGGAATTAATCATTAATGATACATTTAGGACTACATATGCTTCTTACTATAATAATATCAAACAACTTACAAATAATTAATGATGGGGGAATCAGGTTACAATTACTTCCCTGTAGGTGCACGAGGTTCCTGAAGATAGATCCACCAATTAGGAGAAGCATGATACAATGTGAGGAATCTTTACACAAGAACTTCGGTCCAAGTCGACAACAACTCGTCACCTGATTTAATACGAAATAGATTGACAAGCCATCAGGATTTGGCAGAGACGAAGAACAATTGACTACCTTAGGACACAATAAACCAATGGTCACTCACTGGAGATTTCTTGAGGCAGATGGCCAGCCCCAAATCATCTGCTCAAGGCATGTAAAAGAAAGCTAATGACCTGAGTTTTAATAACAGAGATGAACGTAAGATATTAAGGAAATGACAATGAAAAGACAACAGAATTTGGCAACTTTAACACCTGTTGGTATTAAAGATGTGGCCGGCGCGTGCTGTCTGTTAATGACCCTTGTTCAAGACTGCTCATGAATGCCTCAACTGCTGAAAAGAATTAAAAGATTAAAGGCAAGGGTGGATCAGGTATTGAAATCATTAGATGATCTGACATGGCAGGTCAAATGACCAATTAAACTTTTACTAATACCTCTTCTCATCAAAGAGATTATTATTTCATTAAGCGAAAAGAAAAATGACTTCTAGTCACTAATTAATATCCCTACATCAAAACAAACCAGGATAAATGATACATCCACAGCAATTACAGAAACAAAAAGTAGTTCACTGATATCGATGGCATTAATTCGCTTTATTTTTTCAATTTAAAATACCTATGTCATGTGACGTAATTCCATAAAACAAATATGTTGATTGCAATTACGCAAAGTTACAAGTAATTACATTTTAGAAATAACGAGGCCATCTGCAAATAAGGAAGTTGTATACATATATGATATATATTGTAATAGGTGGTATTACTGTATAATAACTGACAACAAACACTGTCTGTATATCAGTATCCAATCACATTAAATATAGAATCCATCCAAGTTATTTTTACAACAAATCGCAAAAAGGACTCCAGATTTAGAAAGTGCCAAAAGTGTTACTATCTAAATGTGACTTGCCTCTAAATATACCCTGCTGAACATACGTAATTGATATACATTAGGTATGTCTATGTAACAAAAATAGCCATTACACTGGATATAAACATAGAACGCAATAGAGTAAAGAGCACACAAATTCATATTACCTTTGAGGTGTGAAGACGTGATTCCTCCGTCGCTTTTAATATCCAATCATGATAGAAAATTTGGTAATGGTAGATTTTTGTGTCGACAAAACCTGACAGGAATACATATGTTGAAAGTTATATCTCTTAGGAAATATACTTCAGGAAGAAATATATAGATCTCCTGGTTGCTTAATGGTGATGAGATATAGAGGCAGGTATTGTAGAATACTAGCAGACGCTGGCCGTTTGTAACTCTAGCTGACTGCTTATCTCACAAGCTTGACGTCATTGCCAACAGCTAGAAGGAATTCTTGAGGTGTAGCATGTCAGAAAAATCAGGCAGAACTCAAAAGAAATGTATAGAACAGAGTTGGGTCAGTGAGTAATATGGATGGATCAAGAAATAGACCTATGTTCATTAACTATATACTTTTATATATAGTTCACCTACTTTCTATAAGCTTTCATCATACAACAATAATATTATTGTTTTTACTGGCTAGATCTCTGCTGGAAATGTATATAAATTGTACATAGATCTTATATCACATAAATCATTCTGAATTATCTAAGCATCGTTATTTTCCAATAGATCGCAGTGAGATTGTTCCATTTTTTCTTCACTTCCATGCAGTTTTCTGCAATCTTGACATTTAGATTGTTAGCAAGGAAAATACAACAAATAAAACACATACATCGCGATTAAATTGGCTTATATAAAATGTAGATAGATGATAGAAAGAACAGAATGTTTTATATAGTTTTTAATATATAAAATAAACCAAAAATTCTAGTAATTTTCATACAAAGTAAGGGCAAGTGGCTCTTATTTTCATTCAAAGAGTGAGACATATGGACCAAGTAGTTAATATAATTTGCATTTTGTCATTTAGTTATCTTGAATCATTTTGTCATTATAAACATATTTTTCTGGTTCATGAGAAAAATAATTTCTGTGAATGAACCTCGACAGAACATAAAGAGCAACCAAATCAAAATTTACTTGACATTAATCTTGATGGAATAATACCCAGTTTAATTACCCTCAAATTCCCCGACTCTTATGAAGCTTTAGATATTCAAAATTCTCTATTAATTTAATGTTCAGGTAGTTTTATAATAACACACGAAATTTTATTAATGTTCATAATATTTCAAAATTTTCAAATCTTATTATATTTCAAATGTCATTCTGGGTTGACATATCGGCACTTGGTTTATCTATACACATCTATATACTGATACACCGTAATCTAAAATCATACAAGATTTAACATCGATTTCAGTTCAAGAGATTATTTGTTATTTGTAGAAACATCTCATTAAATCTCCAATTACAGTAAATGCTCCAAGAAATAAAAATTGTGCCATGTAGATATAAAATTACACAGTTCCACTTAAAAGAGCTAAATCGCTATTCCTTGGCACCTAGAAATGGACACAAATGGGTTGCAAAGCATATAATAATGTAATATGAATGTGTATATAAACTGATTTACATTCAATCGTTTTTATGTTATATGTCTGTCCGGCAAAATGTGGAAAGAGTCTGAATTAAATAAGAGTCTTTGGCGTCTAATTATTCTGATAGTATTCTCCTACATGGGATATGTTTAGCCTAGTTCTAGTCGCTTCATACAACTGGTGCTGGAAAACATTCAGGCCAATGATACGTATGTCAATTTCATTTTGTCTAGAAAAGTTGGATATCAGAAGCCAAACTTTTGACAGTATCAATGTTGATTTAAATGGACCAATAAGTCATGTTTACAATGTCAAAGACTGTGGATAAAAAATAAGTTTAAGATTTGGCTCCTTTAAGAAATCTCCCCCTCCCCCTTTGTTAAATTTTTCTCATCACAATCAATATTAATTATCACCTAATAATACAAATTTGTTGGGGGGTTTTATTAGGAACTCTGCAATTTTGGAATGCGACCTACATACAAAAGCCAAAAACATGTATATATCTCAATATGATAGCTTCATTCAATAAGATATGCCACAGATGAGTTGCCAATCCATGTTAAGGACAAAATCTATTAAATATCATGAGTGTAAAAAAACGGAAGCTTGTATAAGCTGATGGATATTTCATTAAATTGTGCCAGGTTAGATATAGGGTGGATTTTTTCAAGAAAAAGACGGGGGCTGTATTAGACTGCATTAGACTGAAGATATAAATTTGATACATAATATGATAACCATATTACGACGTCCTTAATCATGGTGTAAGCCATAACAACTACATGTAGAGAAGCTAATACACTATTTTTTTTAGCCTGCAGCCATTTTCTACACCTTCATCTAGCTTGTCAATTTTATTCTTACATCCTCTAACAAGAACAAAAAAAGATACAAAAACTCAATGCAAATACTAAAATCTTAGATATTTTAACATAAATACCCATACAAAACAATAAAAATATGTCGAATGATGATATAAAAGTGATGACATTTCTATAAAAAAAAAATATATACCAAGAATGACTTTTCTAGATAAAATATTAATTAATGAACATGGGATTCAGAAACCTTTTTAATAATATCATTAAATCATTTTTTATATCTACTAAACACAAATAACAGAAAAATACACGTCATAAGCTTATAAACCTTATCATATTTTTAATTAATTTCCTAAGTTAGTAACAGTAGTCCATACTATGGATTAAAGTTAAGGAATTATTAAAACTCTTGAGATGTTGGATAATTAAAAGCTGAAAAACTTGGTTATAAATAGTATCCACTGAGACGTTGGATAATTAATAGTGGTATGACTTGGTCATAAATAATATCCATTGATAAAACATTCTTTCAATAATACTAATTTAAGTTCAGCTTTACAGATATATATAAATTGAAGAGCTTACCTGAAATGTTTATCTATGAGAGTACATATATGTGAGTAATGTTTTAAAACTATATGTCTTCTTGTAAGTACAAAATAAGTATGAGAAGGTAAGCTTCCAGTCAAGATCCCACGCACAAATTCTCTAACTAACATATCTATTGTGCATACTTTTGTTCGGGGAAGTGATGGAAGAAAAATTGTCATATTTTGTGGAGAACATGCAGTGCCATCACTTATTGGACTTCATCCATGCGCCATAGTTTACCTTAGACAAACAGAAACCACTAGTATATTTGTCTTGAGTAACTAGGAAATGACTTGCTTCGACCATTATATGGGCTAACATCAGGAGCGCAGGACCTTGTCCGCTTTAAGAAGATCAGACCCGACCGCGGCATGCGTCACACGATTGCTCTGTCCACAAAACCTCAAACAATACTAGGTAAATAGCCAAACAACTGTTTTGTACATCATGTTGTGAAATGCACAAAGACATTGTGGAATTCCTACTTCCGACTTTTGAACTAAAAAACCAGCCACCATGCCAATGTTTGGACTGAGATAGATTTAAAAATTAAACGCATTACTTTTTCTTACTCAGGCGAACTCTTATTTTCCGTTGAAATGGAAACTCAATAGTCAATCAAACAAGATTGAGATTTGATGTCAACAGTCATCTTTACACAGTCAACAGACGCTGTGTAACAGCAGACGACAAATAAATTGAGTGCCACTACTAAGACAATAATTCAAGAGTGAGATTGAAGAAAGTGTTAAGCCATCTTTAATACTAACACCATAAACACAACCAAGTCAAATATTTTAATGACCTTAAAGCAGTAGAACAAAGGTTTACTGCTCATACACAAATGTGACAAAACTTTCAAATGATAACAAAATAAAAAATTTTGGGGATAACAAAAATAAATGTATAACAATTGTGTACATTAAAAAAAGTACATGGTGTTGAAATTAAAGGGATGTTGACCCCAAAAGTTGCACTGGTAGATCTTAGTCTAAAGCTACACGATGAGAAAATTTTATAAATCTGTCCAATAAAATTCTCTAAAATGTATGCCTGTGTTTTTATTTCATAATTTTAATACATTCCCTTTAGATTTTCTTAAACTATTTTGATCCACTGTCCAAATTAATCCTGCTTCAATGTTGACCATTTGGTTTTGTAGAAAGACTTTAATATCATGATAATTCCTTGTATTTACTGATGAGCATTCGGCTAGCAGTGAGTATAAGACAGTGTTTATACCATTGTTCCTAATAAGCACAGTTTTCATAATAGACATTACTGAAGCGTTTGTAAATACAGTAAAACAATCAGTGATATCCTACAGTAAATAACAGACCAGTTGTCACATAGTCCCTCATGTCACATACAGTCTTCCTGGCATTATCACACATTTTTACACTTCTCATAGTATTTGTTCAAAATGTTCTATATATTTGTGTGCTTTAAATATCTGATTTGTGGCCATAAAATTGTTATTTCATCAAGATCATCAATTTCCTGTAGGTCTTAAATACAAATCTTTATTTACTTTTGATGAAAATATTGTTTAAATTGCTGAAAAATATATAGTTTTCAGGAACTAAAAGAAGAAACGGATGAATCGGAACCAAGCAAGTTGTACATAAAAAAAGAGATCTAATAAAATGTTCAGATGCATCTTTTTACCAAATCAAAATCACTGTGGTTCACACAGATTTTAGAATTAACTACACATTGCTAGCTTATCATATTCTTTATTCGGTTCTTATACGCTTTCAATACGTACTGTACATGTCTAAAGTGAGCTGGAGCCAGGGTTTTTAAGCCAATCCACCCATCGAGATGGCCAAGATGAACCAGTTTAAAATAAAAAGCCTTCCCGAGACAAGTCACCAGCTGGAGTTTTTAAACTGGTCTATTTGCCCCACATTTGCGTTCAGACGACAAAATTAAACTGGTTTAACTATCCCTAGGGTTTAAAACTTAAGCATCTGAACAGGCTATTTTTCTGTCTTGTAATAATAATAGTATTATTGTATTTTGTGGCCATACACTGAGACCATACCAGTTTGTCAGTTCTATAAATGATAAGACTGTTTCTTAATTTGCAGATATACACTACATCTTTATCTTGCTTATATAAACTATTACAGTGTAAGTTTACACAGTAATAAAATGAATGAATGATAGCAGACAAGACTACTGTGTGAAAGATTTTTTTTTAATTTCACTGTAACTGTTAGACATATGATTATTATTACCCCAAAACAGTGATAACTTATCTTTAAAAGTTTCCCAAACCTTAATCTAAATGTTCCAGAATAACACATGGACTACTTAATTATGTCAAAGAACCCTATTGAGTATTTTAGTTTTTCCAAAGTTAGAGTGATATTTCAACAGTAAAATTGGCAAATTTTGATAAAACAGGAAAATAGCTTTATTTATTTGTTTATTTATACTTCCAAAGGCCTCCACTCCATATAGATCTGGGATCAGACAGGTGAACTTGGAATATAGTAGACTATTTATATTTAACTTTTTCTGCTGCTCAATACATGTTTCCCATAAATCCCTGCACACCTCGACTGTAGCTTTACTAAACATCATCTCATTGGTTAATCCCTAACATCAAAGAGAACACATTTAATTTAAAAACACTTCCAAATCCCACTGTAATAAAGACAAAACAAAATTTGAACGATGGAAAATGAAAAGAAATATGATCTGTGTTTTAATCAGATTGCCAAGAACTCCTGCAGATGTATTCACGGGGCCAAATCAATTTCAAATAGGACACGCAAAAAACATCCCACATAAAATAGAATTACATGTACTTTTCAGAATAAACCAGAAATTGTATTCTCTTCATACAGAGTAAATAAATCAGACTTGTTTATTTGCAACTGCAAGTGGTCAAATCATACTAAGAAACTAAGGGAAAACTTTACACTGCATTCTCACCTATAGTCTGGGAACATAACTGAGAACCTATAACATTTAATCAAACAGGTACTAAAATATCATTGCTGCAGTGTCAAAAGGTTGTATCCGAGTTTTGTCAATTATTTCAGGAGATCCCAAAAACACATAGGGGTTAACAACCATGATATCGAACAAACATACTATATGTAAATATGTTTTAAAATTTCTAAAGATTATCTCAATTTCTATTAATGAAAATTATATGTATAGCTGTTTAAACAACATGCCAATATCTGCACATATATGAAGCTAGGGAAGAAATAAAGAGTGAAAGTTTTGGCATGAATTATTACACTTTAAGGTGTTGATCAACAAAAGTTGGCTAAATGTTTTCAAAGACAGCCCATGAGATTGCAAATTTGAATAACCAAACTAAATAAAGTCAAAGTTCAGGTTAAAACAAGTTAAAACAAACGGTAAACTAACTATCTTTTTTCTACTTATTCTTGCTCATAATAATTATTCCAACATTACCTGAGAACCTTTATGAAATGAACAGTAACTGATAGTTATCACAGATATATTGAAAACAGCTTAGGTTACCAATGGTTACATATGTTCTAATAATTAACAACAGTTCCACCATTCACTTTTTTGTCAGTTGATTTTCTTTGATCCTCTTTTTTCTGGTTGAAAGCAAGTTTTTGTTGTAAATGTAATTTTTTTATAATAGTATTATTTTCATAAGGTTATATTAATGGGATTGAAGTTTTCATAAATGGTATCACATAGAAAAAAATATATAACCATGTGGATGTAATATTTTAGACCAAGAGCTTGGTCTTCTGCATAGTGCACAGAAGCCAAGACCCAAGTCATGCAGGGTTGTAATTCCTCTAGTTTTAATGAAGCTTCTCGGTTTAATGGCTAATTGACAGTTGGAATTCATGTAACAGTAGGTCTGAATATCAAAATAATCTCCACCACATCGGTCTATTGAAATAAAAAATAATGACTGTCAGTCTTAATGACTGTTAGTCTCAAAACAACCCACGTTTCATAATTCATTATTTCCTTGAGTGTTTATTATTTTAAAAACTATAATTCACCTTAAAACAAAAATATTCTAACATACTGATGATTATTCATTAGCGATAGGATAATTACTGGGCGTTGAACATTTGTTCAATAAATTTACCTCCAGGATTTAGTTTGGGGGTAGTAAGTAGAAATATTCAAATTCAATTCAAAGCATATATCAAAGTGGGGCATTAAATCGTAAACATAAATTATAAGAGTTTTGTTAATTATTTTTCCACATGAATAAATAGTGTAAATATTGTCATATGTCACATTTCTAGGTATCTATTTTGTACTTTTTGTAATAGAGAATTAGTTACATACTGTGTTTTGTATTCATGGTATTTACTATCTTCAAATAAGGAGAGCAGGTGACAAATTGTGTATTACATCATCGGCCACTAACCCTACACTTAGAGAACATAAGACCACTCTTGACCTTCCGCTCACCTCTTTCTTTATACTTTTAAGCAGTAGGGGGCGAGCTTTTCAATCATTTTATAAGTTAGAATAATTTTCCAGTAGATTAAGAACAATTGACCTATATGATTATCTATATGTTTATCTACATTTGGTGGTACAATTGAGAATCAAAGGTAGAATAAGCATCACTCTTCAAAACTTCTGCTGGAATAAGAATTCTGAAGCTTACAAATTTGGCTAATTTCAACACATTTCTGACTGCACTAACAAGGACTGGAATTAATTGGATAGGACTAGTTGTGCTGAAATTTGAACAAAAGTGAATTTTTCTCATTATATTAATCTCTACATTCACCTTCATTTTTCCCTTTAAAATCTGACAAATTATCGATCTCTACATCTCATTCCTGTAGGACATTATTTATAATAGCTGCCAATATATCATAAATTAGATCAGATGTCCATCATAATGTAATCAGAAATTACGCAGAAAAACAGACTAGAAAGTAAATTATATACAATATGATTTATTGCCTAATATCCTCATGCCCCATATGTAGCAAACAAAAACTATAATCTTCATTTGAAACCATATACTGCAATCATTAATATAATCAACTCAGGTAGCTAAGCTTTTTATAAATATGGTGCACCAGTATTTATGGTTGGAATTCCAACAAAAATAGCCCTAATAATATGGGTCTGGACGACAATAAATATACCAATTGATAGTATTATAGACTTGATCAGTATGACAGGTATATTTTTCTTGTCTATCAGATTACCCAGTTACCTCGTTATCGTTGATTTAAACCTATCTGGGTTTTTTTTATTTCTAACTTTAGCACATGGTTATTACTACATTTATTTCATCCATACCATCAACCAGCATCATCATCATCAGATGCCATGCAACATCCACATTCTTTTCATACTCAATTAACACTGATAGAAAACATTGGAACATACATATTATTTGAGTTAATGAAGATGACCATGGAATGAAATAATGGCATGAAAGATGATAGCCAGACAAAACATGGAAATACTTCCATATATCTATGTCGCGAAAAAAATTTAGTCATAGTCACAGACAGTGACTTATCTGACAGGAAAACCTGGATGTTGATCAATTTTAAGAAAGATGCTTTTGGCCTTCAAGATATCTGATTTGTATCACGATCACAAGCGTTTCCGGACATATAATAAATCTCTAGAACAAAAAGTACCAGAACATTGAAAATCGATTAGGTTCATCCTCTCATATGCCTAACACCAAAGTTTGTAAAAAATCTGTTAAAAACTGCAGAGTCATTGCATTCACAAAAGGAAGCATGACTCAATAGGGATTATTCTCTTACGACCTCTATGCTTCAAACCAAATTTGAAAATGTTAAAAACTCTAGCCAGTAGCCTCTATCCTATTCACAAGCTAATTTTTGTACATATTAAAAATGTATCAGTACAATATCTAGACACAACCAATGAAATTGTCAAAGTGACTGACGTTCCGATAGCAGCCTACTTGTTAGTTGTTGAGAAAGATAAGAAATGATATGACATGGTGTTTAACATCCTACTTTTTATGCATTGTGCCATGACTGAAATTTTGTACTGTTATTGACGCTACAACCAACTACTAGTTGGATGTCTAACTATCAAGTGATCTTTAATAATATGCTCTAATTCTATCCTAGGAACATCAGGGGTTTTTTGGTCCCATCTAAATGACTAGATGCTTTTCCAAGCCCTCAATCTTCCACCAATTTAGGAGGAATATCAGGCTAAAAAAACAACTCAATGCCTTCTTCTTAGTGAGTTAGCACCATTTCTCCAAACATGATACATGACAATTGGATCCAAAAGGCCTATTTTTTATCAAAAAATTTACAATACCAGTATGTTCCATTAATAATTAATATCTAAACTGTATGTGTGATGTATTTTGAATATCTTACCTTCCTTACTAGTATGATAATTATACAAACAGCTACAATATTCGAGCAATAACTCTATAAATAACCAATCATACATTAAATAAATAGAGTGGCCTATCCGACTGCTATATATTGAAGGCCATCACTTGACTAGACTACTAACTTAACTCTATAATTATACACAGTTCTCCCATAAAAACATAATAATAGAACGTCTGTACTCAATGTATGACGCCTACTGTATCCAAGGAACCAGTGTTAGAAGCGAGAACGTCAGAGTCGATAAAAAATCTATTACGTCATCAATTGCCAGCCTACATAATAATGTAAACATTACGCACTCGAACAGGTAAGTCTATATTGGGTACAGCTATTATAGAAACTGTACCAGACCAAAATAGATAGTAGTTTAATTTTAGCTCAGACCTTTCTCGTTTGTGGTTTGGAAACACAGGCTGACATGGAAAAGTCAAACCTGAAACCCTAATTAGATGTAGAGGCATATGAAGTTTACGTTGGGAATTCTCTGACATGGGTAGAATAGCTGTTTATGATTTACCATCTGGCTGGAACCATGTTGTTTAGCGCATCAGCCCGAATTGTATCTCTAATGATATGACTTAAATATCAACTCCATCCGTAGATAACCCCCGAGAAGGCCTATATCATATCTTCTACACAATATGGATGCCAAAAACTTAAATTATAGACAACGGACAGATGTTTATATTATAGATTATAACATGAGAATATTCACATGATAAAATCTATAACAATACATATAATGTACTTATATCTAAAACTGAGTCAACACACCTATATAACTTATTACTTACATTACATATACTATTACATATGTCTTTTAACCTGGATCATCATAGGTTTTCATCACAAACACAATTATATGAGAAGGCATTCATATGTTGTATTAGAAATTGATGATTTCTTCTCCACAGTTTTATGTTTATACAATTTGAAGGCAAAGATGAGTACCGGTAGTTTGTGCAGTTCAAATATAAATGAATAGAACCATGGAGAAAGAAAAAACAATTCGTCATCCATCTGACTAATAAATCTCATCAAATAAAAAAAATATACCTAGATTCTTTAAATTGATCAAATGAAGACTTTTCTACCTGATTCCATATCTGATCTAAATCAATATTTACATTACACGTTGCAATACGAAAATATCAATGTCCGAATGTAAAAATCGTGCATAACGCAATGTGAATTCTTGTCATGGTGTTTATAAGTATACACCCAATATCCAACAATAGTATATACTGGGTGTGGTATATAAGCATATAGAGATGAAGTGTGGTATATAATAAATACAAGATACCAAATAACTTCTGTTCACATCATTGCTATGAAAGATTTTCAAATGTATGTTTATATCAATTTACATAATAATTCAAAAATCAGAATTTTCAAAAAGAGAGAGAAAGCAAGGGAAATGGGTTTAGCATTCCTTCAACACAAACAAGGCCATTTTGAAACTAAAGTAATAACCATATATGAGATAAATTCTATTTTGACAACCATTATGATCTAAAGTGAATGTTAGACCCTACACGACCACCCAACCCCCTTTGATGATAAACTACCATTAATAAACATAATACAGAAAAAAAACAAGACCAAAATACGGCTACTACATTATTTGCATAATATTTAAAAAGTCAAACATGATCATATACGCTTAATTATCACAAAACTTATCTTCGTGATATTCAATTTACAACATATTGACTAAACTTAATAAAAACAAAAACCATTTTATAGTAATAATACACATGATTGATTTTATTCACAATAAGAGAACAAGGCCTGCTATAGTAATATTAATATAATACAATGCTTATCTATTGTGTTTATTATTCATTTAAGTTATTCAGTCATTACACTAGTTAAGTGTCTTATTTTGTTATCCAATAAATATTTAATTAGTAAAATAAAGTGCTTAAAGTGTCAACTATTGGGTATTGGAAAAAAAAATTAAAGATTCTATTGCATTATGATATTTGCCTTATAAAGTAAGTGGCCATTCCAGAATTCATTTCTCTAACTGTATATTGCAAGACGCTGCTACTTTAATTATCTCAACTTAAAATGCTTCCTTTGTTACCGTACATGTATGTAAGGGATGTCTTTGTTTTTCAGAGTAGGATTTAATCATTTCACCCATATTTTTGTTCATGTAAATAACCATAAAAAATGTATGATAAATAAAGAAAAAAAGGTGCAAGGACAGGAAGGAGACTGAATAAAAAATGTTTTTAGTGGGTTTAAACAGATTTCCTTGTGTTAACATCAAACTAATTATTTTTAATGTTTGGTCTATTCTTATCATGAAAAAATACTCTGATTGTTATAACTTAAAAAATGAGTTTGTAAATGTTTTTTATTGTACTTTTGAGAATGTGGGTGCTATTAAACTCAATGTAATTTCTTCAAACAATTTAAAGAACCACCTATGAAATATCTGTACTTTAACTTATTAGTTTATACTCCCTTTTTTGTTATTTCATTTTATCAACATTCAGTTCTAGGACACATAACTCGAAGTGATGATTTATTGAAATAAGTCATCGACTTATAATCTATAGTAATACCGGTATGTCTAGAGTGAGTTGGATATCTATTTAGCAAACAGCAAAAAATACACTAAATTCCTATTACCTTAAGTCCCCCCCCACTCCTTCACCCCGCCAAGTTATAGTTTGTGCAATGACATACAGATTACAATGTGTACCATTTATATTGTTAGTTTTCTATAGTATAACTATCTGTTGCATGGTTAGTGGAATTTAGAAATATAATTAAGGCATTAAATGAAGACATTATTAACTTTTTATATAGAACAAATACTATTAACATTTTATAACGTTTTCTTTAATAATAGAACAAATTGAAATACTAATAACATTTTATAACCGAACAAATACTTAGATTTCATATAATAACAGGACAAATACTAATTAGTGTTTCATATAAATGAACAAATACTAAAAATACTATATAAAAGTGTCAAATACAAAAGAAGAAATACTAAATAGCATGTCATATAATAATAGGACAAATACTAATAGCGTTTCATACAATAATAATGTCACTAGAAGATTACTTACATTTGATTTGTTTTCTTACTTTAGTTCATAACCTTACTTCAGTTTAGTTTGCATCACCTATCAATCAATCCATCAATTGTTCATAAATGACTGACCAGCTAATCACAACAAAATCTCTTCAACTTCTTAAACCAATGACAGACAGAACAGACTGACTGGATATCCTCCTCAAAAACTCAATGAGGCGCAAAATCTGATTAAAGCCGCACACTCCAAAAACAATACCTGCTCAACAGATGGGCAACTTTTGATAATAATGTGCTAGTCCAAGCTACAGCAAGCTGCATCAATTGGAAGAAATTTATTTGCACTAATACAAGGTATTGGTCTGTTATGCAAGCTTATAAATTCCCATGCAGAAGTCGCAAATGCCATCTGTTCTTGTCCGATATCAAAGAATTTGTAACAATTATCACAAATGGCTACACAAGTTGAAATGGCAGCTGCAACAAACTTTACATATTAATCATCTTATGATAAAACTGATTTACACATATTAATTAGCTATTAACATGAAAATGGCATAAAAATCATGTGTTTATCATAGTTTATAATATGCTACTTTGGAGACATTAACACAGAGTTTCAATTAATTATACACCTGTATAAATTATTTAACAATACTAAATAAATTCATACCATGAAAATGTAAAAATATTACATTTAATCACCTGTACTATGTATTAAAGTAAAACTTCATCTCCGAACATAAAATTGGGGGGGGGGGGGCTAACATGGGCACTTTAGTTCATAATTTCTGTTATTGTGTCCAGTCACCTGCCAACGTAATGGATTTTCTCTGGGTCCTTCTGTTTCTTCCTACAGATAAGGACCCTTATGTGCAAGCGTACTAGTATTGTGTCAGTCTCGAAATAACCTAAAGTTGATGTTACACCCCGTTCTTTCTCTCTCTCTAATCAGATCATCATGGCCATATAAAATAAACAGTTTATAAGTTAATCGACCCACTGACCAGATCAATAGGGCTTACCATTTCAAATCAAGAAAAAATAATTATAATGCACATTCTATATACTATATTCTTATCTATCAGTACCTTAATTTAATCAAGCATTACAACAGTACATGTATTATTTAATATAAAATCTTATACATGTAACATGTATTCTTACGTTAAATGGATATTGAATGCCCAGCTCGATATCTAGAAAGATTAAGTAAGATGGCACCAAAAGTACAAAGGTGCCAAAATTATTGTTTGCGATATACTTCTACTGCATTAACATTCTACATGCCCCAGGACCTGTGAATATCAATGAATTATTCATGACCAGACAGACTGAGGATCAAATTCAAAATAAACGTGAATCACATCAAGATTATATATTATATATTACAACTATGATTCTTGAAAATTCTTGCAAATAGAAAGTATAGAAAGCGATCACAGGAGCCACAGTGGTTCAGGAAGTATGGTAGTGACTCAGTAACCGGGTTCGATCCTGAAAAAGATCACACTGACATGTGTTTATGAGATTTAAGTCTGCTTCAGTATAAAGTTATAATATCACAGACAGCTTTATAAATCAGATTAACTCACTTTATTGAACTTATTGATCACAGACAGACACACCCTTGATTTTAATTTAAATGTCTGCTTCAATAATATACAGATAGGTATAAGCTTAACTTTATGCCCTGATATTTTTTATTAAAACAATACCCTTCAATCTGTTTGTTCCCATGCTAGATGTTTACGACCATATACATCATGATTTGTTTGTCATGATCTAGGGTTCAGTCACAGGGGTTGATTTATGTTTAATTAAAAGAAAAGAGCTATTATGTTGAATTCATGATCTGATATAAAACATACTGTCAGCCAATACAAAGGCATGGTACACTACAGTCGAATTGATGCATCTTCACTGACATACCTTAAAGGCATAACATGCTTAAAGATATATAATCGTGGTTTTAGTACAGAACATGTATACGTCCAATTTTGGGGTAATACTAATTAATACTTGCCAATTAATGTTGTTGTACTTATTAACACCTATATTTATTCATTCATTTAGAAATACTCAAATCCACAGTCAATATACAAGTTTTTATTCTTCATTTCGTACAATATTAGATATATATACTTTGCTCATGAATTAACATATCATTTTGGTTTTATTGATTGAAAAACATAATGTAATGATCAAATTTCAAGTTTTAGTAGAGATAATCCCAAAAGATGTGGATTTATGATCTTAATTTTATCTACCACTACCAGTGCTTAAAAAATATTTACTTTTGGTACATAAATCTGAAACATCGGCAGACGTAGCAAAGGGAATTGCATGCATTATTAGCACTCCATTTTAATTTTATCTTGAACAGATTCTCAAATTTGCAAAAGACATAAAACTGTGAAACTTGATGGTTTATAATACTTACAATATTTGGGCAATATGATATGTACCAATACGGGATCGCATTAATCAACAAACAATTTCCAATATATCCAGCACAAAATACAAATTATAATTTCTCGACCTGAAGACGTAATCCTCCAAGACTTAAATTCCCCCTGTGAATAATCCTATTGTAGTTGTCAGCAAGGATCCGCAACCCACACACCATACCAGTAAACCTTGTTACAGTTTTATGACTAAGAACTACTGAACAAGCTAACCTAGATAACACTAACTCATACGGGAACCATCATGCTGGTGCTCGAATTCCTGCGACTAAACCACGTACTGTAGTGATCAATATGTTTACATCAGCAGTTCACAAATCAATGATTGATCGTAATCTCAACAAAACCTGACTGGTTTACTGCAATTCACCCACGGTGCCTCTATAGAATAAATCTATATACATAGACTTGAAATAATATAAAGATTGGTTTTTATTCAATCCAATTCAAAAACAATTTGCCATAAAAATTACATTTTGCATAATACTTGATGTTAATTCTGTATTTTATATAAAACAAATTTTGGAAAAAAATTATATTAAGGAATGATATGCCAAAAGGAAATCCTTTCAGCATGCTTTCTACCCGAAAGTCTGTATATTATTCACCCATGGGGAAACGGGGGGGGGGGGGGGGGCTTATAGAACAACCCTTACTCTTCACTTAAACTGTAAAATCCGCCTACTAATTGTTGCCTTTCTCATTATCGAGCTATTTGTAATATTATTTCAACAAAATCGTGCAATTAAATTCATTGACATTGCCTACAAAGAATAAACTGTAACGATAGACTAGAAATAATATTTGTTGTAGAAATATGTATCATCTCATTACCTAGCGATCTGACGTTAATAGACATCATATAGATTGTTTTTACTTTTTTAAATAGAAGCTTTCTCTACTGCTATATTCTACAATTATTACATATTGACATAAACATGGAATAACATGAAATTTTATTATCACATCATGCTGATTGGTTGTAGAAGTGAAATGGAGTTTAATGTTCTACTGTTCTGCTCCAACTGGGTTAATGAGGATGGGATTGGTTGTAGAACATGATAGTAATAGTACTTCATACCATGAGGAGAACGATACCTCCAGTTCTACACAGTCTCAACTCAAATTTTTTATTACTCTCTATTTTTCATTTGTTGATTATACTTCATTTTAAATGGTGTAAAGACATCTCTCCCTAAGCTAAGCTCAGTAATGCATAGATAGTGATTGGTTGACAGCAGCTCAACCTACCAATCAATTCCTGTGATATAGAAAATTCTACAAAATCTTTTATTACCTGGATCTGACGTATATAGTCAAGATTACTATTTTGTTGTGGTATCAGCCCCTAGAATGTACTTTTTAATGGAGCGAAAATATCATCTAGTTTTTATCAGATTTAAGTTCTTCTGGGATGGTAGGAAATCAATTTTATTTATTTAAATAAATATGATATACACGGCTAAGCAATGAGGTTATAACAGAAAATGAACATTATAGGAATGAAAAGATCCCTGAAGGAGATTACAGAAACCATTTCTAGGAGATAAATTGTTTATTTATCAAATTCAGGGGATAATTTTTCAGCTCTCTATCCTTTACACCTTTCAAGCACTGTAGTAAGGTGACTACACCACACACAACATCAAGCAAGCACAAACTAGAACAACACATGACACATCATGGACATTGTAAATAAACTATCTGAGAACTATTGAATCAAGTGATAGATCTGGGAATCGGCTAACGGCATGAATAAACAGCACCAAAACTTTGCTGGACTATTTAGTTTTACTATTGCATCCAGTATAAAATGGATATGTACACAAATTATACAGGAAGTCACATTAGGAAGAGTCGATCTCCAATATAACAACTATCACAATTACTGTCATGTATGTTGTTGACTTGACCACCAGTCAGTTATCTAGGTCAACTGGATAATCTGATGACCATTAATCAATACCCAGTCATGTTGACCTCATTACATTGGCATTAGGGTGGACAAGAAAAAATAAGCATTCCTGGAAAACCAATTCCAACTGTTAATAGTAATAGAATTCCTGTAATATATTTTATCACAATATAATAGTCTGCCAGATTCAAGTTTGGTCTTGCTACAAACTGTGTCTTAAAGTTCAATATAAAGAAATCTTTAACACAACCAGACTACAGAATCTATAAGGATCTATAAAATGTTCATTTTCTATGATAGAATTTAGAATAAAATGGAAAATGTCTTTAGATTTCAGGATAACAAATACTAATAAAAATATATCAACCAAGTACAATAATGGTCCGATTGCAGTTTGAATTTTTTTCCTTCGTTTTCTTATTCAAAGAATAAGGAATTTATTTTGGGTCATTGCATGAATAAGAAAATAAAACTATTTGAACAACCATGGCCTCTCGGCTCACGATTTCATTTCCCAAAATATTTAATTCCAATGTCTAGCGCAAATTGTCGGAACCAATGAGAGGAATAACCTATTTATCTCCATTGATTTCTACCTCTTTATTATCAGATCAATTCTTGTCTGCCAAAGTTTTCAAAATTTGCAAGAAGTATCCAGTAGGTTTCTGAACCATGTAGTTCACATGGTTTGTTTAATGTTTATTAAAGCGAGAAGGAAAATGTGTTCCACAAAGAAATCTGCAAGATTTGATCAATCAGTGAAAACCTACTCCCCCACATTAACATCTGGGATACAAGACCTTTAGATGAAATGATCGCCAACACTACTGTGTAGAATAGATCATATGGCACAGATATTAACGATGTTTCTCTTGGTAATTAGATACAAATAATACAAACTATTCCCAGGGACTCATTATTTTCAAATCTACATCTAAAGAACTCGAAAATCAGCTCACAAACTGCTCATTTCGATATTACTTTTAAAATATCATGTAGGATAACAATCGATCAACAGTGGGCCAATATTAATATTGCCATTTTCTACATTGTAAATGTACTTGTTACATTTGCAACAGCAGAAGAAAAAAAAATAAAATCAAAACATATTTTTCCGCCTACAAGTACATGTTTTATACAAGACATTTACCACATGCAAATTTGATGGGTTTTTTAACATTTAAATTCAAGACAGACTTTGACTCATTGCATATTCATATGTTTTAAAACGACAAACATGCTTATGTACTAAACTGGTTTGTTAATACTTGAGTTATTGCCTGGCATAACATGTGACACCCATGATAAATAACTAAAGTTCACCTTCAAATATTATACCACATTCATGTAATCTTATTGCTGGATAACCCCATCTATTAGAAATCCTCTCTTATCCTGTCACTTAAATCATATTAATTATGAATTAAGATAGCAAGGTAACCAGTGTACAATGTAAGTTTGATTGAATTGCAATCAATTTTAAAAATCAAAATTAACCAAATTAATGTAATTCAGTTGGAATACAGTATTTTACTAATGCATTTGTTTTTTGCTGCCTTTTCTCCTTCTTTTCAATCAATCAACGAATTAAAAACTTTAATGTACATGTTGATATCTCTCTGAAAAAACAAATTAAAACTTTGCTGCTTTCGATCAAATCAATGTAGTTCTCTTTGTTCAAATGAATGTGTAGATCTATCCTTAAAAGATCAACATAAAAAATGGCTATATCTGATTTAAAACTTTCTATTTATCTACTAGGGTCATTTATGTGATTTCTGTTTTAATACCATTTTAGTAAAACTATAAGTCAATAAACAATAATAATCAATTTTTAATACATATACAATTGATAACAATCTACTGCATGAACACAAACTGCAAGTACCATAAAATTAATTCTATTTTAATCTGTAACATGTTTGTTCCAATCTGTTTCAACCTGTTTCAACATATGCTCAATTAAATCATTATTATAATAAAAAGCAAATGTAACATTATACTGAATGCATTATAAAAAGTGTAGTTAGAAGGGATTTGTGGTGTTCTATCAAATGTGTTGAAGCACTGTAGAATGTATAATTAAAATATTTTTTGTGTTATTCAGAAACAATAATTGTATATTTCAATGTGTCCAAAGAAAAACAAAAAATATCAGACTAAAAGATCACATCGGTGCCATTTCAACTTTTTCCATATTTTGGTATTGCCTTCAACAGCACATTTAATTTGGGGTTACAAAAGACATCTCTGGTTATTTTATTTCCAAATAACAATTCTCCATTGATATCAATTAAATAAAAGCCTACCTGTCCTAGAAATTATACCAGTGATCATGGTTCTCAACAAAGGTAGTATAACAGGAAGTGAAAGCAAATCCCTTCATTAAATTATTTAAATAGTTATGGAAGCCAATATTCAATCTATAGTATAAAAAGAATAAACTAACTCGACTCCAACAAATGAGAAAATGGTTTGATGACCGTGGTCAAAATAGGTTAGTTGGCATTAAGCAGACAATTGTTCGGGCAATGATTTATAATCACCTAACATATTAATGCAGATATGATTATGAGGTAGAATGTGACGAGATTTAACCATTCTTACCCCGAAGATCAAAGAAAGAACACAAATCACCAACTGATCTATCTTCGTCAATACTCAACTTGACTAAGATGTAGTTTTCTTACGCATTCTCTCTCCCAAGTTGCTCTAACGTGACGTCTATGGTCACAGCCTAAGGATACGTGTGCCATTCAAATGTGACCGATCTTATCAATCACAAGCAGAAAAACATCAAAGTCAAAGTAGCTATAGATACAATTCTAAAGGCGAGAAAACTGCAACACCTCCTTAAATAATAACAAAGGCCTTTTTAGGAAAATTTTGGAAAATTCTGATAAATATAGATACATAGTGGAAGTTCATGGAGGTGTTCACTCAGTTTTACAAAGTTATCTCTCAAAAGAAAAAATAAAGGTTGCTAGGCAACAAAACATATGCCCACATCAGCTAAGTCATCCGGGCAGTCAACAAGGGTTGTCGCATATTTTTTTTTTCTTGTCAGTAATAAAAACATTTACAACACACTAAAATCTGATTGCAAGTACAATTATCAGAAATCATTAGAATTTGTTTGGCTTCGAGTTCTGCTCTATGCTATCGTTTAGAATACAAAACATTTAATATCAAGGGCCATAAAGCGTCCAGAAGACTTTTAAAAGTGATTAATGTGGACATACCAAAATAATTGGGGTCCCATTTTAATTTGCTCTGGTGAACCAAATGTTGTTTTGCTATCAGATCGAACTATCTATGTATTCTATTGACATTAAACATACTATATGACCTATATCATGTCCTGAGGCTACTCCTGGCCTATATTCAAACCATATAAAAAGCATATAACCAGACCATCGCTGGCAGCATCAAATCATGTAGCAATTAAAACACCTGATAAATCTTTAAGATCTTTTGTCTTTACAACATTTGTAGATCATCTTTAATGTCAAACTGAGAAATTTATTAGTCTACAAGTCTTTTTTGTAAAAGTAAACTGTTTATTCTTCAATTCTTTATAAAAATTTGTTAACCTGTACTACTGGTCATAGAACACTGAGCTTATCTTTCTGCATTATTACCAACATCCAGGAAGCAAGTACAAAAATTCTGTCATTTAAAAAATTCAATACGCCATGATCAAGATCACTACTGATACTGGTGATGACAATACACAACAACTTTTATTCTCATACCCATTGGTTTCAAACTACACTCAACCTCGGACATAATAGTAGTAAATTTATTATCTAGTCTCACTTCCACTGACTTTGTTGGCAATTCAGCATTAGTAAGTTAATACTTGTCTTCTTATAACCAATCTATAGTAGCCAATCAAGGGCACTGTACAAAAAATTTCAATTCTATTACTGGACAATAAATATTAGTAATTTGTTTCGATCATCCAGATGCAATCACTATCCATTCTAACAGATAGCATAATTGTGGGTATTGTTACATTAAAACACGTTCTACACTATTAAACTGTTATATTATGATGTGAGAGGTTGAAAATGTTGCTCTATAAACCAATGGGTACAACAATGACCAACTTAATTAGTGTGGATAAGGCTGTTAATAACTATAGATCAAATAAGAATCTCATAAATGCCACACTAAATATCACAACCAACACAAGATTTGGTAAGTACATGTATATGATATTCAAATAATATTAGTCATGGTGCCCTTTGTTTAAAGTTCCATCACATATGTATGTACTATAGTATGATAAATTTGATTAAGGAAGGAAGAAAATTCCATTTTTAATGGCATAATGCACAGCTTTTACACTCTCCACAAGCTCTCTGCAGAATAGAAATGATTATACATGTATATATACATGCAAGCATTGTAAATTTCGCAAAAATTACATAATTCTATTTCTTCCGCAGTACGCCAGTCAAGCCCAGTAGACCGTAATGTAGAACTAAAATATCAACTCAATGTAAATGTCAAATTCTCAACAAATTGTTCGAGGAGAAATGCTTCCAAAAACTATGTGCATGTGCATGTTTATCTGCTTTGTTTTTTTTAACAAGCATAAAAACAATTTGTTGATATAAAATTAGCTGCAGCTAAAATAACATCTAAGTGGTAGCCAGTATAACTAAAAAGAATAATCTTGTCTGAGCCTTGTGGATCTAAAAATGAGAGACAAAAAGATGTTGGGGGGAAAAATATGTTACTTTCGGCTTATTGTTTGTTTTTCTGTATGATCACTCCATCTTGTACATTCCTACTAGTTTACAGATAAATCTGTCAGATTGCGGAATCCAAAAACTCATCCCATCATACCTGCCATTATTAATCACTATGTTCTTTTGTTTTTCTTCTTGTCAGAATGTGGAATGAGTTGTTTGTGGAAGACATCACGACTGGTTTTCTTGCCTACCTTAGTCTTATCATTACAACTTTGGTATTTTTCAAGGAAGTGTTTATCTCAGAAGAAGTATTTTCTTTAAGTATAAGTATTACACATAAGGTATTTATCTATCTATTGTAATCAAACAGTGGTGCATGATTGTAGTGTAGATAACAACTAGCCTATATGTACCTGTATGTATGTAAGTTATTACGCATATAGTTTTTATTGATGGACCACATGCAGATAGACATTAGCAAGACATACAGTGATTGGAAAAAAGTAATTTCCTATAATGTGATGAAATATATTCCGAAGGGACCTGGGGTCATACAATGTGCCTTAACTACTCATTTATTTTTACAGATGAAATTTTCACATTTTGACATTTTGGGGGTGTAAGAATGCAACTGGACAGCCAAATAGAATTGAAAAGCATTTTCTAAACTTGCTGAATGGCCATCCTTTTTCCAAAACCATTCATTCGGTACCCCTATCTAACATTTTAAATATGGTATATTTACAATAAAAGAATAGGGAATCACAACAATTAAGTAGATATGGTGCTGGCCCACTAACAACCGGTAGGTCTCACATTCGACTCAGTTTTGGCCAAAATAGTTCCACAGGATTTTGCAGCCTGGTATTCCCTTTCATCAAAACCCGTTAAGAATTCCGACCTGTAGAATGTCCACAACCTTGGTATTACATTCTTTTACACTACTTGTGTACAATTTGTGGCCATTTCTCCAAACTCAAACATCATCAGGGTGTAACGATGATATGTTTAAATGTTTTTAAAATCAGAAAAAATCGTACAATCAGGGGCCATAATCCAGGAATTTACGATAAGTTATGTGCACATATCAAAAGGAGCAGAAATCTTTGGGATATAAACACATAGTTTCACCCTTTCATTGTGTCTACCCAGTAGTACCATGTATTATAAAATATTATCGGGTACTCAGTACGGACCTTGCTAAAATTAGCACCATAACTGCAAGTGCCATCTATCATTTTATCTATACACTAGAACAAATCTCCATGCATTTCAAAGCAGCAAACATTAAAATGAAAAGGTGCATAGTCCTAAGCAGACGATTCACTCTCATCGAAGTTGTGAATGACATCTTCATTGACCAAGACAGTGATAGCAATTTCAAGGCAGATGATACACATAAATCGTTTCCAGTTTATAACGATAGTAGATAAGGACAATGATTGCTAGTATGAAGTCGGTGATTTGTTGGTGATATGTTGCTTAACGTTCCACCTATCGATATGTCTACCGCGATGAACAAGCCCAAGGTGAACATGATAGGCCTATGTCTGCAATAGATTCTGACAATAATTCTGATGTTGATAATGATGCCGTATCCACAAAGTTTCGATTTAATACAGGGTAATATCGAAAGGAAAACAAGATCACTTGGTGATAAACCTATATTTCAAGTTTTGTCAAATTCGAATTATAAGAACTGTGACAGGGGCAATGACAATATAAGTTCACATAAAAATGTGGGCATATAAAAAGGCTCTATATGATAATATATCTGTATGGAAGGGTTGTATGGAAGTTGTTTTGTTTACTAATTTGAGAAAAATTTCTGACTTTTAAACACATAAATTAAAACATAAAATACAATCAAATCAATCAAAATTGTGGCATGTGTTAGTCCCACAATGATCTAGTTTGTGTTGAGTGGACATTTTACCCCATTCTTTTCTACCTCTCAAAGAAGCTGAACCATTTTAAACAAAACATGACAGTACAAGTTACACCACAAAATTCTCCCAGTATTGATAATTTTACCATTATCGTGTCTCTACCCACATGCACAGGATCCTTTTTTCTAAAAAATTAGTTGGTTTACTTTTTCAGGAAAGAAGTTAAAAATAGCAAAGGATTTCTAAATAATTTATCATATAAACATGCAGCAGAATGTGCCCTCACACCAATCAACACTAAAATAAATTTTCTCAGGCACCCGGTAGTTGATTGTATAGTAACAAGTGTCTGCCTGTATGTTCCAAACATGTACAATCTTGTTTGCACAATTTCTAAAACATTTGAAAGAGATAATATGATTACAAATACAATCAAACTAAATGATGCTACATGTATTTTAAAAAGAATGCAATACACACAATCAAAACCATCTTTTAAAATTTGCATTTTTGAAACAAACTAACAAGGCTTGATTGATTGACAAGTATTTTCAATTTTCAGTGAAGTATAAACGAACTGAAGCATATAGAACCAAGTGTTTCCTACTACGTTTGACGCAATGACGTATCTAGATTATTAATATCACCGTCTATTATCATTCAAAGATCTTGTCGTCACTATCATACATGGTTAACAGAATAAAGAAGAATAAATCGATCAATTAAAACGTCATCATTTTCAATCAATACAGCAAAAATATCATCTGGACCTCATTTTTTATATCAATATTCAATCAACTCATCATTTTTTGTACCCTAAACGGACATTCACTCTTATTAAATTGATCATTTTTCTATTAATACTTAGTAATTGTTCTGGGTGGATATTAAAGTCTTATCATCTAAAAGGTGTTGACCCTAACAACCACAGTTATCAGTTGAATTGTAAAAAAGATATTTCTGTGATGCAACTCTACAATTGTATAGTAATAATCAGTTGTCGTCTTCTGTCTGTAAAGGACAGAATTTTCATTAGTTCTCAGAAGAAATTATAAGCTAAAATATGTTAAGATCTGTGTAAGTATTGGTAGTTATTTTATGAGTAATAAACAAAAAATCCCAATAGCATCAAAGACTGACAAATAAATAAAGATCTATTAATAATCAATTTCCAATTGTAATCAATTCTTTACACCATAAATAGCCCAAACAATCACGAAAATTAATCTTCAAATGATAAGTTATAAATCCATAGCATCATACAATGCACTAAACAATACGCTATTTTTTTCAAAACAAGCAGGTTTGACGTCATTCATGCTCTTTCAATCATATTGAATAAGCTGATATGAATGTTTTAAGAGCTTCATACATATAATAGATAAGATAAAAAAACTGTTATCTTCAGATACCATCTACATGAGATAATTTTTCATGGTTTGTCCTCTTCAGTACTCAAATATTACTGAGAAAAAAACTGAATACAAGAGGAATGTCTCTTGATTGTCATTATCAGCAAAATGTTGTTTGATATATAAATTTATATATGGACACATTATATTTATAAATTTTCAAAGTTCTAAACAGAAAGAGATTGATGGAGTTTTTATTCTTCTTAAATGTCATAAAATAATTTCAAATCTTCTCTTTTTTATATATCAATCATAAAATTAATAGCTTTTAATTTTTAAAAACCCAACAAGCAAAAATATTGTGAATACCAGGAAAATAAATTATACAATCCAACTATATTTTCTTCCAAATGTAATGGGAAAAAATTGTAAAATTATTTTTTAGTATGTATCATATTTTATTTGTATACATATCATTTTATATCTAGATTAGATAAACAATTACATGAACTTGAGTTAACATATTTGCTGAACTAGTCTCTTAATCTTTCTTATATGTATGACGTGGAAATGCTACAAAACGCATAATACAGGGTGTCACTTGAAACTATTTCACATGAAACAGTTACAAAACACAGAGAAATGAAATTTCTTTTCAGATTACAAATTTCCTTTCAATATGTACACATCACAACCATGCAGATGTCATAAGTATTGAAAAGTTTTTTATTTCAATATTTATCTTCACAAATTGAACAAAAATCGGCACATGCTTATATGAACATTTTACTTGATGATATTCTTTTACACCTCCTTGTTAAAAGATAAGGTGGCTGTATCAAATCTATGACCAAATTAGGTACTGTAAATTAATTCATTGATTAAATAATTCAAGTCCTAGTATTTGATTGACAAGAGGCGTCATAATTAAATTAAATTTGAAAAAAGAAGAAAGTCATATTTATATTACTTCCCTGTAAGATGTCATTTTCAAGGTGAATAAATTGTACAACCCTTATACCTCTTTCACATGGAATAGATAAAATAACATTAACCCCTGTTACTACAACTGAGCATGTATTTATTTACACTTTAGTTTGTCATTTGGACTTTTAAGACCTCCAACAGATCAGGAATATAAAACTTGGAAATTTCCCTGGGTATTCAACTCATCCTCCTCCATACATTTACAATAGACAGAATGAAAGATAATATTAGACCCTATTAAGTCTATATAAAATAATATTTTAATGGTCGGTCAAAAACACTTCAATCATCAAATCCCTTGTCTTTATTAAAACTTCTGTATGTTATTCTTGACCCAAAAACAACAAAACAGATGAGATATGATGAAACTTTCAACATGAGACAAACCTAATCTGTTTTTATCAATATAAAACAAAGTAAGATTACCTTATTATCACATAACTTCCGTTCATAAAGCCCCTTTAAGCAATCCTTGAGATTAGACCGAGATATATTTGGTAAATCTGTGCTCATTGAATGAAGAGTTCTGCTATTTATGGTGGCTCCTTTACCCCAAAATAGAAGTTAGCAAACTATAAAAGGTATACACACGTGTAAATAAACGCTTGACTTCATATCAAAAATGTACACATTACATTACGGTATTGATAATATTAGCATTACATACGATCAATAGCATTAAAATTCATGCAATTTCTTTCATAATCTTTACAATATGTGACACTTTGCAATTATATAATAAATTTATTGAGAATTGAATGAAGTATGTGACCTAGCGCAACACTTCAGCCATAAATACAAGGCATTAGACCTAAATGAGGATTTCCCTAATCTATAAAAGATAGAATTACAAAGTGATATGTTTTCAAAAAAAGTACGATTAATATATGAATATTTATCTGTTCAATTTACAATTAATTTCTGATCTTTGGTGATTAAAGCTGCCGATCCTAGTCAAGAATTTGCCAGAAATTATCCAATGTTTCAAAGCTTAATCCCCACTAATTTTATTATGTACCCAAATTGATTATTTTACATTTAAATTATAGAAAACAAAACAAACATATCAACTGTAGATAACTTTCCACCTTGGAATACATGTAGTTGGAATCTCTCTGATTTTAATCAAAAACAGACTTTTTATGATATAATACATTATCTATAGGCAGCACTGTCTTCTTCATAAGGTCTGCAAGAGGATCTTGAATGTTGCAAAATTTTCAATTCATATCTCTGAAAATACTGAATGGAATTGAACCATTTTTGAACAGATGTTCCATTTTGAAGAGATTATACCTCGACAATTTTGTAGTTTGCAATGGATTTAAAATCCATCAAAATGACCACTGCCAGCATTAAAATGCACATGTATGAATCCAATAGTCTGCTAATTATGAATTCAATGGCCTATGAGATTCTTCTACATCATAAAATGAAAGGGCAATAACTCAAAGCAATAGAATGGATATAAACCAAAAAGACTTTATATGAAAGATCTGGACTAAATAAACAAATTTCAATCTTATGTTAACTAGTTAACTATAAACTTAGGTCTATAGAATAACAGGCCTTGGAGATAATAAAGTAGCATATGACTCTAGTTGTCAATAGAATTCAATAGGTTATTCCACTTGCAATTGTTATCATATTAGATAGAATAATCTTAACATTATTTAATGGATTATAATCAAGACAGAGCTCAATAAGAATTGAGAGCTACAAATGATAAATATGGCCAACAGTATTTTAACGTCTGGAGATTTAAAACGAAAATTTACTGTAAAGATGATAATATAAAACACAATTTATTTTCAACTCAGTACTAAAGTCGGGCATTTTCTTTAAATGGATAAAGCAAATCGATTTTTAATGTACATTTAAAATGATGAAAGGTATAATGTATGTCTTCCATTATGAATCAAACATAACTATAATTGTAGCTTGTAAATAGACACTGAAAAGAAACATTTATAATAAAACAAATTCTTTAATTCATTCAGAAGATATCTCGTCAGGAAAAACAGAAACATTAATCAAATAGCAAGTTTGAAAAGAATTTTTCATACTAGGTATTATTCAGTCCAAAACATTTGGGGTTAAGGGCAGTAACTCAAATCAAATTGAAAGCTTGCCAAAATAAATGCCAAATCCTCACCAAATTTTTTGCTAGGTTTTGCTCAACATTCATTACTACAATGAGGCAGATAGATAGGAGGAACACAAGATGGATGTGGAAACCTACCACTGAAAATTGGGGGAAGGCCTACACAGGAAGAATGGGAAAATTACTATTTGATGCAGGTATTAAGAATGTGCTACAGTTGGTCAAATTGCAGGTATTAAGAGGGTTTATTACTTGATTTAAGATTTCTGAGAGTCTGTTTATGGCAATTACCAGCTTCATTCACTGAAACATATTTCACACTTTTTTAAGATTCCTTTGGGGGCAGGAGCTGCAGGACGCTATATGTATAGTAATACCTTATATCAATTCAAGACAATACACTGAAATCAACTCAGTTCAACCTCTGTGATTAAATATTTTATAAGTGTTTACACATAGACTACATCATTGTATAACATCATGCAATAGAATATACTAAACATCTTCAATAATTCATTCACACAATAGCTTACTTTGCTAACATCACTTATGGTGGACTTGTTATTTTCAATAGAAAGAAAGATTGGGGAAATACTCTCTATCATTGTTTAATTATTTTGAAACCATTTACAGAAACAAAAATTACCTCATGTAAAATGCATACTATTCTGAGCAATAGATTGATCTGGCTTTTGTTGCATGAATAAAGAGAAAGTATCCCACGGAAATGCTGATGATTCCACAGCTAACGGTCTGAATTGTTTCCGACATATATAAGCCAGTCAATTTTACAACTTAGAACAATTGGTGCTTTTATTTCCAATCTTAAATTTTGGATTACCGGTATATGTTTTTATCTCAGTTTCTAGTATAGTAAAAAAAAAAACCAGTGTCATCTGACAGGGATGATATAACATTGTAAATTACAAAGGGACCTAATTCAACTAAGTCTTGTAAGGTATCTATTTACAAAACTGATTCTAACTAGGTCAGCAATGCTTAATCTGATAGATGATCTTTTCTACAATTTGGGGTTAAGGACAGTAACTCAAATTAAATTGTTCAAGTTAATATAGAAAACTTGACATCTATTTTTAATAAATTTTAAGTTTGAGTTATTTATATGAAGATCAGAGAACCACAATTAATTTTTCTGTTAGACCACATACGGAAATGTCCTTAGGTAGTGAAAGCATTGCCAATGGTTGAAGAGTGGCTATGATGTTGTTTAAGATTATAAATGACCTTTACTCTAGAAACACTGTCTTTAAGGTACAGAATTTCTTCTTTCCTTAGGATATAGTTAAGTCTGCTCTAGAATCTTGAACACAAATAACATTTGGCATATTTTCTCTGCTAATATCTTTACGCGGACATATTACATTATCAGCGTTAGTTAGAATTAATTAGGATAGTGTGTGATTTCTTTACGTCATCGTCTTCTATTAAATGAATTATTATAGACTAACATTTTTTTACTTTGATGTCACAAATGCAATTAACAGGAAAACCAAAACCTTATTTGTTCAAAATGAGTGTTGGATTAGAATTTTGAGGATTAAAAAACTGATTTGGGATTAATTAATTACAAAACATCCGTCATTGTTTTTAAAGACTAAAGTAACCAAAAACTATCTTGGAGAAGGTCTTTCATAATTCGAATTTAATATGCTATTAACCAGTCTACTTACCTGTGGTTAAGCACAATTTTCTTCAGGTCAATGTGTTGTTATTCTGAAAGAATAAAAAATAATGGAAATCAAAATCACAAATCGATAACCATCAATAATCTATATTAACCAACCTACTTTTAAGGAGTGTATCACCAGTAGTAGATTTATTGATCTTTAGCTATACGAGAACCAACAAGAAGATTACGTTAGTTAGAAATCAGGTTATAATCAGACAGTACATAGTAGTCTCATCATGAACCCCGTTTACATTACAAATTTGAAGCGTGCCAGGTACCGTTCCTGGTACGGCACCGTTAATTTTTTTGTAGTGTAAACGGGTCAAACACAAGCGTGCCGTACTGAGTACCGTGCCAATCTGGCCCACTGAAGTGAGGTGGTCTCGGAACCGTGCCAAGAATGGCACACTTCAAATTTTCGTAGTGTAAACGCTAACCGGTCTGAGCACGGATTACTGCGCATGCGCTAAATGAACCTTGACCTCAGTTCTGTCATCAGTTCTGTCAAAATGGCTAATACAAAAGACTGCTAACTCATTTAAAATAGGCATCTTTCTTGATTTTTTTCGAACTCTCAATAACAGACAAAACAAAAAAAAAAAAAAGGGCCAAACGTATCAAAATCTACCACCATAACTGTTTTCATCTGGGTAACTCGCATAGGGACTGAAATTAACTTTTCAGTGAAGAGTTCCACATTTGGCGTGCTTGGCACGATTCCGACACGGGTAATGTAAACAGGGACATTTCTTGAAATTTATCGCAGCCTGGCACCGTGCCTAGTACGGCACGCTTATCGCGGCTAAGTGTAAACGGGGCTATAGTGCATCATACGTTACTTGTAGTGATGGCAAATATATCGTTGAATAGATATATCGCGATTCATCTTCTCACAATTCGTGTATTGAATCGAAAGATGCTGAATATTTCAATGTGTTTTTGTCTTGATTATCCAATGTCACACTCATGTATAAAACACCCTTAAGTTGTTATATTATAGTCCCTATTTTGGCCTGAACAGTAATTAAAATTTTCTTTCCAGGTTTTAGTGACTCCAATAAAGATAGGTTGCAGGCAACAACACATACACCCACAACAGCTGAATTGTCTGGGCAGTCAACAAGAATTGTCACATATTTTTATTTGAAAAATTTATAATACACTGAAATCTGATGAAGAGTAACGACTAATTAAGTAATTATCAGAAAATCATTAGGATTTGTTTGGTTTCTAATTTATAAAGTTCGCCCTCATGGTAGCATTTAGTATATGAAACAAGTAATATAATGAATGGATTTAGCTGTTCAAGTTATCAAAATTCATTGAAAATCAATATACTTGTTCGTCTCAAGACCTTGAAATCTGTGTATCAATCTGAAGTCAATTGGATGATAACTTTAGCCCCTTAGAATCCACAAGATTGTTTGAAGTGATCAAGGGCCATAACTCTGGCAGTAATTATTGGAAATCGCTGAAAATCATTAGGCTTCTTCGTCTCATGACCTTAAATACTATGTATTAATTTAAAGCCAATTGGATATTCACTGGGCGTATAAAAGCAAGAACTCCGAAGGAGTACTGATGTGTTTAGGTACGTCAGGTCATGCCATGTCACGTCAACAATCATGTTACACCTTACAAGGATCATTAAAAGGTTATGTGTTTTGGTACGTCAGGTCATGCCTAGTCACGTCAACAACCAAGTTACACTGGCATACATTATTGAGTATACATACAAAGGTCAAGGATCATTAAAAGGTTAGGTCACCTGATAGAAGTAAAAAAAGTCAGCGAAATCGAAATTCAAAAATCGGTTCCCTAAGAGTAATTCTTGACATTTGGAATAATTTCATAACAAAAAAAAGGTTTTCAAAAATCGGAATCAAAATGGCGGCTAAATATCAATTTAGAGGTTTTTTGTCAAATCCAATATGGTGACCAAACAGTTGAAACTGTTGTTATGGAACAATGTCTCTGAAAATGAAAGATAATATTTTGGGCTAAAACCACCAAATGTCATTTTTGGTCTTTTTTAAAATGGAAAGAATTATTCATGTTCAGGAAAATCGCAAGGACTGAGTAATATCTGGAGGCTGTCACAAAATTCTTAAATATGCCATTTTGTGTTCCTTATTCTTACCATTTTTTAACGCGATACTTCAAAAATGTCAAGGAAATACGCTAACATGAATGTTGAAAGAATGATAAAGAAAACTTTCACAATCTTTAATGCTAAAACAATCTGATTAAAATACTATGTTTCGTTTATTTTTTTGATACTTTCAATGGCCTGTTGTAGCAACTGGAGCAGCTTTTGACCCTGTGACATCAGACATTTGATTAACCAATCAGCATTGATGTTTCTAGTGGATTACTTCTGTGCATCATAAGCCTAAAGCTCACTGTAACAGACCATTTCAATGGCTAATTCCTTACAGCATCCAGAACACGTCAATGATAACCTAGTGTACTAAAAACAAGTAAAACGAAATTTTGAACTATAAAAAACGAAACGAAGTAGGATCTGTGTTTTAATCAGATTGATGGTAAAAATAATCAAGCAAACATTTGAATTTGAAAAACTGACAGTAAGTGCCCCTATGGGCTTCGTCCAAAGTATCCAAAAATGAAATATTGCAAAAGACCCGTCGAGAAATAACCGAAATATGGGCAATCTGAAATTAATTTCTGTCCAATCCGTAAAACACTTCCTGTTTGTCAAAAATAACCCAATTTACATAAATAGATCCACGCAGGCGCAACCACATCTATATTGACAGAATGTTTGCCCCATGCACAGTTTTGGTTGAAAACTCAAGACCAAATTCAATTGGATGGTAACTTTAACATCTCGATGAACAAGGACGAGACAGGGTTTCCGTCAGAAAAATCTTAAAGGGGGTACAATTTATTTGGTCGCAAGAATGATATGTGACCTTTCAAATTGGGCATATAAAAATCAATGATCAAATTTATTATTCAAGATCAGTTGATTAAAGATAAGTCTACTGATAATGATCATTTGTAAAAAAAAGTCTTCTCGCAGATTATGTTACAATAACCATTTGATACAGATTGGTAAAACTTGGTGCTGTCAAGTGTTGCTATTTTACCTAAAATAAAGGGGCATAACTCTAATCCTTATTTAAGCAGGATTCAGATCACAATTAAAAACCATGACCATGCGTCAACAAAATATTCAAATTCGCACAAAATAAAAATTCCTGTGCTGTATTTGAATTTCTGTCAGTAATATTCCTATCCTATTCCTACAATGAAAGCTTGCCGACTATAACTGCCGACTCGTACCTGTTTTAAAATTCACGCACCTATAAAAAATAGGTGCATCGTTTATACATTTTTCAGCAGGAGTCAGAACTTTGACAATACGACTGAAGGTAACAAAATGATGTACGAAAATATCTTGAGCAGTAACTGTCTCTCTACCGTAACAACGCTGAGTGAGTGACATCATCAGCTAAATAATTGCATTCAACTCTCACACACGCTATATCGTCTAAAAAGTTAACTACTTACATTATATTATTCAAATTCAAATATTCGTTGACATTTCCTACCTGGTTTATTTTTAATATTTAAAGACGTAAAGCCTATTTGAAATATTATCATAAATCTGAGAATATGCCATCAAAATAGAATCTTTTCTCCGACATCAGTCTTGTCGAAATTGTCACATTCCAACAGGTTGTGCACAGGACCAAATTTTAGTGTCAGAAACGAGCAGGCTGTGAGATTGTTGTCTGCTTGAGTGACGTAGGAAGTAGGAAGTACTTTGTATGTGTTGATTAAATGGTTAACGGTTGTGAATACAGTGAGAGACTTTAAAAAACGTACAAATGACTCTGCTATTATACAGTAAAATAAAAGGTTGTCAAAGTATAATCCAAGAATTTACTTAGGCTTTGATATTTATGGTAAACACGCACTGAAAATGGACCATCACAAGACAAACAAGGCTGTTTAAAATCGGTTTATATGGCTTGGGGTAAGTTCCTTGTGATTAAAATGTTTTGTGAATGACTGCAGCGAACTCTGGATCCAAATATATTATCAAATTGCAGTTTGTATATGGGAAATTATCTTTAAGACAAAAACATTTCTTATATCAATTCCAAACTACAGTGAAAACAATCTGGGTAGTTATACAGTTGTCATAGGGATCAGGTCCTGATCATCAGAAGTGATAACAAAAATATGCAACAAAACTGAACAATTTTTTGTTACTTTATTCAAAGTTTATCTTCTATATACATAAATTGACTGCTGTTCTTTCAGGATCAATGATTCTTTCATTAAACTCAATGATTACCTTGAGATTTTTCTCATAAGTTATAACATCACACAGGTAATAAAGTTTTAAATTGAGGGCATTACTTTAAATAAGTACATGAGGAAATGAAATCAACCATAAATAAAGATACATGTAAGAGTAACATTAACCATGAAGAGTTTAATCAATACTGTCTAACAGCACACATTTACATACAACATTTGAGTATAGAAGTTGGTATAAAAGGGGAAAGACTCAAAATAGTATTGCCAGCCAACACAAAATACAAGTTTAACAATTTTTCGTTTGAAAGCTTAAGAAAAGGTTACAAAATAAAGAGAGAAAGAGGGGTGGGGGAATTAACCTCCACCAAACTAAGTCATTTTGTGATTAATATATGGTTCAATTGTATTTCAATAATTCAGCAATGTGTAAGGGGGTCTTTAACAGTGGGAGCAAATATGAGGACCCAGAGAAACCCACAAATTGGACCGGTGATGCTACTCCTTGTCATGACAAACTCAACCCTGCTCTTACAAAACAAGCCAAACAATGGGATTCTCCTACATGATCTACTGTGTATGTACATAAACTATTACATGACTCAGTGTAATGTAGTCCAGGTTTACCCATATGCATATGTACTTGTAATATTAAACCACATTCAAAGTAGGCTAGCTACTTTTAAAAAAACATAAAATAACACCAGTGTCCGAAAAATGAAACAGATTAATTTTCTATTTATCCCTTTGAAGCACTATATTTGGGAATGAACAATAATTTCCTTCTCTACAAACAGTTATTGTATGTAATTATTAAATATTTAGTTAAAATTGACATGTTCATTTTTGATAAAATTAAGAGTGTGGTAATTTTTTCCACAAAACTCAATTTCAGAAAATGTGTTCATTTTTGATAAAATTATGAGTGTTGTAACTTTTTCCACAATACTCAAAGACAGAAAAAGTGTTCAGGGGATTTTGATTACAAAGGGTTAATGTTATAAATATACATATTACTAATTCAGTAGTGATAAATTTGACATTTCACCATCAAATAGATCAAAACGTCAACATTTATTGCCTTATTCTCCCTACCTCCTTCCCTATTTACGGTAGCACAGAAAAAAGTAAAAAATTCTTTGAACAAAATAATTCTATATAAAGGTTTACTGCACTCAATGTTTTCAATAAAAGAAGTATGTTATGATATGTACTAACACTTTTTCTTCACTAAACATCAAGGGGTGTTAATAACATGTATTGTGTAATATAATGATGGGCAACCATTATATTTTATAGTGTTTTTATTTTTAAGGGTTTTTTTTCATTATTCTTTATCCAACCAATAATGATCTAATCAGTATATTATTACCATATAACCCTTGATTTATAATGTTACAAGGTGAGAACGTAGCAACCAAACTAGCCATGAACCTTTCAGGTAGAGTTTATCAAATATACAACCAGTAACTATATCTTGTGTTTACCAATATAATAAACTACAATTAATTTTAGTCATACTAGATATAACAGTAGGCTGTAGCGCCGCTGCCCAGGCAAAATTTCCCTCACAGCACATTGTATGGTGTATGCCCGTCTTCATTCCAACTACAATTCAAATAAGTCTTTGGAATAAAAATTACTGTTTAATTAAGAATGGATCTCTCTATTAATGAAATACAGTGATTATATATAATATTGTTACCTTTTTAATTAAAAGACGTTTTCATAGATTAGTTGTTGTTTCTTTTCAATAGCAAGTTACTTGAATCGATATTTCAAATACTTTCCAGAAACCTCCCCACCTACCTATTCCCATCAATCTTCTTTCAATTTAGCATTGCTAAATGTGATGTGGGGTATGTTAGTCGTACGTTAAAATCCTTTTGATTTCATTTTGTGGTGCACGCTATCATGAATACATGAACTCAAACTATCTCTTTTCATGAGAAATGTCCACATTACATTTCTGCAAAACATAATTAAGGCGTAGCAAAGGACAAATTGTATAGAATTTGTACAGATATATCGAATGAGAAACTTGTCACAGTTTAGGATTTTAGATAATCAGAAAAGCAGATGGATTAATTATCTCAATAATTGTATTATCAAAGTATGTTAAAGAACTCGACTGTACTTTGATCACAATTTATACAAAATTTGGTGAATCTAAAACAAAATGTTTGAAATTACTTGAGAATTAACTTTCATTCTTAGCATATCAAAATTCATGGGTTTTTTCCGGATCTATTATCTTATGACAACATCCTTCCTTGTTTTCAACTTAACGTGGGAGAACTTACAGGCTATACATGTATACTGATTCAATGAATTTAGAATTCAGTCTAATTATGAAATTAAACCACTAAAGGAAAGTTTCTTAGTATTACTACAAATCATTTTTTTTTTAAATTTTACCCATTGCTTAATTTAGCTCAATGCATGACTTTTTCAGGATGCATTTTGTTATGCTCACTGATCTTGAACGTATTTTGTTATAAAGATATACAGGACCACCCAAAGTGTCCTCTAGACACTAAAAGATGAGAAAGATATCACAAGAAAACAAAAATCAAAACAATGTTTGAACATACATTATGCAAGGGCTAAATCTGCCTATTGCAGGTCTTTCTTTAATAGCAATTTCACAAACAAAAACAAATGTCAAATTGACATAAAGTTGAACCAATACTTTCATTTTGTGCAGAAATCAAACAAACAATCCAGATCAAACAGAAGACAATAACAGAAAATGAACTGTACACAGCTACAACACTTACAATAAATTAATGTAACACTGATTGACAGAATAGAAAATAATTAACCCGAATATAAAAATGCGTAGGAAAACTGTTCGCAACAACACAAGGTAAACTTGCCACACTACAGCACCTCCGGGTACCTTCACATCATCTCAGTAATCTCGACCCATTTATATTTGTTTATCTCAATTAGTTTAACAGGTGAGTTTATTCAACTAAAATGGTGGAAAATGTCTTCAAATCCGCCTCCAAATTTGCTCCAAAAAAGAACTGCAATTCAAATTAGACATTCTCAATAATTTCACTTTAACACCTTTTGAAATGACCAAATGGGTTTACTTTATGTCGTTTGCACTGACTTAACAGATTCTTACCAATTAAGGCACTAAAACAGGGATGCAATTACGTCAAATCGATCGTAGGAGTTTTACAACTGTTTGTACATCAATGTGCTTTTATGGTGATAATGGCAACAATTCAAATGCGTGGGAGGTTTTAAAATAAACATCAAAAGTAGTCCCAGTCCTATAATTGTCAAGATAGGAGTTAAATTTAGTTAGTTTTGAGTTAAATGACACGCTCCGTTCCACCTGTATCAATGTGAGGCTAGCAGGTGGGTGTTAACGGTAGTGGTTGCGTGGTGTTGACACAACTTCAACTGTCAATGTTACCTACATAATTTATACCTATCTATCCATGTTACCTACATACATACATAATGTATTGAAGGTATTGTCTTAACAACTGATCTTATGTTCTTTGACCTGAAACACACCCTCTACAACATCAAATAATGAAACAACCCAGCCACTGTTTGGGTATACTTGATTTATGTCCTGTTCGCACCAATACATCACCTCATACACCAAAAACACAAGCAGTAGCAAGTGAGTTGGCAAAATAAAAAAAAGACAGCAAATGAACATCTTTTACAAAAAATACTTGAAGTAGCAAAGTCAAGATATTGTGTAAACCCAGATAAGACGTCATTGAATTTTGACACATGCTGTCAATGACTGATTACATGATGTACCCATGTCGTTGAATTCTGCCCATAGCCCTAGCTTACACGAAAGTCAAATATTCACAGCAATCATACATATCTCCTGACTGATTAAAATGAGTGTACTGCTCTCTTCTGCAAATAGTTTTTTTGTGGTATGAACCTCGCCCAATCGCCACTAAATACAAACATTTAACAGTCTGATTGCTCGAGATAAATTGTTTTTTCAAGCTTTAGAAAGCTTAGCATAAGATTTTAGCCTGTGTGTTTACCTCTGTTTTGTATTGATGGTTGTATTTTCAGGAATTATCTACTTGGAAAGGCTTTTATTATATCCAAATGTACCTAATAATAGCCTCAACAACATTGAAATCAGTAAAAGATTTCTCTGTCCTGTTTTACAAAATGGTGCTTAACATATAAAAATCATTAAGTACCATACATATTTCTCGATAAAAAAAACTGTACTGAAGTATGTTTATACTTATGCCATTTATTCTTGAAATTTGCATGACATAATTGAACTGCTAACCAAATTATCCAAGCAAATGGTGTTTTGGGGAAAGGTATCTAGTCACTCGTGGTAAGTCTTTCACAGTTTCAGAGTTTACTGAAATTTGTTACCTTGACAAATCCCTCCCTCAGATAATTATGACACCCTATAGTATCTTGATAACATAGACTAAGAATATTTTTTTTGTCCAGGACCTCTAGAATTTCTATACAGAAAATTTTATTTCAAATTTGACAAATCTGCATTGATAGTATACTTGATTCACTGATCAGTATAAATATAGCTGACAAATACCTACAGCTGAAAAACAATCCAAGTTTATTAAGTAAAGATAGACATAGACAACATGCAATAAACTTTATTAAATTTATATCAACTGTAAAACCTATCCTAGTCCTTGATCATCAATAGGATAAGGTGAAATTTGCACAAAATAATTCAATAAACAACAAAAGTAGATATAGGATTGTACAGGCTTTTTTTGGTCACAATAATAGTGACAAGACATGTAAGCTTATATAATATTATGCAAATTTAAGTTTTAATGTTTTAATCTAAGAAGGTGTGTCCATTTGTGATGAGTAAAGTAGTGCGGTATATAAAATTAAAACAGTAGTCTGAAGGCTGTCTATCATATCATCATATAACAGACAAGAGGAAAGTCCTTCGTTTGATATTCACCAGACTTGTTAATATTATGACATGGTTTGTTGGAGAGTTCTGTACCCATAGCCCAGACGAAATTATGATCTTATTAGAAAATACATGATAACTGCACTGCCAAACAAACAAAAACATACACAACAAACAATAATCCACAACACAGATTAGACTACAGAATCAGAGAGAGAGCGAAAGAGAGGAATAGGGTTTAACGTCCACTCGACACAAACTAGGCCATTTCGGGACTTACATATGGCTAATTTTATTTCAATAATTTGCTTGCGCTCAGGGGTCTTTAGCAGTGGGAGGAAATCGGAGTGCCCGGAGGAAACCCACAGGGTTGAGAAGGTGCCCCTATCTCCATGCCACATGCACTCACACCAGGGATCGAAACCACAGCCACAAGCCAGAGGTGACCGGCCAGCTAGAGGTCGAAGCGCGGCACTCTAGACCACTAGGCCATCCCACACACACACACACACACACACACACCCACCGAAATCAGATACACATTACCAGTTCGAACATAACATTGATAACAATTAAATATAGTCAAAACCGCTGATCGTCATTTGCATTATTCAGAAAATAGCAAATTTTCCATGGCTTAATCGAAGCTAAAATGCAGTCAAATTGATTATTTAACATTTAATTAAGAACACAGGATCAAAATATCCACCATAGATAAACGCCCAGCTTGGATTCAAATTGGATTAAAAAGAAACTCATCAAAACAATTCGGCGAAACATAAAGATGACAATAGCTTGTTTAAAATGGTTTTATAGGTGAAACAGCCTACAGATATAGAATAACCTATACAGAAATAATAATTCATACACAGCTAAGTCGACATCTCTAGAACTTTCTGTTTTTATCCTGTCAGACAGAAACTCTTAAAATATTAAAAACAATTCTACTGTATACCAATATTTCATAGAAGATATTAGAATTTTTTAGAAATCGATTTATGAGTCAGAACACTGCCCTGGACTATTTTTCACCATATTTAATCTTAAGAGAATATGATATTTTATATATATCACCTTTTGGAACAACATGCTCATAATTAAATTACAAAATGTAAACACAGAAAAAACATTTTTGGTCTCAAATGAACCCTGAAACTACATGTTCGAACATTTCGGGGATGAGAAATGAAATTTCATTTTCTCTGCACACATAACATACAACAAATCAGACCACAAATTACATAAAGCTCTTATAAAGACAAAAAGATAAAAGAATTTAACAGCAGTTGTTATTTAGAAAAGCATGCCTATGCAAGACGTACATGTAACATACATAACTAGCTGGCCATGTTTTTAATTATGTACAAATAATGGAGTATATCTATTTTCAAGTTGTTTAACTGGATTATGTATAATGATGAACACAAAACACAGACTAATGAATGTGATATGTTTTTTTAAAAAAAACAAAACATGTTAAAACAGCAGGTTACCCATATATCTTACTTAAATATTTTTTTTAATTATATACTACAACAAATACACATAAATATTTACTGTATGTTGGACATGTATTTTGTATTATTTTTAATAATGTGTGTCAAAAAGATTGACATTTTATTATCCCATCCATGCATACAAAATCATCCTATTCAAATTTTGACAGGATATGAACTAAAAGTCGAGCACATAATTTTAAATCAACACATATATCACAAGTTTTAAATAAAAATAAAAATGAGTAACATGATTGTGGTGTGATACCTCTATATGACACAAATAATAGTCAAATAAACAACAGTTTTGTTGACTGGGAAAATAACAATGTGCTACCTATGCATTGTAATTTGCTTATTGTTTTATGAGACTAATAATTCAATCTTAACCGATTATTATAACAAAATAATACTATGTTCTTTAATTGGGTAATTGTGATTTCTCTATCATAGTTATTAAATCGTAGTACTTGTAATAAAATGGTCATTTATTTAATCTGTACTTATTTGCAAAGAAAATTTACAACTGTTCTATTCCAGGAATACTTAGTATACACATTTAATTTTGTGTATTTCTCCTGAAGAGCTTCCTACTTTAACAACACATTTTTATTTAAGTATCCATACCAAATTTGTTACTAAACAAGTTATAAATGGAGATAAAAATCTGTGTTAGATTGGAAAGGAAAGGGGGTCGATAATTACTTCTAGTAAGCAGGTTCCAAGCTTGACAATATTGGCAGACATGGCGTTATTCACGTCATTTTTTGTTCACTTCGCCTCGGTGATATATTGTTAAAGTGTGTCGGATGACGTCTACCTCGTGCCACTGACGTAAGAGCTCGACTCCAAGTTGTGATCGACTTGTCCCGCGGCATCAATATTTCAAGCGATTCCAAATTATTGCAGAAAATAGCGCGCAATCTCTCTCATAATGATGCCCTAATTATTTTTAGTATAATGGTCAGTTCCGTAATAAATTCTATTTCGAGTTCGTCTATGATGAAAAATAGACAAAAATCACAAATGAATTAAACTTACCAATAAACCTTTGAATTCATTCAGCTGTCCGATATTCCAGATTTCTTGTTGGTAGTTTCAGTAAGAAAATAACACACGATATAATCTGTCAGTAGTCACATGTGATGTGTACTGAACTGGGCGATACGCCAGCTACTTTTCTCTCTCTCTCCGATGGTAGTCTTTTCCCAGCAAAGATGCGCTGGAATTATTTACTGCGTCTTTCTTCTGAAATAAAAGACAACCCTATTTGACAACTGACAATTAAAAAGATTTCAAATGCATGTCCATCCTCATCAACTTCGTTAAATGCTGAGATGTCATTTAGCATCTCCATCACGTAACATCGCGTAATTTCTGTAAATTTCCAATGTTAACAAAATCTAAATAAAATGGTGCTTTGGTGAGAGAAATGTTCCACAATACGATACACACGTTGGTTTAAAGATAGAACTCAAACACATAAAGAACCTCACCAATATAAATCCATGAATTGAACAAAAATAACTCGACCGATTCTATTTTTACTCACCAGTGAGCTCGTCTTAGGCGAAAATCGGCAACTCAATCTATTTTAGGAAAAGGAAAACACTAGTGCCGTATTTATAGTGAAGATATATAAAAATATTATTACGCTCGACTAGTCTTCTTACACGAGTTGTCATAGAGTTTTGAATCACATGTAGATATTTGCAAATAGTTTCCTTACAGATATGAAATTTATCTTAAAATATACCAAAGCCAACAACTTATTTAGTCATGTATGTATCGCACTTTCTTCTTTCGCGGAATAAGTGGATCGATGGTTGTCAGGGACACTCTGGTCTATTTGCGTCATAGGTGACCCAGTTATCATTTTGTCGATACTGAACGATCTCTGAGACCGCAGCGATAAGATTTCAGCTTGACTCGTGACGCTTTTTTTCATCACACATATAACGGGTATAATAATACAGCCGAACTATCAATACTGCGTAAAAAATTGATAATATTTAGGACTACATATCGTGTGGAATTCCGACCCATTGACGTCATATGGTAACACCAATGGCACATGCTTGCTGTAAAATCTATTGAAACACGCGGGAAAAGTCAACACTGATATATAGAAGTAAAATTAGATGGTATTGTATTTATATTAGTCTAACAGGTTGCAATTTTAGAACTTACGTCTATAATGGGATTGACACCGATCAAATGTATCCGTGACCATGAATGCCAATGATTTTATCCGCCCTCCACAGACTGTTTCGACTAACATGTTGATAGTTTTGGCCTGGTTTGACCTTTGGGTGATGTAATATAACAAGCTCAATTGACATAGGTGTCAGCTCTTAGGTGACCACCCCAAGATGTTCTGACTAATTATGAATAGACAAATACTACTTTTTCTTGCACTTTAACACTTTAAAGGTTTATGTCACGTTGTCAGATAATATGACCTTGAAGTTTTGCACTATTGTAATAGATTTGATGTATTGGTCAGCCATTAGATTAATCGGATACTTAGGCTAGTACAGAGCGGGCCCGTATCTACAGGGGGGCGCGGGGGGGCATGGCCCCCCCGCGTGAAATGCTCGCCCCCCCGCTCAGAAATTGCTAACAATCATTAAAGTATACACAGTTCCTTATATTAACCTAAAAAAGCTAAATTTTAATTGTTTGAATACTTATTTTAAAATGCTTATTAGCCGCCTAGGTAACTACATAGCATGATGATTACAGCAGTATGTTAGAATGACCTTTCCGAAAATTTCCTCAAAATGTTCGCCCCCCTACCGAAAGGTTATGCCCCCCAGCTTAATGGTGTCTAGATACGGGCCTGGTACAGAGTTTGTTTAATGGATGTTTTAACCAGCAACGGTACAGTCTGTAGTCTGTATATCTTTTTTAAAACTGCTCTAATATGAAAAATTTCGACCTCGCACCCTTGCCAGATGGTCATTTTATCACGGGTCATCGCCAAAATCAGACCTTTTCATTAATGATATGTCACAAAATTCAAATTCTTGTAAACACAGTGGAGAAAAATGGAACGAAATGTAGCCATGTTAAACGGTAGTTTTCGACAATTATTAATAACTGTTGGTGACAGATAACAATTAACGCAAGATATAGAACCTGCTGGATTTCGCCATCCTTATTAATTTAGCTCTTGCATAATGTGTGTTTTGATCAACTTATAAGTGTCAATTTTAATGTTTATTTCTCCTTCAACTCTCCATTTGATCGGAAACCCCTCTGATATATCTTGAAAAAAGCCTCATTCTACCCAGCCCCGGAGTTACGACCATTTGATCGGAAACCCCTATGATATATCTTGGAAAAACCATCATTCTACCCAGCCCCGGATTTACGATATTATAACGGGAGTCGATTGCTGACGAACAACGAACATTGCAGATTATTTCACTACCGACGGGGGACACGCCTAATCATAAACCAAAGTTACGGTTGAGGTATGTATGATACATGATAAAAACACGGCCCCAACACTCGCATAACAGATCAAAGAATCATAACGTTTACAATGCCTGCAAAAATCCACTTCCTAGCTAGTCTGATCAAAAATTGAATAATTAAATGCGTTAAGTTTTGTTGTCTATACAGAAACTGCACATAACCAAACTATCCAATAATTATAGTCTAAGGCCTAAACATCGAAGAATACGTGTCAAGGAACCAATGTTCCTCGATTCACTGGCAAAAATGCCATTTTTGACAGATTCTGCAAATGTCGCATATAAATCAGTTCAAAGTTACCTTGATTCTTCCTCTGTAGCACAAGTTGTAGGCCTAACCAAATTTTTGCCATGTAAAGAGGATTTAATACGTTTTCGTGCTACACCTATTCCGGTAAATAAACAAAAAAGGAAACACGGACATCGAAGTCTCCGAGCCCCAATGTCTTGAATTTTGAAATTGTAATGGAGGGCCCCATCTATGCTAAAAAATTTGGGTCTGGCGGTTCTAAAAAAGACGTGGGCCGATCATTTGAAAGATTTCGACTCATTCAGCTCGGCTGGCCATTTATATTTATATGAACATAAAATGCACCGGCTGAGTTGCCAACATATTATATTTTTGTCAAAGGCATATTCTTTATTATATAAAAATGAAAAGGTATATATGTATTTATCAAGCTTGAAAGGGCTGGAATAAATTCATTTAGCTCGCTCGTTTCATTTAGTTTTCTCTTCCTGCATCTCTTTGAGCGAATATGAAACGAAAATAAGAATGTCACAAACTGTTTTAATGTAACCAATTGTATTCAAAGGTCGATTCTGTCTTGTTACACAGGTACATCAGGACTGGAACACCCTTCTCACGGTGCACCCGTGTGATTATTTTTCAAAATAGTAAAATATTATATGTCAGAGCCAAATAGGAAGAAAATAAAACAGATTTAAAAATTTGAAAAATATTAAGAAAGAGCCCCAGAAAATCATCAATATATTTTGAAAAATCACATAGGTACACCATATTTGGACGTTCTTATCCCCGTGTGTGTATCTGTGGTTCATGGTTATATGGATCTTATAACATCAATCAAGCTAGTAACATCGTTTCATGCATATTGTTTCATAATTTAATTTTTCAGACTAATATGTCAGATATAAGGATTTGTCAAAGAATCCTGTGAAATTTTAATTCAGATGTGGGAGTGTTGGGTGATTTGTAAAATTTCTAAAGAGGACCGCGAGTGAAAAAGGAAAGAAAGAGAACGGAAACTATTGTTACAATTAAACAGACCTGTTAACAATAGTTCTAGGGAGATGTATCAACGGAAAGAAAAACACTTCAACCCTGATTCTTCGAAATTATGATAAGAATTATATGAAAAATTAGGAGAAGCAAGTGGAAGTCTCTGTCCATTATATCTGAAACGCCGTTATGTTGGAGGGATTCTGGAATAACTTCTTCACACAATGAGATGCCTTCAAATGGTTACATTACCAAACAGGTAATTGAAGAGTATCGTCAGTGCCCGCTCATCTAGCCTAGTTGGGGGCCGTGGCATTTTGTGCGTGTCTGTTTGGGGTAACCTGCTGAACAAACTGTTTGGCAGTGGTCATTCATGTTCCTGTGGTGGTACTGAACAATCCCAAAGTTGTTTTCGTTGGTACAGATTTCAGCTATAGCTGTGGTCTGGAAATTATACAACTCTTGTCAGGGATATTCCACCACTACAAATGCCTGTAATTATAATACATAGCCGTAGACTCCGCCACTATACGATTTTCACGTGGTACACTTTTCAACTAATCTAACCCAAGAATTCACACCCAGAATCACAATCCTCACAGCCACACCCTCCATCAGAAACCTGGTAGACTTACATTCTGATGATATCCAAGAATCACACCCAGAATCACAATCCTCACAGCCACACCCTCCATCAGAAACCCGGTAGACATACATTCTGATGATAACGGATATACGTGCATTGATACTATATAGGATACCCCCCCCCCCCTGAACCCCCGCTCTATTATGGAATCTAAGAGGAGAACGTGTACAGGAACGACTGATTGCTGACTGATCGGGCTACCAACGATTTTATTTGCAGTGTCCTTTTTTGCCCGTATTCTCTCATATACCTTCTCAGCGGATGTAATGTCTTTGTATGAAATGTACATTTACTCTTCACGAGTTCCCAAGACAATACCAGTAACGTATGTAGAGAAATATTTTTCTGTTGCCCCGCAAAACAGCGTCCACTGACCTATCATGTCGGACACAATATGTAGGTTATGACATACCCGTGTCAAACGGGTATTCCTGCCAACTGAAAGAAGGAACATTCTTATCGTTTGCCACATTTTGGCGCCAGTTTTCCTTAGATTGTGGAGGATAGATATCACGAATTTTGTGTTGTTTGTCTGTTTTTAAATTCCAAGCTGTGCTTTTGTTTGTCTACTTTCTTGTTTACTTGTCATCAATTGTTTTACCTTGTTTACACATAATATTGGCGAAGATGCTTTGTGCCGAGCAGACAACGTGGCTACATCTACCAACATCGGCAAATTTCCGGTTCTAATTATCCGGCGTTTAACTGGTATTTTATGCTATTTGCAGAGCAGGGCACATAAGAAGATATGTTGGTTTTTTTTTTAAAAAAAAAATGATGCTCATGGTATGTGAAATGGTAATTACATTGAATTTTAGCAACATTTTATATAGAGTTAACATTATCATACAGCGATAGAGTGACTATGGCCCAGGGAATCCAGCATGATTTCCCCATTGACAGTGGTGCAGGTCAGAGGACCTAGAATGGAACAATGGCTAGTCCTTCGAATGGGACGATGTCCAGTGTACGTAAATTAACCGTTAACAGTTGGAGTTCGATGAAGGTAAATTTTCCCTCTTTGTATGATTACCTTCATCAACCCGAATGGCCGCCTACGGAAAAACGAGGTGTTAACCCCAATTTCATTTCATTTTACAGCCATCATGGATTTTTAGTAGACTGGATTTTATTGCCAAATATATACGTAAGTTATGTATTCCACGTCTGTTTAACATGTACATCATTTTCTCATCCCATCCTGTCCCCCAAAACGTGACCTGGAAAATCATTAAAACTCGTTCCCTTCATTAGCACACATTCCTTGTCCGACGTCTTAGTTAATAGATAGAAGACTATTGTACTAAGCTTGAAACGATCAATAACGGCCTCTCGACTCTCTTTAATGAGAATAGCTCTCTAGGTTTTTTTCCGAAGTTTACTTGGGTATACTGTGAACATCTTTTAATCTCCCAGCCACGGTTAACACACGGAGTGACACTGATCTATATTTATTGAGTATTGATCGGATTTCTTTATAAAATATGGACAAAAGATGCGTCAAAAGCACATTGTAAACTACAGCGTACTCGCCAAATTTCTCTGCCCTATTCGGTGCATGTATAATATTATTTATATTTCCCAAGCCTTTTACAGCTTTTAAAAATCTACTGTTAGAATAACTGTTAACTGATTATTAGTTATCTTGGAAAAAAGAATAAGTTGTCCTGTCGATCAAAATAATTGCGATGTAGAGAGAGCAGGGGAGAAATAGGTCATTTCGGGACTGGCAAATGGCTCAATTCTATTTCAACAATTCGCTTCCTGAGGGAGGAAACCACAACCCGGAGAAATCCCACGAGGTTGGAGAGGCGACCCCACTCCATGCTCTTAGAAAGCGGAGAATCGAAATGACGCCACCTGACTTAATGACAGACATTATGATCCAACGCGCACCGTTTCTTTGAACAAATCAAAATATCTTGGCTGCTTGCGATGCTTATTGAAACATTAACAACAATCCATTGCTTCGAACGTGAAGCCATTTTCGGAAGAAGAACCCACACGCGTCAAACCCCCACTTCCGTTCTATTCTATTTTTGGTTAATTTCAAGGAAAGCCAATATCGTGAAAAGTTTAATAAAGTAAGTATCTGAAAGGCGCTAAATTAGCTGATGCCATTTGACAAACTGACAGGTGGTCCAGTACTCATTTCTGACAACTAATCTTATAAAGCTACGATGGACGTCAAACGGCCCTGGGCAATCAAATGAGTTTCTTGAGAAGTATGTAAGTTTACTATAAATCCTTGCCCACTAACTACGGAAACGACCAGCCATATTATATAATATAATATATACTTCATAGAGAATATTAACGAGATATAAATGTTATTTTATCTGGGAGATTTTATCGACAAGAGTTAATTGATTTCAATGTGAAATGGTAGCCTTGTAAAAAAGAAGTTTCCGGGCACAGCATCCGTTGACGATATTTGCGCATGTCTGGATTTATGCAATGACGTCAATGAGCTTCCCAACGGAATGGTATAGGGTACAGAAGAAAAGCCATGGTCTATTGTAGTTAAATCAATGGCAATTATGTATCCTAAAATAGCTTGACTTCATTGAGTAATGTTGTCAAATATCGTGTAACCCTACCTATTACGTACGTGTGAAGTTTTTTTTTTTATTGTCATTAAATATAGGACAAGGCGAGAAAATAAACCAGGACCTTGATTTTAATCAACCATTGATTTTATCTGCGGTAGTAGAATAATTCAAAACTAATGGATGCTGTCTCATTACATTTATTAACACTTTATTCTAGGGCTGCTGTATCGTTAAAATGGGATAAATCACGATGCTATTAATTTGATATAAAATATCTATCAAAACATAGTACTGACCCAAAGAACTATAATGCAGAGCGTATGGGTTCGTATATGAGTATGAATGTCGGCTAAATTTCACTGGTTTTATGCCTACTCACTACCAACACAACCACATCAGACAATAGCACGGACGGTCGCGGAGCGCTAAATATTGACAGATTTCGTCTTCTCGTGAACCCAATGACAAATTTGAAGAAGATTTGTTGTTGTTGATGTTTATTTATAACAGATTAACGTCCAATACATTTTATATGGTATTATGGGGAAAAAAAGATGTGTTAAAAACGGTGGCTTTTATACTGTTTCGGAAAAGGGGACATAACTCCGGAATAGTGATTGAATTCCAATAAGTCTAAATATTTTGAAGTATGATTTTTCATTGGTATTTTCGTTTAAATCAAATGGGATAGAATGGGGTTTAAAGTACTACTGTCGTCTGCACCAACCAGGATAATTAGGACCGTTTTAAAAAAAAAGGACCCCAGGTTCTACATTTCGGCTCACGAGGCTTTTCGCCGGGCTGTTGTTTAAATTGTTTTCTTGGATTTTTTAGTGGCGGGGGAGGGGAAGCACCCTTTTCGTACAATCTACAACGTCTGCAAATGTGTAGGTCATTAAAAAGAAAAAAATGTTAAATTACAAAAATGTTAAATTGGATGAATCCTTTATTCCAAGCATCAACAGGATCCATGTGAACCTATTTAACCGTTGTTTCGGGGATATATCCGTCAGAAATACAAAGTTCTTATAAAATATCAAATATGCCATCGTATTACATAGCTCTGTACAGTTCTTATAAAATATCAAATATACCATCATATTACATATTATAGTTCTATAGTTTTTTTTATCAAATATGCCACCATTTTTACATGCATGTAGTTATATACTGCGATTATCAAATATCAAATATGCCATCATCATTATAGAGTAGTTCTTATAAAATATCTAATATGACATCATATTTAATAAAGTACTTTTCAAATATACTCTTCCAAAAAAGAAACGCAATGTGACAATCATCCCCTCGTTGCAACAGGAACCGAACTGTTATCCGGTGTTGAACCAAACTGTTCTCCGGTGTTGCTGTGGCCACACCCCGGCCCAGTTCTGAACCCAATGAAGTTGGATTTCATGGCATCAGCGTATTTCAAAATAGCAGCTCTAACGGAACGTCTGGCTCGTAATCTGGTTTCACGTAGGCCTTTACGGACTGTCTGGTCAGAGATTGTACGCCGTCGAGGAATTGCTGCTGCAATAGTGGTCGCCGTTTAGAACCGTTTCCGCAAATAACATTACCGGAAGTGACGATCAAGGGCAGGTGGAGTCACTCTTGTTTGCCCCGAGGTTGGGTGGACAGTGGACACGTGTTGAACTTCGCTTTCGGTACCTATCCCAAAAGTGAGAAATGGTACTCGGCAAACCATTTAGCAGCCTGGCTGGGATTCACCTGCGTGTAACCAACCAATAGTGTTGTTGCGTTGGTCTTTGTTCAGATGTGGCTTCACTTGGTTCGTTGAGTGTTGGCATGTGCAACTGATTTGGAAACCGAGAACCCCCGGATTTTAAAGACCTTAGATTTAGTTTCCACGCGAATAGCTCGCGAAGTTGTTAAACTCTTGTGTCTTGGTGTAATCAAGGGAAAGCAAATTTCGAAAAAAATAGTATGACCAGTCACAATTAGTGACCCTACCTTTAAAACCAATTATGAATTTATTTGATTAAAATTCATTATAATGGAACCGAGAAATCGGTGATTGCTACTTGTATTAATGTAAAGGAAAAGCGTTATGTATTTTTACTGAAATCGTTAATGGAGGGAATCAACTAATATTGTGCTCGTTATATTAGCTGTGGGTCCATATAGCCTTGATAGGACTCATTTGGCAACAGTGTGGTCCTCCTTTTCCTGCTGCCCTTCCCTTGTTCAAAACAGATCAGCGATATTGAAAAAAACAACAAACTGCGAACCAAAATAAGAGAAGATTGGATACTAGCTACAAACAGGTGATCAGCAGAAGCCTTAACTGGTTTCATGTGTCACTGAGGCCGAGGGCCAGCAAGCAAGGAGGACGCCTTGTTGTTTTTTTTTTAATATCGGTAATCTGTTTTGAACAAAGGAAGGGCAGCAGGAAAAGGAGGAACACGCTGTTGTCATTGGGGCAATGGGAATATGATGATATTGGCGTGGGGATTGTCATGAGTATTTGAGGTAACTCTTTTGAAAATTGGGGACAGTTTTTCAGAAATTGTACCCTTTGACCATAAAACGAACACATCTCACATGGTGGTATGCTGTTTCAATAATTCTAGCACCGCATATCACCATGCAAGATGTGTTTGTTTAGAAATCATGGATAACAGCACGCTTCGTTCTATGTAGTACAAAAATTGGTAAATAATTTCTTGCAAGTTATGGAGAAAGGGGTATCCCTCCAAAAATGAATTTGGGTTCGCGGCCACTTGTTTTGGGGTAGCGGATACCCCAAAAATGATACATGGGACCACTGAACACCACTGAGCATATGAAATATTGACCCCCAAAACAGTAGATAAGATACCAAATTTGCTGTATTATGTTCAGTTATGCCTATTCGAAAAAAAGGGTTTTGTAGCAGGTTGTGGGCCGTGGCGTACCCCCCGAAAATGTTATAATGGATCAGTTAAGACCACTAGCTAAATATATCTCCAAATGATAAATGGCCCCAATAACATTAATTCAAGTTTGCTATTTTATGATAAAACAGTGCAAATGCCCTTTATAATTTGTCTTCTGGGCAGCATGGTTCGGGGTAATGCTACTTCCGAAAGAGAATACAATATCGGACATAAAAATAAACATTTCATAGGAAAGATTGGCCCTGGAACATTAAGAAAGGAGGGAATTGCGTGTGCTTCTCTTAAAAATTGCCGATTTGGTGCTTGTCGAAAGTTGTACATATGTATCCTCAAAATTTAAGACTTTCCGGTACTCCCATTCTTGTAAACCAAATGTTAGCAGATACGATCACAAAACCTTTTCTTGCAATTTTTTAGGGGTTGACATCTTTTTTCATAAATTAATTAACTGGTATCAATATTGCTTTATTTATTTGATAAAAATGTATTTATATAATATATTCTTTTTTATTTTAAAATGGAGGTGGGCTTGTGTAAACGATTTGCCGGTAGGGCTGAGGGGAGTGGTATTATGGCTGACGATATTTTGTAGAGACGCAATGAAAACGCACAAATTCCGTCAATTTTGCAATTCTATTGTAATATCAGATAAACACGATGTTTTTCACCTCAGAGTTACAATTCGCGTAATGATTATTAGAATTAGTTGTTATGGTTGTAATTTTTCTTTTTGAGTATAAAACGAATATGCCAAAATTCACATTTCAGCTGCATTATAATACGCCAGAACTTCTATTGCATTTAATGTGTGCTCGCCAATGTGAAGCATAATTTCTTAAAAGTAATTAATGTCTCCTAGAAATATTTGCCCCTTAGTGGAATCACATTTCGAAACGTTTGTAACGATTTAATGTCTGTGTATAAAATACATTTCATCAGTTTAATTAATAGCCTATTGCTTTTGTTTTGGAGAAAATTTATCGTATTTGAGTAAAGAGAGATGTAGAGTATTGAATTTATGGAGTAAATAAACATCATTTAGTATAAAAGATAAGGAGGAGAATATTGAAAGACATAAAGTAATCTTCAAAAAATAACACAAATAAATAATCTTAACTTGATCATGCATTACAATTTCCAGTTTTATGATTATTATTACTTTTTTAATTGAAACAGAGACGCATAAACATTGGTTTTCAATATTAGAATTCTGTTCCTTAAAAAATTCTTTGGATTAACAAATCAATGGTGACATCTTGCTGTCATACAGATTATACCTTGGATTATTATTTGATCCCTCAAAATTGTTCAAATTAAATCGAATAAATACTTAAGTGTAAAGAAATATCAAACCATATAATGGTTTCATTCCAAGTTAAGGAATTGAATTCCGTGCTCACTGTTACTCTGCATTGGCTATGATTTATTGAATTTCAATAAAATTACCAACAAAAACACTTATTCAAATTAATATTGCCATCCTTCAATGTTAATGCAGTTTTATATTAATAGCTAAAGTACAAATTTAATTTTTTTAAAGATTATTTTTAACAGCAATCTTACCTCTGATTTCCTTATCTTAACTTTAGATCAGAAGTCCTCTGCTTCGTGCTAACACAATTAAACATTCTAATTTGAATGGACAAATACGTCAAAGTCTGCTTTTAGACGTAGATAAAAATGTACACCGTGTACCTCCAAGTCATTACTCGCAAACTATTATAAGACATAAGACTTGCGGCACCAGTGCTAATCACGATGACGTTCTTTTACTGGACGAAGTAGCATTCTCTTGTCCAGTTATTTTTAACCCCATCTTATATATGTCGTATAAACAATTGTTTAATAATTCATTTTTAATAACAAGTAATTCCGTTTCCCTGATAACAAATTTTATCATCTTGCAAATCAAGTTTGAAATTGGAGAAAATATTTAAATTTGGAAATGGAAACGTCTTTGACATTAAGATCGCACAGTTAATGCTTTGAGATTGGATAACGAGAAAATTGTCGTTTGACATGGAAGGGATACGTGGCGCTTGCTCGACTTGTCATGATCCGAAAATACACGTGGCATTCGCGTAATGGTGTAGATTAATCATCTAATTCGCTTTATAATTTGGTGACAGCTATCTGATCATTATTGACATTTTCAAATCTGATTTTGTTAAGTGATATGTTTTCTTATCAGCACGCGTATTCAACGTCGCACGACATAGCAATAATTGTACATGAAATTTGAAAACGTGGTTTGTGTCTATTGGCTGGTAGCTAAATAGTTAATATATTATTAATTTAATATGCCCGCCATGATTACTCATAAAATTTGCAGACTAAATATATCGGCATTGGTTGACTTGGTGTATTAAATTATTCTGTTTAGATCCCCAGAATATTTTATACAGTAAAATTATTTTATACAGTTTTGAATTCATGATCTAGTAAGTTCTTGACGTAAATCACAGCATTAAAATTAAATTGATTACCATTCCTTTTAATTAGACATTTCTCTGTCGAATATTTGTTGTATATCCATGGAAATAATTTGTTTTAGTTTTTGGTATTTGTTGTGAAACTTTATACATTCATCTACTATGGACTTGTGCTTATTAGAAATTTCTCAGTTGAAAAATTTTGTGTTTCCATGGACACAACTTTGTATATTTTTTTTTGAAGCATATCCGAGTAGCCGCTCAAGACATCTTTATGAAACAGACAGGGTAGTATTATAATACTTGATCTTGCTAAGTAGGATTCCTCAATGGACTATTTTTTGAATTTCCACTAAACAAATTTCAAACATCACTGAAGCTATTCAAGATATTCTTTATGAAACTTTGTATTAAAATAGTTGTGAAGTTTGCTCATGAGAGAATTCTCAATTAAATAAATTCTGTGTCTGTTGAAGCAAATAATTGGTGCCCTATTAGCTTATCTTGGAAACCATGCAAAATATATTTATAAAACTTTGCATACACTCCAATGTTTCAGAAAAGTGGTGCATTTTGCCCAATAGGAAATTGATATATTATGGTTTCTTACTAAATGGATGTTGATGACCGGAGTCAGTCAGTTGTTTGTTATATACATTTAAAGGGAAATAACTGCCACTATTAATTTACTTTTTGTGACTTGGTAAATAATTGCCAACACTAATAATATGATTACTTTCCGTGGTCTTGTATTGAAGATCAGGGCTTAAAATAAGGATGGTGGAAGGTAAATAAATGTTAGCCAGGAGTCTTTAGCAGTGGTTCGAACTGGAGAAAATCCACAAGGTTGGACAAGTAACCCAATTCTTTGGTCACATACAAAAGGGGAATTGAAACCATGCCAGTTGACTCAATGACAGACCTTATGAAACATTCGGACATCTAACATCCCATATTCACAAGAAATCGTGGACAATGGGCAGACAACAATAATACGACCACACTTCCATTTTAATGTGGGCGAATAAAAACTTGATTAATAATACATTTATAAAATAGTATTTATTTACATGTTGAACTGTATTCCAGCATAGTTATGTCTCTAAGACAATAATTAGACAATTCATTTTGTTAATTCATTTTCAATTCTAAATATTTGGCAATTTTAGTACAAGAATTTCGACAATACAACACAACAGTGACAACACAGGTGTTTTGATATACAATTTCAGTTTTTCTAAACTTGACTTCAAAACATATAATTTGTATAATAAACCAAAATGAAACAAACTTTTCTACTGACCCTCATACATGTATATGATTTTGTCTTGCTTATTGTAATGTTTCAAATCATGTCATTTTAAAGTTAAATTGATCAAACATTCTTTAAGCTTATGTGTTTATTTATATAAGTCAACATTTGTTATTACTAAGAGAAAGAGCAAGTTACACATGAATCTTTCATCAAGTGTCTGAAAATCATTGAGGAAACCCTTGCAAATTACAATATTGTGAATGTTGATTCTCTGAAAGCCAGTGCCAGCTGTAATCTTTGCTACAATCTGTTGATGGGCCTATTTGTAACCTGATCATATACAAGACGGGAGATTATCTACTATTGATAAAAGGGTTAAATGATCAAGCCAGGTACTCTTTAACCTTAATTAAAGCATAAAAAATGTGTTATCTTCCAAAAATTGAAAACGAAGTTCAGAGACTTTAATAAATATAGTTTATAATATTTTTAGTAAAGAAGTGTCAATCACAGCGTCATTCCTGGCTATCACTATCAAGTGCTTACCGTTATTTATAAAATTTAACCCTTCCTTTCGATTGTCTATTATTATTATCAGACTTTCGAGTGTCTTCTATAATATATATAGCTTTGTGATTTAATATTCTCTCACATTCTACTATAGTCTTATGACTATCAAATATCTATCATGGGTTTGTGACATTGCGTACTCTGATTGTCTCTCATGTCTAAAATTAGGCATATATTCATGATAGAATATTATCTGACAGTCATGTGTCTACCCTGGCTTTACCACTGCTTATCAAGAAATTACTATTATACAGTTATATAATAGTACTAACCAAGAGACTACAGTAGCTTTATGGTATAATATTTTATGATTGTTAAGTGTCTATAACAGCTTGGTTATATATTACTTATTACTATCAAGTGTCCACAAAAGTTTTAAGGTATAACAGAAAGGCTGATCTCCCCCACCAAGTATAACAGCAAGGCTGATCTCCCCCATCAAAATCCCAAAATAAATAGAGGACACATAATATTGATTAATTGCACATTTATTTTCTTCAAAAGCATTGTGTGATCAAACTGATTACCTATACTTAGTCTTAGCATAAAATGTTCACAATCAAAATTGGTCAAGGTTTTGAAGTACCTGGTAGTGAAACTATACACTACTTTTTATCACTCTCCATCAGTTAGAATCAAAGTTATCTTGTCCCAAAGCATCAACCAATGAAATAGATTCGTTTTAGTGGGACATGTTAATCATTGAACTAATGAGTAATTAAATTCTCAAACATTTTTTTGAAGTATAAGAAAAATAAATAAAGACGTTTGAAGTATTTGTAGTTAAAAAATATTTCTTATTTAGTGTAAATGGGTATTAAAATGAGTAAAATGCATCATTTTGCCCGAAGCAGTTAGGTGTTATGTAAACAATGCCACGTGAAGTCAATGCGCGTGTTGTAGACAGTCATCTGTGACAGACATAATTCGTCAGTAATTCTCTGTGAAACAGACTGATTCTACCTCAGTCAGAAGGAGAGTTATTGTGTTGCAAAGTCTCAACCAATCCGATTAAAATCTACTTTGACTAAGCAGAAAATACTCATCTTTAAATTCCATCAAGGCATTCACCTAATAAATACTACACCAAGTTTGAACATTCTAGCTAAATTAGAAGGAGAGTTAATATGTCCCAAAAACTGTGACGGACGGACAGACTGACATACACTCATTTTAATAGTCCCCTGCTATCTTCAAAAGGCGGTGGACAATATCTGACACTTGACAGTTGTGTCTGCAATAGCTTTGTGATATAATATTCTCTGAAAGTGGTGGTGTCTGGAAAAGCTAAATTATGATGTAATAAAACATTCTCAAGAGATCAATAATACAATCCATCTTTTTTTATATTTATACTATTTTGTTCAAAGAATATTCTTTTTGAGTGATGTGACTTTGTAAAAAGGCAAGTATTTGAACATGAATTAGTAAGGTACAAATATCTGATATTAAATATTATGTACACACAAATTTCTACATGTGCCAATATAGATATGAATTACGCTGTATAATAATATATATAAAGAATGATAAATACACTTATTATCTCCCCTTTTAAATTAGTACAAACAAAATCGTAAAATTGAAGTGAATGTCTATGTGAATATGACACACAAACACAAAATGAAGTCAGCAGTGATATCTTTGAAAGGATAATACATGTATTACTTATTAAGTTCTAAAAAAAGATATATATAACCTTTACTATATAAATAGCATACTGATATTTTACCCAAATTCACGAGACAATTTTCAGATTAGTCCTGATGAAGATAAAATTGATGTTCTCATTTATGTTCTTTGAAGGTAAACCCCATCCAGTTCTTGATACCAGCCTTGAAATTGCCACATATTGATAGCAAACTGTATGTAGTAATACTATAACATGTAAATAGATAAAATCAAACAGGTTTATGGAAAACAGATTCAACTTGCTAGTCTTAATGCTATTAAGAATTATTTTGTAATACAATGTACTCTGTTAAAATAATGGCAATATACTAAAACTAGAAACATTACAGTTTATTACTTTCTGAAGAAATCATGATTAATATTATCTAAACAATTCATAAAACTGATTTAATAACAATTTAAATTGAAGTAATAAATCACTTGTACATTATAAGTTTTTAACCAATACAGTATTACCAGTAAGTAATAAACTATAAATGAATTTATTCACAATCTTAAAATGACTTTATTCAAAAGCTTCGTCAAAATACAAAATTAAACTACAAATTATTGTGATAAGATGTTGTGTGCATTTTAAAACTTTGTTCACGTCAAAGACAGTAACAATGTCAATTCAAATTTGACCGGATTAATTACAATCAAAATTACAGGAAAATGTGTATATATACCTGTGTTTTATTTTTAGACAGTACGTATCATTTAAAATTAATAATGGCTAAGGTATGAAATAATAGATGTGACATCTGGTATTAATGAACACCACTATGAATTATGACAATATACTTTTAGCAAACATTGTATATAAGCTATATATCTTAAACAACTATATATATATATAATATATATTTCTATATACTTCATGACTGATAAAATCAACTAATGAAAAAGTCTATATACAATGAATATCAAAAACAAGGTCAACACTGGATATGCTATTTCATTAAAAAAAACAAAACAGAAAAGACAAAAAAAGGAGTACAATTTATATATAATAGATGATAACTCTACTAAAGGTTTTGGTCGATAATTAAAAATATATTGACAGTATTCAGATTTGATATTAAAGACCTTTAAAAGGTTATGTTAAATGATATTGTTATGAAAAGTTGCATGCTCTTTGGAAATCAAACCAAACAAGTTTTGACACACCATGATAAAACAAACTATACTCTGTCAAAAAGGAACGCATGGGTGATGTGGACAAAACTAAAGGATTTGATTTTACAATATATTGATTGATTGTGCAATGTTTAATGCATGGTCAGGTTTCTTATCGTTTCTCCAATTGGATAGCATGCCCAAATGTAACTTAAAACAAATTTAACACTTGTTATCTGTCCTTGATGATTGCTATTTTTGTCGACTTATCCCTTAAATCGTTAATTGCAAAGAAATTTGACAAAGGGAAGTAACTCTCATGCAGCCAAATTCTAAGTAAGAAGTGGAGTAAACAGAATGGGATCACTGGGGAAACCAAGAATGTGGAGATGTATGTCATTGTTACTCAAGAAATGTATGGTACTATTTTATCTCAGGAATCAAGAACACATTATTTATTGAAGGAATAATTGGGTCACGCTTGCTACAGACCATCTATTGAGAACTTAATTATTGTTTGTTGAATGATTAACTAGTAAAGAACAACAGTGTTTGAAATTACCATTTTTCTAATATCGGACCAAAAATCTGAAAATGCAATAGTTATAATGAGTTGCATTTGTTCCTAATTAGCACTATATTGATTAACTTACATGAAACTGCAAATTTTTTATTCAACAAAAGACTTGTACAATGATTTTCAGTGTCTATTAATCTGGTTTTAAGTATGGTACTGTCATACTGGTGATTAGGTAAAGTATTATATTAAGTCTTTGAAATCTGTTTAAACTTTTTCCATTCAATCTTTATGGTATTCATTTTTTAACAGCTGCAATCATGTGACAACCATAACTAAAATTGCTTCATAAAATTTCCCACAGCTGTGCTATAGCCTTTTAAAATAAGGACACTATTTTAAAAAGTGGGCCAGTTTATTAAATACTATTTAAAACTAAATCTTGCATCCCTGTATTATTGACCTTATTTCAAGTTTAACCATCCCCAACAACTATATTGAACGGTTATGACCTATGCATTTCCTGTATTATCTTTAGGCCTACTATCTATATAAAAGGAATAAATATTTTGTTCGCCATAGCAGTCCTTGTTTGCTTCACAGTTTTGCTATGGTTAATTTCGAGCACTGGCTGTAAGATCGCAAAATGTTATTAAATGTTTATTACAATGTAAATTGCTAAATTGTTGGTAGAATGTTTTATAGCTAACAGTGAGAGCTTCTGTCTTTGTCAATGTCATGTGACAAAGCCCCATCTATTTATAGAGCTGAAGAAAATACAACCATCTATTATGGTATTCAACTAAGCGTCAAGTCTTGCATTGTGCCTAAATAGTCATACACACAGCAACTAAAGCAAAAAAGAATGATTTGTTCACAATTCACAAGTATCAACCACAAAATCACTTTGTATAGACAAAATCGCTGTGTATAGGCCGATTCCAATTTCTACCAATAGGCCAATTATAGGTCTATTACCAATATCGAAGCCAATAATCAGGCCATCACTATAAATAACGAAATCATATCACTTTGTATTAAAGAAATAATTCCATGAATATTTTGCCTATGCGTTTCTGTTTTGACAGAGTATATTTATCAAGAAATGAATTAATGATGAACTTACAAGAATAGCTAAACAGTATATCCAATGTTGAGATAATAAAATGTTTTTCTTGTATTGCAGTTACACTTTGAGAGTACTAGCTAAGAACACGGCACTCAAAATATAACAATATAACAACAATTACTAATCTCAGCTATTACTGCTCCTAGTTCTCTTTTCTGGCGGTTCATCATAATCATGGGGTGATACCGGTGGTCGTGGTGACGTCTGCTGTGCTTGTATAATTTGAACCATTCCAGTCGGCACAGGAATATTTTTTGACGTTGACGCTTCATGATTTGGAGACACCGGTTCCACTTTGACACCCGACATACGCAGTGATGAAGATGTCGCAACTTGTAGATATGGTAACTGTAGAGAACCACTGGAATATATAATAAAAATTATTTTGTAAACATGTACAATAATAACAAAATAACAATTATGACAACCCAACAGCGAGACTGATGTCCCCGGCCGAAATCCCAAAATAAATAGAGACACATATTAATTAAATGCACATTTATTTTTTTCAAAAGTATCGAGCAATCAAACTCTACACTAAGTTTCATCACTCTCTATCAGATAAAATCAAGATTATCTCATCTCAAAGCATCGACCAATTGAATTGATAAGCTCTGCTTTGCATTAGTAGGGAAACCCATGCACAATTTCTCTACAGAAAGTTGGTCTCGACACGGCAAATGTGCACGCTATCTCAAATGATGTCTCGCTTACTCCGCGGTCTGATAATTATCTATGATACTATAAATAGCCATCGCACGTGCAATTCTGTACAAATCTTTCAACTTTTACAGCTGTAAAAATCTATTGTTGACGATTTTGAATAGCAGTAAAATTTAGCTTTTTGGTTATTACAGCAGCTTTAGAAATTACTTTCGTTTTATTTTTTAAATTGCTTTATCATTAACTGTTCCGTTAGGAGCGGCATCTTTTTGTCTAGCACAAATAATATCTCTTATTTTGCTATCTTTCGTTAGCAAAAACATGATACTAGCAGTAGTTTCATTTTACTTTTACAAGGTTCTAAATGCAATTGTCCAGCTGCCTAATGTGCATGTTTCTGAATTCAATTTCTTGTTCCAGCTTTCTGTTATGGTGTCCTAAAACATCAACCAATCAAATTGCTTATCTCTGCTTACCCTAAGCAGGAAATGCTCATCTTCAAACTTCATTCTAGCTCAATAAAAAGGAGTTATTGTGTTCAAAAGTACCAGCAAATCAAATTGTTTATCCTTCTGCTTACCCTGAGCAGAAAATGCTCATTATCAAACTTAGTCAAGGCATTGGTTTAACAAAACTATACACCAAGTTCCATCACTCTCACTTCATTAGAACTAAAGTTATCGTGTCCTAAAGCATCAACCAAATCAAAATGCTCATCTTCAAACTCCATGAAGGTTATCGTGTCCCAAAAAGTGTGACGGATTGACGGATAGACAGACAGACAAACCTATTTTAATGGCCCGGAGGGGGACAATGATAATTATTAACATACATCTGCTTTGTTATTTCTGATATTTTCTCCTTTTGATTAAATAAACAACAAAATAACTAAATGTGGAAAACAACCACCTACTACCTCTTCTTAAGACACACTGGCAGGTAGAGAATTGATAGATTAGTTAGATTTTTAAATAGTGTATGTCAGCCAGAATTAGATTTGATGAAGCTATCTACTACAAGAAGAAGTTTCCAGCATACAATTTTACACATGGAGCATGAGACAGGACTTACCCAGGTGTTAATGTCAAGCCTGATGCCTGTACAGCGGCTGTTAACGGTCCAGGCTGATGACTACTTAACTGTGCTACAAGGGGTGATAGTCCAGATAGATCAGCTGTTGTTAATTGAAACTCGCCTGAAAATATAATATCAAATAGCACATTCTACAGTAGATATCACTTGTGTGAAAAATTTCAAATCTACTGAGATATTGCTTTACAGGTATTTGATTGGTCAATTAAAAAGAAACTACTTTTTTTTAATTTTCAAACAATAATTCAATTCTAATTGAAAGCAATTTCTTTTTTACTAAAAAAGAACAATTTTCATTTAATTGGATGGAAACTCTGGGTCAATATATAATGGTTGAATTGCAGTCAAAAATGATGTATCACTACACAGTAATTTAATGACTAAATGAGGTTCAGTAAGTGAAATCTATACCAAAGAATTATATTTATTTATTTGTGCATGCAAGAAAGGATTGGGTGATAAATGAAATCTCTGACTCATCTTTCTTACATCAAAAAACATCAACACTCATTGATGAGGTAAAAAAACAAACTTGGAAAAGTCTCGTTTTTTTGACTCCATCAACTTTAGTTAACAGCTGTGACAATTTTATATGAATGTTTGGGTCAAGTCTACTTTATTTTTAACAATCACAGATTTTTTGAAGGAAGGTCAGAAATGAGTATAAAGTGACTATTTATATCATTCCCTTCATTAATTGATATTTTACCTGCATTTAGAATTGATGTTGCTAAGGACGGATTTATTTGATTACCAGGTGTTGCCATGGACATTATGGGGGTTTCTAGACTCTGTGTTCCTAATGTTGTTCGTACCTACAATTAAAATATAAATTTGAATGTTTATCCATGTAAAAGCTATAATTAGTATAATATTAATACAATTTATATTTTTCTACCCAATCAATAAATTTCATAATAATGAACAACCAGTATAAGAACTTACGTCTGAAGTGCGCTGCGGTATCACAACCTTTAAATTGGGTTTATTCTTTGTGGCCAGATCTCCACCTCCCTGATCTTTGGTAGGGAGCGGTGCAGGAGAGGTACTGGGTTGGTTAGTAGTAAGTGGTTGTGGAGAAGCTCTAGCAGCTGTTGCTGAGGGAGCTGGGCTTGTTCTACTCCCTAAAAACAAAATACAATAAGATACAAAACTTACTGTCCAACAAGTTCAACTGTTGTATTGAGCATGGCGTACATCGAACCTGAGAGAATACTGCCGGTTCTATTTTTCGGTATTTCTCTATAGGATAATTAACGCAAGGTTTGTATTGTAACAATGACATATAACTAATCACATACGGCTGATAACTTGGGCAGCCATTTTGAAAAAATAACATGACCTACAGAAGTACATGTTTTTCTCATATGTCGATGTACACGTTCTGAATTGAGCAATCAACCAGTAGCTGTCTATTGCCGATGTACATGTAAAATCAACTGCATCCGATCAGTTGCGTTACTTCCAGTCGCTGTGTCAATGTACGCCAAGCTTAACCTATCATAGAGTGTTACTGGTAAAAATCTAGCCATGGGAATAGCAATCTATTTCTATGTAGATCCACAATAACATTTCCGAAAAAATATACTTAAATTTTAAGTTAGTGAAAATGTATCTGATTACATGTTAAGTATATACATTACTTTAAAATTAACAACTACATATAATTCTTTCATGGAAGAAGGCATGTTGACCTTGTTTTAAATAACTTCAATGTGATTATGAAAGCATATAAAGAATAGTAATATTAGTAACCTGATGGACTTGGTGAAGATTGGGTATATGTGGTTGAAGGTGGTGGTTGAAGTAGCACTACAGTCCCTGGTTGAGAACCAGCTTGGGTGCTCTGGATATAATGGGTGCTCTGTACAGGAACAGCCACTGGAATCGTATTCTGATACTGTGTTATATTCTAGAATGAGTGAAAAACAAAACTGCTAGAAAAAATTCCCTACAAAGAAACCTATTCATAACTTAAGTTTATATAACCATGGAGACATTGAAATGTCTAATTTGATTTTGACTGAAAAAATGAGATGTGAAGTTGAAGGGAGATAATTCATAGAGTTACCTCCCCTTTGACCACATGCATTATGTATGTGCTGCTGCTCCACAAGTGAACTTACCCGTGCTGCACCTCCTTGCATGACCCTAGAATATTCCATGTCAATTTTCCGGTATTGTTCATCAGTTCTTGGGGTAATTGGATAGTCCTCATCATCATCACCATCTAAACTGTCATTGCCTCCTCTATGATCTCTTTTGTTCAACATCTTTGAAGATGAAATAAAACAACAAATTATATAGTATAAAATATATTAATATAATAACATGTTGAATAACTTAACTAAAGCATGGATATAGTATTCTAAAATAAAAATAATTCCATGACGCTGTAATTTTTGACTACCTAATCTTTATGATACATGTACCCTGTGCAGATGATCCAGATATAACACACGTAGCCTACCCCTAAAATTTTGAGAGTAAAAATTCATGTTGTGCACATCTACAGTATCCACAATACAGGACTGAAACAAATGAATTACATGTATATATTTATAAAATTGCATGACTAGTGATTGAACACAAGATTTTAACCAACTTATTACCACCTGGTCATAAATACCAAATAGAAATGCATAAACATAAAATATTTGACAAACTGACTTGATTTGTACATGTATAGTATTATTAGTAAACAGTGAAATCAACTGCCAACATTAATGACGTTCAGTTATTACTCTGTAAGTTCATTGGTTGGCAATATATATTTAAGTTGCTTTTTTCCTTTCACTCTTACCCTGTCAGGGCAAGCAATCAGTATTATGCATACCTGGAAATAAGGCACCTGTCACTAACAATGTCATTTGGTGAACTGTCATTTTGTCTCTTTTATTGATATTATCAATATGCCCGACACAAAGGTAACAAGCCAACAGTGAGGCGGATGTACCCTGCTGCAATCCCATGATGAATAAATGACACATACACTGTACTAATTAATTGCACGTTTATCTTTTTTGAAAAGTATCAAACAATCAAATATAAATACATGTATGTATACTTAGTGTAGGCAGAAAAAGTTATGTAGTACCTGGAGGTGAAAATATACACTAAGATTCATCACACTCCACAAGTAAGAATCAAAGTTAACTTGTCTCAAAGCATCGACTAATGAAATTACTTAGCTATGCTTAGCTTAAGCAGATAATGTTAATCATTGAACTCAATCAAAGATATTCACCTAATGAACATCTACACCAACTTTACTCATTCTACCCCAATTAAAATGCAGGTTTCTTATGCATTAGGCCTTGTTTTCAACTTTGGCCAGACAGAAAATAAGCACAGAATTTGATTATGGTTATACAAGATTTCAACATGAAAGTCAAGAACAGGGATCCCCATTAAAGAATTAATTAGTGAAAGAAAATAAAATGTTTTTGTTAAAATTGCTTGTCGTTAAGAAAGCATTGTCTACCTACAACTTCAACAGCAGATAAAATAAATGAAAAACAATACACGTACAACTTACCTCTACAATATCTCTGTTAGTCTGACTGACAACATTCTCATTATATTCAGTATATTTCAACAATACTTTATCCATATCTGAACTAGCATATTGATATAATTTGTTGTTTGTTGTAAAGATGATTAGAGCTATCTCACAGTCGCATAAGACACTTAATTCATATGCCTTTTTCATCAATCCAAACTTTCGTTTCGTGAAGGTTACCTTAAAACAAAAACAAAACAAATTTTTATTATTCTGATGCAACAAAAATAATCATAAAAGTATAAGCTTACCGGTACTTTACATTTCAAATAATTACATACAACTTTATGAAAAGTACTCGTACTGTGGTCGGTAAAAATATTTGATCAAGCAAGTAGAAATTTAATAATAAAGGGAAAAAAAATCTTAACAAATCTACCTGTCTATTTCTCTCATCATTAATTCTTGTAATCTGTATTTTCTTTCGTCCCATCTTTGAAAAAGTTTGTGAACCTAAAATAAACAAGTTCAAAAACATTAATTTACATTACCGTAAGAAATACTAAAGGCACCAAAAGTTAGTTTAAAACTTTACTTTTTACTCACTCATGACATCTTTTAATAAATACGCTTGACACTAACAGATGAACAAAACTGTTCAACTTGTACATGAATGTCAGGGAAACCCCAACATCTAGGCTATTTATAGTCATTATGTCAGTGTGATTAGGTCAGCAAACTTGTCAACCAATAAGAATTATCTATCAGGGGCAATCACTCTATTCAATAGATACTGTTACAAGCTGCTAAGACAAGTAAATAAGTGGCTTAATATCTAATTTGTACTAGAAACAGCACAATCAATATATCAACAAATCTTCCTTCCTCTATCACGATACATTTTGTACACCATTACCATTTCATGAATAACATTTGATTTTCTTTCATTGTAAAACCGACTTTAAAATATTTATAACAGCTAACGATTGTTTGAAATTGAATATGTTTTATATACAGATAAGGAAACAATGTCGTAATTTGAATTTTCATGCATATCTGTAATACATGATAGGGAACATCACATTGAATACCCAAAATGTGTTACATTACATAATTGTTTCTTATAATTGTCAGGAACTGATCTTGCTACAGGTAACATTATTTATTTTGTACATGTAATTAAAGTCCTATTTGTTAAAAGTATTGCTGAGCCGTTTGTATGGTTGTACACATACAATTATTTGAATTTGATTATTAGGATTTAAAGGTTTGTTGATCAACTATATAAATGCACAACTTTCTTCCAACATCACAATACCAGTTGGTTTCAGCTTATTCTTTACATTATAAAAAATAGTTACAGATCAGCAGTGGGAAGTAAAGGGTGGCGGTGATAAGGGCTACAGCCACTCCCCAACATGTATTTGGAGATATGTTGCCAACTAAAAGGAACATTTTCGAAGCCCAAAAAGCAACGTTTTTAGTCAAGCTTTATTGTTAAATCTGGGGAAATATTTGACAGATCTCTTAATCATCTTGCATGTTTCACCCCTGTGTAGCTACCTAATACACCCTTCTGATTTCCGTCCACTAGAGATATTGTTATCTAAACATTTCTGATAAGATGGTAAGCCTCCTCTTTGAATATGCAACATATTTATTTACTTGACTCTACTCTAATATAGTGTCATGGTAGCATACATTAGAATTAGAAGTTGATTCCCTTATTCTTGTTGAATGTTTATTTTATGAAAGTATGAGCAATCCATCAATCAATAATTACATTTTGGGGGTAATGATAACATTTATTCATTCGGAAAAGTTGGAATGGTAAAAGTCTATAACCGAATTTATATCTATATTAACTGATCATTAAAATCTTAAATGCACAATATGAGTGTCACTAGCTATTTGCAAAAATGTTTACACCAGAACTGGCGACTTTTGCTTGGCTAAGTAAAGCAGGCTCTTCAGTCTGTCTCACTATCTTGGGTTACAGTGTGAAGCCTATCTTCAAACTTTTGTTTACCTTTGTTGAAACTTAGAAGTTTATTTTTTTCCCTTCAAATACATATTTCCAAATTTTGTACAAAAACTACATCAATAACAATTCATTAATAATTATCTAAATTCATGAATACACTGGAGAAAGTTAAAAATACGAAGTCAAATGTACAAATTCTTCATAAAATGGTGAGAGTTCAACCCATACCAATGTCATCTCAAAAACGGCATTTACAAACCAAGTTGGCCATTTTCTCACCTCAAATTATTATCGAACATAATGACCTATATAATAACTAAATTTTCTGATAATCTTACCAAAACAATACCACGAGATGTGCTAAAATATCCAAGCGGTTTCTATTTTTACTGTCCAGTAAAATGTTGCTCAGTAAAATCTACAACTTGTTCTATTTTAGGGAATGGAAATTACGATGGTATTTATAGAAATAATCCAATATGGCTTTTCATGCGCATGACACATATTCTATAAAGTGTCGGGTTACATGAAAATCTCACAATAAAAGAAATCAAGACTTTGACGTCGAGTGATTAGTTTGTAATACGCTATTGTTGTGATCTGTTCTACTGTAAGTTTTTTAGGAATGCGTATGGATCGCGGAATGCAACAAACACATGGAGATATTTTCAGTTGGCGGACGCTTATATATGGGAAGTTAACTCTTTCTAACGTAATATCCGGTTTGCCGAAACTTGTCTTATTGTACGTGTGAATGTGTGATCAGTGTTAATTTTTGTCATGTTATCAAAATTTATTGACGTTTTTAATAACAATTTTCAAATGAAATCCAAAACGCAATCAATCAGTGACCAAAAATGCCGCATAAACGTACCATGGCGGGAATCCGTGCCACATTTTATGACGTCATTGTAATCGCGCACCTCGCGACCAGAGAAATAGTTCGGTCGATATGACCCAGTTACAGTTTGCGCTCTCGCCCGCTCAAGAAATCGCGGAGAGGTCTACATGCTTAAAGTTCAAAGAGGCTGCTCTGTGAGAATAGAAAGTAAATATCCCCTGTGTGAAGAATGTAGTTTAATATAATATTAAAAAAAACAGCAAATAGAACCCAATTTTATGTGACAAAAATGAATTATTGGAATTAATCTGGGATTATAGAAACAACTTATTTTTTTAAAAAAAAATAAGGGTTTTATTTTATAGCCTACTAATTTGTAGCAGCTGCTGACTACCATACGAGGTCTGTGTGATGGTAATCGGCTGATTGGGACCATGGCTGATTGGGACAAAAATGACAATAAATAGTGTAATTTTTTCAATACCAATGAGCTAAATCATGTAGAAGATACTTCGCATTCTTGGCTGATTGGAACCAGATTGTTCTTTGTATAATATTTTAATCAGCAAATATCTTTCAAGGCATCTTGAACCAAGTTTCAAGGAGCAATGATGTGAGCACATTTTCCATCATATTTATATATTCTGGGAAATGTAATCTAACCAACTGGCCGAGACAGAGACCTTCCTGATCTAGAAAGGTGTTGAATGCAATACACTATGTGTAAAATTTTCTTAATAGCAATATACACAAATACACATGATACAAAGTAAATTAAACTCAGGTAGCAATATACAAGAACCTAATTAATCACACCGTTTATTGTTAATTAATGACAAGCCCAGTAAACCCAAAAACAGTCACACAAATTCCTTTTTGTGGCTGTCAGTAAAAAGTAAAATGTAGTAATATAGAACATTTTCCATGTACCTTCCTTTTTACTTGTGTTAGAATTGAGTATAAATCTATTATGTGTATTTTCCGACAGCCGATCGACAAACCTGGAAATATAGTTCACCTAATGTTTTTTGATGGATTATATATCTTCAGAGGGTGTAGGTTCAGGATCCGGATGATGCCACCCTGGCACCCTTGGGGAAATTTAAATATTCAAGATGGCCGCCATAAGGTATTTTCTGGTAGTGGGGTAAAATTTGTGACAGATTCTCTCGGACCTCGCCTTGAAGGTGGTTTCTAGAAGAATTTGATCCGCTGAATCCAATGAGCTTGGTTATTCCTCCTAAAAGTGACTGCTAATTCCGCTAGGGGACCAAATTCATAATGGAGGCTCATTTTTGGCGGGAAACTAATAAAGTTCCCTAAAAAGGTGTGTAATATATCAAAAAATAGATTCTTGCTGGGTTATTTACATTAGATATGTATAGATTCCGAATCCGGATGATGCCACCCTGGCACTCTTGGCGAAATTTAAATATTTAAGACGGCCGCCATGAGGTATTTTCTGGTTATTTAATGGGCTAAAATTTGTGACAGATTCTCTCAGACCTCGCCTTGAAGGTGGTTTCGAGAAGAATTCGACCCGCTGAATCCAATGAGCTTGGTTATTCCTCCTAAAAATGACGGCTAATTCCGCTAGAGGTCCTAAATGGATTCTCATTTTGGCGGGAACTAATAACATTCCCTAAAAAGGTGTGTAATAAATTGTAAAATAGATTCTAGCTGGATTATATATACTAGATGTGTGTAGATTCTGAATCCTGATGATGCCACCCTGACAACCTTGGGGAAATTTATTTTGATGGCCGCCATTGGGTATTTTTTGGTTATTTACTTGGGTAAACTTTGTGACAGATTCTCTCGGACCTTGGTTTGAAGGTGGGATCAATAAGAATTTTACGCACTGAATCCGACGAGCTTGGATATTCCCCCTACAGGTGGCGGCTACCCCGCTAAGGGGGTTGGGGGGGGGGCGGGCAAATTAAAAATGGGGGCTCGTTTGAAAGATAGGTTTTAGGAGGATTATATATCTTTGATATGTGTAGATTCAGAATCCGGATGATGTTGCCCTGGCACCCTTGGGGAAATTAAATTATTCAAGATGGCCGCCCTATTTATTTTCTGGTTATTTATTGGATAAAATTTATGACACATTCTTTCGGACATAGGTTGCATGGTGGTTTCTAACCGAATTTGACTCGCTGAATCCAACGAGCTTGGGTATTCCTCCTACAAGTGACGACTAATTCCACAAGGATGTCAAAATCAAAATGGGACTCAGTTTGGCGGAAAACTAATAAAGTTCCCTATAAAGGTGTGTAATTAATATATTGAAATATAGGTGTCAATTACTTCCGACTAAAATATATTCCAGGTTGTGCTCAATATTTGGCGAGACGTAACAATATTAGCAATGTGATAACGTAATACCTCAAACTATAGGTTTTCGTTTTTGCCCAGTTTATTTCTGACTGCCGCAATGTGCCATGACCGAATGAAACGCTAATATGGTGCCCAAATTCGACGAAATAGCTAAGTTTAGGAAACCACGGAAGAAAATAGTAAGAGTACTGCAGAATGAGCGTTAAACTACCTCGAAGACATTCTACTCCTTGTATTCTTATAAGAACACAGAAGCTTCACAGCCAATCACAATCCACCATTTGACCATAGTCGAAAGCAAATGTTGCTAAACGTTATCTGGTGCTTACTTCTGATATAATAGTGCAGCTACACGTTTATTCTGGGCCGGATGAGTGTTTCTTTCTGGTTATAATTTAAGACTCAACAGTGAAGTCAAAATGTATGAATAGTACCATTTGACCACGGACATGAGAATACAGTGATGCATACGTGTGTAGAATGACCAGGTGACTGATATCATGGCAGTTTCTTGAGCTTCTAAATGAGTTCTGTGGAACTAAGGTTTTGCTGTTTATCACAAATTACAGGGCCATACGAACAAAAGCTACGAAGAGCGAATTGCCAAGCATACATCATGATCCACTACGGCACCCATCCGTGTCACCTTCTCTGCTAGAAAACGGAGGGCAATACGATAAAGAAAATGTTTGCTAGCGTCATATGAAACTTCAGCTTTATCCGTACGTATGAGTGATCTAATAACTGCTAGTGAAAGTCCATACCGATTACGAGTATTCCAGTGATTTAATCGACAAATATGTGAGGTTGGGTTCTTTTAAGAATACAAGAGGAAGAAGAATATCCTCGGGTTGGTTGTTCTTGATGTTTTGACATTACTATATTTTTCCATGGTCTCCCAAACTTAACTATAATGTCGCGTTTGAGAACCATATTGTTGTTTATTTCGATCACAGGACATTCAGCTGTTCAAATATAAATTCAGTGACCCCGAAAAACCTATAGTTTGACCACAGGCACTTGAAGGGATTAAAATAAAACTTCTTACTACTGCTTGACTATATATATATAATATCATTCAAGGTATTACAGACGACATCTTTGTTGTGACTTTTTTATGATATATTGTCTGCTGTTATCTCGCAATACTCACTAGTTCTAACACTTCATGTCATTTTTATTGCCAACGAGACTTTATTTGATCATTATTCACATTCAGATGTAATTAAATTGGTCCTTTCACAGCGTTATTAATAACAAATCAAACTTAAAAAGCTATCACTTGTCGATATACAACTTCGCAAGCCCGGAAGTAACCCGAAATAAGGTCAAAAGAAGTCTGTATCACCCAGTCCCTTTATAAACCTATCATTACTCGATATGTGCATAGGAACTGGGTGATCAAGTCTCGCTGAACAGCGGCCTCGCTTCGTAGGCTTTATCACGTGATAGAACTTACGAAGCGAGGCCGCTGTTCAGCGAGACTTGATCACCCAGTTCCTATGCACATATCGAGTAATGATAGGTTTATAAAGGGACTTGGGTGATACAGACTTCTTTTGACCTTATTTCGGGTTACTTCTGGGCTCGCCAAGTTGAATATCGACAAGTGATAGCTTTTTAAGTTTGATTTGTTATTAATAACGCTGTGAAAGGACCAATTTAATTACATCTGAATGTGAATAATGATCAAATAAAGTCTCGTTGGCAATAAAAATGACATGAAGTGTTAGAACTAGTGAGTATTGCGAGATGACAGCAGACAATATATCATAAAAAAGTCACAACAAAGATGTCGTCTGTAATACCTTGAATGATATTATATATATATAGTCAAGCAGTAGTAAGAAGTTTTATTTTAATCCCTTCAAGTGCCTGTGAGTTTGACGTATGACAATATCACATTACTAACATCGAAATGTCCCGCCAAATATGGTTACCATTTTGAATATGAGCTCGGCCTCGAATAACTTTTGTTTTTATATTTAAATCCGAAATGATTGACATCGAAAACCTATATTTCAATATATTGCGCACATTTTTTTTTAGAGAGAACGTTGTGAGTTTCCCGCCAAAATGAGCCTCCATTTTGAATTTGGACCCCTATCGGAATTAACCGTGAACTTTGAAGGAATACCCAAGCTGAATGGATTCATCGGGTCGAATTCTTATAGAAACCACCTTCAAACCGAGGTCTGAGAGAATCTGTCACAAATTTTACCCCACTGAATAAACAGAAAATGCCTGGTGTCAGTTACATTGTGAATCTACACATATTGGAGATACACAATCCTATATTTGGGGGATTCCACGTCAAGTGTACACAAGGTTCTGACATGACCATCACAGATTTTGATGATTTTTGGTGTGCAAGTTAACCATGACGAAAAAACATGATGTGCAAAATTTTAGCGCTGGGAGCCCCATGGGGCCCCATCAGGGGCATTCCGAAATTTGGGCCTTTTCGGCTGACCTTCAAACTTTGAAAATCCATAACGTCGTCCCTAGTAATACTACTTACATGAAATTGGTATCAAATTGTTCAGAAAACATGGATCTTTCTAAAGATCAGGAGCACAAACTCGACAGAACAAAACCCAGGCAGATGTTGTTGACCTTGACCTTGGAACCCACGCCCCCGTAAAGGGGCAGCTTCGATTTGGCCAATTTTTCGTGTGAACATTGCCCCGCCTATGATTAACGAACATACAAAAAATCAAAATGGGATCTCCATGAGAACAGATTTTAGGAGCCGGTCAAGTCAGGTGCTACACAGTTATTCAAGTGCACACGACCTTATCACCACGACATGACGTTGTAACAACAAATTCGTGTGGAGAAAAATGTGGTTCTATTTTCGAGGTGCGGTAAAAATTTGAGGTTTATACACTATTAATGGATCGTCCAGTGACAAGATAGGTTGCCAGGCAACGAAAAATACACCCAGCTAAGTCGTCCTGGCGTCAACAAGGGTTGTCGCATATTTTTACTTTTTTACTTCTGGCAGTAATTATGACCTTAAACAATGCGTATAAATTGCATAAAAACATTAGCCTCTAGAGCATCCACAAAATATTTCAAAGGGATCAAGGGCCATAATTCTTGCAGTAATTATCGGATATCACTAAAAATCAATAGTCTTCTTCGTCTAAACACTGTGTATAAATTCAAAATCAATCGGATATTAAAGGACAATATTGGTGCCAGTCATTATCACATATGTGATAGAACTGATTAAACACTTTCCAAATATAATATTAACACAGAGATCATCGCTACCATAGAGGAGTAATAAAGGATTCATAAATCGGAAGTGACGAACGCCAAAGGAAAACACGAGTTATTCCTCTATATAACTAACTGAAGTGACTAGTGATAACAGATACATGGGCGAATATCTGCTCACTAATAATTCCTTCGAAGACCTAAAGTTGCTGTGTGACACTGTGAGAGAATATCTTACAATTCATAAAAAGAATTGACTGCCACTACATAAGAGAACACGAAAGAAAAACAGAAAAAAGTTCGTGCATTACCATGTTTTTATAAGGTAGGGGAGACCGGGGCACATTGAACCACCATGGATATATCCTTTATAAATAATACTATACAATCCAACACTATACGATGTTCAATGTGCCCCGGTCTCCCCTATGGAATGAATAAAAACAAGGGGCTGTACGGAGTATTTCTATTTTTCCCGTGTTCTCTTATCTTATGACACCTAATTACTTTATTGAATCGTCGGGTATCCTCTTGCGGTCCCATATAACAACTTTTTGTCTTCGAAGGAATTATTAGTGAGCAGAAATTCGGCCGTTTATCTGTCATCACTCGTCACTTCAGTCATTCACATAGAGAGATTACTCGTATTTTCCTTTGGCGTTCGTCACTTCCGATTTATGAATCCTTTATTACTCCTCTATGGTAGCGATGATCTCTGTGTTAATATTATATTTGGAAAGTGTTTAATCAGTTCTATCACATATGTCATAATGACTGGCACCAATATTGTCCTTTAACATTAGCATCTAGAGCATCCACAAGATTTTTCTAGGCCATTACTCTGGCAGTAATTATCGAATATCGCTGAAAATCAACAGGTTTCTTCGTCTGATGACCTTAAACACTGTGTATACATTCAAAGTCAATCAGATATTATCTTTAACCGCTAGAGCATCCACAAGTTTTTTCAAAGTGATTAAGGCCCATAACTCTGGCAGTAATTATCGACTATTGCTGAAAATCAATAGGCTTCTTCATCTATTGATCTTACACACCGTGTATAAATTTAAAGACAATCAGATATTAACTTTGGCCTCTAAAACATCCACAAGATTTTTCAAAGTGATAGAGGGCCATAACTGTGGCAATAATTATTGGATATCGCTGAAAATCAATAGGATTCTTTGTCTCATGACCTTAAACACTGTGTATGAATTTAAAGTCAATCGGATATTAACTTTAGCCTCTAGAGTGTCCACAAGAAAGTGTGGACGACGGACGGATAGACAAACGGGCAGACGGACAGGGGCAACGGCAACATATGTCCACATTTCCATGTGGGCGTATAAAAAACAGAGAGTACAAGTTATCATAGTGAAATTAGTGATCAGAAGTCAGCTTGCACAAAACAACCTACAGTGAATTCGAATAAAATCGACGTCTGTTTTAGCGACCAAGATGGACTTCATGTCCATCAAATCTGTTCCCATGGAGATCCCACTTTGATTTTTTGTGTGTTCGTAATATATAGGTGGGGCAATGTTCACACGAAAAATTGGCTAAATCGATTCTGCCCCTTTTCATGGGCGTGGTTTCCAAGGTCAAGGTCAACAACATCTGCCTGGATTTTGTTCTGTCGAGTTTGTGCTCCTGGTCATTAGAAAGATCCATGTTTTCTGAACAATTTGGTACCAATTTCATGTACGTAGGATGACTAGGGGCAAAGTTATGGATTTTCAAAGTTTGAAGGTCAGCCGAAAAGGCCAAAAGTTTGGGATGTCCCTAAAGGGGCCCCATGGGGCCCCCAGCACTAAAATTTTGCACATAATGTTTTTTCGTCATGGTTAACTTGCACATCAAAAATCATCAAAATCTGTGATGGTCATGTCAAAATCGCCCAAATTTTGTGTACACTTGACATGGAATGCCCCATTTCAATATATTACACACCCTATTTAGGGAACTCCTGGAATTTTGTGAGTTTCCTGCCATAATGAGCCTCCATTTTGAATTTTGCCGTCTAGCGGGATTAGCCGTCATTTTTTGGAGTAATACCCAAACTCAGCGGGTCGAATTCCTACAGAAACCACCTTCAAACCATGGTCCCAGAGAATCTGTTATGAATTTTACCCCATTGAATAACCAGATTCTGAATCTACACATACTGAAGATATATAATCCATCAAAAAACATTAGGTGGACTATATTTCCAGGTTAAGCCTCAAAATGGGGTTTGGCTGCCGGACTAGTAGGAATATAAACATTTTGGCTGCTTTTATATACATCATATTCGAAATAACCGATTTCTGTTATGCTACTTACTGTAATGCTGATATGAGTTTTCACATTTGTATGACTTATTGAAATTAACATAAATTGGTATAAATTTTAAATAGTATTTCTATAACAACAAATAATTACACACAGATAATGGATTCGGATTTCGGTTATGCCACTGTATTGCTAGTATTTGTTTGACTTATTGAAACTAACATAAATTGGTTTAAACAGTATTTCTACAACATATAATTACACACAATATAGGCAACGCCGGATTAACCATGGTGGGGGCCCTGGGGCCTGGAACATGTGGGGGGCCCCTGATCACTGACTGCGAGCGCCGAAGGCGCGAAGCCCCGCACAGGGGGGTCTGGAGGCCAGAAACGTGATTTCCTGGCATTTCAGGCACTTGTGTTGGAGCCATTTAGAAGTACTTCCCTAGAAAAAAATAAAATTCTGCCACCAAATTGGCGTTATTTCAGTGGACCAATCCATGCGAGTGCTATGAAATGATGACATTTCTAGAGGAGGGGACTGTAAGTGGGCAGAGCGACATCAACCCTAATTTTGAAGTCGCTCAGTGATAAATAACGGGGTTACTTGATTCGGAATCGTATTATACCCCCACGATGATTTGATGAATGGAGGCCGTCAGCCGTCGGACTCGATGTTTGACAAACAAAATGGTAATACGAGATTTAACAACGAAATATGAATATATCGTGTGATCATGGTGTGCATCTCATCAAATTCAGCTTATACCCACAACAAACATCAACAACAACTACAGCTTATATACAATCGTACGTCAATCTGGGGCAAAATTCGCGCTACTCGAAATGATGGGGACGTGTAATTTGTTCGAGTTATACGATAATTTGAGTTAGACGATGGTCGGTGCGACAGAAGATCTCACGACAATAAAAAAAAACGTGTTACACCCATCACCGGATTACACCGAATTGTCGGATGTCGATCGCAACACACCATGGATTGAGGGGGCCCCAGGGACTTCCGATGGAGGACCCTCGAAGCATCGGAGGGGCCCCGTCACTAGGTCACCGGACGTTGGAGTCCTCGGTCCGACCATGCTCGAGGCGCGCAACTGAGATTTTTGTGGGGGGCCCCCTAATGTGGTGGAGTTTATGAAATAAAAATGGCATGTTTAAATCAGGCCCGTGGCCAGGGGGTGGCAAGGGGGGGCAATGCCCCCCTGAAAAAATGTTTTGCCCCCCCCCCCCCCCCGAAAGAAAATTTGCCAACCATAACTCTAAAATACTGTAGACTGTAACGGCTGTGCCCACCCTAAAAACTTCACTGCCCCTCCAAAGCAGCAAGCTGGCTACGGGCCTGGTTTAAATTGCATTAAACGTATAATAATTTACATTAGATTAATGAGATAAATCTGTGTTAATACAGTCACCGTGACATAACAAAATGCAATATAAAACATAAATTGACGTACATAAAAGCACATATTAATATTATAGTCAGGCTCTAGCCTAGATAAAATCCCTTTAATATTCAATATCAAAATCTTAGTATCTAGTATTTGGGGTTTTTTTATTGTGTGGTCCGAATCAGCCTAGTAGTGGTCCGAATAAGCCTGGAATGTGGTCCCAATCAGCCATGACTTATGGTCCCAATTAGCCATGGTCCCAATCGGCCATGGTCCCAATCAGCTTGGTTTCTGTGTGATGAATGGTGCGCCAAATCTGTGTTAATACAGTCACCGTGACATAACAAAATGCAATATAAAACATAAATTGACGTACATAAAAGCACATATTAATATTATAGTCAGGCTCTAGCCTAGATAAAATCCCTTTAATATTCAATATCAAAATCTTAGTATCTAGTATTTGGGGTTTTTTTATTGTGTGGTCCGAATCAGCCTAGTAGTGGTCCGAATAAGCCTGGAATGTGGTCCCAATCAGCCATGACTTATGGTCCCAATTAGCCATGGTCCCAATCGGCCATGGTCCCAATCAGCTTGGTTTCTGTGTGATGAATGGTGCGCCAAAATTAAAGGCGCCTTGTACCGCGGTCTGTGGGTCTCTGAGTACGATGTCTTGTCCATATATTTGTTTTTGTGTAAAATTGTGTGTGGTGCAGTCCCCCTGCACTTTCTATAGATTAGGTGTTCATCAGTGGTCCCGAATACCAACATTCGTTATAGATCCGTTGCACTGTTAATCTGAGCGGATTTCAACAAGCATCAACATTAACCGCAATTCATCAATTCCATTGCTTTGATTGAATAAACGGGGTCGGCGGAAGCAATTAATTTTTAATTGAGGGGGCTACCATCCGTATAGGCCAAACAGGAATTATAGCAAGGATCACGGGGCCGCCTAACTCAAGCGCCTGGGTTCCTTTCAATTCGGTATTGGCACGCATATTAATTGGAAAGTAGGCTTATCCCATAGTTTTCTGGATTATGATCCCTGATTGTACGAAATATCACGTTTTTATTTAGCGTGCAGAGTGTGGACTCTCTGGTCACAATTTTTATCTTATTTTCAAAACCGTTGAAATATATCACCTCGTCTACATCATAATTATTGAATCCGAATTTCCTGAAAATCAGACCGAAACTTTCAGTCAAATGGCCACCCCTTTACGAATATAGTGGGCCTATTAGTATAAAAGCATATAATACCAAGAATGTCGACCATAGAGGTCAGAAGTTTTATAAATGCGATTTAGATGAACTTAAAACGAGTATCACTAGCTCTTGGATTATTCCAATTTCGGTGCGCATTGACCCCCTGCCTTTTACGCAAAATGTGAAATATGACGGAAGTTTGTGGACCTTCCTAAGGCAACAATTTTTCAAGAGATGAAACTTGAAGTATGTGTCAAGAATCAAAAGTTCCTATGGTTGAGTTCGACTTTGGTACGCAGCATATCTTGAATTAGAGGTTGAGCCCATATATTGATTTTGTTTATTGCCCATACATTTCTATGGAATTATTAGATCGATAAGGGACACGGGGTCTCAACTCAGGGATGAGTATAGAGCATGATATGGTTTTCTTTTGAAAGTCTTACGTTCTAGAATTCCCACTTCTATGTCAAAAAAAAACAGACCTCGTTGTTTTTGACGACATAATAATTAGGCCCACTTGCGGGCAATAACCCGAAGAAAAGAGTAGGCCCACTTGCGGAAACAGGGAATGACCTTAATAATGCCACCATTCTAGCACCAGTGTAAATCTATACACTGTTTTGGAAGAATGTGAGATACACTATCATATCTTCGACATCCTTCTGGGAGTGTCTGTATTGCACCCAAACGCCCTGTATGCGACACACACAGGGGCGATGGTATTATATAACGTCCACATTATGAACATCGATATTCGGGGATATGCGGCGTTCCGTTGCGGAGTTATGCCCATTTTCCGAAAAAAAAACTTAGGACAAAAACAAGGTCATTTCGGGACCAGCATAATAATATGGTTTGATTTTATTTCAATAATTTGATTGCGCGTAGGGGTCTTTAGCAGTGGGGGGTAACCGGAGAAACCCGACGAGGTTGGACAGGCTACCCTACTCCTTGTCACGTACAACCGGAGATTCGAAATGAAGTGGGGTTTAACTTCCTACTGTTCTGCTCCTAACCTGGGCTAATGATTAAATGAAGACGGGCATACGTCATGCAGTGGGCTATGAGAGAAATTTTGCCCGGGCAGCGGCGCTGTACGGCCTACTCATATTGAATTCCAACTGCCAAGGGATCTACGTGCACGCTAATGTACACGGGGCCTCGGTTTTTCGTCTTTTGTCATCCAACCCCCACGCCAAGCAAGACAGAAGATCAAAACCATGAAACACTCAATTCGAGACAGACCATACGAATTAATGCGAAAATATCTTTGGTGAAATAATAACACAAATACATTACATGTGAGATCAATTTTATAAACACTCATTTAATTTAATATTAAACAATATTCTTTATTATTGCAAAATATACATGCCGAACAGATTGTTTTAACGAATGTCATGTTACATGTATGAAAGTCATGATAGATGATTGATTTTAATTAAGAGAACACTTCCAACCATCGCGGGGCAAAACAATTGATGGTTTTCACCTGTATGAGTAAGCTCGTGGGTTCTATTTTCATATGAATTGTTTTATTAGTTTCTGCCTACCCGCAACTAAACATTTGTACATGGATAAGCCTTTATATTCATATAATCAATTGTTCTTAAGTATATTAAATGGAATTCAACCAGAAACAAATTAGCACTATAAGAAATCTAGATTTACACTGATTAGTGTAAGACTAACCATAACATCAAATTTCATTTTCAAATGTCGTTTTTCTTACATTCGCGTTGTTTAAATTTGGAACTGCTTTTTAATTTAAAAAAAACGAAAGGTTGACAGACAACCAAACATACGCCCACAACAAGTCCTCCGGACAGTCAACAAGAGTTTCGCATATTTTGTCGTTCGTCGGTAAGGAGAACATTTACAACACATGAAAATCTTATCACCAGTAATAGCCCATTAAGTAATTATCAGAAATGATTTTAACTTTTTCGATTGTTTGTCTCATGACCTTCTTCCACAAGATATTTCAAAGTGATCAAGGGCCATTTTAAACTGGCAGTAATTATCGGAAATCGTTGAAAATGACTATGATCCTTCGTCTTATGACTTTAAATAAAGTGTATAAATTTAAAGTCAATCGCAGAAACTTTAGTCTCAAGAGCATCAACAAAATATTTCAAAATGATCAAGGGCCATAATTCTGGTAGTAATGATCAGAATTTGTTAAAAATGACCAGGACCCTTCGTATCATGATTTTAACCACTGTGTATACATTTATAGTCAATCGGATATTTCAAAGTGATCAAGGGTCATAACTCTGGCAGTAATTATTGGAAATCGCTGAAAAGGACCAGGATCCTTCGTCTTATGACCGTAAACTCTGTGTATACATTTAAAGTCAACCGGATATTAACTTTAGCTGCTAAAGCGTTCACAAGATTTTTCAAAGTGATCAAGGGTCATAATTATGGTAGTAATAATCGTATATCGCTGAAAATCATTAGGTTTTTTCATCTCATGACCTTAAATACTGTATAAATTTAAAGTCAATCAGATATTAACTTTATAGCCTCCGGAGAGTTCACAAGAAAATGTGGACGACGGGCGGACGGACAGACAGACAGACCGACGGGGGCTACGACAATATACGACCACATTTCCATGTGGGCGTATAAAATACCCATTAATAACGAAAATGGAATAGTTATTGACTTCAATCCATTGCCTAAATCCTCTAGGCTACTTTTAAAAAAGATAGGTTGCCAGGCAACGAAACATACGCCCACAGCAGCTAAATCGTCCGGGCAGTCAACAAGGGTTGTCGCATATTTTTACTTTTTTTTGGTAATGAAACATTCGTAATACACTAAAATCTGAGTAACAACTCTTTATGTAATTATCTGAAAATCATTAGAATTTGTTTGCTTTTTATAAAGTTTTGCCCCAAGCTAACAATTAGTATAGGAAACATTTAACATCATGGATTTAGCTGTTCAGTTATCAAAATTCATTGAAAATCAAAATACTTCGTTTCAACACCTTAAACTCTGTGTATCAATCTGAAGTCAATCGGATGATAAGTTTGGCATCTATAGCGTCACAAGGTTTTTTGAAGTGATCAAGGTAGATAACTCTGGAAGTAATTATTTGAAATCGCTGAAAATCAGTAGGCTTCTTTGTCTCAGGACCTTAAACAGTGTGTGTAAATTTAAAGTCAATCGGATATTAACTTTGGCTTTTAGAGCGTCCACAAGATTTTTTGAAGTGATCAAGGGCCATAACTCTGGCACTAATTATCGGAAATTGCTGAAAATCAATAAGCTTCTTCGTCTTATGACCTTAAACACTGTGTATAAATTTAAAGTCAATCGGATATTAACTTTGGCTTTTAGGGCGTTCACAAGATTTTTTGAAGTGATCAAGGGCCATAACTCTGGCACTAATTATCGGAAATCGCTGAAAATCAATAGGCTTCTTCGTCTTATGACCTTAAACACTGTGTATAAATTTAAAGTCAATCGGATATTAACTTTGGCTTTTAGAGCGTCCACAAGATTTTTTGAAGTGATCAAGGGCCATAACTCTGGCACTAATTATCGGAAATTGCTGAAAATCACTAAGCTTCTTCGTCTTATGACCTTAAACACTGTGTATAAATTTAAAGTCAATCGGATATTAACTTTGGCTTTTAGGGCGTTCACAAGATTTTTTGAAGTGATCAAGGGCCATAACTCTGGCACTAATTATCGGAAATCGCTGAAAATCAATAGACTTCTTCGTCTTATGACCTTAAACACTGTGTATAAATTTAAAGTCAATTGGATATTAACTTTGCCTTTTAGAGCGTCCACAAGATTTTTTGAAGTGATCAAGGGCCATAACTCTGGCACTAATTATCGGAAATTGCTGAAAATCAATAGGCTTCTTCGTCTTATGACCTTAAACACTGTGTATAAATTTAAAGCCAATCGGATATTAACTTTGGCCTCTAGAGCGTCCACAAGATTTTTTGAAGTCGTCAAGGGCCATAACTCTGGTAGTTATTATCGGAAATCGCTGAAAAACAATAGGCTTCTTCGTCTCATGACCTTAAACATTGTGTATAAATTTAAAGTCAATCGGATATTAACTTTAGCCTCTAGAGCGTCCACAAGCAATTGTGGACGCCGGACCGACGGACGGACGGACCGACGGACGGACGGGGGCTTCGACAATATACGACCACATTTCAATGTGGGCGTATAAAAATCAGTTTCTGTTTTTTTTTATGACAATATTAGTTTGTCTTTTAACGGCGTAACTGAGTATCTTAATTATCATGGCAACATATGATTACATATTAACAAAAGTTTACAGATATAATAAAATAAATACATTTAGTTTCAAAGAAAACATTTTGATTGAGAATTGATCCAGACCGGCAACTGAGCTTCTCGGTGTTACACCACTTGTAGATTCTGTTTTGGTATGATTAAGATTTTTATTTAGAACACGGTTGAAAGCTTTTGCATTTATTCTGATTTTTTGGCATCGGGAATCGTAGCTGCCACTCCAGCTGTGTCAATTGCCAAACAATGGCTAATCCACCAAATGAAAGACTTGACATGGACATATATATAAATAAATTCTCTGAATATCATTCACACTATGTATGATCTTTGACTAAGGGTTCTGTAACAGCACTGGCAACAGTCATCTAACCAGTACCACAGACTTCTTTCACCCACCAATATTTACATTATATACATATAGTACAGTACACAATTAACTTTAACCTGAGAACTATGTTCGAAATCTTTTTTTAAATTTAATTTAACATAACCATCTGTCCACTTTCATTGTTCATAATTGAGAAGAACTCTGGATCGTCTAAAAACGAAAAAAATCAGTCATTTAGTTATGCAAAAATGATAGAGATTAGATACTTTACTGTTGAACTTACCTGCATATGCATGCACTCTTAAGGCATAACATGGTAATTTTATAATTATAAGTGCTCTACGAGAGCAGAAAATTTTATCTGGCCGATGGTATTTGCAATTTATCATCTAAAATTTGAAACTGTCTAAAAGGAACTTTTAAGATTCAAAGCAATCAACTGGTGGATCTGTTTTCTATATAATTAAAATGACTTTCGAAGTACACATTCCATGTCAAGAGAAGCTCTTGATAAGTGGGCCCCACCCCCAAAATTAACAAGTTGTTGCCATGCAAGATACGCTTACATTTTGCAAGAGATAGACATACCACAGGCTAAAAAATGTGATTTTTTGTTCAATCAGACGGATAATCCAGAAAGCTACGGCCAATATGCCTGGATATCTACTGGAATGGAGATACCCAGGATATAACCATTATTTCAAGTTTCATCAAAATCGTGTAAAATTTGTGACTTCTGGAAGGTCCACAACCTTGGTATTACATGTACATACTTTTACACTATTTGCGTACAAGGAGTGTCGGTCCAATCTTCAAGAAATTTAAACTCCATTTCCATTAGAGTGTAACGGTGGCATATTTAAATGTCTTTAAAAATTGGGTAAAATTTGTGACCTCTGGGTGGTCTACACCTAAAAACGTGACATTACGTACAATCATGGGCCACAATCAAAGACTTTTTGATTAAATACATGCCAATATCGAAAGAAACCGAGATCATTTGGAGGTAAACCTATATTTCAAGTTTCGTCAAAATCGGATAAGAATTGTGAGATGTAGACTCTACAAACAAATTGTGGAAGGACGGATGGACCACGACAATATACTTCCACATAAAAATTAATGTTCATTGTGAGAAACAAAGATATTAAGACATTAAACAGAGCTTCTATACCAAAACAGAACAGTGGTAATAAAAGAATGTAATGTTGGAACAGTGTATTTAAAAGTCATTAAAATAAGAAGAATTCCTACTCTTAAAATTATAACTTGGCGCTGGACATATCTTCTTATTTTATTTAGACATATAAACAGTGCTAATCAACAGAATTTAAGGTGTGCTTTCACAAGAAAGAAAGTTAGGGCCAAAGAAAACATTTCAGTCACAACTGATAATTTTTGCTCCAAATCATTTCACTTCATTAAATAATTTTGGGGATCTTACCCAGAAAATTTGGTAATGAGATTGAGTTAGGTAAGGTGGGTGTAATGTAATCAGTGCTTCTGGTTTCTATGGGAATGAGAGGTGGTGGCTCTGGTAGATTCCATGCTTTAGAAGGGTTGATGTTCTGTACTGGTGACTTTTGCGGGGGTGGAATAATTCTCAAATCCTCTGGATAGACTTGGTTAGAAAACATTCCAGTTACTGTTGTTGAGTAATTATTTGGGGGTGTAATATTTTCCATCCCACTCCTTCCATTTGGGACTGTGTAATTTTCTTGCATTCTGTCAAACTGAGGTAGAGTGCAGCTAATATCTTGGAAGTTAACTGGATATGGAGAAATTCCTAAACTTCCAGAAGGTGAGAGGTCAAGTGCGTTGATGGAATCATTAATAATTATTGGACAAGCTGTTGTGTCAAACGATTGAGGTCTGAAATAAAAAAACTTAACATCTCAAAAGTATATCCCCACTAAACAAACGTCAGTGGATTTGATACCTCAACAATGTAATAGAATGAAATGTAATAATTCAGTTGATAAAACGCTTGAAATCCAACATGTTGTGCTGCCCGTCTGTACTGTTACATTTAGCAAAAATTGCAACTTCAATTATGGTAAATACAATAAATATAATCATCCAGCATGGTGTTGAATACCAGACATATACTGGTGCATTCTGTTATCATTTGTAACAATCCAAATCTGCATTTACAATCCAAAATTTACATTTCTGGTAATAATATATAAATAAATCTATTTCATTGTTTTCTGTTAAAATTTACACTATTATACAAAAAATCTGAAGGAAAGTAATTAGTAATTATATGAATTTCAACTTTGATAGATGATGATATTAACGTGCCCTAATAAAAGTTATATTTCATGTAGATAAAATAAAGAACAAAAGCCAGCTTTGATTTTTTGAATGATTTTAATGTCCATTTGTTTTACGGTATAGATATGTACAATATTTACATATATCTATCACTCTTTGGTCATATATAATTTTAATATGCACTAATATGACAAAGTCAGCCATGAATACAATATATACATGCTTTATAAATCATAAATATATATACATATCTTATAATCTTCAGTTCACAATGAATGAATGTCTCCAGTATGAAGCAATGTACAAAATGTTAGGATTTTTTTTTCTTTTCTTTGCTCGCATATTTAATCTTTTATAAGAGCACAATTAATTAATCATTCTATCAAAAATGTTCTCATCATATTATTCACTTTTAAACTATAAATACTTGTTTAGAATCTGATTAAAATATCGACCCGATTTTGTTTGTTTTTTTTTATAATTCATTTCTGTTTCTGTTTTAAGAAGCATTTTTAAATAAAATGTAAAAGTGGTAAGTCATAGAAATGGTCTGTTTAGTCAAACTTTTGCCATGGTGTGCACGGAATTCTTGGAGACATCTACAGGGCAGAAGGAAACAAAAGTATAGTTAAAACTTTAAACTGTAAATTAACAAACACAAATTCAGGTCTGTACTTTTAATCAGATTGGTTTGTTTATGTAATAAATGATTCAATATACTTATGTTAAGGGTCATACTCATAGTTCCACAAAAATTTTATAAAATTAAAAGCAAGAGCAACTGATGAAAACATTTGTCCACTATAAGGATGTGAATAAAGACATGAATATGAATATAAGCCGAGACAGAATTCATGGAAACCCAGTCAAAGCATTGTCAATGACAAGTCAGAAAAGGTTATCAGTTGTGTTAAAATGATTCAGAAATGATTTTAAGCATGGGAATAGTAAAGCCACCGACGGCAAAAATATCCCCTAAATACAAATTGGCCGTCTCCATTGTTTAGTAATGAATGTATCCTTTTCAAACCTTTATCCTAAAGTTTTCCATCTAAAATGTCCATAAATTATTTGTATCGAATGCAAAATAAAAATATCTGCAGGCTAGATCACTGTGATTTCTTTGAATAAATGAAGAAATATGGCAAGATAAACAAATATGTGTTTCACAAAATACACTACACTTAACACAATATAGAGATTACATTTATAACGATTAATAACTTTGGACGCCTCCCTTTAGTCCTTTTGCTGAAAAATGATATTTACACTCGAAAACAAAGCAGTTAAATAAATATGAAGGTTTGTTTGAATGAAATGAAACAGGTATCGTCTTAAAATATGACTGTATTTATTACTGTACTATAAGTGTGTGATATTTGCAAGAAACTGATGAATTCCTTACTAAAGATCAACTCCTCAAGGCCTCCAATCTGAGTATATATGTAAAAGATATAACCAAGATTACAAATGAATTTCTTATTGTCATGATCCCTGAGCATGCTGTGATATAACTTATTTTTTATAAGTATAACCTATTAATACCAGTTTAAATTATTAAGAAATTTTTCGAATTCATTGTCCGTTAGATTTTCCGTTCCTGGAGGGAATAAATCACTGGTGGACGGCGCATCCACTTCAACTAAAGAGGGCAGGGAGGGTAAAGCAGGTAGTTGTAATCCCAGTGATGAACTTGGACCAATATTACTACCAGGTACTAGGGATGGGTAATGAAATGATGGGAGGTTGTGTGTTAGTGATGATGAAGAGAAGGGAGATACAGATGATTTAGGATGTGCAGGTGGTGGAGTCGAATTAGGTGTAAATAAAGGTGAGCGTGTGTTAGGACTGTTATTTAAATCTAACGATGAAGTGCTGCCTGGGCTACTAGACACTGACTGAGTGGACCCATGTGGTGGTGTCGGAGTGTCCAGGTTGATAATTCCCGGACTAACGCACCCTTTATCTGAAACTGATTTGGGAGCTACTACTTCTTCTTCTACTTCCTCTTCATCTGAACTATCTAATGTCAGATCTATTACATCAGGCTCATTTTTAACTGAAATAAAGAAATCCTTACATGAATGTAAAATAAAATCGGATTTAATATCCTACCTTTCTGCACCAACCTGACTAATGAAGACAAACATACAGAAAAGTTGTCAAAGGCCCTTATATGTGCATGCCAAATTTTAAACAAGATCTTGGTATCTCATCCCATGCGAACAAATACACCACAGGCAATTGGAAAAAACAATGAAAGAAGCTCCCAAGGAACATTTTGGACCAATATTTGGATTGAACAGCCTTAGAGAAATGAAATGGGGCTTAACGTCCTACTCTTCTGCACCTAACCTGGGCACGCAAATGTCCTTAGTTCTGCATCACTGACAAGGTGAAACCACGTCAGAAAATCGAGATGAACTTTCTCGGCCAATGCAGGGATCAAACACCCGACCTCCAGCCTAGCGAGCCAGCCAGCCTTAGTGTACCAGGGCTGAAGTCTCAAAACCATAAATAACATTAAGTCACAAAACCTTGGCTGTTTTCTTGATCTCTATTCTTGTCTAAGAATAAATAATTACCTTCTATAGTTGAAGTAGATGCTGGTTCGGGTTTAGTTGTTACTTTAACAATAGGACTAGATATAACATGTGTTTCTTTTGGTTGTTCCAATGGACTCCAATTGCCATCAGGATGAAATTGGATTTCAGAACATTCGGGAGATGCACGAAAAATCTCCAAGAAGTAACTGAAATATTGTATAATTGAAGTTATTCAAAAGAGGAAAATGAAAAATGATTTGCAAAAAACTAATATTTAGTGCCAATAATCTTTATGCCACTTTATGTGTGATAGTTGAGTGTGTTTTGAAAACTTCAGATTCTGTAGTCTGTAGGTGTGATTCTCTAAAACTGTCCTTCATGTTTTGTGTGTAATTCCAAGAAATATATCTTTGGTTGGGGACAGAGTTGACATTAGAAGTACTAGAATTCAATGCAGGTCCATAAAAAATCTGGCATCATAGAATAAATTATGAAACTAACTTAAGGTAATTAATACATACCCATCAATGATTAGCTTATCAAAAGAGGCTGCTTTATCACAAACAGGACAAATCCATGTTGACTTCTTCTCATTCATCATTAAAAACGTATTGGCATCATAACATTGTAGATGTGTACACGTACTAGCTCTACATGGAATCTGTAATCTCATTTTACCAAGCTATAAAAAAAATGTTGTCATATTATTCACATATACAGTAAACAATCTAAAAGATTTAATATGTCTTTGAATCATTTAAAGCCACCAAATTATTAATTAGATATTATTAACTAATCCAGGCCATAATCAACTTTCGATATTAAATAGATTAGAACAGTTCAGTCATATTTTTCTTTAATTTCAAAATGGAGGAAATTATTGCACACATATTTCAAACCTTCAAAGGACAATACCTTTGCTCTCAATAGAGTAATTTGAATGAAATTTACAAATTATTCATTTTACATGATCTATTTTTGAACTACAGTAAACGTTCCGTAAGTCGGATCCATATAACTTGGACAAAATTGTTTGGATGCTTTGATCCTGCACGTTTTTCTTATTAAATTTCTGTGCGTAAGCTGGATTTCCTAGGTCGGATATTTGCTCATCTCTGATCAAAATGTTTGGTCCTTATGATTTAGTTCTGTCTTTTTTCCTCACCAAAGTTGGGTCAGCAGTATGTTCAGAATTGGACTAAATTTTGTCTCTATAGTCTAAAACATGGTTAGCTATTCCATGCAGAGCTCCAAAATACTTTCACCTATCATTTTGACTCAAATTAGTCCATTTGGCGCGACGCAATAATAGAATTTTCCTGGAAAATTTGTAACTCACTGTCTGCTGTACAGGAAACTTTCCAAGAAAATTTGGGGCATTTTTCAAAGACGGCGACAAAACGGAAGTTATCTACTCGCTCCAATATATCTTTGTTACAGAGAACTAAACTGTTTTTGAACTAATAGTCCATCTACAGATTCCACTTTCTCAACACTAGTTTACAAGGGATTCAAAATCTTTGAATTGTGTTTCGGAAATCCCATTTTTTTTTTTTGAATGACGAGTTTAAAAGAAAGTATAGAGATTTTGATCTGATTTTAAGAAATAAAAAAAATTATCTTACCGGACACATGAGTGATACCCTGAGACTAGTTGTAGCAATTTCACTGTCTGGATCTTGAACTAACTTTTCCTTGACTGCAGAAGAAAATGTGAAAATGAAAATAAATAGCACATAACACATAAATACGATTTTTTAAAAATGAAAAAAAAGAAAACACCCAAAATGAAAAAAGATTTGCTTGTATAGACTAGATCATCTTATTGACAATACACAGAGTAATAATTTTGCACCTGCACACAAAATATAAATTGATACCATCTCTTAGTAATACATTGCAATTTCTATGGAATATTTATTTACACCATTACCTAAGGCCAAGAAAATCTTTTCTATTTTTTTCTTTTTGTGAAGAATAAAGGGGTATGATTGATAGAACTACTTACTGTGTATGGATATTAGCATTTATACTTTATCATGTCATTTGAAATACATTTATTATTTATTTCCTAGCATTTCTACCTTAAATACTGATTAAGGTACTGGAAAATAATGCAGATTCAGCCATAAATATTAAATTTCAATGCTAGAACCATGGCAAGACCAATTTATGGGACCTTTGAAATATGGGATTTTTTTTAGCGTTGGGTAGTTAACCATAAAGATGTAAACACAGGTATGAGTAGTTAATAAAGTTAGTAATTTGCCTATACATTGTATGTGCCAGTTACTTACTTAATGCTCGTGTATGATCTGGATGTCTGTTACCAAACTGTTTTAATCTTTGTAATAAAATATCAGACGTCAATCGACGTACAAGAAATACAGCTAAACAATATCCCTGAAAAAATAATCATATTAAACATGAAATATTATTTATAAACTACAATAAATATTCAATTACCAAAATCAATATTAATAATAAATATGTAACATATTGTATATAAAGCAAATATACAAGTTTATGTAAGAACAATTAAATATAAAGTCAATATACAAATTTAAATTATTCTGATTCTCAACATCATGTTTTCATATCAGATTATTGTAATCTATTTGACTACTGTAAGCAAGATTAAGATGTTAACTTTTCTCTTTAAAAACCATTAACATTATTATATTTCATATGTACTTCAAGGTGCATTATGCAAGATTTAAATAACGAGCTGACCCTTCTTGCTATAATATTTCAAAAATTGATAATGAAAAATGAATATATTGAAAATTTCATTAAAATAACTTTATTCTGAGCTTAGTGAGCTAAGTTATGACTTCTTGAAGATGTGGCTTTGATTGTTTATTATCGTAACAATAGTACTGGACAAACAAGACTAAGTCTGGATTTAACATTTTATCATTGAATTTATTAATCGTGCGGGCGTTTTAATCCATTCAAACCCCTTCCGTCTGATTGACTAAAGAATAGTTTATATAACATTTGAAGCTAAAAAAAAAGGAACCACATTGGACAGATTTAGCTCTTACATAATGCATCTTTAAGGGAACAATAATTACTGGTAACTCATTAAATCAAAAAATGTATAATTTAGTTCTTGTGCAAAGTGTCTGTAACTTGAACTTTCACCAAAGAGTAAGAAATCACTGAACTGGTTGGGAATTACTGATGAGCTTGACTGTACTTTTAGTTCTGGCTGTTTTTACTATGTATGAGCTGTTGTGAAATTTTCTTATAGGTGATATGTTGTAAATGCGGTTTATCTAGATGTAAATTTAAATATCAACATTCAGTGCTCCAGATAATTTATTGACTATAGAGTAAAAGATTCTGAAATGTTATAACATCCCCAAATATATTAATTTCATATTAATAGAATCATAAATCCTAATTCAGTCAGCAAAAAAACCCCAAACAAATTAACCAAGGGTTACTTATATATTTCAAGAATTCATGTACAGCTGTATTTAATTATCTTAGAAGCCTTTTGTGTTGTATTTGAGTTTTAAGTTTATATTGTTTTACATAGATTTTGTTAATGTCCCAGTTTAAATTTTGCTTTGCAATAATAATCAAGACGTAATGACATTACAAAAAGCTTTCATTTCTAATTATTAATTTGCTAATCAATGGGGATACCTAAAACCTGACCAACATTAACTTCTTAAATGTGACCATAGACCGAGATGACAAAAAAAAATAATTTTTATACATGTTCCACTTTAAACTTTAATATATATAGAAATGTGAGACAAACAGTTCATTGATAACATAATAGTTAGCTGTATCAGTAATTTTTACATAATAAAGCAGTTTATATTGGAACGTAACAGTTTTACAGTAATAAACACATGCACAAGTCCAGTAAACTGATGTTTAATACAATACAGTGGGATTAGCAACATCTGCTATTTTCGACATTGCCATATTTCAGTTTTCATATTATGGTATACATATGTAACAATATATTGTGGCAATATGCAACCTGCTGATTGTTTGAGAAATATTCGTGATATACAATAATTATGGCCTATGTATCGCCTTTTGTGACTTTTTTTGTTTATTCGGGCACAGGGAGTCACGTTAGTCCCTACAATAAGAAATTAGTGACGATAATATTGCTATTTTTTCACAGGACATTATATTGGCTACTTGAATTTTTATACCGATTATATCCAAAATATATAAACATCACCCATCTCTAATTTGAATGTTGTCAAAAATGTCACATTTAAATATTAAATGATTTGTTCATTGAAAATTACTCCTTTAGTTCTCAGTCGTATCAGCCAATGTTTTATTCTTTTTTATTTAGAATATAAGTCACAGTTAAAATATAATGGTCATAGCAACCATGACTATGGGGACCTTTTCATTTTCAAAATCAAATATTTTTGTGTTATTCAGGAATTTTGATGACTTTTATATTCAATCAATGCCACATTCAAATCCAAGAAATTTCTATTTTGGGCTTCAATAACAGATAATGAATGTTTCTATAATTCCTATTTCATTCAATTTATCTGGATGTTATCAGCTGACAAAAATAGAAATAGTGCACTGATACATTAATAATGTGATAAAAACTTAAATTATGTCATATATTCATGTATTAGTTAATTCATGCAAATAGGATTATTTTTATCAAGAGAGAAATGGGGTTCAACGTCCACTTCTATTGCAACAATTCGGTTACATGTAGGGGTCTTCAGCAGTGGGAGGAAAAGGTGACCCTACTCCTTGTCACTTACAAGCAGAGAATTGAAACCATACCACTTGAATCAATAACAGACCATATGATTTCAATCGCATGCCTTAAGGCATTAGACCACCCAACCACTTATTTTATTAATAATAAGGGAAGACTAATGTCTTGCTAGAAGCAGTCTTTTACAAATAAAGGCAATCTGATTTAAGCATGGATCTAATTTCATTTTTTATACCTTCAATTTGGTATTCTTTTGACTGAATTTGGTAGATTATTTACAATTAATTAACCATTATTTTCATCAATTGAATCGGCACTTAATTTAAATTTTAGAAAAAAGTGAAATTGATGATCAAACTGTCAAATTTTGTATTGAGATACGTATTTTGGAAGAAATATATTGCAATTGCAGTATAGCGATTGTTACGGAGACAGCCTTCCTGTAGGGTGGGGAACTTTTACAAATAATACATTCATTTATTTCCAGACTACTGACGTTGTTTACATTTAAATTTTAAAATTCATTAGAAATCATGTATAACGAGTAATTTTAGTGAACAAGTCAACAGTGATCCTGATTGTTACATATCCTGCCTCAATCACTAAATAAAAACTAATTAATAACTTGCACATTTAATATCTATCTTTTTTAAAGTAACAACAGAGAGAGAAATGAGGTTTAAGGTTCATTCGACACAAACTAGGTCATTTTGGGACTAACCTATTGTTTAATTTTATTTCAATAATTCACTTGTGTGTAGGGGTCTTTAGCAGTGGGAGGTAACCGGAGGACCCGGAGAAAACCCAAGACATTAGACAGGTGACCGTACTCCTTGTCACGTACAACTTGGGATTCGAAACCAGTTGACTCAATGACAGGGTTATACAGAGCGCACGTGCTAACCATTCGGCCATCCAACCCCCAATAAAGTAACAAGCAGTCAAATTGTTTATCAATCTGTATAACCTAACCATTATAAAACATAGTCAAGGTATTGATGTAATGAAACCATACGATTAACATGCACTCACTCCACTTGCCACAAACTAGGTCATTTGGGAACGATCATATCATGGTACAAAATATGTGCTACATGAAGGTGGTCTTAACAGAGAGAGGCCCCAGAGAAAATCAGCAAGGTTGGGTGGGTGATGCTACTCCTTGTCATGTACAACATGGGATCGAAACCACACATCTTGATTCAATGACAAATCGTAGCATCTAAAGCACACGTGTTAAGTCAAGGAGACAATAAAGAAATCCATATTCTTATGACTTTTTATGTGAAATTTCAATTTCGATGTACTACTACCAACAAAAATGTTCATTTTAAAATTATTGATGACTAATTACTGGTTTTACAGTAAGGAGAAAATATTTCAATAGCACCAACTATGTAACCCCATCACAACTCATACACTATTAAAACTTATTAACATATAGCTAGTATGGAGTTTGGCCAATTAAATTAAAGGAATCTATTTGTAGCAACAATTATTCATTAATAACAAGTTTATTACAAATGGTCGTTGTAATGATTTCCTATTTCTTTTCCTGTTATCACAACCAGTTACTACCTTCTAAACCGGATTCAATTATAGCAATATTATACAGAATTAAACAGTGACCAGTAAATCAACAAAATATTGTGTCTGTTGTAGGCCATCCTCACAATATCATGTTATAATGACATACATCTGATACCTCGACTACAATGACAAGTTTAGTTGAACACTCTATTATAAAGATGAATCAGCTAAGAGAATATTAGGCCATCTCAAATAATTCTGGTTCTGAATCTGAGAACAAACTGATGCAGCATTGAGGTTTCTGATTTTTTAGATTTTTTAAGTCTGTATGCTTCTCATAAACACCACGTTCTAAGACACTACATTTATCTCATCACATTATTGAATGTATGAATGATTATCCACTATAATTTATGATTCTGTTTTGGCAATTAAATTTATCAGGGGTTGCATATTTGATAAATGAGCCTCAGGTAAATTTATGGATTCATTTGAAATTTCGTAAAAGTGTCTACCAATCTGATTCAAATTCAGATCTATATTTTCTTTTATATATATACTTTCAATAACCTCCACTACATAAAGATCTGACCAGTTGTAGTGGGACGTCGTGCACACCAAGAGTTAGCCACTACATACAATTCCATTGGCCAATAATCCACATCAACCATTGTTATATAACAATTCTTTTAGGTCCTAGTGTACTCGTGGAAGTATCTCAGAACCAGATTGTTTTGATATGGCCTTAATAACCAGATGTATTAATTGATAATCTGTTTTGATTGGATGTTATCAGTAATCAGATGTACATTGTAAAACATTGATATTGTTAAGATGGTTGTAGGTGGGTTAGTTTGGTCAAAACTAGATGTATACCAAGGCTTCTGCTTCAGATAATATCTTGTCAATCGGATATAAATATCACTAATATCATAGTCGCATTTTGCATACATTACAGAATAGTATCTATAATTACAAGTTACAACAAAACCTATCATGACATATTTTTAACAAGGAGCAAATGTCATGCTAATAATGTGAAATATGACTGCTCTGTTAATATAGCATGGCATACATTCTTTAATTTAAATGACTAAAGTGCAACGCTTTGGTTTATAACCAATTCTTGTTTCAGAACAGATAGATCACTAACAGCAATACTGAATGAGTGTATAGGTTATTTACTAATGATTTTAATGATGTTTTACGGTAATCACATGCAGTAACAAAGAAATCTTAGGAAACTCACAAAAGAAAATATGAAATTTAAGATCATGTATTGATAGTATCAACAAACAATTCACTGAAGTTGACATTGATATTAAATATGTTACAATTTTGTTTATGAACTAATTTTGTTTAAAATATCTTAGCAGTGCTATATTTTTTTTATATTGATACAGTACCAAAGTTATCAGAACATCAAGCCCCCTTAATTTTCTAATTATTAGTAGATATCCGATTGACACAAATCCGACATGGTGATAAAAATGTACCAGTCTGGGGGTGAAACAGAAACCTTGCTGTATACCTACCACCCCATCTTCAGAAGACCACGATACAAGAATATTATTAGGCTTTGAAGCCTTAAATTCTAACAGATGAGAAATGGTTAATGGGCGATCACAGATACTTTTCTTTTGACATCTTGCTGTCTGAAAACACAGAAAATCCCCTACAACAACACACACAAATAAAACAAAACAAAACCTACCCGCCCAAACTCAGATGCCCAGGAAACATCTAAATGATTGGATATTGTTGGTGAGAGACGACAAAGTGACGTGATGTCAATTGCACGTCCAGGACGTTTGGGTTCGATGCCAGGTTTAGTTGTAGGAATGGGATTCTGTAAGACATATAGTTGCAAAATCAGTTTTACGAATCAATAAACAACAAACGGTTGCCAAGCAAGATACGCCCACATTTGCAAGAGATGAGACAGAGAACAAGCTCAAAAAAAAAAGAGCGATTTTTTGTACAATCAGGGGCTATAGTCCAGTAAATTACTGTCCGATATGCACGAATATTGAAAGGAACCAAGCGCTTTGGGATAAAAATATATATATTAAGTTTCATCAAAATTGTGACTTCAAGATGGTGCACAACCTTGATATTACATATTTTAACAATGCTGTCCAACAGTTTCGGTTGGATTTTCATGAAATTTTAACTGGTATAGCGAGGATTTTTTAAATCGAACAAAAACACAATTTTTCCTACAATCAGGGGCCATAATCCATGAAATTGTGGTTCAATATGTGCAAATATCGAAAGGAACCCACATCTTTGGGCTATAAGCATACATTTACATTTCACGTTTCATCTATATCACATAAAAATTGTGGCCTATTTCTTGTACAATCAGAGGTCATACATTCGTGAAGTTTCGATAAACCTATGTTTCATGTTTCGTCAAAATCATAAAAATTGGTACCAGTAGAGTTCTACAAACGAATTGTGACCTGCAGTGGGTCCACAAACAAATTTTCGATGGACCTCTAGATGGACGGACCGGAACGACGATATGTCCAAATGAAAATGTGAGCGTATAAAAGTAAGCCATGTAAAATAAATAAGATAACAATATCTAGAACAAATTATAGAAAAAAAACACATCATATTTGATTAAAATAGAATAGCATGAACAAGGTAGTTTATTTGCACTGAAAATGAAATACATGTACACTTGATGCTATGAAGATAAATATATTCAAGTTATTTTTAATGTTTTGACATTACCGGTAAAGGAGCCATTTTCCCATTCACTCTGACACAAATACTGGGAGGAAAATTGTCTGCTTGTTCACAACTTGTTTCTAACAAACAAAACCTATAATGAACAAAAAATAAATCAAATAGTATTATTTATTTTAACGTTACATGGCGAGAAATCTCTAAGTCTGCCGGAAACCCATAATACATCAAAGTTTAAAAATAATAACCTAACCATGGATTCCTTATAAATGGTTGAAGAAACGTGCATAAGTAAATAAATATGGCATAGATGAAAGGAAATTGTCATCCCAGATATGAAAGTTTTATCATCAATATTCCAACGAAGGAGTTTTGAAATTATTAACATATGTATTGAGCTCTGTCAAAAGTCTTCCATATATCAAAAATGTAACTATGACAGAATTTGGCAACACCAAGCAAAAAGATAATGTCTTGAGTAATTATGTCTAACCTTAATTGAACTTGTACTGTATATTCACATTTAGCTCCTGGACGAAAATCTCTACAAGAAAAGATAAATCAATAATTTTCGACTACAGAATTAATTATCAATGGAAGATTAGTCAATATGATGCACATTAGACTAAATATGGGTCATAAATTCAAACTTGTAATATCAAAAATAATATCTTCCATTTGAAACATCTCTTATAGTAAAATACCTCTATCAGGTTGTGAAATTTTGACATCAGTTGCAATACTTTTATAAATAAATCAAATAAATAGGAATTATAAACATTTCATTTACCTTGACATTGCAATATCTTGGGCTTGTTGGGGGGTCAGATGAAAAACGAAAAAGGATTCTTGGAAACGATTATTACTTTTGGGCACTGTAAAAATAGAAATTGAATTAATAATGACAGTAATGTATATTTCATCCAAAACTACTGTTATCAAAGATTTCCTTGATACGTCAGTTATACTGTGCAGAAAATGCACTTTTAAGCATTTCAAAATTATAATATTTTAACTTACCAAGACTTGTGGGTTTCATCAACTCCGCTAATAAATCATAAAATGGTAAATGTTTAAAACGAACATCTGGATGCACAGGCATAGTTGATGGGGGTTGATGCAAACTTGCCAAATGTTTCCCCCCATAGTCAATACCTGTAATATACATATAAAATACATCTTTAAACCATATTTTTAGACTATACTTGAAATACTTTTTTGTACCGTATCTATCATACCAAATTCACCTACTTAATGTCATATCAAATTCACACTGGTCAACTTAATATATCGAATTCAGAACATTCCTATATCACTACACTAAGGCAATAAATATCTCTATATTTCATGGAATGAACAATGCACTAAAACTCAATAAAACCAACTCAAAATTTGGAAAAAAAAATGACAAGTCACAACCAAACAAACTTAAAACAAAATGTTAATCATTGCACGAGCAAACACTATTCAAGCAATATGAACCCTCTTTTTAGTCGTAATTAGTGATCTGTACCTTTATTATTATTCCTAGACATTTGAGAGGGTGCCATTCTGTTATTATTTGGGGCCACTGCAACGGGCCTAGACCTGTTTGATGGCATACTAATGTGGTTACTGTTAACAGAGGTAGCTGTTGAACTTCGTGAAGACCTTTGACTATATCCTGAATAATAATGATTTGAAAATGGAATCTTGAAAAAAAATAATGACATGTATATCAAATGTGTAAAGTGAATGAAATGACTGGTATATGATTTAGGTTGATCGACTGATAACTTGTCGTACACTGGCATTTGACGCATTGATAATGAAGTTCGAAATATTTCCGTGGAAAAGGAATATGAGTTCAGTGAAAATGCTATGTTATGAAATGAAGAAAGAAAGGAATCAAAAGTCATAGTAATCTAACAGACACAAAAGTCATATAGATGAAATAGTTTGTGAAAGTTTTGTATACAACCTAGAAGGTACTATCATACACAAAAGAATAATCAGAATGTTTTTAACAATTTTTGTAATGTGGTACTCCGAGCCAATGTATCAACAAAACATCTCAAGTATTTAATAAAAAGGGATATGTATGAAACAAACAGTTACAATTAAACACTGTGGTAAGCTGTCATGAAGAGAAATGTGTTGGTACCTGTCTTCACAACTTTCTTTTTCTGCTTTCTTTTTTGAATGCCACCATTGCTTACATTTACTTGTTTAATAAGATCTGCCCCTGACCTACTCTGAGCTCTTGTGACAACCATCCTAACTAAACTAAATCCTGGTCAGACTTTTTCAACCATATCCAATGACCAGGTGAGTTATTCTCAATACAACTCAAATGTAATCACTTGTTGAACAACCAACTAACTACCTGAACATAACTAGTGCTATAGCAGCCCTAAATATCTGATCAACTAACAATAGGATTAGCCCCCACAGATTATTGATTTCTACTAAAGATTACAGACCATGTAGATTCCTCTCAATGATTAATTGTAAAAAAAAAAATTATACTGAAACAATATTACATTTTACACCATAATACATTATATATATCGAGTTTATTTGGGAATTATGATGTAACTTATATTGCATCCATGCATTTTACTCTCTGATAAATTATTCACGATATGATACATCAATGTTGTTTAGCTTGACATATGTGAGTATAACATTTGCTGGGGTCTCGTTGACTTTTCAAAATTTTCAAAACTCAATTTTCAAATGTGGCGACAATCGACCTCCACTCTGTAGCCATAAAATTGTATGGCCAGTGCAGAATAATGCACAAGTATGGAAGAGTTGTATACATAGTCATCGACAGATTATACTGAGTGTTGTGTTGATAATTAATGAGTGTCTAGTAGTAGAACAATAAAAGTTAATTGATATATGGAAATATGAGGCGTTTTTATCGGCCACTGATTAGCCAAAGTGATTTACATTCAATCACATTTTCATCTTTAACGTCCATCTAATTCAAATTGGTTACACTAATCAACGAATTTATCGACACCGATTTCCGAAGCGATTACATCAAATCGACAAATCACTTAGGGGGGGTTTTGACGATTTGATCGGACGGTCACATGTTTTTTTTTAACTGTGTCCAGCCACAAAACTTGTTTACAGCTAATTGGAGCATTTAACTAACTCGCCAAAGTACTTTGAAATCGACCATATTGTCACATGACATCTCTACTAAATTCAAATCAATTTGGCAAGTCGATAAAAAAGTCTCTTATCAATGGCAAGAAGTAGTCCATTGTTAGTCATTCATTATTTGAACACCCACATATTGTCCACATGTCCTAAAAATATTCAAAAACAAAGCCTCTTTAACTCTAATATTATCAAACACGATGTAATCGAGACAATTATCTTCAAAAAACAGGCAATCATATATATGAAGTTCTGCTCTTCGAATCAAACCAATTATCATCTCAAATAAAAACAGCACTGAGCATGTGCATGTAAATCCTCAACAGCGGCCATCCATTACTTATTCATTATTATGATTTACGTCAAAATTCTGAGGTCCGTAATGGCATAAATGTGTGAAATGTGCCTTGGACAATTATATATTTATCCTCACTTCAAAATTATCCATGTCATTATTATGACAGTCAAAGAAAGCAAACCTACATCTATGTCAGAAAACCAACAGAAAGGCACTTTGCAATATAAGAACCAGAAATTAATCTCCTCACATGCTGAGATTCTTAAGAGAAAACACTGTCCCCTTAAAGCCCCAATAACACTCTTGTTGTAATTGAAAAATATGTCCCAATCTTTATTCTGGCCAACAAATTGTATTATTTTACAATATTCAAATTAATTGATGATACAAATTTCATCTTAACACACCTAATTTAAAGAATTGGAAAAATTCAACTACATGATTTGAAAAGGTTAACGTAAACCTTTTCAAATGTGACTTGGATTTTAAAATATTTTCGAACCCTTTCAACAAGTAAAATATGATGTAATGGATAATTTACACAACAGGTAGGACAAATAAACATCTAGTACTTAGAATAAGACTATTATTTATTTTCTAGAGCTGCCAAGCCAGCAAGAGTGTTATTGTCCCTTTAAAAGCGTTAATAATGAAAAATATTGTGATGTTAGCCAGTATAGCATAGACAGGAAAAGACTAAATTAAGGAAACAGCATAAAAGTCGGTCTTTTGTTAAATCATATAAATAAAGTAAAGTTTAATTCTAGTGTATAGCTGCTAGTCAATAACTATCTGATACTAAAAATAGTAACAAACAATTAAACAATGAGGCTGATATTAATTAATTGCACATTCATCTTTTTCAAAAGAATCAAGCAATTAAACTGATTACATATGTATCTATACTTATGTTCACGATCAAACTCAGTCAAGGTTTTGAACAATCTCAATCCCAGAGTTAACTTTACTCTTTCTTCATTTGTGGTAAAAATCATCGGCCATTAATAAGGATTTGTTAAAATGAAAGGCTGCCGATTTCTCAACAATTTCCCGTAGGCATCGATTTGTTGCATATTAATTAACCTTGGAACATTTTCCACATTTTGACATCCAAATAAACACCTACACCAAGTTTGAACAATCTAGCTCAATAAGGAGGAGAATTATTGTGTCTTTAATTCTGGTATGTAGCAATGTCTTTAAGTGGTTATAGTAATACAATGTATTGTCATATTATTAGTTCATATAAAAAAAAACCCAATCACATCTTGCCTTTGTGTGAAGTCCAAATGCAGTGACCGCCCTAGACATTCGCCAATTCGTCAATGACGACAAAAATTTTTATTGGCGAATAAAGTGATGATTCTGGCGAAAATTTTGGCGAATGAATTATTTTGTAAATCTGTTAATATTAAAGCTGAAATCGTTTCGTTAAACGCTTCTTTCGATCATTCAATGGAGTGTCTATTTTTAGTACATTAATTACTCTAGTCTTAATCATACAAGTCGCAAATCAGTCAATGTCATGCATTAAAACGACTGAAAGATCGAGTCTAGAGACTGTACAACACAGTTACGCCCCTTTTGTGTGGCACTACACTGTTTACATCTGCTCGCCACTTGCCGAGTGTACATTCGCTAGCGATGTTTAGATATGACACCTATCGGTTTTACCGATATCAGATATTGACAGCGAAGTATTATCGGCCGATACAAATAAATTACCGATAGTGGTGGATATAAAACCATTACACATTAAAATGTCTCGAATGGCATGATGATCTAATAATCTATGTAGATATTTGTCTTTATTTTAGTCGGGAAACGCATGGTACTTTTACTATTTTACTGCGCGAATCAACATAAACCCTGTGTTGTTGAAGTAATCAAAAATATACACCATCCATTATGAATTAAATTATTTGCTGTATCATTAATGGTCGAGATTATCATATTTTAAGTGTTAATTACTATATAATTCCTTATAGTAATCGGCACGGAATCTGTACATGTATATCTATACGTGTGCATTAGTTCGTGCGGTAATGAAATGATACATCAAAGCGATACCTTCATGACCCGTTTGTCAACAGTGGCTATCACGTGACATTCTCCCGCCATTTCTAGAACTATTGTTAAAAATAAAACATCTAATGGGAACCTATTTGTTGATAATATTATTAATTAATAAAGTATGATCTTTATTATGAGTTTTTATTTGTCGACACAATAACCAAGCATAACAATATAAAACACTAAATTATTTCTAAATTTATATCGGCATCTAGAAGCCGGAATGTATTAGACAGTGATTACGTGACATCAAAGGAATATTCCCCCTTTCATCCTTTATTCCACCACGCGCAAACCACGTGATATTTCACACCTTTTCCAAAACTTCTACTCATATATTGACAGACAATATAGTGAACTAGATAAAACGAAGTAAAAAAAAAAATACGTAGCAATTTAGATAAAGGATACTCATAAGGATTTTGTACTGTTTATTATTTCCTTTCTACGGCTGCTATGAGTCTTGTATTACCGGTACGTTTAAAAAGCAACAAGCACGTAGTTTCATTTTTAATTAACAAACATATGAATAAAAATGATATAAAATATTTGGCTAAAACTTTTTGAATTGGCTAATAACATTTTGATTTGGCTAAAAATTTGGCTAATGGTTTTAAGGGTCTAGGGCGGTCACTGCAAATGTACTAAATTATGGTCATCTACAAACTTATGGAATCTTATAATAACTCCACTTTTCTTGACTTTATCGAGAAAAAAAAGCAATGGGCCTTATACTGTTCAAATTTCTAAATTAACATGAATATTCAACAATTCAAGTGTTTTATCTGAAGATTAATGACAACAACTTTTTTTTACCTAGCAGACTCTTGCCTTTTTTAAATTCTGTTACATGTACATGCAACCCTCTCAAATAATAACACATGTAACTATGCCTACAATACTATATAATACACATGCCATTTCGGTTCCCATCTAATCTATGATATTGAGATTTTTTTTTTTTTCAGGTTTGTTAACTACGACTTTAATATCAAATTCAAATAATTGGTTTAACATCCTAATGATCTGCTCCGGCTGGGCTAATGCCGACTAGATTATTAAGAAACAACAATGCCGATTTAAAAGACAAAAGTGAGCTTTTAAATAATGTCAGTGTACTGTTCAATTTCCTAGCCAGTGGCTTACAGTTGATTACTGTAAAACTTTTAAATTATATTAGCATACTGTTGAATTTCCTAGCCATGCTTTATGGTTGATTACTGTTGATTAGAGTTAAAAGCTGACATGATCATTGTCAGTGTAACAGTTGTGATACATTATAAAAAATGTTTTAGGTCAAAAAGACATTTGTTGCAGTAATTGCATTTTTTTCCTGAGAATATCCTTAGACCATCAAATGTCTTTTGTACTCAATTCTAAATCATTAGATTATCACAATGCAGGCTATCAGTTTGTTTCTTATCATCTGGAAACATTTGTGATGTGCTGGTACTACATGAATGGTACTTTGAACTTTTCTGAATGTCACAAACTACATGCAAAAAAACAGTTAGAAAAAGCAAAACAGTGCATTGATTAGTAAAACAACAGGTTGAAAAAATAAGCAAACATTTATATGATACAATACTAACCACTTGCTATTCCTGGCGTTGGTGCTTGTGGATCTGGTTGACCAGGAGATATGGTGGTTGTTTCATTGAAACGCCGTCTGTGTGCATTGGAGGCAAATATTTGTCTACAAACAAGAATAATGACTTGATCTTTAGAATGTTTTTGAGAATGTCAATGTGATGATGAATTTGTTAATACAGTGCACAGTCACTTTTGACATCTGAGTGCTACGGCATTATGTGAAATCCTTCATCATTTTCATGTCCCGATTTATTTCGTTTTTACTTTAACCAAAAAAGTTTTGAGTAGTCTAAATACTCTGAATTACGACATCAATGAGTGGTCCCGCCACACGATTTGTGTTGAATTAAAATTGGATAATCCAGCCTTCAATCAGTGAGTGTTATCCGACAAGCAATCAGTATCTGAAATCAATTATCTGTGCGCTTAAAGCATGTGTCAGTCTATGCTGATTACCTTGATAACTTTATAATCTCTCGCAAGAGAGCACTTGGTCTTTCATTTGAGTTTCTCATGTCAAATACAGTGACATTATTATAAATTGCCGAGATGGAGAATGACTATCATTATAAGACAGAGAGGAAGTTTTAACCTCCACTCAAAACAAACTATGTCATTTCGGGACTAACACATGGTTTAATTTTATTTTAATAATTGGCTTGCGCATAGGGAATTAACAGTGTGAGGAAACCATAGGACTCAAAGAAAACGACCCTACTCCTCGTCATGTACAACAGTGGAATCGAAACCACGCCACTTGACTCAATGACAGACTATATGATACAGCGTGCATGTGCTAACCATTCAGCCATCCAACCTTCTCTATCATTATAACATTGGGTTCATATACATGACAAGGAGTAGGGTTGCCTTTGCAACCATGCTGTTTTCTCCGGGGCTCCGGTTTCCTCCCACTGCTAAAGACTACTACGCCCAAGCGAATTATTGAAATAATTGTTAGTCCTGAAATGACCTAGTTTGTGTCGAGTGGACGTTAAACCCCATTTCTCTCTCTCTCTCATAATCATAATGTGTGATTGCCCTGCATAGCGTGCCGTACGGATTTGACATTTGATGTCGAACAGAAAATTATAGCAGATTTTGAGGCAGTTCCACAACCTACACATAAGTAATTAGGCCCTAAGCATTCAATACATGATTCCATGTGAACAGGAATTACGATAACTCTTTGTGTTGCCACCATCTTATATGGCAACTCGTGGTAACTATGTATGCTGTCCTTGTATTAACGTAGCACCATACAACACACACTGGTACGACATGGTGTATGATACATGTACGGATGGAAGGTTACACTCCTGTGCTTCAGCAAATAACCTGTCACTCTTGATCATATGATTTTGAATATTGTGATATAAGAAACAGTAAGAAACGACTTTACTCAAACTCTAAATTTGAAGACATCAACAGAATGACGCACAAGTGTTTTGTACGTGTCCGAAGTAAACATGTAATAATTTTATGCAATAAAATTATGAATGCACAGAAAGGTTTATCAATATCATATTCTGGGTATTTGCAGGTGTATTGATTCTTTCCATATCTGAGGTACAATAATACTTTTGGTATTTAGTATTTTGACAATTGAGTATTCCAACATGCTGTATAATTCGGCATATTGTATTGATCCTGTATTGAGTCATACATGTACGTCTAAAAGCCTCACCTGTATAATTCTCTAATTTTAATCTGAACTTGTAACCCACATCCTTTTTGAACCAACTGTAATGCTCGCTGTAATAATTCTTGTTTTCGTCCACTTTTATTTCGACCAGCAAAACCTAGTAAAACCTGAAGTTCCGATACTCGGAAACTCATAATCATATGCTAAAATGAGAAAAAAATATGAATGAAATTAGAAATGCTGCAAGCTTACTTGTCGTTTTTAAAGTGTGAATCAGTATGCTTTGCTTCCTACTTGATGGGTGAAGGAAGAAGCATCAGTTTATTAATTCTGCAAGAGGTATAATCAAACTCCCATATCCAGCATACTTATTCTTCTCTTTAGCCTTTTTATGCAGACTGTTTACAATTGACGAAAGTTACAGCCTTCTGATTAAGTTTACGTGTAGCTTGATACATGTGTCAACTACGACAGGTTTACAGACAAGGTTATTCAAACTACACTCAAATTAAATTAAAACTGACAGTTTCAGTAGCTGCACAATGCTCACGACCAAAATGAATGTTCCTAAGACATTTGCTCACAATATTCACAAATATTATTCCCCACCCCATTTAAAACAATCCCTGATTTTAAAAAAGAGAGGTAGTTTGCATGGGTTTTATCTGACAGATTGTTGCCAACAAGTAGTACTTGGTTTGCTAAGGCTAGGCATCTGTGTTCTACTGCTGGCATGCTACATGTACATATACGCAATGTTGAATCGATGTATCACAACGATACACCTTCCCTCGATTCATGTATTGCATGGCAAGATGCTGAATCCATGTATCGCAATTTTTTCAAATTTTTTTGTCGTTTCAGTTTAAAAGAAACCTGTCACTGTTAATCATCCATATTACACATTATCCATGCCATAGGTACACTTAAGGAGGCATTATTAACGAGCTAAATCTGCCTACTGCGTCTTAAATGTTAAATAAATTATTAATTAGATTTTTAATAACATGAAAATGAAAAGACCATAATCAACTCTTTTTTACCATCAGATAGCTCAGATTTGAGTACATTAGAACAGTTCAGTCCTTTATTGATTTAATTTTAAAATGCAGAAGTGAGGTTAAGACTTGAATAACCAGAACAGGGTTCAATTTAGTCTAAAACGAATGAGTAGCAAATTTTTGTGACAGATTCACATTTTGGCTAATCAATTCAAAATTTGAATAGCATTTGGTCAGATTTGAGGAGCAGTAAAACGTAGCCTAAATCACAAAAATTTGCAATTCTGATTTTTCGGGGTATAAGTGGATACGTTTTTCCACCTAAGTCCGGCCCTCGTTGTATACTCCGCTTCGACTTATGCACGGATGACGGTAAAAAAAAATTGACATCTCCAAACAAAAAAAAATTCAGTTACTGTCTCTCCACGATTCCGGACGCACTAATCGTCTAAAACAAAACTACACGTACTTTATGTTAAACCATTCCAATCGAAATATTGGTAGACGTGGCTTTGCTTGTTTATTTAAATATCCCCCTCCCCGCCTTCAAAATATTATCAACACGAGAATATGCCATAAGCATCAAATATATTCAGACATTCGTCAAAAATGGCTTATTTCACGCGTCTCGCAAGATGTCTACTTTTAGTTTTCAGTTAAGTTAACCAATCATACCAATCTGAACGACAGACCAGGGTTCAATTTAGTCTAAAACCAATGAGTAGCAAATTTTTGTGACAGATTCACATTTTGGCTAATCAATTCAAAATTTGAATAGCATTTGCTCAGATTTGAGGAGCAGTAAAACGTAGCCTACATCACAAAAATTTGCAATTCTGATTTTTCGGGGTATAAGTGGATACTTTTTTCCGCCAAAGTCCGGCCTTCATTGTATACTCCCCTTCGACTTATGCACGGATGAAGGTAAAAAAAATTCAGTTACCGTCTCTCCACGATGCCGGACGCACTAATCGTCTAAAACAAAACTACACGTACTTTAAGTTAAACCATTCCAATCGAAATATTTGTTGACGTGGCTTTGCTTGTTTATTTCTTTATTTAAATGCCCCCTTCCCCGCCTTCAAAATATTATCAACCCGAGAATATGCCATAAGCATCAAATATATTCAGACATTCGTTAAAAATGGCTTGTTTCACGCGTCTCGCGAGATGTCTACTTTTAGTTTTCAGTTAAGTTAACAAATCATACAATACTGCGTTGTTTTATTCTATTTTTAGTAACATATTTTATAAATACGTGTGATTAAAAACGGAGTCTGCATTGTCTTCTAGTTATCGGATATATTGAAATAAAAACTGGTTCAAATTAATCACGACCACAACTTGGTATATTAAACAAGTTAGTCCTGTATTTATAAATTGATTCTTTCGTAGGCCTAAATATACTCCACATCCAAAATATAATGAATCGCACTTCACAAGTTTGAAAACAATTTTCGGCTAATGAATAAAATAATTCTATCGCTTTTACCGCGATTTGAGTCGCTTTTTGCGATGCGATACCGCTTAAATTGAACCCTGCGACAGACTCACCCTACATGCAGAGAAGTGACTCTGAGCTGACACAGTGAATAGCCATGATATCCACAGGTCATGGTGTCACATCAACAAACAAAATGTCAACATTACAAGACACAATGTTACATTGAAAACAAGCCTTCCTGCAGCCTTTAGGACTGTATAGTATATTCCGTACATCTATATATAACGTCTTATTGCTTCTTCCAATGATTTTTCACAGAAATAACATCTACAACTCTAGATTTGATGTCGGCATATTGGCACTATTTTGTGCTTCGGTCGTGTCTAATTCAGATATACACAATCAATTCTGTTAATGTTTTTAGCATGGGGATTGACTAATAGTTAATTTATTTCAGTTCTAAACAAAAATTTACAACTTTAACGCAATTTTAAAAAAATAGCCAAATTCTGGCTGGGATTACTGAGCAAAATGGCCATTCATTGTATAGCCTACGTGTGAAAAAAAAAGCCAGCTACCATTTAATTTTCATACGTTAGTTACGTACGCAATCATACTATACTGCGTTGTTTTATTCTATTTTTAGTAACACTTTATAAACACGTGTGATTAAAAACGGAGTCTGCATTGTCTTCTAGTTATCGGATATATTGAAATAAAAACTGGTTCAAATTAATCACGACCACAACTTGCAATATTGAACAAGTTAGTCCTACATTTATAAATTGATTCTTTCGTAGGCCTAAATATACTCCACATTCATCCAAAATATAATGAATCGCACTTCACAAGTTTGAAAGTAATTTTTGGCTAATGAATAAAATAATTCTATCGCCATTACTGCGATTTGAGTCGCTTTTTGCGATGCGATACCGCTTAAATTGAACCCCGAACCAGAACAGTCGTTACGATAATAAACAATCAATGCACACATCATGTCAAAACTACAGAGATTAGTTTGCTCGGAATAAAGTACTTTGAATGAAATGTTCAAAATTCCTTTTGCATTATATATTTTTAAACAGTTCTTTATCTAAAACTTACATGTATCATTAAACAAACTCTCTTATATTGTTTTGGTCCTTATTTTGATCGACATCAATAACGTGATGACATAAAAAAAGTTTTATTTCTTCGCCATCAGTAGAATTAACAATATCAATTTATTCATTTATCCTGTTGTTTTCTTGGTCAATAGTGACCTGGTTATGAATCTAAATATGAATCGTATCTTAGCACCTGAATTGCAATACCCTGCACTACTGTCTAATAAGCTTACTTCTTTATGCCCAAGCAACATTAAGTTAAAGCTGCATATTGTGTAAGATTTAAGTAAAGAGCTGGCCATAAATTATCTTCAACATGGTCTAGGGAGTTGACTATGAGATTTAACACATCTTTAAAATATCTATTATTATATCAACTGAAACACGAATTGAAATGTAGCAGTTGGTTTGCATTGCTTTGTATGACACTACTCTACAGGAAATATTTTCTACTTGATGACAGGAAATATTTTCTAAAGACAAGTCCAATCTTAGTACTAGACTAGTTCTAGTAGTAGCGGTACTATAATAAGTCATAAGTTATAAAGTAGTAAATGCACCAAATGATAAAGGGTTGTTACTTTCCATGATTCAATGATTGATTCAATTCATGTCAATATGATTGTTTAGATATAAAATCTGATTAATTTCAATAATTTGATGCTTAAATTACCAAGTCCTTACTACTTCCGGACTTTTAAGGCTAAAAGAAAATGAGTTGCCTCCCTTTGAACGAATTTTAAGCTGACAAAAATGTATTTTATGAATAAACGACGAAAGTAAAAAAGATAATAATGACAAATTACAAATCTCTGAGTTGTGCTCTACCAATGAAAAAATATATTTCATACATTTATGCACAGGAATTCGCTAAACTTTTCATGAAATGTTGATTGGGTTGATCCATGACAAAAACTGACCGGACTTTCCTCAGTTCCTGACCAGAGAACACTAGGATTAGAATATCGCGTACAACGAACGCCAAACTATTGAAGATGTGCGTTTACAACACACAGTACCTGTTCCGGGTTTTGTTTACCTACATTAATCATTTAGAATAACTTATTATCCATTCATTTATTAATTTCTTTCCTTATTTTTCCTCGATTACTTTACCTTTAGCTCAGCGGCCTCCGCCATTTTTCTTCTTTATGTCTGACATGCGCAGTAATACTTTGGTTGGATGGATGTTCAAGATGGCGACTTGCAGAGGTTGTTTGTTTCTCCTCTAAGTCTGTTCTGTGTTTTTAAGGCTTATCGCGATAGGTGTCATTATATCGACTGAAAACAATAGGCTATCTTTTAATTTTGTGTACAATAATGTGTAATTAACCGTTCATTTTGTAAAACTGTTGTCACTAAATACAAGACATAGGTCATAGACTTACTTTGTTTATATAATTAAAGAGTTATATTTTTATATAATTAGGCTAGATCTATTAATCAATTATTATTAGTATATTATTTATGATCAATATAATTGCAAACTTTTTCAGTTGATTTACATAACATAATTCAGGGGTATTACACTAGATTCCAGTCAAATTAAGCATGTCCTATATTATTATTGTGTTCCATGGCAGACACACCGTCTTTGGAAAAAGCAAAGCTCACACACAGAATCATTCTTCTTCGCCTCACGCACGCACACCTAAATTTTTAATGAAAATGTTTAGCTGCTGGTCTGTGTGGAAGAAAAAAATTGATTGCTTTTTTAAATACGCCGCTGATGCCCCTAAAAGTGCAATTCCAGTGAAGGTGTATGCATGTCTAAGGACAAGACTTAGTTTAATAAAATAAATAATATTATCATTAGTCATTATAGCACTGTCTACTTTTTAACAAATTTCTATTTGTTTAGAGTATGAATATTAGCCTACACTACACATTCTGTATATGGTTGTTCTTAGAATCTTAGATATATACATGTAACTAACCAGCTTATTTGGAATTGCTTAGTGGTCATTCCATGTCAAGTAGACAATTTTGGTGAAATTCTCTCCCAAAATATCTATAAAAATATATTGAAGATACATGGTATTAAATTAAGTTTACAAACATAGGTCAAATATTTTCAAAAAGATTGCCAATTTAATAACAAATCTTGTATGCTCGATTTTCAGCCCTGCTGTTTATTTCTTCTTACTCGGTACCATACATGTACATCTAGTGTGTTTAGCCCCCCCCCCCAACACTTGAAAATCTAAGCTGAAAAACATTGATTACATATCTTTCATCGCATATGGACTATGGGAGTACCCCTAATGTTATGGTTGCCATAATAGTCAAACAAAATTCAACACAAATGATCACATAGTTTTAATGTTTTTTAATTGCCCCATTACCCACATGTGTCTAGCAACCTTTCTTTAATTCCATTTTTTAATAGGATGGGGTACTAGGGTAGCATATTATCAGCGAGTAGTTATTGATATAATATAAACTTAGCTGAAGATAGAAAAAATATAACATGTGAAATCAATAGATATAATTTATGAAGGGAATGCAAAAGGTTATGCATAACATTTATGCATCGCATTTAGTTTTGTGTACAGTCTGTTTTTCGTTAATTGTACTTGTTTTTTTATAAGATTAAATTGAACTGATTTTTATCTATTTCAGTTCTCGGCCTGCGTGGCATCTTTTCACCGTTTCTCAGAAACCATCAAACACTGTTAGCCAATCAGTCACGTCAATTATACACTGAAAAGAATCACCCTGAAGCACAACAAAATCTCAGGTACGTGCATAGAGGCTGTTTAATATTCTTATGAAATGAAATGGGGTTTAATGTCTTACTGTTCTGTTCCTAACCTGGGAATATTCGTATGTGTATTGATTGGTCAAACATTATGTGTAGTAGATCTTTCAATATAGGTAGATTTTACATGTTTGTAAAAAAAAATATTTTGTGACTCGGTCCTATGTCAATAAATAATGATTGATCTCTGATTAATTGATTGTCGATTGATGATGATACTGCTGTTTAATGTCCTGAAATACAAATAAAATAATGATGTACACATGGATGTTCTTTTCTAGTTTGGTGCCATACAGAGAACAAAGTACAAGTCAGAGTGCTGTCAAAGTGAAACCATACTCCCCATTTCAAAATCCAAGTAACAAACTAGATTATGCATTGGCTAGAGTTGATGATTTGATCAACTGGGGTAGAAAAGTAAGTAAGCACAACATTTAACAGTATAATCCCCATGAAAGAGCACATTTTCTAACAGGTATAACTTAATATAGATAATGCATCTAGATGAGAAAAAAAAGATAAAAAGAAAATAAACAAAGATATTTTTTGGAAAAGATCATTAAATTTAATATATTCATAACATTTACTGCAATCTGATTAAAACACAGATCCTATTGTGTTTTATTCATTTATGCTTTGAAAATTTGTTTTACTTATCTTTACTACTCTGAAAGATTTGATATATAACCCACATTCTGATTGATGTGGGGGACTAGCCAATGTAACGGTCTGTTGCTGCGAGTTCTTGGCATGCAGTGCACCGAACTGTAGGTATCCCAATAGAGACATCAACAGCAATTAGTTACTGAAATGTCTGACGTCATAGGTTCAAAAGATGCTTGTATGACAAAACCAATCATTGATCCGTATTTCAATCAGATTGAAATACTGTAGCTGTTACAAATCCAGTCATTTAAGATCAGTACATGTATGTTTTGGTAAAATCTTGATATTAATAAACATAAATACATGTCATTACTAACATACACAATCAAATTAAAGTCACTTTTGGTCTTTATTTCAGAGTTCGTTATGGCCAATGACATTTGGGTTAGCATGCTGTGCCGTAGAGATGATGCACATGGCTGCTCCAAGATATGACATGGATCGATTTGGTATTGTATTTCGAGCAAGTCCACGGCAATCTGATGTGATTATTGTAGCTGGAACTCTTACAAATAAAATGGCACCTGCATTAAGAAAAGTATGAGTTTATATAACTTGTAAATGTTGGTACAAAAAGTATTGCCAGTCTTTCATACTGTGTAAAAAAAGTAACAAACAAAAAATGAGTTGATTCTGTATACCACACATTGACAAAAACATTGATTTTTCTAACAAATTTAATGAATAAACAACTTAGCATAAAATTATCATAACTTCTAGAATAGTTCATTGATATGTTTCAATGCCTGTGGTAGTAAATGATATTTAATGTATTTAAGTTAAAATTTTAAATATTATATACTTTAAATTGTAGGTATATGATCAGATGCCTGAACCCCGATGGGTTGTATCTATGGGTAGTTGTGCTAATGGTGGAGGTTATTATCATTATTCATATTCTGTTGTACGTGGATGTGATCGAGTTATACCTGTTGATATTTATGTACCTGGTAGGTATTTTCATTACACTTTATACAGTTTATACAGCCTCATATGTGAGTAAAGGCATTAACATTTGACGATGTTTGTGCATGAATACAAGTATTTGTTATTGAACCTCTAGTTTAATTGAATGATGGCTCAGTTAGTATGGATTCGATACTGTTGTTGGCCCATATTGTTTCTCAGTATTTTCCAGCATGGTTTCCGCCTTGCTAGTGGTGCAGGAAGGGAGAGTCCTTCCAGGTAAAACATCCTGACAAAAACAACAAGGTTCTGTGACTGTGTATATGTCATTCGTAGGTTGTTAAAGATCTGCCAACCGATCGAAAGAGTAGGCTGTTGCACAGCTATCCAGGGCAAAATTTATCTCATATTAGTCATATAGCAATACTGCATGGCATTTGCTCGTCTTCAATAGCCCAGTTGGCAAAGAAAAGTATGATTAACTCCATTTCACTTCAACAATGAACATGCACGCTATAGAGAGTCTTTTCCCTTTAGTTTCATTTGAGCGAATATTGAAAATTGAAACACTAATATATCAATTCAGAGTGGACCAATTTGACTGAAATTTTAGTGATATAAATCATAGGCATTAACAAACCATCTCTTCTATGTATGTGTGCAGTTGGAAATATATTTAAGAACGCAGATTGATTGTTGGAGATGGCCGTCTGTCTCTGCAAGTAGCACACATATAGCACACGAAATAGGTGGGATATTAACTGTCGGACACTGATTTTCCACAAACCAATGATTATTTCTGTAATGGAAAATCAACCACAAATAATCTTTTAGACCAAATTCCTCTGATGACATGACATTGACAATAATGTAAAGACAGGGGTTCATTAAATAAAGCTATAATAGATATAATGTAATGTCTCAGATTAAATGTATGGAGACTTAGGGGCTCTTAATTAAGTACATTTATAACTTTGTGATTTTTTTGCTAATCATAAATGACGTATTTTATTTTACAGGATGTCCTCCAACCGCGGAAGCTTTATTATACGGTATGTTACAGCTACAGAAAAAAATCAAGAAAATGAATAATGTTCAAATGTGGTATAGGAAGTAAAAGCTTAATTTTAATAAAGATATGTAAATATACTAAAAGATGTGTAAATGCATTTATTAAAATACGAGCGTGAGTGATTGAACTAGCTTTACACTAGTATATCGAACAGCTCACTAACTAAACCCAGGAATAAAAGAAATGGAAGACTCAGTTATATAAATGAATATTAAATGAATATATATAGACAGTGGTATTTTTACATAAACTGAATATCTACTGATTACAGTGTGAACAGTGTATTTATTTGCTTGATATTTATTATCAATAGACATTCTTTGTAGATAAATACTTTTCAAATGCTTAATATTCAGAAGCAGATAAACTTGTTTCATTACGATTTTTTAAGTTTTTGTTTTTAACAAATAGCTTAATCAGCCTGCAGCGGGTCTTTTTCCTGGCTTCACATGGCTCCAATTTTATGTCATGTGACTTCGCTGATGAACTTCCAAGCAACGGGTGCAAAGTCAGAGGAGAATTCATTGCATACCTAAGACAATGTTTTCTTTAATCGCTATCCATTTGTCATAAATATCGAAACCTAATAAAATTCTCAGATTATCCACTGCCCACATTTTTTTCTGTGATTTTTATCTCAGAAAGTGTTGTACGTCTAACTCTTCATAAAGTTTATCAACATGTACATCAAGCGCTCAATCTCCATATATACCAAAATTGCCATTCTTTTATTGGAAATAACCACTTGATAAATACTTTTCTGGGAACTTATCTTTAATGACATATGTAAGATTTACAATAGATAAAAAGCTAGCCGCTCTTTCTATAATATTAGCTTGAAAACGTTGAGACAATACTCTTTGAAACTTTCTATAATTATTATAATAGTTCAAAAAAAGATAATGAAAAATGAATAGATTGAAAATTTTATTCATATTACTTTATTCTGAGAGAAGTTACCAATGTTTGTAGTTTTGACAAGATGTGTGCATTGATTGTTTATTATCTTCACTACCGTATTGGTTGTTTGAGACTTGGTCTCATTTCTCCATTTTTAATTAAATAGCCAAACCGTTCTTATACTTAAAATCAGAGCCATCCTATGGCTTAGAGAATAGATTATGGTCTTTCCATAAATTTCTTATTAATAGTTTATATAACATTTAAGGCTTAAAGAAAGACCTGCAATAGACATATTTAGCCCTTGAATAACACCTCTTTAATAGAGCATCAAGCAATCAGATTACTTATTAGTCTACATGAATAGGATATGTCCATAATCAAACTTTGTCATGGTATTGGTGTAATGAAACTATACAAGAGGTTTTAACACTCTCACTAAAAGTTAAACAGAGTGATATGTAATACAATTCCTTGATTCTGAGTGTACAACTATTATTTCTGGATTAAGGTGGGGGGATATCGACTTCAATGTCGACACCTTGCTATTATAAAGGGATATTGCCAGAGCTGTCTTTTACAATGTACCATGGAGACGGAAGATGGCATTATTTGCTGCCTATGCCCAAAATATAGCAAGGCAAAACATGGTTTATTTATTTTTGTCCCCCGCCTTTCGAAGAAAACAGGGGACTATTAAAATGGGTTCGTCCGTCTGTCTGTTTGTGTGTCTCTCTGTCTAGCGAGAGTGATTAAACTTGGTGTATAGTTTCATTACATCAATGCCTTCACTAAGTTCGATAATGAACATTTTCTGCTCAGAGTAAAGCAGAGCGATAAACAATTTGATTGGCTAAGACTTTGGAACACAATAACTCTCTTTCTAATTTAGGTAGAATGTTCAAACTTGGTGTAGGCGTTTATTAGGTGAATGCCTAGATGGAGTTCGATGATGAACATGTTATGCTTACAGTAAACAGAGATAAGCAATCTGATTGGTTGATGCTTTGGGGCACAATAACTTTGGTTATAATGAAGTGACAGCGATGAAACTCAGAATATAGATTCATTATCATTACCGTGACTAAGTTCAATAGTGAGGATTTTCTACTCAGGCTAAGGAGTGATAAGCAATTTGATTGGTCAAGACTTCGGAAAATAACAACTCTGCTTTTAATTGTGGTAGAATGTTTAAACTTGTAATGTTCATCAGGTGAATGTCGTGACTGAGGTAAATGATTAACATTCGAGCTGAAGCTAAGCAGAGCTAATCAATTTTATTGGTCGATGCTTTGGCACAAGATAATCTTGATTATATCTGATAGAGAGTGAAGAAATTTAGTGTATAGTTTGATTGCTCCATACTTCAGAAAAAATAAATGTGCGATTAATTAATATGTGTCATCTATTTACTTTGGCATTTCGGTGGGGGACATCAGCCTCACTGTTGGCTTGTTTAAAATCCAGGTAACTTTGCAGTTTAATGACACATGTAAGTTTGATATAACCCTGATAGTTATTTTTAAACCTCTCAAGCACAATTAACAGCATATATATGTGCTATCTTCATTAGAGCGTAGTAGAAATATCTTATGGATACCAAATCTAACAATACTTTGTCAGGGAATGTCACAATGGTAAGGTGCCATTTCCAGCCAATATTATCCACAGCCTTCCACATTGCAAACACGACTTACCCCTCTATTTTTTTGCGGTGGCGAACAATTTTTAGCTCCATATATTCTCGCGGGAAAGGAGAACAAAAACAATTTAGGTTAGAAATCGTAATTTACAGTACTAGTATGAAATTAGTCCTTGCGGGCATTTTTGTCCACTCAAAAATCATGGGTCGGGCTTCGCACTCCCAACTTTGTGTAGCACGCCCCCCCTTTCTGAAAATCCTGGATCCGCCCCTGTTATCTTAGCTAGAAAAGTTGGATTTTTGTCATCCAATATTTCAGACAAAATGAACTATTAAAATTGGCATACGAATTGGAATAACCAGGCGCCAAAGGCTGCCATTCACTTCAGACCCTTCGTGCATTTTTCGCCTAACATAACTAATTAGAAATTATAGTAAAAAACAGGAATGACTGAAAATGTATATCAGTTTATATACATTCATATTACATTATTATATGCTTTGAGACCCATTTGTGTCCATTTCTAGGTGCCAAAAAATACCGATTTAGCTCCTTTAAACTGTGGGGGGAGAGTGGCTAAGTGGGCAAGACACTATATGGCTCACTAGCCTGGAGGTCGGTGGTTGATCCCTGTATTGCCTGAGAAAGTTCATACAGATTTTCCAGCACTGTTCTCCCCTGTCAGTGATGTTTCCTCCGGGCACTCCGGTTTCCTCCCACGGCTAAAGACCCCTACGCGCAAGCGAATTATTGAAATAAAATTGAAACTGTATGTTAGTCCCGAAATGACCTGGTTGTGTTGAGTGGACGTTAAACCCCATTTCTCTCTCTCTCTCTCTGTCAGTGATGCAGGACGGAGGGCCTGACAAGGACAGCTGTATAGTCATTCGGATGGGACGAACACTTTTGTGGGCATTTAAAAGATCCCTTGAGAGTTGGAATTTGATACAAGAGTAGGCTGCAGTGCTGCTGTCCGGGCAAAAATTTTCCTAATACACGCGGTATTGCTATGACCGTCTTCATTAGGCCAGTTCGGAGATGAACAGTAAGACCTTTAACCCCATTTCATTTCCTGTAAACTGTAGGGGAGAGCGGGGCACAGTGGGCATGATTTCTTTTTTTAGTAAATTGACCAGAAGTGAAATCCTACAGAGAACCAAACTATGTACTCAGTTGAAGCCAGTCATATGTTTGATTTAATAGTGCTGTTAAAAAGTTAATAAATTGAAACTATTTTTGTGTAGATCATTGTAAAACCAAAATTTTTTTTGACCCAATGTGCCCCGTACGTGTGGTACACTGGGTCACACTATGGGATACAGTTGGCCATCAAGTATGTTTCTTAAAAAAAAATGCATAGAAAACACACTGAATTGACAGAAACTCATAAGGACTGTAAAAACTAATCTTTTAGTTCAAAATATGAATTTGTTTTTAAGACTTGAACACAGATGCTCATCTGAAAATTAAAAAATCCCAACATAACATTGAATAAAAAATTCTTTAACAGAAGAAAAAAAATTCTTTTTGCGAAAAATTCCTATGACTTGTAAGTCAGTAACGATTCGTAGTCTAGGACCAATATTTCCTTAAAAACAGCTCAAATATCCAGATTCTGTCTAAAATGGACAGATGATATTTAGCTAAACTCAGAATGCTTCTGCTCAGTGTGCCCCTCTGAAGTGTGCCCCACTGCGCCCCGTCATCAACCATGACAGAAAATCGAAAATGGCAGGAAGACATGTGATAGTATTATGAAACAAATTATTTCTAATGAGAGTCAATCACTGTCTCCTTCACCTGGAATATCAAGTTTGTGGGCTCTAACAAAATCTGAAGTTGCCAAGCAGTTTAACCAATCCACCAAATGGGGGCTATAAAGGGCAATTCCTCAGTGATGTCACAATAAATTTTGCCAAAACAGTGTAAAATTACAAGTCCTGGCTCACTGTGCCCCATGGCCCACTGAGCCCCGCTCTCCCCTACTTCCCAGAGTGTGCCGAAACGTGATGGAAATAATGAGGGGGCACAATTTCATAGGCTTCAAAATAATCTTCACATATGACCCAGATCTACACAGAATTATTACTCTGTGGAATTATATACGGTATGCAAGTTGAACATTACTATAGGGCATATATAATTTATATACAGTCAAGAGAATGTTGGTGTATTTAAAAACTACCAACATCCATCCGACCGATACACGATATCGGTGTATAGAAATTGGCATGCAATAAGGGACGGGCCAGTGCACTTAGATAACGCACATGGACGGTCGGTAAACACACCACCCTTTCATAATCGGGCTAAAGAAGACTTGACGTACACCGTGCATGCAGTGTATCAGGAGGAAATGTTGCCCGGGCAAATTTCAACTTACAAGGTTCTTTTGCGTGCAGATGAGACCTCGATTATTGTCCGATCCGAACGACTAGACAGGGTTCCTTGCCAGATTCCCCCGTCATGTACAACTGACAACGGTAAACCCCACTGTAAAACCGCGAGGGATTTTATCGACCAACAAAGCGCCGAACCCGGGAACTCCTGCTTTAAGAAATGAAATGGGGTATATAACGTCTTACTTTTCTGCTATGAGGAGAGTTTGCCCGGACGTGTACTCCAATCTCTTCACCAAATTCCACTTGCCATGGCAGGGGTTCTTTTATGCGCAAGCCAACGTATTTGCGGGTCCTCAGTTTTGTGTCCCACCCAAACAGCTAGGCACTGTTGCCTACAATTTTTAAGTACGGCCCGGACGATAAAGCTACAGATGATTTGTGTTGCGAACTATGTTTTATCTTAGGCACTTGAAATCATGCACTATAACCCCTTTATTCATAGAGGAGAAAAATATTCCATAATAAAATATCACAATTGCTGCACTCTGTGGATTAAAACTGGACATGATTTGGCTAAAGTTAGCCTTCATAATTATCCATTTATTTCTCTGTCCACAGGAATCTGACCTTCTACTATACACCATACCGAATAACACAATATATAATGTCAAGTTCAGTATAAAGTGTATGCATTATATATACGGATAGAAGGTCAGATTCCTGTGCTCTGTCCCAAAGAATTAGATTGTCGCCATCTTGCGAACTATATAAAATTATACCACTGCCTTCCGGACTGTGTATTCTGTTATAAACACTCTACACGATAGAGTTTCGAGATTTCACTTCATATCTTAATGTTTACAGAAATTGTTTAACTTAGAAAATGACATATTATATCGGATATTCTCGAATCTTCGTTATATTTTGGGTATCTTAATAAGGAAACAATTTCATTTCGTTTATTAACTGACTAATTAATGTTTCTGGAGACCTTTCACAGGTTGCGAAGTTTCGGGGAGCTTTGAATAGACAGTTGCCAAGAAAAGGAATATGAAGGTAGCAGGAAAGACAGTATTCATCACAGGCGCTGCACAGGGTATAGGCCGAGGAATAGCCGAGGCCTTATTAGAAAGAGGGGCCAAGGTAATGCATGTGCAATTCCACAATGTGCATGTGGTGGGCTTCAATGGGTTTAATGTTTTGTCAAGACTGGTCATTTTGAAACAAACATCGTAGTTATTTGGCATGCAAGGCAGGACTGGATTTCTGAGGTCTATGGAGGCTCTTAAAATATCCGCAACGGATTTGACAGTACAGCAGGAATAAATATCACATTATTTCTGATGGCCCCCATTTTTAGTGCTGGCCCGATATATCGTTGAATCGATGTATCCACATTCATCTTCTTACGATTCGCGTATTGAATCGCGAGATACTGAATCGATATTTTTATGAGGTTTTTTGTCGCATCAGTAAATAACCTGTCACTGTTAATTATCCATACGTCACACATTATCCATAAGTACAAAAACACACTTAAATTGTTTTGGCCCTATTTTGACCTGAATAATATATACATTATAGTATACAAGATATAATCCCCATTTAATTTTAAATGTTGCATTTTGAAGGTTTGTATTGCTGATTTAGATGGTAATAAGGGTGAAGAAACCGTAAACCAATTCCAGCAGAAGTTCGGAAAAGAAAATGTATTTTTTATCAAAGTTGATGTAACCAATGAAAAGGAATTTGAAGGTAGTTAGTTAAATTTCGACAAAGTAATATTCGATTTATTTCAAACAACCCAACGAAGAGTGTGGTTTTGTATAAAAGGGGATTTCTGGGTACAAGGCATGTGCCGACTGAATAAGTAATGAAATGAAATGGGGGTTTGTCCTACTTTTTATACGTCCACATTCATAACGTGAACGTATTATGCCGTCGCCCCTGTGTATGTGTGTGTGTATGTGTATGTATATACAGTCTGTGGGTCGCCTACAGGGCGCAATTCTTCAAACTTTGTATACTTATTCCTTATATACCCCAAGGAAGATCAGTATTGTTTTTAGTGCATGCCCGACCCCCAGGGGCAGAGCCACGCCCATTTCTAGTATTTGTTTGTTTGTCGTCTACAGGCCACATTTCTGAACTTATAATCTTGAAACTTTGCATACATATTCTTAGCACCCTAAGGAACATCCCTATCGTTTGGGGTGCATGCCCAACCCCCAGGGGCAGAGCCACACCCGTTTTCTTTTCGTGTGTCTTTGTGTCGCCTACAGGGCGCAATTCTTACTGGATTTTCTTCAAACTTTGTATACTTATTCTTTATATCCGAAGGATGATCCCTATCGTTTGGCGTGCATGCCCAACCCCCAGGGGCAGAGCCACGCACATTTTCTTTTTATGTCTGTGTGTCGCCTACAGGGCGCAATTCTAACTGGATTTTCTTAAAACTTTGTATACTTACTCTTAACACCCTAAGGATGATCCGTATTGTTTTTGGTGCATGCCCGACCCCCAGGGGCAGAGCCACGCCCATTCCTTGTATTTATTTATTTGTCGTCTACAAGCCATATTTCTTAACGTATCATCTTGAAACTTTGAATGCTTATTCTTTGTACCCTAAGGAACATTCCTGTTATTTGGGGTGCATGCCCAACCCCCAGGGGCATAGCCACGCCCATTTTCCTTTTGTGTGTCGCCTACAGGCCACAATTCTTAATCGGTCATCTTGAAACTTAAAATGCTTATTCCTTATACCATGAGGATGATCCCTTTTGTTTTGGGTGCATGCCCGACCCGCGTGGGACAGCAACGCCCATTTCTTGTATTTGTTTGTCTGTCGTCTACAGGCTGCATTTCTTAATGTATCATCTTGAAACTTTGAATACTTATTCTTGGTACCTTAAGGAAGATCCCTATTGTTTTTGGCGCATGCCCATTTCTTGTATTTGTTTGTCTGTCGTCTACAGGCTACATTTCTTAATGTATCATCTTGAAACTTTGAATACTTATTCTTGGTACCTTAAGGAAGATCGTGAATGTTTTTGGTGCATGCCCGACACCCAGGGATAGTGCCACGCCCATTTTCTTTTTGTATGTCTGTGTGTCACCTACAGGGACAGAGCCACGCCCAATGCTTTTGTGTCTTGTGTTCGCCTACAGGATGCAATTCTTAACAGATCCTTTCAAAACTTTACATACCTATTCTTTATACCCTAAGGATGACCCCTATTGTTTGGGGTGATTTCCTAACCCCCAGGGGCAGAGCGATGCCCATTTTTACTTTGTGTCTGTGTGTGTTGTCTACAGGCAACGATTCTTAATGGATCGTCTTTAAACTTGGGATATGTATTCCTTATAGCCTAAGGACGACAACTGCATGTCCCGACTCCCACAGGCAAGACAAGCCCAATTTTTGTGTTTGTCGTTTACAGGCTGCAATTCTGAATGAATCAGCTTGGTACTTGGCATATGTATTCTTCATAGCATGAGGGCGTCCACTATTGATTTTGGTGAATGTCCCGACCCCCGGGTTCGGAGCCACGCCCATTTTTTGCCTTTAGTGTTAGGAAGGCACAATTCTGAATGGATTATCTTGGTATACTTATTCCTTATACTCTAAGAACGGCAACTATTGATGTTGATGCACGACCCTCAACGCTAAACAAACCAAACGCCTAGCCTTCTTGTCAAAGTACCATATCAATCAAAGCAGCAATGTGGACGTATATTGTAGCGTTAGCGTTATGTTTTTCAAACAACCGGCCAAAGGAAGACGGACATACACCATGCTAATTCCAACTGCTAAGGATTCTTGTACAAGCTCACCCCAACGTTACCTCGGACAGAAATTTTTCATTTTCGAACCTAATTAGTCAAGGTATTGATGTAATGACCCATTACACAAAGTTTCGCCCCTCCCATCCAGTTAGTTACCATGTTCCAAAGGAGCGACAAATAAAAGTGCATATTTCAATGCTCATCAGGCATTCTACATCCAATAGACGCACGACTATTGATTTAAATGTTCCGGCGGAAAGACGGGCATATAGATTCGATGTCACTCGATTATGGCCTGGCGGTCGAGCTCTTACACTGCTAACAATTGCTTCTGGTGGGTATGGGCGAAGTTTATAATGATTTCGTTTCCGACATAATCGACCATTTAGCAATAATTGGTGAAGAATGCGATACACGAACTGGAAGTTGATAAGATGAATTGTAAGGTAGACATATTACACCTATTGGTAATAGATGCGATGATGTGTTTTGAGTAGGCCTATGTAAAATATGTAGATATTGGGATGTCTTTCAAATTTTTAACTTGGTCAAAACACTTGATAATATAGATATTAGACACGTTTCAGATGGTTTAAAGAGACCTAACATGTCTTAGTATATTATGTATTTCAGATGGTTTTAAAGAAGCTGTGACACGACTGGGTAATATAGATATTATGGTCAACAACGCTGGTATAATGGACGAAAGTAGATGGGAATTAATGATTCAACTAAATATTGTGGGTAATTTTTATTTGAGCGTAATATCTTGTCGTCAATCATATCCGGCGTTTTTAAGATTGTTGACATGCAGTCCATGGTAGATAGGAAATTTCAGTGTCGTCGTCAGTCAACAATTTGCTTGTGAGCTCGATAAAAGCTACAGTTTTGGATGGATTCTTTTCAAATATGGTGTGGATCATTGTGGTAAAAGAAAAAAAAATATTAACAAAAGAAAACGGAAAACGAATTTTAAAAAACAAACAAACATTTGTCATGAAGAATAAGGACATAATTTTCGATTCGTTCTGGAATCAAATTGTCAGCAACTAAGTTAAAAGCAAATCCTTTTCTCGATCTTCTTCAATTAAACATATCATAAGGATTGATTATTTGACATACGATTTCATTTTTAGCGAAAAAAAAAACATGATTTAGTCGTTTATTTTGCATATTTGACACAGACAATTTATCGAAACAAGTGACGTTTTACATATTGTGTTGTAAATACTTTTTTTTATTTTGTTTGATTATCAGACGAGTATGGTTAGAGGAACCAATATGGCGATAGCTCACATGAATAAAGTAAATGGAGGTAAAGGAGGACTTATAATAAACATGGCATCTGTAGCAGGTAAACATTTATTAGTACACCATGAAATTTTGTGTTGTTAAAGATTTCAATGGTAAACCAAAAGCATTTTTATGTAGACATCTCATTTCCTAAACATTTAACTTTAAGCTAGTCGAAGTCTCGCAATTTGTACTTCTGTTAGATTGTGTATGGTGTGTGCACGAAACCAGGAATTACTTGTTGCTTTTTGCTGTGATATTTTGGAGTTGTATTTCGAAAACAACCTGTTAATTTATTGTTTGCAGGTTTTGGTCCAGGATTCTGGTTTCCTGTTTATGGAGGGACAAAACATGCTGTTATAGGATTTACTATCAGTTGGGCGGTACGTTATCTTTACCTACCTACCTACCTACCTACCTACCCCCCCCCCCTTCCGTTCAGATCTTTTGATTATTCTTAATTGATGCTATTATATATATTAATAGTAAAGAACATTTTTAATATTAGAAGATGTTGATTAGTGATGGTCTCGGTGTCTGTGTTTCCATCTTTAAACGCTCTGGTGATCAGCCTATACTTGTATATTCGATTCAATTTATAGGACATGCTCATATATGCCATACCTATGTTTTTTCTCAGGCTAATCCAAATGTGGAATCGATGGGAATCAGATTTGCTTGTTTATGTCCGTCTGCAGCAGATACGGGCTTATTAGATTTAAAAGACCACCAGGGATTCATGGTCAGCCATTTTACCAAATTTGTTCATGAAGTGTTTGGAGTTTCGCCGTAAGTAGCAGTGTTTAAAGCTAAAAGACCGCTCACACTCTGAATTCTATTTTCTGGTAAATTCTAGAACCTTTATAGATTATGTATTGCTAACATCCAATATGTCGGCCAAAAACTCCAGCCATACTGATTTCTGATCGCCAATTTCTCAAGGATGTTCTGCGCTGGAATACCCTCTCACCTTCTATGTTATATGGCGATATCTATTTTAAGCTTTCACCCATTTCGATGATTCATTGATACAAAGCTAAAATACAGGCCCACATGAAATGAGTAAAAGCAACTTTGAGAGGCATGGGTCGAGAAAACCCCTCGGTATGTCATTTTCAGCAAATCACATGGACTGATATGGTTATATTTAGGCAGTAGGTCAATAGAGAATAATACTGTAGGTTGTAGTTTATTATGATAATCTTGTAAACCCGAGCCTCCTACATAACTGTTCTCTTCGTTTATAATTTCAGAGTTAGTAAGATCGTAGAAGGATTTATTACATTGGTAGAAAAAGACGATAATAATGGCGCGCTTTTAGTGGTTGGTAAAAACGAAGGAATACAATTTGTAACTCGTCAGTATAACCCCGGAACTCCTAAAGAAAATCAAGAAAAGGCTGATACCAATAAAACATGAACTCATTTTGAACTGTTAAGATTAAACTTCGTGTTGGCAAAATACATTTCTAAACAGAAGTCTTTGCTTAACTTCACAATAACTCATTTCCATGGACATGTTTTCTGATATGTCATGCTTACATGATATGACCAATGATTTGCAAGTATTTGCCGGAACTAGGTTTGTTTGATTTGAGAATCATGGAGCCCGGTTATCAGATTGTTTATAGCACTGCTCCTCACCTGTGGACCCCTTGAATCATCTGCAATTATTACGTTCAGTCAAATTTAAATATTTTACATTCCATATTTAAATAAAACTATCTACCCGTTCGCTATGTATTTGACGTTATTTGTTGACCTCTAAAAATCACCTCTTAGAATAATGTGAATCGGAAATCGTTGAAAATCGGGAGTCATGTTGGTTCCATGACGCTGGCTCACTAACCAAAAGATCCGGGGTTCCATCTCGATGTTGTACGAGAATGTTTCCCTGAATCTTCCATCGGGTTTCCAAATGACAGTGGGACAGGACCGAGGGCCTGACAAGGAACCGTGTCTAATCGTTCGGATTTAACGAAAAGCCGATGTCCCGTGTACACGTTGGCGTGCAAGTAAAGAACCCTTAATAGTTCGAATTCGTAATAAGAACAGACGTTGCCTGTCGTTGTGTATGCCCGTCTTCGTGATCGTCATGTTATGAAAATTGCAGGGCTGTCAGTAACCTTAGCTACTTTTCAAAATTAAAAGAGAAGTAGATATTCTCCAAGCGCCGCAAGAAGCAATATGAGCTCGAGGCACCATTTTAAGCTGAATCAGAGCATATCTAGAAAACAAACAACAATGTGTCACGATTAATGACGTCAAATTTGTTAAGATACCTACCTATCCAAGTATCGGTTTTAGGCCTTGTACTGTTCATTGTCTTCGCCCGACAGTTAATCAAAATATTTGGCCGATGGTACACAGATAATATACGATATATTATACGTCTCCTCCAATCAACTAATTCCGGTTTAAATGATTTTAATGATATGGGTTTTACGTCTTACTATTCTTGAATAATTTAGCGAGAGAGAGAAATGGGGTTTAACGTCCACTCGACACAAACTAGGTCATTTCGGGACGAACATGGTTTAATTTTATTTCAATAATTTGCTTGCGCGTAGGGGTCTTTTGCAGTGGGAGGAAACCGGGGAAAACCCAAGAGGTTGGATAGGCCACCCTACTCCTTGCCACGTACAACCTGGGATTCGAAACCACACCAGTTGACCCAATGGCAGGCCGTTTGATACAGCGCGCGCATGCTAACCATTCGGCCACCCAACCCCCGAATAATTTAGCTCTTGAAATGATGGGATACTTGAAAAACATTGTTTTGTTTGTCTCTCTTCGCCTTGAGGTCAAGATTACAGTCTAATTTTGTCATTTAAACGTAACTGGTTGCAAGACTGTTTTGTTGTAGGTTAATAGTATTAAATCTTTTATTACAATCTACCTATACAGAAACGTCTAGGAAAGTATGGAAGACCAAACAGCTCTTTATTCGTTGTTATTCATTCTTAGTTCTTAATTCATAGTCCTTAATTGTTATTTCTTTAACTATTGTCGCATTTCCACACTTTTACACTAAAATTAACATCTGCATAAAAAATACATGAAAAAGTTATTTTTTGATTGAATGTTGTGGCATATACTTTCATCTTTGATGCTATTATTTGAGAGCATCATAGTTCTAAATATTGATATTTGCATTAAAATGTAATGTAACTGAAATGCAAAGTGTAATTGAAATGTAAAATGTAATTAAAATGTAAAATGTAATTGAAATACATAATGTAACTGACATGTAAAATGTAGTAAATATGTAAAATGCAAGCGAAATGTAAAATGTAAGAGAAACTTTAGTATTGAAATCTTGTAAAATTACCTGACTAATTCAAAAAGCGTTCCATTACCCTAACCCTGGTTTTAAAATTATAAATTATGTAGACTATAATTTGTTAGTTCTGATATTTCCTCGTTTTAGCCCTATGCTGACTTGATATATAACACTACACTGAACATCCATTATTAATGATCATGAGCAGATTTTGTTTAATGTTTAAACTGCGTGTAAATTTTGTATGCTATTCATTATGGATGTAATAAAACCACAAAATCTAATCGTATCTTATATTATTATTATCTTAAGGTCTGTCAACCATTCATGTATCATGGTTTCTATCCCCCCCGTTGCATATCACAAGGCGTAAGGTCCAAGGTCTCTGTATGGCCCCGTGAATTTTTTACGGGCGGGTTTGTCGGTTTCCTTCCACCCCAACGACCAATTTGACCAAACCATTTAATTAAAAATACATACCAAAAATACTAATATTTGGATTGAATAATCTATGTTTAAATAACTTTTACATTAGTGTCAAGATCTTTCGGCTTTACGGTTTCTTCAGGGCTAATAATATATAACCCTGAAGACGCCGTAAGGCCGAAAGATCTTGTCACTAATATATAGCCCTGAAGACACCGTAAGGCCGAAAGATCTTGGCACTAATGTAAAAGTTATTTAAAGCGGCAATTTCATATTTTTAAAATATATTAAAATAAAGCCTTAAAATAGATGGTATCTATAAACAGTCCAACCTTGTAATAGCATAATTCTTTAAGTCACTATTGCCAGTTGAGAAATTGGCAAAATTATCACTTTCAACATTAAATTCAAACGTTTGAAGATAGCTATTGCATGGGGGGGGGGGGGATGGGAAAACAAGGGAGGTAATTGTGTTATTATTTCCGATGTGAAAGATGTTTAAGTGTGGAAAATAATGCCTATGATTGTATAATAGTGAGTTGACAACCTATTGAGCAAATAAGACATAGAAATAAATATGTTTTGACTTTCTCCGCATTAAATATAGATTATTCCATCCAAGTATTTTTTGGTATATAAATCTGAGAGTCACTGAACTGGGAAACTTTATTCACTTCTGATCTATGTTTGTTGTTCATGTATACGTGGTAAGTGTTTAAAGCACAAATTCATCACAAAGTTGCTGAATTTTACAACAAATTTATATAATTATCTGTTAGTCTTTATACACGTTAATCCTTACGATATCACTCTTGGTGGAAGTGGACGTTAAACTCCAGAAACAAACGAACTTGTTCGTTAATTACCCCCTAGCCTGTACAACAAGACTCATAAAATTGTGTTCTTATGAAGTCTTTGCAGCATCAACCTTTTCTTGATTTTCTTTAGGAGTTCCAGGATTATACTGCCGAGTTACAAATTGTATTCCTTCCTTTTTACCAACCACTAAAAGCGCGCCATTATTATCGTCTTTTTCTACCAATGTCGTAAACCCTTCCACAATCGTACTAACTCTGAAATTATAAACATAAATAATAAAATACAAACAAGTGCGTTTCTTTCGAAAAGAATCAATAATCAGATTTATGTTCTTTGAAAATATCAAGGAAGAATTTAAGAAAAGACTTTTCAAGCATCTACTTACGGTGCCACACCAACGACTTCATGGAGGAATTGCTTAAAATGGCTGATCATGATTCCCTGATTTTCTTTGTAATCTAAAAGTGCTGTATCGGCTGCAGACGGGCATAGACATGCAAATCTGATTCCCATTGATTCGACATTTGGATTAGCCTTAAAGAAATAAAAGAAGAAATAATTTGACGTTAATAAGTAAGTCTGGTAAGCTGGATTTATTCCCTTACTTCAATCATCTGTCATGGAACCGGGTAGCGGATCAAGGTGTGAGGGCTTCCCCCTAAATAACGTTATAAAAAAATCCACTTACTATTTTGTCTGAACAAAACGTGGAAATTTCAGCTATTTAATGATTTAGGTGGTGTTGCTGATGAAATCGAATGTTATTTATGCCGACCACGCCGACTTTTATCGTTCAGAGCAGTGATTCTCAACCAGTGTGCCGCGGCACACTGGTGTGCCACAAGATCTTCCTTAGTGTACCAACCACAAAATTAGATATCTTTTTGAGTGATGAAAATCGAAACACTGCAATAAAGTAAGTTCATGCTGTGTTTGTCTTTATTGAGTTTGAGTCATTCTATGTGTTTACGACTAGTCGGCGTCTATAGTTATATGTCTTCTATGACTTGCAAAATTCATATATTTTTCATATGTATGTAGCCAGGTGTGCCGCTATTTGTCCATGTGTTCCGTTGGCGAAAAAAGGTTGAGAACCACTGGTCCAGAGATAGGCCTACATTTAGTCCTTTTAACGAAATGCGACGCTGCTCTGTGAATCCCACTTGGATCTGAATTTATGCCATGACAGAGATGTCAATGTTATAACGAAGATGTCTGACACATAAAGACAACTTACCGCCCAACTAGTAGTAAATCCTATAACAGCATGTTTTGTTGCTCCATAAACAGGAAACCAGAATCCTGGACCAAAACCTGCAAACGATGACAATATGGACATAATGTCAATCCATAACCCTTACATATGTTGGAATTTTTTAACATCAATCCAGCTAAGTTTCATTTTCCCAGGGATCACGTGGCTAAGTTGGTAAGGCGCTGGCTCCGGAGGGCCTGGCAAGGACAGCTGTCTAGTCGTTCGAATGGGTCGAAAAACCGAGGTTCCGTGTACACATTGACGTGCACATAAAAGATCCCTTGACAGTTGGAATTCGATATAAGAGTAGGCCGTAGCGCCGCTGCCCGGGCAAAATTTCCCTCATAGCACACAGTATGGCGTATGTCCGTCTTCCATTAGTACAGGTTAGGTGCAGAAGAGTAGGACGTTAAACCCCATTTCATTTCATTTTCATATCATTTTTCCTTTTCAAAATCGATGAAACCGACTAAAGATATCTCTCTTTCTCCAACCCTATGATTGTATTCAAATCTTTCGTAAACGAATATTTCTGAATAAAAAAGTAAAATATATGTTTACCTGCTACAGATGCCGTGTTTATTATAAGTCCTCCTTTACCTCCATTTACTTTATTCATGTGAGCTATCGCCATATTGGTTCCTCTAACCATGCTTGTCTGTTAATCAAACAAGATTATAAAATAATATAACACAGATTCTGATATAGATTGTACACTAATATTTGCACGAGTCGGCGAGGAGGTCTAGTGGGTTTGTTTTGCTTTTTTGTTTCTTTTTGTTGTTGCTGTTTTATTGGGGGGGGGGGGCGTGGGTCTGTTTATTACAAATTAGTAGTTGGCGTTTTTATCGACCAATGCAACCCCGATGCCCCTCTGTCATAAAATCACCATAAATCGTTAAATGCGGTATTTCTTGTGTTTGACTGTACTTTTTTAAATGTTAAAAAGTGCATACAATATTAAGTTGAATCATTAATTCCCATCTACTTTCATCCATTATACCAGCGTTGTTGACCATAATATCTATACTACCCAGTCGTGTCACAGCTTCTTTAAAACTATCTGAAACACATCATAATGTTTATATCATCAAGACGTAAAGCCCCCCCCCCCCCCCAAAACACATCATAATGTTTCTATTATCAAGACTCGAAGCTCCCAAAACACCCCATAATGTTTCTATTATCGAGGCATAAAAAGCTACCAAAGCAATTCATAATGTTTACAGTATCAAGACATACACCACAAAAAGGGTGGGACGATTTACCCCATACTAATACCACCTCAATATCACCACATACTACCCAATACTACAACATAATCATGCAAAAATGACATATTTGATTTTTTTTTCAGAAATACAGAGTTGTATCTCGAAATGTACTTCAAATGCGATACCACCAATGTCTGGCTATTCCGTTTGCCCCCCTATATCACCCAAAACACGCAAATAATAACCCAATACTACCAATTAGTTATCAAACACTACCAAAATACTGCCCAATATGTTCAAATAACATAATATTGTCAGCACATTAGTATAATTACTGCAACTAATACTCGATGCCTGTCCATTTTGCATCATTACGTTTTAGTAATGGGTGGTATGTGCTGATATTGAGGTGGTCCAAAAGCACAACGGGTTCTTCAAGCAAAATTGGAGATACACTAGCTGGAGGAAGAGACAATCAACATGCAATTTCCAGCCATACATTTCAATCTAACCAACCTTTCAACTCTTGTATCGTTCCGCCTCAAAATTATGAATATTCACCAAAACCAGGAAGAAAATGTAGTTTCTTCGATTCGACACCAAAAAGTCAACAAAAACCACCATGCAAAAGGGGGGGGGGAGGAAAAGGGAGAGAAAGACTAAAGATAGCCATTGTTTCTTGGGTGACGGCGCAAAATATTTGGTGTGCTGGGTCCGGATGCTTCATTTTCTAACCATATCTTTTTTTCAAATTCGATGTAAAGCATTGGGACAATGAGTGGGAAGATAAGCCAGTTCTCCGCCTATCTCTTGCAAAATGTGGACGTAGCTCAGTGCAACCGCTTGTCTTATCGGTACCGCTACTAAGAAAACAAGCAAAAGCTAAATAAATTGTATACCTTCAAATTCGTTTTCTTTGGTCACATCAGCTTTGATGAAGAATACATTTTCCTTGTCGAACTGTTGTTGGAATTGGTTTACAGTTTCTTCACCTTTTTCACGGTTCAAATCAACAATACAAACCTTTAAACATTTTCAGTTTTTAAAATACTCACACCGATAAAAATTTGTTTTTTTATGTATAAATTGACAGTGAAATAGAATATTAAAATACATCAAGGCTAGGTTTACATGATTCTGCCCTTTACTATGGACATCATGTCGAGATGAGAACTACGCCCAAAACAGGAGAGGCTATTTCTCGTCAGGATATAGGACAGGATAATCATGGACAATGATTAAAATACCGTTAGAATAAGTTTATATCATCTTGCAATTGCAATTAAAACAAGGTTTTGTGTATTTAATGGTCGTGGTCATATCCAGATGCTGATATATTTATGCATAATCCGGCAAATGTGGTCAATCATGAATGCACATTATATACAGTAGCGTTTCCAGAAGTTGCGAATAGGGGGCGGGGGTCCAAATCTATGGCGCCATCCACTATACCACCCCCAATGAATGTCAACGAAATACGCAATAGAATGATTAAAATCACCCCACGGCCCTCGCACTGGTACTTAATGGGCGGTTCACTATGGCAGTGATCCGGTAGATGATAGATCGTATTTTAATAGCCTATGGTATGGCGGTATATTAGTGCCAAAATTCTAACATGCTATCGTCTAATTTCTTACTTCTGTTCATGTAATTTCTAACCTCCATTCATGTAACTTCTAACTTCCCTATAAAAGTGTCAAAATTCTAACATGCTATCGTCTAATTTCTTACTTCTAATTTCTAAATTAAGACAATGTATAATTCAACTTCTTTATTTGTTCAGTGTAAATATCAGTTCTGTTTCATCTTATTTCTATTATTGAGGCGAAAAATGTCTTCTTCATTGTGGTATTACATGTTAAGCATGGACGGCAAACAAATTTAGAATTATGATACTTCTACCTGGCAACCATCATTATGATGTCGTTTGGTGTCGCCACCATGTGCTCAGTTTGGCGATTGAGCACCTGATCGGGCCCATTCTATTGATACAAACGACTCGCTCTTCGTCAGATTGAGTGGCTTGCCCGAGTGTTAAAATTGAAAAAAACATCGGGAGAGAGAGATGGGGACATGGGGTTTAACATCCACTCGACACCAACCAGGTCATTTCGGTATTAACACCGTTCAATTGTATTTCAATAATTCGCTTGCGCGTAGGAGTGGACCCGGAGAAAACCCACGAGGTTGGAAAGGCGGCCCCACTCCATGTCACGTAAAAACGAAAAAAATCGAAACCACGCCAGTTTATTCAATGATAGACCTTATGTTACAGCGTGCACGTGCTAACCATTCGGCCACCCTACCCTATAAACAACATTGAACGTGATATAAATGTATGGTTTGCAAATACTATTTCGAATACCGTGGGAAAGACGCAGGCTAGCTAGGCTGTGGGTCGGGAGTTCGATCCCTGCATTGGTCGAAAAAAATTCATCCAGATTTTCTGTCGTGGTTCCCCCTTATTAGTGTCTTGTCGTTCCGATGGGATGAAAACCCGAGGTTCCATGTACATCTTGGCGTGCACGTAAAAGATCCCGTGACCGTTAGACTTCGATATAAGTCCAGGTCGTAGATCCGCTCTCCGGGCAATATTTCCCTAAAGCACACTGTATGGCGTATGTCCGTCTCCGGTTCGGAGCAGAACAGTAGGGCGTTAAACCCTCTTTCATTTCATTTCATTTTCAATTTCAAATATAAGCTAAACGGGATTTGGAGAATTTTATTTAATTTTTTAAATCTGTGGATAGGCCTACACAGATACTGAGTTTAATACTAAGTGGCCTCTCTCTCTCTCTCTCTCTCTCTCTCTCTCTCTCAGCACGACTTCCAACCTTCAACCAAACGAAGAATGGGTCGTTTATACCAAATAATTGTCCCGATCAGGTGCGCAATCACCCAATTGAGCACGCAGTGGCGACACCAAACGTCTTCATAATGATGGTTGCTAGGCAGAAATGTATAAATTCTAAATTCGTTGATGTGGTTGCTAAACATGTAAAGCATCTATTAAGAAGACATTTTTCGTTTAAATAATAGAAACAAGTTGGAACAGAATTGGAATTTACACTGAACAAATAAAGAAGTTGGGTTATACATTGTCTTAAATTAGAAATTACATGAATGGAAGTTAGAAGTTACATGAATGGAGGTTAGAAATTACATGAATAGAAGTAAGAAATTAGACGATCACAGCATGTTAGAATTTTGACACTAATATACCGCCATACTATGGTTGCTCGCCGATCGTTGTCTCGCCGGAATGTTAACGTAAAGTTCATGCCATATTATGATTGTTATTGTTTATGCTTGGGTTTTTTGTGAACCTTACGATTTTTATAAAATCTGAAGCTCTCAGACAATACACGGATTTGGGCTAAAATGGCGGCAATGCTTCGACGTTTTTTGTTATGAACGTAGGAGAAATAAAATGTTATGAGCGAAAAGAGGGTAGACTGGATTCCCCTCTAGACATGCTCTCGTATCGTCGATATGGAAAGTTTGGGTGTCTTGAGTACATTACCTTAGCCCCTCTTTCTAGGAGGGCCCCGGCAATTCCTTGTCCTAAGCCCTGGGCGGCTCCAGTGATGAACACGGTCTTTCCTTCTAATTTCATATTAATTGGTTTCAAGGTATACTGTGAAACACAGTGAATAGCTATCACTGCAAGTATCCACCTGAACTAGAAGATTATAGTATTTACTAAGGACACGCGATATCAAGATAACCCAGTTTCTGACCTCTCTACCGTGTTGTGTATCAAGTTGGCTTTATTGCTAACCTCCTATATTATGTAATCACACATCCCCTGGTTATCACAAACCTCGTCTAAATTACTACAATAGCAATAATATGCTTTTTAATGAGTAAGCGTTATTGACTCACTGAGACGGGGTTGGGTGGAGGATTCAAGTTTGATCAGTGGTTCCCAACCTTTTGTTGTTTGCGACCCCATTCCAGAAACCATCATGAGAGACTGGGCAAACAAATCTTGAGTGTTTCCGAGGACTGACTGAATAGTACTTATCCTGTCGTGAAAGACCTTTCTTTCTACATAGTCCTCTTCGCGGTGTACTTACTTTTCCCAACGATATTTCAAGGCTTGGGTGCCGGTCAGGAAGAAATTTCTTCCGTCACCCTAAAAAAAAGTCGTTAACAGCTGACATGGCCTCGGTTACAAATCTGGCCAAATATTATCAGGGTAGTATAAAAGGCTATTTTTATGAATTTATGCAAGAACAATAATAGCCTTTTTATAATGGATTTATAGAATAACAATACTAGGCTTTTATTATGAATTTATACAAGAACAATAATAAGCTTTTAATTGTGAATTTATACAAGAACAATAATAGCCCTTTTATTATGGATTTATACAAGGACAACAATAGGCTTTATGAATGTATAATATAGTCATAGGCGTAGGAGCCGGGGGGGCAGGGGGGGCATTTGCCCCCCAAAAAATTTATTTTCGGGCAATGAAAAATTCGACGACCTTTTTTTCTATTAATGTTTAGGGGAAAAATATAACTAACTTATTTCTATGAGATCCACACTGCCCGAAAAGTATTTTCTCGTCTTTTTCTTGTCCACTGCATGCCCGAAAATATGCCCGAAGCTCCCCTATGATAGGTATTGCCCGAAAAAACGGTATTGCCCGAAAAACGGGCATCGGGCCGGAAAACGGCAGAGGAAACGAGCCAAATGGAAAACTGCTAGGAAACAGCCAGTTGCCAGGGTTTTTGGACGTCATTTTGGCTGGACGTCATGGCCGTGCCTCTCACTTTTTCTAAAGAGACTATTGGACTACTTGAGAAACTGTACGAAATTGTGAACATTCTGCCGTATGAACGTGCCTCTCATATTTCTAAAATGTTTTACTTTTGTTCCGGAGTACTGATTTGTACGATCAATTTGGTGAGACGATTATCTCTGAATATCAAAATATTGTTTAATTTGTAAGAATTATATTGATTTATATTATATTATATTGATTATATATAATCAATATAATATACTATATATTGATCATATTGATTTCGATATATATACTATATTAATTATATTATATTGATTTCGGGCAATTTTCTCTTATGCCCCCCCTGAATTACTTTGAGCTCCTACGCCTATGAATATAGTGATCTGTACATTCTATTTTGAACAATTTTGTCGGTAAATACAGATCGATTTATGCCTCCTGGTAAATCTTTGCTGCGTCAGCCTGTTTTTGTTTTGGTAACGAACCCATCGGATCATAAAACCGATTTACAAATTGTATTCCTTCATTTTTACCAACAAGTAAGAGTGCGCCATTATTATCGTCTTTTTCTACCAATGTTATAAATCCTTCTACGATCTTACTAACTCTGCAATAATAAACAAAAAAGAATTCTTTGAGTACTCTATATAAGGAAAATAAACAGGATCCTACACCCCCCCCCCACCCCAACACACACACAGACACAAAGCAATCACAAATCATTTGAATGCACTGAAACAGCATTTCTCAGATTTCACAGAGTATCCCCCGTTGATAAAATTGGAATATACGAATCAAACGCCAAAACAGGCGAAAAGATTCAACTCAAATATTGAGCCGGCATACATTATGCAAGAGCTAAATCCGCCTATTGCAGGTCATTCTGTAGGCCCTAAATGTTACATAAATTATCAATTAGACATTATTTAACTTATCAAGAACATAATCTATTCTCGATGCCATCGGGAGGCTCCGATATGTTATATATAAATTATCAATTAGACATTAATTAACTTTCCGAGACCGTAATTAACTCTCGATGCTATCGGGGGGGGGGGCTCCGAAATTAAGTAAATTTAAATACATTTTGCAGCTGATGATTTACCGTAGAAATGGATAATCGAGACTTTATTATCGTAACAACGGTAGCAATGACAATCGAGGATACACTACAATTTTAACTAATATAGCAAGACGTCAGCTCTTTATCTAATCTTGACTTCATTGTTCAGTCACAACGGTTTATCTGGTACGACCGATTGAAGGGGCATAACGAACACATCCAATTTACATATGTAACAGAAATAGGTCTGGAAAAGTGTATCAAAGTACATGTGTCGTTAGCAGGTGAGACAAACCTTCATAAATACTCATACTGCATAAATTATGACACTTATAGACCAAACCTCTTCAATATGGGAATAAGTCCGGGAAACTGCTTTTAAACCCATGGGCATGAATTGATCTGTATTTACCCATCTGGCTGACTGAACTATGGTTACATGAAATTATTTTCTAACATGTTACTTACGGTGCCACGCCCAGCACTTCATTAATGAATTTAGTAAACTGGCTGACCATCATGCCCTGGTGCTCTTTTACATCTATAAGTGCTGTATCTACCGGAGACGGACATAAACAAGCAAATCTGATTCCCATTGCTTCAACATTTGGATTAGCCTTAAATGAATAGAAGGGTTTTAAATCATATATATACAACTGGGTGTAGTTTTTTTCTTTGATCTCCATAGCAGTTATATCCCATAACAACCTCTCATGACGTCATCATAGGTTGATATTCGGTTCATATCAACCGCTGATGACGTCATGACAGGTTAATATATCATATCAACCGCTGATGACGTCATCCCAGGTCGATATATTCGACTCATATCAACCGCTGATGACGTAGATGACCGAAATAATACAAAAGAACACAGAAATAAAATTTTATTCTTTTGACAATAAAAAAACCCCATTGTTATAGTCCAGTTTGTAGCATTCAATAACGAAATAGACGGCGTACTTATCGGCATATTTAAATCGGTTATCCATACTCCATCTAAGATATCTTTCAGAATTTTCTTTCCGCCCACATTATTTCTCCACACACTCCAAGTTTTCTTCAGGCTTTGGATAGATCCTCATCATATTTGCATTCACATCAATTCTATCGACATTATGGTGACTAAAATGGATTGATTATTCGTCTGGCTTCGTTTTACTACCCCTTTTGTTTTTGCTTTCTCCAAAATGGCGTCGTATAAATAAACATCTGCACGTGACAGCTTCGGTAATTTTAGCTTTTTGGCGGAAACTGTCGAGCAATTATCCAATCATGTTGCCCTTTTTTAGAAGAGCCCATTAAATTTAAAGGTGAACCCGTTGTATGTATCAGATATAAACCTACTCTCCCTCGGATTGGTATGATAGAGAACACTTGGGCTGCGCCCGCGTGTTCTCTTATCATATCAACCTTGGGTAGGTTAATATCCTATACGTAGGCTAACGATAGCCGAATGTTTTGACATTGCTGAAGGATTGACATCAGTATATCTACATGTACTTGAACATCTTTCCCGGGTATAACAATCCTACCATTGTCTCGGTTTTACCAGGAATCCAGATGGCTACCTTATTTATTTATGGAACAAACGATGGAATTTCGCAAACGTGTCATTTTTGAAAGTTAAATACTAGATATACTATTGTACCCAACTGACATAATAGACATACTAATCAGTCAAAAGGTAAATTATTACAATATTAAATAATCCCTCTCCCCCAGATTAAAGATTTTTACCAATAATAACGGTGAGTTGTTTAAAAAAAAATCCTATACAAGGGGATTTCATGAAGACTGTGGAAAAGGATAAATAAATTAATGTTCCATTTTATGCAAACAAGAAACCTGACTGACAAGTTACGGAGGAGAGTTTACTCAATTCCGTTTCACAAGGTAATCGCGACACCTGTACACGAATTTGAAGCAAACAGTTTGCGAAAAGAGGACATAAGCTTACATACCGCCCAACTAGTAGTAAATCCTATAACAGCATGTTTTGTTCCTCCATAAACAGGAAAAGATATTCCTGGTGCAAACCCTGAAAGCAATTATACTCCAATAGAAACACTATGCTGGTGTAAGGGGAGGTTTTAGGTTTCATGTGCACTACCCCCACCCCCACCCCAGATTAAAGGAAATTTTATATTTGCGCTAATATAAAGTAATAATATTTCAGAGGGAACATTTTTTGAACCCTGAAATGTTGTTTTTGATAAACAATGTAAAATAAAGGATTTGTAAAGAACGTAAAATAAATGTTATTTTTGATAAAGAACGTAAAATAGATGTTATTTTTGATAAAGAACGTAAAATAGATGTTATTTTTTATAAACAATGTAAAATAAATGTTTTTTCTGAATAAAAAAGTAAAATATATGTTTACCTGCTACAGATGCCGTGTTTATTATAAGTCCTCCTGTACCTCCATTTACTTTATTCATGTGAGCTATCGCCATATTGGTTCCTCTAACCAAACTTGTCTGATAACCAAACCAAATAATAATAATTCACAACATTAAAATTTCAAATGTGTCAATAAATATGCAAAATAAACGACTAAATCATGGTTTACTTCGCTCAAAATGAGACCGTATGTCAAATAATCAATCCTGATGATATCTTTAATTGAAGAAGATCGAGAATAGGATTTGCTTTTAACTTAGTTGCTGACAATTTGACTCCATTTACTTTATTCATGTGAGCTATCGCCATATTGGTTCCTCTAACCAAACTTGTCTGATGAAAAAAAATCCAAAATCTATTGTTCAAATTAACAAAAACCTTGAATATCCAGAGGAACAAATTGATAAATAATTGTGTGGTGAATAAGACTAAGTCTGTTAAATCTGGGACCTCATCAAAATCAAAGTAAAATTTCTTAATGCTTGACTCTTGTATAGTCTTTGAATGTTTGCAAGGTTTCGGTGACAGTAACAATAAATTCAAATAAAAATTTGTGCGTGATTGTGAACTTTGATTGGGTTCTTCCTCCTCCCCATTCCTAATTCCCGTGAATAAAATTTAGGCGCATAAAAAGTACTAACAACGTTAATTTGTATCATTAAATCCCATTTACTTTCATCCATTATACCAGCGTTGTTGACCATAATATCTATTCTACCCAGTCGTGTCACAGCTTCTTTAAATGCATCTGAAACACATTAATAATATAAGGTATTTAGAGAAATCACTAAGACGTATTATAAATTATCTCAAATCATCTGAAACACATCATACTTAAATGTAGTTTACTGGTCCAGGGTTATGCGCTTACTCGCCTTTCCATCTCACTTATCAGTTTCGAGTCTTGTTCGGGTATTTTAAAGGCAAGTCTAGGAAAACGTATGCATCTCATTAAAACATCTAAAACACATCATTATTATATCTATAGCCTCTTTAAGGTCATCTGAACAGATGACCACTTAATGTATGCTTTATCCGGCTTTTCCGACGAGAACTGTGGAACTACATCGTGAGATAATTGTGGCTGTCACTTGGAGCTAAGACGACGATGTCATCGTTTGCAACAGCTGGCAATAAATGAAGCTATCCGTGGACTCGCCAAAAACATTGTAATAAGTGTCATGGTAAATTTGTAAAAAGTTACTGAGGTTGTTTAGAGTTAGGGTTGAAAATGCATTGTGCTAGGTGTTTACAGTTAACGTCGTTCATCGTAGCCCCATTTTTATTTGTTGTTGCAACGTTTTAAATAGCCCTTTTTCGATGATAGCGGTAAAGACAGACGTAAAAAACAGTCTCTGATATCAGATAAATTACTTGTATAAGGAGAAACTTATACCTTCGAACTCTTTTTCATTAGTTACATCAGTTTTGATAAAGAATACATTTTCCTTGCCGAACCTCTGCTGGAACTCTTTGGCAGTTTCTTCACCCTTTTCACGGTTCAAATCAGCGATACAAACCTTCAAAATATTTTCGTTTTTGAAATTTTAATCAGCTGAAAAAAATTATCCGGGTACAAATTGACAATGCTTACATTCTGTTAATAGATAAATGCATTCACATAGATATTATCTAACGGATAAGCGTCATGGTTATGAATATCATATGAAGTATAATACACAATACATTACCTTAGCCCCTCTTTCTAGCAGGGCTCCCGTAATTCCTTGTCCTAAGCCCTGGGCGGCCCCGGTGATGAACACTGTCTTTCCTTCTAATTTCATATTAATTGCTTTAGAAATAGTGATACCGGTTAGCTTGAAAAATAAAAATAAAATGGGCAACACACTGAATTGCTGCCACAGCAAATATCCACGTAATCTAGAAGATTTTTATTTACTTCATCACGCGCTATCAAGATAACCCAGTTTTCGACCTGTCTTCATGTATATTATTGTGAATAAAATCGTTTTATATACCATATAATGACATAGCTAAAGTCTACGTAATCGTACATTATTTGATCACACATCCCCTGCTTATCACAAACTGTGGCTGAATAACTATACCGGAAGAAACTTGAATGAACTTCACTATGCTCAAGCTAAATGAAAGCTAACAGAAGCTATATCATTTAGAACATTAACAAAAGTGTTTAATTACAACACCATTCCTATTATAATTGCTGGCTCAAGCATCTGCATTTCATCCTCAGTGAAAAATCTGGGAGTGATTCTTGATACAACTTTGTCTATGAAAAAACAGATTGACAATGTTTGTTCAAAATGTGTATTCCATCTCCACAATATTGGTTCCAACCGAAATCTAATTACTCCTTCTGGTACGGCAACACTAATCCGTTCTCTCGTACTTTCTGGTTTAGGCTACTGCAATGGTTTGTTTGCCGGAATAAACAAAACTTCATTATGTAAACTGCGACGCAAACAAAACAAAGCAACGCGGATCTTAACGCGAACTCCATCGAGAGATAGTATCACCCTTGTACGTAGGCGAGAATTAAATTGAAGTCTCTTGCTGATCGATGCGCGTACTGTGTAATGCCGACTTACATGAGAACTTATATCAATTTAAGATAAAGTACTCAGAAAAACATTGTTACCCCACCCCCACCCACCCACCCACACAACTCAGCTCCTTTGGTGTTTCGCTAACCGAGCAACTTAGATCCTGCCAATCAGAAGACTCTTTAAGTCCAGACTGAAACATACTTTATGTGGAACTAGAGCCATATAAATGGATTTATTATAATTTTTATTTTTTTATGGGCCTTTGTGGTTCCCTGGGATGTTCTAGTCTGGTTTTCTATTATTATATTAGTGCTGGACAGAGGACCTGGCCATTCCAATGGATACTACTATGGCAGTTGGAAATAGAAATAAGAGAGAGGGAGAAATGGGGTTTAACGGCCATTCAACACAAACTAGGTCATTTCGGGAAAACACATGGTTTAATTTTATTTCAATAATTCGCTTGCGTATAGGGTCTTTATAGCAGTGGGAGGAAACCGGAAGACCTGGGGAAAACCCATAAGTTTGTACAGGCGACCCTACTCCTTGTCACATACAACCGGAGATTCGAAACCACGCCAGACAGGTGATTGAATGACAGTCTTTATGATACAGCGCGCACATGCTAACCATTTGGCTATCCCCCGCCCATAGTAACATTGCGTAGTGTAATGCCCGTCCTCATTAACTCGATGGTGGAACACATACACACAACAGTGAATAAATATATAACAATGATACTGCCATGCAGTTGAGAGTAGTGATAAATCTCTATGATTGTTATTTTTCGACAATCAGTAGTAAACAGAAATGGTAGTCCATAGGACGGTGTCCTGTATTATCCCGGTTGCTGCAGAAAAGTAATACTTAAAACCCCTATTTAATGTTTAGAACTGTAATCTAGGGCATTTCACAGAATAATAACCTGTTCACAGTTAAGTTTTATTTTACTACCAATACAGTATTACAAAGAGATAATATATATGTTTTGGCGGAATTTGATTTTTACGTAACAATTTGAAGACAATGATGAATAATATGGAGTGATATACCTGTATAGTGGGTATACTAAAACATCATAATATAACAAATAAAACATAATACTATATTGTATAGATCTATATCAACAAAACCACTATATAAACAAGGTTATATTGGGTAATAAAACATACACTGCTGCTGTCTATAGAGTACTAAATTAATCTCATATCAAATCTTACATGCGCTACTGGTATAAATTGTCACTCCACTTGACTATAATGCATGATATTCTAGAACACCATATACCACTTTTCATTTGAGGGGTTCATGTAGTTGTCATTTTGCATAATATTTTAATATAATGCTAACTGTGGTTGCCAGGCAAGATACGCCCACATTTTGCAAGAGAAGATAAGAGAACAAGCTAAAAAAAAAGAAGCGATTATGGTCTGAAATGCGTGAATATCCAAAAGGACTGAGATATATTGGATATAAAGTTATATTTGAAGTTTCATCAAAATCCTATAAAACTTGTGACTTCTTGAGGGTCTACAACCTTGGTATTCCATACTTGTACACTATTTGCGCACAGGGAGCGTCCATTTTGACAGGAAATTCAAACTCAACCGCCATTAGGGTGTAACTGTGATACATTCAAACATTTTTTTTTACAGGAATAGAAATTGTGACCTCTGGAGGTACCACAAGCTACATGTATATAGGCCTTTGCCTGTTGTTCAATCCAATTCAGTTTATTGAATAAAATATTGTTTGAACTAAACAATCAGGGTCCCATAGCCATAATCCAGGAAGTTATGGTCAAACCAAGATCTTTGGGTTATAATCATACATTTCAAGTTTCATCATAATCAGATAAAATTTGTGACTTCCAGAGCGTCCACAACCTTGATATACCATATTTTTACACTATTTGCGTACAAAGGGCGTCTATTTTGTCCGGCAGATTTGGTCTGATTTTCAAGAAATTCAATCTGCGGTGTAACGGCTATATATTCAAACGTTTTTGTTTTAAATCAGATAATAATTGTGACCTCTAGAGGGGCAGGCTAAAAACGTGTACATTCAGGGAACATAGAGTGTCTGCACACTAATTGTGAACACCCGGACATACTAGGACGACAACAATATACGTCCACATGAAAATGTGGGTGTATAAAAACATTTCGTAACATAGGTAACTTTGAAAATATCCTTAAGGTTCTTCCAAATAAAAGCTGAATATAAGTATCGATAAATCAATAAAAATGCCTCCCAAATTGAACTGTAATTGGTACTAGAGTGTTATTAACAATCTATGGTCAAAAAGGCTAACATTAGGGATTTTATTGATTGAAATCACTGTATAGTTATAAACTCTACTGTTTGTATGATAAACAACCCACAACATACAACCTAACCAACAATATACATCCACATTAGTACAAGTTTATGGAGGTCAATCGTATTCAGAATTAGATGTTATGTACTTATTTCTAATACAGCTTTTGCAATACAAAATACCTCTATTACTTATGTCATGATACCGCTAATTCAAAATACAAATGTTACTTTACATAAAACAATCGACACAATACCTAAAATGATGCGTGCAATGTCTTTTCACTTTCGACATTGAACATTGAACAAAGCATAATTGTCTTGGCATCTTCTACATTTCACTATCTACATTACATCTTCGTCTTAGTAACTTCTACATTGCATTAGCGAACGTGTTTTATCTCGACTGCATTATCTTTTTATGACATATGGGCGGAGCCTAAAAGAGGTATGAAATCATCAACAATAACTTCTCCCAAGGAAAGACAACTCTGATAACCTTGTTATGTGCCTATTTTAGTCAAAAATGGACCTTAAGGATGCCAATTCAAAATATACTATTAGAACTTAGTCGAAGATTCAGAGTGATCCCGCTAATAGTAAATACAGTACAGGACAAGGCTTCTTTCAATGCCCAATTAAATTAGGATTAGGCCTCAACTTAAAAATCTCATTAAAATTCTTCAGTTAAGCAGGACAAATTTTGGTAAAAAATGTATATTTAAGTAAAGAAAAACATATAAAATACCTTTCAAAGGAAAACAATCTACGTTTTCGCCAATCGATACGCAGAACAGAGTTGTCTTTCCTTGGGAGAAGTTATTGTTGATGATGCATACCTCTTTTAGGCTCCGCCCACATTGTTTTATGTAAAGTAACATTTGTATTTTGAATTAGCGGTATCATGACATAAGTAATAGAGGTATTTTGTATTGCAAAAGCAGTATTAGACATAAGTACATAACATCTAATTCTGAATACGATTGACCTCCATACAAGTTATCATAATCTATAAAACATATCACTTAATTAATACTTAAAATATCATATTAACTCATCTATTTTGTTTGAATATCAGTCAAGAGTATAATTTTTGTTTACCCGAATAAAAGAGGTATAGTCATTATATGTCAACTGAGTACAAAAACATATTAATCCAGAGACATCGGTAACAAATTCAATACAAATATTTAGACAACACATCTGACAATTTTCACAATAGAAAAATTAAAATATAACACACACCTGACTCTATCTAGAGAAATTACCGGTATATCTTTATGTATGAAAACAATGAATTTCTTTTCTTTCAGGATAACTGTTTCTTATCCATCCCAAAATGTCCTCTATTCTTTATAAGAGGTATGACAACAAGAAGACTTGATAATATCAATAGTGAAATTTGTTAAACTAGACATTCTTCTAATTAAATCTAAATTTCTAAAAAATAGCCAGATTCTCTAATTAAAAATGAAATGTGTATATTATATAAGAAAATATATTGCTGACTATTATAACAACTAGACATGAATTAAATTAAAATAAGAGACAGAATCAGTCTGACACTTTTAATATATTCAGATTTTTGAATATTGTGTTCAATTTTCACACTGTCAGTGCACACTACTGACATCAGCATAACAGTATAACTTTGGAAAAATGGTCAACTAATGCATTGAAAAATTGGAATAATAGTCAGTATATTTTAGCTGGAATATGGGTCATGTACCAGTTGCACCACCCAATTTGCAAGCAAAGAATGTTTTGAAAACAATGATATCAGGGCCCGAGTTCACGAAGCATTCTCAGACTTAAGTTGAGAATTTGCTCAACTTTCAATCACTGTTTATGAGAAATATATTTGAGGCAGAACCTTAAAACTTTGCACATAGTTTCTTATTCACGTATTTGGTACATTAAAACAACAAAATTAATATAACCGGCTATATTTTAGTTAAAATAAGGTGGACAAGTTTGAGTAAATTCTCAACTTAAGTCTGAGAATGCTTCGTGAACTTGGGGCCAGGACAGCATAATTGAACTGTACCAAAATCTAAATAAGATTTAAGATAAGTCGACTCTCTCTCAGATCCATACATACATGTATCTATAACAAAATATAATATAATATATAAATAAAATTTTGACTAGAATAATGCTATTACCTAGATAGGCAGTACACTTCATAATCATATCACAATAAACAGGGGTTAGTAGATTATCTAATGTCCATAATAGAAGACTATATATTATATCTATGGTCACTGCTATTAATAACAATTGCATGTTACAATTTATCAATTATACATTACCATACTATAAATTACAATTACATTTAACAATTACTTACAGATTAGTTATATGGAACTACTTATCAGGAATTTTCCAAAATTATGGTTACATGTAACAACAAATATATTGGGAATGTACCACTGCTAAGTACAGGATAAATATATAATTTGTAGGTTACTATAAATAACAATCGCTTATGATTTACTATCAATTACGAAAAATTCTCTTGTGTAACAGTTTGTTATTAACTATAATTGTATGTAAACAATAATTCTTTCAATTCACTACAAACTATAAATTGGATTTGATAGTACTTTTATCATTTATTACTTCAATTGGATTTGATAGTACTTTTATCATTTATTACTTGCAATGCCTGTGCGTGTAATTTTCCTGCACTGATTAATACAGTTGATGATAATTATAGTTGTATGTTACAAATTAACAACCTGTTATAGTTAAAATACTTTCCCACAAAAGTATTTATCATGTGGCTATTTCCGAAATAAAGTATGCCAATTTTGGTATATATGTAGAGTAGAAACCTCCAACCTGACTAGAAAATTACTGAATTCCCTGAAAAACATCCATGGAGCTCATATGGGACAAAAATGAAAGGGTTTCATCACTTCACTAACCAGCGTTAATGTGTGCTTGATGTATATGTGGATAAACTTGATGGTGAGCTTTAATGTACAACAATTTCTGAGTTAAAAACCACAGCAAAAGACGTGAGCAGTGGATAATCTATAATTAATTAGTCTTTGATATTTATGATACATGGACAGTGATTAAACACAACAGCTTCTTGTATCTGGAGTAAAATTGTTTTGGAAAATTCTTTACATAAACCTGACAATAAATATTTTCCAAAGGTTGCCACAAGCCAAAGAAACTATAATTTTTCGTACAATCAGGGGTCACAATCCTGGAAGTTATGGTCTCAAATGAAATGTGTGAATATCGACAGGGACTGAGATCTTTGGGTCCACAACCTTGATATTGCATACTTTAACACTACTTGCGTACAGGGAGTGGTTATTTTGTCTGGCAGTTTTGGGTCTATTTTTACAAAATTCGAACTAAACCTAAATTATGGTGTAACAGTGATAGATTCATATGTTTTTATACATCAGATAAAAAAATGACCTCTAAAGGTACCACACGATAAAAACATGATTTTTTGTTCAATCAGGGGTTATAATCGAGGAAGTTACAGCCGGTATGCGGGAATATCAAAAGGATCCAAGATTCTTGGGTTATAAACACATATTTCAGGTTTCATCAAAATCAGATTAAAAATTGTGACTTCAAGATAAAAACATTTTTTTCGTACAATCAGGGGCCATAATCCATGAAGTTATTGAAAGTAGCAGAGGTCTTTGGGGGATAAACTTATATTTCAAGTTTCGTCAAAATTGGATAAAAATTGTGACCTGCAGAGTGACCACATGGGCAACGTCAACATACGTCCACATAAAAATGTGGGCATAAAAATTGGGATAACGAAGTTCAACATATGAATAACTGAATACCTAACATTAACATACATATTTTTTTATGGTATGATAATAGTCATATTATTATATATTATGTGATGTGTACAAGTAACTAATCTCTTGCCACAAGGTGGATTATTATGTTTGCTAAACTATCCAAAGATTTTACAGAAAATTGACATTTTCTATATTAGATGTAGAGCAGGGATATACAGTGAATATTAATTGTATAATGCCATGTTCTAAACAGTGTATTAATATATTAGCTGCACAATGCCATGTTCTATGCAGTATATTTAAGATATTTATTAATTGTATAATCCCATGTTCTACACACTGTCACAAATAAATATACTATATTAGAACATGGCATTATGGAGTAAGTTTATCTAATATAATGCCATGTTCTATGCAGTATATTTAACAATTTATTAATTGTATAATGCCATGTTCTACACACTGTATCAAATATACTATAATAGAACATGACCATATGGAGTTAGTTTATTTAATATAATGCCATGTTCTATACAGTGTTTTAAATATATTTATTGTATAATGCCATGTTCTATACAGTATATAAAATAACTTTACTGTATAATGCCATGTTCTATACGGTATATTTAACATATTAGCTGCATATAATGCCATGATCTATATAATATATTTACTGTATAATGTCATGTTCTATACAGTGTATACCACTATGTTGAATATATTAAATGTATGCTGCTATGTTCTACTGATTTCTTGTTGTAAAGGATAAGATTGTACATCTGAGTATGATGGTAAACTGTCTTGTTTTACAAAATGAGGTGAACCTGGAGTCATACATTCAGCATAACTAGGCGGGGCTGAAAATAAGATCAGAAAATATATCTTAAAATTCAGTCATTAGATTTTCTTTTTGAATTTCTTATGTCTATAATTTGTGTGTGATATTAGAGCCTTTCAAATTTCCTTTATTTAGAATTAGAATGTAATGCTATTGGACCAACTTAACATAGGTTTGTGGCATTTGTTAATTAAAGTTCTGGCTTCTATCACAGTAAATACCCAATTCCCTAGATTAACTGTAAACACCAGGAAGTAAACATAGTGTTACCTCATGCTTTAACCACATGTCACATTGATCATGTGAAAAATTATACACTATAACACAATCCCTTTAATATTTTACAAGCATCTTCAGATTTGGATATCGTAGGCAAAAAACATTAACAGGCAAATATCAATACAAAAAAGCACTTTTCTCCCTCCTTTTTGTGGTCAAAACTAAAGCCTGTAAGCTAGCTTTAATTCTATAATAATACTGCTAAATATATGCCAATAGTTTAAGAGTTTAAAAACTGAAAAGAAAATTATTTGATGTTGACAAATAAAAATGTGACTTACGCATTAAAGGTGTCTGTTGTGAGCAATCCTCTATAGCTGTATTTATAGAGGAGGTTAGAGTTGTATTAAGTGGCACTGTTCCTAGAATTATTCTTTCTTTAAATTTGATATCATCACAATTACAACCAGCAGCATTTAACAAAAACTAAATAAAATAAAATAAAATGAAAGGTAGCTAAGCAACAAAGCATACAAACACTGCAGTTAAGATGTCTGATCAGTCTATAAATTTTGTCACATTTTGAATCTTTAAACATAATTGTGGGTCTGTCTTTGGGTCTGAAATGTTACATAAACTATTAATTTGACATTTATTAACACGAAAAGGACCTTAATCAACTCTCGATGTCATCTTATGTGTTGGATTTTCACTGGATTTGAATCTGATCTACTGCTCAAAAATGGATAATCAAGACTGTTTTTCATCATATTCCATTTACATTATCTAGATTTTAACTAATATAGTGAGAACTTCCAGCTCTCTCTCTAATCTTCCTTTAACTAAATACAAAGCGAAATATTCAAACAATACTAATGCAGTACTACTGAATAATATCATCCATAGACAAGATTCTATGACATAATCAAGGGCAATAACTCTTCAAGTAATTATATTACATCACTGAAATTTTTGAGTGTTTCTCCCGTGTCATCATGGACAATGGTTTGATGAATGTAAACACCATGTATAAATTTGAAAAACATAGGGGCCAGTTGCTCAAAACTAAGTTATTTTAACGATCCATAACTCTAACGGATCATTATCTTGCTATAAATGTGTCGTTTGTTAACAGTCAATTAAATTTCTGTTGCTGGAAAGTGAATTTCATTATCCATTAGCTAACGGATTGATTAAAGTTAATCCAAGAGAAAACTGTATGTTCATTGGTGAATTTTAAATTTTTAAATTCCATGTACATACACAACTTTATAGAAGCTAGTATTAACAAGAAACTGAAGACAGTGGGACAACTGTGCAGTCTGTTCACAAAACTTGATTAATACAAAAAGATAACTAGAATTTACTACAGAAAACACTATAGAATACTTTATTTTCTCCTTTAGAAATTTTAGAATAAATCTGTTGGAAAAATTATTGGATTTGCACTACAGAATATTTGGGGCCATTATTTCCTACAGGCGACCCAAATTCTGTAGAATATTACAGAATTTCCTGCTATAGAAAATGGAATGGCCCCCACCCCACCACCAACCCTCTAAACATTCTATAGAAAATTATACTGGAAATCTATGACTTTTTGCTGAGGGGATAATTTGACTGACAGCCCACTAATGCTAGCATTAAACAGATAATGGAGCCCAACACCTCTGTTAAATACAATGGCAAGTTAATGACTAAAATTAACAGGGCTTCCAGCAACAATCTTTCTCTCCATTAAAGTCAACAATCCGTTATCCCCATGTTAACGGATCATTAAAAGTTAATGCAGCTTTGAGTAACTGGCCCAGATGATAAATGTGAACTGAAGTGTGTTCTTAAGAAATTATGGATGAAATACACAGAATGGAAGGATAACTTGGAAAAAATGTGTTTGCTGTTAGAAGTTTGTCCTATACAGCATTTACTAGCTTTCACAAATCTAAACATAAATGTGGAAAATAACTCTGAAATTTGCAACTGAAAATTAAGATTGGGTTCTTCATTACCATAAAATGGACAATCCTTTTGAATTAAATGTTGTTGTAGAGAAGTATTTAAACTAAATGTTACTTTACCTGGATTTCATAATTGACATCTATTAAAGTAGAAGCTCCAAGATTGGTAAGATGTGTTTCTGGTGGTATCAATATAGGATCATTCCATACATCAGATTCATCAGGTTCAATACTATCATGTGTGGCTTCTGCTATAATAACTTTACTAGTTCTTTCATTATCATTAGCTTTATATGTTGTTTTCTGTCAAAGATATTTATCACTCACTAAACTAGAAATGTTCAAATGTTTCACTTCATCACCAGGACAAGAGATTTCATTTGAACAAACCCAAAAGAGCAACATGTAGGCAACATTCCTACCTCATTTAGTTAATCTTCACATTAAATCGACACCCATCACTTCATTTGAAAACAAAAAAAGATTGTTTTTTCGAAATCCATTGTGAGTATTAGGTGATCAAGACAAATTGTTTATACTGGATAGGCCAAAGACCAAGGTGATGACCTCTGTTTCTATGTTCTAAAAACTGAGCTGTAGATAAATACCGGTACCGTTTTTATGAGGAAATGCATTGAACAGAGATATTCAATTTTGGTGCAAATCTATACAAATATTTTTCTACAAAAGCACTATTGTGTTAAAAGGTATCAAATTTAGAAATCATTGAATTACCATGACCAGATAGGCTGTAGCTGTTAAATAATTGGATGTATTATTTACAATCTCAGCCATTACTATAACAGGACCGGTGACAACAAAACCACGATGATCCAATCGAAAGACAACATTATATGATCCATGTTTACAACACCAACAACAAACGGTTCGTTGTTCGCTTCTTATTACAACTTCCTGAAATATATCAAATATCACAAGTTTAACTCTTGGAACACAAGCAGAACAATTTATGGCCATGACATTGACGTGCCCACAATATGGGCAAACTATTCTCCGGATGTGACCTTCACTTGTTTAAATCCTGACAACAACATACTAGTGACAAATGGTGGAAATTATATACCTAGGTAGTGGTCATAGTGTTTTGCGTCTTGAGCTTACATTCTAGAATGAAATTTGGTACATTACACATATATACTATTATCTTCACTAAGACAAAAAAGAGAGAGAAATGGGGTTTAAGGTCCACTTGACACAAACTAGGCCATTTCGGGACTAACATATGATTTTATTTTTATTTCAATAATTCGCTTGCGCGTAGGGTTCTTTAGCAGGGGGAGGAAACTGGAGGACCCAGAGAAAACCCACGAGGTTGGACAGGCGGCCCTACTCCTTGTCACGTACAACAGGGGATTTGAAACCATGCCAGTTGACTCAATGACAGGCTTTTTGATACAGCACGCACATGCTAAGCACTCAGCGATCCATCCCCCCCACTAAGAAAAGAAAATCACAACGGTGTCATTAACATGATTATGTTATAATCTCTAGTATTCTAGCCATTTTGACTGTACAAGAAGGTTATCTGGATTCCCAATAATCCTGCTTCGGCAAGTTGGGTTCCACAGAGTTAAGACAACATGCTAAATGACGGATGGTTCAATTCTAGTTTAGGTAATTTTCCTTAGACCTGGGTCATGACTGGCATATACAGCCTACATGAAACACATGGTCCACACAAATTTTCTAGTGGAACTAAATGGCAGACTAATATTTACCTGTGCTTCAGGATATTCATTTAAATCAGATACACCATTTATAGAGAAATGAGCTTCTTCTGAAGTAACATCAAGTTTCCATCTACTACGATATACTTTTGCTTTAGCCCAGTATCTCACATAACCATATTCCCCTTCATATGATGATGGAATGTTTTTAGGTAAAATATATTGTTCAGTAAAAGTATATTCCCCTGCTGGCAGTAACTGTTCTTCTGGAGAATAACCCTCTGAAAATATAACAATGATTCTGTTTAACTTGATATCCATTACTAAGCTAATATTTCGTCAGAAGATAACAGGGTCGTAATAATATATAAATTCACTTTTTAATTCTATATGACCGATAGCCATCCATTATTATGTTTAATGCCCAAAAGAACAATTTTATATTTGTGTCTAAAACAGGGTTCTTAATTTCAAAATTTGGGAAGCTGAACATTTATTTGTGTGGGATACAACTCAAAACACAACAATTAAATATCAGAATCACCTTGGCCCCATAAAACTTTTCTTTCAGCTATGAAATTGTCTTTTCCTTCATAATGAGTACTATTGCTATCACCTGCAGATCGCCTCTCCTCCCAATAGACATAACATTGACCATAAACTTTTAGATGAATACCTGAATATAATATAATTTAAATCATGGATCAAACATATATAACAAGAACAAAAGAAAGTAGTAGAAAACATATCTTGATTGATATTAAATGAAATGAAATGAAATGGGGTTAAACGTCCTAATCTTTTGCACCTAACCTGGGCTAATGGAAGACGGGCATACGCCATACAGTGTGCTATGAGGGAAATTTTGGGCAGCGGCGCTACGGCCTACTCTTATATCGAATTCCAACTGCCAAGGGATCTTTTACGTGCACTCCAATGTGTACACGGGACCTCGGTTTTTCGTACCATCCGAATGACTAGGCAGCTGTCTTTGTCAGGCCCTCCTTCTGCATCACTGACAAGGGGAAATCACGCCGGAAAATCGAGATGAACTTTCTCGGCCAATGCAGGGATCGAACACCCGACCTCCAGGCTAGCGAACCAGCGCCTTATCCACTTAGCCACTTGATTGATATTAAAGGGGTGGGTAACCTACAAGTCATGTCAGTTGCATAATATTCACCAATTATCAGCAAAAGAAAAATCAATGTGTTGTTCATCATTTGGTTTTTCTACCCATATACAAGAGGGTGATGAATCTCAATCATCTGGGAGCATCATAACATTTGCTCATAGGAAATCTGGTTACCCAATGGCTCGGTGGGTGTGGTCACTGTGATCCTGGACTTGCTTACTTACTAGGCCCAGATTCAATTCTGCTGTTGTCCGAATTTTCAGCATGGTTTCCTCTTGTCAGTGGTGTAGGATAGAGAGTCTAGCAAAGGACAGTGTTTGGTCATTTGGATGGTATTTAAAAAAACTGAGACGAAATTCATAGACGAGTAAGGGAAAATGCCACCGCCTGGGAAACATATCCCTCATAGCACATTGAATGACGTATGGCAGTCTTTATTAGCCCGTTTAGTGCAGAAAAGTAGAAAGTTAAACTCCATTTCATTTCAATTCAGTTGTTTAATGGTAAATAAAATAGGGTTAAATACCTCTAACTTTAACTGGTTCTAGAACTTTTAACTGGACAACTAAAGCTATTTCATCACAGGGATTGAATACTTGCTGATTGTCAACTATTTTTACTATAAAATCAGTCAGTTTGTAAGAACTCATGACTCCTGGTTTTAATATAATCCATTAATTGAGAGTTTGTCTTGCTGTTAATTGGATAGAGTACTGTTCCATTTCCTTAAATAATTTACTGCATCTCATTCACATGGCTGGAAGGTTTGCATTGACAATTCTCCTGTAGAAAACAAATGACAACAAATTATTAAAGTATTTTTTTAAGTTGACATAACACAAGAAATGCACAGTAAGCCTATACAATTTAAAAAGATAGGCTGGCACTGCCAGGCAGGATACGCCCACATTTTCGAGAGATGGATAGAGAACAAGCAATACCGAAAGTCATTTTTCCTATATCATTAAGTTAGAATTTGATATGTGCAAATATCAAAATGAATTAAGATCTTTGGGTTATAAAGGTTCATTTCAGTAGGCTTTAAATTCGACTGGGGATCATGTTGCTAAGTGGGTAAGATGCTGGCTCGGTAGCCTTGAGGTTGGGTGTTTGATCCCTGCATTGGGTGACAAAGTTCATCTAGATTCCCCTTGTTAGTGATGAAGGATGGATGGCCTGACAAGAACAGCTGTCAATTTTGGTCCGATTTTCACAAAATTCGACCTCAACATTCATTACGATGTAACGGTGATATAATCAAATGGTTTTTAAATGGGATAATAATTGTGACCTCCAGAGGGACCACAAGCTAAAAAAGGTCATTTTTCGGACAATCAGGGGCCATAATTCAGGAAGTTACAATCCAATGGGCGCAAATATCGAAAAGAACCAAGATCTTTGGGTTATAAACATGCATGTCAAGTTTCATCAAAATCGGTTCAAAATTGTGACCTCTATAGGGTCCACAATCTTAATATAACATATTTTCACACTAATCGCGTACAAACGGCGGCCATTTTGTCTGTCAATTTTGGTCCGATTTTCACAAAATTCGAACTGAGCCTTCATTACCATGTAACAGTAATATAATCAAACGTTTTTTTAAATTGGATAATAATTTTGACCTCCAGTGGGACCACAAGCTAAAAAGGGTTATTTTTCGTACAATCAGGGGCCATAATTGAGGAAGTTACGAATCAATGAGCATAAATATCGAAAGGAACCAAGATCTTCGGGTTATAAACATGCATGTCAAGTTTCATCAAAATCGGTTCAAAATTGTGACCTCTATAGGGTCCACAACCTTGATATAACATATTTTCACACTATTCGCGTACAAACAGTGGCCATTTTGTCCGTCAATTTTGGTTCGATTTTCACAAAATTCGAACTGAGCCTTCATTACCATGTAACGGTGATGTAATCAAACGTTTTTTTAAATCGGATAATAATTTTGACCTCCAGAGGGACCACAAGCTAAAAATGGCAATTTTTCGGACAATCAGGGGCCATAATTCAGGAAGTTACGATCCGATGGGTGCAAATATCGAAAGGAACCAAGATCTTTGGGTTATAAACATACATGTCAAGTTTCATCAAAATCGGTTCAAAATTGTGACCTCTATAGGGTCCACAACCTTGATATAACATATTTTCACACTATTCGCGTACAAACAACGGCCATTTTGTCCGTCAATTTTGGTCCGATTTTCACGAAATTTGAACTCAACCTTCATTACCATGTAACGGTGATATAATCAAACGGTTTTTTAAATCGGATAATAATTTTGACCTCCAGAGGGACCACAAGCTAAAAAGGGCGATTTTTCGGACAATCAGGGGCCATAATTCAGGAAGTTACGATCCGATGGGCGCAAATATCGAAAGGAACCAAGATTTTGGGGTTATAAACATGCATGTCAAGTTTCATCACAATCGGTTCAATATTGTGACCTCTATAGGGTCCACAAGCTAAAAACACGATATTTCGTACAATCAGGGGCCATAATACATGAAGTTCCGATCCGATACATGCCAATATCGAAAGGAACCGAGATCTTATGGGGATAAACCTATATTTCAAGTTTCGTCAAAATCGGATAAGAATTGTGACCTGTAGAGAGTCCACAAACAAATTGTGGACGGACGGACGGACAGGGGTGACGACAATCGGACATAATACGTCCACATGAAAATGTGGGCGTATAAAAATATTCTGATTCTCAGATAATCCTGCGTCACTTATAAAGGGTCACATGACCTGTTTCTATTTTTAAAAATTACGGCATGTAAGGTTTTACCCTGTTTCAGAAAGTAGCATCAACAAAAATATCATGGTTATTTGAATGAATCTCGAAATGAGGCATCGGTTGATTTAGTTACAGTAGTACGCAACCCTGATAAATGATACTGACAATCATAAATGATACTGTATAATCACACATTCCTGTTAAAAAACATGATGAGATAAATATAGTGCCTTGAGTTGAAATGCGATGTTTATGGGAAGTCATTTTTAAACATCGCATTTCAACTCATGGCACTTCCCATAAACATCGCATTTTAACTCAAGGCACTACCGGTACATAAAACCCAGTAGTGATCCCTTTGACAAAATAAAAACGCCAAAAGAAAAAAACCCAACCACCCTCCTGCATCAGATTTTGGTAAGGATTGTCTGAGAACACACAGTAATCAGTGGTTTTCTACTGGTGCTGTTTGAATACAAAGACATAGCCTATTTTGATTTGGTATGAGATAACTATTTGTTTGCCTGACATTTGGCTTTGACATTTTGTTGTCATGTTCTTTGGGGACACCACTTTAATCTACCTGTAATATGAACAAGAAATATTAAATGTTCATGTAGAGCACAGTATTAATATTTATGGCTTACTAGTCTTCTTGCCTCAGAAGCAAAATTCATACCCATATCCACTGGCACAGACATCTATTTGATTTGTACACTTCTGCTCATTCAAATCTGATACACATGAAAATTTGGCCTATTTTCATTCATACCATGCTTCAAATAATACAATGACTTGACTCTATGGAATAATCATTATCTAATCCCAACCTATACCTACAGTTACCTACATGTGCCATATGTAAAATAAAATAAAATATAATATATATACGTACAGAATGCATTAAATATGGCATGGAATTTAATCAATTGAATTTGTTTTTAAGGGCAGATAAATCTTATTTTAATTTAATTGAAGATAACAGAACATAGTTTTGACTGCTTCATTAATGATCTACAAACTAAACCTAATAGCTAACTAATTTATTGTTAATAGTAAAAAAGCATAAAATATGCATGCATAAAGATTCAAATGGAAAAAACAGAGGTTACTAATATATTAAACATAATGGACCATCCTTGTTTTAGCCCTGTGTTCGATAGTGGGTTGTGCAAATTCAAAGACAAAAAACATCCAATGACACGGGTCACTTCATAAAGAGTGATTGCTTGAGATAAATACAGGTAAAAATATTGTATATAGCACTGCAGCTTCATTCATACAATTTACCTTTAAATAAGCTGAGGACTAGGCCTACTGTTAAAAATTCAAACAATTGACTGTTTTCATTCTTTAATTCCACCATTTTTTTATGTAATATTTGTAAAAGAAAATTTACTTTAAACTTAAAACAACCTATAACCCAGTGTTTGAAATTAATACATCCCAGGGACACGGATAAAATAAATCGCTTTAGATAATTAAAATCAAAATGCTAAAAGTAAAAGCTCTGAACCAATTGTAGTAGTAGCCTATATATACTATTCAAAAAAAAGTAGGGGATATTTGATTTTTAAGTGTTATTAAAGTCACCAAATGAAACTGACGAAGAAACAAATGACAAAATGAAATGAAGTTCACATTCATCGATTTATTCCAAATGATCGTTAGACTAAGTAAGGCACAGACTGACCATTATAAGGGTAAAATGATACCCGGGGTCAAACAGCAAAGTTACCACAGCATCACAACAAAGTCAGTAACGGGTAAATCCTCCTCTGTTTGCTAAACAAGCATTGATCTGACGTGGCATACTCCTAATGAGACGTCTAAGGTCATTTTGGTCCAGATTGTCCCATTCCTGTTGCAACGCAGCAGCAAGTTCTTGGACATTGGCAGGACGTTGTAACCTCTGTCCAAGCATGTCCCAGACATGCTCGATGGGGGAGAGGTCGGGACTCAGTGCTGGCCAAGGTAATGTGGTGATGTTCTGTTGTTGGAGGTAACCTGGAACGATCCTTGCCCTGTGACATCTTGCGTTGTCATCCTGGAAGATGAAACGGCGGCCATGACGTCGTGCGAACGGCACAACATGGACTGCCAAGATGTTGTCCCGGTAGTACTGGCCTGTAACACGCCCTGCAACAACATGTAAAGCCGTTCTTCCAGCAACAGTGATGCCTCCCCACACCATAACAGAACCACCCCCAAATCGATCATGTCTGATGACGTTAACGTCTTGGAAGCGCTCGTTTCGACGACGCCACACCCTCCTACGTCTGTCCAAAAAATCAACAGTGAACTTTGACTCATCTGAAAACATCACATTGCTCCAGCGTCGATTATCCCAGTGTTGACGATCCCTACACCAACGACGTCTTGCCTGAATGTGATGATCTCTCAAACAAGGGATCACGCGAGGACGTCGGGCGCGACGGTGACCCCTATGCAGTCGATTCCGAATCGTCTGGCCACTCACTCTCACACCAGTGTCTGTTTGAAGACGAGCGCTGATCTGATTTGCTGTGATGACACAATTTCTCAAGGCCAAGGTACGGATAAATCGATCCTGGGCTTGAGTTGTCGCCCTTGGTCGACCTGAGCGTGGTCTGTCCTGTACAGATTGTGTATCACGGTATCTGGTCCATAGCCTGCTTATGACAGACTGAGAAACATTCATCGTCCGCGCCACAACCGCCTGTGTTGTGCCGATCTGTAGCATGCCAAGGGCACGTAACCTTTCATTTTGGGTAAGCCGACGCATATCAAAATTTGTTTTCTGGTCACTAAAACAATTAAACTGATGTTTCCACCCTGGAATTCAATGCCACAATGACTGTAACATTCAAAGTCAGAGTCGTGCAAATCTTGGGTTGGACCCCCATGATGATCCCAAGCATCACCTGCATTCCATGCCGTAGCTATTGGTGCGTTTGGGCATCACATGTAACTGGAAATGTTTCTTCTGTTAGGTTCTATAGTGACTTTTTTTGTAGTCATTTGCATATTTTAGTATTATGCCCCCAAAATCAAATATCCCCTACTTTTTTTGAATAGTATATATACTATTTCAACTATTTGCATTTGTAGATCTAAACTAAACAAACATGAAACATGTAGAAAACATTATAATTTATAGCATTGAAAGTAATTTGTGCAAGCTTAAACATCTCCACAAATGAAGCAGGGATTGAACATGTCTAGTGTCAGTGGAACAATAGTTATGTATCTATCTACGACTATGGTTTATGATTTTATTTTTTATTTTTAGGCCATTAGACAAGAGCACTGCATTGATTTGGCAGTGATCAAATCGAAAATATTGTTTGGGCTCGTCGAATTCGACATTGCTATAATAATTAATAATAATCGCATATACTTACAAAATGTATTGTGTTACGAGTAAATACATTACAGTGTATCTCCTATATAATGGCATTATTCATGGGTGTAAGTGTAGCTATCCCGATCAATTAATAAATCATTGAATGCAATTAGTGCTGGCGCCAATCAATAACATCAATAACATATTGAATGTGGTAATCGAGACTACATCAATGATTCCACTGTTAATCGCTAGTCTTTTATCGATATGTATGGCTAAATAGCAATGTCTATTATTTTGCGAGTACAATACTTTTCATTTAACCTATAACGCCCGTAAATAGTTCAAATAAAAGTTATGCTTATTTTAAAATTACATAACACCAAACCCTATTATAATAAATAAGCAAATCCAAAATACAATCAGAGTTATCCCCCCAACGGTGCAGGTCATATTTTATGGTTGATGCTATACCGTATCTATCTAAATATAAAAAAGGGGAGGAGCTACCAATAACTAGATGAGCAGCAATTCTAACGCGTTTGTAGGCGGGAATTAAGAAGCGTAACCACGCCTTGACATGATCGGTGAAGGTCGCGTTAGCAGCTCGCCTCACCAGCGAATTGATTTATTGATCATCAATTTGAATTTGATGGCGATACCCATTTACCTACCGACAATTGAGATGTACAAGCTGTTTAATGCATTTAGGAAGCTGAGAAATAAATGAAAGCGACAAAAGTACACGTGACAACACAATGTATAACACGAAACGCCAGGAATTTCAATGCACCAGGTAGGAAGTGTCTTTTGATATCGATCGATATACGGTCGTTTGGTCCGGAAATATGTCTTTCCATATTGTAATACAATAATTGTACCGGGCGGTATTGGTCAGTGGGCGAGAATTGAGAAGTTCATCGAGATTTTCCGACGTTACTTCCCCTTGTGAGTGCTGATCGACGGAGGGTCTGACAGGGACAACTGTGTAGTCTTTCCGATGGGACGAAAAACAAAGGTTCCGTCAATACATTGATGTTCATGTGACGTAAAGGATCCCTTGGCAAATGGCGAAATGGCTCAAGTCAAACTGCGATTTCTTGAAGTTCAAAAACCAATGTTCAAATGTTGACATTTTTTCTGGATAGGGCATAAATGATAAACTAGTAAAATGCAATGGCATGCTATGCCATTACCCGAAGAGTGGCGTTAAAATTCCATTTTTATTTTTATTTTCACCTTCACCTAATTTGTAATGTTACCCAAGGTATCAATTGTTATTTGGCACTATTATTATTTACAGGGGTCATGGCTGATGGGTCAAGTCACTCAAGTTAAGCAAAGCTTAAATAGTCTAAGTAACAATGCATCTTTATAAAGCTTCATTGATTTAATTTTGTTCTATTTTCATTTTTCTTCAGGATGATGCTCTGATAGTCTATTAAAAAATCTAACGTCAAAGTAGAAATTGATGTAAGTGGTTTTATCCTTTGACAGCAATTCAGCCTATAATACCAAAAATGATAAAGTACCCATCATTAGTTCCCAGTGTTGACCAAGAAAATTCATGTCGATTTTCCGGCGTGGTTTCTCCTTGTTAGTGAGTGGTGCAGAACATAGGGCCTGACAAGGACAACTGCCTAGTTGTTGGGATGCAAAGATTAACAGAGGTTCAGTGTACACATTGACGTGTACGTAAAAGTTCCTTTGCCAGTTGGAATTGGATATAAGTGTAGGCCGTAACACCACAGTCTAGGCAAAATATCCCTCATAGCAGTCAGAGCAGTACAGTAGGACGTTATACCTCATTTTATTTCTATAATATTGGGAGCCCTAAAGTCTCAATGTGTAAAGTGTGGTCAGCAATAGCTAGACATGGTCATCCTGTGTTTGATAGCACCTATGTCCAGGCAAAAGAGAGAGAGAGAGAGAAATGAGGTTTAACATCCACTCAACATAAACTAGGTCATTTTGGGATTAACATATGGTTTCATTTTATTTCAATAATTCGCTTGCGTGTAGGGGTCTTTAGCAGTGGGAGGAAACCGGAGTGCCTGGAGGAACCCCACGTGGTTGAGAAGGCGCCCCTATCTCCATGCCACATATGCTCACACCAGGACTTGGAACCACAGCCGCAAGCCAGAGGTGACCGGCCAGCTAGAGGCCGAAGCGCGGCACTCTAGACCACTAGGCCATCCCACCCCCACCTCCCATGTCCAGGCAAAATTTCCCTCAAACCTCATTGCATGGGGTTTGCCTGTTTTCATTAGCTCCATATTGGAAATTAAAACCCATTTAAGTTTATTTCATGTAGTATATAACATTGACAATAACAATCGTTAACATTATAGGCGTGCGGTCCTGAGAAAAGAAAAGCAGAAAAGAGGCTTCAGATTTAACGTTGTCAGCAATAAGGTAATTTCTTGTTCTTGTAAAACCCTTTTATACTGAGCCGAATATAGTACGAGGTTTGTCCGCCCAGATTTCATTTACAAAGCATTATCTCATAAACCATTTAACGTAACTTTCAGACTGGCTATTTTGGGTTTTTCCTGGGTTTTCTGGATTCTCCTGGTTTCCTTCTGGTGCTAAAGATTCCCAATGCGCAAGCAAATTGTTGAAATCCTGATTCTCCTGGTTCCCTTCCACTGCTAATATTGAACCCTATGTTACTCCCAAAATGACCTAGTTTGTGTCATGTGGAGGTGTATTTATAAAATTTCATTACATTGTGTTGTAAACCTGCATCTGGAACTGTCTCCAATTTTTTGATTCTTTGATGGTAGTGGTGGTAATTTGTAATTTTAGTTAATTTATGTACACTTACACTATGATTAAATTCATTTATTAAAGAAGACTATTTACCATTATTCTTTCAGGCACTGGGATTCCAATTAGTTGTATATCTATGTACAAAACTATTAAAAAGAAGATTCAAGAAAAACTCTCTATTTGCAATGCTACATTTACCATATCTATAGAATTGCAACTTCTGTGTTTATAATCTTGACAATTTATATGCAACATTTTGTTGAAAGAATCCTCAGTATTTGTTGTGGTGAACAAAATAAATATATGCTGTGGAGAGGCAAATTTTATGTTGACCAAATATGAAAAATAAAGTTATACATCTGCATGTTTCAATCACTCTTTTTGTTATGCCTGTTTTCTTTTACAAATTAAGGTCCCAATGTTTTCTGTGGTATGGGGAAATGCTGCATCTGGGCCCAATCTGATGTAAAGAAATGAAATGAGGTTTAACATCCTAGTTTTTACACCTACCTGGCATATTAGGACAGGTATACACCATGCAGTGTGATATGATTGAAATTCCAAGCCCCCACCCCCTTCTCCTTCCTAACCTTTTCACAAGAGAGAACAACATCGGAAAAGCATGCCATTATGACCTTTGCAAAATACTATTCTTTATTTCAAATTCCAAGCCCCCCTCCCCTCCGTCCTAACCTATTAGGGGGAACAACATTGGAAAAGCATGCCATGATGACCTTTGTCAGTCTACACTGAGTGGAACATTGAGCCACCGTGGCCCCTCTAAAGGAAACACCCAATGTGTAGGCAAATATTTTCTGTAACACAAGAAAGCATAACACTTTATGATGATTTTATCATACAAAATCCTCCTATCATAACCAAGCTGAAAACAAATGCTGCTGTCATGGCTATTGTGACCAAAATATTCTGCTCTGCTGAATAATCTAACTACAATTCCTGCTGTTGGGACTAATCTATATAAAATTCTCCTGTGGTATCTTTTCTGACGAAAAATTCTATTTTGTGGCTATCTACCGAAAAATTTTGCTGTGATGGATAATCTAACGAAATTCCTCATATGATGGATAATCTAAAGAAAAATCCTGCTGTTTAAACCAATCTATAGAAAATCCTGCTGTTGGAACCAAGCTAAAAACTAATTTTGCTGTATATGGCTGTTGTGGTGAAAATATGCTGCCGTCATGGCTATTGTGACGAAAATATTCTGCCTTCTTGGATTTTCTAACGGCAATTCCTGCTCTGCTGAATAATCTAACCACAATTCCTGCTGTTGGCACCAATCTATAGAAAATTCTGCTGTGATATCTATTTTGACGAAAAGTCTGTTTTGGTGGTTATCTGCCAAATAAGATAATCTTACGAAATTCCCGATATGATGGATAATCTGAAGAAAAATCCAAGCTGCTAAAGGAAACATCCAATGTGTAGGCAAATATTTTCTGTAACACAAGAAAGCATAACACTTTATGATGATTTTATCATACAAAATCCTCCTATAAGAACCAAGCTGAAAAAAAAATGCTGCTGTCATGGCTATTGTGACCAAAATTTTCTGCTCTGCTGAATAATCTAACTACAATTCCTGCTGTTGGGACTAATCTATATAAAATTCTCCTGTGGTATCTTTTCTGACGAAAAATTCTATTTTGTGGCTATCTACCGAAAAATTTTGCTGTGATGGATAATCTAACGAAATTCCTGATATGATGGATAATCTAAAGAAAAATCCTGCTGTTTAAACAAATCTATAGAAAATCCTGCTGTTGGAACCAAGCTAAAAACTAATTTTGCTGTATATGGATGTTGTGGTGAAAATATACTGCTGTCATGGCTATTGTGACGAAAATATTCTGCCCTCGTGGATTTTCTAACGGCAATTCCTGCTCTGCTGAATAATCTAACCACAATTCCTGCTGTTGGCACCAATCTATAGAAAATTCTGCTGTGATATCTATTTTGACGAAAAGTCTGTTTTGGTGGTTATCTGCCAAATAAGATAATCTTACGAAATTCCCGATATGATGGATAACCTGAAGAAAAATCCAGCTGTTTAACCCAATCTATAGAAGATATCCAAGCCGAAAACAACTTCTGCTGTCATGGCTATTGTGATAAAAATATTCTGCTCTAATCGCTATAATCTAACGAAATTCCTTATTTGATGGATAATCTGAAGAAAAATCCAACTGTTTAAACTAATCTATAGAAGATTTCCAAGCAGAAAACAACTTCTGTTGTCATGGCTATTGTGATAAAAATATTCTGCTGTAATCGCTATTGTGACGAAAATTCAGCTCTGTTGAATAATCTAACCACAATTCTTCCAGTTAGAAAATTCTGCTGTGATAGCTATTCTGACGAATAAGTCTGCTGTGTTGGCTATTCTGCCGAATAAATCTGTTGTGATGGATATTCTAACGAAATTCCTTATAGGATAGGTAATCTACTGTTTTAACCAATCTATAGAAAATCCTGCTGTTAAAACCTATCTATAGAAAATCCTGCTGTTGGAACCAAGCTAAGAAAAATTTTGCTGTATATGACTGTTGTGTTGAAAACATTCTGCTGTCATGGCTATTGTGACGGAAATATTCTGCTGGCATAGATTTTCTAACGACAATTCCTGTTCTGCTGAATAATCTAACCACAATTGCTGCTGTTGGGACCAATCAATAGAAAAATATGCTGTGATAGCTATTCTGACGAAAATTTGTTTTGGTGGCTATCTGTCGAATAATATTGAATCCCAAACTTAGGCTGCCTATCTCAAGCTAGCTCCGTCTGAGAATAACATTCTCGGAAGTCTAACGTAGGTGGATCGCTGTGTGCAGTGTGATAATATTGCTGTGATGAATAGTCTAACGAAAATTCCAGCTGTATAAAACAATCTATAGAAAATATGCAAGCAGAAAACAACTTATGCTGTCATGGCTATTGGGGTAAAAATATTCTGCTCTAATCGCTATTCTGAAGAAAATTTCCGCTCTGTTGAATAATCTAACCACAATTCTTCCAGTTAGGACCAATCTGTAGAAAATTCTGCTGTGATAGCTATTCTGACGAATAAGTCTGCTGTGTTGACTATTCTGCCGAATAAACCTGTTGGGGTGGATATTCTAACGAATTTCCTTATATGATGGGTAATCTAAAGGAAAATCCTGTCTATAGAAAATCCTGCTGTTGGAACCAAGCTAAAAAGAATTTGCTGTATAGGACTGTTGTGATGAAAACATACTGCTGTCATGGCTATTGTGAGGAAAATATTCTGCTGTCATGGATTTTCTAACGACAATTCCTGCTCTGCTGAATAATCTGACCACAATTCCTGCTGTTGGGCACCAATCAATAGAAAATTCTGCTGTGATAGCTATTCTGACGAAAAATTCTGTTTTGGTGGCTATCCGTCGAATAATATTGCTGTGATGGATAATCTAACGAAATTCCTGATATGATATTCCAGCTGTTTAAACCAATCTATAGAAAATATGCAAGCAGAAAACAACTTCTGCTGTCATGGCTATTGGGGTAAAAATATTCTGCTGTGATTGCTATTCTGACGAAAATTTCACCTTTGTTGAATAATTTAACCACAATTCTTCCAGTTAGGACCAATCTGTAGAAAATCCTGCTGTGATAGCTATCCTGCAGAATAAGTCTGCTGTGCTGGCTATTCTGCCGAATAAACCTATTGTGATGGATATTCTAACGAAATTCCTTGTATGATGGATAATCTAAAGGAAAATCCTGCTGTTTAAACCAATCTATAGAAAATCCTGCTGTTTAAACCAATCTATAGAAAATCTTGCTGTTGGAACCAAGCTAAAAACAAATTTAGCTGTATATGGCTGTTGTGATGAAGACATTCCTTGTATGATGGATAATCTAAAGGAAAATCCTGCTGTTTAAACCAATCTATAGAAAATCCTGCTGTTTAAACCAATCTATAGAAAATCTTGCTGTTGGAACCAAGCTAAAAACAAATTTAGCTGTATATGGCTGTTGTGATGAAGACATTCTGCTGTCATGGCTATTGTGACGAAAATATTCTACTGTCATGGATTTTCTAACGACAATTCCTGCTCTGCTGAATAATCTAACCACAATTCCTGTTTTTTGAACCAATCTATAGAAAATTCTGCTGTGATAGCTAATCTGACGAAAAATTCTGTTTTAGTGGATATCTGCCGAATAATATTGCTGTGATGAATAATCTAACGAAATTCCTTATTTCATGGATAATCTGAAGAAAAATCCAGCTTTTTAAACTAATCTATAGAATATATCCAAGCAGAAAACAACTTCTGCTGTCATGGCTATTGTGATAAAAATATTCTGCTGTAATCGCTACTGTGACGAAAATTTCAGCTCTGATCAATAATCTAACCGCAATTCTTCCAGTTAGGACGAGTATATAGAAAATTCTGCTGTGATAGCCATCCTGCAGAAAAAGTCTGCCGTGCTGGCTATTCTGTCGAATAAACCTGTTGTGATGGATATTGTAACGAAATTCCTTATATGATGGATAATCTAAAGAAAAATCCTGCTGTTTTACCAATCTATAGAAAATCCTGTTGTTGGAACCAAACTAAAAACAAATTTTGCAGTTATGCTTTTGTGATGAAAATATTCTGCTGTCGTGGCTATTCTGACGACAATATTCTGCCTTCGTGGATTTTCTAACGGAAATTCCTGTTCTGCTGAATAATCTAACCACAATTCCTGCTGTTGGGACCAATCTATAGAAAATTCTGCTGTGATAGCTATTTTGACGAAAACTCTGTTTTAGTGGTTATCTGCCGAATAACATTGCTGTGATGGATAATCTTACGAAATTCCTGATATGATGGATAATCTGAAGAAAAATCCAGCTGTTTAAACCAATCTATAGAAGATATCCGAGCAGAAAACAATTTCTGCTGTCATGGCTATTGTGATAAAAACATTCTTCTGTAATCGCTATTGTGACGAAAATTCCAGCTCTGTTGAATATCTAACCACAATTCTTCAATTTAGGACCAATCTATAGAACATTCTGCTGTGATAGCTATTCTGACGAAAAAGTCTGCTGTGCTGGCTATTCTGCCGAATAAATAAGATGTGATGGATATTCTAACGAAATTCCTTATATGATGGATAATCTAAAAAAAAATTCTGCTGTTTAAACCGAACTATAGAAAACCCTTCTGTTGGAGCCAAGCTAAAAACAAATTTTGCTGTTAGCTGTTGTGATGAAAATGTTATGCTGTCATGGCTATTGTGACGACAATATTCTGCCTTCATGGATTTTCTAACGGCAATTCCTGCTCTGCTGAATAATCTAACCACATTCCTGCTGTTGGGACCAATCTATAGAAAATTCTGCTGTGATAGCTATTTTAACGAAAACTCTGTGTTGGTGGTTATCTGCCGAATAACATTGCTGTGATGGATAATCTTACGAAATTCCTGATATGATGGATAATCTGTAGAAAAATCCAGCTGTTCAAACCAATCTATAGAAGATATCCAAGCAGAAAACAACTTCTGCTGTCATGGCTATTGTGATGAAAAAAAAATATTCTGCTGTAATCGCTATTGTGACGAAAATTTTAGCTCTGTTGAATAATCTAACCACAATTCTTCCAGTTAGGACCAATCTGTAGAAAATTCTGCTGTGATAGCTATTCTGACGAATAAGTTTGCTGTGTTGACTATTCTGCCGAATAAACCTGTTGGGGTGGATATTCTAACAAAATTCCTTATATGATGGGTAATCTAAAGGAAAATCCTGCTGTTTTACCAATCTATAGAAAATCCTGTTGTTGGAACCAAACTAAAAAGAATTTGCTATATAGGACTGTTGTGGTGAAAACATACTGCTGTCATGGCTATTGTGAGGAAAATATTCTGCTGTCATGGATTTTCTAACGACAATTCCTGCTCTGCTGAATAATCTAACCACAATTCCTGCTGTTGGGCACCAATCAATAGAAAATTCTGCTGTGATAGCTATTCTGACGAAAAAGTCTGTTTTGGTGGCTATCTGTCGAATAATATTGCTGTGATGGATAATCTAACGAAATTCCTGATATGATGGATAATCTGAAGAACATTCCAGCTGTTTAAACCAATCTATAGAAAATATCCAAGCAGAAAACAACTTCTGCTGTCATGGCTATTGGGGTAAAAATATTCTGCTGTAATCGCTATTCTGACGAAAATTTCAGCTTTGTTGAATAATCTAACCACAATTCTTCCAGTTAGGACCAATCTGTAGAAAATTCTGCTATGATAGCTATCCTGCAGAATAAGTCTGCTGTGCTGGCTATTCTGCCGAATAAACCTATTGTGATGGATATTCTAACGAAATTCCTTGTATGATGGATAATCTAAAGGAAAATCCTGCTGTTTAAACCAATCTATAGAAAATCCTGCTGTTTAAACCAATCTATAGAAAATCTTGCTGTTGGAACCAAGCTAAAAACAAATTTAGCTGTATATGGCTGTTGTGATGAAGACATTCTGCTGTCATGGCTATTGTGACGAAAATATTCTGCTGTCATGGATTTTCTAACGACAATTCCTGCTCTGCTGAATAATCTAACCACAATTCCTGTTTTTTGGACAAATCTATAGAAAATTCTGCTGTGATAGCTAATCTGACGAAAAATTCTGTTTTGGTGGATATCTGCCGAATAATATTGCTGTGATGAATAATCTAACTAAATTCCTTATTTGATGGATAATCTGAAGAAAAATCCAGCTTTTTAAACTAATCTATAGAAGATATCCAAGCAGAAAACAACTTCTGCTGTCATGGCTATTGTGATAAAAAGATTCTGCTGTAATCACTACTGTGACGAAAATTTCAGCTCTGATGAATAATCTAACCCCAATTCTTCCAGTTAGGACCAGTATATAGAAAATTCTGCTGTGATAGCCATCCTGCAGAATAAGTCTGTCGTGCTGGCTATTCTGTCGAATAAACCTGTTGTGATGGATATTCTAACGAAATTCCTTATATAATAGATAATCTAAAGAAAAATCCTGCTGTTTAAACCAATCTATAGAAAATCCTGCTGTTTAAACCACTCTATAGAAAATCCTGCTGTTGGAACCAAACTAAAAACAAATTTAGCTGTGTATGGCTGTTGTGATGAAAATATTCTGCTGTCATGGCTGTTGTGATGAAAATATTCTACTGTGATGGATATGCTAATGACTATTCCTCCTCTGCTGAATATACTAAATAATCTAATGACAATTCCTGCTGCGGGAACAATCTATAGAAAATTCTGCTGTGATAGCTATTCTGATGAAAAATTCTGTTTTGGTGGCTATTATGCCGAATAATTCTGCTGTTCTGATGATTAATCTAGCCACAATTCCTGAAACGAATGATGATCTTCGAAAAAATAATGTTGTTGGGTGCAATGTATAGAAAATCCTGCTGAGAACGAATTATTCCTATCGAGACCAATCGATAGAAAATTCAGCTGTGGTAGCTATTTTGACCCAAAATTTGTGATGGCTATTGTGCCGAATAATTCTGCTATGATGGATAATAATCTAAAGAAAGAAATTCCTGATATAATTGATATTCTAAAGAATCTAACGGAAATCCTGATGTGATGGATATCTAAACCAAAACCCTCTGTTGGGACCAATCTATAGAAAATCGTGTTGTGGGAACTAATCTGAAAACAAATTGTGCTGTGATGGCTATTCCGACGAAAAATTCTGCTGGGCCGAACATTCGCAGTTTCTTTAAGACTCTTATGGGGGCTGTTTTAGTTTTCAACTGTATGTTTTATAGAATAATATTCCATGCAGTATAAAAAAAACCCGTTTTAAAACGTTTATTTAAAGCCGCTTTAACAGACACTGCATACAACTGATATGTCCATAATTTGGTTGTTGTTTTTTTTTGTGTGTTTTTTTATACGATTACATTGTCACTTTGTAAAGTGCCCCTAAACACGGAATATGAAAGGGGGCACTATAAATATGCTGCAATAATAATAATAAATATGATGTAATAGTAATAAATATGCTGTAATAATTTAGTAATAAATATACTGTAGTAATCTAGAGAAAATCTTATTGTTGAGACTAATCTATTGAACATCCTGCTGTGAGTGCCAATCGGAACCATTATAATTAATTACTGCTTTGAGGGGTGGGGTGGGGCAATCTTTAGAGAATAATGGTGGGGGCATTAATCTTAAGAAAAATTTTGCTGTGAAAGCCAAACTGAACAAAGCACTCTCAGACTTGTTCGCCTTATTTTAACTAAGATATAGCCCTGTATAAAACCTTGGCTGTTTTAATGCATCAAATAGGCATACATGAATAAGAAACAATGTGCAAAGTTTTGAGTTTGGGGATCAAAGATATTTCTTATAAACAGTAATTGAAAGTTGAGTAAATTATTAACTTAAGCCTGAGAATGCTTAGTGAACTCAAGGCCCGACGTGATGGATAATCTAAAGAAAACTTTGTTGTGGGGGCTAATGCGAATAAAAATTCTGCTGTGACTGGCAATCTATATAAAATCATTGGGACCATAGAAATACTAATATTATTATAACATGCAATATTTAAAAAATCGTGCCGTGGGCGCTAATAAAAAAATCATGTTGTTGGGACCAATGGAGAAAATACTGCTGGGGGCATTCTAAATAAAAACAATCCTGCTGTGAAAGCCAATATAACTATGGTGTGTGTGTGTGTGTGGATGTGGGGTGGGGGGTATAGAAAAATTAAAACATTGAATGTTTATCTATTTCTTTCGTGACTTTTTGTGCATGTGCGGGGAGGGGGATTAATGGCATTATGAGCCAAAGACAGATTGTCAAAGTTACGGATATAAATATGGCTATATTAGTTTATGGTTCTACAATGTACTTTAAATTCGTGGCCTGGAATAGCAGTAGAACAGGTTTTAACATTTATGTGGTCTGCCTCCAGTTGTTAGAATTATTTCCCTTGATATTTCTAAGGTGAAGGCTGACAGCTGTCAATCATTCTGCACTGGTGTGTATGATGCCTGTCACTTTGTGGTAGCTCTGAAATAGTGCTTACCATATTTTATACCCATGTGTAAACTGATCATCGTTGCCTATCGATTCCGTTTGCCAAAAAACTGCAAGAAAGCGTGATAGGCACAACCATCGGTTGTTTGCTTGTGCGTTTTTTTATGGTACTAGCTGTAAATTTATAAAAGATTTCAGTACAAATGTGACAACGGAATGTTTTGCTAACCTCCCCCTTTATCGAAGTGTTGCGATTGAATTTCTTTAATTTAGATCATCCAGACAGGCCTGATACTTTGTAAATATTTCCTCTTTCTGTTTTGTTCTGTAAATCAATCATGGCTAAGGCATAAACTGCGCAAAATACAGGACTATCGAGGCGCACAATAAGCAACCTACCAAGAAAAATTTAATTTAGGTAATGTCATGATGACTGTCATTTACCCAAATATGAAATGGTTAAAGGATGTGGTGGGGACCATGAATTAATGTACCGTACTGGGAATTGATACTATTAAATACTAAAATAGTCAGCTTGTAAAATCTAAACAACTAATAATAATAATAATGTCACAGGTGCAATGATAGCAAAGGGTCGTTTGACTGATCTGATGTGTAGAAAAAACTGTGGGGCTCCTTTAATTATTTGAAGGAAAATAGTGTGGCATTGGGCTACTATGGAAGCGGACTCCACTATTAATTATAATAACAGAAATCTTTCAGATTACTACATAAGGTTGCCATAAAATAAAAATAAATTATGTGAATCTTTCAGATGGTGAAGCATTTCAAAGTCTGGTTCAGGCCAAGACAGTTACTATTATTTTCAATGGAAGACGTGATCTCGCTTTAACTCAAAACATAACAAAGAACATGACTTGCTATTGGACTCCAAGCCCTTTAATTCATGTATCAATATTTATGACTTACTGTAATTGATGACACATGTGTATGTAGGCCTATTTTGTTGACACCCCAAATCCAAAACACAATATTAAATTTTTTGGCTACTGGCAACCTATAACCATGGACCTCATGTATTATAAGGTCCATGCTATAACATTCAATAGTAGCCTACTCACTGGGCCAAAGAAAAGATATAACATAATTATACAACCCATGTTCCCCAGAAAATTACATGTAAATGCATAAGGACATTTGTCATTTCAAGGATGCCTGTATTAGCTAATTATTAATGACGAGGTTATAAATGGTAAATATTTTCATATTTTATGTTTGCAGGGATGGTTAACCTTAAAGATATAAAAATGACTGAATTGTTGAAAACTGTGTGTTTGAAATACCAAAAAAGTGTCAGTGAAAACCCAAATGTTATTGGTCAGGTGGAGACAGGATTTCGACTTTTATCCTACATTGTTGCAGGACGTTTCCAAGAATCACAGATTATATCAGAACTGATGTATTCTGCCTCAAATCTGCTTGTACTCATGAACGATGCTATCCTTAAAGGAACTTCCAAGATAGAACAAATCTTACCTTTGTCTATTGAACGTTTAATGCGATATTTGACCATCATTGAGTATATTGAAGTATTTGTGGAAATAACAGCTTTAAGAATGAGTGGGAGTATTGGTAGGTGGGTTGTGATACTTGTAATACAAATAGCTAAGGCAGCGTTTCGTTTAATTCTGTTAACCAGATATAATGCTGGTATCCAACCCACACCACCTATTACACCTTTAAATCGAGAGTGGATTATAGAACAGTCGAGATCAGGCCACCAAAGCACCACAACAGATGATACTATCCCCAGTGACCAGTCTGTGCCTGAGACGACTTTCAAATTGACAAGGTCAGGCAGAACCATTCGTAAATTAGAAGCAACTCCAGCAATGCATTTACGAAAGTGGAATTTACCTGTAGAGAATAAATCCAGTAAAGAGAAGCATACAATTTTAACTCCCACAGTTCTTGACAGACAAAGATTATGGGCTGAAGGAATTCATATCATAAAACCTTTGATACATTTAGCCACTTTGTACAAATGTGGCCAGGCATCTTGGAAACCATGGTTACTGTCTTGTGGATTTGATATTTCCAGTCTATGTATCATGGGAGAGCCTTTTGATTTAAATTCCAATGAAAAAGGAGAATTAAGAAGAAGAACATTCATGCTTTTGTTTTATCTTCTTCGGTCACCATTTTTTGATAGGTATTCACAGGCAAAGATCATCTTCATGTTGAAAATATTAGCAGATAATATTCCAGGAATTTCATTACTGATCCGACCATTTATCGAATACCTTCCACAGTGGCAGAAGTGCTATTTCTATACTTGGTCATCATAAGAAATATATATTTTTTATTTTTTATTAAAGAGACATTTTAAATTCTAAGCTTTAATTTAAGAATGAAATTAATGTTTGTATATATAAGCAATTTCGTCTTTCAAAAATCAGATTAATATTTTAAGTATGTCTAAAATTCTTTGACCTACATGTAAAGTGAATTTTAATAAATTGGATAATAAATAAAGTGATTACACCACTTTGTCCAATGATTTTAATTAGATCCTAAAATATGCACGCCTTGCTCATGCTATAGCAGTGTTGGACTATAGTGTTTTCTCAGACCAATAATATGTGAGATGAAATAAGGATTAAGTTGGGTTTCCTAATACTATTACATGTGCACGACAATGCATACACAGCACGTCAGGTTTTTGTCACATCTTAAAGACTAGAGGCTGTTCATTGATACAGACTCTCTATCCTGCACCATGGGCAAGAAGAAATCTTGCTAAAAATACCCTGAGGAAATTTCGAAGCCAACACCCGGATCAATTGCTTAACCTGGTTATTCACACGTAGCCGTCCACGGTTTTGTAGACTACGGATTGCTGCATTCTGGAAACGATCGGCCAATCTCTTGATCGTAGTATGACGAAATCCAAACCTTCGGACAATGGCTCTGCATATCCCGTTGAATCGAGTCAATGGTGCTAACCCTGACTTAAAGCCACATTTTATATCCCACGTCTGTACCATAGATCGTATTATTTTCAACATTCCCATTCAGTATGTGGTGAGAAAGAGATCTGATCGATTATATTATGATTCGGCGGTTTTTCAGATCTTTCAGAAAATCGTTGACACACTAATAAAGGCTTTTTTATCGACTTGCCAAATTGATTTGAATTTAGTAGAGATGTCATGTGACTATATAGTCGATTTCAAAGTACTTTATCGAATTAGTTAAATGCTCCGATTAGCTGTAAGCAATTTTTGTGGCTGGACACCGTTGAAAAAAACAAGTGACCACCCGATCAAATCGTCAAATCGCACCCTGAAGTGATTTGACGATTTGATGTAATCGCTTCGGAAATCGGTGTCGATAAATTTGTTGATTAGGGTAACCAATTTGAATTAGATGGACGTTAAAGATGAAAATGTGATTGAATGCAAATCCTTTGGTCGATAAAAACGCCTTTAATAAAATGAATGTGTGGGGATTTGTCCGGAATTTAATGTTCAAGATTCTGTAACTGTAATGTTATTGACAACTAAACTCAACTACTGCATTAAACACTCCAGCCATGCAGTAGCAGAGCTGGGGACAATACACCCTCCACCACAAGCATTACCCCTTCGCACGATGTCTGTATTGTCTTTTGTGGCCCTTGGGTTTGTCACCATGACCCAGCCCCACCCTCCCTTCCCGTATCGACCGAAAAAACACAATAAAGCGGAGCAAAATTTAACCCTTCCACAAAAAAACCAGTTGTTTTTTTTGTACAAAAATAAAATTGGGTATGGTGTCCTTTTTTTCTCAAAATCTAATACCGTAAGTGCTTCCTACGAGATAAAAACACAAAAGTCCCTTTAAGGTCAAACAACGACCTTTCGTTTCGTGGTGCACGTGCATTTCAAAGCGAGTCTTCGTCTGATGTAAACAGTGTTTTGTGGGATGAGAATAATGAGAAGCTGACGAGCACAAAGTTATGGAGAAAATGGTATTTATATTATGATTACATACGCTTCCAATTACGTTAAGGTTGGATTTGAATGATGTTACCCCTTGAACGCGTATTATCCGGGTGTTTGCAACATAGCTCTTAGAAATACAGTTGTTAGAACAAGTCAACGGGCTAACATGGTTAAACGGCAGAAAAAAATTTCGAAGGTGTGGACCGAAATGTATGACGAATAAATTGTAAGTTATCTGGAAAGGCGCAATTCTTGTTTACCATTCCCATACCTTTTTATCGATCACAATAAATAAACGTTTCTTACTGTCCTCCACATATGGATTTCAACCGTCCATCCTAACGCATATTATTCTAGTATGCAGTTGTAATATTTAAATCAGAAATCAATTATTGGCAAGTAAATACAGAACTTGTGACGGTTTTTTTTTCAGAGAAATTTTGGAAAGTATATTAGTGCAATACTGTGGGTAATAGTATTTGGTATTTGTGACGTAAACTGTTGGGAAAGAGGAGTGACAGGTGGGTCTAACGTTTTGGACACTGAGCTAAACCAAACACTAAACCAAAAAAGTCCTTTACTGCTGAACTAATTAAGAATTTCTGCCGATTTGTCTAGACCCCCAACCATTTCATCATTTTACAAGGAAGCCACCAAAATCCATTATAATTTCAATGAATAAATGCCTGCGCCAAAACCGATTCATCAACATTACAGTTTTAAATCTGACAAGTGACATTCCATTACGTTTTCATTTGCCCGTTAAACCCCATTTCATTTCTAATTAAGACACAAAATGCCTCGAAATTCCAGTATGCACTTTTAAGTCAAAGAGTTCGTTTTAATGTTAGCCTTTTATAGCAAATGCTCAATGGTCTTGAAGAGTAAAACGCCCCATTATCCCATTCGGCACAGAAAAGTAGGACGTTAATAAACCCCCATTTCGTCTCATTTTGTAGTTATTTCATCCAACAAGACATTAGACCCGTTCTATTCGTTTTTCTCATTAAAATTTTTTCGGCTAATAGCACACGCAATAAGAACGAATTTTAAAGGCACCAGAAAATTAAGGAATCTATTTTACATTCCGTTCCCTTAAACCTTTATTCAGGTTAGATTTTAAGAATCGCCATAAATAGAATTTTGTAGTTGCTCACATTACGTGTGGGACTTCCTATTAGAATCCACTAGCCAATTGTGAAGGCAGTTTTGCAACTTTTGTCATTTTATCTGGTTTTAGATATTGCTTTAGGATATAATGTGACTTATTCTAACGTAGCCAGTGAAGGTTATTCAACAATTATTTTGGATGGTTTAGAACTTATTAACAGTAATGTATCGGGGTTTCACATCACAATAGCAGAGGATGACTGTACTATAAGATTTGAAATATGGGATAAAATATCCAACTCTAACTACAGATTATGGAAATATAAGGAGTTTCGAGGTAACAAGGGCTATCACGAGGTAGGTACACACATAGTCTACCAACTCTTTAGACTGTCAGTTTACATTCATTAATTATATTTCCGGCGTGTTTACCCGTTTTCAGGGATGCAGAACGGGGGGCCTGACAAGGACATCTGTCTAGCGTTCGGATGGGACGAAAAACAGAGGTCCCGTGTACACATTAGCGTGCACGTATAAAATCCCTTAGAATTTGGAATTCGATATAAGAGTAGGTCGTAGCGCCGCTGCCCGGGCATAATTTCCCTCATAGGACACTGTATGGCGTATGCCCGTCTTCCATTAGCCCAGGTAAGGTGCAGAAGAGTAGGACGTTAAACCCCATTTCATTTCATTAATTATAGGGAGGGTTATATTGGCATCCCTTTGGATCCGAGAAAGAGAGAGAAAGGTGAATCTGTCTTCCGCTCAACACAACTAGTTCATTTCGGTACTAACATGCGGTACATTATATTTCGATAATTCACTTGCGCGTAGGTCTTTGTCAATGAGCCAACCCTACCTTTGTTCATGTACAATCTTTTGATCGAAACTTCTTTAATAGTGGCCTGTGATTTGAACGCATGGAAAGAGATTTGTGTGATCAGTTCAGACTTTTTTGAAATCACGCTGATTTTTTTTTCTTTTCTTATCGTATTTAATCAATGTTCTATGTCTTGTATCAATCAGGTGGAACTATTAGACCAGGAGAAGTTTTCTGTCACAGCCAATCAAAAATTAGGATTCAGCAGTTTGAAGGCATCTTCAACGTGTGTGGGCTATCTGTATGTTCGAGATAAAAGACGATCACAGACCATGTTTTATTCCTTCAAGACGAAACCTAGACCAGCAGTTGGTCAAACTTACTACTTTGATCCTTATCAGACCACATTCTTATTTCCATTAGGAATTATAGTCAAAAGTAATCATGTTTTTTATATTTTTAAAGTCACGATGGCTCCGCGAGTGTGTGGCACAAGAACCTTAAACAATAGTTTGATTCGGTTTCGGTGTAATCCGAGAAAGTTACTTGGTATTGTCCTGTCCGATTTCCTGCAATCATTGGTGCTAGACGGAGGTCTCTCCAGTCGTTAGGATGGTGCGAATAAACGGGGTTAAATTTATATCATTTGCGTCACGGTAAATTTCCACTAACAGAAAGAAAAGGAAATGCAATGTATCAGTAAATCATGTTTAGGGATTCGTCTAGGGCATGATTAAATCTAGTTTTATATTTAATGATTAATTATTGCTCAGGATAACCACTGTAGTGTTTAAGACCAAAATCATAACTATAATGATATTGATCTGTAAACATACGGGTTAATCTAAATTTAACATTTAGGCTACCAAATTTGTAAACTGGTTCTTCACGACTAAATTCGTTTAACGATTCCAATTATAAATTGATGTGGCTTGAACCAGCCCTTAACCCTATTAAGTATTCATTTCAATTCTTAAGATCCTAATATAACCAGCACAACGACATCGACAACAACAACGACTACAACAACTAGACGACCGGATGCTACAGTATCACCTTATACACTCGGCCGTAAGTACACATGTATTGTTATTACAATAGTTATTGAAAAAGATCAACTCCGATTACGGCTATATTCCCGGCTGACAGAGAAGAACCATCCGAAAATTTCAAGCCCAACTTTGTAACTTGTCAGGTGACGGCTGGTGGCTGAAATTGAAATGATGTCTATCCATTTTGACTAAATTCTTAGTTCCACCCCTGTACAGTGATGGGCACGTAATAGAACCATTGGTACTCAAAATAGATGAAGAGTAAAAGGGGGGGGGGGCGCTGTTCTCACATAGCATTGGTATCCGCACACTCCTCGCAGTGTTTCGTTTCATTAGAGTTAATCCCACTGATGTAATGGAAACTAATTTCTGTTCCAAATTATGACTGGTCAACAGTCCGATTAACAACCAATACAGCTAACTGCGTAAGAATATTATTACGCATTAAACAGAGCTCCAGATTGGACCAATTAGGTTTACATAACGTTACCTCATGACTCAAGATTTTATTATGCCTAATAATTAACCATTTCATAGCAGAATATTACAGAAAAACTAATTGTGTGACAAGCGAGGCTATCTAAGCGGATACAATGTAAACAATACTGTTTGCAGACGTTTTTAATACCTTAAATCACGGTCCAAATTTTTAGCTGAGACCCCAAATTTGAACGAAGGGCTGTAATGTTGCTTGGGATGAATAGATTTGATATAACGGGGAGAATAGGCATACTCCTCGAAAACTCAAGTATCAGAAGCCAAAATCCACCAATGGCCGGAGAGGGATTTCTCGCGTTATTGATTAAGTGACTGACATGAACGTTGCTTTGGGTGTTTAATTAAAGTGGGAAGTCCTGCGAATCATAGAAATAAAGAAATATCTATGTTTGTTACAGATACTATAGACTTTAGCTACAAGTTTCTAAATTTCAGGATTTATTGGTTATAACTACACAACAAATTTGATGAGCAATACAGGTCCCGCTGCCGTTGTTCACCATGGGCTGAAGCTTGAAGACGGAACCGTTATTGGTTTTAGATTCCGAAATGCACAGTTAAATTGTCGGATCAGACTGCAGATATGGAGAAAAGTGGAAGTGACAGAAAAGTATTATAATTATACTTTAATTTATGAAAAGATTTATACAGGAGACCGAACTGGTCTCATTCACGTACGTCTTTTTATAACTTTGAAACCGTAATAGACCATACAGTACAGCTGCCAATAAAAGAGATCGCAGTGATCTTCAAATCTCCATATTTTCATAGTATGCTGAACATATAGTTTAAATGTACGGCGTATATATCTATTATCCATACAGATATCTCAATCCTTACTATTGCAGCTACGTTTACAACCAAGTAATTACTTCAAAATACAAGCATCTGATAGACTTGGATTTACTACGGAAGACCAGATTAATAGCTGTGTACCTTATTATTATGTCCAAGATGTGCTTAGATCACAAAGCATTAAAAAGGCATATCCTAACAGAAACTATGCTCGTCTGTTTGACACTGTCAGCTTTCCGCCATTTCAAACCACCAAGTTATTTGCTATTGAAGTAGAATTACTAGGTATGTAAGAGTTTTCCTTCAAATAATTTCCTAATTCAATCTGCTACCCAATTAGTCAATCCCTTAAAGTTTGAGTCAGTGTTAATGAAATCTGTAATTGAAAAAGAAAAATATTAGTGTCAAGTCATATCTTCTTTTCTCAAGTGCAAAAGCGTCTTCATTATCTAATACATGTATTTTATTGACGGTGTCCATGAACGTAAATTTGTTTAAAGAAGGCGGTTTTCACATCACACAACACAAACACATAACATTCAACCAAACGACGATTTTTAATCGCCCAAGGTGCAGACGAGTAGGACGTTAAACCACATTTTAAACGCCCATATTTTCATGTGGACGTATAATAATGTGGTCGCCCCTGTACATCCAGACGTCCGTCCACAATTGTTTGTGGTCACTCTACAGATCACAATTTTTATCCGATTGCAACAAACTTGAAATAAAGAGTTATCTCCCGACGATCTTGGTTCCTTTCGATATTGGCATGTATCGGGTCGTAACTTCATGGATTATGGCCCCCGATTGTACGTTTTTAGCTTGTGGACCCTAAAGAATTCACCATTTTCAAAGATTGGCCATGTCCTGTATGACAAGCTAGAAATCGTGTAACAAGAACATAGATTTATCCGATCTATTAACTTGCTGTAAGAATATACATATGTAGGTGTCGAGTAAACAATCTTGAGTATGTATAAATTAGCGTGCAGTTTAAGCTGTGAGAAATTTGTTTTCTAATAAAATGCAAATCACGCACTGTTGCTTTTTAACTTTAATATTACAGTATTGTCACAAACTGGTGAAACTGGACCTCGTGGTTTTCAAGGAATTGCTGGAGACTTTGGAGCTAGAGGAAATCGGGGTGATGTAGGTTTACGGGGTGAAAAGGGGACACAGGGAGATTTGGTAAGCTATCTACATTGAAACTGTTCAGCTATAAAACACCATCTTCTCTTTATTCTAGACACTTATTTATGTTGTTTTATCATACCAGTAATGCTGAAATTACGTTTTGTTCGCTGAATAATCATAATTACTAGGCCTGACCATGTGTGGATGTTTTGATTTTAGGGAGACCGTGGTGAAATTGGGGATGGTGGCGATAAAGGGCCACAGGGAAATACTGGCCTGGTTGGTCTAGAGGGTCCCAGAGGATCCGATGGAACGATCGGACAGAAAGGGATACGTGGAAACACGGGCCCAATCGGAGATCGTGGATTGATAGGGGATAAGGGCATTGTTGGAGATCGTGGAGATTATGGAGAAAAGGGTCCCCCAGGAGAAACTGGATTTACGGGTTTGACTGGTGATGCACAACGGGGAATACCCGGGGAAACTGGTATAGTTGGACCAATCGGATCAACAGGATTGCAAGGATTGAGTGGTGAAATTGGTGCAGATGGAGCTAATGGTGGACCAGGACCTGTTGGTGTTGATGGTGTATATGGACCTAAGGGACCCATGTGGTCACCATTAAGTAAGTAGCGTTTGCTAAATGATGCGAATTATCGATACAAACTACTAGGGTGTATCATTAAAATTGCACAATCGCCACATTTGGTTTTTGATCACCCAGTACTACCTTAGAAATCAGTCTTTTAATCGCTTAGTAGTATACATGTATATAAGAAATAAAGTAATGATCAAAGTGGGGTTGAGATAATGTCTAGCTTTTAATGCAATATATATTGTAAAAAAAAACTTTTTTTTTCTAGCTGTGGATTTTTGCTCTAAGTCAGGATTGAAATGTGAACATCACTGTTTAGATACACCCCTTGGTGCTAAATGTGGCTGTAAACCTGGTTATTTGGTGTCGGAAGATACGAGGTGTTTAGGTAAGAAAGGCTTTGAATCTAGAAACAAAAAGCTTTGGTCATCTAGTCCAAAAACAATTGTCCACAAACTCTTACGTTTTTGTCATAATAGCTAAACGATACACGACCTCGATGCTGTTTATAGAGTGCATTTTAAAGCCGGGCGTAGATGATGGATGTACATGCCTCACTTATCCCTGGTGGCATTTTTCTCACCAAAAAATGATTTTGGGTGGGTAAGCATTGGTGTGTCTATATTCCCCAAAGCATTTTTGATTAGCCACATTTAGATATCGGTTATGCGCGGCCTTCCTTTTTCGTAGGTCTACTAAGGTGACTTCCAGACTAATCAAAACATAGTAGACTGATCCTCTGGTTTGTTTTGCATGTACTTAACATTATATAACAGAAACGGGCAATGACTGAGCTTTCCGGAAGTATCTAGTTCGTTTCAATTCAAGACCCTAATACTGCCGAGAAATCACTATATCAAAGCGCGCAAGTAGACGATTTCAAACATTAACCACTAGGTAAGGGACATGGCCACCGTTCCCAGAGAAAGTATTTTCTTATATAGCCTCCCCGTAGAACGTATAGCAATAACCAATAAACTGATAATGCTTGTAAACATGGGTTCAAGAATATTATGAGTCTTGTATATTACTTTTTTCTACAGAAATCAACGAATGTCATATAGAAAATGGTAACTGTCAATATGATTGTGTTAATACACCTGGAAGTTATCATTGTGACTGTCCCTTAGGATTGAGACTTTCTAATGATAGTCATAAATGTGATGGTATGTAATTTCTGCTAAAAAGGGGAAGCGGGGCTGTAAATTGGATGTGTCTCCCCTGCCGATTTTTCCTAACCTCTGGCTTCACTATCAGATTACGTACTTACAGGGATATATAGTGAAGTATATAATATCTGATTTTTTTTGGGGGGTGGGGGGTCGACACAATGGCACCTAAACACTATTTAACCATCAATAGTAATCATAATGTATCGAAATTCAGAATTTATGTAATCGTACATACGTTTTAAACGCAAGTACTCAATTTCGCTGGAGAACACCGCACAATCTGTCTGGCAGTGGGCATTCAGGATTCCTGTGGTGGTACTGAACAACTCCAAAGCTGTTTTAGGTAGTACAGATTTCAGCTAATCCAGCCTAGCCGTTGACTAGAAATTAGATAACTCTTGTCAATGATACTCCAACACCACACATGTCTTGTAATTAGATAGCTCTGTCAGGGGTACCCCATCACTAGAAATGTCCCCCAGAGTGTGTTTGTGATACCTGAAGATGTGCGGTACACTGCTGTGCTAATTTCATGTAGAACACTTTTGAGGTAATGTAGACTAGTTGAGGGATATCGCATTTTGGGCGTGGAATACCACACCCACCGCCAGAAACCCGACAGACTTGCATTTTGATGATACCAGATATACACGCATATAGAAGAAAATTGGTACACTTTTCAGCTAGGTTGACCACCTTAGCTCCCGGTCTATTGGAGATTGCACAGAAATCTTCCTTTTCTATGCTTTAAGATTATAATAGTTTTGTTACGCTTTTTCAGATTATGATGAATGTGCTGGTGGTAAAACAACCTGTAAAGTTAGTCAACTATGTATTAATTTATGGAATGGTTATTATTGTGCTGGACCGTTTGAGAAAACATCAAGTACTTCGACAGGTGGTTCTGCCTGTAAGTGGTTATCCATAACGAGTACCGCATCCTTCAAAAAAAAACTTAACTCAAAAAGGGCATACTAGTTTGGTATTTTCTATTTGACCTAAACCTACTCAGCACTCACTGCCCATTTCGAAATTAATTTGTCCTGTGTGGACGTTGAATCTTAGTCAATTCAATATCTCATGTCTCGGACTTTCAGTTTTCTCACAGATTTATACCATTTTATTTCTATAGACTTAAATCACGATGGTTTGAGGAGAATACTTGGAACATTTCATTCCTGACCGCATATTTAATTCCACTAACCATCCCCTTTTTCGGAAATTCGGTATATAGACTTTGGGAACAATGGTAGAATACTGAAAATCACTTCCCAGTGCAAAATTAAGTTTTCAGTAAAAGAGAAACGTATATTATTGGTATAAATGGTTATTCGAAATCTATTGATTTATTTTTCAGCTGCTCAGACTGGAAGTGGTAATGTCAACTTAGTCACCAGAGCAGTTGTAATTGGGTTTTTACTCTGGTTAATTATTATAACTATTTTAACTATTATGGCCCTTATATTAATGATACCAGAATGTCGTGAATGTTGTGCTGGTAAACCAAATTATCCGCCACCGGCGACTTCGAGAAGGCCACAGTTCTATTATCCCGCCTTTTTCCCACGTGTTAGTTTGGACCGGCGTCCCAGTGCCGACAGAATGGATATCTTAGAAGCCAGACAGTCGCGAAGTGAACATATGGACAGACATGACAATGATGGAATAATTAATGAAGCACATATTCACGATGCTAACCCAAGAAGTGAATTTTAATAAAGTTAATATAACTTATTTGTTGTTCACGTTTATTGAAGATGATGGTTGACTGGTGGAGGGCTCGACTCGGTTCATTGGGCATGGGAATAAATTAGAACTATAGTGTTGCCTGTCTTTAATTTAAAGGGATGCTTCATTTTTTTATACGCCAACTTTGAAATACGGTCGTATATTGTGGTCACCGCCGTTTGAGCTGGCTGGGTGGCAATTTTTGGACAGTACCTGTTCTTATCTAAAATTGACAGTGAATAGAATGAGTTTTAGAGTCTTGCTAACACAAAACTTCGGTCTAATGGTGTTTTGGCTCCTTATTTATCTTATCTCGGAAAAAGATTTGTTTCTGAAACGTTTTGTGTAGGAATTGTGGACAATCTGTGACTATAGTGCTGAAAGGAAGCCATAATAGGCCAGGTGACGACATGTTTAGAAAAGTTTAATTTGTCGCATAAAGTTACATACTGAACCACTATTTTCCGTTCATAACGACCCTAAGGCATTGTAACAGTATCAATATTGGTGATGTTCATAAAATTGAAATTGCCAATAAATTTGAGTGTTAATAATGTGCCTTTAAGCGCCTTTATTTAACTGCAAAATTGTGATGATCCATAGGTTTAAAAAACCACACACCACGTTGATTTTCCGTTCATGTTTATATCTCATTACTTTTAAGGTATGGATAATATTGTTTTGAGAAGAAAAAAATGTTATCGTAATGCAAACCCGCCGTAGGGTCTATTTTATTGTCTTTATCTGATGAAACTTCATTTATGTTTAGTATAGTACTTAATAGTTTACATTATTATGGTTGCAAAATCAGGCGCGGATCCAGAGGGGGGCTCCAGGGGGTCCGGACACCCCCCCCCCCCTGCTCAGGCTTGAAAATTTTATTGGCGATTTTTAGACCTGTAATTTTGGAATTTACCTTCCTGAAATACGTCATAATGCACCAAATTGAATCTAATTTACCAAATTTATCTGGGGGGAGGGCCCCCAAAACCCCCCACCGCAATTATCAAACCTAGACCCCCCCCTGCAAAAAATCCTGGATCCGCGCCTGAAAATATCGAGAAGCAGATAAGCCATGGTAGGTTGCATGAATAAAGGTGTTTCGAGTGGTTGCATTTCGATTTTTAACACATCCCAAGTTGATCGTTTGTCTCATTGGACATCGTCAAAGGACATGGTTTTAATATCTTTTATTCATGAATGTATCTTACAAGTATCGGATTAACATAGGCAAATAATGTTTACTGGGTTCCAATAATGTTCCATACCAAGGGGACCAAATTTTAAATAAGTTGCCGGCCATACCTCTGCGATTATAAAGAAAAACATATATCTATTGTACATAAAAACTTAACATAACTGCTAAGTTATGACCCGACCATTAATATTGACTGGGATATGACCATTTGAATCGGGGTACCTATTCGCAAGGTATAAAACTACTATATATGGCGATTAATAATCTTTCATCTGATTTATTCTGAGGTGGGCGGCTGGTCACCGGACCCAAATTCTGATAATTTATTGGTCAAATTATAACACAAAAAAAAAAATTAAAAAAAACCTTTGTCCACTGAGAATAATTGTGCATAAACGGCATCTTTCACATAATATATTTAATATAATGGTATTGTTGTGCAATCAACACGTCCAGTCAACCGTGGTTATGTTTTCAACCTACGCTTTTTTTTATGAATTTCGTTACCCTACATTAAATCCCTTTGCAATACAACCCATAGTATTTTTATATTATTATATGACCTCAACTGAATAACGGAAAGATTGTCGTCCCAAGAACGTAATTTAGATTGAAGTGGATGGTTGATATTTTCAGTAACTGTACAGTTTTAGAAAATGTAAGTAGCTAAAACAATATGTATAATGAGTCTGATTAAAATATTATATGAGAGGAATGATATTTTTTATGTCCATTATTTCAACACTTTTGACAGAAATAAATAATGGCGATATACAGGATGAAAATGAAATGATATGGGGTTTAACGTCCTACTGCTCTACTCGTACTAAGCTAATGAAGACGGACATTCGTCATATTCAGTGTGCCGTGATGGAAATTTTGTCGGACAGTGGCGCTATAACGGCCTTCTCTTATAACGAATTCTAACTGAAAGGGGATCTTTAACGCGCAGGACAATGTGTACACGGTACTTCGTAATATCCGAACAACTAGACAGTTCTCATTGTCGGGTCGATATAAAAAATGATAATATTAAATGTCAATAGATCCATTAGATAGACAGATCATATTCAAATTTGGAACAAACCTGGCGGTTCTGCCGATCTTGGTTGTACAAAGCTAGGTACATGCAATAGACGGTAGATGAAGGCTAAATAAACGTGCCGAAATATTTATTAGTATATTACTGTTTACACTAATGGAGACGTATAGACTATTGGTGGTATAAACAATGATATATTAAGTTGCACACAATCCATTTAATTCGCTTGAATTGTACCAGTTTTTGAAATATACATTTACCTGGTTGGTTTGGAAGACGACTAAATTATTTTTTGTAAATTTGGCAGTTGAGTCTAAAAATAAATATATAAATGATAGGCCATTACAACATCAGTTGGTATTTCCCAGAATAATAGGGTAGATCCGGTTACATACAAAGCACAATAATGGAAAAATTGGGGTACTTCATAAACAAGACAAACTACTTGTATAGTATGATATTTGATACGATTTAAAAAGCCACTCCTAGAAAATAAAACAGCTTCCTTGATATTATTAGGATGGACACACTGTTCACGATTGCGTGGCCTGCTTTGTAATGATATTTCTGAACGCAAACCGTTATTATACCTACCCTTCTATCTATATGTGCCGGTTGAGTGAACACTTGATAAATAGTAGCAAATAACATGTAATATTATTAATAAATTTCTTTAGGTACTTTTTGTCCCCGCGTTTCGAAGAAAGCTTAGGACTGTTATAATGGGTCTGTCCGTGGATGGAACGAAAAACCGAGGTCCCGTGTACACATTGGCGTGAACGTAAAAGATCCCTTGGCAGTTGGAATTCGATATAATTATAAGAGTAGGCCGTAGCGCCACTGCCCGGGCAAAAATTCCCTCATAGCACAGTGTATGGCACATGCCGGTCTTCATTCGCCCAGTTTAGGTGCAGAACAGTAGGACGTTAAACTCCATTTCATTCAACTTCATTTCTGCCTGTCACACTTTTTGGGACCACAATAACTCCCCTTCTCATTGAGCGAGAACGTTCAAGCTTACTGTAGCTGTCTACTAGATAAATGCCATGGAGTTCAAGATGAGCAGTTTCTGCTGAGGCAAAGCAGAGATAAGCAATTTGATTGATTGATGCTATGGGGCACGATAACTTTCGTTCTAATAAAGTGATAGTGACGAAGTTCGATAATGAACATTTTCTGCTCAGGGTAAGCAGGCGGATAAGCAATTTGATTGTCCGAGACTTTGGATCGCCATAAATCTCCTAATTGAATTAGAATGTTTATTAGACGAATTCCTCGATGGAGTTGAAAGATTGGCATTTTCTGCTTAGACTAAGCAGAGATAATCATGTTGATTAATTGATGCTTTTGGACACGTTAACTTGTGTTTTATTTAGTGAGAGTGGTGAAACTTGGTGTATCGCTGCATTCCATCAATGGATTGACTACGTTCGACAATGAACATTTTCTGCTCAGGGTAAACAGAGCGATAAGCTACTTAATGAGAGTGGTGAAACTTCCTGCATAGTTTCATTACATCATTACTTTGACAAAGTTCGACGACGAGCATTTTCTGCTGAGGCTAAGTAGAGACTTGAATATAATTGGCCAAGACTTTGGAACACAATATGTTCAAACATGTTGCAGTGGCTATTATTACATGACTGTCTTGATAGTGTTCGATTATGCTCATTTACTAAGGGTCAGCAGAGGTAAGCAATTTGATTGGTTGGGACTTTGGAACACGACAACTTTGGTTATTACTGATGGAGAGTGCTAAAACTTAGTGTATACTGTCACTACCGGGTACTTAAAAACCATGACTGAGTAGTTTCTGCTTAGGCTAAGTTTAATCAGTTGGATTGCTCAATACTTTTCGGGGAGGTTGGGATGGCCTAGTGGTCTAGAGTGCCGCGCTTCGACCTCTAGCTGGCCGGTCACCTCTGGCTTGCGGCTGTGGTTTCGAGCCCTGGTGTGAGCGTATGTGGCATGGAGATAGGGGCGCCTTCTCAACCTCGTGGGTTTCCTCCGGGCACTCCGGTTTCCTCCCACGGCTAAAGACCCCTACGCGCAGGCGAATTATTGAAATAAAGTTGAAAAACCGTATGTTAGTCCCGAAATGACCTGGTTGTGTTGAGTGGACGTTAAACCCCATTTCTCTCTCTCTCTCTCTCTCTCTCTCTCTCTCTCTCTCTCTCAATACTTTTCGAAAAGATAAAAGAGCAATTATTAATATTTGTCATCTATTTAATTTGGAATGGCATCAGGGGACACAATCCTAATTGTTTGCTTGTTAATTCTGTTTTCCAACTATCATTTGATACTATCAGTTTCCGGATAAAAATATATAAAGGGAATTAAAATATGTATTTATATTTACAGGGATATGTTGGAGAAAGGCAGATGCATAGTAATACTATTAACATTCATTATCTCGATACATTCAGTACATGGCCGAAACTTACATCGATATAAAAGACAAAACTTTGACTTTTCCATGAACACACCTAAACCAAATAATTGGCAAAATTTCAACTTTACAATGAACACCCCAGAACTGACAAATAACGCATCCTGCGAAGATGAATGTATGATTCCGTCTGATTTCTGTAAAAATGGAGGAACGTGTTCATTCGATCCAATCCTATGCTCCATATGTAGTTGTCCAGATGAATTCACCGGAAGTACATGTGAGACACGGAAGAAGAATAACCTAGATTTCAGCAGTGAACCCTTTTCTTGTCGCTTTCTGGCGTGTATTAATGACGGAAAGAAGGTGAATACTGATACTGAATGTTACTGTAATTGTACGGACGAGTATACCGGCGGAAGTTGTGAGATTAAAATAGCTGACGTTACAACGTTGGGCGTCAACGCTACTACTGGTACCACAACTACACTGAGACCGGAATCTGAGAGAATTTGTGATGGATTTGAGTGTATACATGGCATATGCAATGTTGATGAAGGGAAATACACGTGTGACTGTGATAAAGGGTACATCGGATATCACTGCACCGAAAAGTGTCAAATTGACTGTAAACATGGTAATTGTAGTAATAATGGCACCCATGACAGATGTGTCTGTGATTATAAGTGGGCTGGAGGTTTGTGTGATGAAAGAATCCCAGAAGATAAGTGTTCAAAATTTACTAAGATAATCGATATTTCTCTTACAGCTTGTATCGTCGTCCAGGTGCTGTACAATAGTTACAGGGGCGGATCCAAAGGGGGTAGGGGTCCAAACCCCACCCTGCTCAGCAACATAAAAAAATTGAATGCCTTCATCGATGAAATTGCATCACAATGTGATCCTATATCATTGTTCAAATTGACGTCAAACGGGACGTTGGATTTCTGTCTTTTAAAAGCTCAAGGGGTATGTATGCCTACGTAATTTAGAGACGATGATGGCATCATGCATTATCAACTGTCAGATTTTCTTAACGGGAGCCTGGCAAACCCCTACTGCAAAACTTCCTGGATCTGCAGCTGAGTTAATTGTTATGTATTACGCGTTGCTTTGATACATAATATATCAGTACAAACTCTTCCGGACACCTGTTACCACTGTTTGTTGTGTATTTCGTACACGATGAACAGTCCATTTGCTGACTACACTACTTTGTCTAACTATTTTGCCTATTACGTTTTTTAGGACTTCGAATTTTGCCTAATGGTTTGGATTGTTCGTACTTGGATTTATTTTATTTATCAGTACGTATCGGACAAATCAAATAAAAACCTACATTGGGTTGAGAAGTACGGTCCCTTAAAATAGATTCCAACATTTGCTAATCGTATATTCTCAGATGTTGGGAAGGGGCAAGTAGAACCTAGAAACTTATGATTATTTGATTTTTTATTTCATTTTATATCATAATTAATCTTTTTCCTTGACTGCGATATAATAATGATTTCGAACTTAATCTGTCTACAGTATAGAAAATGTACATTATTTATACGATACTATAAACCCTTTTAACTTAATTTTCTTTCCAGTGTCTAATGCTTGGGTATGGCATACTGTTGGTGGATGTGTAGGTGCTGTCCTCGTTTTGTTTGTGGTGTTTATCGTTCTAATATACTGGATGTGGAAGAGAAGAGAAATTATAGCCATGAAGATCGTCCATTTCTTTCAACCAGTGGAAGACTTGGGTAATGCTAGGTTTACGCTGGTTAAATTTGATTGATTGTTTCATGTCAATCTGATTAAAACACAGATCCTATTTCAAAATTTCGTTTTACTTGTCTTTACTACACTAGGATCTGAAAGAGTTGTTGGTGTTGTCATTGGCGTGTTCCTGGGTTATGTGAGCGATTAGCCAATGAAACGGTATGTTACGGCGACTTCTTGGCCTTTTGTTGCGATGAACTGTGGGTAAATCACTAGAAACACCATACTGATTGCTTAAGAAATGTCTGACGTCACAGGGCCAAAAGTCGGTCTTTATACCCCTGGCGTGAACTCCAACTATAACTTATCAGATCTTCATGTAGTGTAGGCCATCGAAAGTATAAAAAACGACACGAAATATGGATTGGTTTCTTGTGATATTTCATAGGAACTTGTATGTTGTATTGTGCCCCCCACCCCCACCGTTACATGGAACATACAAGCTCTAATGTTAATAAGCTGTTAAGAAACTGAAAGATGATAATTAATGTAAGACTTAATGAAAATGTTATCTTTATTACGAAATAAACATTATATTTTGTTATCCGAAATGAAATTGGAACGTGATCAGTGAAATCAGTTTCACGATCTGTTGTAGCTCAGCAACGTAAAATACATTTTATTTTAAACTTCCATTTCGTTACAGATGGGATGTTGTTTGATGCCTTTATCTCCTACAAATCACATCCAGACGACGAAGAATTTGTTCTAAAAACGTTATTTCCAAAACTTGAAAAAGAAATGAATTTTAAACTTTGTCTTCATTTCCGGGATTTTGTTGTTGGTGAGAGTGAGTATAGTGTATTTATTTATTATTTACATCCTATTGTTATTCTTATTTCATTCTTGTTTTGTCTTTATTTAACTCTCTGTTCAAAACATAATCACAAATTTGCCTCTAAAAACATTGACTGATGGAATACCAGATCGGGAGTTTTGCAACTATTGGATTAAACTTATGGACTTTTATGTCTGAAAAATATATTATTACTTTATTATTTATTGCCCTCATTTGGCATTGGGGTAACGTCAACGCTGTTTTTGCATTTATATGTATTCTCTTTTCAGCCATAGCCAACAATATTCTATGGGCAGTTCAAAATAGCAGACGTACGGTGCTGGTTATTTCTCCGAATTACCTAGACAGTGAATTCGCGCGTTTTGAGTATCAGACGGCACAGGTTGAAACATTGAGATTACGTCAGAGGATCATACCCATTATGTTCCGGGATGTTCAGAGCAAAACAGACGAAATGGACAGAACACTGAAGAATATCCTGGAAACAATAACCTATATAAAATGGTCCCCAGAAACCAACGAGAAAGAAAACAGCAAATTTTGGAAACGCTTAGTTCTATCATTGCCAAAACGAAGTGATATGGATGGAAGTTCTAAAAACTCTAAAACGCCCCTTGTCTCTATAATATCGACCAATAATGAGTCCAATCAATCATCCGATTCCAGCGTTCAGCTTCCCTCTTACAAAAAATTGGATAAACTCGAACCGGAGTGGACCAATATAAACGGTATGTCCAAAATTAGTGCATAAACAGTCTCATTTGTATACCTGAACAAAAGACAGAACTTACTCCTTGTATACAATACAAAGTGGTTTACAGTGTATGAGTTAAAAGTTCCAAAGTCTCCTAAAAATCTTACACCACTACTACCATCTTTCCGAAGTATGTGCAGTACTCTGTCACACTAAGGACCACGATGGCAAGCCTCCGGACTGACGATGTAGTATAGTTATATTGAACTTAATCATTGCAATGATAAATAATTATTTTGTCGGCGTATTGAAGTATAGAAATCATTATAAACAGGACTACACCCCAAGTCTAAATTTCGTTGGACACTGCCTAGCAACACTGCCCATTTAGAAATGTTAAAGGGCATTCCATATAACTACGGTCATCTTGAAACGAATTTTCTTATGCATTCCCTTTACACAAACTATTGCAAACCCAAAAGTTACCTTTTTACGAAGTCGATGGCATTTCTTTTAGAAGGGGGGATTAGAAATATAGAAATACAAGCTGAAAGTGATTAGAATAAATAAAAAGACGAAAACATACACCTAGATCATCCAAACGACCGTTAGTGACGTGTTCTCATCATATGAAAGATTGTTATATTTCATTGTTTAGAACAACAAATATATTTTGCCTGCACATTGGATGCCATTTCTACATCATCCGGATGGCTAAGTTAACTTCCTTGGGTTATACTCTTTACATAATGTGATTAATATCTATATAGTTATTTTCACATCATATCATCTATATAATTTTGTTATGTTTGTAAATAAATTGTTATCGTTGGTGGTTTCTTTTCTAATTTTGCTGAAAACATTATCTTAAACAGGTATCCTCCTGACACGAGGGAGATAGGTGGGTTTTAACCCGCACTCGACACAAACCAGGTCATTTTCAGACTAATACAGACAACCGTAATACGCGATATAAATTTCCGGATTATTATTATTATTCAATATCATTTCAATGATCCGCTTGCGCGGATCCGGAGAAAAACCACGGGGTTAGATAGGCCACCTTACTCATTGTCACGTACAACTGGGGAATCGAAACCACGCTAGTTGACTCAATGACGGACCTTATGATACAGCGATCACGCGCTAACCACTCGCCCACCCCCGCAATTACACTAGCGGTCTGCCTTAAAGTTTCCTCAGCATTCTAAAATTACTCAAAATAACAGAAAACTCTTCTTAGAGGCGTGTCTCCAGGAAAGCCACCGTTGCGAGGAGTTAATCAGGCACCGACAAAAATTTACACTTGGATTACTTTGCCGAAACGAAAATACATTGAAAAACGTCACGCAATTTATATGGAAAACAATCACTGGTTTATACACAGAAAGCACGACATTTTGACAAGTGTGCTCTTGGTGTTATCAAGTACAAATAATAACTTAGTAAACTTCCGCCTGCCTGGATTTCATATTTACTGACCGCCAAGCCGCCTTAGTAATACGCCGTGATGTGAGGGTTTGGACTCATAACCTGGCAACTAAGGTTCGCACTCGCCTGGGTTTCCTTTGTCTGGAACTTGGAAGCCAATGGAAATATACCCTCTGTTATAAACCAACATAAATTTTACACTAAAATGGTTGCAAAATATCGACAAGCAGAGAAGCCAGAATACATTGAACTGGCAGGCTGAATTAAAGTGTTCTAAATGTCTACACTTTAATTCTTTACACACCAAAGGTGGTGTGGGTCTCGTTCTCCATGGTTAGCTCGGAACAGTAGGGCGTTAAACCCCATTTCATTTCATTATTCACGGTAAACTGGGTTCTGCTAGCTTATCTGTGCAGATGATCTAAACTTATTGTCAGATTGATTTGGAACTCACAAACAGTGACCATATTCAGCAGACTTATCTGCCTGATGATTTTCAACGATGTCATCAGATTATCTTCCTAATGTTGTCCGTCATCAGATTTTATACGCCCGCATGGAAATGTGATGGTATATTGCCGTTGTCCCAGTCCACCGGCCCCGTCCTTATTATTCTCCACAATTTCTTCTGAACGTTCTACAGATTACACTTTCTATACTGTTGACGCTTTAGAGGTTAACTTGTCATTCGAGGTTAACTTGTTCATGAGAACACCGGGTGCTTTTCCGAACACTATTATTGGAGTTATGGCCCTTGATCACAAAACGAAATCTTGTGAACACTTTAAAAATGATCTGTTTACGTATTTGTTCACGAAAAAGCCTGTTGACTTTCTGTCACGCCCCTGGCCTTGGACATGTGCCAAGAACGAAAAACAGAGAGTTCTTTGAATCCAAAATAGAGTGGTCAAGAAGGGCTTCTTGAACAGTCTTAAGTTATTAATTCTTGAAACAAAGTCTACTAAATAATAATAAAGTTTATTTGGTTAATGATAAAATGTCACCTTTACAAAACATGTTATGGCTATTCATTCACATCTTTCACACGACTTTGTACTACTTGTACTGTACAAGTTGTAGCGAAGGAAGGCCTTCATCTCAGGATAATGAAGGAATAACAAATCTCCGCTGGTCGAAGGGCTAACCGCCAGCACCCAAGCTTGACTTCGACATACGTACGTAAATAATCAGTACACTTCAGTACAATTGGCCTATACTTATTACTTTTATCATAATTAACAATCTAGTGGAAATGGAACGATGGGCTAACCGCCGGCACACCAGCCTTACATCACCATACCGCGCGCTTCTCTCGTCTGCACGATTACCGTCTGCTCCGACATATCCCAGCATCCCTTATGCATCGGAATTTCACTGGCTGCACATGGGGGGTCTCACACTTTCAACGATTTACGATAACCCCAAGTAATTACCAACCCAAAACTGAATGAAAATTGGAAGATTAAAATGTAATTATCATTTTAAGAAAAACAAATTCGACTAGCCCTCTTGGTCAGGGCTACAATATATAAAATAAAATGCAACCATACCGAGTTAAAATGTGATTTGTATTATATATATTAGAGTTGCTCGACCTGCAATTTTCGTACTAGATTGCCACTAATTACATAGGAACTTATAAAACCTCAGAGGGTACAATTCGCATATCATTTTACATAAATGTATATTTGTATAGTGTTACAAGTTTCAGAAGGAAGTTTTTAAAAATGTTTTAAAATTACCGTTGCTAAGTTCGACAATACTTTAGTTTGTACTTCCCCCCTCATCCTCAATCTTTAACTCGTTTGTTCGCCCCTGTATATTGATAGTTGTGATTGTGTTTAGTTGTAGAGCTGTATTCCTTAATCCCAACAGTTTGTTAGTCAGTTGGTAAATATTTTAATATTTTTCTTAAAACCATACTTTGTACATTGTATAATGACACTAATACAAAGAACGTAATGTTGAATTGGAAGGGATCCGAAAAAAAAACAAGTATTTGATAAATACTCCAATTTTAGGAAAGCCTTAGTTTAATAATTTGTTAAAGATAACTTTATTTGGGTCAAGCAAACGTAATTATACAATTGTCGATAGTGTTACAATTCAGTGCGTCGTGGTCTAAACAAACATTGACAGTAATTATATAGCCTGACTAAGCAAACATCCTATATTTAAACTAAGAACATCACGATATATATGTGAAATGGTGTGTGGAATAAATGTAGGATCGAGCATCGTTATAAGGATATGTTATTATAGATCGACAAAATTCTAATCGCTAAATCTAATCAGACACCGATGCCAAGTCAATGCGCGTCACCTGGAAATCCCATGTTTTGCGTGAGGAAAGTTATTACTTAAAGAGAATTACCATCAGGGAGCCTGTTTATTACATATTATTCAGTAATATATCTCAAAAATATAGAATTAAGATAGTAAAATTGCATGTAAATAATGTTCACTGGCATTTACATGGACCTTAGTATTTAGAACCTAAATTGTCAGCGACTGGTTAAATTTTAACACGAGTGCATTAACGACATCTTTTACATAAACGGAAGTAGCATAAATCCGGAATTGGTAGGCCAACGTTCACAATGGCCTATGTTACTCACCGGTCCGAGCTCCCCTATAAACCAAATTTCAGCCACCGGACATCCCTTTGTGTAGCCGCCAATACTCGATAGACAGACAGAAATGAAATGGGGTTTAACGTCATACTGTTCTGCCTCGACTGGGCTAATGATGACGGGCATACACCATATAGTGTGTAATGATGGTAATTTTGCCTAGACAGTGGCTCTTTTATGTACACGTACACGGGGCCTCGGTTTACGTCCCATCCGGACGACTAGACAGCTGTCCTTGTCAGGCCCTCCGTCCTGCATCACTGACAAAGGGGAAACCATTCCGGGAACTCACGATGAACTTTCTCGAGGAGCGAACCCTCGACCCCAACAGACAGACAAACCGACAAACGAGTGTCACAAATATTAGTATAGATAGATAATGATGGTATTGTGATTAATCTGTCTAATGTGACTTTAAGCTACCAACACGTTCAGTCAACCGTGGTTATGTTTTCAACCTCCACTTCTTTTTTATGAATTTCGTTACCCTATATGAAAACCTTTTGCAAAGTAACCCAGTTAGTTAGTAAACAGTTGTAGTGATGACTCGCACTCCAGGTTGACCACATTAATATACGACATACGTACTTTGTATTATACGGGATTGACCTACCATCTCGATAATATTAGTATATAGACTAAAGCAGAGTTTGAGAGTGGACATTTTTCCGCTTTTCCTAGCTACTAGTATTTTGATATGCATGACCTCGACGGCAACCAATACGGAGAGATTATCGTCACAACAACGTAGTTTCGATTCAAGTGGATTATTGCTATTTTCAGTAATTGTACATTTTCCCAAAATGTAAGTAGCTAAAACAATATGTATAATGAGTTTGATATATGTAATTATGTGAGGAGGAATGGAATATATATTATATGGCCATTCTTTCAACACTTTTGACAGAAATAAGTTAATGAATGTTAGACTGCTAAACATAATGGCGGTGGCGGTATACAGGATGATGACGATACTATTCAATAAATCGACAGCATTATATATAAATTTGGAACACAGTGGGTGGTTTGGTCAATCCTGTTCGTAAAATGCTATGTACATGCAATAGTTAAAAGCTCAAAGACGGTAGATTAAAACTAAATACATACACATGCCCTAATCAAGATGATTCAAACAATAATATATTAAGTGGTCCACTATCCACTCTAAAATAAACGTTCGGCCAATGTTCAACATCAGTTCATAATTCTCAAGTTTGTCATGTGTCACTCGATCTATTAGATCCGGTTACTTACATACTGAGTAGAATAATGGGGTGCTTGAATAACAAGAGAAACTATAATAGTATATTTTATACGTTTTAAATTGACCATCGTACAAAATATAATAACGAACTTGATAATAAACCCTAGCTCACAACCCGGCGTATATGTGACACTAAGGACAGGCTATGGGGGATATTTTAGTAAACCAGAGCCTGGGATTTGCGCATAGAAGATCGTAGAATGGTCGTAGAGACTTGTGACAAGTACTCTGCCCGTATCATTTATAAAACTTTCACCCGGTTTCTTGCGGCCGGCCTGTGAGCCACCAAACCCCACGACTCGTGCGTGTTCAAAACACGTACGGCGATATGTGAGTTTGGCTTAAGTTAATACCTGTTCACGATTGAGTGACCCGCTTTGTAAAGATATTTGCTGAACGCAGTTATTATACCTATCCTTCTATCCATAGGTTCCGTTTGAATGAACATTTGATAAATAGTAACATAATTTGGTCAGTTTTTTTTTTATTTTCTAACTATTAGTTGAAACTACTCTTATGCATTATTGAGGAATGTAATGGATTTAAATATATAAAGTAAATTAAAATATGTATTTAAATATATAAAGGAAATTGAAATACGTATTTATATTAACAGGAATATGTTGGAGAAAGGCAGATGTATAGTAATACTATTAACATTTATTATCTCGATACATTCAGTACATGGCCGAAACTTACATCGATATAAAAGACAAAATTTTGACTTTTCCATGAACACACCTAAACCAAATAATTCGCAAAATTTCAACTTTTCCATGAACACCCCAGAACTGACAAATAACGCATCCTGCGAAGATAAATGTATGGCTCCGTCTGATTTCTGTAAAAATGGAGGAACGTGTTCATTCGATCCTGTCCTATGCTCCATATGTAGTTGTCCAGATGAATTCACCGGAAGTACATGTGAGACACGGAAGCAGAATAACCTAGATTTCAACAATAAAGACTTTGCTTGTTTTTTCCTCACGTGTATTAATGAAGGAAAGAGGGTGGATACTGATACTGAATGTTACTGTAATTGTACGGACGAGTATACCGGCGGAAGTTGTGAGATTAAAATAGCTGACATTACAACGTTAGGTATCAACGCTACTACTGGTACCACAACTACACTGAGACCGGAATCTGAGAGAATTTGTGATGGATTTGAGTGTATACATGGCATATGCAATGTTGATGAAGGGAAATACACGTGTGACTGTGATAAAGGGTACATTGGAAATTACTGCACCGAAAGGTGTCTAATTGACTGTAAACATGGCGGCTGCAGTACTAATGGCACTCATGAAAAATGTAACTGTGATTATAAATGGACTGGAGAATTTTGTGATGAAAGAATCCCAGAGGGTAAGTGTTCAACATCAACTTGATAGTTTTCCTTTTACAGCTTGTATCATCATTAGGGTGCTGTAGGTGTTACGTAGTTGTTACGTATTACGCGTTCCTTTTGACACATAATTTATTTAATTGTATATCACAATTAATCTATATTTCGGGGAGGGTAGATCCATTTCCATGACTTTGATATAATAATGATTTCGAACTTAATCTGTCCACTACGAAAGACGGGTAGGGACATTCCAACTTCAGTGTTCCGACTTCGAACTTCTAAGTTCCAACTTCCAACTTCCATGTTCCATGTTCCATTCTCCATTTTATCAGTAGCCACGTGTGTGTAAGATTGTGATAATAGCTTAAAAAAAGCAAGTTTTTATCAATATTTATAGTTTATAAATACAGTTAGTACAGATATCTAATACTAATTGAATTATTTTTTAAGTCGGAGGGGTGGCCGAATGGTTAGCGTGTGCGCGCTGTACCATTAGGTCTGTTATTGATTCAACTGGCTTGGTTTCGATTCCCCGGTCGTACGTGACAGTAGACTCGCCTATCCAGTCCCCGGATTATCTACGGGTCTTTCGGTTTCATCTCAGAGCGAAAGACCCCTACTGCAAGCGAATTATTGAAATGTAATTGAACCATATGCCCCGAAATGAAATGAAATGGGGTTTAACGTCCTACTTTACTGCACCTACCCTGGGCTAATGAAAGACGATGATACGCCATACAGTGTGCCGTGCGGGAAATTTTGCCCGGGCAGTGGCGCTACGGCCTACTCTTATATCAAATTCCAACTAACTGCCAATGGATCTTTTATGTACACGCCAATATGTACACGGGACCTCGGTTTTATGTCCCATCCGAATGACTAGACAGCTGTCCTTGTCAGGCCCTCCGTTCTGCACCACTGAGAAGGTGAAACAACGCCGGATCGAACACCCGACCTCCAGGCCAGCGAGCCAGTGTTTATGTTACATGTATATTTGTTGCTTTGTATGAATGTAATTTTTTGGAATTGTATGCTGCTCTTCGTTGGCGTTTTTATGCAATAAATGACCTGATTTGTGCCGAGTGTGCTGTGAATCATTATTCTTTATTACAACTTGGAAGTAAATGTAATAATAAACATTGGAAATAACAGCAATCAAATGTAATGGAGTTTAACGTCATACTGTTCTTTCTTGAGGTTTATGGTAGCAATTTTTCCTGGACAGCGGAGCTACGACCAATTTAACGAATTCGATCAGGGATCTTTTACGTATGCACCAGTACCAGTGCCTACATATGTAAAAGTTAAAGTACTAGCTTGTCTTAAATTCGTTTTATTAATTATGGCATCTCAGTAAGAAGGGGGGGGGATTATGCGAGACCTTGATCCTGATGGAATATATCGTCGTTAGGCCCATCGATTAATCAGGCGTCAGTGTTCTACTCCAGGACCATACTTCATCTGGCATTAAATTTGGATGGGTTAAAACCTTATTATTTTGCAATACAGGAGCAATTGGCGGATTTACTTGACTCTGGAGATATCATTCATCAAGACGGTTTGCGATATTGTTTTATGCCAGTTCTCCAACTGGAACTAGTAGTCTGGACGCTCAGGGGGGGGGGGGGGGGGTGGGGGGGGATCAAATGGGCACAAATCCAGACCCAACTTATAGAGTAAAATTTTACGTAGAAGATGATGCCGAGTGGTAACCAGTCCGTCGTTGGGAGCGTTTTCGAGATATTGGCAGTCAAAGATCAAATGATTTCATTTGCACTGAAACTGAATGCGCAGTCAGTCTTGTATCATGAAAATAAGCTAAAAATGATCGAAAGTAATCACCCTTTCAATAAAAATGTAAACCTGCTAAATTGTTCTTTGTGATCCTGGAGGTTAAAAGGTCAAATTTTCCGCTTAGCACTAGGAAGATTTAAAGCAATAAATGTCAGCGTAAAATATATAAACTGTAGCGAAACCTGATCTAATTAATAGTAGGAATAATTAAAATTTATCTTTAGGTGGTCTTAGCACTGTACATTTACTTTTGAACGTCGAAAAAGACTATTCGAAATTGTACATAATATACGTAATAGTTATTTAAATGTAAACCCCCCACATTGTCATTTACCTCAATAACAAACTTGGATTAGGGAAGAAAATTCAAAGCTTCTCTAGCAATCTACCGTTTACGCATGTTTAACCTATATTCAATCTTAAGCAGGGTTTCCAGAGAATCGCCAAAAATGTGCTTCAATCATGTCTTCATTTTTCGATATCCAAGCTTCCAGCCCCCACCCCTACAGGTAAGGTAAGGTACCAAGCACTGACAAATTGCAATCATGCTTAAAGAACGACATGTAATAGGCGAGGAACCCAGCTAATGTTTAACAAGTTTTCTTGGGAAATGTAATGCCCTTTCTTATTTCTTATTGGTGAATAAATAAATGTAAACCATTTTATCTTTAACGTTGTTTATTAACAAAGAAATAAATATGAAATAAATTATTTTATTTCATTACTTGTAAACAGGATGCAAGCATATAGCAGCCATGTCAGAAACCAAACAAAGAAATGGAAATTACAACGTCTTAGTTTTTAAAATAAATGATACACAGGGGCGGATCTAAGAATTTTGAAAAGGGGGGGGGACGCAAAATGAGGGCTCTGACCGCGGAGACGGGGCACGCCGTCGAGAGGTTTGTTTTTTTTTTTGGGGGGGGGGGGGTCCCAAGAAAATTATTCGTGATTTCCTTGCATCTGTGGCCATTCCAAGAGCTGTTTGGCTGATATTTCGTCTAAGTAAACGTTCGGAACGGACATATTTGGGTCTGAGAAAAGTCACTTTTAGCAGTAAAACAGGGCACTGTCGAAAATTAGGCCCCCTTGCCCCCCCCCCCCCTTAAATCCATACATGTACATATAGGTGTTTTAAATGACAATTAGGGATCTTACTACATGTTCTGGCGGTAGTGGTTTTTTAAAACATTTAAAACCTGTAAATTATCTGATATTGCATATTACTAATTGAACAGTTATTAAGAGGATTACAATCCCTGTATCTAAAGCTTTCCAATGAAACAGATTATTCTTGTATTATGTATATTGCCAAAATAAGCATAACACAAATAATATATAAAAATAAAAAAGGTAAAAATTATCAGGAGATCGCAATGCAGGATATGCCCACATGGACAGAGAACGAGCTAACAAAAATAAAAAATAATGTGATTTTTTTGTACAACCAGGGGCCATACTCCAGGAGGTTACGGTCCGGTGTGCGTATCGAACGCAACCAACGTCCACGTGATAAAGCAGGCGTATAAAAAGGAAAATTACATCCGTCAAGATCTAGACACTGCTGTAAACAGTGAAGTGAAAACCACTTTACATGTAGATGGAAATTATTAAAAATTTTAAAAAATTGATACGTGCGCACGCTGTATCATACGGCCTACCGTTGAGTCAACTGGTGTGGTTTCGAATCCCCTTTTGTACGTGGCAAGGGGAATTCAGGGTCGCTTTCCAACATCGTGTGTTTTCTCCGGGTACTCCAGTCCTCCCAAAGCTAAAGATCCCTACGCGCAAGCGAATTGTTGAAATAAAATTAAACCATATGTTAGTCCTAAAATGACCTAGTTTGTGTTGAGTGGACGTTAAATAAACCCCCCTCTCTCTCTCTCTCTCTCTCTCTCTCTCTCTCTCTCTCTCTCTCTCTCTTCGTCAAATAGTTGTTTAAGCTCATTCATTTTAATTTTTTAATCACGTGATGTTCTGGCCATCTGACCGTATTACTATCACGTGATACTATGAACTTGGAAGTTGGAAGTTGGAACTTGGAACAAGGAACACTGAAGTTGGAAGTTGGAATGTCGGTCTTTCGTAGATACCTGTACTAAGTGTATTTATAAACTATAAATATTGATAAAAACTTGCTTTATTTAAGCTATTATCACAATCTTACACACACGTGGCTACTGATAAAATGGAGAATGAAACATGGAAGTTGGAAGTCGGAAGTAGGAACATGGAAGTTGGAACTTAGAAGTTTGCAGTCGGAACTTTGAAGTTGGAATGTCCCCCCCCCCGTCTTCCGTAGTCCACAGTTTAGAAAATGTACATTATTTACACCATACTATAAATATTTTTAACTTAATTTTATTTCCAGTGTCTAATGCTTGGGTATGGTATACTGTTGGTGGTTGTGTAGGTGCTGTCCTCGTTTTGTTTGTGGTGTTTATCGTTCTAATATACTGGATGTGGAAGAGAAGAGAAATTATAGCCATGAAGATCGTTCATTTCTTCCAACCAGTGGAAGATTCAGGTAATGCTAGGTTTACAATAGTTAAATTTGATAGACTGTTTCTTGGGTTATTTCAGGGATTTGCATATTATTTATTATTGCCCCTCCCCCCCACACACACACACCCGTACATTTAATAAACAAGCTGTAACATTGAAATATATTGAAACTTTAACTTGTGACTAGATAATGAAAATTACCAGAAGGATAAATGAAACAACTGTTATCTTTGTTACCAAATAATTTATATTATTTAGTTATACGAAGTGAAATTGGAACGTGATCAGTAATATCATTTTCGCGATCGGTTATAGCTCAACAACTTACAACTTAAAGAGGGTATGACCCTTTTCTTTAAAACCTTGAAATAGACGAATTTACATGGGTCTAAAGACACATGATTATTAATGTAATATGAATCTATACAAAGTGATTTATATAAAATCTTTATATTTTTGTTATAGTAATTTCTAATCAGTTAAGTTCGGTGAAATACACGTGAAGTCCAAATTGAACTTCTGTCGTTGATGTCTGCTTAATCCATTCAACATGTTTTTTGGGGTTTTTTTAAAGAAAAAAAATATTATTGTGTCGTTTGTAAATCGGCCTTTACTAATTACCCCTACATTGTCTTGTAGGATAAGTTTTTCTTTGCTCATTACATTTGGTGATCAAAACCATAGAATACACTACTCATGTATACTGATTTCAAAATGTTTATGATCCCTTATGTATTGGTTATTAGGATCCCAAATTTTCATGGCAAGATAACAACATAACTTTATAGGGGAGAGTGGGGTTAGTTCGCACCATTTTAAATAAAACCAGCATATCTCAGTAACTGTTGAAGCTACGTTTCCGTAGACTATACTAGATTAAAGACAGTGGAGTTGGCTAATTTACGGCATACATTAAAGGGCTTTATTGCCAGGCGTATACAAGTAATTTCATCTTAAAGTCACCATGTCCGAATGGGCGAACTTGCCCCAAGGCGGGGTAAGTTCGCCCCCCCCCCCCCTCGGTAGGGTGAGTTCGAACGGAGAAATAAAAAGACATTTATTTATTCAGTTATTTATTTATTCAATGAAACTAAAATAAAATTACACATTTATCCACCTTCTCGATACAGTTTCGATATAGTATTTATTTCTGGTAGTATTAAATGAACTTTTTATAGGTTTTATACTAAATAGTAAAAGTAAACTAACATAGAACTATTATAAAACCAACATGTTTAGTTAAATTGAACTAATTACTTCTTTTAAATGAGCTGTAGACCTATCCTTTATATAAAATGTTCTCTAATCATCAGGACGGCTGTTATAATGTTCTAAGGCCTGCCGTTTGATCTCTTCTGCCGTGTATGGGGCACGTTCGCACCCACACGTTATCAACCACGCATTCACCCGGGCGAACTTACCCCGATCAAAAGGTTCGAACTAGCCCCAACGGGACTTTATATACATAATACGTGATTTTGCCTTGTGGAGGTCGTCAATGGAACTGAACAATGTGGCCTGAAGGCCATTACCCTATCATACTTCACATATAAAACATTGGTTATCAACCCCAAGCATGTGTTAATAATTAAACACTAAATTCAGAAAGAAAAATTTACTCACCAGGACAAAAAATGAAATTTACTGCACAAATTCGACAATTATTTTCTCATGTCCACCATAATGAAAGTAAAACAATCGTATCGGTCATGTGACCAATCAATTTGGCAGCGGTTACGTCATCATGTTTTAGACGCGAGATATGAATGGGGTGCGGACTTGCCCCTAGTGCGAACTAGCCCCGCTCTCCCCTATAGATTGAAATAGCTTAATATTGAATATTAATTTGTGTTTATAATTTTGGAAAAAATTACAGGTTTAGCTCCATTAAACTTCATTCAAAACGTTATTTACTTTACAGATGGGATGTTGTTTGATGCCTTTATCTCCTACAAATCACATCCAGACGACGAAGAATTTGTTCTAAAAACATTATATCCAAAACTTGAAAAAGAAATGAATTTTAAACTTTGTCTTCATTTCCGGGATTTTGTTGTTGGTGAGAGTGAGTATAGTGTATTTATTTATTATTTACATCCTATTGTTATTCTTATTTCATTCTTGTTTTGTCTTTATTTAACTCTCTGTTCAAAACATAATCACAAATTTGCCTCTTAAAACATTGACTGATGGAATACCAGGTCGGGAGTTTTGCAACTATTGGATTAAACTTATGGACTTTAAGTCTGAAAAATATATTATTACTTTATTATTTATTGCCCTCATTTGACATTGGGGTAACATCAACGCTGTTTTTGCATTTATATGTATTCTCTTTTCAGCCATAGCCAACAATATTCTATGGGCAGTTCAAAATAGCAGACGTACGGTGCTGGTTATTTCTCCGAATTACCTAGACAGTGAATTCGCGCGTTTTGAGTATCAGACGGCACAGGTTGAAACATTGAGATTACGTCAGAGGATCATACCCATTATGTTCCAGGATGTCCAGAGCAAAACAGACCAAATGGACAGAACACTGAAGAATATCCTGGAAACAATAACCTATATAAAATGGTCCCCAGAAACCAACGAGAAAGAAAACAGCAAATTTTGGAAACGCTTAGTTCTATCGCTGCCAAAACGAAGTGATATGGAAGGAAGTTCTAAAAACTCTAAAACGCCATTCGTCTCTATTATATCGACCAATAATGAGTCCAATCAATCATCCGATTCCAGCGTTCAGCTTCCGTCTTACAAAAAATTGGATAAGCTGGAACCGGAGTGGACCAGTCTGAACGGTATATCCAAAATCAGCGCATAAACAAACACGTTTGGGTTTGTGAACAAAGGGCAGTAATCTCCCCTTTCATGCAATGGTTTACTGTGTATATGTAACAGTCCAAAAATCTGCTAGAAATCAGCCAACACTACTGACATTTTTTCCACACTTACTCTTCAGGCCTACGATGTAGTATTATAGTTATATTTAAAATACAGATATGACGTCATTCTTTAATGTTGGTGTATCATTATTCCCCAATAATGGTACGGACAATGTGTCCTGCATACATTATTTACACTAGTTTAAATAATTGACCCGCGTGACGCATTTCACTAAAATACATGTGCTGGATAGTGGCTGTATATTACTAATTAAAGTCTCGCACTCCACCATTAAACTGGACATAATGACATTAATCCATAACCTAATCGGTACAATGTTCACCATTTTAAAAATCTTGTCTTTTGCCATTGTGTTGATGTAGACTTAAAGGACAATATTGGTGCCAGTCATTATCACATATGTGATAGAACTGATTAAACACTTTCCAAATATAATATTAACACAGCGATCATCGCTACGATAGAGGAGTAATAAAGGATTCATTAATCGGAAGTGACGAACGCCAAAGGAAAACACGAGTTATCTCTCTATGTGAATGACTGAAGTGACGAGTGATGACAGATAAACGGTCGAATTTCTGCTTAATAATAATTCCTTCGAAGACAAAAAAGTTGTTATATGGGACCGCAAGAGGATATCTGACGATTCAATAAAGTAATTAAGTGTCATGAGATAAGAGAACAGGGGAAAAATAGAAATACTCCGTACAGCCCCTTGTTTTTATTCATTCCATAGGGGAGACCGGGACACATTGAACACTGTATAGTGTTGGGTTGTATAGTATTATTTATAAAGGATATATCCATGGTGGTTCAATGTGCCCCGGTCTCCCCTACCTTATAAAAACATGGTAATGCACGAACTTTTTTCTGTTTTTCTTTCGTGTTCTCTTATGTAGTGGCAGTCAATTCTTTTTATGAATTGTAAGATATTCTCTCACAGTGTCACACAGCAACTTTAGGTCTTCGAGGGAATTATTAGTGAGCAGATATTCGCCCATGTATCTGTTATCACTAGTCACTTCAGTTAGTTATATAAAGCGGTGACTCGTGTTTTCCTTTGGCGTTCGTCACTTCCGATTTGGGAAACCTGTATTACTCAGCTATCGTAGCATTGATCTCTCTGTTAAAAGTATATTTGGAATGTGTTTAACCAGTTCTATCACATATGTAATAATGACTGGCACCAATATTGTCCTTTAAAGCACAATTCATTCAAACGAAATGGTGGAGCGTACACTAAACATGGTCACACCGCAGGCCTAAATTTCGTTGGACACTGTCTAACAAAACTGTCAATGTTAAAGAACATTATGTAACTATGTACATGTACATAACTGGGCTAAGGTAACTCTCAAAAACCTCTTTTGGGTATACTCTTTATTATAACGAGATTAATTTGTATATATTTATTTTCACATCATGTTATCTATATAAATTTGTTATGTTTGTAAATAAATTGTTATCGTTGATAGTTTTTTTTCTTGTTAAACAGGTATCATTTTGAATTGAAGTAAGTTGTCTATTTGATGAAATGTTATACTACTGTAAGTCCAGTTACAGAAGATCGAGGACTATTTTGCAGGCTGTACATCTTGCCTTTTCGCTAATCGAAATAACACGTCAGATAAAACAAAATGAATATTTAAGTAGCGGGCTGCTCAAAATTTCAAAAACAATCTGAAATTGCTCCAAATAACAGAAAACTTTTCGTTTAGAGACATACCTCCAGGAACCCATCATTCATCATTGCAGAAACGAAATTACATTGGACAGAAGTCCATCTTTTGCATACTTGTTTCTATCTGATGGCAGGCGCGTGTCCAAAAGGCGAGCCCCCGCCCGGTCCCTTTCTTGATGCGCGGGGGGGGGGGGGGGGTGGAGGCTCTAATAGCCCGCTTTATATCATAAGGTCTGCCAAGAGGCGTAGTTTCCATCCCACATTTGTACGTGACAAGGAGTAGGATGACATGTCTAACCATGTGAGTTTTATCCACCCCCTTCGTTTGAGAACCCTGCGCGCAAGTGTACTATCGTTTTTTCGTTCCCTTTACCCCCATACTTCCATCCTGCCTGGACATCATATTTCCTGACCACCAAGCCCCCATAGTAATACGTCATGCCGTGAAGGCTTGATGACAATGGACTTAAAATCTACACAACTAAGATTCGCACTCCTAAATGATTTGTGTTCGCCTGGAACTTATAATTAAAAAACACTGGAAAAGTACCCCCTCCGATAAACCGACCTTTTTTCTTCGTGATGGAAACTTCATGTGTGGTTAACCCATTTCTTACATATAAGCGTTTGATACCTAATCCTTTAAAGTACCCGATTTTAAGGTGCATATCAAAAGAACCATTACATCATTCGGATTAAATATAATTAAGACTAGTCGAAACGTTGCTTGGTAATAAACAGTGTTGTCTTGCTTTCCCTTTAGTTAGTTAGAATTTTACGGCACGAAAAGAATGAAATGAAATGGGGTTTAACGTCATTCTGTTCTGCTCCTAACATGGGCGTATGAAGACGGGCATACGCCATACGTGTGCTATCTGGGAAATTTTGTCTGGGCAGCGGCGGTACGGCCTACTCTTATTTCGAATTCCAACTGCCATGGGATCTTTTACGTGCACGCCAATGTGTACACGGGACCTCGGTTTTCGTCCCATCCAAACGACTAGACAACTTTACTGTCCTTGCCGAGCCCTCAGCATCACTGACAAGGGGAAACCACGCCGGAATATCTGGATGAACTTCCTCGGCCAATACAGGGATCGAACACCAAACCTCCAGGCTACAAGAGATAAGTTTTTATTGCCGCAATCTTCCTATTATTTTTCATTCACTCGATCGGTGCAGAACAGTCAGGCGTTAAACCTCATTTGATTTACTTTTATTTCATTTGAGGTCTAATGCCGTTAAATATTATGCAGCCTACTGAACTATACAATCATTATTATTTGCAGTACTAATTTGCGTTTATTTGATACACGGGATGACGGGGCATTATACAAACTATTATAATATAAACCTAGAAACTGTCAAACACTCTAACTTCAATGATTTCAAGATATTTTAGTGGTTTTCACCCTTTGACATTTACTATTACATCCACCAGAAACTTATTTGTTTGCAAAGATTATTATTATTCTTTTTTAAAAAAAAAACAATTTTCGGAACGGGTACACATTTTACATCAATAAACTCCATACCATATAAAAGTAATAAAATCAATAGCTCAATGAATATCTAAAACTTTAAAACTGTCAACAGGAGGTGACGTAATAGACAAATTTTTCTCTATCAGAATTATCATACAATTGAGTTTTTATTTTTAAAAAGGGGCAAAACTTTGAAATAAGGTTAAATCTAACTTGAGGTCAAACAATAAAGTAGGTCGTGTGGTGCTTATTTTAAAAGTTTTATCCATATTGGTTTATAAACGAATGTTCTGTGCACCATTTATAAAACCTTTAAATTTTTCCCGGTTCCAATGTTGCCCATTACAAGTGAGCGATCACTAATCAAGCGGTCCTTTTTCGGGGACTATTCAGCGTGGTTTCACTTGTCCGCTGTGAAGGGCAGAGGGTCTGTCAAGGAAAGTACATGTATCTACTAGTTAGGATTGGGCGAAAAATGTGTATAGTCGTAGCGTACCTGTGCGAGTAAAATTTCCCCCATTGCACAATGTAAAGCGTATGCCCATCTTCATTAGCCTAGTCGGTGCTTGCGCGTAGGGGTCTTTAGCAGTGGGAGGAACCCGGAGTGCCCGGAGGAAACCCACGAAGTTGAGAAGGCGCCCCTATCTCCATGCCACATACGCTCACACCAGGGCTCGAAACCACAGCCGCAAGCCAGAGGTGACCGGCCAGCTAGAGGTCGAAGCGGCACTCTAGACCACTAGGCCCCCCCCCCCCCCCCAGTCAGTGCAATAAGTTTAACGAGTTTGATCAATTTTTTCTTTAAGATTCTTGACAAAATCTAACAAATTTAACGGTAAATTTCGCCTGGTTGTAATGTTTCTTGTCTTTTCGGTTTTGTTTGTGTAGTTCGGTCCCCCTGCACTTACTATTACTGACGTGGCAGTTTTAGAGGTCAACTATTCACATCACAATTCTAAACATTGTAAATAAGGTATAAAATAAGATTGTGTTGAATAAAAATTATAAAAGTTAAGACAACTTTAGTTACATTTATTTTCGTGTCACGATTTTCTTTAGTATTATCATGTTAATATGAACTCGCCTGCTGAACTTTTACATTACTCCCTTAAAAATATCTTTTTAACATTCGGTGTTTACATCCGTTCATATTTCTTATTTTGTAGTATTCTGTTCATATTTACATGAGAATAGTGATTGTTGTTTTGACAGAAATAGAAGATAACAAAATCTTTCAGATTGATTCGCTTGGTTAACTTCAACTATAATTGGATACTATGAGAGATAAATTGATCCAATGAGATTGAAGGATGTTAGAGCGGTGATATCCGGGACCCAAGGCCATGTCATTGTGACAAAATTTGTAACATTAATATCGAATCTAAAAGATGACGGAAAACTTTTACTTCTTCCCTTAAGTGCACAATTGTCACATCTTCATATGACAGTAAATGCAATGATGTTTATGATGTTAACGCCCTACTTTTCTGCACCAATCGAGTTAACGAAGATGGACACATACCATCCAGTATGCCTTGAATGGCATTTTGCCCAGACAGTGGCGTTTCCGCTTACCCGGACAAGGGATCTTTTTACGCGCCCTCCGTCCTGCAGCAGGGGAAACACCAGGACCAATCAGTGCAGTCGGTCGCAAAATAGGAGTAGTCGGTATCAAAATAAGTACTCACTGGATACGTCACGAACTTTAGTATAAAAATAGTCGGTCGCCAAATCAGTGAAGTCGGTCGCAAAATAGAAGCAGTGAGTATCAAAATAAGTGCTCACTGTATACGTCACGCTACTCACGCAAAACTTTAGTATAAAATAACCTTGTGGTTGTCATCTTATCATGTTTGAAAAGATGTTGTGTTTCACTCTCATTCTGTTGTGAGTATGTTGGTCTAAGAACAAAATTTCACCTATGGAGAAAAATAGTCGGTCTCAAAGTAAGTGCAGTCACTGCAGTCGGTCACAAACACAATACCAGAATAGATCCCAAATACTATATATTTGCGTGAATCCGTGAGCCTAAATTGCATACGTCACTCTTATTCTGTTGTGAGTATGTTGGTCTAACAACAAAATTTCACCCAGGGAGTAAAATAGTCGGTCACAAAATAAGTGCAGTCACTGCAGTCGGTATCAAAAACAATGCCAGAAAAGATCCCAAATTCTATGTATTTGCGTGAATCCGTGTGCCAAAATTGCATACGCCACACAAAACTATAGAATAAAATAACCATGTCTGCTTGTCACTCTTATTCTGTTGTGAGTATGTTGTTCTATGAAATGTTTTCTACCATGGCAAAAAATAGTCGGTCTCAAGAAACGTACTCACCAGTCACCATAGTCGGTCTCCAACTTTATGAATTATTGAGATAAACAAACAATCACAAAACAAGCGAAATTGACAGATAAGCTTCAAGATTCCTTCCCATTTCTTATCCTCTCGTTAACGAGAATTTGGTTCCATTTGCCATGACATTGATTCAAATTTTCCAGCCCAGTCCCAAAAATTTTAAAGCTCTATTGTTACATAAATATCTGAATTTTTTTCGCGCCTGCGGCGCGATTCCATTAAGACATCATTCTTCTTCTTGGTTACATATCTGAATTGTTTTCGCGCTTCCGACGCTCGATTCCATTTTAATATCATTCTTCTACTCCTCAGTTGTTTTATACTGTCTCAGCACTATCATAATCACGATTATAGTGAACTGTCCAGTTTGTAGTACCACTAGTGTGTAGGGCGTCAGATTGTACAGATGTTATGTCAATTCTTGCAAAACAGATCTGTCCCATTGATTGACATTTCTGGTCCTCTCGTCCCAGCAATGACCGCAAATGCCAGGATATTGAATCAAATTTTTCTCAAATTATCCAGTGTTATAAGCACAATCATTAATATGACATAAACTATATGTGAACTTAAAGTAGCTAAGTCACTAACTCAATATCATCCAAAATCTTCAACATTGAAAACACGAATTACTTGTCAATTTAATTCAACATTGATGCTGTGATCTTACCGCGAAAAGATGGGCTTCAGATATCCAATATTTAACAAAATAAACGTTTTACCATTGGTAAACGAATCGTGTACCATAATGCGTTTCAGTCCTAGTTCTAGCAAGACACTTGAGGAACGAGGCTAGAAACATTGCACAAAATCAAACTGCGTATGAAGACTGGAATAACCAGACGCTAGAAATTTGCATTCAATTGAGACTGCTTGCCTTTTTTCGCCGAACATAACTGATTTGAAATTAGAGTAAAAACGGAAACCATTGAATGTAAATCAGTTTTTTTACATTCATATTACAGTATTATATACATTGCGACCTATTTGTGTCAATTGCTAGGTCCCAAATGTTAGCAACTAGGCTCCTTTAAATAAAACTCTTTCCGACGAGACAAAGATCGGCGAACAACTATATAATTATACAATACTATCTATGTTCTACCGGGACGCTTAATGTTATAGCCAATAATTTGTTTACTTTCATTGTGGAATGGGATCGTGGATGGCGCCCTGAAACCGCCTCTATCCCACCCCCATATTCCCTAGACAACTCGCACGTGGTACTCGGCTCCTGATTGCGTCACTCGCACTGGGGGGGGGGGGGTATGTGCATCAGTCGGTCGCAATTTGGCTAAACGCCCCCCTAAACGAAATCGTTATGTACGCCCCTGACCAATCTCCATAGGATACTAACTGATCGACCTGTTAATTCCAGCATGTAATACTGTGTATGAAAATAAAATGTAAAACTGATTAGAACCGAATAACAAAATAGTCGGCCTACACTAATTTCTCGACATGGCGACCATTTAAGGCAGATATTCAATTCTCAAAACAGTTCTGTGTGCAGAATGGTCGATACAGGGGCCTCCTCGTTTTAGTGATTTGGTGTCTTACCCCTCGGTAGTATAGAGGGATGGAGAGAGAGAGAGAGAGAGAGAGAGAGAGAGGGAGGAGAGGAGGGGTTAACGTCCACTCGACACAAAGAAGGTCATTTCGGGACTTACATTCTGTTTCAATTTTATATCAATAATTCGCATGTACGTAGGGGTCTTTAACAGTGGGCCCTTGAGAAAATCCACGAGGTTGAACAGGTGACCTTACACCTTGTCACGTCCAAGCCTTGGCTCAATGACACACTTTCCGATCTAACGCACACGCGTTAAACCATTCGCCCCGGGAATGGAAAAAGTTCTTTTGCGGTGGCTGAGGAACTGGGCTCACAACTTATGGCGAAGACCGGAAGTTCCGTGCACTAATCAGTAGTGCGTCTGGAATATTCTGTTATATCAAAATATCGGGTCTGATCGTACGGAGAAGTCGAAAACAGCGGACCCGTGCCCAAATCTAGTCCATCCAAAGATCTCTTGGCAGTAGATATGTGGTTTGGAGTTGCACCAATGAGTGGCACAGGGAAACTGTGTCTAGCATATTCCGGGTGGTACGTAAAATCCGAACGTGCTCAAATCGGTGGTGGAAGCTGTCGTTTCTTGCTTAACTGGAGATCAGTACCGGACTGGGCCCACCTGTTCACCTGTCCGTGACAGGTGGGCCTAAGCTCATTTAAAAAGTGGGCCTAAACCTACACTGTTAAAAATATTTTGGTTATTTTACCCTAAAACTACGGGCAGCAAAAGTTGCCCCTAAAACATAGGTAAAATTACATCATTAGTTATTTAACATTTTACTGTAGAAATATATATATGTTAATTTACATTTCTTGTAAAAATACATCACAATGTTAATTTACATTTTTTTGTAGAAACTACATCGCAATGTTAATTTACATTTCTTGTAAAAATAATCACACTGTTAATTTACACTTTTTTTTAAAAAATACTAAATAAATGTAGTGGTAATTTTACATGCATGATACGGACAACTGTTGCTGAGAGTTAGCAACCGGAAGCTAAAATATTTAGTATTGACATTACTTCTATTTATATTGAATATCAGTAATCCTGTTTGGTAGACGAGAGCGTGGTTCCAGGCTTTCAGATACAAGCTCGTGGTACCATCTATTTGCAGGTATTATAACCCTGCTTTACAGACAGTCCAGCGCAACTAACACTGGTCAATCGGTTAAATTAACCGTTTTCAAGCGAACTTGAAAAAGAGAAAATACAACCTACGGCAAGAGAGTCAAAACGTTTAAGAAAATACTTACAAACTGATTAACGTACGATAAATGTCAATACACTTTATAAATCTTATAAATGATGGAAACTAGATATATATGCCATGCAATATACCCAAATTTACAAAATGTGATTGTTCATATTATGGTTAATAAATTGAAATGAATACTATAAAAGATAATTATTAGGAATGTTTCGTTGCTATGTGGAATACTAAAATAAAATAAGAGAGTAAATTTACCGATTACGATAAGTAAATTTTCAAAATAACGTGAATAAACGTAAATCGGTAAAAGTACACACTGGCTGTGTTATTTTACGTTCACTATTGAAATATTACATAATAAGCATGTATTTTTACCGAATTTTGAAGGTGTCTTGATAAGTATTCCTAACATTTTCAGGTAAAAACAAACATTTTAACTGCTGTAAGTTTATTTATATTTCTTACCTAAAAGTAAATTACATAATAATGTGAATAAACGTAAAATCTGCTTCGTTACGTTCCGTTCAATTTTATTACATTACATATGTAAGAATGTATTTTTACCGGATTTTGAATATGTCTTTGATTTCATCGCCACTTATTGTCAAAAAGACATGAAACTCGATAAACATACACGAAACTTGGTAACAATACATCAGACTTGGTAAAAGTAGTATATTATGTTGTAAAATATACCGACAATTGAGGTACAAAATCCACTTGTACTACTGTTATTTTACATAACATTGAGGTAAAACAACCTCTAGTAATACTGTAATTTTACATAACTTTCTGGCAGTGTACCTGATAGTTGTCGTAACATCATTTGCTATTTGGTTGTGGACTTCAACGATCGCTGTTAATTGGTTGTTTTTTGAGAAATGTTAACAAAAATATTTCAATTTTTGATTTCATCACTATTAAATAAAACATTTCTGTGATATCAACTTTTTACGACAACCAATTTGGTCTACGGTACATCTTACAATAGTTGGAATACACCTTACGTTACTGTATTTTGACGTTACGTTTGTAAAATGAATTATTTCAGGGTAAAATTACCTGTGTTATATGGGTTTTTTACGACTATTTGTACTATCACTCCTATTTTAGTGTAATAAAACATACATATGTCAAATAACACACAACTACGTAAATATTTTACCACATTTTTATGGTGAATTAACATTTATTTCTAACAGTGTATACAGAAAAAAGAAAAAAGAGAAAAGAAAAAAAGAAATGAGAAAGAAGGGAGAGGGGGGGATGGAAAAAGAAAGAAGGAAGGAGAGGACGGGACACAGGATAGGAGAAGGAAAAGATAGGAAGCTCTGGTCAATTTTCAAAATTTTCCTGGGGTAGAACCCCCAAGACCCCATCGGACGCTTGCGCGCCTTTGGCGCGTACTTGTGTGGGCCTTGGTCAATGACCTGACAGTCCGGCACTGCTGGAGATCCCGTTCGGTTCACCCTTGTCAGGGAGAGTCTGGCAAGGTATAACGTATATAGTGTCTCGGAAGTGGCGTAAAACCGGGGCATTGGTTCAGTCGGACAAGACAAACACTTTCCTAATCAGTCCCACAGACGTTACACCGATAAGCTGGAACAAGATATGGCATGAGTCTCACATGTTCTTTCTCTGGTAATCTGGATTCGAACACGGAATTCTTATTGCCACCCCAATGCACTAACTACACAACTACTGTCACCACTACTACAAGTTGTTCTCAATACCCTAATTACAACATCACCATCACCGGTAAGGGATCGTTTACGTGCACATTATACATGCAGGGCTTATTTCTAATTTATTGCTGACGGCTGGAGTTACCTGGTAGAAAAAGCAGTCCGCTTAATATACATTTGAATGAAATCTTGCTACATAATGTAGGTGAAGTTTTGTTGCAGGTCTCGATAAAATGTGAGCCGTGTTCAATCAACCGAATTATTTTGCAACCCCCTTTTTTTATTTTTTTTTTTGGGGGGGCTTTCATTGGCCAGTATATACTACAACCAAGTTGGTAAATAGCTGCAGTGAGGATCTGTCTTTCGAGGTAACCACTTTATTTGTATTACTACCAACGATACGGGATTTAAAAGTCTTGTAACACGTCGTACCCGCATTCTAGATGCTGTAGTATATACTTGAAAAATATAAAGTGGATTATAGATATTTATCATATAAATTACTAATTCAGAAAAATGTAAGTAAATAAATATTTACAGTAAAGTTATATTTGGAAATTCAGAAGGCGTTGGTATTGTTGTAATCTGGATTATGTTGAATGTTTTCGCCATTTCCTAGTAAAGTAAATTACACCGCATATGTTTCTCAATCGACTGTCAAACACTATAAATATCTTACGCCAAGATTTGTAATCTCCTTTTCTGAGTAAGTTCTTGAGTCGAAATTATTATGTTATACATGGGCATTCTGAAATGAAATGGAGGATGTTGGTCATATAGTAGTGAGGTACGAGGAAAATTTTTCCGAGCAGTGGGGTTTCTGCCTTTCCGACTGAAAAGGGTTATCTTATGTGCGCATCAAACATACTGCAGGTGCTGCTACTGACCAGACCCTACGACAAGCACCCCTGATATGGACTGTGTCTGCTCACACCGGGATCGAACCCGGGACCTGCTGGTTAGTGAGTCTGAGTCTTGAATACGGGGTTCAGTTTGGTACCAATGATATATATTGTTATACTGCACCGTTATTCAGTTGATAAAACCAATAAGATATAGAAACATAATAGATTTTAAAGATGCTTCATAATAATGTGCTAAATCGGGTTGATCCAGTATGGTAAGATTAATGCGATCCAGAAGTCTAATTGGCTTATTGTGTCATTACACAAACAAAATAAAACAAAAATCAGTTATTATCCAATATTATATTTTTGACCGAATTGTTCAGATTAGTACATGCATAAACAGTACAGGTCATTATTTGGCGTTTTCCTTTACCAGACTGTCTTCCTGCAAGACTTACAATAAGAAACCACTCGAGAATCCCTGTGAACTTCGTCGGCCAAAATTAAATGTATTTATATTTACAGGAATATGTTGGAGAAAGGCAGATGTATAGTGATACTATTAACATTCATTATCTCGATGCATTCAGTACATGGCCGAAACTTACATCGATATAAAAGACAAAATTTTGACTTTTCCATGAACACACCTAAACCATCAAATAACCCACCCTGCGAAGATGAATGTATAGCTCCGTCTGATTTCTGTAAAAATGGAGGAACGTGTTCATTCAATCGAACCCAATGTTCCATATGTAGTTGTCCAGATGAATTCACCGGAAGTACATGCGAGACACGGAAGCAGAATAACCTAGACCTCAACAATAAAGACTTTGCTTGTTTTTTCGTCACGTGTATTAACGAAGGAAAAAAGGTGGATACTGATACTGAATGTTATTGTAATTGTACGGACGAGTATACCGGCGGAAGTTGTGAGATTAAAATAGCTGACATTACAACGTTGGGTGTCAATGCTACTACTGGTACCACAACTACACTGAGACCAGAATCTGAGAGAATATGTGATGGATTTAAGTGCATACATGGCATATGTAATGTTGATGGAGGTCGTTACACGTGTCACTGTGATAAAGGGTACATTGGATCTCGCTGCCACAAAAAATGCCTTAAAGATTGTGGAAAACATGGCGGCTGTGGCACTAATGGCATCAATGAGACATGTTACTGTGATTATACATGGACAGGAGAGTTTTGTGATGAAAGAATCCCAGAAGGTAAGTGTTCTACATTCATTTGATAGTTTTCATATGGCTTAGTGTCCATGATTTATGACTGTCCATGAGCACCGGGAAAAAAAAGTAAATATCCATGTTGTGTTGAGTAGACGTGTATCCCGATTCTCGCATTTGTTTTTTTAATTACCAACCCTCAGTAGATACAGAATATGGGGAGGATCAAGTTGTGCCTACGCAAAGAAATTTTAGCTTTTCCATGACTATGATTGATATATAATGATTTCAAAATATATTGTCACATATTTTTATTATACTATTAATCTCTTTTTTAAATTTTATTTTCAGTGTCTTAAAACGCATTTCATTATTTCGTTATTTCCAGTGTCTAATGCTTGGGTATGGTATACTGTTGGTGGATGTGTAGGTGCTGTCCTCGTTTTGTTTGTGGTGTTTATCGTTCTAATATACTGGATGTGGAAGAGAAGAGAAATTATAGCCATGAAGATCGTCCATTTCTTCCAACCAGTGGAAGATTCGGGTAAACATTGGCTATATTAATTATTATTTCTGAAATTAATTCCAAATGATTAGCCCCAAGTAAGACCTATTGTGCCTGAGTAAGGATATGTCTGCGACAAATTGTCGTGTTTGTTTTTGGAAAGCTCATACAGCTAACAGTTTTTATTTTACCAACCTATATACGCCTGTTTCAGTGAACGCATTCGCATGACCACAAAATGGACAAGCTCTAGACACTAGTGGTGAAAACTATTTTACGAACTGTATATATTTGCCGTGAAGACAAATTAACGTATAGGAAAATGGAGTTGCAACGTTTGTTGCGAAATCAAACCGCATATCTAGTTAACCGAAGTGAAATTGGACGGGGATCAGTAAAATCATCTTAGAGATCAGCAACTTAAAGGGTGTATGGTCCTATTCTTTAGGACCTTAAAATAGTCGAAAATTGTTCTTGAATTTTAAAATTTAATATGAATGTATTATATGAAGTGATTTATATTCAATTTTTAAATTCTTATAGTGTGAGTTATAATCAGATATGTTATACTTGAGCTATCCAGGTTGAAATGGCAGTCGTTTCCGCCTGCTTAGTCCATTCTACGCGTTATTTTTAAAAAATTATTATTTTCACGTTTTTGAACCAGCCATTACTAAATACTTCTTTCCATTGTTCATTGAAAATTGCACCCAAACCATAGTTTGGGTACGCGACTCGTGTACAGTTTTTAAAATGTTTATTGTGTCTTGAATATTGGATTTTTGGGTCCTATAGTTTCACGGTAAGATAACAACATCGATATTGATTGAAACGGGCCTATATGAATTCTCATTCGTGTTTTTAATTTCGAATATTATGGAAAATATTGAGTTACAGGTTTAGCTCCTTTAAAAGATAAACCATTTACATTTTTAAAAACGTCCTTTAATTTACAGACGGGATGTTGTTTGATGCTTTTATCTCCTATAAATCACACCCAGACGACGAAGAATTTGTTCTAAAAACGTTATTACCAAAACTTGAAAAAGAAATGAATTTTAAACTTTGTCTTCATTTCCGGGATTTTGTTGTTGGTGAGAGTGAGTATAGTGTATTTATTTATTATTTACATCCTATTGTTATTCTTATTTCATTCTTGTTTTGTCTTTATTTAACTCTCTGTTCAAAACATAATCACAAATTTGCCTCTAAAAACATTGACTGATGGAATACCACGCCGGCGAGTTTTGTAACTATTGGTTTCCACATTCAACTTATGGTTTCGATTCTGAAAAATATATTATTACTTTATTATTATTGCCCTCAGTGGACATCGGAGTAACGTCAACGCTGTTTTTGCATTTATATGTATTCTATTTTCAGCCATAGCCAACAATATTCTATGGGCAGTTCAAAATAGCAGACGTACAGTGCTGGTTATTTCTCCGAATTACCTAGACAGTGAATTCGCGCGTTTTGAGTATCAGACGGCACAGGTTGAAACATTGAGATTACGTCAGAGGATCATACCCATTATGTTCCGGGACGTTCAGAGCAAAACAGACGAAATGGACAGAACACTGAAGAATATCCTGGAAACAATAACCTATATAAAATGGTCCCCGGAAACCAACGAGAAAGAAAACGGTAAATTTTGGAAACGCTTAGTTCTATCACTGCCAAAACGAAGTGATATGGAAGGAAGTTCTAAAAAGTCTAAAACGCCCGTCGTCTCTATAATATCGACCAAGAATGATCAATCCGATTCAAGCAATCAACTCCCCTCGTACAAAAAATTGGATAATCTGGAAGCTGAATGGACCAATATAATCGGATTCTCCGGCCACAAAGCATAAACTTCGCCTTCATATTTACCAACCCACTTGACGCTAGCTTTAGATTAGAATTATGTATAGAATTGTATTTTTTTCTTTTTTATACGCTTACATTTTAAAACTATTTGCCGTTGATGTTACTAAGTAAACGCTCGTGCGTTTTCTTTTCCAGTAGAGGATAGGAAAATATAGTTGTGCATGATGCGACCAATCAAAATGAAATGAAATGGGGTTTATTGTCCTACTGCTCTGCTCGAACTGTGCTAATAAAGACGGAAGTATGCCATGCATTGTGCTACGCACTCGGCAAATCTCGACAGATTCCGGAACGTTCGGGAACCTACATCTAGTCTCGGCTGTATGACAGTAAGTGATATGCACCTACGCCCATACATTTGCGATGCGGCTACCGGTTTACTTTAACAGGAAAACTTGACGCTATTACAAACAAACAAGACACCATGGGCGCAGCCATGTTTCATCCGGGACCTTTAAAGTAGTTCCAAGACACCATGGGCGCTGCCATGTTTCATCCGGGACCTGTAAAGTAGTTCCAATAAGGCGGAATTCGTCATACAGCCGAGACTAGATGTAGGGACCGGAATCTGTCGAGGATTGCCGAGTGTGTGCTTCAGGTTATCGAGCTAGCGTCCTAATCACTGAGCCATTTTGATTATCTTTTATAGTTCGTAGTTCTATCTGTTGTTAAATAACAAGGTTAATAATTATATTTCTATTTTTTAATTCTGGTTATGTATATAATTTTTTTTTATGTTCGTAAATAAATTTTAGCGAGAAGTTAAGTATTTCTATTCTTGTTTGAGGCGTCATCTTACAAGGGCATCTCTTTAAATGGGCCGTCGGAGAAAAATTTAGAAATTCAAACAGGTCAGTTTTGTGCAGATGCCCCGAGAACCGCGGTGACTCGAAAAGTAAGGCACTGGAACACTAACCAGGGGGTCCGGGTTTCTATCACACAAAATAACCTAGATTGTTGAAATTTAGAATAAGATTAGGTCATGGCGCCGCTGTCCGGGCAAAATGTCCCCTTAGGGCACTTCTTCATTAGCCGAGTCAGTGCAAAAAAGACGTGTGTGGAAGACCATTTTACTACAGTTAACTCAAACCTTGAATGTTTTGACAGAAAAACAATCTCCCAACTACAATATGATACCCTACTAGTACCCATGTCTACTTAATTTCTAGTGGCAAATAATTGGTACTTGTTTAAATTCAAATTTGAGAATTTATAGAAACAGAATAAACGAACGTGATTTTTTAATATTTATACCTGGATCTGCCACTGGTAGGGAGAGAGAGAGAGAGAGAAATGGGGTTTAACGTCCACCCGACACAAACTAGGTCATTTCGGGACTAACATATGGTTTAATTTTATTTCAATAATTCGCTTCGGAGGAAACCGGAGTGCCGGAGGAAACCCACGAGGTTGAGAAGGCGCCCTTATCTCCATGCCACATAATCTCACACGAGGGATCGAAACCACAGCCGCAAGCCAGAGGTGACCGGCCAGCTAGAGGTCGAAGCGCGGCACTCTAGACCACCCCAACTCCCCTGCCACTGGTAGGGTTTAATCAAGAAAGATGCCCATGCAGTGCGCCAAGTGGGAAATTTTGAATCGACAGCAACCGCGCTTCGTCTTAACCGTATTTTGGGTATTTTCAAGGTTTTGCTAATGGTTGTTTATACAAGACATCAGACAGGGATCACTGGTTTGGTCAATACCGACGAGCCTTCTCAGCCTGTCATGATTCCCAGGTGTTGGCTCAGTGTGTGAGGCGATGACAAACTACACAGGATGGTTGATCACAATTTCAGCTTGACAGAATTACTAATTTAATTTGATTGCATACCATACATTGTATGAAACAAATTTACGGAATATTTTTGTTAAGGGGTTTCTTTTGTGGGCAGCGCGGGGGTGTTTCAATGTTATTTCAATAATTCGCTGGCGTAAATGAAATGGGGTTTAACGTCCTACTCCTCTGCACCTAGCATACGCCATACGGTGTGCTATGAGGGCAATTTTGCCCGGGCAGCGGCGCTACGGCATACTCTTATATCCAATTCCAACTGCCAAGGGATCTTTTACGTGCACGCCAATGTGTAAACAGGACCTCGATTTTTCGTCCCATTCGAAGGACTAGACAGCTGTCCTTGTCAGGCCCTCCGTTCTGCATCATTGACAAGGGGAAACCACGCCGGAAAATCGAGATGAACTTTCTAGGCCAATGCAGGGACGAACACCCTACCTCCGGGCTAGCGAGCCAGCGCCTATACCCATAAGCCACGTGAAATTCGCTGGCGTGAGGGTCTTTAGTAGTTGGAGGAAACAGAGGGACTCGGAGAAATCCCACGAGACTGGACATGCGACCTTACTTCCTGTCACGTACAAACGGGAAATCTACATAAGGTTGTTTTATGTTGTCCATTTTACTGAAATTCCTTTTCAACAAGATACATTCTTGATGCGTCGAAATAGCCAAGCAACTTGAAAAAAAAATCAACCCAAAGTTTTGATAACAACAGTAGCCATTTTTTTTAACAATGAAATGCGACATGTGTACATGTATATATAGCACTATATATTTACAATGATTTACCCTGGAGAAAAAGTAACAAAAATGAAAAGTCAAAACAGGTGAGATTTAATAATGTCTATGTTTTAATAATAGTTGACTTCTGGTAAACGACTTGAGTATGGAGCGCTTTTATGGGACCTTTGGTCATCCCAGGCTTCAGAATATCGTCTGCTTACGTCATCTCGATATCTGTAATCCTCTTTACGTTTATTTCTTCGTATAAATAGACAGATTAATATAATAACAATAAGTATACTTAGTATAATCATCCAGACTATAAATCCTATCATAGTCATTCGACTTAATAATCCATTATCTGTTTCACAATTTACTTGGGCAGCTGAAAAAATAGATTCAGGAAAAAAAGAGATTTCAGATTATGTGTCGATTGGGCCTTGATTTTTGGCATATGTACAATATTTATTCAACCAAAAATCAGAATGGATAAAGGCAATCCAACAATAGACTGCGCAATCTTAAACTCTTAAACTAAAAAAAACCCAACGTATCAGTCAGGCCAGGAAATTACTTTTTTCAAAGGTATTATACAACTTATTGAAGATGAAACCGATGCGGAAAGTCTAATCACAAAACATTTGATTATAAAGAAGTTAACTAGAGAGAGAGAGATATATAGAGAAATGGGGTTTAACGTCCACTCGACACATTTCGGGACTAACATATGGTTTAATTTTATTTCGATAATTCGCTTGCGCGTAGGAAGCTTTAGCATTGGGAGGCAGTGGGAGGAAAACCGGAGGACCCCAAGAAAACCCACGAGATTGGATAAGAGACCCTACTCCTTGTCACGTACAACCGAGGATTCGAAACCACGCCAGTTGACTCAATTACAGGTTTTAGGATACAGCGTGCACGTGCTAACCATTCAGTCACCCCCTAGACGTTAACTAAGTTTGTGTACACTTATACCTGCGGAAGCTTGAGCTCCTGTTAGTAATACGAATTCTGCCACTTTGGGTATACATCGTCTGCTTCCTGGCGTATTGATACATTTCTGGTCGTCATCACACCCACCATCATCAGTTTTACATTCATCAATATCTGCCAAATAAATCATTCAATATTTACTCGGTACGCCATGAAAATTGTATCTTTTGAATTTGGCACTAGACCCTCTAAGGTTCAAATGAATTGAAATGGGGTTTAACGTCCAACTGTTCACTTCTGACTGTGCCAATGAGAACAGGCATACACCATACAGTTCGCTTTGCGGGAAATTTTGCCCTGACAGCGGTGCTACGGCCTATTCTAATATCAAATCCCAACCTAATATCAAATGTGTACTTGCTGGGCCTTCTGCCCTGCACCACTGACAAGAGGGAACCACGCGGTAAAATCTCGATGACAAGAATCCAAGTTAGGTTTAAAATAATATAGCATGATGTTTTTAAAATTCAACCCGTGATAAATACTTCAATCTTTCTGATGATCTTAGTTTCTTGGTTGTCATTAATTTTATTGTTCTTACCAAGGCATGTTCTTCGGTCAGGTGCAACTTTATAACCAGTTGTACATATACATTCATACGATCCTATATTATTCTTACAATTATGTTGACATTCACCATTAAATACTCCACATTCATCTGTGTCTATATATAAAAAACCATCATAATATTACAATGTGTCTATAACCCAAAATAATCATTCTAAAATGAAATATGGTTGATGTCCAACATTTTTACACCGAACGGACATGCGGCCATGCATTTATAATATGAGCGAAATTATGCCCGGAGTAGTGGTAGCCTGGGTACAGCGTCGTTGACGCGCATGCGCAGACGCCCCTAGCAACGGGTTTGCGCATGCGCATGTCACTTCCGGTCCTCCTTAGCAACGGTCACTTCCGGTGATGACGTCACTTCCGGTGACGTCACTTCCGGTGATGACGTCACTTCCTTAGCAACGGTCACTTCCGGTGATGACGTCATAGGTGACGTCATAGCGACGTGATGTCATAATTTTCTCTGGGATTCCCTTTGCTAGGGACGTCATACGTGACGTCATAGCGACGTGGCGTCATAGGGATTCCCTCTTCTTGTTTCTTGGGGATTTCTTTCGTGTTCTCGGCCATTCCTTGAGGTTCCCTTGAGGTTCTCTTGAGGTTTTCTTTTGGGAACCCCCCTCCCCAGTGCTCATTTACTCTCGGGGATTCCCTCCCTTTGCTCATTTACTCTCGGGGATTCCCTTTCTCGGGAGTGCCCTAGGAGTTCATAACAATTTTAATTTCAATAAATTTTAATTTCAATAAATTTTAATTTCAATAAATTTTCAATAAATTTTTAATAACAATTTTTAATCATATTTTTAATAACAACAGAACAATCTTATAACGTATTTACATGTTTGAAAAAGAACAACACGTTTGTCCACCCAAACGATTTAAGGATGGAAAATGATTTTGAGCCCATTGATTCACCAGCACATCATTTTGCCGGGTATTGGTGCCAAACAATTGCAGGCACCGTTTCGAATGGCAGATGAAAAATAAACAATAATGTCCACACACAAAACTTGTTAAACTCTGTAACCATTGGGGTTGATGGGTAGTGGGTCCGTGACGTTGACTGAAATCGGCAAAGGCTTGTCCGTAGGTCTCGGGTGGGCATCCGTAAGAATCGAAGAAATACAAGTGTCCAGGTCCTTCACACATAAACACGGTCCAATGGGTGCCGGGGTCTTGTTCATCGTCGGTATTGACGATGTAAGCTAGAGGATAGGTATGGGGTTGCAACCGGTACAGGTGATTCCGTGACCAAACACCGCCAAAGACGTCAGAATGATACCGTAGGGCCTCTTCCAATTGTAACGTGGATAAAGGACTACCAATCCAGGATGACTTGTCGGTTACGATCGATTTCCAAGACATTGTCGTATTCGGCAAACAACATAAGATTGAGAGCGTTGGCGGGGGCTGCCGAGAAGCGTAGTTCTAGAGACAGGTTACCGGTGGTTCTGGGGTGTGAATAGGCCCCGTCGGCTCCTCGGTCGTTGGTCAAATCAAAACAAAACAGTGTGTAGCCCTTGATATAATCGTGGAAACTGAGATCCAAATCTTCTCGAGTGTTGAGAACACCCACACGATTCATTAAATCCATGTACGGTGTGATAGCCAATTTATCGGCAAAGTTGAGATCGGCATAATCATCCACGACTTCTCCATTCATGGTCAGGCGAATGTGTTTGAGGTTATGATGATGAAATCGGAACGGGTTCCGGGTATTATATCCATCGTAAGCTCGGTTACTGACCAACCCCACAAATAGACGTGCGGGTAAGGTTTCGTTGATGAACAGATTGTCTAGGACGTGGCTGGTGCGGTTACTGGGTACGACCACATCTTTGACGACCATACGTTTCAAGGGGTACTTGGCATTGGTGGTTTGGAGTTGGTTGGTAATTCGCGTGTACGTGGTGGGAGAAAGGGTGACGAATGGAATTTCCAAATACGCTTTGATGAAATCAATCTTGTAGGGTCCTTTGTTGTCGGCATGCATCAGGAAAAATTTAGAGGCTTGTTTTTCCAAACTCAGGCGTAGATCGACCCCGTCCAATAAGTATCTCTCCTGTAAAAACATATCTAAATGCAACCGCGCTTGTAATTCCACCACCTGGCTTTCGGAGATGCGTTTGTAACGTTCCACCAATCCGGCATTCGCAGGTTCAGGGGCATCTGCATTGACTTTGACGGGGGAGGCTTGATCAAATTCGCCGGCTGTATCCTTGTGCCACAGGACTTGTCGGTCTAAATGGTTCGTCTTGGCTTGTTTTCCATAACTCAGTAAATTCTCTAGGTAAGCTCGATAGGCGTAATTAGGTAGAGGAGACGTGACCAACGTATCAGAATCTTTTCCCAGCCGCAATTTCACATCTTTAAACAAAGAGTGCATCCAATTATTCACGGGACCCACGGCTTCGTCTGCCGGTAGATTGGTACCATCCTCTTTCACCACTTTGAGTCGCAGGTACAGGGTCGTATTGGCCAAATCGATGAAATCCATACTGGCATTGTTCACCAGAAATTCAATTGGTCCATCGTGATTCAGATCGGGTGTGATGGAGTATTTACGTATTTTGGTCACTCTGGTAATGGCCGTGTGCGTGTCGGGCACTTGGAACAATTCTTGCAGTTCATCTCGAGCACAAGGACAGGAATCGTTACGCATTGCTGAAGCCATGATCGAAGATGTCTGGCCGAGGACGTTTGGCTCGTGAAATGACGCCAGGGGATTTTCCTTTCCTTTTTATAGAAGTTTTGGTTTTGGGTGGACTGGTGTGTGTTGGTCGGCGTTGGGCTTTGGGTGATCTGGAGGACATGACGTCGGCTAGTGTTTGTCGGAGGCGCGGTTTTATGGTGCGCTGGAACACATTCTTCAAACTCTGGCCCACACTTTGTTTTCCCGACACTACGCCGAGGGCTGCTTTTCCCAATTCTCCAAACGTCTCTTTGTTCAAGAAATTGGCTTTTAAGGCGTTCTTTCCGGCTTGCAGAAAGGGTTTCGCCATGTTCAGTAGCCCCTGTAAACGTCCCGCGCCTTTTTGCCGCAAGACACCGCCCCGGTAGACGTTGATGGGCGTGCGGGTCTTTATGTTGGCGCCCTTTTGGCGTAACACACCACGATAAAACTGCATATTACGCTTTTCGTCGGAAATGTAGTTTGACGACGACTTTTCCTTTGGTGAATGACACTTTATGGCCCAGGCCGTTTCTTATATAGAGGCCAATGGTGGTGATGCTGTCGTACTTGAAGGGTTGATAATGGATGACCGTCGGTCGATGATAACCGTGAGAACTTGGAAAGACATCCAGTAAAGGCGCCACCATATTTCCCACCCGTTGAGGTTCCAAGAGATCTGCGTACAGATAAAACATGGTGTGACCCACATTGATGTCATAGGTGTCCGGGGCCACGATGACATCCCTCTGTTTGAAAGACGTTAAATGGTCCAATCGGGGCGTAATTGTGGTCTCGTGAATCCATCCTAACGAGGATACCACGGGGCCCGTCAACTTCAATTTGAGAAAGGGTATAAGTTTGAGATATTTAAAGCCATCTTCCGTATTGATCTGCAACTTGACTTTTTTCGTGACGTCGTCCAGCACAAAGGATACGATCGGTTCTTCTTTGATCGCTTTGCTGTAGGCATTTATTTTGGCTTGATAATTCTTCTCGTGTTCTTTTTCGACTTCCGTGAGTTCGGGATTGTCCGGGTGTCTTCGTATGGGTTTGGCATGCAGTGTTTCGAGCGTCACGTGATCTTTAAACAGAGCTTGTATGAGCGAATTTATCTCAGCCAGCAAGTGTTGGACACTGTTGTACGTTCCTCCAGGAATAGGGTATTTTTTGATCTCAACTTTGGAAGGCTCTTCGACTACCTTCCATTTGTCAGTCTTTGGTATGTTGGCTGGTCTGTGTACGTCTGGATTAAAGGGTGCAACCATCACCATCATCAGACTAACCTTACTACTTCCTTCCGGGAGGTTGTTCCACGTCGTGGGAAACGACACGGAGGCCAATCCCACTTCCCAGTCTCGGTGGTCCAAATCGATGGGAGAATTCAGCAACGTACGATAGCTGGACATTGTGTTGTCGGGATACACTTTCATGGAACTGTCACTAGGCAATGTGAGATAAAACTGGCGAGGATTTGTCATTTTTAGGGGTGGGATTGAGAGCTGGCGCCGGAAGCAGATAACCAATACTACTGGACAAGAGGGCCGTCCACAGGGTCGTTTGGGGACCGTCTGGGCGTGTGGCTAACTGAGCTAAAGCGACACCGGCCACCACGTACACTAAAATCACTTGACAGAAAAAGACAATTTCCGCTTGCGGGATGCGACTGCCAAAACAAGACCAGTGACGTCGATGTTCGGAGAGGGACGTAGAAATCGTTGACGTGGCTTCGTCTTGTGACATTGTGACATTCCCTGGAACACATCGGGACTATTTATAGACAACGGCGCTCTTGGGTATCCAGGAATTAAAGCTGGCAGGGTATCCCAACCATTTGACCAACATTTCGCCGCGGCGACGATCCAGTACCCGTTCAATGGGAAATTCTTCGTTCGGATCCGTTCTCACACTTTGTAATTCCTGGGGATAAAATGATCCTGCGATAGGTTCGCCACGTTCATCCAATAATTTGTACGTCGACCCACTCTGTCGATCCACACGAAACGTTTCCAGGGTCCAATTGGGCCAGTAGCCTTTGTCGAATGCCCCGTGTTTGGGCAAGGCCAAACGGACGGACGTACGTGGAGATTTGCCATTGCGTTGCATTGGAAGTGATTTGCCATTGGTTTTCTTGGAAGTGATTTGCCATTCTTTGTTCGGGGTCATGTCCTTGGGTGCCATGCCAATAGTACGATGTTGAGCCCCGTTGTAGCCCCTCACCAGATCGGCCAGTACATCGATATAACGTTGTGTGTTCCGATACGTAAAATAACGCCACATGCGTTGTTTGAGCGTGCGCTGAAATCGTTCTACCACACTGGCTTTGGTTTCGACATTGTGCGTGACGAAAAAATGAATCTTTTTCTTCTTCAGGAAAGCTTGAACATGTCGATTGAGAAATTCGGTTCCTTTGTCTGTTTGCAACCGTAGTGGAATATGTTTTTGTGATAAAACACCCTGTAAAGCCTTCAATAACGTGGGACCCGTTTTATTCTTGAGTGGCACCACCCAGGCATATTTGGAAAACACGTCAATGATACACAGTAAGAATTTGTACCCATCGTTAAAGGACGCCAAGGACGAGAGATCGGATAAATCGGCCTGCCACTGATGATCTACACCGGCCACGACGGTGGATAAACGAGGGAAACGTTTTCGTATGGGTTTATGCAAGGTGTACGTGCGTTGTCCACGTAACCAGGCCCGGACACGTTTCAATGGAACCCCGGTAGCTTTCTGTAAACGGGTCGCTCCCCCGAAACCCGCAGGATGCTCGGGGTCGTAATACACACGAGCCAACTTCTTGTCCATTTTAAACGTATTTTAAAAGTATTTGCACTGTTTAACAGTATTTATACTATTTCCAAAGTTTTATTTTCAATAAATTATTAATTTTATTTTAATGATTTTATTTTAATAATAACAATTTTAACATTTTAATAATATTTTAATAATAAACACTTTACAAGCACTTTATTATTAATTTTACAAGTCTCTGAAGGGGATCCAACGTGGCGTTGTTCTTCGGCTAGTTTGAAGACGTTTCCTTTTTCGTTCCCGAGGTCTTGTCCAGCGTACCTCCAGGGGTGTACGTAGGGCCTGTGGTTGGGCCGTCTTTGGTTCTTTCACCTGTGGTCTACGAGTGGGTGTCTTCCATCGGTCTGCATTCCCTACCCATTCTCGCGAAGCATGTGTCTTCTTCAACGTGGACACAACATCGCTCCACCCCGGAGCTGGCGACACGGTTTTACGACTTCGCATTAAATCGTTGACGATATCGTAGGCATTCGTTCCTTTAATCACTTGACCATCACGTACCAATTCATATTTTTCGTTCCATTCCAAGGGTGTTTTTTCTTTGATGTGTTTTAACAACAGTTTGGCTTTAGGGCGATACTTGTTTGGAACCGATTCCAGGATCGATTGCGAGATATCGGGTTGTTGTGGTGGTTGCGGTAGCGGTGGTTGCGGGGATGGTGCTCGTGGCTGTGGTGTTTGGGGTGTTTGGGGTGATGGCAGTTGCGATGGCTGGGGGGTCTCGAGTTTCTTTTGCATCGTTTGAAATCTTTCAAACAACTGCCCATACTTTTGCATTTTATCGGTATCAGACATACGGGATTTCAAGACGTTATCCATCTCGGTTGACACTTCTTCCATGATACGGCGAATGGGGTCCCGTTCCCACACGGGTTCGTACGGCTTCATGACCGTGACACTGGGTTCGTCCACCGGAACCAATTTCATTTTCTTTGCAAATTTCATCGTCGTCGTCGTTCCAGCTGACGTTGAATACAGGGGAAGACGTTTTTCCAAAGGGCTGAAGAATCCAATAAGCGTCTTCGTCGATGCCACGAGGTGTTGGGGGTTCCCAAAGAACGCAACACACGTTTTAGACGTTGCAAACGTTGTTTTTCGCTGGGCGTCAGAGGTATGGTGCCTTGCAGTAAATTACCAATACACTCGGATAAACAATTCACCACGTCTCGGGGCGCTTGTTGAATCAGACGTTTTCGCCAAGCTGGAGACACGTTCAATAACACATTCAAGAGAGGTAATGACTGCATGGTGACGTCTTGGTTTTTATACTGGAGAGCTTTTTATAGAGCTTTTATAGGGGCCTGGATACTACTCTAGATACTGATCTAGATAGGTAGACCTACCGCACGACCCACGGCCTGACCGACGGTTTTCAGAACTGGAAGCACGAATTTGACAATTTCACCCCAAAAACCACCGCGTTGAACAATTCGTCGTTTCGTTCTCATCGGGGTTTTACGATTTGCCAACAGAGTTAAAGATGGGGGTAGCGGACTGGAGACTTGGCGGCAACATTCGGAAAGAGTCTGAATAAACGTATCAGGAGCCTGTCTCAGAACTTGTTTCTGCCAGGGTTTGGGCAGGGCCCGTAGCGACCGGATAATGTTGAGATCACGGGATTTCATGGTGTTATGAAGAGATGCATTGGATTTTGGTATTTATAGCCTTTTTGGTATTTATAGCCGTCTTCGTCGTCTTTGTCGGGACTTGACTTTGTCACCAAAAAATCCACCGCGTTGCACTCGTTTCACGGGTCTCTGTTTTTCTCTGGCCTTTTGCAAACGTTCTTTCCAACGAATCAAGATTCGAATCAGGATACCTCCGAAAAATCCCTGTCCACCAGGTTTCATAATCATGTTCAATTTATCGTTGACAGATAAACGATCTCGGGTCAGTTGTTGCAATCTCTCTCGATTTCGCTCTACCCAGCGTTCGTGTTGTTTGTGCAAGGGTCGTATATTTCCTTTCAGCAAATGTTCGGCAGCCAGCTTGAACCATTTCAGCAATCCAATTTGAGCCATCCCTGTATTTTTGGCCAACTGTCCATAAGCCATTTCGGGGGACAGTCGTTTCAAACGGTTAATAAAGCTCCTCATTCCCTTCAGTTCCTGACGTGGTGGTTGGCGGGGCGCTGGACGGCGTCTGACGACACCGTCATCATCCAGACGTAGAGGGCGGCGTGGTGCGGGACGGCGCGGTGCGGGACGGCTCGGCGTGGGACGGCGGGCGTCATCGTCTGTGACTGGAATCTGATGATGGCGTGGCACTCGTACGACCACGGGGGATAAACGTAAATCTGGAGCTAGGTTGGTACCCACATTGGAACCCACATGGGAACCCACATGGGAACCCACATGGGTGCCCACATTGCGGCGTCGGTTGGGTCCTGTGGTCTCTGTTGGTGTGGCGCCAAATGAATTTTGTCCTTTCCAGGCGGGCGGTGGAAATCTAGCACGAGGTAGACCTGGAGGTGGATGCCGACGAACGGTGTTCTTCACACGAGCCATGATGACATGAAATGAAGGTGATCATTCCAGGAGCCTTTTTATACCTTTTTCACATAGACATGAGACGGTTCTTCCTCCGGTAAGATACGTGTACGAAGACGTAGTTCATCGGGGGTATCGGGTTTCAGATCGATCAGTAAATAGCTGCGAGGGGTGCTGGTGGCATCGGCAAAGGCTTCTTGCATAAATTGACCTTGTCCCGGATACATTTGTCGGGCCAAGACACCCATCTGTGAGGCATCGCGAGGATTTTTGAAGAGGACCACATAGTGAGCATTTAAACTGATGGTTCTCTGTTGTTTATCAAACAGATTTTGCACAATGTATATCACGCTCACATTTCTATGATGACTTTTCTTGGTGAACCAACGTTCTAACGTGTCGGTGTCTTCTCCCATCAAATCATCCACGACTAAACATTGGGGCCCTTGGACTTGATCCATCACTTCGTCCAAATTGCCCAACCCACGAGTATAGGTATAAGGAAACTGTTTGTAACTGTCTTGCCATTCGCCATAAGCCCAGACAATGCGATCAGGGGGGGTATCAAACAGCGACGCTTGGAGAAATTTCTGCACAAAGACCGTTTTCCCCACACCCGTTGGCCCACTCACTAACATGGTAAAGGGGTGTTTGAATGACACGTCCATGGTGAAATAACTTTTCCTTTATTGACCAGTCCTCCTTTTATACTTTCCCTGGCAAAATTTAAACAAAAATAAAACAGACAAGATGTGTATAATAATAAAAATAACATTTATTAACATTATAATATATTTACAATTTATTTACAATTTATTTACAATCACAACGGTGTTCTCCAAAAAGTTCACTACAGTGTTCACAAATTAATGTTATGCAAACAGTTCACAACAGTGTTCACAAATTAATGTTATTCGAAATGTTATCCAAAATGTTCACAAACTTATGTTATCCAAAAAGTTCACAAACTTATGTTATCCAAAAAGTTCACAAATTAACGTTCTCCAAAAAGTTCACAACAGTGTTCACAAATTAATGTTATCCAAAAAGTTCACAAATGTTATCCAAAAGGTTCACAACGGCAAAGGGTATTCCATGCGCACCATATGCGCATACAGCCACGGAGATCGCGTCAACACACGGGGTACCCAATATACGGAACCGATCATCTGTTGTAAATAGTCGTCGTCGACCCAGTCTTGGGCGTCTAGTAGAGTTAACACCAGGGGTGCCCATTCGCTGTCCATCCAAGGCAGTGGTGGTGGAAGAGGGTGTTCTGTCATACCACGAGGGCCACCTGGAATGATGAGTGTGTGGGCTAATCGTTGAGCATCTTCGGCCGTCAAGGAAATAGTAAACGGCGGCACCTCGAGTTGAATCGGACAATGAACCAAATCTTGTTCTAGTCTAGTTGCTGTCGTAGTACAAGGTTCGGACGTAGGATGGTTTAACATCTTCTTCTTCGCCTTGCCTGAATCGGTGATAGAGTTCGTTGGCTTCTTCGCCCCAGTACCAGTTACGTTGATCGACGTTAAACAGTTTGTTGGCAAGGGTGTTAAAGTCGTCGATTCTTTCTTTGGGTTGTCTACAAGTAAACAATCCATGGCCAAATTCGTTACAGTTGAGACATCGGTGTTTTGCTTCTTTTTCTTTTTCTTTTCCAGACTGTAAACGGGTCGACGGGTAAGGTTGGTAGCGTTGGGGACAGGCGGGAGCCCAGTGTCCGACTTGTTTGCATCGATAACAGGTGTCGTAGCGTTTACTGACTTTTTTGGCTTCTCTCTGAGTTTCTCTCTGAGTTTCTCTTTGAGTTTCTCTTTGGGTGTTGACTTCTGTCGTTTCTCGTTGAGCTTCTCGTTGAGCTTCTCGTTGAGCTTCGCTCTTGGTGTTGACTTCTTTTCCGTAAAATATTTCTCTTTGATGTTCTCCTTGGGTTTCTCTTTGAGTTTCCTCTTGTGTGTTGACTTCTGTCGTTTCTCCTTGAGTGGCTCTTTGTGGGGTGTACCAATGTCCATTGCTTCCACACCCAAAACAGTTGTTGGACTGTTGTTGGGTTTCTTGTTGAGTGGTTCGTTGGTTGGCTCTGTGTGGACAGTCTCTGTACCAATGTTCATTGCTTCCACACCCAAAACAGTTGTTGGACTGTTGGACTGTTGCTCGTTTAGTAGCTCCTTGTGTAGCTCGTTGAGTGGTTCGTTGGTTGGCTCTGTGTGGACAGTCTCTGTACCAATGTTCATTGCTTCCACACCCAAAACAGCTGTTGGAGTGTTGTTTGGTTTCTGTTTCTCGTAGAGTAGTTCGTTGAGTGGTTCGTTGAGGAGTTCGCTGAAGATCGCACTGTTGTTGTCCATCACCAGAAGTTTCCATACCACGTCTGTGTACTTGAGTAGCTGTCTCCAGAATGAAGTGTCGATGTTGTTGGAAGTGTTATATCCCCCCAAATCACGTGATGGATGACGTGGCATTCGCTCATTGGTCCTATTGATCATAAAAGACAACATCCAGATCGTTGAGTCGGTTGCGCATGCCCAACGCAGTGTAAACAATACGTCATGGTCACGTGATAGTCCGGTAGTAAATGAGAGGCGAACCAGTGATTCATTGTGTCTTGCGTCATTTGCACTCCATACGTCTTGACCAACAGATCCAATACATCAAAAATAATCCGATCTTCCTCGTACCAGGTGATGATTCGATAGCCTTGACTCTTTTCATAATACCCCTTCCAGAGATGTGTAAGAGGGTACACCGTGTCCAGCATATCACTTAATAACAGCGTATCTTCTCTATTCATGTTTTCTTCTCTATTCATGTTTTCTTCTCTATTCATGTTTTCTTCTCTATTCATGTTTTCTTCTGATCAACGCCGTTTTGAAGCCCGGTACCACTTCCCAGTGTTGTCGCAGAGCGTGTTCTACGTCGACTGCCCATTGGGGATCTGCTTCCCATTCTTGTACCTGTTGTCGTGGTTCGTCCATGAAACTACCCAATACTTTTTCGACATCCTCGTGGTTGTGGTCATCTAATACTTGATCCAGATACATGTCAACGGGATGGGACGTCTGACCGGTGGTAGGACAGACTCCCAAACCCAGACAGGAATGATACCGTTGACTTGGGTGATTGTAAGCACATCCAATGCAAAACGTATATTGGTGGTGGTCAATAATAGGTAAATAACGATGACTGACGCTATGCGTCAGCCATCTCTGCCTCAATTTCGCCGTGATGGTATCCATAAGGTAAGGTGTTGCTGGGCTGACCGTCTTTGTCCAATACTACAAAACGTTTGTTGTATACTATCTTATAAACTTTCTCCTCCACACGTGACCATAGCCGTCGATCACGTGATCGCTCAATCTTGTGTGGATTGGTGACTGTGATTTTGTCTTGGGCGAGACCGAGGACCATCTGTTTCACGGTGTCAAAATTTAACAGTTGACTGTTGCGGTAGTTGAGCGTAAATCCTCTGATTTTACACACCGTTTCACCGTTACTCAGTTGATAGGCGTAATTTTTGGGTCCACCGGATACAAACTGGCGTATCGACAATGTGTCGGGTAATTCGTTCTTCCATTCGCCTAAGGAGTTTCCTTCCGGGGGGTTCCATTGATGGCGATCATATTTGAATATGACACTGTCCGTATCAAAGTAGCACACACGTTCTCCCAACGGTTCCAATACCGAATACAATTTCAACCGGGCTTGGGCTGTCACAAAAGCAGCCACCACGACGTTGGTAATGGGACATGGTCTCACGTGTTCTTCTTTTTTTAATTTTTCCACCATAATCATGTTGTCGTTCACGACTCGAACATCTTTGATGGTTTCGGTGACATCCATCATGAGTGGAAAATAATCAGCGGGGTCTGTCATGTACACGGTTTGCGTAAAATTGTCGCGTTGTCCGAATTTGCCCCACAATGTGTTCAATTGTAGCTTGCTAAAACTTCTCAGACCTTTGTTGGGTATCATGGCTTCGTGATCGAGTTGAATGCCTTCCTTGTCGTACACGTCTTGGATGAAACGTTGTTTATCGTCGTCCGTGGAACAATCGTCCGGATATCCACTAGCTTCCATCTTCTTTTTCAAGTAATGATCAATGTATCCAGCAAATAATCCTCCAGACTTGGATTGACGGTCGTACTGACTCCATTCGCTCCAATGCCATACTTCGTACACGACGAGGACTTGATAACCCATCGCCACGGCCTTCTTTAATTCCAACGACACAAAAGTTCCTACCCAGGCCCGTTCTTTCTGTTTGTGTGTACAATCGACGTAGTGGGTGATCTCACTTTTTTGCATGTGCTGTTCCACGCAGCTCCGACATAGTGGAAAGGTGAGTTTGCCGTTGTATCGAAACGGGAGTACGGGGTGGTAGAGTTGACGAGGTGGAAGCACAGAACACTGAATCAGACCTTCGTACTGTTCCCATGCTTGACTGGGTCGTGTGATGATGTTTGGTTCTTTCAGAGGGAATTTACCGTATTTACACACCCAAGGGTAAAGGGATACCACGTCCACGTATCGGATCTCTTCGTCGGGATGTTCTGCTTTGGCCATCAATTGACAGGCATTGGTTCTTCCTCCAAAAAAGCCAGCTCTGGGCGACAGGGGATCCGGACAAGGCCATCCCTGGGCTTCTAGACTGGCAAAGAATTCTTCCATCTCAGGATTACGACGACGTTCTTCGCTCAGTTCACATTCCCACATAACTTTGATCTCAGATAGGCAATACACGTGGCGTAATTTGTAAAGGCGATCTTGAGTGTGTTGATACAAATCACGCATGGTTCTAGACGGATCATAGGGGTGATGATGTTTCACGTCTTGTATGGGTCCCGGGTAGCAGCGAGGACATCCGTGATAGGCACATCCCATGAATTCGTAGCCCGTGTTATCGTCGTAGCCATCTAAATGATACTCGCCAATTCTCACTTCACCCTGGTTACGGGCATGTCGAATCTGTGGAACGCGTCTTCCCTCTCGTAAAGCTTTTAGCGTCTGGCAGTGCTGTTCCCATTCCAACCATCTCAAAGCTATGTTAGATTGCTGTCGCGGTCGAAATTGTTTCCAATCTTTTCCGGCTTCGGGTTCCTGCATCAACGCTCGAGGAATGATGGCCATAGTGTCAGGTTCCAAATAATGCGTGCGAAATACTTTATTACAGGCCGAAGCCAGCGTGAGACTTTCCACAAAAGGATCGAGGCCCGTGTCCATCATAAACAAGTCTCTGAAAGCTGCACAGCCCCGTTTTAGGACGTCGACGTCGCTCTTACAATACGTCATCAGCTCTTGTTGAAAATCAAACGGTTCGTGTTTGTGTTGTTGGTACCAGGCGTAAAAAACTTGACGTTCAGACACACTCATTCCATCCGGATCGTATTCTTCGGCAGGTGGATATGAACCCATGTATGCGTAATGTTCCGGCTTGTTGAAAAAGTGTGGAAAATAACCTTTCTTCAGTTCCGTGAGGCCAAACGTCTTGGGTACATCTCGTAAGGGCATGGGTAAAAAGTTTAGCGAGTCGACAAATTTAACTGTCATCACTTTCCCACCACTCATAATGACTTGAGGAGCGGCTATCGCATGGTCGTGTATCGCCTGTAACATGAGTAAACCATCGTATCCCTTGAAATTATGTGCAACGGCTATGATTTGTGTAGACTTGCGAGATTTTATTCCTCCCGGAACTGTACCGTGTGCCGATAAATGGATGAACCATTTTCCCACGTCGTCCAATGTACGAAATATCCATTCGCGTTGACCGTTCCAAAAAGGATCACAGTAATCACAAGGGTTCGACGATGCCATGCAGAAATGACAACAGCACTGCAGCACACACAAGTTGACTAAATGTTCTCCCGTATCTTGGCTGCACTCAAAATCATAAAACACAAAACGCGTCAAGTCTTTTCCTTGCAGTCTTGCCAACTGTTGTGGTCGGTCCGGCTGGGTCAGATCGATGGGTGATTTGAGTTTTTGAATAAAACACCAACGGTCTCCGCGCTGATGCCATTTCTTACAGATAGAGCACTCGTATTCCCCACACACGTGTTCGGCCAATGTCCGGTGTCTTTTCAGAATATCCCATTCTTTGCCGCACTGTAAACATTTCGTCCATCGTTGACAGATCGTTGGTGTTCCTGGTTGTCGAGGTTGTAGGTGTCGGTCATAACACATCTGATTCGGAAAACGTCGATGGCATGTGTCACAGTTTCGATGGGTGGCGTCTTCCAAACACGGGGGTCCTGACTGTTGACAACTGTGACATATAGCATGACATTCGTGTTGATCCCAATGATCGTAACCTTTCTGACAGGCCTCGCAGAAATAGTTTCGTTCAAAAAAAGCAGGCATGGACGTGATGACGTCATAGTGATTAGCGTGATGGTATAGATGCAATACTTTAGGCTGGCCACCTACGATATACTTGGTGCCTTTGAACATCAGTTTTCCAAAAAGTTGTCGGGAATAAACGTTGATCTGGTAGCCCTGGGGACCCAGCACACGTTGATATTGTTCCCAGGTCTCGGGGCCCCGACAGGCTTCGTAATCACCTCCAGCCTCCTCAATCAAACGACGGGTCTTTCGTGTCTGCCAGCTGTAGGGTCCACACTGTCTAACAAGTCTTTTTCTTTCTGCTTCCCATTCTGGGGTGTCATTCTTATTGGCATAGTGTTTGGCCACCACCAAAGCACGCTGGAAACAGAGCTGGTCCCTATTTTTAATCACCACAATGGCTCTCTTTCGTTTCAAATAGTCTTCAAAGGAACTCATGTCCTTCTTTTTGATGATAGGTTGTCCCCTGCCGGATCCATTAGGCGGCGCTACGTGACACACATGTAGTCTCAGGCGTTCATCCATCTTAAACTCTTCGTTGGACTGTAGGATCCGGGCCAACGGATCCAATATGTGATGTGGTCTGACATCTTGCCATGATTGAAACGGTATCCACGCCGGTGTCTTGAGGCCTGGGTGCGATACACTAAATCGTACAAAGTCGTTGGGTTGACAGCCAACCAAATGTCCCAGGTCATTCAATATGTTATCAAATGTATCGTACAACACTTCTGGAACATCAGCGGGTGCAATCTGGTCCCAATTCTGATGAAAATCAATGTTGACATACAAACTTTCCGTATGAAAACGTCTGGAACGGCGCTGGTGTCCTAAACGTAGAGTGTAGCCTGGTGTGTTCGCCATTGTAGAATGCTATAGCCAACAGTCGCTGGCTGCTTTATATATACAGGATTGATGACGTCACGTAGCAACATGACGTCATTTTAAGTTAGAAGAAAGATCTTTCCGTTAAAGATGTATGGGGGGCAGGGCACCCTTGCACTTCTCACATGTCTTGTGATTCCTGTCCATCCTGCAGTACAAGGCTTGAACTAACCACACTGCGTCTTTTATAGCTCTTCTAGCTTTTCTAGCTAAGAGTTATGCTTACAGTCCGCGCGATTTCTTGTCTTTCTTGTCTTCTTGGAATTCATAGAATTACAAAATGTTTTTTGTCCAAAAAATCACGGCTCTCTCACAGGTCCGCGATAGAAGTACAAATAGGCGTGTGAAACCCAACACTTCAATCATGGGAAATTCTATGAAGAAGGAGAAACGTCTGACAAGCCTGTGGCAGGGGGAGTTCCAGCAGCTCCTCTCTGAGCAGTGTGCAGAGAGGTCGGCATGGGAGGCCGAGAAAGCGGCGTGGCAGGCCGAACGGCAACGGTTTTTGGAGGAGCGAGGGTACCTCCAGAAACTGTTGCGGCAGACCCGCCGGGAGCTCCATCGCTTAGAGGCCATGGAGTTGGATACACATAGGGAGGAGCTGTTGGACCTCTATCGGCTACAGGCTGATGGGGTACTTCCCTTACCGCCACCCCCACCGCCTTACAGTCTTTACCCTCGGCTGTAAGGCAAACCGACCACCCAACGGCCCTTTTCAGGGCCACCCAACGGCCCTTTTCAGGGCCACCAAATCCTTCAGAAAGAGTTTTTTCATATTCTAATTGCAAACCAAAATAATAATCATTAAATCACAGTGCCGCGGCATTTTGCGATCCGATTTGGAGCATGAGACATTTTAAGTTATATTTTTAAAAAAAAAGGTGCTCTCTATGCAGTCCGCGCTGGGTAGGGGGGTTGGAAATTTCAACTCCATTTCCCGATCCGATTTCCCAACTCCATTTTTGTGTTCTTATATTTAATCCTATTTCTTTTTAAGTCTTTTATTAAAAAAAGGTGCTCTCTATGAAGTCCGCGCTTGGAGGGGCTCGATCCTATTCTTTTGCATAAAAGGCAGACCGATTGCGCTTTCTTGTCATTCAACATGGGGTCTTACATCATGCTTGACGGCGATGACTGGTTCGAGGTGCTGGAAGAGGTGCTCGTCATACCAGAGAGCGCTCCAGAAACTGTACCAGAAACTGTACCAGACACTGTACCAGAAACTGTACCAGAAGCTGTGTCAGATACCACCCTTGAGCCGGAAATTATAGTCGTGAGTGATAGTGACGACGACGATGAGTGGTTAGTGACAAGTGACCCATTCTGGTATACACCGGCCACTCCACCGACACCATCACCACCAAGCACCGGGGACGACGACGCCGAGTTTATTCAACGCGTCCGTCTTGGTTAGGCGGTCAACCAACCAACGGCCCTTTTCAGGGCCACCCAAACGGCCCTTTTCAGGGCCACCAAATCATTCAGAAAGAATGTTTACATATTCTAATAATAGTTCTAATAATAGTTCTAATAATAGTTCTAATAATAGTTCTATTTTGATAATGAAATTTTAAATTACTAAAACAAAGCATCTAAGCGTCTTTACTTTCACGTCGTGGGATATGCCGATCCTGTTTCCCAATCCTATATTCCTATTTCGCCCATTCATTTTTAATAGTGTAGTATACATTTTAAATGTATATTAAGTGTATTTTAAATATATCTTAAATCTGTTTAAGAAGGGCGGGTTCAATGCTCTCTATGACGTCCGCGCTGAGGAGGGTTCGGAAATTTCAACTCCAATTCTCAATCCTATTGTGTTTTTATATTTAAGTCTTTTATTAAAAAAGGTGCTCTCTATGCAGTCCGCGCTTGAAGGGGCTCGATCCGATTATTTTGCATAAAAGGCCGCTCGGTCGCACTTTTTTTTATCATTTCATCATGGAATTTCACTGCGTGCTCGAAGACTGTTCGATGGAAGAGGTGGTAGTGACAGAAGAGGTAGCCGAGACACTACTAACTGATAACGGGTATGAAGCGGATGTTGATGATGATGGTGATGATGGCTACGACGAAGAAGAAGAATGGATGTTTGGTGACGAGGAGTGGTTGGTCTCAGACCCATTCCTGTGCGAAATGGACCAGGAAGTATACAGTTGGCTGTATGAGGAGGCGTTCAGACCGAATGTCTCCTCTACACCAGTGAGGCCAACCACTCCACCACCAGCATCCATGTTCGAACCCTTCACAGATATGGACACATTGAGAAACTGGTACCAGCCTGGGTCAGCCACGCCACCGCCGACACCAACCCTTAAACGGAAGATGTACGACGACGACGACGATGAAGACATGAGGCATGTCCGCCGACGCCTCGACTAGGCAGTCCACAAACGGCCTTTTTCAAGGCCACCCAAACGGCCCTTTTCAGGGCCACCCAACTCATTCAGAAAGAACGTTCATATTCTATTTTGTTTATATCTTTTATAAGACCATTTATAAGAACCTTTCACAAACACTTTTACAAACACTTTTACAAACGCTTTTATAAGAATGGATGAAATGCCTACACGTAGACTACATCCGTCACCACTTTCTCACCGCTTAATATATCTATAATATATCTATGATATATCTATGATATATCTCTAATATAGCAATGGGAATCGCATCCTAGCAGGGAGCTCCCACCAGGAAAATCCAAGATTCTAAAAGAAATCTTATCATAATTTGTATAAGAATCTGTATAGGAACTTGTGATTTATCACACTTCACCTAACAGTAACTACGGTTCATTTCCCCAACGTTGCATGACATGTGGATATAGACTAGGCGAGGGAATCCTTAGAGCAAAGGGAAGGAATACCCGAGAGTAAATGAGCAAAGGGAGGGAATCCCCAGAGCAAAGGGAGGGAATCCCCGAGAGTAAATGAGCACTGGGAGGGGGGTTCCCAAAAGAAAACCTCAAGAGAACCTCAAGGGAACCTCAAGGAATGGCCGAGAACACGAAAGAAATCCCCAAGAAACAAGAAGAGGGAATCCCTATGACGCCACGTTGCTATGACGTCACGTATGACGTCCCTAGCAAAGGGAATCCCAGAGAAAATTATGACATCACGTCGCTATGACGTCACCTATGACGTCATCACCGGAAGTGACCGTTGCTAAGGAAGTGACGTCATCACCGGAAGTGACGTCACCGGAAGTGACGTCATCACCGGAAGTGACCGTTGCTAAGGAGGACCGGAAGTGACATGCGCATGCGCAAACCCGTTGCTAGGGGCGTCTGCGCATGCGCGTCAACGACGCTGTACCCAGGCTACCACTACTCCCGGAGAGTAAATATTGCACTACGGGGCCTAGTTTTGTAGTTCCATCCGAACTACTAGACACTGCTTCTTGGCAGACATTTCGTCCTACATCACTGACAAGGGTAACCATACTGGAAAATCCACTTGAACTGTCTCGTCAAACCACAGATCGAATAGGTATTGAACCAGTTAGCACCTTACGCAGTGAGCCATATTAATATTCGGTAGTCTTTAGTGCAATAAGGAGAAATGAAACGGTGGTTATACTTACCTATACACGTTTTATTTTCAGGTTTCTTAAGAACATATCCACTATTGCATGTACAATAATAACTACCTAATGTATTAACACAACCATGTGAACAACCCGAATTACTACATTCATTTACATCTGAAATAAAATATACAATGCTCGTCAATTTAATCATAAACAATAGTTTATAGTTTGAATTCGATGGCCAAATAAGAAAATAAGAGCAAGATGGGGTTTAAAGTCCGGTCGACACATACTAGGTTGTTTAAATTTCAGTTCTAAAGTTATTTAATTCTATTTCAGTGGCAATCTAATTAAAATACAGATCGATATTTCGTTACGTTTTCTATACTTTCGCTGGCCTACTCTACATGAAGATCAGACAAGTTGTATTGGAAGGTGGTACCAGGAGTAGTCCGAAGGGCTTTTGAACCTATGAAGTCATACATTGATTAATTAATTAGTTTTCGCGTTTCTAGTGGTTTACCCACAGTTCCGTGCAGAGCAAACCAGATCGTTTCATAAACATAACAACTCCTCCAGGTCCTAGTGTAGAAAAAACAAGTAAAACGAAATTTTGAACTATAAAAAAAGAAACAAAATAGGATCCGTGTTTTAATCAGATTGTTTCAATAGGCACTATGTATAACAGTATAATATAAATTTTCACAGAATAAAAATATATGATTTTAAACAAACTGTGAAGCTTTAAGGTTATCTGAAGCATTGCCTGTTGCACCCACTGAATAGATCATTACGCGAGAAAAATCTCAAAGCATGACACGGTTGGCGTGGTAAATTTCTTGTAAAAATTTAAGACACAGTTGGCGTGGTAAAAGACTGATAAATATCTAATAATGACAGTCCACATAGTACATCTCTGGTAAATATTAAGTAGGACACAGTTCAACAGTGACACAGTTGGCAATTGTCTGGTGAATATGCAAGAATGACATCTGGCATCGCATCTTCCCGGTAAAGTTTTAGGATGACGATTTACAAGGTTTATCTGAAGAATTCGAGTTATATTACTATAGTTCGTGCTTAGATAAACAGCAGAAGTCGCATCTTCTATTGATAATGGATAGTCTGGACGAGAAAATAAGGGGTGCTGTAATGTCATAACATAGAAACAGTGTTAATTCATACTATATAAAATAGAAAATAAATGTTTTCCAAAAAAGATTACCTGCAAACGCAGACCCTGTTGGTCCAGTAGGTCCCGTAAGTCCAGCAGGCCCAGTGACCCCAGTGTGACCCCTTGGCCCAACCAAACCACGATCCCCTTTTACACCTCGTTCCCCTGTGGCACCAAAGGGACCTGTATAACCTCTAAAACCTCTATCACCACGTGGTCCAACATCTCCCTTCAGACCAGATTGACCAACTTCACCACCTGGTCCTATACCACCTTGAGCACCTTTATCACCCTTTTCAGATCTAAAACAAAATATGAAATAAAATTGTCTAGTGCCAGTGGTAGCGATATCACGACATACATCAATCTCCCGAGAAATAAAAACTTCTATATTTAAATAATCGTTGAACCAAATACTACACATTTCATAGCATATCAAGTTTTCTTGATGATTTGACGATCTGTGTAAACAATAATGGGAGTGTTGTGTACTAACTCACAACTTCTAATATATACCTGTGTCCCTTTTCACCTCGGTCACCTTTATATCCTCGGGGACCAGTCTCGCCAGTAAAACCATCATATCCTCTAGGTCCAGTTACTCCTATAGGACCTTGGATGCCAATATCTCCCCTCGGTCCTGTTACACCAGTCATACCCCTCTCCCCTTTATTACCTTTATCACCTCGATCTCCCTGAAACAAAATACGAGTTCGTTTCGTTTAAATGTTGTAATATTTTACTCTACACACTACATGTATATCCAAAATTCAAAGGATTTCATAAATAAATTGAACAAATTATGGAAATAGAAATAAAATAAAACCAAGTACGAACAATCCAAACCATAGACAAAAAGTCTCAAAAACACGTTATAGGCAAAATAGTGTAATCAGCAAATGGACTGTTCACCATGTACAAAATACACGACAGAACAGTGGTAACAGGTGCCCGGAAGAGTAATCTTACAGTTTTACTAACCATCAACAAGTGCAGGTTGGGGTTTTTTGTCCATGTTTTTATAAAATTTTGGATATGATGTGTACAAAGTACATTACTATAAAATATCTTTCCTTGCCTGTCACTTTTTAATATTTAGAGCGCTATTGACCTAAAAGATGCTTTTATCCAGAATAAGAAATAATTTACCCGATCACCCCGTCCACCTCTCTCCCCTTTTGGTCCAACGGAGCCTTTATCACCCTTCTGTCCCAAAGGCCCTCTTTGTCCCGTGGCCCCCACGAGATCTCGGGGGTCTCTGATTACAATATTTCGTATGGGTGTAGTAGTAGGTCGTGTAGTAGTTGTTGTACGTCTTGTAGTAGTTGTAGTTGGCAATGGCTGGTTACCTTTAAAAAAACAAACATTCTCTTGTTATGACGATTTACCGCCGTGCGAAAACTTGGCGAACATCGATGGGGTTAGGCTGGTAACTAGCGTGTGCATGCCACGTATCACTGTCCAAGTGACAGACATAATGGTTTAGATTTCCCCACCTTAATAATTATTTTACTAATTTACTAATTTCGTTGTTCAATTCGATGGCCTACTCTATACATAAATATCTGACTTGTTGCAGTGGGAGGTCGCGTCCGGAGTCTACGAGCGGCTTTTGATCCTATGATTTCAGACATTGATTAATCAATCCGCGTTGACGTTTCTTGTGATCTACCCACAGTTCCGTGCAGCGCACGCCAAAAATTCGTCTAACACGCACTTTTACCAGAACGCGGGTTATAACAACCAGTGTTGTGAAGACGAGTTAAATTAAATGCTGAACTATAAAAAACGAAACGAAAAGGGGTAAGTGTTTTTAATTGGAATGTTGCTAATTGTATATACATGTCCATATTAAACATGTTTAGTATTATATTCAATGTCATGCTAGACACGTCTAAATGCCCTAGTTACTTAAGGGCACAGAAAGGTAAACATAGATAATTTTTCTTTGCACCAACCCCCACCTAAAAGACACAAAAAGAAAAGGATTCAGTATCTCAGATACAATGTCTACCGTGGTTTCGTGTACTCTTAACCGAGATTTATATAGAATTCAGGAGGGGGGGGGGGGTAAACCATTATTTATGGAATCGTTTATAAACGGCTGTTAAATCATATGTTTAAAGCAAGGGTGTGCTGAGAAGAGGCAAGACGATAATATGGTAGGCTCAGCTTTTTTGAGGAATCGGTAAGTTTGGCAGGCGCATGAGTATTTTAATTTAAAAAATATCAGGATAAGCTCTAGAAAAACATCATTTCGTTAGTTTTACGATAATTTTGTCGCATATGGCATGGCATAGTTCGTCCCTAGTTAAACATGCACTATGCAAGAGCAAAATCTGCCTATTGTAGGTCTTTCTTTAGGCCTGAAATGTTATAAAAACTATTAATTAGACATTAATTAACCTATTCAGACCATAACCAACTCTCGATGTTGAGGCTAGCATGAGTTTTTTGTTGGATCGTAGTTTGATTCGCTGAAATATTTTCCTTCGTGAATTACCACTAAAAATGGATAACCGAGACTACTAGTTTTGTCTTACCGACTTTAGTAATGATGACCGAGGCTAAGCGGAAATTTCAATCGCTTAGTTCTAAGCGATAGTGGATCAATTTGACTGAAATTTTCTGCAAATTGCCTTTACATTAGTTAGTTTTTAACTATTGTAGTGAAAACTGTCAACTCGTTATCTAATCTCCCATAATGTATCTTTAAAAGGAAAATAAACGTACTTGAATTCATCACCACGGCCAGGGCAAATGCTTCTGGTTGTTCAATTTTATTGAAGGTAACAGTCGAATTTATAGCAGGCATCATATTATAATGAAGAAATCGGATCTCATAAGTAGAATTAGTATCTATCTTCCATGATATACACATGTGACTTTCTTCATTTAAAATACCAAGTTTATCATCTCGTTTAGCTTGAATATATTCATTGGGATCTAGGCGTATCTGAAATATAATTCGAATAGCTACCATGAAAACTCCCTAAAGTACATTAACCCCTACACTTTATAGGCTAATAATATTAGTTTTATTATTATAACATTTACGACCCATAAATTAGTTTCTTGTTTCTACGTCCAACACAAATCCGGTAGTATAGCTTATCAAAATTAGAAGTGTCTTTGTTCTTCCCTGGAAAGGTTTCTTGGATATCGCTTGCTATTTTTCCAATTGATACACAGTAAGGTCGATGCCCTCGCATCAGTCCTAGTACGAATGATAGACGACACTCACATATTACTTATGCATTCAATGCATCAGAAAATTTAAAAATTATAACAAAACGAACCCACCTCTCGTGTTCCTTGAAAATTAGACGGTACATCTGTTACTCGTTTTTCTCCTATTAACGTATACTGTAATTTATTGTTTTGTGGTTCATGTCGGTAAATCTGAAGGCGAAAGGTTGTTCTTCGTCCACGTTTAGTATCATAATAAACCTACAAATGAAACAAAATTACTATCATGAAGTTATAAGGATTCAAACTTTGTTTAACTTGCTGGAAACAGCCCAGTTTTTTTTGTGTGTATTTATGATAGCGGAACATGGCAGAAGGGAAATATATATCGATACTCTGCATGGACCCTATTTTTATACCCTCACATTTTCATGTGGACGTATATTGTCGTCGCCCCTGTTCGTCCGTCCACAATTGTTTGTGAACACTCTACAGATCACAATTTTTATCCGATTTCAATGAAACTTGAAATATAGGTTTATCATCTTATAAAGATCTCGGTTCCTGTCGATATTGGCATGTATCGGACTGAAACTTCGTGGATTATCGCCCCTGATTGTACGAAAAAATCACGTTTTTAGCTTGTGAAATCTGTAGAGGTCACAAATTTTGATGAAACTTGAAATGCTTGTTCATAAAACAAAGATCTAGGTTCCACACTATTACCCTGTAGAGGTAACAATTTTTATCCGATTTTTATGAAACTTGAACTGCATGTTTATACCCCAAAGATCTTGGTTCCTTTTTCATTACCTAAATTATGATTCAAATTCATTTTCAAAACATTCAACACAATGCTAAGTTAAATTATTAATTTATGTGTGTGTTTGTTAAGACTTACTTTAACCAGAGAACTAATTTTGGAAGGGCATATTAGGAAAATATGATTTACTATCCTGGACATCCCCAGTTATACAACAAGTTTGTTTGCAGGGTCGGTTTTGGCACATTTTTGACCAATTTCATCAAATTGGGCACCGCAGCTCACCAACTTATGCGAAAATTCCCATACAATCTGGCAGCAGTGAACCTCTTATTGATATTTTAAATATGTGCATGTATTAATCAATACAGTTGGCCATGAAGATTGGCAAGGCAGTACATACGTGTCAACTTTTAATTCTATCTTACCTTAAAAGCGGTTACTTGACCATCTGGTAATGGTAGTCCATCAAGAATATATATTGATTTTGCCCCTGCAGAAAGTGGTGGCAATGGTCCTAACTCTAAAGGAGTGCCGTATGTATTTCCGTGTACCGTGTCTGTAACAATGAGGTATAGTGGTCATTTCATAACGGACAATTGTATTTTAGGAAGTAGAGTTCGACGTTAACTGAACATAAACTATGTCATTTACATTTATATTTAATAAATCGCCCTTACAGGGATCTTTAACAGTGTGTGGGACAATGAATACCCATGGCGTTAGGCAGTAGCATCAACACCATCTCCTTGTCAGGTACAAGCATGGGATCGAAACTGCAACACTAGCCCATACGTTAAACCACTCGACCACCAACCGCCAAATGTTTATCGAAATCTGCCATGGTGAGGGTAAGTACCGAGATTAACTGAACAGGGGCCAGGTTATTTCACTTTTGAGGTACCGATTAATCCCCCATCTCACTTCCATTCAGGGGGGCATTAAAGTGTGTTCTAAACACAGTCGAGGATGGTGACAGATCTTTAAGACAACACAGTGTGTGTAAGAAAGACACTTTCGACGGTGTCAAACGTATCACACATCTTGACTGGAGGCCTACTAGTTCTTAAGGCACTGGTCAAGATGCGTATATTACAAGTATAATTAACATTATTATCAGTTCACCGCTTTTATTTCTAGTGTGATTAATTTACTGTAGACCTATACTTACCATGGTTGTAACAGATTATAATAGATATAGTCAAAAGGACACCGGTGTTCATGGTGTTCCCTGAAAAAATATATGTTGACTTTTCTAAATGTTTTAAATTTCTTTCAAAACAATTTATATTATGCAATGTTTAGTGCTCATTATTCTAATTGACAGCTTTTCTTATGTGGACGCTACGGTATTTAAAAGACTATCATTTGGGGAGTACAATAAAACGATAAACAGACATTTTGTCTACCCATACATGATTTCCAAAATAATTTATCACGTTGGATGTAGAAGACAAATTTTATTTTCAAAATACTATAGGAAGATTATAATACATATTTTTCGTATTTGTGGTGTATTGGGTTAATTAGGCTACAGACGATCAATTTTGCAAAATCAATTGAGGAGGGAAAGGGTACGTTCAAATAGAAAGACGCCTGAACTAACATGGCGTGTAAGTAATAATGTAAACACACCTACTACTAACTTTATAAAAGAACGGAATAAACCTTCGATTATAATGTAGGCTACATCGTGTACCCCGAGTAATTAATTATCAAACCATGAAAAATGTAATTGGAATAAGCTTACCTTGACGAATAGTCCTTCGATCTTTTTCCGAGATCCAGTGCGGTGACAGACACAACTCAATTTTTAACGCACGTGCAATATTTTACGCGTATAGAGTCGTGATCACGTGATTAATGGGTCGAGGGAAGTAACTGAGAACAGTTCGCTTTGCTGAATCGAATACTTTTCATTACTTAGTTTTTAAACAAATGCATACAAATAGGGGAATAGGAGGGCGATGCGGGTGTGGGTGTGGAACAGACTACGGGCATATGGCTGTCTCGCTAAGAACAATGCGCCCTAAGCTTTATGGATAAATGTATGTTTCAAATGTATATGAATTCGAAATGAAATATTCGTTACAGAATAAAAGAAATGACGTTTGATGATTGAATTATGTTGAAACGGATCATAAAAATTTCATAATGTGACAATATTATTGTTAACTATAAACACTATCCTTGTGAATATTTTATTATGGGTACTCTAATTTTTTGAGTTGTCGAAAACTTATTCGGTTAGTTACCACAAAGTGTTCACCGCTTCCATAACTTTCCCTCATAGCACACTGTGTATGCCCGTCTTCTTAAACCCAGTTTAGGAGCAGAACTGCAGGACGTTAAACCCCATTTCATTTATTTCATTTTCCTTCCATTACCTGTATTAAACATGAGTGGACCCTATAATATCCATTAGTGAATACTGATCAGGGGTTAGAATTCAGGTTCATACAGGTGGATTCTGTTATATTGACTAATTGCTATTTTATCGAATGGAATCTCATTTGTATTTGACAAAACGGTACATAAACTATCTCATTTGTTGCCGGAAAAAGGCGTTTTGTGACTCACTCGGGTAATTGTTTATCGGCTAGTTTAACCTATTCTAAACTATTTCCGTTATAGCGTTTCCATATTACTGTCATTTCTAGATTATCCTCCGTAAGATATTCATTTCGCTTCTCAGTATTCAGAAACTCCTCTGTTTATACCACATTATACTACATTTTCCTAAAACTGAAGTTAAATTAACTAATTATGATTGATACAGTTTTAGCAGAATCTCGTGGTTGTAGTAAGAGTAATCTGAAAATGGGGGAAATCTTACACCACCTAAAATTATACCAATTGGTACTCCAAAGTTAAAAGAGTCGACCTTGATTATAGTAGCCTACCATCGGCATGTTTAGAAAGCGCATTCCCTTGAATCAGCTAGCTTTTGTGTCGATATTGGGTATTCTTGGAGGTGTTTATATTTGGAAACCAGCATTTGATGAACAGGCAAGAAGAAACGCACTGGAGATTGCCAATAAAAGTCAAAGCGATCGTGGCGAAAACAAGACCAGGGCCGATTCCACTTAAATTTCTACTTGTTGAAGTCTTTACCTTTTATTAGCCTAATTAACTACCGTACTCCAACTAAAGAAAACATTATTGTAATTGTTAGCAACAATCAATTTTTGATTTTTGACTGAAGAGAGCTGGTATCAATTACCCATTAAGTTACTAACAGTTTTTAGCTTGAAGATGGCTGCGGGTAGAAAATTGTCCCAGTTTACCTGGTTAATGATCGGTATAACATCCACTGCCATGTTGTATTTGACAGTAGGGAGGGCGTATGTGAACAGAAAAAAGCATACAATTATGGAAGCTGAAGTGTCAGGATTGTACAATAATAAACGTGATTCAAGAGAAGTATCAGAAAATTAGAATAATGACATTAATGCTAAAACTTATTAATTGAATTGTGTGTAAATTTACCTGTATGTAATGTATAAGGTATAGAACGTCTTCTAACAGAATAGACATCAATCAAATTCAAAATTAGAAAGAACTATCCAGATGACAGAAGGCATTCATGAATGTTAATTGATTAAAGTTTATGCTTCAAATATTTTTCTCCAGAGGTTATAGATATACATGGATGGAGATTTTCACTTACATGTAGGCCCACTACTGCCCAGTGATTAAAATAAGATCCACCTTGCATTTAAAGCTTTCCAGTATTATTATATGTAAATGTCAAGTTATATGTTGTCCAATGGTGATACATGTGTACATCATTATCAATATTGATAATTAATATGTACATGTAATAACAGGGGAAGTGTGCAGTGCAAATCTCATGAATGAGAAAGTAAATTTTTGATCTGAAAATTAAAACTTGAGATTATTTCTTTCAGACTTCTATACTGCAATTTTTAATCTGCACAATCAGCTGTTTGTTTCTTTGCCCGTGCACTTGTTTCTGGAGCAGAATTCAGTTAATGTTCCAGATTTATTCATTAAGCACTTTAATGGGATTGGTCACTGGTTTTTATACACACAGAAGACTTATTGAAATTGTGATCTGTCCAATTACTGCTTCCAGAATTATGTCCATTTATCACTTTGAAAAATCTTGTTGGGACACTTGATCCTCTGAGGGTAGATAAGAAAACCCTAATTAGTAGCTGTGTACATCTCTAAATAAATTTGTAGGTTGTCCCTCATATTCCTGAAGCAATGGCCCAAGAAATCCCTCTCTAAGCCATTGCGGGATTGATAGCCTTGTTTGTCACACAATTAGTTTTACTGCAATATTCAGCATAGCAGCTGGTTAATTGGGCATAATAAAATTGTGAGCCATGACGCAACGCTGTGTAAACATATTTGGTCCGGGGGGTTGGGATGGCCTAGTGGTCTAGAGTGCCGCGCTTCGACCTCTAGCTGGCCGGTCACCTCTGGCTTGCGGCTGTGGTTTCGAGCCCTGGTGTGAGCGTATGTGGCATGGAGATAGGGGCGCCTTCTCAACCTCGTGGGTTTCCTCCGGGCACTCCGGTTTCCTCCCACTGCTAAAGACCCCCACGCGCAAGCGAATTATTGAAATAAAATTTAAAAAAACCATATGTTAGTCCCGAAATGACCTAGTTGTGTCGAGTGGACGTTAAACCCCATTTCTCTCTCTCTCTCTCACATATTTGGTCCAATTTGGCACTCGTTTTAAGTGTAATGCTTTGCTTTTTGTAACGCACTTAGCTATTGGTTCTTAATCGGACTATTGAACAATCATAATTTAGAACAAGAATTTTCTCTCTTTACAGCAGTATGTAGTGGGATTAGCTCTAATCAAACAAAACGCTGCGAGGAGTATGGTTGTCCTTTGCTTAAGGGTGTGGAGGGAGATGTCTAAAATTGTCAGGATATGTGTTAAAGTTGATATAACTGCAGGGGCATACATAACGATTTTCTTTGGGGGGGGGGGGGCGTTTAGCCAAAATGCGACTGACTGATGCACATACCCCCAGTAAGAGTGACGCAGTCAGGTGCGAGTTTTCTAGGGACCATGTGCAGTAGCAGATCTAGAGGGTGGGATAGGGGCGGTTCCAAATATAGGATGCCGGATTTTTCGGAAGGCCTGACAGGGACAGATGTCTAGTCTTTCAGATGGGACGGATAACTGAGGTCCCGTGTACACATTAAGTCCATGTAAAAGATCCCTTGGCAGTTGGAATAATTGATATAAGAGCAGGCCGTAGCCCAGGCAAAATTCCCTCATAGCACACTGTATGGCATATGTCCGTCTTCATTAGCCCAGAAAAATTTTAACTCCATTTCATTTCGTCTGTCCTACTCTACTGACAAGTTGGAACCACACAGGAAAATCATGATGAACTTACTCAGCCAGCACTGGGATCAAACAGAGGACCCAAAGGTTAGTGAGCTAACTTCCTACTCACTGAGCAACTGTGGCCCCCCAAATGACAGATATGTCCCTGACTAAACGATAGACACTGGTGCTAGAGTGATTGTGCCCGACAATGTCTATGACTGGTGCGTTATTTACAGGCTTATTGCCATGCAACACCATAAATCAACACAGCATTTTTTTTTCTTCAACTTGACATCTTCTTTCCAGCTTTCTCCCTCATGATAAGCAAAATATAGAAATTCTTCAAAATATTTTGTGTAATTAATCACAGTTAAATACACAGGCGTTGAAAAGCCAACTAAACCTATCAAGCATAAAACCATATATTCTTTTTTTAAAATTATTAATTTATATTTTATCATTCATATTCCACAATGTAAGTTTACATGTATTATTACAGTTTGTAATGTATATTAAGTAAGCAAACAAGTGATATCCATTTGAATAAATAATCTAAAACTTTCACACATCTTCCTCTGCTGTTGAAATCTGGACAGTAAACAATGCATTTCAAATCTGAAAATAAAATACAGTCCAGGTTATTCATCAACATTTACAACTATAGGTACCAACTGAATTAGTGAAGACAGGCAAATTCCTACAGTCTACTCTAATATCAAATTCCAACTGTCACGGGTTTTTTATGTGAACACAAATGTATACACAGGACCTCAGGGTTTTCGTACCATCCAAACTAGTAAACACTGTCCTTGCCAGGTCCCCATGCTACACAACTGACTGACAAAACCATACTGGAGAATACCCAAGAACTTTCTCTGGGATTGAACCACTGAACCTTCTGTTTAGTGAGCCGGCACCTCACTCATTGAGTCATGAAAAGATGATTAATAAAGGTTTCAACAATTGGAAGTGACGACGCAAAACAGATACATGGGCGAATTTCTGCTCACCATTAATTCTTCCGAAGACCAAAAGTTGTTGTGTGACACTGTGAGAGGATATCGGACAATTCATAAAAAGAATTGACTGCCACTAGATATGGGAACACCAAAGAAAAACAGAAAAGTCTGTGCATTACCATGTTCTTATAAGGTACATGTATAGAAGGAATAAAAATAAAAGATTGTACAGACTATTTCTATTTTTCTCGTGTACTAACACTCAATTCCAGATCCTGGTGTAGTAAAGACAAGTAAAACGAAATTTTGAACTATAAAAACGAAACGAAATAGGATCTGTGTTTTAAAAAAATTCTCCCAGTGAGTACTGTCAAGCATTCTCTGAAAATTCCACCACGGCTAGACATATAAACTTAATGCAGATATGGCAGGAAATATCTATTTCTCTCAATATCCTTGATTATGGAATTGGAATGTGAACAAAAGTCTAACAATAATTTATAGCACATTGGAAGTCAGAAAAAATGCCCTGCAATAGGACAATTTAGCTCTGGCATAATGTCTCTTATGTCTAAAACTTAAAAAGCCTTTGTTATTAAGACATAACATAACGGTCAAATCTCATCAACATCACCAGTACTTTTATCTTATACCTTACTGATGATGGTACTTACTTTTTATTTATTTTCATCTTCCTTAAACTTTGAATTATAAACAGGAACGTATTGTAAAACTAATTTCCATTCAGTGGCATACAGAAATGCAAGAGTTGCTGCAGCTCCAAAAGCACCAGCTGTTGGCACCCTAAAATAATAAAGATAGGCCGCCATCAAGCAATGAATGATACATCAACGGTACTTATCTTATTCTCAAAATGTTACACATATCAATATTATAGGTAACAAGAAGATTGCATGTACATATCAATATCATATGCATCATAATAAAAAGTCAAATTTGTCTCCATGGAAAATCAAAACTTATTAAATTCGAGAAGTCCTAATATTAGGTGGATGTGTGTACAACATTTCATGAAGATTTCTTTAACGGTTCCAGAATAAAATTGTAAGAATATTTCCATTATCCATGGACACTATATAAAGATACAAATTGAATTACTATAGTATAAGCTCGCAACCGAGCATGGCATCTAGTCTTCCTAGACTTGGGGTTGTGACATCATACAGTAAGAAATGAAACAGGTTTTAGCTTCCAACTTTTCTGCACCAACTGGGCTGATGAAGACAGGCGTACACCGCCCAGTGTGGTATGAGGGGAATTTTGACTGGATCTATTACATGAATGTTAATGTGTAAATGAAATGGGGTTTAAAGTCCTACTGTTTGCTACGACTTGGCTAATGAAGACAGGCGTCAAATATGTACACAGCTCAGGGGCTTAGCTTTTGATTGCATCCGAACAAATATGACATTTTCTTGTCAGGTACTCTGTCCTGCACCACTAACAAGGGGAAACCAAACCATGGTGAACACAGGGAGCGAACCTGAGACCACCAGAATAGCGAGCCAGTGTCTTATTCGCTGAGCCACTGGGGATCCCACACTAGTATTTGATCTACGGTACCATACATGGCATAAGTTAAAGAATCGATGCGCATTTCCAATTGGTCCAAAGAACAACCCTGCCTGCCAAGTTTCATGTCGACCATCCTTGAATTAGGGGTCCCAATGAAAAGAATACTACCAAGTGTATGCAAGCATTTCTTTCGCACTAGAAAGAAAAACAACCATTACTTTTCAGTGGCATTAGTATAGTCTATCCGATTTATCTTAATCTTAGTTCAACTCAAGTCACAAGAAGAAGAAGCAGATCTGAATAGGGCCAAGAGAGAAACGTTGTGGTCTAGACTTTCTGATTATTATGTAATAAGACCACCTAGCAATTTACCATAATTTGGCGACATTGGCATATCTGGATGAGAGCAGCCTCGAAACATTCCCCAAACCTGACATTTCGACTTGTACGAAACCACCGTTAAAGTGTGATTTTTAGAAGGTCATCGACAGGAAGTAGCCTTTAGACATTCTGAAGAAACTAACCGATAATATATTTTACCCAAGTAACTCACAAAAGTCCCTAAAAGCAGCCCTTGGTATAAGCAAGGTGGGAAAAAATAATAACAATCAAAAAAATGATGATTTTCCTTTCTGACAATATGTGAAATACCAATAACGCAGTTTTAATATAAAAGGTACCCGGTAGATTGCCAGACACGGAAACATTCGCCCACAACAACAAAATCATTCGCAGAGTCTACGAGGGCAGTCGCATAGGCCTAGTTATTGTTTTGTAGGCATTGTAGGTGATCTTAAAAGATACTAAAAGCTGACAAAGAGAAAGAACCCATTAAGTAAATACCAGAAATAATTAAAGATGATAATATTTATTACACAAACGTGTACCGGTAACGATGATAAGTTTAGCTGTTCTAAATCTTAGTATAATTTGGCTGAAATTTCAATATATTCCCTTTTCATTGCCGTATCTGTTTTTAAACTATTAAACAGAGACTTGTGAGCTTTTTATCTAAATCAAACAAGAGGCGTCTTTCAGAAAACAAAATACCAACGCTAGATACCTTGCCGCTTGCCGGCTTGGATTTAGTCTGATTCTTGCCGGCTTGGATTTAGTCTGATTTAAAATTAACCTTTCAATAATTATTCACGGACGACCATAAAAAAATGTCGGCGGGATTACTCCACAGCGAGCGTAATATATATCGATGAACTATCAACTTAATACTTAATGCATCTTTGTAAATATTGAACGGGCATAAACCATTTATGGACAGATATTAATATCACAAAATCATCTATCACAGTACTGTAGTTTCCCGGGGATTCTATAGCCCTAAAATGACGCATTATGACTTTAATCTGTTCGCGTTTTTTAAACCAACGAGGACTTAAAAAAATGATAATAAAATAGGCCTACGGCTAATTCATGTATAGGCCTACATCAATGGGGCTAGTTCTCTATTCTTTGGAACCCAAAATAGATCAAAAAGCACATAATGAATGTATATAATCTGATTTACATTCATTTTTTAAAATTGTATTGTTATATCTAATTAATGAGTAAAAGGCACAAATTCTACCCGGGTCAGATTTTGGTTCCTTTCGATATTCGCGCATATCGGACCATATAACTTCCTGAATTATGATCCCTTCGTTGTACGAAAAACCGCGTTTTAGCTTGTGGTCCCTCTAGAGGACACAATTTGGCCCTATTATCCGATTTAAAAAAAACCGTTCGAATATGTCACCGGTTCACCCTAATAATGGTGGAGTTCGAATTTCGTGAAAATCGGACTAAAACTGCCAAACAAAATGGCCGCCCCTCGTACGCAAATAGTTAAAAATATATTATGGTTTATTAAGGTTGTGGACCCTCTAGAGGCCACCATTTTGATGAAACTTGAAATACATGTGTATAACCAAAACGTCTCGGGTCCTTCCGACATTCGCACCTATCGGATCGTAACTTCCTGAATTATTATAGACCTTGATTGTATGAAAAAATGCATTTTTTAAGTTTGTGGTCACTCGAGTAGTGATCACAATTTTTATCCGATTGAAATGATCGTTTGAATATATCACCGTTACACCCGATTTTAAAAAAAAAACCCGGTACACCCTCATAATTGCGGAGTTCGAATTTCATGATAATCGGACCAAAACTTGGTACAAAATTGCTGCCCCTCGTATACGCAAATAGTGTAAATATATATGGTATATCTAGGTTGTGGACCCTTTAAAGGCGCAGTTTTGATGAAACTTGAAATATAACTTGATAACCCAAAGATCTTGGTTGCTTTCGATATCCGTGCATATCAGATCGTAACTTGCTGAATTATGGCCCTCAATTGCACAAAAATTCACCTTTTATTATGTTAGCTTGTTTTTTCAATCCATCTCTAATTGCAAAATGGTGCGTATCTTGCCTGGCAGCCGCTGGGTTTGAAAGACATTATTCGACATACCCCGGGTCCGTCTGCAACTTCGGGCCTTTGCACAAGTGCTAGCTGATCGCCCACCGACACTCCTTACGTGCCCTGTCGCTTTGAAACAAGTTAGGCAAGAAACGCGTGTTGGTTATATAATTTCTACTTTTGAATCAAGGAGGCGCGCCATAATCCACATTGGTGTGATTTGCGCATGCAGCACTTGACACCGCCGTCTTAGAACGAGATTTTTTTCGGGCATTTCACTTCTGCCCCTTATCATCGGGCTCGTACGCCCATGTTCGGTATACTTCACGCGGATAGATCTTTCGTAATTATATTGTTATTTGAGGTTTGTCTTGGTGTGTGATTTTGGTCCATATCGAGGCTTGTTGAAATTTTGAACTATCCGCGCCGTGAACTCTGTTGTGATGTAACTCAATAATGCAAAACAGAAAGTAAATGAACTTTATTATGTACATGCCTTATTCATCTGTTGATTTGGTGATAAAAACATCTTCGAGTCACTAAAGCTAATTTGGTGCCATAGGCGTACGAGCCAGGGGGGCAGGGGGCAGCTGCCCCCCTAACTTTCGGGCAAGCTGACTTTTCGGGCAGACGGGTAAAGTGAGAGGAAAAAAATTATTTGATCTACTTGGCAAAATAAAATGCCCGAAATCTAATAAAACACTAATTTTACGTGTTTGTGGTCGTCAAATATTCAAAATTTTCTTAGGGGGTCTATACGAGGTCTGCTCCGCTTCTTCGCCTCTCGAAGAAAACTGGCGCCGCTGTAAACCTGAAATTTTTTCGGGCATTTCTAGTGTTTTGCTTCCCTAACTGTCATTGAGCCCCAATAAAACACTAATTTTACTTTTCTTTTAATTGAATACCACGAATTTGACTATGGATTAAAACATTTTTGTCTGGAGCCAGTCTACTTTGTGCGACATTTTTCGGGCATCGATTTGTATTTGTGAATGCAGATGCAACAGTCTGATCGCATGCTTGGAATTCGGTGCAGGATTTCGGTTACAAAACCATAAGATACATGGAGCTGCTTACACAGGCTAGAATAGCAGAAAACGCATTTGCGGTGGTTAATTTTCAAAATTTTCTCCGGAGGGGGGGGGGGGAGGCCCCCATACTCCGCGACGATTGATTGATTCTTTGGAATTCGGGTCAGCAGGTAGGTTTTCTTGAAGGGGGGAGGGTGATCTGTCTGTAAACCCGAAAATTTTTCGGGCAATTCGGATTCTGCCCCCCTAACTGTCATCGAGCCCGTACGCCTATGTTTGGTGCTGTGCATATCTCGAAAATACAACAGTCGTGTAGTTTATCCATCCCTGGGATATTTTGTAATGCACTGTGAGCGTAGCTTGGCTGCGCCCTCAGTCAGGCTTGTACGATAGTTTAGCATGCTTACGGTAATAACTAACATTGGAGATTTTGTGTTTGTTTTATTTCTATGTCTAATATATGTCTATGTATGAAGATGCTCATTTTATTATATAAGGTAATAATTATTATCGTGATAAATATATGTATTTATTAGCGCTAGGGATTGTCTGCCAACCAGGAATGCACGTGAGTGATTTCGTTCAGTTGGCATTTGCCCCACTCAATACTGTACTTAAAACTGCCCTTAACAAAAGACAGCCCATTTGCTGTATTTTGTTGACTTCTGAGACATGGTTAGTGCATGTACAGGCGCGACTAAAATTTTATTCATAAAATAAAGATTGCAATAGGATTATGAGTCTTGGTGCATGTATTATGTTCGTGAGACGGTTATATCACAGATTAGTAGCGATTACTCATACTTTTCTCCTGCGTTTACTACCAGCGCTGTAAACAAAGGATTTATTTATAAAGACTGCAATTACACGATTATGATTACATGTACATGTATTTTCCTACTATTAGGAGTATGTTTATGAATCCGTTAAACTCCATTTCATTTTTTGGGGGGTACTCGTAAACTTTTTTCCTTGTCTGGTATTTAGTGTTTTAGGTCAATGCTACAGGGAACTAAATCTTGCTCAGGACATTTGATATTATACCAATATTCAAGCAGAGGGTAAATGCTATAAATGTATACATATTCCCCCCTCCCCCAACACACACACACACACACACACTGTACACACCCTTAAAATTGTATGTGATATTCCCCTCTGATTTTGTTTTTTAATAGTTCATCTTCATGTAGTGGGGGATCTTCATGTAGTGGAAGTGGAGGTCATCGAAAGTATAAAAAAAAACAGTTACCAAGTATTGATTTGTATTTTAATCAGTTTGATTGACTGGATATTTTGATAAGTTTTCCTGTGAGAGCAGTACCTGAGAGAAATGCTTCCATATGAATGTATATCCAATATATATTATCTAGTGCGAAAATCTATATTAACTGAAGAACATACCGAAATATACTAGCATAAAGTCCATATTTTAAATATATAAGAAAAAACATACATGTAAAAGAAGTAATAAAACTTTGATAGACCTCTATTGATAGATATAAAATAAAGCCAATACCTCAAGAATAGTTGTAAATTATCAACAAACAATTGATATTTTTTTAATTGCACATATTTTTTTGATTATTGTACAATGATATGGATCAAATGATAGTAAACAATTCCATTATATACTTTTCCTCATCTGATCTTACCTAATGCCCTTTTAATCAAGTTATATCATTACAAAAACTAAATTACCCAGTACAAGATTTAATCAAAAGTAACTACCAGTATCATTATTGCTTGATAAAATTATTATATAGAGGATATTTGTCGTTTTAGAGTGAATAACATATTTTATTTCATCGAGAAGCAAAAAACTTATATTTTCACGAATGCGTAGCATTGAGTGAAAATATAAACGTTTTTTTGCTTAGAGATGAAATAAACTATGTTATTCACGACAAAACGACAAATGTTCTATTTATTTTATGATTTTACAATCATTTTAGGTAAAACAACATGGACTACTGCTAGCCAGTGGAATAACACTTTTATTTCACTGATAAAACGCGGTATTCCACTACTGATCATAAAATAAATAGGTTTATAAAATTTGTAGAGGTAGGCCAACAAGTAAAAAATACAACAGTAGCCTGATACACATCAGTAACAAGAAAACAAATATGGCACACTATAATAAAGCCTTGAGTTTGCCTTGACTGTGAAGTTGAACTGTTTCATCACCACCACCAATGCATTTTCCATTAATAAAAACACGGGGTACCTGAAAATACATGAAACATAGACCATAGAGGTTATGTTAACTACTGTAATCATGCCTATACATGTATATAAACTTAATAGCCATGGGGTCTTTAGCAGTGGGAGCAAACCCACATGGTTAGGACAGCCCTACTCGAAATGACACCTGTTGACTCAATGAAAGACATTACAATCTAAAAGCACACATATTCAGCCACCCATCATTTAGAAATTATGTTCTCATAGATAGGTGTTGAACGATATAAAAATAAAATGCCTTTTAATAAAAGTGACCTGTTGTATCCTCTTTTCTAAAAATTAAAAGTGGGTGGGTGGCTATTTGAACAATGAAGTAAAACATAGCAAGTTTATCATCAGATAATACATGTAAACCTACGACATATATTGATAAATTAGCTTATTATTATTAATCATACTCATAGTTGATTTCTATGTTATCATCAACTCAATGACAAAAAGTGACCAGTGTTTAAAAATCATACACTTATCAAAGACATTACAGTGCTGGTACATGTACCTCCATCTTCTTTTCAAGATCTAGCAATGAGTAAGCTAAATCATGTATTGTCATAATGTAGGCTACATGACTTTGCAATTTATATCTCAATCAATAAATGGTATATCATATAGTATTATCATTAGTATAATGGTTGACACAGACTATATAATATAAATATTTTTAAATAATTAAAAATATACCGAACGTGCTCCAGTCATTTGCAACATAAGTTTCTGAATTTCTTCACAATTGGGGTCATTATCAATTTCCATAACATCATAATCGTCTTCTTTCAAAGTACCCGGTTTCAAGTATTCTTCTTGGAAAACCTTTTTTGCTTTTACACAAAAAGGGCAGTACGATTTTGAAATTATGACTACTTTTTTCCCTGCAATCCTTGCTTCGATAGTTTTCTTTATGTCGCCCATATCTTTTACTTGTGGTGATATGAAATTCCAGAGACTTCTTTGACTTTGTTCAAGATAAGATTTACAAGTGTTAGGGATAATCCGTCGGAATATTAATAAGACTGGAGACATTCACCAACCGGAAAAGCAAGACAACTAAACGAACTAGACTGCAACACTGGTTAATTACACTTTCAGGAGTGTTAAAAATAGAACCGGAAATTCATACCTTTTAAAGTTCAACATCTCTGTGATTAATTGAACTACATATTGTTATGTTAGTGCTATTGTTCGATCATTGTGATAGTATTATACTGACATCAAGAAAAACGTGGCAAACTACAATTATGTGTTATTTCGTTTCGTTTTAATCTAACGGCATTCCACCACTGATCAGCACTCGGCAAACCTCGACAGACTGCTAGGCTAAATCTATTTGTTAAGGCCAGTTCAATTTTCGTCAAGGGCGCCGATATGTTAGGGCACGTGATTGTTGGCCAGATTGTAGGTTAGGTTTAAAAAATTGGGGTAAAGGTTAAGTCTCCACAATAAGCACTGGCCTAGTTCGTGATATTTCCTAGTTTTATAAAAATACATACATTAGATTTATATACGGTACAAAGGTGATTTCACTGTTTTCTGGTGTTGGTGGGGCTGATGGTGTGGTGCTTGTGATAGGTTATTCTGTTTATTCTGGTAGTTTTCTTTCTTAAGAAAAAGGAATAAATTTGAGGCTTTGGGAAGAGAGCCAAATTAGTATGTTTCTTACCAAGAATTGGATTTAGGGCTAAGGATTCTCATGTCTAGTTGATTCAATTTACTAACGGTTAGGGCTAGGGTTTCATATAGGCCTATATATGGTTTGTTTTTAGTTAGGGTGAGGAGGCCTTATTTAATCTGATTTTTAGCCTACTGTGCACTAAGATGTCGTTCAGCTTTTTATTTTTAGAATATGCAATAATAGGTTTCTGTGTGAAGATTTTCGGGTGATAGTATTTTGTGATGATTTTGGACGCACTTGCTGCCTTTGCGCTAGTGGGACTTCAAAAGTTCACTGTGAGTCTCCCCTAGTTTGTCACATGGTCTACATGAAATTAGGTAGATTATGTTTGAAATATTGAAATGCTGCATGAAAGTTGGTCTAATATTGGGAATTGCGTGCCAGATATTTTGTTATAATGTTATGGAACTTGTCGAATATGTTTATGTATGATTTTGCATAGCCCCCCCCCCCCATACTCCGCGCAGCGTTTCGTTTGATTATAGGTAATCTCACTACACACTGCTATTATGAGTGGATATTGTTGTGTTAAATTTTGATTGGTCAGTAGTCCGACTACCAACCAATCACTACCTACCATACAAACGCTTTACATTTAAAACGAGTGCCAGAATTGGACCAAATATGTTTACATAACGTTACGTCATGGCTCACGCTTTTATTATGCCTAATTAACCCGTGCATAGGAGAATACTGCAGTAAAACTAATTGTGTGACAAACGAGGCTTTCAAGTCGAATGAAATGTAAACAATACTGTTTGGAAACGAACATACTTTCACCGTTTTAATACCTTAAATCACTGTCCAAAGTTTTAGGGAAGACTCAGATTAAACGAAGGACTGTCATGTTGCTGTACTTAAGTGATAGCTTTCATTGAACGGGGAGAATAGACACACTCCCGCCAAAGTTCAAGAATCAGAAGTCAATCCAGCAATGGCCAGAGAGAGATTTCTCGGGCCATTGCTTCAGGAATATGTAGCCTGCTGCATATTGTATGTTTCTTTGGCAGCAAGTTCAGCTAGAGTATTGTTTTTATACGCCCACATTTTCATGTGGACGTATTATGTCGTCGCCCCTGTCCGTCCGGACGTCCGTCCGTCCACAATTTGTTTGTGGACTCTCTACAGGTCACAATTCTTATCTGATTTTGACGAAACTTGAAATATAGGTTTATCCCCATAAGATCTCGGCTGCTTTCGATATTGGCATGTATCGGATCAAAACTTCATGGATTATGGCCCCTGATTGTACGAAAAATCACGTTTTTAGCTTGTGGACCCTATAGAGGTCACAATTTTGAACCGATTTTGATGAAACTTGACATGCATGTTTATAACCCAAAGATCTTTGTTCCTGTCGATATTTGCGCCTATCGGAACATAATTTCCTGAATTATGGCCCCTGGTTGTCCGAAAAATCACCTTTTTTAGCTTGTGGTCCCTCTGGAGGTCACAATTATTATCCAATTTAAAAAACCGTTTGATTATATCACCGTTACACCCTAAGAAAGGTTGAGTTCAAATTTCGGGAAAATCGGACCAAAATTGCCATACAAAATGGCCCCCGTTTGTACGCGAATACTGTTAAAAAATGGTATATCAAGGTTGTGGACCCTGTAGAGATCACAATTTTAATTTGATTTTGATGAAACTTGAAATGCATGGTTATAACCCAAAGGTCTTGGTTCCTTTCGATATTTGCGCATATGGGATCGTAACTTCCTGAATTATGGCCCCTGATTAGACGCAAAATCGCCTTTTTTTAGCTTCGAATTTCATGAATATCAGACTGGAACTGACCAACAAAATGGCTGCTCCCAATACAGTATGAAATGCAGGACTTAATGATGTAGGAAAAATCACTTTCGGTATTGCCTGTTCTCTATCCATCTCTCGAAAATGTGGGCGTATCCTGCCTGGCAGTGCCAGCCTATCTTTTTATATGTCGGAGATGGAGTTTGGAATACTCACTTTGTCTTAGTTTGCTAAGACAAATCGGAAACGGAGAATCTGAGATTTTATAATGCCAGAGAACGTATGTTTTGGGTGAATGGAAGTTTTAAACAGTAATTGGTGTGTATCGTTTGTTTTTTGTTGGGTTTTTTGTTGTTGTTGTTGTTTTTTGGGGGGGTTTTGAAAGATACTTTAGTTTCCAATTGGCTAGTGCATTAGAGTTGCTACTTGCGGCTAATTTGACAGATAGATGATGATTGTTCAGTAGCCTATATTAAAAAAAAGCCCAAAAGTGTGTACGCACAGACGACGAAAATGTCATCTAAAAACGTCCATAGAAATCTGGTTTTAATGGACTGAGTAGCAGAACTTCCCTTCCCGCTCCGCCATGAAGAGATTCGCCAAACTCGGAGCAAATCGTTTTCCCATCGCAATTCCGGAGTTGGTCCTTGAAAATCTAACCCAGTATACCTATATCCAATGACGTTCATAGGCGTCAAATATTCCAAAATTTTCTTGGGGGTCCATACAAGGTCAGTTCCGCTTCTTCGCCGCTCGAAGAAAACCGGCGCCACTGTCTGTAAACCCGAAATTTTTTCGGGCATTTCTAGTTTTGCCTCCCTAACTTACATCGAGCAGTACTATAGCACTAATTTTACTTTTCTTTCAATTGAATACCACGAATTTGTACTGAGTTGACTATGGATTAAAACATTTTGTCTGGATTCACTCTACTTATACGACATTTTTCGGGCACCGATTATTACTTGTGAATGCAACTGCGACAGTGTGATTGGATGGTTGGAATTCAAAGAAGGATTGCGGTTACAAAACCATTGGACACTTTTGGAGTTGCTTACATACGGGCTAAAATAGCAGACAACGCATTTGCGGTGATTAAATTTTCAAAAAATTTCCGGGAGGGTAAGACCCGCAAACCCAGCGACGATTGATTGGCTGTTTGCAATTCGGTTGCGGCAGTTCAAATTTCAATATTTTCCCCCAACGGTCCCGTCTTCGTGGACTTTAAACGATTGATTGGGATTCGAGTCAGCCACCTATATAATTAGGCTATGATAAACAACTTTGAAGTTGTTTTGTTCACGGGCTGAAATAGCCGGAAAACGTGTTTGCAGCCGTCAAATATTTCAAAATTCTCTTTTTTTTTGAGGGGGGGGGGTGGAGTTATACAAGGTAAGCTCCGCTTCTTCGCCTCTTGGGGAAGACCATATTCCTGAAGCAATGGCCCGAGAAATCTCTCTCTGGCCATTGCTGGATTGACTTCTGATTCTTGAACTTTTGCGGGAGTGTGTCTATTCTCCCCGTTCAATGAAAGCTATCACTTAAGTACAGCAACATGACAGTCCTTTGTTTAATCTGAGTCTTCCCTAAAACTTTGGACAGTGATTTAAGGTATTAAAAACGGTGAAAAGTATGTTCGTTTCCAAACAGTATTGTTTACATTTCATTCGACTTGATAGCCTCGTTTGTCACACAATTAGTTTTACTGCAGTATTCTCCTATGCACGGGTTAATTAGGCATAATAAAAGCGTGAGCCATGACGTAACGTTATGTAAACATATTTGGTCCAATACTGGCACTCGTTTTAAATGTAAAGCGTTTGTATGGTAGGTAGTGATTGGTTGGTAGTCGGACTACTGACCAATCAAAATTTAACACAACAATATCCACTCATAATAGCAGTGTGTAGTGAGATTACCTATAATCAAACGAAACGCTGCGCGGAGTATGGGGGAAGACCGGCATGCTCCCAAACTGATCCCGCAGTGAATATTCGCTTGGCCGCTACAATCACTGATAAGCATGACCAAACTGATCCCGCAGTGAATATTCGCTTGGTCGCTACAATCACTGATAAGCATGACGTCGACGAGGCTTAATAAGTACGGCATATTAACTTTTTTACTCCGACAAATTAAATTCTCAAACATTTTTTTGAGGTAAAAGAAAAATAAATAAAGACGTTTGAAGTATTTGAAGTTAAAAAATATTTCCTATTTAGTGTAAATGGGTATTAAAATGAGTAAAATGCATCATTTTGCTCGAAGCAGTTAGGTGTTAAGTAAACATTGCACGAGCAGTTGAGCCAATGACTGGCGCGGTGAGCAGTCAAACGCACGTGCTATGGACACTTATCTGTTACAGAGATAATTCGTAAGTAATTCTCTGTGAAACAGATTGGCATGCTCCCTGTAAACCCGAAATTTTTTCGGGCATTTCGGGTTCCGCCCCCTAACTTTCATGGAGCCCGTACGCCTATGATGACGTCATTGCCTACATCTAACCTCGGCTGTATTCCCGAATCAAGTTCCCAGATTAAAATGGCGACGCATGTGAAGAGTGTTTTATCTCAAGAAACTGTATGATATATGTATTGTTTGTTATGTACTTACAAGTTTATCCGATTTTCTTCAAACAAAGAACAACTTGGCAATGAAATTTCTTCGAGCGGTGTCATTTTTAGAACTTTCTAAAAGAGGCATGCGCCTTGCGGTTCCTATTAAGTATACCGCCGGTATCAGCATCAGTATTGTATGGGCGTAGCTGCAAGTCACTTATACGACCGACACTAGATGTAGGGTATCGCCATCGGAGCCATACGACACACCTGTGCTTGCCTACTCCATCGGAGCCTGTCGATTTTTATCAGCAGTGAATATTCGCTAAGTCGCCATAACAATCACTGGCAGCGTTGATATCAGTGCGAGTTAATTAGCTCACAATAGGATTAAATTTCGAAGAAAGTAGGAGACTATTAAAATGGGAAGGTCGGTTTGTCTATGCCCGCCCGTCACACATCTTGGGACACAATAACCAAACTTAGACGTAGGTTTTATGATTAGCATTTTCGGCTTAAGCTAAGCAGAGATGCGCATTTTGATTGGTCGATGTTTTTGGTCACGATACCTTTGATCAATAGTTCGACATTACACCAATACCTTGACTAAGTTGGATAATGATTATATTATGATTCACGGCTCAGGTTAAGCAGCATGATAAGCAGTTTTGATAGGTCGAAAAGTGAGAATGTGAAACTTTGCGTAGCCTATAGCATTACATCAATGCCTTGACTAAGTCCGATAATGCGCATTTCTTAGTTTTACAATCACCTGATTAAAACATAGATCCTATTTCGTTTCGTTTTTTAAAATTAATTTTTGTTTTGTTTTATTTGTCCCCGTCTTCCATTAGCCCAGGTTAGGTGCAAAAGAGTAGGACGTTAAACCCCATTTCATTTCATTTCGTTTTATTTGTCTGTACTACACTAGGATCTGGAAGAGTTGTTTTAAAGCCCGCGTCCTGGATTGCCTGAGGGATTAACCAATGAAACCGTCTGTTACGGCGACTTCTTGGGTAAACCACTAGAAAGTCAACGCTGCTTGATTAATCAATGTTGTCTGGCGTCATAGGATCAAAAACCGATAGTACGACCACTGACACGACCTTCCAGTACAACTGGTCAGATCTTCATTTAGTGTAGGCCATCGAAAGTATAAACGAAATACAGATCTGTGCCGATGTTTTGGGACATGATAACTTTGATTCCAATTGATTAAGAGTGGTATAGTCTCAGTACAGCAATGCCTTGACTAAGTTTAGTGATGATCAATTTGATTGGTTGGGACTTTGGAGCTCGATAACGTGTGTGCAAATTAAACGAGAATGGTAAAATGTGGTGTTTATCATTACATCAATACTTTGACCAAGTTCGAATACCTTGACTAAGTTCGATGATGAACAATTTGATTGTTGGAGCGAGTGAAAATGGTCGTCAGCTAATTACTTTTTCATCAGCCTCACTGTTGACTTGTTCCCTTCTTCAAATTAAATTCTATAACACTTTTTATAGCAGCCAATTCCAGACTCCAGTGATGGCGTGGCGGCCCGTTAAAGCCACCGGCCACATACAACATGATCATTATCGCTCCTTGGCCGGTCCAATATCCCCCCACCCATATAATATTCAGCAGAAAAGGGTTTTTTTTAAGACGAATTGGACAAAATTATTTTTTTCATTTTTTTGTCCGACCGGCCCTTCGGGCGATCGCCCACCCGATCGCCCGACGGCCCAATCCGCCCCTGTTCACGACTTTAAATGGTCGCGTGCCAGTCCCTTTCCCTGTAGGCCTACAATGTAGGAACATTTTATTGAGAAAATAAGAACTAGTATTTTGCCGGGAGATTGGCGTTTTCGCCTATTCGTCATCGGAAAACCCTTTGTCCTCGGTTTTTCGTCCCATCCGAACGGCTAGACACTGGTCCTTGTCAGGGCCCCCTGCACCACTTACGGGGGGTAACCGCGCTGAAAAATGAGACAGAAGATTTAGCAAAATAGGTTTGCAGTGTATACATTCAATAGAAAAGTGAAATTCGGTTTCAGCTTTAATAACCATAGGGAACATGTCGGGGGGACATTCTTGTTCCATGACAAATGTATCTTTTGCATGCATATGTATGTTGATGTTTTGTATACTGTCCTTAATGGACTTAATATGCAAATAAAAAAAGTTGAAAAGTTTGTAGCCCGTCTCTATTCATAATTCAATTTTCCGACCGGACCTGTTTTGTATTTAGATCTATAACAATTTAAAAATCAAACTCCGCTAAATGGAGCTATTTATTGTTGGGTTTTTTTTATTATTTATTCGGGGCAGATAGATCTAACGGCGGTTACGTAGTTCTGTTGTTTTAGAAAGGGTTGGATATATCCTGTAATATGAAGTGTTGGCAGATTTCTGTAGTGTGGCATTTTCACGCACTATACGCGTAGTCTCGGTTACATAGGCTCTTAGTTAGTGTGTTTGGAAACGGGTTGGAAGACGGAGGTTAGACTAATTTTCGGCTGACTGTTGAAATGTAATGGGGAAATTGGCGAGTTTTGAGATTTTTCTACAAAATCATGATCCTATATTTTATGCTGGGCAAACGGTACAAGGCCATGTTTCCATTCAGTTGAATGAACCTATGAAAATCAGAGGTAAGTGGTCAAGTGCACATTATGACACGTACTGTACATCATGGCATAGTTCTAAAAAAAGATGATGCCATTATTGACGAATAATTGGTTTGGGTATGGAGAGAAAACCTAGTAAAAAATGTAAAAGAATGATAAATTGTCAACGTCTAAATTTTGGCTAGATAGGTTACTGAACTTTACTTTAAATTGAATATCATGTATTTTTACAGAATTGACTATGCATTAAAGCCCCAATAACACTCTTGTTGTAACTGAATAATATGTCCCAATCTTCATTCTGGTCAACAAATCGTATTATTTTAGAATATTCCAATTAATTGATGATATAAATTTCATCTTAACACACCTATTTTACAAAATTGGAAAAATTCAACCAATTGATTGGCAATTGATTTGAAAAGTCTAACGTAAACCTTTTCAAATGTGACATGGATTTTAAAATATTTTCGAACCCTCTGGACAAGTAAAAAAGGTTGTAATGGATAATTTACATAACAGGTAGGACACTTAAACATCTAATACTTAGAATAAGGGTATTATTTATTTTCCGGAGCTGCCAAGCCAGCAAGAATGTTATTGTCCCTTTAAAACATTTTTATTTGCATATTAGGTGCATTAAGGACAGTATACAAAACATACATCAACATTCAAAAATAGATTTGACATAGAATGATTTACATGTATTAGGATAATGTGAGATAATAAAATGAAAATATAATGAGATATTACATGTACCATTGGGATGATGAAATGATAAAATGTGGGTTGCAATATTTTTAGGGCATCGATTATTATTTGTGTATGCAAATGCAACAGTCTGATTGAAATTCAGGTCGGCATAGAGTGGGATTTCGGTCACAAAGCGATTTGAAACTTTGAGTGAGAACACCATTTAATAAATTCATGGTGAGAATACCATTTGCAGTGGTTAGATTTTAACAGGAAAACACATTTGCAGCCACCAAATTATTATCAGTGTGAAATTTTGGGGGGCATTTCAATTTCAGGTTCCGTCCCCCTAAGGCTAACATTCATCGAACCTGTACACCTATGCCAACAGGAACTAATTGAGGCTTTCTCTCTGATTGTTTGCATTTAAACATGAGGTTAGGTATTTGATTGGAGTTTCTAATGTCTTAGTGTTTAACGTCACCGTCCACCAATGGTGATATCACAGACAAGTGGTCTAATTTTTATTCTATTACTATTATGCTTTGCACATGCACAGGAGTTTTTCCTGTAGGGGGAAACCGGAGTACCCAGAGTAAACCCACATGGTTGATAAGCCACATTTATGCTCACATCAGGGATCGAAACCAAGACCTCAAGAGAGAGGTGATCAGTCAGCCAGAGCTTGAAGCGTGAAACTCTAGACCACTAGACCATCCCAAACCCCCTTTGATTGAGAGAGAGAAATGGGGTTTAACGTCCACTCAACACAAACTAGGTCATTTCGGGACTAACATATGGCTTAATTTAATCTTTAGCAGTGGGAGGAAACCGGAGTACCCGGAGAAAACCCACTAGGTTGGAGCCTTTGATTGAAGGTTGGCACACTGCTATATATAGCAGAGTTACAGATCAAGTTTCGTGGGGTTTTGTTAATTTATATTTATGGAAAGTATAATGACAACCAATTTTTGCTGAAAGATACTGAATACCCTCAAAAACACACATGGGAAGCTCACAAAACTAATTGATTTAACTGTCTGCTTGAGTGACATAAGGCGAGCTTCTTATTCTGTTTTCCTGAAATATTTTTAGATATTTAATATAGGGTTGGTACAATGCTAAAAGCAATACAGATAAAGTTTGCTGTTAATTGGATTTTGAATCTCCTTACTGGCCCTATATATTGTCTTGAGATAAATGAATGTTACTTTTTCAGGAATATTTTTTAGGTATGCTGTGTACACATATTTGGATTGTATATTTTCACAGAAATGTGTTCGCAGTGTTAGACTCTTGTAGATGTATGCATTGTAAAACTGTAGTTGCTTATATAAAGGGGTATACAAATCCAGAGACATGTTTAAACATTTAATAAACCGAGAGTTCAGATATTTTTGAATATTTTAACTGCTTGTACTTGATTACCATGACAGGATGGATATTTTTGATTATTTTTATTTGATCACCATGAAAATCTAAATATTTTAAACTTTGCATTTTCATTAGAGTTAAGGATCATAGCTGGGTATTTTATTCATATTTTATCACCAGCATATACGAAAAGAAATTAAGGCTTTAGATAGATAGTTTTTAGGGCATTTTTAGGGGTTTTGTTCTGTAGACCAATAAATATTTCCATACACATTTGTGGGGTTTATTTAGATAAAGCTATTTTAAGACTAATAAGATTGTGATGAAATAAGTAGTCCAGAACATGTCTTTTGATGTAATGATTTAAAGAAGTGGAAATTTATTGAATCTTTCACAAAGTAACTTTCTGTATAACGTACTGCCCTTATTTTTTAAGAAAGAATGCTTCTCGATCTCCTTAAAGTGGTACCTTTTTGAGAAACAATTACTGTACTTCTGGTATACCGTATCTTCATTTGTTTGGTCTCTTTTTGTAACATTTAATACATTAAGAGCAGGTTAGATTCCATATATATATATATATATAGATATATATATATATGTATACGTTTACATTTGATGATTTGAACTGATTAATAGTTATTGAGGTAATTACATACTGGGTGGAGAACTCCAATCTCTATTAACTCTTGATCAAGAAACTATTTTTTCTGATTTAGTCTTTCTTCAGTTTTCCTGTTTTTGTTGATACTTACACTAAGAAGTAGCTATAGTGTTTTTTGTACGTATAGAGCATATAAATCTATCAACTTGGTTTAATTTTGACGAAACTCGGTAAAATTCTAATTATGGCAATATATCTAATAGAAAGAGGTTAAATTCTGTAGATACGGTGTGTTAATTAACAGGGGTGAGAAATTGACTAAGGGTGATTTAATTATCGCTAGGAGTGAAAATCTGTGCGACAGTGTGTTTTCTGTACTGGGTGTGTTAATTAACGGACGGGTTAAAAACAACTGACACGGTGTGTATTCTACGTTTGGTGAGTTTTCTCGAAAGCGTGTTATAACTGCAGCAAAGTGTCTTATCAAGGACTAGCAGGCTAAATCTGACGCGTAGGTGTCAAATCTAATTTACCGTGCGATTTCTTAATCGACCGTGTGTTTTACGCAGATCGGTCTTTGTTAAGGGTAGGTCTTTATACATGGATTTATACGTGCTGTAAAATTACATGTCTGCCGTCTTTAGTCTATACGTATTTCATTTATTGATGAATACTACGTTTCTTATACTGCATACCATTGTCTTGCAACAGTTATTTATATTTCTTGTCTTTTTGTATGTTTCATTTGTTAGCATTACCGTGGTACTATTGAACTATAAATGCATGTGTCTTAAAATCGGTCGCACTCAATATCGTTATTTACCGATATCCGGTCCAACCTCAATTTGATTATACGATTGATTGTAATCTCTATTGATATCAGATGCTCTGATCTGTTTCCACATATATAACAAACGATAATTTACATATCAAATAACACCAATGCAAACAGGGACACAGGCCTGTGGTGATATTGCATTGTCGACCTCGGTGTAATCAGCTTGTCGTTGCGTAAAAATACCGTGCTATGTATGAACATATATCTTTGACACGTGTCCATAGCCGCTTGTGATTCAATAAACGTTGTGTCACAAAGTCGTCTTTGCGTGCAAAATAGAGACCATTAACTTAATATGGAAATAGGGGCTTAATTTAATAAGAACAACTAAATTTAAACACGTGTTAATATTTCTATTGTTTACGATTGTATGGCATAGCTTTATTATTTTTCTCCCGGTACTAATAAACTACGAGGCGAGTGGATCCAATTGTAATTTAGCATGTATAGAAATACGTGATGACAGATCGAGAGCACGGGCTGCAATAGTCAGAATAGTGTTATAGAATGATTTATTTGTTAAAAGTCTTTTAGTAACTTAGTACCACATAATATGAACATCTGACATGCAAAATTGTGTTAAAGAATTAGACTATAACTGTCTCGATAGCGACCGATTTCTGCAACAACTATTTATTGCTGTAGTGATCAATTGCAACTTTTTCACTATACGTGTATCTTAAAGTCATAGTTTTAAACTTATATAGCTTCATTTGCGATATTTAGAACCGTGCATAGAACACATTACGTCCAGAATTTGACGGTACCAGCTTACTAATAAATTTAATAAAAGAAAACTATTTCAGAACAACAATAATTTCTAATACACCTTTGGTGTAATTAAAATATCTCTAGAGGTGGTGTTTGTTCGTTTGACAAATTAAGGTTTTGAAATAGGATACACAACACAAATATATTAACTTACAGGGTCATATTTTGAATTTTAATAAACCATGTTAATTCAAGAAAATTATTGTTGTCTTCTGATGATTAAGATAAAATCGTGAAACAGGTCCCAGGTTTATAATACACATTCGCTAAAATTGTTGAGCTGCGGTGATCAATTTTATTACCCTAATCAAGTCTGGCAATTAACAGTTGTTATATAACATCTAGGTCAACGTTGATCCAAATGGTGTTCAGTGAAGCGTAATTCCTGCTCTGATGGCAGTTTGTGACTTGAAAATACGTTTAATAATTTAAAAAATTCAAGAAGAAGAACAACCAATGGCATGAAAATTTTCGCATATTTCCGATACAACAATTCTTTTTGTTTTGAAATATACTGTAGAAAAATAACTTAGTTAATAAGTAATTAAAATATCAAGCTTTATTTAAATGAGATGATAGAAAAGGGAAACATACATTTATGTCATTACAATAAGACCAACGCTGAATAGACCACAGTATGCACACACATGATATAATTGTTCTTTTTGTGGTACTTTGTCATCCAGTGAATAAAATGTTACAGGTAAAAAAAAATCACACTCCGACCAATCATGGTCTCTAATCCATTAGAACAGTGTCGCCTCTCCGTCTGAGATCAAAGAGCAAATAAATAGGTCGGACTTGAAAGAATAATTTCGTGTGAAAAGCGTGCTCTCTAGATAGAATAAATTATACAATAAGGATGAGACTGAAGCCGTGGAGTATCAGTGCTGTGGCGTATTATAGTTGTTGTTGGAGTATTATAAGAAATAGCTAGTACTCGTTGACTATTTTGTTATTTGATTTCAGATCGAATCACCGATGATTTTGTTAATGAAGGATCTTGTACTGTTTGTTAATTGCATGGCGTTATGATTTTAGCAGTTTTGATTTTTAATTAGTATGAACGATGTTTTTGTGATAAAGTCTTGATTGTTATTTGGCGTTATGATTTTAGCCACAATTTGTCTGAAGATTAAAAACGCCGCCCCTTGGAGATACGCTAAATGTAACTCACTGTGATATTAATTACAAAACGGTATATATTACCGTAAAATGTAACATTCATTACCTTCATTAGTTTTTGCTGATAAAAAATATATCATAAATTGAAATCTAATAATTTATTATGGCTAGTTTATGTGTGGTTTGCTCCAAGGAAGTGCGTCCCCGACAAGAGGCGTTGCAACACAAAATCGTTTTAATTAAAAATAAAAATCCATGTTGACAACTTGACAAATAAAAAATATTTCTAAAATTTTACAAACATTTCAACCCCTGACTTATTGGGATAAATTGTAACAATTGCCAAATTTCAACCAACTATATCAGCGAATCCATTAGTGCACGAGCTAATTAACTGGCCTCGTCTGTCAACATCAGAGAGCTGAACTCACTGTGTTTCATCTCTCAACATCAAAGAACAATTCCGTGTGAAAAGCGTGCATGAATTGACAGTATGAATTGTAAAATAATGACTGGGTCGTTTGGGAGCGGTTTCGTAATATATGTCTGCATGATTACTTTATTTATTCACGAACGGGCCGCTCAAGCTTGTGGACGACTTTATCATCGTATTATTATGTTTAAAGGTATATGATTTATCTATTAGTGATGCAATTCTGTTTCCTCAGAAAGCCCTATTTACGACCGAGGTAAGAAATAATCTTATAAAATATAACAGCGACGAAACTTACTGGTTATCATTAGTTGCGAGATTTTTTGTTTATAATTGTGTTTTCGAAATAGATTAGAGCATCTGATATCAATAGAGATTAAAATACGTCGGATAATCAAAATGAGGTTGGACCGGATATCGGTAAATAACGATATTGCATGCAACCGATTTTAAGACACATGCATTTATAGTTCAATAGTACCACGGTAATGCTAACAAATGAAACATACAAAAAGACAAGAAATATAAATAACTGTTGCAAGACAATGGTATGCAGTATAAGAAACGTAGTATTCATCAATAAATGAAATACGTATAGACTAAAGACGGCAGACATGTAATTTTACAGCACGTATAAATCCATGTATAAAGACCTACCCTTAACAAAGACCGATCTGCGTAAAACACACGGTCGATTAAGAAATCGCACGGTAAATTAGATTTGACACCTACGCGTCAGATTTAGCCTGCTAGTCCTTGATAAGACACTTTGCTGCAGTTATAACACGCTTTCGAGAAAACTCACCAAACGTAGAATACACACCGTGTCAGTTGTTTTTAACCCGTCCGTTAATTAACACACCCAGTACAGAAAACACACTGTCGCACAGATTTTCACTCCTAGCGATAATTAAATCACCCTTAGTCAATTTCTCACCCCTGTTAATTAACACACCGTATCTACAGAATTTAACCTCTTTCCATTAGATATATTGCCATAATTAGAATTTTACCGAGTTTCGTCAAAATTAAACCAAGTTGATAGATTTATATGCTCTATACGTACAAAAAACACTATAGCTACTTCTTAGTGTTATCATTAATTAGCTATTTGATCTTTTCCCGTGAGGATATATATATGGTATACTTGAATCCTGTTGTAAGGTTTATATCTGTACTGAGGGGATGGTAGACCAAGAAATCTGATTCGCCTTTTGTAGTTTAGGCTTCTTTTATTCTTACAACATTTCTAAGCCTTGTAAAATGATCGAAAACAACGTTTCTAAATTTGATAATAAGCTAACTTTTGATATTTCATTTAATTCTGAGATCATTTTTATATACGCTCACATGGAAATGTGGTCAACTATTGTCGTCGCCCTTTCCGTCGGTCTGTCTGTCCGTCCGTCGGTCTGTCGTCCACAATTTATTGTGAACGCTCTAGAGGCTAAAGTTAATATCAAATTGACTTTAAATTTATACACTGTGTATAAGGTCATGAGAGGAAGAATCCTATTGATTTTCAGCGATATCCGCTAATTACTGCTAGAGTTTTGACCCTTGATCACTTTGAACAATCTTGTGAACGCTCTTGATCACTTTGAAATATCTTGTGGACGAAGGCCATGAGACAAACAATCAAAACAATTTTGATAATTACTTAATGGGCTATTACTCGTAATAAGATTTTCGTGTGTTGTAAACGTTCTCCTTACTGACAAAAGAAAAAATATGCGAAAACCCTTGTTGACTGCCCGGACGACTTAGCTGTTGTGGGCGTATGTTTCTTTGCCTGGCAACCTATCTTTGATATTACATTGCATTTATGTCCGTATTGAATGATCTATTTTTTCAATAGTTGTATGTTATTAGTCTCATTTTATTACCCAAAACAATTATACTTGATGTATTGTTCCAATCATTTATGCAGCAGAAAACTCATCAGAAAACATTAATTACACAAGATACTTACATGCACATTTTGAAAGTTGGGGAAAAACTTTGTGAAGAACCTGCCATATGGTACCTGACATGCTAAGGAGGTATAATGGAGCAAAAAACACACCCTGCAAATTTTAAAATTGGAAAAATAAATAATACTTTTTTTGAGGATTTATTCCATTTGGAAATATAAATGGTTATTTTCTTCTTCAGGTATTTGTCTTAAGTTTTATGGACAGGCAAAAGTTCACTTTACTGAAAGGGTATCAAGAGGATCTGGAAATAACAGGCATCGTGAAACAATTCACTATAGAGCAGAAGAAGAGTATTTTAATCAAAAAGTCCTTTTATTTGGACAAGGTAAATCAAAAGAACTGCTTTCAAGAACCTACAAACATAGCTAATGTCAGAAAATGGTTAGACTGCCATAGTCAGACATTAAGGTTTAGATTGGGATACTTATTTCAGTACTGAACTAGGTATCTTCATATAATAGACAAGAGACAATATTTCAGGAAAACTCATTTTGAATTAATACGGCAGTCCAAGATCTAAGAGGGTACACTACTCTGTTGATAAAAGTTCAAAGAAAAAGCCCAAATGTTGAAGCTCAAAATATTAAGTCGTTTATAAGTTACTGTCTAGATTTGCTTTCAAAAATTACCAAAGTCATTTAAGAAACTCAATAATTCAGTTGTGTGAATGATGTGATAATCGCTGTGATCTCTTTGTAACTTAGGCCAGCATGAATCGGACTTTAATGTCCACCACATAGAAACGGACCGTTAATATTCAGAACCACAGAGAATCAGATAATTATACATGACTAGGATAAAGGTTTGTGAGTATCTTCCACACACAATTAATCCATTATTTTCAATAAAATATATCTGGAATGGCTCCTTCAAAGAAAATTTAGATGATACCAGTATAATCAGTTCTGTTAATTTTACAGGAAAGGATTCTGTAATGGCACCAGCTGGTCAGAGTGTTTACCCTTTTCAGTTTACCTTACCACCTGGTTTGCCATCATCATTTGAAAGTATGTATGGTTATGTGAGGTATTGGTTAAAAGCTACCATCGATCGACCATGGAAATTTGATCACACAACAAAAACAGCTTTTACTGTTATTTGTCTGTTAGATTTGAACAGAGAACCGACAGCAACAGTGAGTAGACCTAAATAGTTCCCAGAAATAAACAAAAATATCAGTAACAGTTTATAATTAGCCTTACATGAAGCGCAGCTGTGTAAGTGTCTGTTTATGATCATCATAATTTCGATTTCAGTTCCCCAAATTTAGAACTGATTTAATTAAGATATGAATTGATATAATTTATTAATAATTCTTAATACAGACAGGTGATTTTAAATGATGAGATTATTATTTTCAATTTCAGAAAATAAAAAATAGAACTTAAACTTTTTCTTTATTTACTTATTTTGCTCCATCAAATTTACTGATTTTGAGGCATAATATAATATGTGATACCAAGGAAATAAGGAAGATATTTTAGTTGCTTATTAATGTGCATGTACAGTAGTTGGCATGGTTTTCTCATTGAGTAAGTTTTTTGTTGATCATTATGTTATATACCTGTTAATAGCCTAACACTAACAACTTGTAAACATACCTTACATCATGCTATCTGTGCTTTCCTTCAATTTGCCAGTCAAAGCCAAACTCAAAATAAACAAGTTTGAAATATTTATTAAACATTTTAAACATTTACAATGAATGCAAAAATCAAATATAAATTTTAAACCTTTGAGATCATCAACCAAAGGGTTTTATGACGAAACTTGGATCTGCTTTCTAATTGTTATACATAAACAGTTTACATTTGATCTTAAGGCACCTATATCTATTTCAATCAAATGGGCTGTATTGGATTTTTGTTGTCTAGATTTAATTTGAAACTGGCAGAAGTAAGATGCATATACACACACACACCATTCATTTGCAGAATTCAAGGTCGTCACATAATTTACCTTACCAGTAATCACAAATTTATTGTTAAAGAATTGACTGTTAACATTAAAAGCATTCATTTTAAAGTTGTACATTAATGATTCAGAATTTGGGTTTTTGTCACTACTGAAGTACACGAGGAACAATATTGGCATTTGGTACTTATTTCTTTTCTCTCTGTTATGTATGACTTGATTATAGCTATAGATATATTATATCAACATCATTACTCAGAGAAACAAATAAGATATCAGACCATATGCTAGTCCCAAGTGTTTGTAAGCCAACAAAATGTAAATTGACTCCCCATTCTTTCATTTCATTCATGTTTATTTATATTTCACGGTGAAGGCATATTATATTTCTATAACTTGTTAGTTGTTCTCAAGGTTAAAAATAAATGGTTTTATTTATAGCAAGAGAACAACTTACTTGGAAGATTATGATAATATGACTTTGTTTATACAATAAACAGTCTTATATAGTTTTTATGGGTATAATAATTTGTAATATTGTTAAGCATGGTTTGAAGACTAACTAGCAAGAATTTTAAGAAAACCACATTTAAATGATATCAAACTTTGGCTAATGGTGCCAGCTTATCTTTTATGTTTAAAACAGTCCAACTATTTATTTGCAGACGGCATTACAAGGCCATGATGAAAAAACTTTATGTTGCTTGTGCTGTAAATCAGGACCAATTTCTGCAGTCTTCAGAATAGATAGAGGAGGTTTTGTTCCTGGAGAAGCAATACCTATTAATGTAGAAATTACTAACCACTCAAGCAGAACAATAAATGGTTCTAAAGTGGTATTCAGAATGGTAAAATAATTATTCTACTTCTATTACATTCCGTTGGTAACTTTCTACAAGTACAGCATTAAAGCGGCAATTTCATATTTTTAAGTTATGTTTTTAAAATATATTGAAATAAAGCCTTAAAATAGATGGTATCTATAAACAGTCCTACCTTGTTAAAGAATAATCCTATAATTCACTATTCCCAGTTAAGAAATTGGCAAAAATATTACTTTCAACATTAAATTCAAACGTTTAAAGATAGCTATTGCATGGGGGAATGGGAAAACAAGGGAGGTCATTGTGTTATTATTTCCGATGTGAAAGACGTTTAAGTGTGGAAAATAATTCTATGATTGTATAATAGTGAGTTGACAACCTATTGAGCAAAAGACATAGAAATAAATATGTTTTGACTTTCTTGGAAAATATGAAATTCCCGCTTTAAAGGGTATATCCTTAATATTACAGTGAATAAAACTGATTAATTTTGTGCTAAAAAGGCCTTTAGAATCCTTTATTTTATTCTGAAACAATTATCTGAATCTCTGTGATATGCTCCGACTCTGATAGAAATTCAACTACTCAGTTGTCATATAGGGTCAGAAACGAGCCTCTTGAAATAACTCATATGAAAGCTCTAGAGGCTAAAGTAATCATCCAATTGACTTGAAATCCATACACACTGAGACAAATCTTGTGGATGCTCCAGAGATTAAAGTAATATCCAACTGACATGAAATTTGACTGGCATCACTGGCATCATATTGTAATTACCGTACCTCCATTCAAGAAGTTGCCAATAGGCTTTTTGTCGTTGCCAGGCAACTCTATGTATAAATAATCTAACTCTATTTCGCTTCAATATTTGAATTTGTTGGTGTTCAAATTGACTGAAAGATTTCTCCACCAAATGTGTTCAATTCTACCTGAACATGCCAGAATTATAGTATTTTAGATTTTTATGCATATCTACAATAATCACATAATCAGCTTGTATTAGCTGCAGTTAATGCAAAATAAATGATTAAATTTGTGAGCTATTTATTGTCTTAATTTCCAGGAAACACTTTTTAAAGCTCAGGGTAAAATGAAAGTTGAAAATAGACAATTGGCAAAAATAAAACATGATGGATTCAAGAAAGGAGAGAGTGATATTTGGAGTGGGGAAGCCATCATTATACCACCGGTCCCACCCTCGTTTCTAGCTGGTTGCCATATTATTGATATACACTACTATTTAGAGGTAAAGTTCTAGGCTAAACACAGTAACTTCACCTAGGAGAGCGAAAGACCAAAAAGGCACATACGTTCATTCATGCACTGCCTTTAAATTAAATAATATGACGGTGACAACATCATTTCTATGTGATCTTTCAATATATTACTCTTAGTAATTAATACAGACATTTTTATTGCTTGATATTCAATGGACTAAAACCTCTATGGTGCCCCAAGCTTAAAATTGCAGATGAGTTTAGAAAATCCATGAGATTTATTTTTGTGTCGATATCAGAAATAAACTGATGTAACGATATGTTTCTATCCAATACAATTGACAGTTGCTAGTTAAGATTCCACCAGTGGCTTCATAAGCGCAATTTTTAGGGTGACCTTTGGAGAGTTTTTAAAGCTGATTCATATCTATCTGTTGTTAGAATGTAGACATACAGATCCATCTTACCAATCTATTTATATTTACAGTTAATAGTAAATCCATCCGGATTATCTTTTGAAATGACTATACCATTAGAGATAATAATAGGAACAATACCATTAAATCATATTGTACTACAATTTCCTCCCATGCCACCATCTCAACCAGCTATTTATCCACCTGTGTCAGATGATCCTGATGTAGCTAAGCCAAATACACCATCATCACGTAAGTCACAGTCAGACGTATAGTTTTTACATACCCATATTTAAAATAAATCATATAGCCTCGCCAATAACTACATTTATATTTCGATCTTTTAAAAGATATTCATTATTTTTAGGTTAGTAAGGAAAAGGTGCCTATTAAATTTCATCAATTTCTTTGCTTGAGAACCCTCATCGAAACGTTGCCAGAAATAAACTTTTAAGTAACTTGTATTCCATATAATTTTGTCATGTGTTTACTTCCGAGCTTATTGGCCATTTTTGCATTGTGGACTTCAGTGAACAAATACTTTGAAGAAAACATATATCGGACAATAGGTTATTTTATATATTTTCAGCACCACCGTCTTATGCTGATTGTGTATTTGGTAAAGTGAATATAAAAGAAGAGGAAGATAATGAATATACTGGTGGTAATTTGGACTTCGCTCCAAAATATACATATTATAACTGGGGTCATCAACCTTCAGCCCCACCCCTTGATAATGATTAACAATTTTATTTTGATTTAATGACTTAAGTCCTATTAGTTGATTTGATCAACCATAAGATAGGTGTATGAAATGCAGGGCATTTTGTGGTATAGTAAGAGGGGGGTGGGGGTGATTCAGATATTGTTGTCAACTGAAAACCACATACTATTTGGTTCTAATATTTGAGAGAAGGAAAATAGTATACATGTACTGAAATACAACTATTTTCTCAGACCCAGGTGAGATACCCTCGCAAACTTCCTATGCTGCAATGCTTTAAATTCCTAAAAAAAATATGCCCTGGTTTAAAGATTTTAAAAGAAAGCTGAAACTTTTGCTGGCATTTATCAATGAGGATGGTTAGTACTTAAAGGTACCTGAATGCTGTATTTGTTAGAACATGGACTCTCAAGATGTTGTTAGTTATGTTCTGTTGAACTGGTCCAATGACTGTTTTTTGTATTGATTTGATATTGTGACATTGAACAATAAATGGTTTATTTTATTGTATATATATATTACTATTTGAGATGAATGTACGTGTGTTTTCTAAGTCTAGATTTACCTATAATTTGTGAATATATTTTAATGGCTTTGTTTTTTTAACCTGTACCTTTCATCCTAAATCTTATGATTATATTATTTTTTGAAAATACTAAAATATGATTCATTTTTTTATTATGTACTGTTCTATCTAATTTATTGATATATTTACAAGTAACATTGGGTCGCTTTTAACCCATTTAATTGTGAACATAGACATGTTTTTGTATTTAAATTCTATATTGTTGATATATATCTGATATACATTCTTTTGAGTGCAATACAGGAAAGAGTTCAGGATGGTATTTTTTAATACTTCATGTAATTATTTATTAAAGCAAAGTCAACTACTTTTACTTATAAAAAAGCAAGTAAACACAGGAAAGACTTTTGGAAAATCAGGTTAGATTGTTTAAAAAACTGCTGGACAGGATTTTTGGCATCAGTTTAATTTGTTGATGGGTCACCATTATGACATTTATCGTTATTATTAACACTGTGAAAAAAAATAGTTATTTAATATGAACTAAAAGTATTCCTACTAATATATCTACCTCAACGTCATTGGATATGTTGTTGGATCTACCGGTGTGTCTAGTTAATGAATATTTGTATATTTTCTTTTGTTATAGCTTTAGCTCATCGGCCCACAGGACTTGTAGTCACTGTTGTCAGTCGTCTGGCTGTCTGGTGTAAACAAGAAGGCAATTTTTACTTCTAATTGATTTCAACAAAATTTGGTAGATATCTTGCCAAAGCAGCATTTATTCAGATTTGTTTATATGATGTTGCTTGAACTGTATAGGGGCAAATCTAGATAATCTAAAAAATATCTTCTTCCTAAAATTGATTAGGCATATTTTGAAGTTTGCGACATCTTCTAAACCTCTGATTGACGTAAACCTAATAAAATTGGGTATGTTGATTGGTCAATGCTTGCCAAGTTTGGTTTAGATAAAGCTACTTGGCTTCAAAGAGGCAGATTTAGATATTTTTTAAGGTGATTCAGGCCCTTGTGCTTCTTGCTTACTTTTAAGCATTGTTCTGTTATGTAAGTTTTTATTATCTATATCGTAATAACAAGGATCTGACCCTTAGTTCAAGTTCAAATCCATGTAACTACAGTGGATTAAAACTTAATTCATTGTCATAGAAACTTGGTCAGATTTGTTCATTTACACGATCATGTTCTCACTTATCTTTACAAGAATAATTTGGCAAAATGAGTATGGCATATATTTTCATTATTATTATGGTGGATTACTCACTTGAGAATGACAAGAGGTACTTGTTGAAACGTAGTGTGAAATAAATACAGTGATTGTTTTCCGTATAAATTTGTGTTATTTATCATTATGGTGGATTTGCCATAGGAAAATATGTTCATGTAAAGTTACCTTAAACGTTGAATCAAGTCCACCAATGACAAAATGATTGTTGAATATTGATTGGAGTAATTTCATGCAGAAAGTGAGTACTTATTGTACTGTTTTAATTACTAAAAAACACAGCACTTAGCACATAGACAGCAGATTTTGTAATATTTAGCATATATTTTTAGAATGAATATCTGACTATAATTTCTCAAATTCAAGACCTTTCATCTTAATCAGTCACATTATTTTTACCCAAACATCATTTGACAATAATATGTATCTACCAGTTTCTGTATTACACAATTTTTTAAAGTGTAAAATACATGAAAATGCAATGTTGAGTGGATAAATATAGTAGACTTATTTCATGTTAACGAATACACATGTATAAGTAAATTGTACAGTTTATTTTATTATATATATGTAATATATAATGATTAGAATTTGTTACAGTGAGAGGGGTTTTTGTTTTTTTTTGTTACCTATATGATATATTTGGAAAAATCTCTCAGACAGAATGCACGGAGCTTCCTATATTAATTTAATATACAGTATATTTGAAGAATAATTCTCTAACAGCATTATTATTATGCTCATATTTAAATGTTTGTTTTAATAAATAGTTTTCAGATTACCATACATATTTTGATATTAAAAGGAACCTGGTCTTTCCTTAATTTGCATTTGAATTGACCTCGGATTTGTGAAATTACAAATACCAGTAGCCATTTTTCATACAGTAAGTTAACATGGCTTGCAATATTTATACAGTTTTTATCTGTCAATTAATATTTGTTAGAAACTGAATAATATTATCCCTTTAGCACTTGAACCGCCTGAAACTAGTGCTCATTAGACCCTTCAGTGTCACATGCAAGAATTAGTATAGGTTACTGTTGGTCATGCAATACTGAGTGCTATTGAGGCAATCTAGGGAACATTAGATTTGGATGATTTTAGAGTTAGATTGTCCAGTGATAAACCGGTATGAATCTTAAGTAACCAGGGAAGTTGATATTTACATTTGCTATGTATGTTTTTATAGGTCGCTAATTATACTCTTTCATAATCAGAATGTATGAACTTTTAAGTTACTTTTTATAGTAATTTAAATCTATTAAATAAATGTTTATATTTTACAGTTTTACTGATGCAACTTAACTAATGTCTCAGCTTTTGATATTTTGTTTTTGTCTTGTTGGAATTACTTATGTATGTACCATTGTTATGCAATAATAAACCACATTAGTTATTCCTTTTAAATGTGTACTCTTATTTAATACCTATAATCAACTTTATCTGATCATTTCTACACAAGTATAAGCCTCACAAGGCCAAGAGCTCTCAATTCTTAGAACCAGGGATCTTATCATTCCAAGACCTTACTTGGTACATTTTGACATTGTTTGATCTTGGCATAATTACAAAACCCTGCATAATTACAATTATCTTAAAATATTTGGAATTTGTTTGTGGCTTCTGTGCATAGCTTTCGCTTTCACATCGACACATGGTGGATGATACAGAAGTCTACATTGAATACCTTGTGGTGTCTGTTTGGTCAAATGGGTTTGTAATTTATTGCATTTTGGATAAATTTAATTCGTGGTTGTTTATTGCTGTCACAGTCAGTGTCCTTCAATCAGTAGGTCTGTTAAATTTCTTGTGTTTCTTTCTGAACTTACTGAGGTACTTCAAATTTTCTGAAGTTGTGTAACTAGTTATAAAGATGAACCCTTTCAAAAGGGTTCCACATCAATTATTTTCAGAGTTATTGCCTTTGTTATCAAATGTTTTTTTTTCAAACTTGCTGAAATTTTTCAGTTAGCTGAAAGAGATGAAACTATTCCAATTTATGAGTCAAAAACATATCAAAATTTAATATGTCATTAAAATCCTGTAAAAGTCAACACTCATCCAGTCAAAGATTTGATTAAAGCTCTTTAGAGATAAATGTACATGCCAATACTTTGAAGAGTTCAATTTCTCGGATATCAAAGATGATGGGTGTGGTATTCTTTGTTGCCTGGCAATCCATGTTCAAACATGTGTCTGAATTCTGTTTAAATTATCGCATTGTTGAATGGGGGGGTTGGATGGCCGAATGGTTAGCCTGCGCACGCTGTATCATACGGCCTGCCATTGAGTCAACTGGCGTGGTTTCAAATCCCTGGTTGTATGTGGCAACATAGAACTGTATTATATACGATCTGTGGTGGCAAGAAGTAGGGTCACCTGTCCAACCTCGTGGGTTTTCTCTGGGTACTCCGGTTTCGTTCCACTGCTAAAGACCCCGAATCTAGGAAAAAAAGTCACAGGTAAAAATGTCACAGTAAAAAAAACACAGGTAAAAAAAGTCACAACTTATATATATTGTAGAGTGAGTATATCTTTGATCTTTTAAGTTATTTGTCTTTGAGTTTGAGTTGGATGGAACATCAGAATTAACAAAGAGTATTGATGTGCTAGAATGTTGAATGAGCTAGAATGTGCTAAAATGTCTGATGTACTGATATGTCAAATGTGCTATAATGTATTAAAATGTCAGATGTGCTGATATGCCATACATGTATGTGCTAATATGTCAAAAGTGCTATGATATCAAAATGTGCTGATTTCTAAAGACTATAACAGTCTGGTTACATCTGTGTAATAATATGTGTAATGAAAGGTTAAATATGTATGTTATTGTTATTGAATTTGAGATGTAATAAAAAAATAGGTTGCCAGGCAACGAATCATACGCCCACACAGCAGCCAAATCGTCCGGGCAGTCAACAAGAGTTGTTGCATTTTAAGTAATCATCAGAAAATCATAATTCAAACTCACCCATAACTACGGTGTAACTTTGATATAATCAAACGTTTTTTTAAATCAGATAATAATTGTGACCTCCAGAGGGACCACAAGCTAAAAAGGGTGATTTTTCGTACAACCAGCGGCCATGATTCAGGAAGTTACGATCCGATATGGGCAAATATGCCATGGAACCAAGATCATTAGGTTATAAACATGTATTTCAAGTTTCATCAAAATCAGTTCAAAATTGTGACCTCTATAGGGTCCACAACCTTGTTATAGCATATTTTTACACAATTCGCGTACAGACGGCGGCCATTTTATCCGTCAACTGTGGTCCGATTTTCACAAAATTAAAATTCTCTCTTCATTACCATGAAACCGTGATATAATCAAACAGTTTTTTAAATCGGATAATAATTTTGACCTCCAGAGGGACCACAAGCTAAGTAATAAAAGCGATTTTTCGGACAATCAGGGGACATAATTCAGGAAGTTATGATTCGATGGGCGCAAAAATCGAAAGGAACCAAGATCTTTGGGTTATAAACATGCATGTCACGTTTCATCAAAATCGGTTCAAAATTGTGACCTCTATAAGGTCCACAACCTTGATATAACATATTTTCACACCATTTGCGTACAAACGGCGGCCATTTTGTCCGTCAATTTTGGTCCGATTTTCACGAACTTCGAACTCAACCTTCATAACTATGGAACGGTGATATAATCAAACGTTCTTTTAAATCGGATAACAATTTTGACCTCAAGAGGAACCACAAGCTAAAAAGGGCGATTTTTCGGACAATCAGGGGCCATAATTCAGGAAGTTACGATCCGATGGGCGCAAATATCGAAAGGAACCAAGATCTTTGGGTTATAAACATGCATGTCAATTTTAATCAAAATCGGTTCAAAATTGTGACCTCTATAAGGTCCACAACCTTGATAGAACATATTTTCACACAATTCGCGTACAAACGGCGGCCATTTTGTCCGTCAATTTTGGTCTGATTTTCACGACATTTTCGAACTCAACCTTCATAACCATGGAATGGTGATATAATCAAACGGTTTTTTAAATCGGATAACAATTTTGACCTCCAGAGGGACCACAAGCTAAAAAGGGCGATTTTTCGGACAATCAGGGGCCATAATTCAGGAAGTTACGATCCGATGGGTGCAAATATCGAAAGGAACCAAGATCTTTGAGTTATAAACATACATGTCAAGTCTCATCAAAATCGGTTCAAAATTGTGACCTCTTTAAGGTCCACAACCTTGATATAACATATTTTCACACCATTCGCGTACAAACGGCGGCCATTTTGTCTTTGAATTTTGGTCCGATTTTCACGAAATTCGAACTCAACCTTCATAAGCATGGAACAATGATATAATCAAACGTTTTTTTAAATCGGATAACAATTTTGACCTCCAGAGGGACCACAAGCTAAAAAGGGCGATTTTTCGGACAATCAGGGGCCATAATTCAGGAAGTTACGATCCGATGCGCGCAAATATCTAAAGGAACCAAGATCTTTGGGTTATAAACATGCATTTCAAGTTTCATCCAAATCGGTTCAAAATTGTGACCTCTACACTGTTCACAAGCTAAAAAACGTGATTTTTCGTACAATCAGGGGCCATAACCCATGAAGTTACGGTCCGATACATGCCAATATCGAAAGGAACCGAGATCTTAGGGTGATAAACCTATATTTTAAGTTTCATTGAAATCGGATAAAAATTGTGACCTGTAGACTGTTCACAAACAATTGTGGACGTCCGGACGGACGGACGGACGAACAGGGGCGACGACAATATACGTCCACATGAAAATGTGGGCGTATAAAAACTGTGACTTTTTTTCCTGTGTTTTTTTTACCTAGGCAAATTTGTGACTTTTTTTACAGTGACTTTTTTTCCGCGCACCAAGACCCCTACGCAAAGACGAATTATTGAAATAAAATTAAACCATGTTAGTCCCGAAATGACCTAGTTTGTGTCAAGTGGACGTTAAACCCCATTTCTCTCTCGCATTGTTGAATGATGGATTACTCTGGATGATAGGGGAAATAACTCCAAATAGTTCAGCAAGTTTTAACAAAATCTCCAAAACTAACCCAAATAAGCAATTACAAGTAATTAAACAGACAGCATAATCTACAGATGGAATAACCAGTTTGAGACAATACCAGGTATATGAATTTCGTATACCTGGTATTGTCTGAAACCACATTCATCATAAGTTTAGTTGAAATTAGAGTTTTTAGCTTGAAACTAGTAAAAGCGAGAGAGAGAAATGGGGTTCAACAGACAACAAATATTAGGTCATTTTGGAACAAACATATGATGCAAACTTATATCAATAATTTGCTTTAGGTAATGTCTTTTGTTGGAAATAATGGCTTGAGTAAACATAATACACAAAAAATTGTTTGATTGTAAATACTCTCACTTTTTTTTAAATTATCATTTAAGTCTAAGATATTGTGGTAAATAACCAGGGAGTGGAAATGGGAAATTTGAGTTAATTTGCTTCATTTGAAGAAGTTTGAGGATTGTTCTCTATTCATTTCATTTCTACTATGAATGTTCATATGTTTTGTTAAACCTTTAATGTCCATATATGATTTTCCACACTGGGAACAGACAAATGATGTGCCATCATGCCTTTTTATGTGACGGTTCAAATGCCCTGCATGACCAAAGGATTTTCCACACTTATTACACAAAAATGGTTTTTCTCCACTGTGCATTCGATGATGGGCTTTAAGTTGATTGTTGTCTCCAAAGCATTTGTTACAAACTTGGCATTTATAGTTCTTAATCCCTTTATGCCTACGAATATGTTTTGCGAGAGAACTTTTATTTGCATAAACTTTACCGCATAGTTCACATTGTAGTCTGTTCACATCAATAACAAGACATGGATTAGCCTTTTTTTTGTTTTCGGACTCAAATTTGTACATTTCACAAGCTTGTTTTCGTCTGTGTTTTACAAATCCATTTTGGGTCACAAATCCCCGATCACATTTGGGACAAGTGTAGTTGGTAACTTTAAAAGCACTGCAAGAATTGTTGACATGGTAAGTCAGAAGTTCCTCTGACATTAATTTTTTGTTACAAAATTTGCAAATAAAATCAGGGGATAAACATAGACGCTTATGATTGATCAGTTGAACCGATGATGAATACTTTTTGTGACAAGTATTGCATGCATAATTTCCCTTGTCCATTTCAAAAGAATGTGTCGCCTTATGAAGTAAATAAGAAAGTTGCCGTTGAAAGGTCTTATTACAATGTTCACATTTAAGTTTATTAAATCTATGAAATGGCTCTCTTGCTTTTATTGTTGAATGTTTTCTTCTTCTTTTCAACAATTTTGAGTCTGCGATTCCTAATTTTCTTTTAACATGGCCAACTTTAACATTTCTTTTCATAACTGGAACAGTCTTTGCATCATCCTGGACAATTTCATATCCCATATTTATTAATGGGATTTTATCCAATGATTTTAGATCAACATGTTCATTAATAACAGTTTCCCTTGTATTGTCTAAATCTCCATTTCCCAAGTCTGGTATTTCAGGATCAACCCTTGTAAGAAATCTCAATTCTAATATATTATTGCTTGACAATTTAAAGATTTCATTTTCCGAAGAAAATTTAATAGCTTTATCAAATTCAAAGAAATTCAAGAGTTTATCATCTGTTGTGTTTGCATAATCCATCTCCGAATTCACATCAAAAGAACCAATATTGTAGACTACATCTTGACCCTTAACCTGAAATAAGAATATTTTGTATAAATCAATCGCACTTTGGAGGTCTCATAATGAGGCAGACTACTCTTAAAATTGACATTAATTCAACTCTTTGGAAGTCTTCAATTATATAATGTGATCTGGCATGCACTTACATTGAGCATCTTAAAATATGAAACCAATCTCCCCAGCCTTCACTGAGATACATGTTTTATTATTACATTTTACATATCGTAAATTTGTTTCACTGGTTCTCAAAATATTATACTTAACATACATTATGGGAGAGCAAAAACTGACTTTTGTCGGTCTTCCTTTGGGCCTCAGAAGTCATAGAAATTATAAATTAGATCTTTATTTAAATAACAAGCCCAAAATGAACTCTGTAGACCCACGGATGGCTTGGATTGGGCTCGGATTAAAACAGGATTTCGTTGACTGATTTAATCACTATGGCGTCGTGGGCGGGGCTTCTCCGTGACGTTGACGTCATCATACTTCCGGACTGTTTTCTATTCGTCTGCTTAGGGAGTCGCTTAGGCCTACCTGAAGTACAAAAGAGTACACGCAGGCAACGCAAGAAGTCGGCTATTTAGGCCTATTATAATTTATTTACAATACTGCCTCGTTGATTTGGCCCATTCCTTTCAAACTTTAATATCCTATCGCAGACTTTCTCTTCTTATCTATATATTAAAAGTCTTAATTCTAATTTATAGTAAAAAATAAATGTATACGAATTGAATTGCAGTCCTGTCTCAAACCGAATACGCTATCGGTACTAGTCATTGTAAACATTACTTGATAATCGAGACTATATAGGTGGGGTTAACGCCTGTCAATCAACAATCGGCCATAATGGGAAAACGGTGTCGATGAATTTAACTACTATTTCTAGTAAAAAATTATAGTGGTAACAACTTTGTTCAGGATAAAGTAATTTGACTGAAATTTTCAATATATTCTTGTTTCAGCATCTATTTTTGAACTGTTATAGCAAGAATGGCTAACTCCTTGTAAAAATCTCCCATAATGTATCTTTAAAGGTATGTAAGTTCTCTGCTTGTAATATAAAATACTGTACCCATTTTACTACTACTTGTCTATCAGGATAATGTATCTTTATACGTTTACAGGTGAAAACTACTATAAAATCTTCAACAGCTGTATTGATATTTTTACTGCAATGGCTTTTTGAATAACCTTGTTCCATATCAGACATAATCAGGCAGATATAGTTAATTGGGTGTCTTCAGGATTCTGAAAAAAACATTCATTCAAGAGGCATTGTAAAAACACTTTTGACCATAAAATAAACATAATTAATTTTATGTACTTCCATATTGAGATAACCTTATACTTATCGAAAAATCAAAACATTGATCAACTTCAAGTAAAGCAATGAATCTTATATATAATCTGTGCAATGAAATGGTATACCGGCATGTCCCATTTTGCATAAAATATCATTTTAACAGTTTACTGAAATGTGACTACATAGCCTCATTAAAGGAGCTAAATCGCTAACTTTTGGGACCTAGAAATTGACACAATTGTCGCAACGCATCTAAAACAGTAATATGAATGTATATAAACTGATTTACATTCAATGGTCTCCGTTTTTACTCTAATTTCAAATCAGTTATGCGGGGCGAAATAAGCCAGCAGTCTCAATCGAATGCAAATTTCTAGCGTCTGGTTATTCCAGTCTACATAAGTCGTTTGATTTGGTGCAATGTTTCTAGCCTTAAATATTGGATATCAGAAGTCCATCTGTAGTCATGTTAACAAGATCCTAAATTCAAGTAGGTAATATAACTATATTATTTTGCTAACAATGTTTTTTCAATATTTTTGGAAATGACTTCTTTCTCAATTTCACATCAAAATGACTTTGAATAAAGGGAAGCATAGGCTATGCCGATAGGAACTAATCAGTGACAGTTCATAAAGTATGGTAGCTAAAATACAGTGTAACATTCTAAAGCCTTTAGACTTTAGTAAAGGCAAGTGTAAGCCTACCTTACTTTAAATTAAACTGGGAATGCTTGTAATGTCGTCTTCGTCATATATCATCATCATCAATTCAATAGGCCTGTGTGATTTGTTCAAGTTCTAGTTTAGCTGCATATATAGTCTATACTGAATTGTAGCTCATTCAAGAATTGGAATTCAAACCATAGTGCCCATAGGGAAACAAGATGAGCGTGTCACAGACTCATACTACTCATTTCATTTCATAGTCTAATGGATGACCATACGGCATGAGACGGAGAGTGAGAGGGGATAGCAAAATGATATAGTTTTATCTTAAGTTCATGTCGCTTCCAAATCCTACCGACTAGATTAGTAACAAAGGTCTCAAAATTAATGGAGAGACTCTAATTTCGCTCCTTCCTTTTCATTCATACATGTAAAATCATAAACAAAACCCATCGGCCGATATTCAGCATCGTGCAAGTTTATCGGTCTGATTTTTTATGGCTTCTAACAATAACAAATATACTATTTCGAACTCTAATTTGAAACCTTGCAAATAAGGGGAGTAAGTCCCAATTCTGAGATATTATGGTTTGAGACCACAGATGGTTGGGGAGATTCGGGAATTTCCAGAGTCCACAATCCGTGCTTTATATAAATAAGTCCACGATGGCTGCTAACCCTTTTTAGAAGACTGTATTTGGATCCAATTTAGCTCTCTTTAAAAGATTTTGGTTTAGGGTTAGCACAAACATGTTGTCCATTGGCCAAATATATTATTCAAACTGTCTTATTAAAATGGGCTGTTTTTAAACAATAGAGTAAAAATATGTATCCGTAGGCCTATAGGATAACGTTTGGGCAATCTGATTTTTTGGGCATGCGGCTAAGGGGAAAAAAATAAAGTGCCAGAAATCTAATAAAATGCCAATTTTACTTTTCTTTTAATTGAATACCACAAATTTGTACAGAATTGACTATGGATTAAAACATTTTGTCTGGGGCCACTCTACTTTGTGCTACATTTTTCATTCATTGCTATTATTAATGAATGAAGCTGCAACAGTCTGATTGGATGGTTTGAATTCAGGTCGGCATGGATTTGGGTTTCGGTCACAAAATCATTTGACAACTTTGAAACTTTTTAACTGATGGGCTAGCAGGAAAACACATTTGCGGCGGTTAATTTTCAAAATTTTCTTTGGGAACGCAAGACGTCACCTATAACTCGCGACAATTGATTGGTTGTTTTGGATTCATGTCGGCCACTTAATGTAGGCTATATTGGACCACTTTGAAATTGTAGTATTCATGGGCCGGAATAGCGGGAAAACACCTTTGCAACATTTAAATTTTCTCCCAACAGTCCCGTTTCTGCGGACTGTGATTGGTTGATTGGATTTCAAGTCAGCCACCTAAATTAGGCTATATTCGACCACTTTGAAGCTGCTGTATTCAAGGGCTGGAATAGTAGAAAAAGCATTTATCTTGGGGTGTCTACACGTAAAGCTCCACTCATCGCCTCTCGCAAAACACTGACGCCGCAGTCTGTAACCCGAAATTTTTTAGGGACTTTCAGGTTCTGCCCCCCCCCCCCATACAGTCATCAAGCATGTAGGCCTATTATGGCTATGGATAAACATCGATTTTTAAAAACAATGTATTCAATCTATTTCAGCAATAAATAGACAAATTTATCATCTGATATTATTTTATGTTTATTTCTGTAAATGAAAAAGAAATAAATAATACTATACATTTATACACACTAAATATAAATATAAAACTAAATATAATACCTTTAAAAAAAATTACTACAAATTTAGTTCTAATTGATGGTAAGTCGGGTTCTGCATGGGCCATTACAAAAAGTGATACTACAGAATCTAAATACACTTCTATTGGATTGTTCTATAACAAAGTTAGACTACCATTCAAACAAATGATTACTATACATATATATAATACATATAAAAAATGATATATTCTATTCATTAATGTATAGGTGTCTTTCAGTAATAATAGGCAATTTATTTGATCCACCAAAGATATTTTCATCTGAAAGTATGATATTTAGCTAATGATAAGTAAAATGAAATAAGCCCCAAAAATATTAAATTGTGTAATTATACACATTATCAACCACAATTTGTCCGTTTGATTACCAATGTGAGCTGCCGCTTGTTGCCAAGTGACAATAATATATTTAGGATCTAGATTGTTTGTTATAATATATCTTTAAAAAATGACATCTAATAAATCTATACTAAGATATTTCAATACTATTAAAAAGTAATCAAACCATTTCAAGACACCTGAATCACAGGTTTTAGGTTAGGTACCTGATACACACAGACAGCATCGTCTTAATGCATGGCCATGCTGGGCACTTGCCCGGGGGCCAAAGAAGCATAAGGGCCCCTTGCTACTCTATGTCTATAATACTGTTAAGATGGCCCGACACAAAAAAATTTACTGATTGACATTTCAATAGGATTCTCCAGTCTTAACAAGCGAATGACATCAATGTCACTGTGTTATAGGTATATTCTACAACCAACAGGTAGTAGAATGTCTTCAAAAACCTGTGGTCCAAATCAGAGTGCTGAACTTGGTGTTTGCAGTGACCTTACAATACAGAATACAGAATATATAATATACTATGTTTAATTCACATAAATACATCCTTAATACTTTTAAATAAATTACAATATGAAAATAATATCCATCTATATTATAGTTTGTCTTTAACTGTTTATTGTCACACTAAATGTTTGATGATCACACTGTTGTCTATTCTCCTCTCAATCTATCCTCTTTTTCCATGTTTTAAACAGGTTAAACAACACATTTTTTGGAAATATTCACGATTACAGAATCTAAACTTTAGCACCAATGGACAATAAGCTACTTTATATTTGTCTACACACTCTGGAATGAAAAACAAATATTTTGTAAGCAATTATAACAATCTTATACCTTTAATATCAGGGGCGGAGCCAGATGGGCTGTTGGGGGGGGGGGGGGTGTCCAAAGTTTGGACTCCAACAAACCCCACCCTGTTCAACTACATAAAAAAACTAATGTCTTGCATCAATGGAATTAAATCACAATATGATCTTACATCATTATAAAAATGATTTCTCTCTTAATTTATATGTGTGCTTATGTAATTTAGCGACGATGATGGCAGATTTGCTTAGCAGGAACCTGGCATACCCCCTCCTGCAAAAATCCTGGACCCGCCCCTGAATATGCCTTTCTTCTGAGAGTGGTGGAAAAAATGATTCAGTAACAGGGCAATTTTAATGGATTGAGAATGATTTCTAAGTTTAAGATTCTGTATTATGATTAGTTGCATATCAAAGACAATAATATCCCTGGACCCTACCATCATCATCATCCTCATCTTCACACTTCGTTTCACAGGTTGTTATGGTTATGGGTTTCTTTCTCCTGTCACAGTTCTTACTAGGTTGACCCTCTGGTGATCGACATTGTACATTTCTTCTCTGATGACCTTTACCACATTCTGATGAACACTGTACAAAAAAGATATGTTAAACCATAGGTTGGCAGGCAGAAACATATACACCTAAGCTAACTGTTGAGCATTAAATCAAATTTCTGACTTGTTGAGTACTTACTTTTTAATGGCATAGTAAACTTCAAAATGGATCTGAGTGAGTAATAAGGGAATAATTGCAAAAAGAAATGAAAGAAACTGATTCATGTGAACTCTATATTTCAATAAACTACAACACATACTTATGGAAAAGTAGCTACTTATTTATTTGGGCGACGTTTCGAAGTGTATTTTCTCAACATTATCAAGCTATATTTCAACTTCTATTTATCGAACAATCACCTCTGTTTTGATAATAAAATCTAAATTACCGGTACAACTATTTTATCCTGCTAAATCAAAATTTTAGTAGGTTTCAATAATGCTTCTCCAATATCAGGAACGGCTACAAGATTTGATGAGGCAACAACACATCCTTATGGAACTGTTTTATTGACAGATGCAAACAATTACTTGTGAATCTATATGTGAACCATAATTTACATCCTAAAACTCAAATCTCAAATTTACCTCTCCCCATTCTCCTTTTACCCATTCTGGTGGTGGACAATTTTCACTCCTACAAACTTTGGTGGTAACTGGCTTCTCTTTTAAACTACATTTTTTTTCTTCTAAATAGGTTTTGCCATCACTCGTCATACAAAAAGCTCTTCTTGTTTTAGACCCTGATCCGCATCTAGGCCGACACTGTATTTCAAAAGATACTGAATTTTTTAGTATTTATTGTACAATACGTTGTCTGCCCACATGAATAAATAATTATGGTTTGTAGTAAATTAATACAGCCTGAAAGATTACATGTGCACTATTTGTAGACCACACAGATCCAATTTGGTTTCATTTCTTATTGTTCAAAATGTCGTTTTACTTGTATTTAATACACAAGCATCTCGAAGAGTTGTTATATAACCAGCATTTTGGATAATATGAGGGATTAGCCCATGAAATGGTCGATTACGGTCATTTTGTGGCGTGAAGTGCACAGAACTGTGGGTAACCCACTAGAAACATCAAATCTGATTGGTTAATCAAATTCCGCTTGTATGACCTCAGACATGACCTTCCACTACAACCGGTCAGATCTTCATCTTCATGTAGTGTAGGCCATCGAAAGTATAAAAAACCAAGGAACTCTCATGGACAGCAGTGACAAGAAATTAGAGACACTAAATTGTCATGGTGGGCACTGTGAAGTGAGTGTTTTCCAGACTTTTAAAGACAGTTGCAGAGAAAGAAATAAAGCTATCTCCAACAAATAATGGATGATGTGAGCAGGTGCTCAAAGAAAGCAACACCAAAAATACTCATCACTGGTGCCGATGCACTTTGGATTTTGAGGATGGTTTTGTTTACTTATTCCAGATCATTGTTGCAAAAGCAAATATTGAAGCATCAAGAAATTCTACAACAAACATTTTTAGCTGTATGAACTCATGATAAAATTTCAAACTGTTAAGTATTGTTTTATGCGCACCCCAACAAGTACACATGATAATCTTGCTTTTCTATCACATCCGAAGGACTTAAAAACACTTGACCGGGCTTAAAAATCCTCTCAGCTCATGTCAGGATTAGAAACCTCCCCCCGACCCTACCCCCAATAAATAAGAAATGTTATACCTAAATCGCAACTTTTTATCAGCTTTATCCTCATACTGATGTTTCTTACCTTGGACCACTCATCAGTAAACCAAACGGAAGGACATTCTATTTCTCCACAAGTTTTATCCACTGATGGTTTATTATCTAGACACTCTGTATCATCTAATACTTCTTTAGGTTCATCTTCACCTACTAATCTATCACATACGACTGATCTACTCTGTAAACCTCCACCACATGACTGACTACATTCACCCCAATTACTAAATGTCCATCTGCAAAAAATATTTAAATATCTATAAAATTTGATCAGTTGATTGAAGTGACCAGACCTTAAATTCTGCAATGTTACAAAATAACTAAAATATTTAAGGGTGTTGTCTTTTCATTGACCCACACCTAATATCTCTGCAGCCTTGAAATATTTTACTTGTAGTAGGATTCATAAAAAAAGGGCCCAGGTTTCCAACTGAGTGAGTGAAATGATTGTGTGAGACTGCCTCGTAATTTTACAGTGGTTAGTCTTATTCAAGTTCCATAAAAATTCATTTTTATTCCTTTTTCACAAAAATTCGCATTTTCTGATAAAAATATGATTTTTGGATGACCTTGTCATTCTCTAGAAAATATAACAACAAAAAAATATAAAGCATGCAGTAAAAACAATCTCACGTTGGTGGACATGGCTGATGATTACAGACTTTTTTATGATCACTAGGACGAGGTTGTGGATGACAATATCTATCACTGACAATATTAAGATTAATTTTATGAGTACATCTAGGAGTAGAAATATGGAGTCCTGAAAATAGAACAAAAAAATGTAAATAGGATATTTTGAGAAAAAGTGGTTAATAAGTGAAGACCAGTAGATATTTGGGACATTTTAAGATATATTTTAGAGGATGCTAAGTGTGTATTTTTAGATATAAGTCTTGGATATATGACATTGTCCTGATATTATACTCTGTAATTGTCTGAAGAATATGATATTGTGCCTCCTGGTATTATACTTCGTAATTTTTTGGGGAATATGGCATTATACTCTGTAATTGTGACAGCTTGCTATTGAAATTATACTTATTAAATAGTTGTATTTTAGAAAGGATGAATTATTATAATTACCTTTAGCACATGATCTAGAGCAAGCTGACCATGGTGAATGATCCCAGGTATATAATGATATATCATGATTAGTATAAGATTTATTAAATGGTAAATTATATTCATATTTCACTCCTTTATTCTCTTCTTGCATCAACATCTACAAACAAATAGTTAATGTGTATAGTTATACTTTTAATACAAAATATAAGAAATGTTCATTGTGCTAACCATAAGTCTTTATTCACTGTCTGTTTTATTGAATTCAAATCACTATGGTCATTCCTTTTATAGATAACATAGAATTTTTTTGAAGTCTCCATATTTTTTATAAGGTTTAATATTTATTTAGATTGATAATTTGGTATTGTATAATAATTTTGTAAGATTATAAAATCTTCTTTAACCAGAGTAGTTTTGAGTAATTTACTATAAGATCTACACGATGCCCCCCCTCCTCTTTAAATTACATTACCATGACAATCAGAGCTTCTCCTGTTGGACCAATTGCTTCTAATATTTCAGATTTATCATCCTCCCTTTGATAATGAAATACTGTTCCTGCCAATGGAAATTTACGTGGCCAGTCGATTGTCCAGTCACCATTAATATAATACCGATCACCTTCATTCTTTATGGCTGAAAGAGAGAGAAATAGGGTTAACATCCACTTGACACAAACCCAGTTATTTCGGGACTAACATATAGTAAAATATTATTTCAATAATTCACTTGCGTGTAGCATCATTAGAAGCGGGTGGAAACAGGGGCCATCGGAATACTCAGAGAAAAGTAACGAGATTGAGCAATGACACTTCTCCATGTCAAAACCATGCCACTTGACAGACCTTATGATCTAGAATACGAGACCATTAAATCCATGCACCGATTTATAATATGTTCTGTGAACAAAAGACAATGATCAATAATTTAGATTAATTTACAGACAATTTCTAACAAATTGAATATGGAGTTCAAATTCCAATCGAATCTTTACTAATATTGCATCTTAACTAATTATTACCCAGGTAGTTTCGTGAAAAAACTGCTTCAGTAATCTTTACATTCATGGCACCAATTGGTATTTTCACTATTTCATGGTATGCTGTAAATAATATAAATTCATGTTGAAAATTAAAAGATTCTAAAACTTTTTAATCTGGGTTACATTTGAGACATTCCACATGGTGTCATCAATGCGCAATCCGGTTGGTATCATTGGCTTCAAAACCATACAAAAGCAAACTTGTAGATCATATACTTTGTTTATTAGGCTTTTTAAAGGGTTTCTAACCCCTTTCATAAAAATTTTATCAGGAATTTTAACCCGAAATGAAAGTGTCTGATTAACTTACTTCCTTTAGGTAATGGTTTATCAAATAATCCTGATATGGTTTTACAAGTTGTACCATCACCACCACAAACACGACATTTATCCTCTCTTAAACTAGACCCTAAATACCCATCACATCCTACTTTCTGTAAGAAAAATATTTATATTTCAGTCTTTACATCAATGAGAAATGCGATCATGGTTTTTGTGTACCATGCCAGAGCACCTCCTATTTCATTAAATACGGTAAATACAAGACAACACAGATGGATGAAATATCCAAGTCAGGAAATATTGGTGGCCAGTTAAGCGCACTCTTCCCAGCCTTTCTTAGGGTTCTTCTAAAGCATCTATCAAATTTGTGAAATAATTAATTGGACTTACATGACAATCACCACTGATGCATACATCTCGTTTATCTGGATAACATGGTGTACCATCTAATACTTTAGGATTTCTCTCCGTGTAAAAATTATAACCATCAGCCATACAGATCAATGCACAAGGTTTTACCTGAACTTAATACAAATTCAGTCATATTAAAGATACATTATTGGAGATCAGATAAAGAGTTGGCACTTCTCACTATAATAGTTTATAAAAAGGTAACTATGAACCGAAAACTAAGCGGTTGAAATGTACGTCTAACCTTGATAATCATTACTAAAGTCAGTAAGATAAACAGCACAGTCTCAAATATCCATTTTTTGATTTAATTATCAAAAGATTCTAATCTAGGCAACATTGAAGGCTAGCGTTGACATAAAGAGTTTATTGTAGTCTGGATAAGTTAATTAATGTCTAATTAATAATTTAGATAATATTTCAGGCTTAAAGAAAGACTTGTAATAGGCTGATTTAGCTCTTGTGTAATGCATGTTTAATATCAACTAATAAACTAACAGATACTAGTAGTATATTTAATGTTTTCCTAAGACATAATGAGTGACACAAAGGGGTGGGTCATTTCATGTCTATGTTGACTTTACTTTTACTTGATATTTCAAAAATGTATTAACCTCCTGTGTATGGTTTCCATGTGTAATGTCTGCCTCGGAACATTTCATTGTTCGAATTGTTGCATTGTAGTTCCCTAAAATCAATGGCATCTTCTGGACAGTCCTGTATGCAAATAAGGAAAAAAAGAACTTCAACTTCAAAAAAATTCTTACAGTACATCTGCTTACCCACAAAGGTAATGCCCCTTCTAATTATACTCTTTCTTGCATCAGGAGTTTTGATGCCTTTTTTTTGTAGAATAGAAGATAATAGTGTTAATTCACATTTTCTACCAGGTTTTGGTGCATGTTCATTATGAAGTGGAAGGATAACAGAGTTGAGACTTCCGTTTCACCGAAATGTAGGGCATATAATATAGTTGCATGTTTATTAGTAATGTACTTTCAATTGGTATATCTCAAGATTTCCATGGTGAAACTCAAAACATGTTTCTTTATCTGTGATAGATAGCTTTCAAATAACCCAAAAACATTAGAGTCAATGGGGGAACTCAATGGTGTACTGTGGCAATATACTTCAAAAAGGGAGATAAATTTGTAAAGACATAGAGAATCTCCTACAAGTGTTTTTTGATATCAAAAAATATCAACACAAGTTGATAATGTAAAAAAAACGAGGCTCTGTCGAGTTTTTTTTTACTTTATCAACGAGTGTTGAAAAAGCATAACCATCTTCTAACTTTTACCTCTTCAAAGATCAATATACACTAACCGAAATTTCATAATAATATATTTCATATAAAATAGAAAAACACTGTGAAAAGATATGAAAATATCATACCACAATATTACATGATCTGTATCTCTTCCTTTCTCCTGTACAATATTTTCCACCATGACGAGCTCTAGAATATATTATAAAGGCATAGATTAGAAATCACTAACATATTTCGCCTGAAGTGGGATACTATATCCATAGATGGGTTTGGGTAAGCATAGGTTCTGTGGGAAGAATAATCTATAGACATGATAATCCTGATTTTGTCACAGTAATGTCTGTAGACCCAGATATTGTCTGGTATTTCAAACATAATCAAAGGTTATAAAGATTCTGATGTATAATTTGGTTGTCTATGAAAATCATCACTATTTGATCGAACTGCATACCTAACCCTGCTAGAATATCAAAATCAATACAAAGAAAACTTCTGCCAGAATGAGTTAAAAGATTGGGTCTTCTATTGCCAAGTTAACAAATCCTTAACTTATCTGACTTATTAAAATCGCTATAACCAATTCAGCAAAGTAATGAACAACACACAAACATATTTGAAAAAAAGTAAGTATGGTGTATTAACATACTGCAGCACGTACATTTAATGTCTTATTCATTATATTTTGCTACAGTTTTGGATAGTACTGTTATCAATGACAAATATTAATTCTTATTAATGACAAGGAATCCAGATAAACATAGGAAATGACAATTCTGTAATTGTTATCTTACTCTGGATTGCTACAGTTTCTATGACTAGCTGATACTCCTCCACCACAAGTTCTGGAACATGCTCCCCATTCTGACCATCCTCCCCAATTACCATCAACAGGTCTTGGTGTGAAATATGGTGGTCTACACTGTCCACGGTAACACCACTGCAATAACAACACTTAATAGAAATATAACAGCCAACAAAACTGTCAATAATGAATATTCGTAATCCTCGCTCAACCTTGTAGAGCTTGTAAAGAAATCTTGGCCAAACAACAACACTAATACTCAATATTGTTTAACCCTTCATCATTTAGATACATGTAAAAGTAGTTTCCAGTCCTGCTTGGTGGCGACAACATGTGAAGAGTACAGGGGAAGAATGATCTAAGTCACATTTTTGTCTTTCCGCCTATAAAGCAAAACAGACTTTTGGACAATGAGTGGGTTTAATTATAACACAAACCGTACAACTCACTTCAACTTTTCTGGCAAATTAAGGTTAAATAAAGGGTCACTTGAATTGTATTTGTCCAGGAAGACATTTCAGAACAGCCCTGGTTTGATGTGACTCTGATCGTTTTTACCTGAAATTGATTGTTCCACAGAAAGCTTATACCATTTGCGACCAGATGTCACAATTGACTGGGGTTCATGGAAAAAGTGACTTAGATCGTTCTTCCCCTGGACTCTTCATGTATTAAATATAAATATACATACTCCTCGTTTTTTCGATGTTAATGGACAGGTTGTTCCTTCTGCTGCTGGTATACTGTTAGTTACACATTCTCCTTTCTTATCAATACATGACAGCTCAGTACATATATTCTGTCATAATATAAAACATGATAATTTAGTACATAATATATCCAGTTATAATATAATACATGATAGTTCAGTACATACTGGGTAATATATTCTGTTATAACATAAAATATGTGATAGTTCAGTATATAGCATATTTTGTTATAACATAATACATGATAGTTCAGCACATAATATATTCTATCATAATGTTGTAATACATGATAGTTTAGTATATATATTCTGAACTATCATGTATTATAATTTTAAAAAATATGATAATTCAGTACATATATATTTTTTTATAATATAGTACATGATAGTTCAGTACATATATTCTGTTATAATATAGTTCATGATAGTTCTATGTTCAGTAGGCAACATATATTCGGTTATAATATAATACATGATAGATCAGTAAAATTATTCTATTACAATATATTAATATTATTAAAGATGTATTGTGTATGTACTAACTCCGCCTATTGCAGGTCTTTTTCTGGCTTCAAAGTGTTATATAAATTATTACTTAGGCATTTATTCACATGACAACTTAAGCCCAAAAGCATCAGTCGGATGGTTGAGATTTGAAGTGGATTATACAATGTGTAGCATTTCTTCGCTAAAATGGAAAATTGAGGTATAATTGCAATCTGTGATCTATAAGTTTAAAGTTTAAATCATAAATTATTGAAACTACCTTCAGATTACAAGCTTTTGATTTTGAGCCAAACTGCAATTTACACTGCTGATTAGAACCATGACGTTGTCCTGCTAGTTGTTCTGGAAATTTGAACTCTCTTTGAGGTGGAACATTCTTCAGACAATGCCCACGGCCTGAACTACCATGAAAAGCAAGTATATTATAAATTAACTCCCGTCAAATAATTATATGTACTCTGTCAAGGTAATTACTCCATAAAGTGATAAAAAAGATCTTCTGCGATATCATGATTAAATTGGCTTATCAGACAAGTAAGCAAGTCTTGTATGATATTTGAAAACAAATGTATAAATAGAAAATACAAAATACATGTAGAATTAAATGGTCCAGTGCTAGACAATCAGTAGTTTGAAATTTATGATCAGTTGATCTTTCCATAGGGAGGAAGTATTTAGTAAGTATTACAGGTATAATACTTACTCAAGAAAACTAGTAATGTATTCCTTACTGCAACTGGACCAAAGAAAAGGTTTTGTATCTTTAGTGAGTTGAGCTGCCATAATGCGAGCTCTCTCATAACCTGGTGTACCACATGGATTACCAGCTCCATCATGATGCATCCCAAAACTAGGGTAACAGAGATATTGTAAGTATATTTATTCAAATATTTTATTAACAAGTAGTAACCATGCCAGATACACCCACATTTTGCAAGAGATGGACAGAGAACGAGCTAAAAAAATAATGTGATATTTTGTACAATCAGGGGCCATAATCCAGGCAGTTACCGTCCGATATGTGCGAATATTGACAGGAACCAAGATCTTTGGCTTATAAACATACATTTCAAGTTTCATTAAATTGGATAAAATGGTGACCTCCACAGGGTCCAAGACCTTGGTATTACATACTATTACACTGTTTGCAAACAAGGAGCGACCATTTTGTCTGGACAGATTCGGTTGCATTTTTATGACATTCAAACTCAACCATCATTATGGTCCCAGCTTTTAAAATTTAATAAAAATTGTGACCTCTAGAGGGTCTACAATAAGCATATAAAAAAGCTACAATCAAATCAAACTTTATTACATACTGTATTTTAGGGAACTGGATCAATAGACTAACATATAATGAGAGTGGGCTAATACACAAGTACATCATGAACTAGTCGCAGCTACAGGAATTAACATAAAGGTAAAACTTTAGATAGGTAACCTGAAAACACTCGAACTGCAATTGATTTGAGAAAAAAACACCTCGAGTTAGTCCCAAAAATGAGTCTAGATGAACAGAGTTGGTGTTGAACCTCATGTCCTTACTTAAAATCACAGGCACTTGAAGAGATTAAAATAAAACTTCTTACTACTGCTTGACTATATATAGTATATAGTATAATAAAGGTAATTCAGACGCCATCTTTGTTATGACTGGTTTACGATATATCGTCTGTTATCATCTCACAATATTCACTAGTTCTAGGACTTTCCATTATTTTAATTGCCAACAAGACTTTATTTGATCATTATACACCCTCCAATGTAGTTAAATTGGTCATTTTACAACGTTATTAATAACAAATCAAACTTAAAGTGTGTTCACTTGGCCATTCATATCTTGAACGGACCGGAATTACGCCGAAATGAGGTCAAAAGATGTCTGTATCACCCAGTCCCTTTATAAACCTATCATTACTCGATATGTGCCTAGGAACTGGATGATCAAGCCTCGCTCAACAGCGGCCTCGCTTCGTAGGCTCTATCACGGCGTAATTCCGGTCTGTTCAAGATATGAATGGCCAAGTGAACACGCTTTAAGTTTGATTTGTAATTAATAACGCTGTAAAATAACCAATTTAACTACATTGGAGGGTGTATAATGCTCAAATAATGTCTCGTTGGCAATTAAAATAATCGAAAGTCTTAGAACTAGTGAGTATTGTGAGATGATAACAGACGATATATCGTAAACCAGTCATTACAAGCAGTAGCAAGAAGTTTTATTTTAATCCCTTCAAGCGCCTGTGCTTCCTTTCTAATTTATATAACCTAGCATTACCGATGTACTGTTAGTTCTAATAATAGTTTTCTGGTTGGGCTATTTTTCTGTTTTGTTTGTCCTGACAGTGAAGAATTATATGGCAAGATATAAATTTGACACCTACTTATGTCCAATTTCATGTGCTATTGTAAATGCTGACGCTAGTCCAATATCTTCATTTATACTGCAACTTCTGTCTTCTTCGCACATACCAGCTACTGGTGCTAAACCTACAACATAAAAAATACACATCATTTATACCACAACTGGTGCAGCAATCAACATAAAAACACATCTCATTCCAATGAATACAATTCATTTTTACATGATCAGTCAAGAGAATTGCAACATTAATAAGCGGATATGATTTTTCTGACAAAAAGGCCATAATTAGCCTTCCTAATCATTTTGTGTGTCCTGTTTTCTTGTGGGATTTAGAAAGGTGCTCAGATGGAGGGTAAGAGGATTCGTTAAGTAGTATAACGTAATGTTTTTCAACCAATAATTAGGTACACTAATGTTAGTTTAGACACCATAATTCATGAGGCTTTCATTGGCTTTAATTAGCCTTTAAAAATCAAACTTTCAGTAAACAGAAACTTGAATTATGTTAATAAATAATTAATACACACTTCTATGTCATTAAATCAAGTTTGGTTCTGCTATTATTTCTTGTGTGTCTTCCTGTTGGGAAATTCTATGTAGACAATTTCAGTTTTAGTTCTTCTGAGAAAATCTAATTTTTTACAAGAGAACCCATATTTTTTTGTCAAGTCTGCTAAATATAGACAAACACAAACTTATAGTTGTGGTTTCAAATATCTCATTCTACCCTACTTTATCTTACCTAATGTTCCACATGGTTTATTTTTGTAAGTACAAATGTCGAATCTGAAAAGAAATCCATCAAAATTTAAATAAATGATAGGATAAAAACTATTTATGTTTGTCTTATATGAAAAACGTAGGTGATTTATTTCAGTGAGTGATAATGCCATGTCAAATTTTCTGTTAAAGAAAAGTTAATAGGTAATTACAACTGTTGGCCTTTATAAAAAAATCTATATTAAAACAGTAAAAGACATTATTCGTGATATGTTTCAATAATATTACGCAGCTGCAATAACCCAAAAGATGCATTATATATGCAGAAATATTGTTTGCTACAGGATCTTCATTGGCATAATCTTCACTGTGAACCATATACACTTGTAATAAAGCCAGTAATACTTTACGAGCACATCTTCCCCTAGTCTGAAATATCTGACTCTTTCCGTAGCCCTAGCCTTTTCCAATAGGTAATTTTAGGGCTGGTGACCAAGTGAGTGCCAATTCGATGACGTTTTGATTTTGTATCGGTATTTTGGCCTCTGTGAACAGCAGAACCTTTGGAGGTGACAAATATATCAAAACAGTGTCTTATCTTTCTGACTCTATCAAAAATAGCTATGGTGGGAAACGGATAATTTGGAAAAATCTATTATCTTTCTTATTAGAATATCATGGGAAGTATGATTTCGAGATAGAAGGTTCAAAAACACTCTGTATTGTCATACCTTGTTATCAATACAGCATTATCATGATGAGCGATGCCCTTTTTATTACCACTTTCTCTGTCTTCTGGTCCATTTATTGTCTGCTGCCATTTGCAGAAACTATCCAATGAACGATCAGCATGATGACTTATTTCTAATCCAGACTGAAAATGTATGTGATTCTTAAATTGCTGGTATAAGCACCTGATGAAACGAGTGGGGTGTTTTCAAAAAAAAAAGTAAAGGCTCTATTAACTTTGGCTTATGCACCCTCTTATTTTAACACTTATAACATGGTATTTAAGAAATGATGGGAAGGCTGTTATATTACCTGATCTTCTGACAACAATACTAATCTTGTGATGATAATATTAATCGAATTACCAATACTGGCGTCATGGAAAAGCTTGGCAACCTGACCTCAAAAATATCAAACATATTTCTATAATGATTATAAATCAAATATATCAAATTACAAATCAGTGCATAATAATTGAGATAACAGAGTTACTATTTATATTCTTGTAGCTGATTTAGATGATGTTGGGAAGTTCCTATTCATACACTTGATTTAGATACTTCTGGGCAGTTCCTATCCATACACTTGATTGGTAAAAGGAGAGTGCAGGGTGGCATGGTCCAATCCCACCTCCCCTGACAAAATTTGATATCCACACAATACTTACAATATTCATAACAGTTAAAACATAGGGAGCTATTTCCTTGGATTTATGATAGTCAACCATTCGTTTATCAGCTACAACCAACATCTCCACATTTCTTTTTCTACTTACAGAACGGGGTCGACGTCGCTTACTTTTATTTTTACTAGTGAATCTTTTACGACCTCTCCCCTTTGGTTTGATGACTTCATTAAATATGTGAGGTGATTTGTTGTACAACCATTGTCTTTTTTCAAAATTATGATCTGTTAAAGTGATTGAAAATTGGAGATACAACTTGATTAAAATAAATCATGTTAACAAAGACTTATTATGATATAAAAGTGATTAGAATGGGAGAAACAACTTGATTAATTGCATGGACTTTTATGATGATATAAATGACACTTTTAACATATACCAATATGGATGATTAGCAATGATACTTTTACTTATAATATGGATGATTAGCAATAATGCTTTTACTTGTAATATGGATGATTAGTAATGATAATTTTACTTATAATACAGATTATTAGTAATGATACATTTACTTATAATACAGATGATAAGTAATAATACTTTAAATCACAATATGGATTATCGACATTCGCTATTGATGTGGTATTGTACTTAGCATATTTAACATTGGGAACTTACCTTTTACCCCACAGTGTAGAAATTTATCTTTAAACTTTAATGATGACCGTGAATAAACAATGTGGGGGTAGCCCTGTTCTTCCACAGTATTGGTGGTATTCCATAATGGCTCCACAAAATAGTCTTCATCATCTGTACTAAACACACCATGCTGAAAATACATATATATTGATATGTATAGAAATGATAATATCTGGCAAACTCAATGGCGGATTCAGAAATTGACCACCAGAGTTGACTCGTTCCAAAGAGCCCCAGCAACAGGGGTTCGGGGATCATCACCCATATAATTTTAAAATAACATCTATGTATATGAGAAATACAATACTTTCCTGTCGGTTGAGATACAAACTGAAACCAATGACATTGTTGCACAATGCTGTCGCAAATCAAATGAATTTTGGATTTAATGCCTTACCCTTCAGGAGTAATGAAGATGGGGAAAATGAGGAAAGGATAATTTTGCCTGGTAAAGATGGAGAGAGAGAGAAATGGGGTTTAACGTCCACTCGACACAAACTAGGTCATTTTAGGACTAACATATGGTTTCAACTTTATTTCAGTAATTCGCTTGCGCGTAGGGGTCTTTAGCAGTGGGAGGAAACCGGAGTGTCCGGAGGAAACCCACGAGGTTGAGAAGGCACAGCCGCAAGCCAGAGGTGCCTGGCCAGCTAGAGGTCGAAGCGCAGCACTCTAGACCACTTATAGGCCATCCCAACCTCCACTGGTAAAGATGGAGGGTCCTAATTGGGGAGTGGTGTTGCCATGATTAATCACTAAACAATAATGAACATATGCAACATATATTTCACACAACTTGAGAAAATGTTGATGACTGTTTCAAGATAAATATCCAAAATTAAAGACTATGCACAGGCAAGGCAAGCATTCTTGATCCATAGTGCACCGGGCTGGATTAAAGCACATGGGAAACTGCAATGAAGTGACAAGGGGCCTTTTCTTCAGTTCAGGGACCCTTTTCTTGGACTGCGAGCCCCTCCACTCACAGCCGGTTCCATGTCATAATTTCTTCCCAAATTCAGTGACTTTTTTAATGTTGTCTTTTCACTTCTGGGTAAACTAAATGTCATATTTCCATACATCCCATTCAACTTTTGATTATTGCAATTGTGACCTATTCAGCAATAGTTCTGTCAATAATAGAATGATTTCATGGTATATATCTTTCACATAATGGTTGAGGGGTGACACATATTTCAATGCGGAAAAGTACCATAGTGTGTATCCTTCATACTCAACACAGATTTCAGTTATTTACAAACAATACCAAAATTTTGATTTTATCATTTTTAAAAAACGCTGTTTATTTTTCCATTTTATAAAATTGAATGGCAAATATTCATTAAAAGTTTGCAGAAGTTTATAACATCTTTATTATTGGTACATTCACCTGTACCTCGACTGAACTATTTTAAATTTGAAGATATTGGATTTCATCCAAACTTGTAAACAGTTTAATCTTTTTCCACCTGAAAATTTATCAATATCTAGTCAACTTATCTTAAACATTCTTTGAAAAAAAGAAATTCCTCTAATTTCTATATAAACTTTGAAAACGCCCTGCATCATCAACTCTTAAATTTTGGTTGCCTCCTTAACGACTTGTGCTTAAAAACCAGCTGTGCTTCAGACAGACGAAACAGCTGATAGACTGTTCAACACTTTAAGTTAGAAGGTAAAAATAATTTTGTTGATAAGAACATGTGTTCATCTGACAGAATTCCCCTTAAACATCGATATTCATCTTTATATCTCGGTTAAAACTTTTTTCTTGGCACTCAAGAGATTAACTGAACTATAAAACACGCTAGACATTCCTGTGTAGTAAATTTAATGACTCGAGCATGAATTATTAAAATAGAAACGATAGTTTTGTCGGTATTGTCCTTCATAATCAACCATATTAAAAGAAAAATTCTAGAGGAAAGTAATTTGTTATGATTCTAATAACGAAAGATGAAGAGGTTATAAAAATGCCTAAGCTAATTAATAGATCATATATTATATATCAGCTGTCAAAACTTGACAGGTACATGTATTTCTGTAACTAGTGCTATATTAGGAGGAACTGATTGGGTGGCTTATTGACAGTGTGGACCACCTCAATAAGTAGATATTACCATGTCTATTCCACGAAACAGTTCAGAATTTTTAACAAGGTTCTGTGAGAGTCTGAAATAATCTAGAAATCAGATATTTTTAGGCCATTTGTTACTTGCCCCCAATCGTCTGTCAGGATAGGCCCAGGCAACTAAGTTCTCTTAGAGACTACAGCTTTGGAGGTTTAAGTCATGTTTGCCTCACTAGGGATTTTTGGTGCATGGTTCTGAAAGACTGCAGTGACTTTATTTCAAGTCTTGCTGAAATAAGAATGGTGATTTTTCAGCCGAACAATGGAAACAACCATGAAAAACACCCAATGGCAACCCTGTTATTCCAGCAGTTAACAGAAGACATCACCTTATCAAAGCTGACAGAAACAGGCACCAGTCACAATAAGTAACAAATCTTTTCGGGGTTCGAAAAAATTCTGTTAATAACTTTATTCACAAGTTTAATCAAGATCTGAAGCAAGAGTTTTAACCCAAGAAATAAAAATTTCTTCCAATTTCTATGTTTAGGTTCTTCAAACTTTACTGTAAAGTTTTTTAAACAAGTACCCAAACTCTTCAAAGATGATTGGAAATTACTTGCACTGAATAGGGCTCATGCTATTGATGTAATAAAATCACAGCCATATTTGTCAAAACTCTAAACTTCAGTTGTAATCATAACATTGCCCTCAAGTGGATTGACAGGGTATCAACATGATTTATATAATTATACCCGGTACAGATTCTATTAGATATTTTAAAAACATCTACTAGAATCTGTATATAAATCTAATCATTTAATAGTTTACTAATAACCTGATTGGGATTTTAGAAATTTTCTAACACTACCCAGTCATTTATAAATGATCAATTATTTTTCAACTAAACTTATTAAACATGCATTATATAAGATTTAGATAAAAAAAGCTAAACATTATTTCTCTAACAGCTCACAAATAGATAATGAAAAATGAATATATTGAAAATATCATTCGAATTACTTTAATCTGAGCAAAGTTATGAGTGTTTGAAGTTTTGACATTAACTAGCTGATTGTCAAGTATATATTGCCATGATAATAAACAAAGTCTTGATTGTCAGTCCATTCACTGAGTGACACCATTTTAACGTTAACTGATTAGATGGCTTGAATGGTCTAATCAATCCATTCAATAACTCAGCCATCTGATTATCTAGAGAGTTGAATATAGCATGTAATAGGTAGACTTAGCTGTAACATCTTTAAGCTTCATTTTTCCAAATATTTATCTCAATAACAAAAAATCAAACTAGTTGTTATTTATATTATTGTATGTCAATACTTACCAGACCCATACAATTACTTATAGCGGCACGTGATCTGTACGGTCCTGAACTATACCCAGTATAATGACAATCATACAAAGTGTCTAAATGTTTTTCTGCACCTTTTTTATCCCAATTTTCCACCACAAAGTTCTTTGATAAAAGTTTCAAATTAAGGGTTAAATTAAAGTTGAATTCTTTCCCATATGCAGACAATTTGTAGAAAACTCGCCATTTTCCAGGGTTGGACTGGTGCAAACTATTATCACTCTTTGGGCTGAAAGCAGTACTTCTTCTGGATCTACGAAGAACGTTCCCTTGTCGAACATCATAACTTAGAAAATGTCCCTGTTCATCGACTAGTGTAGGAATAACTGTTTGATAATCTGTCAGTTGGTTCAATAAATCGTCTAAAATTAAAAGAAATAATTGAATACAAAAATAAAATGTGTAAAGCTTTCAAAATGTGATTTTTAAAACATAGTGATCCCATATGACCCTGGTTATGGTTGATCAGATTTAGGCCCTATTATGCTATTCATGGTAGAGAATTGCAAAAGAGTTTCTAATTGACACATGGTTAATATTATTGTCTTTTCAAATTGAAATAGTTATTATGCCTATTTGTGAAAGCAGATCCTGTTGGTATATATATATTAAAAGAATTTATTCTTGTAAAAGGTGTCACAGAACTGTGTTTATTAGATATTTTATGTTTTTTTTACTCACCCGTTTGTTGTTGAAATTGATCAAGTTTATTGTCTGTCGTTAGAATTGATGTAGTTCTACATATTTCACATGTTAAATAAACTAATAATATAAAAATAGAGCACATGCTATCGAATTTATATCGATCTCATTAAAGACAGAAATAATTGAAACAATCACACACTTTGTTATAATCCCGCCAATCGTTCAAGTCCGACCACAAACGTGTTGATGATATAATTTTTTTGTTCGTCCGATGTACTTCAACATCACTTCTCGTCAATCTGCCGCTTCAGCAATCTAATTGACTTAAACTTCATATTGCCAAATTTTATCCAAATTCAACAAGTAGTTGCGTCAGTAAGACCGTGCATGCAGCTGCCTTGTATAAGTTATCATTATCGTCTCATTATATTCCTGATAGCAATTCGTCAAATACTCCCTCCCGTCTATTTACTACAGCAACACGTACATAAAGAGCAGACATTGAAACCACTAGACGTCTGCCCACAGGCAATTTTCCCTGTGTAAAACAACAGGTATCTGCACTTAATCACACTTCACCGCAAACCACAAAATCTCTCATAGACTCAAAGTGAGATGATGCCGTCAATATCTGCACTGGCACATATATAGAATCTAAACTTTCTCATTTCCAACTGATCACCATGACAATTCTGCTGTGTAAGGAATGGTAATATTACAAGATTATCGAGTGTTATTTTAACCTGAAAGGTTATGACCTATGTTCTGATTTCTGCACATGTGGTACTATGGGAACTACTAAAACCACTATATGACTATTTACTCACTATACTAACATAACATTGCCATTTTCCCTGTCGGCTAGTCAACTCAAAATAATCCAGACAAACTCCATATGTTATTTATTCTATATACTACTTTTACATCTACATGATCCATAGACTTACAAATATATCTACCGAATTCCCTCGCCGCTCAACATACTAAACAATTTTCAACCGCTTTTACTTTTTTTTTTTTTTTACAAAAATTCAATTCTGGGCTTCACCAAGAAACATTATATTAATTAGCGGGAGAACACGGGGTTTGATCCCATTGGTGGTCGAGAAAGTTTCTCGGGATTTTCTAGTATGCTTTTTCTTGTCAGTGGTGTTGCACGATGGACCTGGTAAGAACAGTATCTCGTTCGGATGGGAAGAAAAACCGAGGACCTGTGTAGGCCTACACCTAAAAGAACTTTTGGAAGTTGGAAATCAATAGCTGTCTGATCAAAATTTCCTTCACAGCCACAAAATATAGGTATTAACATATTTCCATAAAAAGAACTTCCCGAACACGTACTGTACAGACATTAGATCCAGTTCCAGACATTCTATATAGCGTATATCTTACCAAAGAATTATAATTCACCTTTGCTCGGTTCTTTGTTACCCCCACCCCCTTTGGTGATATCAGTGGGATTCGAAGATCTGACACGCATTTAAACAGAGAATGCCTATTACTTTCAATGCTATAGATTGGAAAGGGTTGGATAAAAGATTAACAATAATCTGTGATGATACTCATAGAAGCTGATCAACAAATAGATCACCAATTAACTGATGATAGGCTCCTCATGGCGATTATCGACAAATGCTGCAGTGGTGAAAAACATGATTATGGCAAAGAGGGACGATGGTCGACGGTGAAAATAAATGAAGCTGAATCATGAAATCAAAATGAAACGAATTTAGAACTAATAATAAGCATTAAGAATTTAAGACCCACGATATAGTATTGTGTTATATTCTCAAGTCACAGCTTATTGCATATACCCACTTCGGGATGGGTTCACGAGACCAGACGGTGGTTTTGCCATATCAGCCTGTTCTGATTTTGTGGCCAAAATAGCTAGCGAAATCTGGTGTTTTACCGACAGACATAATAATCATTTGACTTAAGAGCATAAAAAAGCGTTTATTTAGACTAGGAGATCTCGCTTTCTTTTAAGTTGATTTTATAACTGTCTAAAACACGCGGCTGTTAAAGGTGTTCTGTGTAGTCCGAGAAATGCAAACATAGAAAAGGCGGATGTATCTGTGGCCTTTTAATCACTTTTATAGACAATTGGTTCTGGGGGGTTTTTCTGCGACCCGTAAAACGAGTAACTGGTGCATTTGTTCCTGTTTATTTTTAATCTTGATAAATCAGCCAGTTCCTGCTATTTGAGAATTTCAGTCGGTTGCCACCTTTATGCAACGTGGCTATATACATTATAAAGACCGCAAAAAGTACACTTTTATTGATGAATATTTGTGTTGGTTCATGCAGTGGTGTGGTAACGCTCGAAATAGTTGGGCGTTATTTTGTAGGCGATTGTGACTCGTGCTTAATAACAATATCGGACGAAATTACCTGAAATGATCTCAAAATAACACCAATCCCTATAACCAAACAGGGGTTATGCAGAAAAGTGACATAGCTTATCAACACCTTTGTAAGATGTCAATATCATTGCAAACATATATACGACAAAGAATATCTTTCAGAAGAAAGGGTCCCGAAAAAACGTTACTGGGTCCAGAAAGGCTAGAAATTGTTCAGAGCAATTAGGAGGTGTATCTTTTGAAATTCTCGACGAATTTTATCACAATCGGCAGCTAAACCTACGTCCCATTATGGTTAGCTTACTGTGGTTTTATGAAATGAATTTGGGCTAATTAAGAGGGGCATTCGCCATACAGTATGCTATGACGGCAAATTTTGACCGGACAGCGGCTCTAAGACTTTATTTTATATCGAATTCCAACTGCCACGGGATCTTTACGTGCACGCCAATGTATACAGGAGACAACCCGAACGATTAGACAGTTCTCCTTGTCAGGCCCATCGTCCTGCAGCAATGACAATGGGAAATCACTGAGGAGAGTCCCGATGAACTTTCTCGGCCCTTGCAGGATCGAACACAGACCTTATTTCGTTGGTTTTTTTAGAATTCAAATTTCGTTTGATTTGTATAGAGGACATTGAAAGTAAATGGAAATCAAAGCGAAATTTAGATCTGTCTTTTAATCAGATTTCGTACTTATTTGATGCGTATATTTTGTATGAATTCCTGACACGTGTAGATCAAAAGCAAATGAAATCAACCGTTTAATAAGACTGTAAGACATTATTGCAATAATTGTGTTACTTTGTCTCTTATCTCTCGTCAGTCTGTAAGTAACACTTGTTTTACACAGATCCTCTATTTTTTACAGACAGGTGTCTCGACAAATCTTCATACGTAACACAATCCACACAAAGTAGATGGTATCTATTAGCCTACAGTTCACACACCCTTTTGATGTTGTAGTGATATCCTTCTAACCTATACCTTTAGATTGTGAAATGGGGAAGTGCATGGGTTTATATAATATTAGTGAATGATTGCTGGATTTTTATTTTTTTATTATTTTCATCTTAAAGTAAAGATATTTAAGGCGAACGGTATATGACTAAATAAAAGAAAATCTTTTACATATTTACGAATATCTTCTTTGAGTGGCATTTAGCAATTCACATACGTATTATAATAAACACAAAAGCATATTATGGAACACAATTACTGTTTTAATTAAAGCGACGTTTCGTTGAGGATTCTCTCAACGTTATAGCAGTCTAAAATTCATCAGTTCAATGATTACTCTGACGATGTGCCCAATCGGGTGCCCATAGTATAGGTCACCGACAACTTCCTGATTATTCCAATACACAAAATTAATGACTGCATATATACTATTCAAAAAAAGTAGGGGATATTTGATTTTTAAGTGTTATTAAAGTCACCTAATGAAACTGACGAAGAAACAAATGACAAAATGAAATGAAGTTCACATTCATCGATTTATTCCAAATGATCGTTAGACTAAGTAAGGCACAGACTGACCATTATAAGGGTAAAATGATACCCGGGGTCAAACAGCAAAGTTACCACAGCATCACAACAAAGTCAGTAACGGGTAAATCCTCCTCTGTTTGCCAAACAAGCATTGATCCGACGTGGCATACTCCTAATGAGACGTCTAAGGTCATTTTGGTCCAGATTGTCCCATTCCTGTTGCAACGCAGCAGCAAGTTCTTGGACATTGGCAGGGCGTTGTTGACGTTGACGTAACCTTTGTCCAAGCATGTCCCAGACATGCTCGATGGGGGAGAGGTCGGGACTCAGTGCTGGCCAAGGTAATGTGGTGATGTTCTGTTGTTGGAGGTAACCTGTAACGATCCTGGCCCTGTGACATCTTGCGTTGTCATCCTGGAAGATGAAACGGCGGCCATGACGTCGTGCGAACGGCACAACATGGACTGCCAAGATGTTGTCCCGGTAGTACTGGCCTGTAACACGCCCTGCAACAACATGTAAAGCCGTTCTTCCAGCAACAGTGACGTCTCCCCGCACCATAACAGAACCACCCCCAAATCGATCATGTCTGATGACGTTAACGTCTTGGAAGCGCTCGTTTCGACGACGCCACACCCTCCTACGTCTGTCCAAAAAATCAACAGTGAACCTTGACTCATCTGAAAACATCACATTGCTCCAGCGTCGATTATCCCAGTGTTGACGATCCCTACACCAACGACGTCTTGCCTGAATGTGATGATCTCTCAAACAAGCGATCACGCGAGGACGTCGGGCGCGAAGGTGACCCCTATGCAGTCGATTCCGAATCGTCTGGCCACTCACTCTCACACCAGTGTCTATTTGCTGTGATGACACGATTTCTCAAGGCCAAGGTACGGATAAATCGATCCTGGGCTTGAGTTGTCGCCCTTGGTCGACCTGGGCGTGGTCTGTCCTGTACAGATTGTGTATCACGGTATCTGGACCATAGCCTGCTTATGACAGACTGAGAAACATTCATCGTCCGCGCCACAACCGCCTGTGTTGTGCCGATCTGTAGCATGCCAAGGGCACGTAACCTTTCATTTTGGGTAAGCCGACGCATATCAAAATTTGTTTTCTGGTCACTAAAACAATTAAACTGATGTTTCCACCCTGGAATTCAATGCCACAATGACTATAACATTCAAAGTCAGAGTCGTGCAAATCTTGGGTTGGACCCCCATGATGATCCCAAGCATCACCTGCATTCAATGCGGTAGCTATTAGTGCGTTTGGGCGTCACATGTAACTGGAAATGTTTCTTCTGTTAGGTTCTATAGTGACTTTTTTCGTAGTCATTTGCATATTTTAGTATTATGCCCCCAAAATCAAATATCCCCTACTTCTTTTGAATAGTATATTTCGTACTGGAAAAGTTTGAAAAATACCCATTGATATTTATCCGAACGTACCCTAAGCTCTTTCAACAATTTCTGCCCTTTAACCCAGTTGCTATTATATTTAGAATTTGTTTCACTAAAATCCAAAATCCTGGATGGCGAGAAAAGTATTCTTTAAAAACCAACAGCAACTTACATGTGTGAAATAAATTATATATATATATATATCGTTTCAGAGGTAGTGAAGGACGAAAAACATGAAAATGGCATTTTATCAATTTTAAAGGAGATATCACAAAGACTAAGCATTTTCGCGGCTTCTGTCGTACACGTGCACTAACAAACATAAATTGTTCCAGATCAAGACATCCACCAATTTTATCCATCATATATTTCAGCTAGATATACATTATGATGCACTATAAAGGTATTCCTCCGTATGACTCTAATTCTCAGAAAACATGCGTCAAAGGTCTGAATAATTTGAGTCAAATGTCAGATTGAGAAGTACTGTGAGTTATGACTGAGAAGTTGTTAATATACACTGAGACATAGCGCATCAGGCGTGTATCAAATAGACAAACAGTTATCCAGTTATCTTATACAAACCCTGCTTCTTTTTCATAATAACTGAATGTATTTCTCTGGACTGTGGCAAGCATCGCCCTATAAGATGATAAAAAGAAGAGTTTGTCTGAAAGTATTCGAAGAAATTTGATAAATATTAACATGAATGTTATTTATCGAATGCAATTGCTCGAGTCCATAGTTTTGGTGAAACAGCAACTTGACAGAGCAAATGGTCGAATCCTTAAAATAAAGGGAAACATACAAATAATTTATGGTGTGTGCCCTGCGTATATATAGCACTAGCCCACGATAATATAAGTCAAACTGTGATAAGAGCTTACTATCAAAAGAGCTAACTATCAATCCTGCATTATGTTGCATTACAGACTCCCGAATCCACCATTGCCTCTGTGGCATGGCTGGAAATTGGTGAATGGAAGTGTTGGTCTATATTGATACACACCCTCGATGCTCTATGTCTCAGTGTCCCAAAATAACAATACTGTTCAATCTGAGTGGGCAAGTCGCGAAATATTCTCAGAAATTACATTGGTCATTTCGTCAATGTTTGGCAAGCTCTATTTCCGACCATTTTGGCCTCCATCTTGGATAACCGACTCTCACCTAGTTTTTTCGGAGCTATTACCACCTAAAATTATGTTCACTATGTCCCTACTATCGAAAACAATTATCAAACCTTGTTCCCCGAGCAATGGTCACGGATCTGGAATTTGTGCCCCGAATAACTGGGCAAAGGGGTTAAATGGGCTTAATAAAGGCATTGATAATGGGTGGTCGGAACATTTGTGTTTTGTTCTTGGCCGATGACATTATTTTGCCAGGACCCATGAACGAGAGGATCAGAAATGGGATCAAATCTTGAGACCTAAGTATCTGACAATTCTGCGTGTCTTGAGAGACGGAGAGAGAGAGCGATAGAGAGAGAGGGCGGGAGAGAGGGGGAGAGAGAGGGAGACGTCCATGCGACATAAAATAGGCCATTTCGGAACTAAAATGGTTCAATTTTATTTCAATAATTCGTTTGCGGGAGGGGTCTTTAGCATTGGGAGGAAACCGGGGGACAAGAACACAGCAGTGTGGATGAATTATGACATCGAAGCATGATATACGTAATATACCGAAAGCTTTTAATTTTGGGGGGCCTTTAATTGACCTGACAGAACGGGGGCGGAGAGGAGCGCTGTCGCCGTGGAGCTTCCCCCCCCCCTCCACGCTACGCAACGGCTTAGGGTGCTTTTTTGTCTCCTGTTGACGCTTGTTTAAAACGGGAATTTCATATTTTCTAAGAAAGTCAAAACATAATTATTTGTATGTCTTTTGCTCAAAAGGTTGTCAACTCACTATTATACGGTCATGGGTATTATTTTAATAACACAATTACCTCCCTTGTTTTCCATTCACCCCTATGGAATCTTCAAACGTTTGAATTTGAGGTTGAAAATTATATTTTCGCCAATTTCTCAACTGACAATAGTGAATTATAGGATTAATAGGATTATTCTTTAACAAGGTAGGACTGTTTATAGATACAATCTATTTTAGGCCTTTATTTTAATATATTTTAAAAATATAACTTAAAAATAAGAAATTCGAACTTTAATATACTGAGCTTTTAATTTGAAGGGACTGTCGCCGTGGAGCCCCCCCCCCCCCCTCCACACACACACACACAACTTAGAGGCGCTGTCTTTGTCTCGCGGGTGCGCCTGCTTGGTCTCGGAGGCGCCCCCCTTTAATCTGTGCGAAGGAGTAAAGACTATATTAGAGCTCTTATTTCATTGTACGGCATACAAGTTGGCGGGTGCCATGCAGACTTATATCATGGACCTTGATAAGATAATATTATGGTCAAATTTATGGTCAGTTACACACTGCTTACGGGGGTTGTCTTTGTCTTACTGAGGCCCTTGCTTGGTCTGGGGGGGGGGGGGGGCTTAAATCTGCGCGAGGTAGAAGATAGGCCTACTATATTAGAGCTCTTATTTATTATCGCACGGCATGCTGGCGGGTGCCGGGCTAATTATTATAATATCATGAACCTTGGTAATATTATGGTCAAATTTATAGGCCTGGTTAGGTGTAATTTGATTTTTTCCCCAGCGGCATGTATCAGAGCCCTCTTCAAGCTTTTTAACGGGTCCGCTGAATGTGTCAAACATTTATTGGCATATAATTAATTAGTCATTAGCTCTCAGTTTTAACTTGTTTTTAAACAGATGCGTTTTAAAAAGTGGCTTAATGATTTCCCTTTAGTTAAATATGTCGAATTACGGGTTATTTGATAAAATCTCGAAAATAGTCATATTGGAATATTAAACATACGATCATTCGACTTCATTAAAACCCATCTCATATTATTTTCATCTATATTGCGTTTCGTTTGTATTTCCGTGAAATCTGGAATATAGCGTTTCATCGGTACTTCCGGTTATGTCCTGTTAACCAGACGGATGACTACGTTGACATTTATATTACGACATTTTACCTAGTAAATCAGTCTACCAACATGGCGGCCTTAGGAAGACAAAAATCTAATATTTTAGATAAAGGACTTGGCAAGGGAAAACCAGAAGTAATTGTAAACTTACAGATATATTATTATGTGAACACAATGCCTTATTTTCTAAATATAGGCTTTAGTTTGATATTTTATCGTAAATATATAAAGAAAAACGGTGAACCTCAACATTCATTGATGTGATCTTGACTTTATCTCCACGGATCGGATGTATTCCGCCTCACTCCAGCCTCACTCCAGCCTCAGTAGTGTTTTGTTCTACGGAGTTCGTTTCAGCAAGTTTTTTTTAAAGTCAAATGACAACAAAAAAATTACTGGCCTGTAGCTCCCTTAATTTATTTACACTTAAACTGACCTAGTTACGAGAAGGTACATGTACGGTGCCGGTAGCTAAAAACGTTGAGATTCGTTTCATTTGCTTGTTTTTTTATGATTGGGTGCCTACTTTAGCTTGCAATTTTGCCCAGACAACGGCACTACAGTCTTCTCTTATATTGACTAGACAGCTGTCCTTATCAGGCCCTCTGTCCTGAATCACTGACAAGGGAGAAAAAAAAGCCGGAAAATCTGGATGAACTTTCTCGGCCAGTAACAGGTATCGAACATCCGACCTCCAGGCTAGCGAGCCAGCGTCTTATCTTACTGACTTAGCCACCATGATCCCCAAGTGAGTAGAGCAAAGCTGATGTGATTGTTGTTCAATACAATAATTAAAAGGGGTGATGTAGTAGGCTTAGTCTGTTCCCAATTCTATTCTTATTGAATAAAACATCATTAATTAGACACATCAAAGAAATAGTTTTACACTGTGCACTTAATCTTGCCTGCATTGACGTATATCTACATCATTGCTTGCATGGGTGAGATTTGGTAAGTTTGCCCAGTGTATCTGGTTCCGATGTGTTAACGGAAAAGAGCTTTACAATTTACTGCTTCACTCTATATTACTAGGCTACTGTGCACATTATGCCCGTTCCAGAACCAAGAGTTCTCAATTCCCCCATGACTACGGTCGTGTGATAGTTCTCAATGATTTGTGGATTGACATAAAATTGAAGTATTATCTTTTAAAAGTTCCTATGTAAATATGTAGGAAAAGAGGATTAGTAAGTTTTACAAAATCAAATATTTGATCCAAGAATATGCCATTACATAACAAAGAAATTTATTAGGAGATACATATGTTTAACTTTAATGTACACTGTTCCATTGAAAAAATTGCACACTATTTTGTTTTCAGGTAAATATAGCAACATATGCTCTGTTGTTCTCTGAAATTGTTCAATATTGTCAGAATCGGGTTCAAACCGTACCAGAATTACAAAACAGGTAAATATAGCAATTATTCAACTAGCAGTAAATTGCTAGACGAATTTTTGAAGAGACATTTGATTAGATTTTTACTGATTACACTGTACATGTAGTTTCTGAGCAAATTTCATTCCATAATTGGTGCCGGTTATTTGTTCATACTCAATGATGGAGAAAGGATGCATTAATGTACCATGAGAGGCCAAGGATAATATGTACACTTAATAAATAGTGAGAGATATAAAAGTAAATTATAGAACAAATATGATTTTAAACATTCCCAATTCATAATGTTATTGTCAAATTTTTCAGATTATCAGAAATGGGACAACATGTTGGTTCTCATCTGTTGGACGTGCTGTTATTAAGAGAAAAAGGTTATAAAAGAGAACTGAAATTATTGAATATGTTGCTATTCATAAAATCAAATTTATGGAAGGTAAGTTTACTACATTGTATTTTTATAGACTCAACTTCTGTCAACAAACTAGAGATGATAGGTATTTCTAACCTGGCTTTAATTGGTTATTTACCTGTTGAAATGTTAGGAATAAACTGATTGAATGTAAGTGAAAAATCACAGAATTATTGTCTTTGATATGGATACTTTGTGGTTAGGGGTGACTATTGTTGGTAATTTTCACTATTGCGATAGTATTGCTATTGGGTAAACAGCTATTGCAATACTATTACTATTGGGGATTAAATATTGCGATACTATTGGACTATTGCGATAGTTTGATCTGTTTATTAGTTTAGGTTTAAAACACACTGTCAGGTATACATTTATTATAACATTTAATCAAACTAAAAATTTTGAAACACTAGAAAGTTCCAGGTAATGTTAGATAATATAATACAAGTAGACCCCGAATAATATAACGGATGTGCATACAACGGACAATCGCTTACACGGACACAACAGTTTGGTCCCGATTTTTGTAATAAAAATGTCTTTGTTTTCAAAGTCTTCTTATAACGGACACTCTATAACGGACAATCGTTTAATTGACAAATCAATGTAAGAGTCAATTTTTATAACGGACTCTCGAATAAGCAGAACAAAATAATGATATTACTGATTATATTATGGGTGACTGGAATGCTTTTCCCAGAAAATAACCATACTGATTTATAGTGTTGTCACAATTACAAAATTCTTGAATAGGGTAATCGCCTCGCCAAAAATCGTATCGGTTGGCCTGTATCAGACATTCCCGCATTCTGACTTACCCCTACTGCTTTAACTGCTAATTAAAAATCCAGTACTGGCAATAGATTACAATTCACTAGTTCAACATCTCTCTCCGTAAATCAGTACGTAATATTTTAACACGGATATTGGTAATCATATCGACAAAAAAACGACAGAAGCGACACAAGACGGTACAGATAAAAGCAAAAACAACACGTGTCTTCTAATGGTACAGCAAAAGGGTGGGGGCGAATAGAAGAGCCTCCTAGCTGGTATCTCGGGTAACGGTAACGTCGCATTCTGATAGTAAGATAAATAATAAAGTACATTGGGTTTTTTTCTTTATATTATATAAATTGGTAGTTTAGTAACTTGTAAAAAAAAGCATAACCAACTTTCCTGTCATATGCGGCATGCTTTCAGCATGTCTGTTATTGGCGTACGTGACCATTTTCAGCTTTTTCGCGCCAAAATCAAACATTTTACACATTTCTTAGTAAGCCATGCCTAATATGGTAGACGAAGATTTCCATGTGATATTGAGATCGTGTAACGCTATTTCGCTATTTTAGTGATAACAGAGTAATTATTCGACAGATACGAGTGAATTTGGGCCATTTTACTTTCGCTATTAGAAACTATCGATAGTTTGCTTGACTATCGCAATTTTTATCGATAGTTTCTTTTTAATATCGATACATACTATCGACAGTCGAACTATCGCGATGCATCGATTGTTCGATGTATCGTTACACCCCTATTTGTGGTACTACTAGACTATATTTATGAATGTTCTACTTTCAACAACCCATAGTTTTCTCTCCTGATTATATTTAATGACAAACATGTACAATGCAGACTATGCAGGTGTACGTTTGCCTCGAACCACCAAAACATTTTGCATGATAATTAAAGGGGCATTATTGGAGATTAAATGAAGAGTTGACAGTTTTCAATATAATATTTAAAAAAAGATAACGTAACAAGAATATTCTGAAAATATCAGTCAAATTGCTCCACTCTTAAACCAAGATAATTAGCGATTGAATTTTAGGCCTAGCCTCGATCTTCAATACTAAAAACAAAGTTTTGATTATCCATTTTGATGTTAAATCATCCATCACGAAATGTATTCGGATCCAGTAAATTTCACAGGCTAGAGGTGGATAAGTTAATTAGTATCTAATTAAGGATTTAGATAACATTTCAGGCCTAAAGAAAGACCTGCAGTAGGTAGATTCAGCTCTTGCATAATGTATGTTTAAATGATAATTTTGTTACAATGTGTTCAATTATGAATTGATTATCCTTGCATAAATAATACAATATTACAGAAATACTAATATTCTAGCTTATTATCAATTAAAATGGTTGGATTTCTGTATAATTATGTATTATAATTATTTACAATTTAATTTCAGACATTGTTTGGAAGAGAAGCTGACAAGCTAGAATTAGCTAATGATGATGAGAGAACTTGTATCCTTAATAGAATATTTCATAAATTACATGTATTGTATGGTGACTGATTGGTAACATGTCGTGATGTCTCCCTTCATAAGATGACAACCTGACATCACAATATTTTAGACTGACAGTACAACATTTTTAAGTGGCAATACAACATTTTTGATGTCAAGGTAGCAGGTTAAATTTTCAATTTGTTGGCCAGAGTCCTCTCAATATTATATATGATTATGTACACTGATCCTGAGTGTTGGTTAAGAAAGTGTCAGGATTTTGCAGTGTGATTTCTCCCTGTTGGTATTATATCTTCAATACTCCAATTGGTGCAGAAAAGTAGGAAAGTTGAATTTATTTAAATGCTAGCACCATTGTTTTGTGATATAGAACTTGACATCTAGTATCAGATTATCTTATAGAAAAAGAACCAATAGTCAACAAATTTATATCTATACCTAAAGATAAAGGTTAGTAACTTGTTGTTGTTTATTACAATTTTAGTATACAATAATATTATGGATAGGTCAATTTAATTACAGGTACGGTATGTATACATGAAGGAGGCATTATAAAGGTCAAAACATAAAAAAGTTCTTGTATGTAGAAATGAAAAAGGGGACAAATTTTTGTACTAGTATATGAACATAGAAAAAAGGAAAGGAAATTTTTAAACTAAATTAGTGACGGAATATATGCATTTAACATAGAGACGAGAACATAATGTATATGTTAATGTAACAAGGTGCTGTAACCAATGTGTAGATAGTATTTACGTAGAGATAAACCAAACCACTTGAACTTGAGCTTCTATTTGCTTGGAAGCCATTAACTTCTAAAGACTTACTGTAATTACTATTGAAATGTGTGAAGATTGTCTTGCTATATCCGTGGAAAATTTTCTGAAATTTGGAAGTTGTCTAGCTATACAATACGATATCGATGCTGCCTATTGTTTGTCTTTGCAATAGCTTAGGGGGGTGGATGGCCGAATGGTTAGCATTTGCGCACTGTATCATACCGTCTGTCATTGAGTCAACTGGTGGGGGTTTCGATTCACCGGTTGTACGTGACAAGGAGTAGGGTTGCCTTCCAACCTCGTGGGTTTTCTCCGGGTCCTCCGGTTTCCTCCCACTGATAAAGACCTCTACGCGCAAACGAATTATTGAAATAAAATTGAACCATGTGTTAGTCCTGAAATGACCTAGTTTGTGTCGAGTGGACGTTAAACCCCATTTCTTTCTCTCTCTTGCAATAGCTTTATCAGTAATATTTGATCTGTTTGAAAACATGATTTTTGGACCAGGGCAGCCTTTCCAGCTACATCTACATCCTTTACATACATTGTGACAACAAAGATAATACTTGTTGCATGTATTATTTTATATAAATTCTATAATCAATTTTCAGCTAATAAATTTTTATAAGCCCACATTGATATGTTTAAGGTCATGCGACGAAGAAGTTGATTGATTTTCAATGATTTCCAATAATTGCTGCCAAAGTTATGGCCTTTGATCACTTTTTGGACATTCTAGAGACAAAAGTTATTATCCAATTGACTTTAAATTTAGATACACAGTGTTTGAGCCTAGGTCATCAGACGAAGAAGCCTAATGATTTTCAACCATATCTGATAATTACTGCCAGGGTTATGACCCTTGATCACTTTGAACAATCTTGTGGATGCTTTCGAGGCCTTACCAGTAGTTATCATCTGAATGATTTTATATTTATACATCGTGTTCACACTTATATATGATTGTTTTGATTGATTTTAGATTGATACCCAGAGTTTAAGTCTTGAGACAAACAAGTATATTGATTTTCTATGATTTTTGATAACTTGAACAGCTAAACCCATGATATTAAATGTTTTGTATACTAAATGTAAAATGGGCCAAATGAATTCTAATGATTTTCTGATAATTACTTAATGCGTTGTTACTCTTAATCACATTTGAGTGTGTTACACCGAAAAGTAAAAATATGAGACAAATCTTGTTTTCTGTCTGAATGATTTAGCCACTGTAGGCGTAAGTTTGTTGCCTGGCAACCTAACTTTGTTTAATGTACTTTCAGGAAGTTTAAATTGTGCAGCTTTTACTGCAGGAATACTCGAGTCCGTGTTGAATGGAGCAAATTTTGTAAGTTTTGTTTCTTGCCTTACACGCCTAAATCTGATATTTTGATATAATGCCAACTTTAAGAATGTAGAATTATTGGTTTATGTAACAATTTTAATTTTATGTACTGGTAGATTTTATTAACTTTTTAAAAACATTGTGCCACTTTAAATAAATAATATGATTTCATTATTTTATGTAATTAATTTCTCTTTCAGCCAGCCAAAGTAACTGTACATTGGCATAAAGGAACAACTTTTATGATCAAATTTGATGAATCTGTCATAACAAGAGATAAACTTGTAGAAGGACGCTGAATAGTATACAATAAGTGAACATAATTTTATGCTTATAATTTATTTTAAGTGGAGACAAACAATATCATAAAGATAGAATCATAGGACCCTGCTTTTACTGTAAAATGGAATTTCACAAGCACAGATTTAATGAAATTGGGGAAAATAGATAGTTATTTGATTTATTGAGGAATGGTTTGACCTGAAACAAATGTATCATTTAGTGCTTATTACCATGATTAAAAAGGCAGAACAACATTCAAAAAAATAGTTGAGAAATATTATTTAGATAGTAATATTTTAAGATCAAAACCAAAAGATTTAGGTTAAAAGATCATCGGTCACTGATGTCAGTGGATAGAATCCATGTGTTTCTTCTGTCTCGGGCATAATCATGGCAGTGTGAAATTAAAAGGAACTACTGTTAAATTTGAAATCGCCGTAAATTATGTTAATTTGAAATCACTGTAACTTATGTTAAGACTGATCGATTCTTGGACAACTTGGTTTTTGGGTTAGATAACTTTTGCTATTTATTGTAGCATGCTGTTCCTATACTATACTGACACGCCATGAAGAAGCACCATCTTTAAAAGGCATTGGTCTCTACAACACTGTGAACGATATGCTATTTGCTATGGATGGTTGTCATTGCCTCCGTAGGTTGATTTTCTTATCAGTAAATGTCCATCTGGCAATGATGCCAAAAATCTAATTTCGGCTGTATTTTGTCTCTCCTGCAGTTTCAGTCAAATCATTGCATGTTCATTTCATCTCGGTATGTTGATAATTGCCATACATGGCTATTTTTTCCTTAAAATATTTGTTAATTCCGCACAGAGATTATTATACAAAAGAAAAGGATGTAGGATTTATTGGGCATCTTTGGCATAATGAACTATTTAACACCATTAAATGTAATTATCTATCATTATTTATATGTTTCCCCCAAAATTATCTTTTGCCAATAAAAGATATATGTAACCAGGATTATTGTCATCATATGTACATGTAACTCCTTTAATTCACACTTTTTTGTGTTCATCCTATGGTTTAGTTTTTTTTAAAAACAGATTTTGTAAATTAACTGGGAATATTGGACTTTGAAAACATATATCAAACTTTTAGGACTTAGATATTTGAAATTTAAATTCCAACATGAAGCCATTATTCTGTAAACATATACATTCTACTTGTACTAGGTGTTCTAAGAAGATTAAGCATAAGTTGCAACATTACAACCATCTCCACTAACTATATATTGACTTAGGTTACTGAAGCTGAAGTTATTTGGTAGATGGTAGCTGTTCCAGTAGTTCTTCTGGTAATTAGAATTACAAATACAAAAGTGGAACCCCAATTTTTTACTTTGTGATATGTGGTATGGTGTGTTCCAAAATGTTATTGTTCTCATTATACAGTATTATGTATTTCTGTAAAGATCAGACAATATTTAAACTTTTCAGTACAAAGAATGACATGGACATTTCGTAAATAAACCACTTAAGATGGGAAAATATATGATCTTTCCCAAGACTTTTTATTACAATTTTTGTCTACTTGATATTAGCAAATTTGCCTAGATGAGAACCATAATTTCCTATTTAATTTCTTGGGTCTACTATTGGGAATTGAACTGACCTTTAGTCATACGATTCTTCTAGATGACTCAAACTACTATAAAATAAATGATGAATCAGAATGGATATTTTGGTTTTTTTTTTTTTTCGTTTTATTCTGTGTTGTGTCTGAGAGCAATTGTGAACTATATAAAAACAGGAAGGAGATTGTTTTGAAACATATGGTGATAATAGATCGTAGACTGATCTGATAGTAATGTCGACTAGTTATTTGGCATCTTAAAAGTAGCGTGCTTGCTAAATGCAATTGAAAAATTACTCAGCTCAGTGAAATGTCTCATATAATTGCATCTTTATCTTAAACTACTAATATGTGAGACTACCTCTAAGTAACTGATGCATTCTTGATGTGCTCTGTTTTAGATTTAGGTTAAATGAAATACAGGTGTTCTAAATGACCTGCATCACTAACTGATTAACCTCAGGTGTTGTACTAGGCACTGGTCCAGTTTTAGCTTTAATGACAGATGACCTCCTATAAAAACAAACTTTATCCTGTCCTAGAAGGTTAATATGTTCATTATTTGACTGATAAATAAGTCAATGTGTGCCTTGAAGAATATACAAAAAATGTAAATTCACTTAAAAATTAGAACACTTACATGGGTGTACTACTTCTATTATCATGCTACATTTCAACATTATTTGCTTGATAATGATATCTGTATGAGTGTTGAAACGTCGCATGATAATGGAATTCAGAAGTAGTGCATCCATATAAGCATTCTAATTTTTAGTGAAATATATTTCTCTGTCTTAGGGAACAAAATATAGAGGAACATTTGGTGTTGTCTATTGAGTGGTGTGGGCGCGAACATTAAAACCGCTTACCTGGACACGTAACCCTTTTAAGATTTTGGGACAATTTTTTCTTGGCTGACGTGATAATCTATTGCCGTTTCTTTAGAGGTCTATACAGTGCATGACTCACATGCTGTACTTGATTACAAAATTCAAAAGGTAAATTTCACCTACACATTATTTTTGTAAAATAAATCTGGTTTTATCCAGACATCAGTCTCCATCTCCAGATGAAGACTGACAGGTTTTTAAGTTGTTTGAAAAGGTATTATCACATATATTGAGTTGTTTGCTTGGTCCTAAGGTAAGGGCTTTTTAACACCAAAATAAACAGCTTTATTCTCCAAAATATTATCGAGGTTGGCCCTTTAACTGGAAAGATATATATGGCAACCGTAAAACCTAGTGCTCATTTGCTTTGGGGATGGCAGCCTTTCGATATATTGGGGCTTTTTCTTGTCAGATTGGTGTTATTTGGATAACAATTGTTTTTTTTTATTCCTTAAAGTGATAAAGTAAACATCCAGACCTGTGTCTTGATTAATTTCTCAGTTTTGATTGCACACTTACATGTGGGAATTCAAGGAACTTTAATTATTCCTGCTACACTAATTTTGTATATGGTAAACTGTCTTTTAAAGATAAATTGAATCTATATTTGTGCTAAGAAAATAGATCTGTGTTTTGAATTGCCCAAAAAATCAAAATTAAAATAGGTAGATCTTGCCATCAAACTTCCTGGTGGTTTTATAATAAACATTGAAAAGTTTCAATAAAAGCATAAGACGTCTGGCTTGACCTATTTTTTGAAACTTCATACATGCTTTGGGAGTAATTAATTGTTAACACAGCTTCATACTTGGCTTAATCACAAATATTTGAAGGGAAATTTGCGGTTTAATTAATGCACTTTTATACAGTGGCACCCCACATATTTTATCTGAAAGTATAAACTATAGCCTGCATACATGGTAGCACCAATGCAGCAATTTTAGGAGCTCAAATTTAAATTGGTGAATTTGTGATTAGACTACATGTATGACAAAATAGTTTATTTATTTTTTTGTTACCCATGTTTTCGGTTATCAGGCATATACCACTTGATTCAGTAAAACCCCATTATTGGAAGGCTAAAATAGCTATGGAGTGTATTTCACTGTGGCCTCAAATAGCTATGGAGTATTGATATTTAAATTACAATTCAAGATATCAATTTTAAAAAACATTCATATTTTTCTTTATGTAACTTTCTCTTCCTTATTTCTCAGTTTTGATTCCAACTCTCTAGGGTTATTTTATATGCATACCAATGTGTATATAGCATGACCTTAGTTTTATGTCCCATCCAAAGAACTGGGAACTTTTATTCTATGTTCTCATATCTGAAATATCTATAATGAAAGGTTTGGAATTTTTGTGCTTTTAATTGCTACATCATGTTCTATTAATAGATTGCCAACATTAAGCATGAATGAAGGGATTTTTCATCAGTATTTTAATTAACATGAAATGGAAACTAATCTATTGGCCTACATAGCCAGCTGAATAATAATTAATCTGACAGTCTTCCAACTACTGTCTGTTGAATATAGGTCTACTTCATTCCAGCCTACATCTTGAATAGAAATTCTCTCATGGCAGCCAATTTTTATATTAAAAAAAATGATTCTGGTTTCTTTTAGTTTACACATGTTACGACGACAAAAATATCTTTGAATTAAAGACTATTTCAATTACCCAATTTATAAATGTTGAAAGGTAGTCCTAGATAACGGATTTCATTCGCAAACCATGCTATTTTCCATGTGTCAATTAAGCTGTATTATCAAAAGGCTATTGACATGCTGGCTCTCTAGTCTGGAGGTTGTGTGTTTGATCCCTGCATGAGGCGAAAAAGTTCATGATTTTCCCTTCCCATTGGTCAGAGTGGAGGGCCTGAAAAGGACAGCTGTCTAGTCATTCTTATGGGACCGAAAACCAAGGTCCAGTGTATAATAATAATAATAGTCTATTTATATTGAGCAATATCCATGCATGAGCATGCTCAAAGTGCAGTCCAAAAATGATCGCAACTGTCATAAATTGAAAGCTTTCTTAAACAAAAAGGTATACATGAGCGTGCACATAAAAGATCCCTTGGCAGTTGGAATTGAATATAAGAGTAGGCCATAGTTGCACTGCCCGGGCCAAATTTCCCTCATAGCACATTGTATGGCGTATGCCCTTCTTCAGTGAACATACCTAACAATTAAAAGCTAGGTTGCCAGGCAACGAAACATACGGCCACAGCAGCTAAATCGTCCGGGCAATAACAAGAGTTGTCGCATATTTTTTCTTTTTTCGGTAATGAAATGTGTATAATACACTAAAATCTGATTAAGAGTATCAACTCATTTAGTAATTATAAGTTAATCTTTAGAATTTGTTTGGCTTTTATAAAGTTCTGCCCCAGCCCCATGCTAAAGTTAAGCATACGAAACTTAAAGTCAATTGGATATTAACTTTGGCCTCTAGAGCATCCACAAGATTTTTTGAAGTGATCAAGGGTCATAACTCTGGCGGTAATAATCGAAAATCACTGAAAATCACTAGGCTTCTTCGTCTCATGATCTTAAACACTGTGTATACCTAAATTTAAAGTCAATCAGGGGCGACGACAATATACGACCACATTTCAATGTGGGCATATAAAAACAGAAAATTTAGTACAATACAGTTGATCCAGTACACTAAAATGATTAAGGGCTGCTGCAGTGATAATAGTTATGCTTTCTAAAGCTTTCAGTTGGCATAAGATAGTTTTTCCTGTATTGTTTCTAATACATGGCAAATGAATGAAATGGTCTTTGACATCTTTGTCTTACTTTTCTGTACCAATCAGCCTGATGAAGACAGGGATACATTGAGAAACAATGAATTGGAATGGCACAATATAAATGATGGTTAAAAGTTGGGGTGATTAAATATACAATATATATTATACAAAAATATTTAAAGAATTCTGATCTCCACAGAAAAGTATTACTTTCAATTTGGCCCAATCTGATTAAAATGCAGATCTATATTTCGTTTTGGTTTTTTTTACACTTTCAATGGCCTACACGACTGAAAGTTATATAGCAAGTTCACATCAGACATTGATTAATCAATCAGCATCAATTCTAGTGGTTTACCCACAGTCCAATGAATCAAAAGCCCAAGAACTCGCTGTAAAAGATCATTTTATTGGCTAATCTCTCACATCATCCAGAACATGTCAATGATAACAACTTTTCCAGATCCTAGTGTAGTAAAGACAAGTAAAACAATATTTTGAACTATGCAATCAAAACTAAATGGGATCTGTATTATTATTAATCAGACTGATTTTGGCCCTTTAACTGTAATCACGAGTTTGAAGTTGGGGAAGTATATCAGTCACACGTTTGATCAAGTAGGCTTTTCCTAAGTTTTCTGTTTCTTCTGTTAACCCGCCATAGTCAAGAGCAACGGGGGGCAAGTTTTGCTTCTCAAACAGCCTTGGGATATATTTATACATCTAGAATAAAACAATACACTAGTGATAAATCAATATTTTTCATTTATTTGATGTAACAGAAACTGTTTAATTCATTAATTGATAACAGATTTTAGCACTTAACATAATAATATAAACATGATTTCCATAAATAAATAGTTCATCCTCAACTCACCCAGCCTAGGGGTTTGGAAAATAAAGGCAATATTTGTAATCTATATTACTTGAAATTTAAAACCCAATAATCATAGGAATACTTTATTCAGTTGCACAGAAGGAACAGAAAAGTTGTTTTTGCCTGATCCTTTATTAATTACACTTGTAAATAGGTAGGCCTATATGTACATAACATACAAATATTACAGTTTATATAGGATTACAAAACATTAAATAATTATACATTTACATTACACTTCCTAGTTTTCATAATTTATTAGTTGTTAAAGATATGTGTTTAGATAAATGAAAATAGTTATTCATATAGAAAATAGTTATATTCATATAAATGAAAAATTACCAATAACCTAATGATACATTCTTACACTTAGACATCAAATTGCTATTATTCATAATATATAAGTAACAACTTAAATATACAATAACATTGACAAATAATAATACATAACATAAATCCAGCTAACGATTAGTAACTAATCTCTTATACACACATAACAACGAACCCAAGATTCCATTTCCACCAATCTTAGGTCCAATTCTAATCTTATTAGAAACTTTGTATTCATCTCTGTATCCCTGTCAGTCATACAGTCTTTATTCAATAAGTCTAAACAGAAGTTATGTTCTATTGCACTTTAAGTGATAAACTTCCATGTTTTATCTAATCATAGCTCGTCTAAATGATGTGGAACTGTCTTTGTTCACTGATTTTTGAACTTTTTTCTTTTGGTCATCTACTTCAAAACACTTCCAGAGTCGTAATGTTTCATCTGCACCAGCAGAAACAACTGTTGTACCATCTGGTGACATAGCCATGTGTAAGACACGAGCTGTGTGACCTGTAAAATGAATAACAATAAAGTGATTTTTTCCCCATTTATGAATACCTGGATTATCTCCCTTTGATATGTAAATATTTTACTCATCCACTCTTTTCATTGAATTGAATATTCATACCAACACAATCGCAAAGACTTTCATGTATAAATTATTCTTTATGTTTTGAAAACAACAATCAAAGCCACCAATTGTCATTTGAGGGATTCAGAATCAGTTTCCAATTAAAATACTGTGAAAGTTGAATCTCTTAACAGGAATATCTGTCCAAAAATTGATCAATTTTATTCAGTATTTATAATGTGATGAATTGAACATTTCCCAACTTTGGGCATCCTCTGCACACAATATAATCCTGCCAAAAATCAAAATCCTTTGATGGACCACTATTTTATCTGATTAATCCAAGACAAGAGATTATCTACCTTGATATTTTTTTCTTCCATTTTTTTAAAAAAAAATGAAATGTCAAATAATCAACTTGAGTACAGTTTGGCATGGTTTAATCCATGGAATATCATCTATGCCCGCTCTTGTCTAGGATGACCAACTAGAAAGTAACCCATTATCATAATCAAAATTATTACCTGTAAGATCTGCAACTTTAGTCATGGAGGGATATTTCCATATTGTTAATTGATTTTGAGCAAAGCCATGACTTGAGATTAATTCTTTATGTTCTTTAGACCATAATAAGGAACACACCTAAAACACAAAAAATATATTATAAGTATAAGGGTGTTCAAGATAGTCAATATTTTAATTGGATAAGTTCAACTACACACCTATATCTTTACTACTTAAACATACATTATGCAAGAGCTAAATCTGTCCATTGCAGGTCTTTCTTTGGGCCTGAAATGTTTTCTAAAGTATTAATTAGACATTAATTAACTGATCCAGACCTTAATCAACTCTCGATGGCATCAGATTTCTCTGATATTAAATAGATTCAAACGGTTCGGCGATACTTTGATTTAATCAAATATGGTGGACCGAGACTTCGCTTCAATCAACCAGTACAGTGGATGAAATCATTGCACACGTCTGTCAAACCTTCAAAGGCTCATATCTTCGCTTGCAATACAGTAATTTGAATGAAATTTTCAAATTATTCATTTTACATTATCTACTTTCGAACTATTATAGCAAGAACGGCTAGTTATTTATCTAAATCTACATAATGAATCTTTAATGTCAGTGATCAAAAAAATTCCAATGTTAGGTCTTTTAACCAATTTTATACAGATAAGCTTATATTCTTTTAAAAATTTAATCCGTAATTGTTTGCATGGCTGGGGAGTTGAAAAATACAATTTTATATTTCCAACCAAATACATTGGGCCCCTTACAGAATCTCCACAACCAAAGAGCTATCAAAGGAAGTCTTATACATGTACATTGATTTAGAGATGCAGAATTAGAAAATTATTATTACTAAATTCCAATCTATGTCCCCTCCAAACACCTGCTTACATCCCGGAATCAACATGTACACTATTGTACACGAAAAGCTACTCTGGAAAAGGGTGTGTCTAATGAATACTTCACTTGGATGGCAATACTCCCCTTTCATCAACCTCTGGAGATGCATAGAATAATAACATTTCATCCATAATATAGGGTAAAGTCTAATATTAAAGTACACATACCTGTGATTTGGCATCTACACTACTAAGATGTGTTCCTGTATTACAATTCCAGAAACATATCTGTCTATCTGCCGTACCTCCTCCACTTGCTAAGATACCAGGTTGCCATGGACACCATGATAATGCCTATAAAACAGTTTCAGTCATGAGTTACTCATAAATTATGAGAAATATTCAATATCAGAAATTTGCATCATGAAATAAACTGAAAATTGTGAATGACCTAAGCTAATTATTTCTTTATGCAAATCCTGTTAACTTTATTATACAGAATCTAGTTTTTCTGTAGTAAGTTGATAAATTTAACATTTTCTAATTAAATCTTTTTCATGAAAGAATATATGTAAGCTTTATATAATTTTAATCTTTTAGAGGCATTTAGTAACTGGATAGAGCAGTAAACTATAACACATAATCAATTACTGATTTATTATGGCAATGTTTCGAGGAGTATTCTCTCAACGTTGCTTGAAAACGTTGAGAGAATACTCCTCGAAACGTCTAATAAATAAATCATCAGTAATTGTTCTTCCATAAGTATGTCTAATATAATTTCTGTAAAAAAAATAGTTCATCTCACCTTAACAGCAGCTTGATGTTGTGAAAATACATGTAATGGTTGATTATCTTCTGGTAAATTATTGAACTGCGCTGACCAGATATTTAATATATTATCATTACCACCACTAGCTAGAAACTTGCCGTCTGGTGACCAGCGTAACCCACACACTTCTTGACTATGACCAGCTAAAGTTGCTACATGATGTTGAGGAACTCGCACATCATGATGATGAATGTTACCACTTCTTGAACCACTGAAGTAAAAAAAAAAAGAAGTCAACATAATTAAATGATTAATTGCTATATATACAGTAATGACACTGTAGTCAGTCATTATACTGGTTAAAACAGAGCCAATTCTGCATTGAATATGGTTATATTTTCCTCACAAGCATTTTCACACATTTTAATATCTGATCATCGTAGATTAGATTAGATGTCCCTTACTTTTACTTTGACAACCTTTTTGCATTAGAAATTAAATATTAGCTTACATTTATTTAGAAAATTTTAACAATCATACCTGCTAAGAATAAATGAATTCCAGGAAAGTGAACTAACACGAGCAGAGTGACCAGCCATATTTCTTAATCTTTTCTGTTCCACCACATCCCATAACTGAAGCAAAGATATTTTATATTATTACATTTTTATGTAGTAAACAATGGTCCGATTTCTTGAAATAATACCATTTTTCATTTTAGTTTTCTTTGGAAAAACAAACCAGAATATACCTTGTCACTTTGTACTTCAACTATCTGGTAACATATCGTCTTATGCGATTTTACTTTTCCACATTGTTAAAAACTTGATAGCATGGCTAAGGCCATAGGTTTCAACTCGTTAGTCAGAAATTGACAGAAACTGCACAAGACCCATTAGTGCACATGGCTAAGAGTACTGAGCTGAGTATTCAGATAATGGAAACGTATTATTTTGTACATTCAACTGTTAAACTTTACATGATCTTGTAGTCAATTTATACCTGAACTTCTCCAGTACTCGTTCCAACAGCTAAATAATTTCCTTCTTTAACCCAAGACACAGCACCAATATATTCATCATCATTATCCATACCCATTAGTTGTGTTATAGTACCAGTTGTACCATTCCATAAATAGACGGCACCGCCCAGGCATACAGCTAGATTATTGGTTACAGACCAGTCTAAAAGGTTTAAATCTTTAATAAAAGACAGAAGGTATATTTAATAATTAAAAGCTTAATGTTATGTGAGGTATAATATGATTTTACAACTATTGTAAATTGTTGTTATGAATTATAAAGAGTTGCCTACAGAAAAACTATAGGTGGACAAGTTTTCTATTGTTTATCAAAACAAAATAAACTATATAATATGTTTTTAACAGAAAGGCCTTAATTTGTACCATGTTAATTTCAAGGGTGATTATATCTGAATAACATAAGCAGGAAATTCTTCTTAACAAATGAAATGGGGTTTAACATTCTACGTGTACTTTTCTACTCAATCCGTGCTATTGAAGATTTGGGCATACGCCATTAAGTGTGGGAAACTTTGCCCGGACAGCAGTGTCAGTGTTATAGTAACTGTTACATATTTGTATACGCTGGAATTCTGTCACTGACAGTGGGGGAGGGGGTGGGAGCTCTCTCAGCCAACACTCGGATCTAACCTGGGACGCCTGGTTAGTGAAACAGCGCTTTACTCACAGCAGCTCTCCAGCCAAAAGCAAAATGTGTCAAATACATCTTGATAATAGTTTATATTACATGTACTTACAGTAATCATCCATTATGTCTGGTGCATCCAATATTCTTTCTGGTACCTGGGGTACTTGACGCATTGCTTTCTTAGAAGTGGAAGCTGTTTTGGATGAACTATACAAAACACGAAGGTTACTGTTAAAACCTGTAAATAAATCAAACAAAAATGTTAATTTATGCTAATTGATAAACAAATGTCACAATAATAATCGGTTATCAAATCACAGGACCTCAATTTTTCATACCACCATCGAACATACTGCTGTACATGTATGCCCTCTGTCCTGCACCACTGACCAGGGGGGAAACACACCGGAAAATCCAGATGAACTTTCTCTGTCTACACGGGGGTCGAAAACGGAACACACTGTGGTCCACTTTAATAAAGTAGGCTTTCTGCCCTGCATGGCATCATAAAATTAAAGTGGAGATGTTGCAGCAGTGAAGCCCCATTCTATTTACAATGTATCCTACCTAATTTTTATACAAATACAGTACCATACCAGTATGTCGTGAACTTACTTTCTGGAGCTGAAGGTGCTTTGGCTTTGAAGGAAAGTATTTTACTGCTCATTAAATCACCATTTAAATTCTCGTTCATAACTCGTTTGTATTCCTTCTCTGATGGACTCAATAACGCTTCACTTTCATCTGGTCCTTTTTGTTCCATCATATGTTTATAATGTCCAAGATTAAACTGTGAAGTACTACGATTAGGAATAAACCTATCTCCTCCGGGAGTTCTAGTTCGGTTTCCAGGTGTTCCAAGTTTCCCTATTTAAAAAACGAAACATAAAGGTTTTATATTAGCATTGCATTGAACTGCAAATATGCTACAATGCATATTTAATAAACTGTGGTACTACACTATGCACTACTGACAATGACAGAGAGAGAGAAATGGGGTTTAACGTCCACTGGACACAAACTATGTCATTTCGGGACTAACATATGGTTTAATTTTATTTCAATAATTCGCTTGTGCGTAGGGGTCTTTAGCAGTGGGAGGAAACCGGAGTGCCCGGAGGAAACCCATAAGGTTGAGAAGGCGCCCCTATCTCCATGCCACATACGCTCTGCTCACATTAGGGATTGAAACCACAGCCGCAAGCCAGAGGTGACAAGCCAGCTAGAGGTCGAAGCGGCACTCTAGACCACTAGGCCATCCCAACCCCTCCCTACTGACAATGACAACAATAGAAATTAGTCTCCAGCACCATAAGCTCAAATTGTTTCAATGGCATTAGTAATTGAACTAGAATGCAGAAATCACAATTCTATGGAATAAAATTACTGAGCAACCTTCCAACTAGGTTCCTCTTGTCATTATCAAGCAACGATAAAAAAAATATATGAAATATAACAAGACAATATTGGTTAATGCTGACCAACCAGAGATACCCTTCTAATTAATTACCTTGAAGGAAACATAACTTAAAGTAATGTTGTTATTAAAAAGTAAGCTTACCTCCTGATTTTGGTGTCTTTTTTGACGATCCTGATGCAGAATTTGAAGGAGTTTTGGATCCGCTAAATGATTTATTAGCATTCTTCTTTGGCGTTTTCAAACTTATATTTAAAGAAGCATTACATTCTGAATCATTTAATGCTTTCCTTTGATAACCCATTGGAGCCACTCGTGTCAAAGGAGCATCCATTCTTAATACACTATTCAACTCATTTTCTAAAGTAAACTGAGCCATAACTACATTAAACCTGGAAAGGAATCAAAATGTGCCAAGATTAAATATAAGAAGGTTATTTTAAAAACTATTAAAGACTTTAGTACCGTAAAGTATAAAAATAAGACACATAGATCTACACTATAAAAAAAGGTTAACTTTTGGCATGTGGGCCAGGCCTACTGTAGTTTAAAGAAGCTAAGTCTCTAACTCAATATCATCCAAAGTATATTCCACCAAATTAAACACATCGCCATATTGGGGGGGGGGGGGGGAGATGGCCGGATGGTTAGCACTGTATCATAAAGCTTGTCATTGAGTCAAATGGCGTTGTTTCGAATCCCCGGTTGTACGTGACAAGGACAGTAGCCTAGGGTCGCCTGTCCAACCTTGTGGGTTTTCTCCAGGTACTCCGGTTTCCTCCCACTGCTAAGAACCCCAGCGCACAAGCGAAATATTGAAATTAAATTAAAACCATGTGTTAGTCCTGAAATGACCTAGTTTGTGTTGAATGGACGTTAAACTCGATTTCCCTCTCACTTGTTGTCAAATTCTTATTTGGAGAGCATGGGCACTAAATCTAAATACTATGTAGACTGGAATAATCAGACGCTAGAAATTGTAATTTGATTGAGACTTTTCATATTTCGCTAAACAAAACTGATTCGAAATTAGAGTCAAAACGGAAACGACTGATTGAATGTAAATCAAGTTTAAATACATGCATTCATATTACTACAGTATTACATGCATTGATTGTGACACATTCGTGTCAATTTCTAGTTAGCTCCTTTATTTAATTATGAATCTTAATTAATGACTGTAAAATGTCATCATATTATAATTATTGTATGATACTGTCGTTTATTAAATAGGGCCTAGTATTAGTAATAATTTTATAGTAGGCCTATACTAGTTTATGCCATGGATTGGCATTAGATTATATATAAGGCCTATCTTATCTTAACAAGATCTACTTTCAACTTTGTAATTAATAGGCCTCTAAATTTCTAATAGAGTAATGATCTATACAATATTACGACCTATCTTTGTGTCTATTTCTAGTTGCATGAAGTTTTTGGCACAGGAAACTTCGGAATTCGGTTGTCCGTTCAAAATCGGACAAGCCACAGCGTTGTCAGTGTTGAATGATTATTATGATGATTATAATGATATGTTGATAAAAATGCTAAAATCTGGATCAATCTACCCGCAAAAATTGAATTTCAGAAATAAAACCGACTCCAATTAGTCCAGTAACCTCTGCATATTAACGTCAATACTCACTTTACTTTTTACACTTATTTTACAATAATTACTGACTTGTAATTTCTTTTTATAACCCTTTTCAACAAGTTTGTGCACGTCTTCTGTTTCTGGACGTAATATACGATTTGTGTGTCCCGCTAGTTGATTGGCCAATCAGCAGCCAGCTTCACCGTTGATTGGTTGAATTTTAATTCTCGTCAAAACAAATGATACGGTAATGTACGTGATTCAGCGAGAAGTAAACTGAACAGCATGTGCCCTGTGTTGTAAAAGTTTACACAATTTCTGATAATTAAGACTTTTGTTATTGTTGCCATAATGAGCTTTAACGTTTTAATTAGTTGGCAGGTGCTTTGTGTTCATCTGATATGTCTGAATTTTGTTGTATCCCTTGAAAGTGATCCAGTATTCTTAGAAGATGAATTACCAGTGGAAACGATCGAAGAGGTCCACGTAGCAGACAGTTTTCACAAATCTGATGACTTGCATAACGATTATAACGATTTTTATGATTACGATGTTATCGATATCGATGGCGATAATGTATCATTAGATACATACCGAGGAATGGTACATGAAATAATTTTTATTAGTTTACTCATCCAATGTATTGATATTATTATTATTATTGAATAAAAAAGAGTTGAGGCCAGTGAGGGGCAATTGTTGAGTTGCACTGGACCATTAACATTTAGAAAACAGACCTACCGGCCAACTTTAAGAAGTATTAATAATTGATTGTTAGACTTTAGCACAGGATTTGAAATTTTAGCTTACATGAAAAAAAAGGAACTTGATATATAATAGTCCACAGTTTAGTTTAGTCTTACAGGTCAATTGAATAAATATATAAATCTGAATCTGGGCTTACTTATTACTAATAATTATATATAATTCTTAAACTTAAATCACAAAAAAATGAATGAGATGAAAAATTTTACACGTTTCAAAACCCAACCTACATGTATCTTTTGGAAATTCAACAATTTTTAACAATTCAGTGATGGTAGCAATTGCAAAAAATTAAATACCGGTATTAAAAATTAGGAGCTAAAATCAAGTAGGAACATGAAGGGGATGAAAAAATAAAAAAGGTACATTAATGGTGTTGAGAGAGATTCTTGCAAACTTGTAACAACATCATTAATGCATCCTCCTTGTTTTTAGTTGGAAATAGTTAATCTCCACTATACTGGGATTAATCAGTTGAATCCATTGTTTTCTCTTCAGTAGATTAAACACTTAAGGGGTTGGTATTACAAGCTTTTGTCACATCATTAATCAGTGAATGCTAGGCGCTAAAAACTACTACTGTCAGGCCATCTGGACTTGATGTCTATACAAACAATGTTAATCATCCATTTAAGTACATCAACAGATTCATTCATTACAAACTGATTAATTTTAAATAGATGAATTTGTGTCAATTTGTTGATTTGATTCAAATCCATAATGTGGTAAATATTACAAGTACGATTGTACTATGTCAGTATGTGCTTTAAATTGACTTTTTATACGCCCACATTGAAATGTGGTCGTATATTGTCGTCGCCCCCGTCCGTCCGTCGGTCCGTCCGTCCGTCCGTCGGTCCGGCATCCACAATTGCTTGTGGACGCTCTAGAGGCTAAAGTTAATATCCGATTAGGGGTGACTATTGTTGGTAATTTTCACTATTGCGATAGTATTGCTATTGGGTAAACAGCTATTGCAATACTATTACTATTGGGGATTAAATATTGCGATACTATTGGACTATTGCGATAGTTTGATCTGTTTATTAGTTTAGGTTTAAAACACACTGCCAGGTATACATTTATTATAACATTTAAGCAAACTAAAAATTTTGAAACACAAGAAAGTTCCAGGTAATGTTAGATAATATATTACAAGTAGACTCCGAATAATATAACGGATGCGCATACAACGGACAATCGCTTATACGGACACAACAGTTTGGTCCCGATTTTTGTAATAAAAATTTCTTGTTTTCAAAGTCTTTTTATAACGGACACTCTATGACGGACAATCGTTTAATCGACAAATCAATGTAATGGTCCATTTTTACAACGGACTCTTCGAATAAGCAGAACAAAATAATGATATGACTGATTATATTATCGGTGACCGGAATGCTTTTCCCAGAAAATAACCATACTGATTTTTAGTGTTGTCACAATTACAATATTCTTGAATAGGGTATTCGCCTCGCCAAAAATCGTATCGGTTGGCCTGTATGAGACATTCTCGCATTCTCACTTACCCCTACCGCTTTAAAGTTGCAATAGCATTTTTTTAAGTTATATTTTTAAAATGTATTAAAATAAAGCCCTAAAATAGATTGAACCTGTAAACAGTCCTACCTTGTTAAAGAATAATCCTATTAATCCTATAATTCACTATTGCCAGTTGAGAAATTGGCAAAAATATCATTTTCAACTTCAAATTCAAACGTTTGAAGATGGCCGTCCATGGAGAGGAATGGGAAAACAAGGGAGGTAATTGAGTAACTATTTCCTCAATCAACCTGTGTCACCCATTTTAATGACCCAAAAATTTTGCCCATGATCGTATAATAGTGAGTTGACAACCTTTTGAGCAAAAGACATAGAAATAATTATGTTTTGACTTTCTTAGAAAATATGAAATTTCCGCTTTAACTGCTAATTAAAAATCCAGTACTGGCAATAGGTTACATTTCACTAGTTCAACATCTCCCTCCGTAAATCAGTACGTAATATTTTAACACGGATATCGGTAATCATATCGACAAAAAAACGACAGAAGCGACACAAGACGGTACAGATAAAAACAAAAACAACATGTGGCTTCTAATGGCACGGCAAAAGGGTGGGGGCGAATAGAAGAGCCTCCTAGCTGATATCTCGGGTACACGGTATCGTCGCATTCTGATAGTAAGTTAAATAATAAAGTACATTGGGTTTTTTTCTTTATATTATATAAAATGGTATATTTGTAATATTACATTGGTAGTTTAGTAACTTGTAAAAAAAAGCATAGCCAACTTTCCTGTCATATGCGACATGCTTTCAGCATGTCTGTTATTGGCGTACGTGACCATTTTCGGTTTTTTCGCGCCAAAATCAACCATTTTACACATTTCTTAGTAAGCCATGCCTAATATGGTAGACGAAGATTTCCATGTGATATTGAGATTATGTAACGCTCTTTTAGTGATAACAGAGCTCTTTGTTAAAAATTCAGAGTAATTATTCGACAAATACCAGTGAATTTGAGCCATTTTACTTTCGCTATTACAAACTATCGAAACTATCGATAGTTTGCTTGACTATCGCAATTTTTATCGATAGTTTCTTTTTAATATCGATACATACTATCGCCAGTCGAACTATCGCGATGCATCGATTGTTCGATGTATCGTTACACCCCTATATCCGATTGACTTTAAATTTATACACAGTGTTTAAGGTCATGAGACGAAGAAGCCTATTGTTTTTCAGCGATTTCCGATAATAACTACCAGAGTTATGGCCCTTGACGACTTCAAAAAATCTTGTGGACGCTCTAGAGGCCAAAGTTAATATCCGATTCGCTTTAAATTTATACACAGTGTTTAAGGTCATAAGACGAAGAAGCCTATTGATTTTCAGCGATTTCCGATAATTAGTGCCAGAGTTATAGCCCTTGATCACTTCAAAAAATCTTGTGGACGCTCTAGAGGCCAAAGTTAATATCCGATTGGCTTTAAATTTATACACAGTGGTTAAGGTCATAAGACAAAGAAGCCTATTGATTTTTAGTGATTTCTGATAATTAGTGCCAGAGTTATGGCCCTTGATCACTTCAAAAAATCTTGTGGACGCTCTAGAGGCCAAAGTTAATATCCGATTGGCTTTAAATTTATACAAAGTGTTTAAGGTCATAAGACGAAGAAGCCTATTGATTTTCAGCGATTTCCGATAATTAGTGCCAGAGTTATGGCCCTTGATTACTGCAAAAAATCTTGTGGACGCTCCAAAAGCCAAAGTTAATATCCGATTGACTTTAAATTTATACACAGTGTTTAAGGTCATAAGACGAAGAAGCCTATTGATTTTCAGCGATTTCCAATAATTAGTGCCAGAGTTATGGCCCTTGATCACTTCAAAAAATCTTGTGAATGCCCTAAAAGCCAAAGTTAATATCCGATTGACTTTAAACTTATACACAGTGTTTAAGGTCATAAGACGAAGAAGCCTATTGATTTTCAGCGATTTCCGATAATTAGTGCCAGAGTTATGGCCCTTGATCACTTTAAAAAATCTTGTGGACGCTCTAAAAGCCAAAGTTTATATCCGATTGACTTTAAATTTATACACAGTGTTTAAGGTCATAAGACGAAGAAGCCTATTGATTTTCAGCGATTTCCGATAATTAGTGCCAGAGTTATGGCCCTTGATCACTTCAAAAAATCTTGTGAATGCCCTAAAAGCCAAAGTTAATATACGATTGACTTTAAATTTATACACAGTGTTTATGGTCATAAGACGAAGAAGCCTATTGATTTTCACCAATTTCCGATAATTAGTGCCAGAGTTATGGCCCTTGATCACTTCAAAAAATCTTGTGGATGCTCTAAAAGCCAAAGTTAATATCCGATTGACTTTAAATTTATACACAGTGTTTAAGGTCATAAGACGAAGAAGCCTATTGATTTTCAGCGATTTCCGATAATTAGTGCCAGAGTTATCTCCCTTGATCACTTCAAAAAATCTTGTGGACGCTCTAAAAGCCAAAGTTAATATCCGATTGACTTTAAATTTATACACAGTGTTTAAGGTCATAAGACGAAGAAGCCTATTGACTTGCATCAATTTTCGATAATTAGTGCCAGAGTTATGGCCCTTGATCACATCAAAAAATCCTGTGGATGCTCTAGAGGCCAAAGTTAATATCCGATTGACTTTAAATTTATATACAGTGTTTAAGGTCATAAGACGAAGAAGCCTATTGACTTGCATCAATTTTCGATAATTAGTGCCAGAGTTATGGCCCTTGATCACATCAAAAAATCCTGTGGATGCTCTAGAGGCCAAAGTTAATATCCGATTGACTTTAAATTTATACACACTGTTTAAGGTCCTGAGACTAAGAAGCCTACTGATTTTCATCGATTTCAAATAATTACTCCCAGAGTTATCTCCCTTGATCACTTCAAAAAACCTTGTGGCGCTGTAGATGCCAAACTTATCATCCGATTGACTTCAGATTGATACACAGAGTTTAAGGTGTTGAAACGAACAAGTATTTTGATTTTCAATGAATTTTGATAACTGAGCAGCTAAATCCATATGATGTTAAATGTTTCCTATAGAGCTGGGCGATATTTCGGTATTTCGATATAAAACCGTCACGGAAATAAAAACCGTGAAAAATACCGTCTTTAGAAAAATATCGAAAAACCGAACATACCGCGATATATCGCGGTTTTGATTTTTTTGGATGATATTTTACATAAATATTGAACAAAATGTTTTCTTTTTTATGTTATTTACGATATTTTATTGCTTAATGATGAAAAAATACTGCTATAATCTCCCGAGTATTCATTCTACAAAGTTTGCAAATGCCGAGATGGAGCTTGTTTGCGTCACGTGACTTCTCGCTCACCTTTCCACCGGTTAGAATTATCCCTGTTTCTGTTCAATTTCTATACATCTTGATGAATAGTGAACACCGATACTTTGATTTTCGAAACAAATCATTGGTTTTAAGATTGAAATAAATTTCTATAAAGCAGAAATATAAATAATGTCCCGGTAGACTGATTATCATTCAGCGTCGGACGTGTCATGGCCGTTGTGATCGGGGAAAAAATATTTGACGAAAACAGTGGACACTTTTTGACATAGTACTTGTGTTTTATAGTTTAATTTAGTATCCCTGCATTGAATAATGCATTTTCAAGAAGGTATATATACTCTTGAATGGGAAAGAACGAGTTTGCAAGGGTAAACAAAGTCCAATCGTACACGTAGCTATAAAAATATGCACGACCGAAAGAACAAAAACTTTTTTATGTTGTTTGGGCTTCCTTCATTCGAAATACATGTGTTTTTAATTTGAATAAAATATTATAATTAATATTTTGAATATTAAAATTGTAATTAAAAAAAAAAACTTTAGAAAGTTTTCATGGCTATAGATCTGTGTTTGAACCAGCTTGAATTAATGTTTTGTTAATTTTGTACTGTGTATGCTAAAAATAATATTGACTAGAAATAATAATATTGAGGGGAATTTCCAACTTTTTATGCATGTTTATTTACATTTAAAAAGTTATAAACTGAAAGTATTGACCTTTTATAAAATATCGCGATATAGTGATAATATCGCGATATTTTTTGAAAATATCGCGATATCTGTTTCTAGGTATATCGCCCAGCTCTAGTTTCCTATACTAATTGTTAGCTTGGGGCAAAACTTTATAGAAAGCAAACAAATTCTAATGATTTTCAGATAATTACAAATGTATTACAAATGTTTCATTACCAAAAAAAAGTAAAAATATGCGACAACCCTTGTTGACTGCCCGGACGATTTAGCTGCTGTGGGCGTATGTTTCGTTGCCTGGCAACCTATCTTTAATATACAAGGACTTTTTTTTGTGTGTGAACCAATTTTAAGGAGACTTGATATACACTGACGTTTTTATTGTATCTTTTTACCAATTTTCAGCCCATTAAGTGTAAATAACTTAAGTAAATCAACCTGTCCATAATATCATATCTAATGTATTGGACAGTAAATCATTGACCGTGGTTAAATCTTTAATAAACAACAACAACTATGGACCAGGAACTGACCAAGTTGTTGGATGAAATTCAAAACTCTAATTCACTAAATCAATGCGGACTTGAATTACGGTGTCTTAGGTTTTTTCACCACAAGAAGAAGAACAATAAGATGAGTAGCCGTTAGTTCGAAAAAAATAACTGTATGTATGAAACGAAAGTGACATCATTTTCAATACCATTGACAATTTGCCAAAGCAACTGCAAAATTCTATGTGAGTACACTGTCCCAATAAATATTATTGCTTATTCTTCCAGGTGACCTTAGTTGTAAATGTGGCTAGTGAATGCGGTTATACAGACGGACATTATCGTAGTTTAGTTCGCCTTCAGAATATACTTGGTCAACATAATAAATTTTCAGTATTAGCGTTTCCTTGTAATCAGTTTGGTGAACAAGAACCAGGAGTAAGTAACTAAGTATATGACTACAAGAAGATAGCATGCATGTTTTTTGTCTCGGTCACCCAGAACCTCCTAGTCTTCAGCGTACAGAGGGTCTAGGACCGTTGTCAATATTTAACATAAAGTCCATTGCCCGTGCATACTGGTTGATTATCCTGTATCTTTGGCCAAGTGAAGTAAGAGTCGCACCCATTTCCGCAATAATCCCATAATACTTGCATTAATATAAACAAACATGAATCATGACGACGAATTGGGATGAATTTAAAAAACATAGATATGGCCCATGAAGAGATAAATATAATGAAGAGTATTCGATATTGAACTAGCATACCATAAAATGGATTTTTTGAAATGCCATTCTGAAATTAATTTCATGGGTGTCAACATCTTGTTTCAGGACGAGACCTTTATGATAATGTAAAAGACAGGATAATCTAGCCAATGACCTATTATTCTCAATCAAATGTTGACAACGCATCTAGACTAATATTCGTAGAATATTTTTCTGGATCATAGAGATTAGCATGTTTTTGATTCAACCAGTCCATAGATAGTGATAATAGTTATATGGATTTGAAAAGAAAAAATTGTTAAAGTCACTAGTTGTCATTTGCATTTTCCAGAAAATATCAATTTTCTACGACTTAATTCATGCTCTTATGTATTTCAGTTGATTACTTAACATTGAATGAAGAAAACAGAATTAATGATTTATATCATTTTTTCTTGCAGACAAGAAAAGATATTCAAGCTTTTACTAAGAAATACTATCATATTAATTTTCCATTATTTGATAAGATAAATGTTCTTCCACCCAATGTAGCAGAGCCATGGGAATTTCTAATAAGTAAGTACACGTAATTTAAACTAAGTTGGCAATTGAAGCTACAAGAATAGGAGGAATACCCAGATGTTCATTAATAGCATTTAGGATTGGATGAATATGATATAAATCTGAATGCCATGAAGTAAAGGGAGATTAATCCAATAATTTTTCACTTCAAGGATGTTGTTTGCTCTATCTTAGGTTTGACATTTAAACATGAATGAATAGAAAATGTTTTCACAGACCTTGAAGTTCCATCGTCTGCCATTTTGTATATCCCAAAACTTGAAATTTTGATTCTGTAACATTTGTAAATATCAAAACTTGAAGTTTCCTCTTCCATAGAATTAGTAAATCACAAAACTTGAAGTTATTTCTTCTGTGACATTTGTAAATTATTACTATAGCCATGGTTGAACAGGTCTAATTTACATACAATATTCAGCATATACTTTTGGATAAATTGTAATTATAGTTGTTCTGTTGTTTTTCAGAAAGTGCTAGAGTTGCTCCAAACTGGAATTTCTGGAAGTATTTAGTGGATGAAAATGGCCATGTTTTTAATGCATGGGGTCCAGCAGAATCAGTGGAAGATATATTCTATGAAGTGAGAGATGCTGTTAATAAAATTAGTACACATGCTTATGATGAATTATAGAACAAATAAAATTGTTTTTCATACATGTATACGCACATTGAAATGTGGTCGTATATTGTCATTGTTCCGTGCTGTACAAATGCCTGTTAATGTACTTGAGGCTAAAGTGCCGCTAAAGTTATTAACTGATTATACACAGTGTATAAAATCAGTCAGAGGTATTGAAATTGATTAATTCGAAAAATCTTGTGGACATTCTATGGGCTAGTGATATCGTCCAATTGCTTTGAAATTTATTGTCTTGTGTGTTCATGTGACAAAGAAACTACTTATTATATTTACAATTTTTGTTAACTAGGAAGAAATAGATGCCAACCATATTCTATTAATTAATGCAGATAATTTATTCATGAGTTTTAACTCTGGATCTTCTTTTAATGACTTTTCAATTTCAATTCTCCCATGGGCCATAACCTACAAAAGAACCAAAAGGCAAAAAAACATTGTGGACTGACCGAACAACTTGGGCATATGTTTTGTTGCATGGTAATTGGTAACATATTTTTTTTATGTTATTTTTCGTTGTTAAACAAATTCAAATTTTTACTAGACAAGGTACATCTACTTAATTGATAAATACAAGATTTGTCAAATAATATACATTTGTTTAAGTTTCTGTAATAATTGTTCTTATGTCCACATCTAGCTGTTTCTTAATATTATTATGTTAGTATAATTAATTTTTGATTGTATTCTATGCAGTTTTTTGTTATATAATTGTCGTTATTTCAGATATCTTTTCCATATATAACTGCATTATTGTATGGATATCTTCTATTATGAATTGTCTTTTCATATTCATGTTTATACTAAATTAGAAGATTTTTTTACATGTTTTGTTGTCCCCACCTTTCCAAGAAAGCAGGGGTTATTAAAATTGGTCGGTCTGTCTGTCCCTCCCTCCGACACACGTTTTGGGACACAATACCCCTTCTTCTAATTGAGGTAGAATGTTCAAACTTGGTTAGATGTGTATTAGGTGGATGCCTTGATGGAGTTCGAAGACGAGTATTTTCAGCTTAGGGTAAGCAGAGTGATAAGCAATGTGATTGGTCCAGACTTTGAAACACAATAACTCTCCTTCTGATTGAGGTAGAATGTTCAAACTTGGTGTATGCGTTTATTAGATGAAAGCCTTGATGGAGTTCTATGATGACATTGGCTGATTATGGTAAGCAGAGATAAGCAATTTGATTGGTTGATGCTTTTGGGCACAACAACTTTGTGGTTATAATTAAGTATTGAAATTCCGAGTATATATTCATTACCTCATTACCTTGACTAAGTTGTCTATGATATCACCCCAGGTGGAAGTGGGCGTTAAACTCCAGTAACGAACGAATGAACGAACCTTGACTAAGTTTGATGCGAATTTTCTGCTAAGACTAAGGAGCGGTAAACAATTTGAATGGTCAAGTCTTTGGAACATAACAACTTTGCTTTTAATTGATGTAAGTGAAATATAGGTCTACCTCCCAAAGATCTCAGTAAAAATATCATCATTACACCCGAATGATGGTTGAGTTTGAATTTCGTGAAAATCAGACCAAACTGCCGTAAAAAAAAAAGTGACAGTCCCTTGTACACGTAAAAATATGGTATATCAAGGTTGTGGACCTTTTAGAGGCCTCAATTTTTATCTAATTTTGATGAAATTTATGTACGCAAATAGTTTAAAAGTATGTAATTCCAAGGTTGTGGACACCCACTGTTTTTATCAGATTTTGATGAAACATGAAATGTATGATTGTAATCCAAAGATCTTGGTTCCTTTTCGATATTTGCACATATTAGACTGTAACTTCTTGGATTATGGCCCCTAATTGTACTAAAAATCATAGTTTTAGCTTGTTGCCTTCTGGAGGTCACAGCTACTTGTACGCAAATAGGGTAAAAGTTTGTCAACTCTGGAAGTCACAATTCTTATTTGATTTTGATGTAACTTGAAATATGTTTATGTCCCAAAGATCGCGGTTCATTTTGCTATAAGCACAATTATATCACCATTCAACTGTAATGGAGGTTAAATTCAAATTTCTAGAAAATTGAAGCGAAACCTGACAAAATGGCGGTTCTTTGTATGCAAATTGTGTAGAAGTATGTAATTACAAAGGTTGTGGACCTAGAGATCAACATTTTTATCCAATTTTGCTGAAACTTAATATATATCTTTATATTCAAAGATCTCAGTCGATATTTGCGCATTTTAGACTGTAACTTTCTGGATTATGGCGATTGATTGTTCGAAAATCGCTTTTGTATTTAACTTGTTTTCTATCCATCTCTTGCAAAATGTAGGCATATCTTGCCTGGCAACTGCTGTTTTTTTTAATATTGTTTGGTGAAATCCATGTTATTGTTCCACATTATAGATAGAAGCATAATATTATCTGTTTACAAAGCATTATATAAATATTTGTTTATCATCTTTACATGAGTTGTCATAGTACTTTAATAATCATATTTAATTCTAGTCAAAATAATTCTATACATGTACATCTTGGTTTGGTTTTTGAACCTTAATGAATTAATATTTTATTACAAGTTATTTTGTTGTGTGTTCTTTGACTGGTTACATGTAATTAGATCTTCATTCATTAACCATATATTTTGGATAAATTTGCATCGGACAAAATAGGGTATGCTATCTCTACAATACACCATTATTTATCAGTGAGCCTGAATAACAGTAACAATATTAGAATTTCCCTTACTCATGTGGGATTAAGTCATTCGTACACACCCAGCTCCACCCATAGTAATGTAGCAACAAATTGCCATTAGTTGTCAAGAATTGCTTGTGAAGCCTGCAGAGGTTATAGAATTAGGAGAATAGTATGCTGGTTTTATGGCCAGTAACTGGTATTTTAAAAGGTCTGTGTTGTATTAAGTAGGCTAGGCTTCAGATTAATTGGTAAATCAAATGTTGGTGTTATTACTATTTGTGGAATTGAAATAGATGCATTTATTGAAGGTGGTTCGATAACCTCCATTCTGAGAAATTCCATAGTTCTTCAAATCCTCAACCGTTACTTTAATACTAAATATATTTATTTTCTTTAGTCAGCCTATTGACTCAAAACTACAGACTGATAAATGGGTAACAGAGATGCATACATCTGCTGCCCTAAGGATTTATGAATGATTGTTGACTGTTTATGGATGGCTCAAGCAGGTGATCAACATCAGGACCAAATGTTTGTGAACAAAGTCCCGTTTTTGCTTGTCTCAGAATGTAAACAGGCCCGGATCCAGGATTTTTTCGAGGCGGGGGGGGGGGGGGGGAGGCATACATACCGACCGACCGTAAACAGCAACTAAAATCTGGGAATCCCATTGCTGGCTGCAGGTGCTGGTCTGAACAGTGATAACCAGTCTCACTGACCCCCCCCCCCCGATCCGCGCCTGGTAAACCATAAAAATAATCAAAGAAATGCTTGTTTTCAATTAAACAAATATATTTATACATGACAGATCTACAAAACAATTACTTGATATTAAAATAAACGACTACAATATATATATGGTAAGATAACATTCTATTATAACAACATAATACAGTACTAGGACAATAACAAAATATTAATTGTTTTTCAAATTAATTCAATAATATACAAATAAACAATTCCTCAAACATTTATTTATTAACATCCGGTACTCAGAATACTGCTCATCTTTATCTGTTAACCTTCATTATAACATATAAACCAAGAGGACTTCAAATCTCTGGGGGCAGTACTTGACAAGGACTTGTGCAAAAAAAATGGAACTAATAAAACAGTGAAATTTTGGACCCGGTTTCTAGAAATATCTTAAGACAACAGACGTAATTAAAATTTACCCTTAAAAATAGTTTTGCACAAACTCATTTTTACATGCTTTGTGGCATTCAATATAAGCAAGATTAGTTTATTTCAGTTTTTTTCTACATCATATTTACTTTAATCAAGACATCATACTTAAATTTAACCAGCATTTTCAAAGACCTGTCCTAAGATATTTCCAGAATCTGGGCCACATATACAAGCAAACGTCAAACTATATCACAAAATAGCACTAATTGATGCTGACCCAAATGTAATTACATGTAACTATAATTAATATAATGTGTTATTATAAGAATGAGAATTATTAACGCCAATATATAGTTTAAAAGTAGAGCCACCAGAGATTTGGTTTTTAAAAGATGTCTTAAGTTCTACAGGAAGGTAATTCAGATGTTCTTTGTCACTGTCAAGTTTCCGACTGACACAGTCACACACCGTTTTCAGGTCACTGTCAAGGCGTTTGCATACCGTCCTGATGTCAATGTCAAACTCGACCTGTTTCTGAGTTGTGTCACTGTCAGCAAGCGTTTTGGCCCTGTCATTGTCACCGACGAGAAGTCTCTACAGGCGACTCTTGGTCAGGTCAGGTGCACACGTCTGTGTGGAATCGGCATTGGCAGTCCCCCGAGGAGGCGCACTGGCAAAAACGCCGACGAAGGGCAACGGGACATTGTCAGGTTTTCTCGCTGACAAACCTGGACTGACACTGTCAAGGTGATGTTTGTCGTCAGGGTTTTACACTATTGGTCGGTCGTCGGGAATTATTTGATCAAGACTTACATTGACAAGTGTTTTTAACAAATCGTGGTGGGCGTTTGCAAGTACATTGCCATACAGTTTCCATGGTGTTTTCATTTACTACTGGGTTCTGACATACACATTGTCGGTACAAATCATCTAATTTAATGGGACATTTACAGTTATGAGTCGGATTTTTTATAAGTCCTTCAAAAGAATTTGATCAGGAACATAGTTGACGACGACGATGACGGTGTCGACGGCGTTGGTTTCGATTGCGACGGTGGCGTGTTCTTCTATTTTGATGATACTCCATTAACAGGTTACATAAATCCTCATCATCAGGTGGACATGGTTGATGTGGCCTTGTTAGAAATGTGTCAATTGCAGCTGGTGCGTCACCCATCATTAAATCTGATGTAGCCACGCGTTGTGGACAGCTTCCACAAATTTGCGTTCTTGAATAAACAAATCTAATAGCATTCCTGGTATGGCCTAGTCGCAAGTTGCTGAATGGAAGTGGAATATGGTATACTCGTCGTCCACACCTGAAGTGTAATTTATGGTTTGTATAAACAATATCTGCATTTACATAAAAAAAAAAGTGAAGAATTGTTTCCAGGGGTTATTTATGGGTAATAATGGCCTTCTCAGTGCACGCCATGAGTTCGATCTCGGGTTTGTATTTAACAAGAGTAGGGTGGACTGCCTAACCTTCTTCAACCTTCTTGGTTACCAGTTTTCTTTCTCAATTCGTTCGACCCATATGTGTAGACTTATCAATTCTTGATTCATAACCGCCAATAAAGAGAGGTTGCCAGGCAACGAAACATACGCCCACAGCAGCTAAATCGTCCGGGCAGTCAACAAGGGTTGTCGCATATTTTTACTTTTTTCGGTAATGAAACATTTGTAATACACTAAAAACTGATTAAGAGTAACAACTCATTATGTAATTATCAGAAAATCATTAGAATTTGATTGCTTTTTATAAAGTTTTACCCCACGCTAACAATTAGTTTTTACATGAAACATTTAATATCATGGATTTAGCTTTTCAGTTATCAAAATTCATTGAAAATCAAAATACTTGTTCATTTCAACACCTTAAACTCTGTGTATCAATCTGAAGTCAATCGGATGATAAGTTTGGCCTCTATATAGCGTCACAAGATTTTTTGAAGTTATCAAGGGAGATAACTCGGGCAGTAATTATTTGAAATCGCGGAAAATCAATACGCTTCTTCGTCTCATGATCTTAAACACTGTGTGTAAATTTAAAGTCAATCGGATATTAACTTTGGCCTGTAGAGCTTCCACAGGATTTTTTGAAGTGATCAAGGGCCATAACTCTGGCAGTAATTATTGAAAATCACTGAAATTCAATAGAAGTCTTTGTCTCATGACTGTAAACACTATGTATAAATTTGAAGTCAATCGGATATTAACTTTGGCCTCTAGAGCATCCACAAGATTTTTTGAAGTGATCAAGGGCCATAACTCTGGCAGTAATTATCGGAAATCGCTGAAAATCAATAGGATGCTTCGTCTCATGACCTTAGACACTATGTATAATTTAAAGTCAATCGAATATTAACTTTGGCCTCTAGAGCGTCCACAAGATTTTTTGAAGTGATCAAGGGCCATAACTCTGGCACTAATTATCGGAAATCGCTGAATATCAACAGGCTTCTTCGTCTCATGACCTTAAACACTGTGTATAAATTTAAAGTCAATTGGATATTAACTTTGGCCTCTAGAGCGTCCACAGGATTTTTTGAAGTTATCAAGGGCCATAACTCTGGCACTAATCATCAGAAATCACTGAAAATCAATAGGCTTCTTCGTCTCATGACCTTAAACACTGTGTATAAATTTCAAGTCAATCGGATATTAACTTTGGCCTCTAGAGCGTCCACAAGATTTTTTGAAGTGATCAACGGCAATAACTCTGGCACTAATCGGAAATCGCTGAAAATCAATAGACTGCTTCGTCTTATGGCCTTAAACACTGTGTATACATTTAAAGTCAATCGGATATTAACTTTGGCCTCTAGAGCATCCACAAGATTTTTTGAAGTGATCAAGGGCCATAACTCTGGCAGTAATTATCGGAAATCGCTGAAAATCAATAGGCTTCTTCGTCTCATGACCTTAGACACTGTGTATAAATTTAAAGTCAATCGAATATTAACTTTGGCCTCTAGAGCGTCCACAAGATCAACTGAAGTGATCAAGGGCCATAACGCTGGCACTAATTATCGGAAATCGCTGATAATCAGTAGGCTTCTTCGTCTTATGACCTTAAACACTGTGTATAAATTTAAAGTCAATCGGATATTAACTTTGGCCTCTAGAGCGTCCACAAGATTTTTTGGAGTGATCAAGGGACATCGGAAATCGCTGAAAAACAATAGGCTTCTTCGTCTCATGACCGTAAACACTGTGTATAAATTTAAAGTCAATCGGATATTAACTTTAGTCTCTAGAGCGTCCACGGACGGACGGGGGCGACGACAATATACGACCACATTTCAATGTGGGCGTATAAAAACCTGTGATATATTCCAAGCCTGCTTTCCATACAGATAGTTTCTGTGCGGCCTAGATGAAATTTGTGTAGTTGTTCGAGTGGGTGACGGTAATAGGATCAAGGGCAGTTGGAATTCGAGAAATGAAAATTACAAAAATGGACCAGAATTATTTGGTTGATCAGACGCTGCAAACCGTGCCATTCTAATCCACGTTACATTACTCACCTGTCAAAGATTATGAAGTCATCCTTTCTTCCGCCATACACATCCCTCCATATATTTTTTTCCTCAGTATCCTGGTATATGGGTATACTCACAGGAGGGAAAAGGTGGGCGATGTCTTTTGATTCTTTTCCATTTATTATTAAGAATTTTATATCTGATTTACCTTCTGCAGCTAAATTATCTTTTAATGTTTGCAAGCTGAAAGATATCATTATCAAAAGTAATTAATTGGAATTAGTCGCCGTGATTATACACAGTTTCGTGGCCGTGCGAATCTTCCATTTTTCAAGTTGTTAGTTATTTATTCGTGTTCAAAAATATCTCATGTCATCCAAATGGCCAGAGACTGTTACTTGTCATGCCCTTGGCCCTGCATCACGCACAGTGGAAACGACGCTGGACAATCCCTACTTTCTCGACCATCACTCTTCCAGTCATGGCCTGGATATTAAAGAATCGTTTACCAGGAATAATGAGGTTATAAATAAATTTGTTTTACCTTGCAGCTTGCACACGACAAAAGGGTCAACTGGCCTGTAACAATGCAACTAAAGTCACCCTACCAAATGCACGATCCATGGGGTTGATTCCATTGATAGTCCAAGGATTTGGTCTGCGACAGAACTGAATTTGTCCTGCCCCAGTGCATTCGATGAGACTAAAGAGCACTGTACAGGCCAGAAGAGCCCGTAGGCACTGTGTCTCCTTCAGGATCTCTGGAAAAAAAATAAATTCGGATTCACAACAGTGTCTATGACTTATGATGCGTTGAAATGTGTGAAAGGGTAATGCCTAAAGATAGGAACAACGCTTGCAATGGGCGGAATGTGGGCAAAATCCATCCTCTCATTGTTATATTGCTTCACATCGAATGTTAAGAAAAATCGGGCACCACTGATAAGGAGAAACTATACCGAAGGAACTTTTTCGGTCAACGCCAGGAACGAACCTTGAACCTTGAACTAACTGAGCCAACATGGCCCAGCCCAATTTATTTCTCAGAGGATTACGATGTCTTCTTATAATATAGTAGCGGCCTAGCGAAATTATATTCACTACTGAATATTACAAAGAAATGCTAACTTTGTGAAGATAAAAACTGGTGGGAAATTAGTTAATCACTTTGTGATATTTTCTCCAATTTCATCAGAAGAGATCATGACAATCACATCCGTATCATCTTATCTGACAATATATACCCAGGTTATTATTAGCTATTATTATAAGAATACTATTTTATACATATACATTTATTCTCATGGGTTTTATTTTTTTTTTTTTTTTTTTTTTTGATTTATTCGATTGAAGATTGTAAAAAAAAGCCTAGAAGGCTGGTCCTTATATTGGCTAATCGGCATGTTTTATAAATAATAAATTTAGTGATACAGTAGAGTGCATATATTACATTATCACTATAATCTACATAATACATTTGTTGTGCGCATGTTGTTGAATAACTGTGCCACCAGACATCCATTATGTTGACCTTCTGATTATACACTCACGTTCACATATCAAATTTATTTTCATAAAATATATTCACTTGCCTAACCGCCATTGGTCGACATGATACATTCTCAATCGATTAAATCCCTTCGATAACTTTTACCTGCTTCTTGTGCGGGGGGGGGGGGCAGGCGCGTGTCCAGGGGAGGGGGTCCACGGAGAGAGGGAGAAGTGGGTTTTAACGTCTAATCGACACCCAAGTCCAGGGAGCCTATAGGAGAGGGTCTATACATTTAAAAGAAACTTCCTTCAGAAATGACCTGAGATGCAAGGGAGTCGACTTCAAACTTTCAAAATATTCTGGGGGAAAGCCTTCCCATACGCACCTCGAGGGAGAGAGTCTAGCAGTGGGAGGAAACCATGGGACAACACGGAGAAAACCCACAAGGTTGGACAGGCGACCCTACTCCCTGTCACGTACAACCGGGGATTCGAAACCACGCCAGTTGATATACGCACCTCGAGGCTGTGCAGTCAGTCAGTCGCGTAGGGTCCATGCATTCGGGGGTGCATAACATCGATTGAGATCAATTCACCGAACTCTTATCTTTATACATGTATGCGTACATACATTTTATGATCTCTAGAGAGAGAGAGAGAGAGCGAGAAATGGGGTTTAACTAGAAACAAACTAGGTCATTTCGGGACTAACATATGGTTTAATTTTATTGCAATAATTCGCTTGTGCGTAGGGGTCTATAGCAGTGGGAGGAAACCGGAGTGCCCGGAGGAAACCCACGAGGTTGAGAAGGCGCCCCCCATCTCCATGCCACATACGCTCACAGCAGGGATCGAAACCACATCCGCAAGCCAGAGGTGGATAGACAGTATAGCTTTTGACTTTTAAGGTAATTCATTGTACAAAATCTTAAATCACCACACCATTACTTACATTTTCATGAATACTCCAAAATTTAAAAAATAACCCCTTAACAAATATAATTAAAAGAAAAAAGTAGGGTTTGCTCACCTCTATATAAAGAAATGAACGTTCTTTGTTGTGGTGAAAACTAAACTGATATCAGTTCCCAGATAAACCTCTTATATAGCACAACCCCGTACACTATTGACCCTTGACCGACCCACAAACTTAATAGCGTGCGATAATTCAGTGTGGTTCAAGTATTAATTACACATACGATAAATATATTAGCAAGGTCGCATTAGATTACCATAATGTTAGCCTTCTCTTATGCAATCACTTTGTCAACGCGTGCATAATTTTTAACCTTTGTCAACTGTAACAGTTGTCTTATTTCTTTCCAAGTTTACTAACAGTCCCAAATGTCGACATGTACCGTTGAATCCTTACAAACTTTCAAAACAAGTCTATTTTTAAATGAAATGGGGTATAACGTTCTACTGTCCTGCTCCTAACGCCTAACGGGCTAACGGAGGCGGGTATATGCCATACAGTGTGCGATGAGGGAAATTTTGCCCGGGCAGCGGCACTTATATCGAATTCTTACTGCCAAGATATCCTTTACGTGCACGCCAATGTGTACACGGGGCCTCGGGTTTTCGTACCATCCACACGACTAGACAATTACTGTCATTGTCATAGGCCCTCCGCCTTGTGTCACTGACAAGGGGAAACCACGCCGGAAAATCTGGATGATGTAGGGATCGAACACCCGAAATCCAGGCTATATAGCGAGCCAGTGTCTTACCCATTAAGCCACTGTCTCCCCCCCCCCCACTATTTATAAAAATAGTTGTCAATATGAGAGACAGTGCCATGTGTACATATTATTCAAGAATTAAACTTTCATTCCAATGTATTATCTATTTCAATCCAAATGGATCAGCGGTTTTCCACAGGGTTCGGTACTCTGGTCTATATTAATTATTGTGCAAACATATAAATAATTTGTACCATGGTATAGGCGAGCACACGTGGAAGCGTGTTGAGGTTGAGAGATAATGATCGAATTTAACTATTCATTCTCTGTAAAGCTATATATATAGTATAATGTAGGCTAGTGTGAGATATAACTGCTTCGAAAGTACATTACTGACATGACAAATTTAGTTTCATGTCAGTGACCTCATAATATTATCGAAATCAATTAAGTAGACTCCTCCCCTTTTCAAAAGTTATTATAATCACCAACACACATGAATGTCAAATGCGAGTTAGCGCCTACTAAAGAAAACACAGTTATTTCGGGACTAATAATATATCATTATGGAGAGAACCCGTGAAGTTTGGTCATCGACTCCACCCGATGCTTCATAAGAAGATGTGCATGCCATGAATAGCTAATTCAGTTTGAAACTGAGGCGAGGGACATCAACCTCATGTGCTGGTCGGGGTGTGTACTTTAGATCATAAGGTCCGTAGGATCGCCTGCCCAACCTCGTGGGTTTATCCCTACTGCTAAAGACCCTTACGAACTAGCGAATTATTGAAATGAAAATTGTATTATATTCAATTTCTCTCGAAATGATGAAGTTTGTGTCTAGATATCGATGACACTGGCGTGTCTTTTTTACGGTTTAATTTTGCTATTGTAATTTTGAACAATATATAGACATTTATATAAGCATATCATTTTTATGGTGCATGAGGCAACATGCCATAACATGATAACACGCAATTCGACCGATATTTCCGTTTTGTTTTTCTTCACTTAAATCAAAATTACTTTCCTTACATCGCCTGTTAACGATATTCTCGAGTATTTACTGTTTTGTATGGCATCTTTTAGTATTTGGAAGTGGCACGTCGCCAGCTTATTTAGAGCATCTTATTGCGTTTTAGGTATTATTCATCTGCTTAAACACGTATACAGTAATATATGGAATTTATCTTGCTAGGTTACTTTGACCTTAATTAATTCATATTAATATGTTTCCTTATGAATGACATACATTGTGGGTTTTCTATAGATGTTGCTTTCCCTTTAGGTATTTTTATGGGGTTTTTTTTTGGGGGGGGGGGGGTGTTTTTTTGTTTTGTTTTTTTTGTTTTTGTTGTTATTGGGTCGGGGGTGTAAATAAATAATTAATTTGTTCTGTAAGGTTACATAAGCAACATAAAGCAAAAGACACTAGGAAAGGTGCATTATATCAGCTTCGGGTTTTTCTTTTTGCACGTAAAAAGAACTTGACAGAGTGCTCAGCTGATCGATGTAAACAAACGACACGTGACATTAACATGTGCGCCAATAACTTATATATAACTGACCAATCAAAATATGATGGTTAAGAATTTCTACCAATGAACGACTGAGATATACTTAGTTCCGTACCAATACAATGTATTTACATATGTTTATAAACAGTGCGTAGTTTTGTAGACAAAGACTAAGATTTTACAATATTTTCTCTGAATAATGCCATTTCTCGGACGGGATTGGCGATCTCCAGGTGACCAGTGGGTACGAACGACAGAAGGATGGGAAAAATTGAAGATTTGGCGTGTCAAAGTATTCGAAAACCTAAATCAAAATGTCGTAGCAAGGTATGTACATACTTCAACGACAGCGTCGATCAATCAGATTGTAGGCTAATTTATGAGGTAATTCAAGGAAACCTTTATACTTTAAAACGAATTTGTTTCATATATGGAAATATAAGTACGAACATAGCTTAGAATATTATGGCATTATCATTATGCGATACACCACCCCAGCAATTAATGTATGCAATTAATTCTTTTGTATTTGTTGCAAAGAATGCAACATAATTGAGTTTTTAATTTATAAAAAAGCAAATTAAGAATTGAGAATTTATAGATGTTAAAATGAAAATCATAACCTATGCAATGACTTTCATTTTTTCGGGATATGCATGATTTAGAATAATGCATACCATCTGAAAAAAAACCACACACCTGTTGAAAAACTGTTGATTTTATATAGGTGGATAAAATATTAATCTAGGAATTCAAAGCATCAAATGGCCAAACCGATCTAATCTACTAAAATCGGAGTCATTCGATGGCATCAAGAGTTAATATGGTCTTGTCATGGTTAATAGATGTCTAATTAATAATTTATATATCATTTCAGGTCCAAACAAAGGTCTGCAATAGGCAGATTTACAAAATATCTCTTAAATCACCATTTCATAATGTCTAGTCACAAAAATTTTGATGTTCCCTCCATCAAATACATCACTGCTCACATTGCTAATTATCACATGTGCAGCAAATACTAGGGAAAAATGGTCAGACAGATTATATATCTAATAATAGTATAAGAAGTTTTTTCTTTTCAATTGTAGATTAATTCGTTTAGCTTTACTAGATATGAAATGCAGTCGAGATGATACCTATGAAAGAAGACAGCCATTCATACTTTTTAACAAAGGCATGACGAGAGAGGTAATTAATCAATAACATTTGAAAGGTTTGCTGAAGAATGATTGCAATTATTTATTTCAAAAGTAATATTTTTGAATATAATGATTTTAAGATTATGTAGTAAACAATAATAAAAAGTTATGAAGAAAGAAGTTATTAGATTTCATCCTTTAAAGCTGTGATCATTACTGCCAATAATAGCTTTTACTGTCTGGGAGGCTGAACAGCTAGGATTGGTACACATATATTTGAGAATGCTTGGAATACATACAAATATATACATAATACTATTTTCAACCATATGAGAAATTGGCACATTTCCATTACTGTTGGCATTCTTCCTCTTGACATAAAAAAAACGAGAGGAAATCATAGTTATTTCTCAGAATACTTTATAATTTGGTAGGTTTTTTCATAAATTATTGTAAAAATGTTTGGAATTTATAAAAAAAAAAATTATATAGGTAAAAACTACAAAAATATATTTAGCCCATGAAATATTTCAAATTATGTTTTATTGACTTTTTAAAAGTTTTGATTTTGCAACCAGCTTCAGTAATGAATCATAATTTGTTATTTTAAGAGAAAAGAGTTGACATCTGTCAGTGAAGCCTTAGTGAGGCTTGATATGACTGGAGCCGTCAAAGACATTCGTAGAATAAATTATGTTGGAAAGGTAAGTTAGAATACAGTACTATAATATTTCATTATACCTCCAGAGAATAACACTTTTATACACTCATGTGTTGGGATGTAATAAGAACAGTAAAACACTCATCAGACTAATTTTTTAAAATAGTTTTTTAATTATTTCACTGGGTTTTGTCTGGTGATAAGAAATGAAGTTAAATGAGGGTTAACTAACATCCTACTTCACTGCACCAACCGGGCTAATAATGAAGGGCTAGTGATAAGAAGCAACTATTAAAAACAGATTCATACATTGTCATTTCAACTATGTTTATGTTGCATTTTCAAGGATATCTTTAAGCCCTTTAGATTTTTAGATCATGTAGTTTCTACATTCGGCCGAATGCTTCTGCGAAGCGGACACACCAGGCAAATATAATTCGGCCGAATATATGAAACCCGTTTGATTCAGGCAAATCATTCGCCCAAATGACACTAGTCACACTAGGCGAATTTCGAAGCCAATTGATTTGGCCGAATAATTTGGCTAGTGTGTCTACCGCTTAAGATTCCAATAAAAAACCCCCACAAAACTCTTGCTTTCATCAACAATATCTAACAAAAGTTGATAATGAATGATAAAGCTACAGGCAATAATATTTTTTTTATGGGGGTTGGGGTGCATGGCAACTTTGTTTTTGTTTATGTTCAGATAGCTACTGGTAAGAAATAAAAGGCATTGAATTAAACATATATTGGCACAGCCATTACTTGAGTTAGAATTATTGTACTGGCCCTTCTGTTCAATAGACTTGGGATATACATAATATACTACATTCTATTTTAAAACAGTGTACAAGATTGAAAGTCTGTTAATATTTATTTTCTAGTCATCAGATTTTTTTTATATATTCAAGTTGTTACAATTAATTTTGGAGAAGAAATTGCCTGGATTAAGTGGTACTGCTCAAAAACATGTGATAAAAATACTGGAAGCAATTATTCAACAAGGTAGGTTAACAGATTATTTAAGTAATTAAATAGAACAAGTAAATGGAGGGGTGTGGGGGGTAGCAACACTCACTTCCCCATAGGGCAAGTCTTAATATCATTTAAAAAAATCAGTATTTCCATCTGCCCTAAAATGTGTGCTCTCTGTGGATTATCTTCCCTTGATTTACTGTTTAGTATACGTGTACTGTCTAAATCAAATACCGAACCGCATCTATCTTGAACATTACAACATAATGTAGCCCAGTCATGGCAGAATTTTGTTTTGTATAATGATGATTGTTTCTTTCTAGCTCTAGAGACAGAACATAATACTGGTTTTGCAAGACAACTATTAACCACTGCTGATCAAGTTCTCAAAACAGGCCAACTTTCTCATATTGGCAGTGAATGTTTGTGGACAAAACATCAAGATACAGTGACTCGAATGAAAAAGAAGCTTGAAGAGTTTCAAGTGACACAGGTAATTTATGTTTTTCTTAATATTTTTGAAACCAGTTTTAAGTTTATTATCTAAAATGTTAATTACAAATTGAAATGTGAAATAAAATAAAATGGGGTTTTAATAAATGTCCTATTTTTCTGCACGAATTGGCTAATGAAGACAAAAATTGAAATGTGGTATAATTGTGGTTTTATTATTTTTTTTAGAGAAAAAATGATGGAAAGATGAAACTGGTTGATTTACCAGATGATTGTGTACGCTGTATTTTATCACGTATTGTAGATCATAAAGATATTATGAGAGCTGGCATGGCCCAGTCATCTTTACATATTTTTTCTCAGGAACGATTATTATGGCAGCAAATGTGTTTCTTTCATTTCACCAATCAACAAATTATTACATTTCTGCCACAAGTATTTGATGACAAAGAAGTAGACTGGAAATTTATCTATAAAAGATGTTACAAGTAAGTAGGATAACCGGAGTAAGTGGATACAATAAAAATATTTAAATTTAAAATAACTGTTATTCTGTGTTATAACTAAGATATAATTATTACTATTACATCATTTAAATAATAATCATTGATAACATATTTCAGACGTTTTGGAAAAAAAGATCTGTATGCTGATTGTCTAGCACTGTGCTCCAGTTGTTGTGGTATATACTGGCAGGTAAATGGAATTAATTTTTTTCTTAAGACCCATAATCTCCTCCCAAAATATTTGAATTATCTTCCTTTATGTATTTTTTGATTTTGAATAAAGATTTAGAACACATTTTTTGAAATACTGTTAATAACATACATTTATTTTCAAGTGCTAAGGAATTTATATGAACCATTATGATTTTTCTGTATACCAATACTTTATGAAGTGTATTATCTTTTCATTTCAGTCTTTGGGCCATCCCTGTGTACATAAGGAAAATGTCACTTCTACGCCATTGTCACCACAGGACTTCCTTAAATTATTCAGTTTATAGACAGAAATTTTAGAATGATAGAGGGATACAACAGGGATATCCCAGTGCAATTATCAATGCAATATTCTTTGATATCAGTAATTGTGATAAGTGTAAAAAATCAAGAGAACTTGGAAAAAGTAAAATTTCATTTTACAAATTTTCAATTATGTATAGTTCAGCAAAATAGTTAAGCATATGTAGACATTACATGTATTTTATTCCTTAAGCAAAATAGAAATTATTTTAAATCTATATCGTTTTGATTGACATATTTTGTAAAAGCACAGATATATTATTGTTTTGAAGCTTCATTCAGCCAATTTACTTGTGTCAAATTGCTTTTTTAAAATGTTATTTACTACAAAATGGACTGACATTATTGTCTACTGAAATGAGTGTGATCCACCATATGCTACATTTTTCTCTAATAGCTAATGCACAACAAAGTAGGGGCAAAACAAGTCAAGCAGAGTAAATAAAACATTGCATGGGTGTTGGGAGAAGACTGCATTAAACCCATCAATTTTCTTGATTTTCCATATCTCAATATTACATTTGATATTAAAGATGCATATGTAAGAGCTAAATCTGCCTATAGCAGGTTTTTAGTTTGGCTTCAAATGTTACATAAATTATTTTGTAGACAATTATTTACATCAATCCTCTAGATCATCAGATGGCTCAGATTTAAATGGATTGAAATACGATGGCCATTTAATGATTAAATTAAAAAATAGAGAAGCTAGGCTAAGTCTCAATTAACAAGTAACATTGCTACAATAATAAACAATCCATGTTACATCTTGTCCAAACTTCGAACAGTGATAACTTAGTCCAGAATAAAGTAATTTGAATGAAATTTTCAATATATTAATTATGAAGTATCTATTTGAACTATTATAACAGTCAGCTCTTATCAAAATCTGACATACTACCATGAAACTGATATTGTTTTGATTGTATTAAGAGGAACAAATGTTTATGTGAGAGAGATGATGGGTATGCTAATGTAAATATTTTCCCTAAAACATACTACATTCTAAGATTTGATTGTGAAAGGTTATAAGGTAAAGATTACATTCCTCCAAATACTAATCATGATGTAAGGGTTGATTGATATTTTAAAACATCTCATAAATATTGTATTTTATTATAACAAATATTTCATTATTCAGGATCAGTGAAGATTTAAAAGGGTTCATGCACATTATGTTATAAAAATGTATTTCATCAATCAGAATTAGTATAGATAAAAAAAATCCCATATTCATTTTAGTCTGGATAAGTGAAGATGGAAGTAGTTTCTTGTATGTAATAAAGTATATTTCTTTAGTCCAAATTATTTTAGGACAACAGAATTTAGATAGATGTGTGATGCACATAAGAATTAATGAGATTTTATTGTAACATTTGAGATCTCAAAGTCATTGATAAAGCATTTTTTCTATTTATTTTTATAGATGCATTTCATTTTTGTGCACAAAACTGCCTTGGACTGTTATATTTAAGTCTTAAAAAGATCTGTCTTATATTCCAAGTCTGACTTGATATGTTAATTAAGAGAAGAGAATTATTTTCTGCACCATCAAGGTAATAGAATAGAGTGAATTTTAAACAAGACAAATAGAATGAGTTTCACACTTGGGCATCATATTTTAATGTGATAAACCCTGGTTTTAATTGACTTTAATCACCTTGTTATTTTTTTTTCAACTGACTGCCAGATACTTACACTTAATCAAAGTTCAAATAAAACAGGAAATTGAATTTGACAAACTCCTATTTTGAAATATGCTTTCAAATTGTTTGAAATGCGAAAATTATGTTTGTATAAAACTGTCATTAAAAAGAACAACTCAGAAACATACGAAAAAATGTAAATGTGATTACTTATAAATGCTTGTGTTATTTCAGTAGTGCTTGTAATTCCATAAAAAATATAATTGGGTTTTCAGTGGAAAACTATGGAGCAAATTCAAATATCATGGTTATTCATATGTATATTTGCATTTGTAGTAACTTTAATCAGCAAGTCTTTCAAAGTGTTATTAATGTAAATATGTTATTATTATATATTAATATTTATTACCTATTTATTGTATATGGTTAATGTGCAAACTTTGAAACTGTGGAGTGTTTGCTCAATGTTATTGTGATAAATCCTAATCAAAGTATATTGTATTAGTTGAGTTGTTTAAGTAAGTGCCATTGTTTACCTTATATATGTTCCAAGTTTTTGTTAATTTACTTGTATTTAAAAAATGGTTAATGATTGAATAAACAAAAGTTGAACTTTTCACTGATGAACTATCTAAATCTTAATCCGGCTCTACTTTTAAGACTAATCTCTCAAAAATTAATCTTCCACGCAATCATATTCTTATACATGTACCAATAAGGATCATTATATATCTGACAAGTGACAACAGTCAACTAAAAAATAAAACTAAATCAGTAATGATACAAACCAAAATGGACCCTCTTTCATATGGGTCTCAAAAAACCCTGTCTCTTCCATTGTATTTAATATGTTGGTTTGCTTAAGGAGATGACAATCTGTTGACCTTTTAAAATTTATGTCTATAAATAAAAGCAGTGTTGAAATATAACCAATTATGTGTTCCACTGATTTCCGTCTCATCTTTCAAAACAAAAATTTAATTGTAGAGCTTGTCACATTACTGATTGAAATAAAACATCAGATCAATCTAATTCAATACTTTATTTTGAAAAATTCAAATAGGTTTAACTTCTTGAAGGATTATTTCATTTGTGATCTAGATTGTGTAACTTGAAATTTTCTATAAGGTAACATATTATATTAGAAATAAATTATTGTACGTGTAGAGTAGACACACCATATTTTTAAAATTAGTAGTCACATCAAAGCCATTGTCTTTTATAAAGGATTGTTAAATAAATATTTTATTTTATTATAGTATTTGTAAATATAGTGCTAGTAAGGCTGTAAATAAGTTTAATTATTATGCTGTTATTATCCATATTAAATTCCTTTTTAAATGTCGACTTTCAATAAATTATGAAAGAAAACTGAAATATGGGTGTTTTGTTATGTTGACTATTGATAAACATTATATAGTTCATATATTTCGTTGCTGTAGATATCAAAGAATTGTCTTGCATGTTGGGGCTTTAACCTGCTAGATCAATATACACCCATTTCTCTTTAGCCTTTGAATGGATTAGAATTTAACATCTAATCAACACTTTACGTCATGACTCACGATTTTATTATGCCCAATTAACCAGTGCATAGCAGACAAGCCGGTTACGTCTCACTGTGCCCACTTTTGATTAATCCAATTAAGGTCTAATTAGGATTAGTGTATCAAGCGGATTAGGATTAGGTGTTATAGGTAATTAGATGGAAAAAAACAAATATTGAAAGTGACTAAATATTCAGTCTTATAATTGGTGAGATGAACTCACTGTAATCGTTAAAGTGATGAATTTTATTCAAAAAATGACACTTGAATATAATATGAATTATGTTCAGTAAGCCTACACATTACACGGTCTTTATAAGGACACACAGAAGTCGGTCTGTCATATTTCATCATGGCAAACGTTCAAGTAAACATCCAGTACATCCCCAATGCTCAAGGTGGAGAAAACTTAGTCCATGAAGAATACTAATTCCGAGTGAAGAATAGGAAGGCAGAACGAGTATACTGGAGATGTTGTATAAAAGGTTGTCCAGCAACCCTGAACACCCACCAAGGCTTTATTACCAAATATTCCAGAAACCACAGCCATGTTGCTAACCCACATAAGGTGGCAGTCGACAAATTTCTTGTTGCCATGAAAACCAAGGTGCAAGAGAAAACCAAACCAGTCTGTGCCATCTATCAAGCAGAAGTATCAGGTATGTATTTATCTCTAATGTTGTGTGCCGTTGATTTAAATGATTCAACGTTAAATCATACTGAACATGTTCTTCCGTAACAAACCAATCGAGTTTCCGGTCGAGTATTAATGTTATAATAATATGTATAATAAATATTTTCTTTTTGTTTGTTTACAGCCCTTCGATCTGACCGTGACTCAGGTGAGATGATCAGAGAGATTCCAACATTCTATAGTTGCTGTGCTTCCCTGTATAGAGCCCGAGCAAAGATCCTCCCAGCACTTCCTCAGACCCGCAACGATATCCAGCTTCCAGATTCTTACACCAAGACCACATCCGGAGACGAATTCCTTCTCCACGCAGCAGCCGACAACAGGTTTCTAGTGTTTTCCACACAAGAAAATCTTTACCATCTCGCCAATGCAGACACTATATACTGTGATGGAACATTTAGCATGAGTCCTACCTTATTCACCCAGATCTACACTATACATGCTTTTGTACACAATAAAATGTTCCCTTTGGTGTATGCACTATTACCCGATAAGAAGGAGGCAACATATGTTGAGTTCCTCAGATGTGTTAGAGACAAAACATTGGCACTTGTCAATGTTAATCTTAACCCAGGCCATGTGTTTACAGATTTCGAAGTTAGTATGCAAAATGCTGTGAGAACTGTGTTGCCGAGGTCTGCAATGCGCAGAAATATGGACTACAAGCAGATTTTTCTCAGGTGCCAGAAATCAATAAAATCGTCAAGCAAGCAGCAGCATTACCATTTATTCCAATACAGCAGGTTGAAGATGTATGGCTGCATGCCCTTGATGATGCACCACTCCAAGGTGCCAGAGTGTTGCAATTTGCAGATTACGTAACTGAGTTCTGGGTGGAGGGGCAGCATGGCAGAATGACGTGGAACCATTTCCACACTGAAGGTCCACGCACAACGAACCATGTTGAAGGATGGCATTCCAAGATTACATCCATTATTGCCACCCCTCACCCAAATATTTTTAAGTTGGTGGCTTTTTTTAAGAATGAACAAGCTTACTCCGAAGTAACCATTCTCCAGTTAGGTGCCAACGGAAAATTACGGCCTAGGAGAAGAAAGTACAGGCAACTAGAAACCCGACTCCAAACTCTGAAAACAGATCTTCAGAACGGTATAAAGACTGTATTCGAGTATGCCGATGGCATAGCCCGTTTAACTACATTGTAAATTTTCATTGTTTATCTTGTTTTTGTGTGATGTATGATATATCCATGTATGTTATACTTTTATTACATATTTTATATAATATAAAACATCGAAAATTGTTATATTTTCATTAAATTATAAAGTGCTAATGTGATGTATGATATATCCATGTATGTTATATTTTTATTACATATTTTATATATAAAACATCGAAAATTGTTATATTTTCATTAAATTATAAAGTGCTAATGTGATGTATGATATATCCATGTATGTTATATTTTTATTAAATATATATAAAACATCGAAAAATAAAAAAAAATTACATAAAATATTTGTTTTTTTTTTCATCTTATTACCTATAACACCTAATCCTAATCCGCTTAATACACTAATCCTAATTAGACCTTAATTGGATTAATCAAAAGTGGGCACAGTGAGGACACACCGACAAGCCAACAGTGAGGCTGATGTCCCCCGCCGAAATCCCAAAATAAATAGATGACACATATTAATCAATCGCACATTTATTTTTTTCAAAAGTATCGAGCAATCAAACTGTACACGAAGTGTCATCCAAAAGTGTTTTATAAAGAAAAATGCTAAAACCGACGAGAAAAATGAAAATGTACCCTAGTTAGGGGGACCCTAAAGGCAGACAAAAGGGCCCCCACGCTTGACAAAAGGGCCCCTCTGGCCAAGGGAAAGGGCCCTCGTGTCCGAGTCAATTGTTTCTTTCCACTGTTACTGTCGAATCCATTACTGAATGAGAATGCAGTCATTGTCTTGGCATAAAAATCATCAATCAAGATGAACCTAAGTTATCTTGTCCCAAAGTATCAACCAATCAAATTGCTTATCTCTGCCTACCCTGAGAAGAAAATGCTCATCTTCGAACTCCATCAAGGCATTGACCTAATAAGCATACATGCCAATAGGGCTGTGTATTGCGGCCAAAAATCGTATTGCAATTTATTGCGATACGCGAAAAAAAGTATTGCAATATATTGCAGTATTGCAATACTTTAAATAAAGGCTTAGTTTATTATAATACACATTTTATTTTGCATAGTTTTAATAGTTGTTTAACTTTAATATTTGTTATTTGTCTTGGTAAGTCATGGTTTATATTTTCGGGAAATCGCATAACTTTTATTAAGTTTCTCGAAAACCAAAGTGTCTCGAAATTGTGGACTTTCCTTTGCTATTTGAAACAATTTTACGTGAATTTCCGGTTGCCGTAGCATAAAGTGATTCGTTAGTCGACGATGTTTAACAATAGGTCAAATGAATGTTGCATATGAGAAAAAAGAAAAACTAATTTGAAATACCGGTAATCTAGTCTAGAATAGCTTACATAGCATAGATACAAGACAAGATCACTTGAAATTTGAATATATTCAGATGAATAGGATATTAATTATTATTTTCTTAGTCTATGGCACATTTCATGACAATTGGACCGATAAAATGAGTAGCCGCAATTTACGTGACTTGGCTCCCTGCCATCACGGTGCTAAATTCTTCACGTGCAGTTTGTTTGTAAAACAAACTTTTTATGACTTGTCGCATTTATTGGCTTCTAATATCAACCAATGAAAGTAAAAATATTGCTATCTTTTCTCATTATCTACCGCAAAAATCTGTTCCGCTGACATTTTATTGTTCATGAAAACATTTACTAAATTTTACTTCGTTTTTGCCGACTTTTATCATAGTACTTCGTGGTTGTCGTAAATTTGACCGAGATTTATTTAATTTACGCATTACGACAATATAATGCTATAACGAGTGACTATGGTCTAAAATAGGAAAGAAAATAAGAATTCTAGGTACGAACGTCGGGTTGAAAAAATTATAAATAAGATTTACGACAACCGGCAAAAATAAAACGAAAGTAGAAAAATATCGATACAAAAAAAACGTATCGATACAGTGTATCGCGGGAAGGTCGTATTGCAATATATCGATATTGCAATTATTTTTGACAGCCCTACATGCCAATTTTGAACATTTTAATGCAATTCGAAGGAGAGTTATTGTGTTCCAAAGTCTCGGCAAATCAAATTGCTTATCGCTCTGCTTACCCTGAGCAGAAAATGCTCATTATCGATCTTAGTCAAGGTATTACTGTAATGAAACTATACACCAAGTTTCATCACTCTCACTTAATTAGAACTAAAGTTATCGTGTGTCAAAGCATCAGCCAATCAAATTGCTTATCTCTGCTTACCCTAAGCGGAAAATGCTCATCTTCGAACTCCATCAAGGCATTGACCTAATAAGCATATACACCAAGTTTGAACATTTTAACTCAATTAGAAGGAGATTTATTGTGTTCCAAAGTCTCGACCAATCAAATTGCGTATCGCTCTGCTTACCCTGAGCAGAAAATGCTCATTATCGAACTTAGTCAAGGTATTACTGTAATGAAACTATACACCAAGTTTCATCACTATCACTTAATTAGAACTAAAGTTATCGTGTCCGAAAGCATCAACCAATCAAATTGCTTATCTCTGCTTACCCTAAGCGGAAAATGCTCATCTTCGAACTACATCAAGGCATTGACCTAATAAGCATATACACCAAGTTTGAACATTTTAACTCAATAAGAAGGAGAGTTATTGTGTTCCAAAGTCTCGACCAATCAAATTGCGTATCGCTCTGCTTACCCTGAGCAGAAAATGCTCATTATCGAACTTAGTCAAGGTATTACTGTAATGAAACTATACACCAAGTTTCATCACTCTCACTTAATTAGAACTAAAGTTATCGTGTCCTAAAGCATCAACCAATCAAATTGCTTATCTCTGCTTACCCTAAGCGGAAAATGCTCATCTTTGAACTCCATCAAGGCATTGACCTAATAAGCATATACACCAAGTTTGAACATTTTAACTCAATAAGAAGGAGAGTTATTGTGTTCCAAAGTCTCGACCAATCAAATTGCGTATCGCTCTGCTTACCCTGAGCAGAAAATGCTCATTATCGAACTTAGTCAAGGTATTACTGTAATGAAACTATACACCAAGTTTCATCAATCTCACTTAATTAGAACTAAAGTTATCGTGTCCCAAAGCATCAACCAATCAAATTGCTTATCTCTGCTTACCCTAAGCGGAAAATGCTCATCTTCGAACTCCATCAAGGCATTGACCTAATAAACACATACACCAAGTTTGAACATTCTAGCTCAATTAGGAAGAGAGTTATTGTGTCCCAAAAAGTGTGACGGACAGACGGACAGACAGACAGACAGACGGACGAACCCATTTTAATAGACCCCCAACTTTCTTCGAAAGGTGGGGGACAAATATTGCAGACAAACAAGGCTATCAACACAGAGATACAATGTAAACAATACTGACCAACAAGATTAAACCAAGGGCTGTCATGCTCTTGTGCTTACGATAAATTTGATTGAACAGGAAGAATAGACACACTCCCTCAAAAGCTCAAGTATCAGAAGTCAGATGCCAATCCAGCAATGGCCAGAGAGGGATTTCGCTGGCCACTGCTTCAGTAATATGACTTTCATGGGTCTTTTGCATTTCATCCAAATGTTTTAACCCTTTTAAAACTACAATACCACTTTACAGCAATAACCCAAGACTTTACATTTAAGATTTTTCTCTGGAAAAGTAGGATGTTAAAAAAACCTTTCAATTTGTTTCCTATGGGGACAAGGAATTTTACTAGACCAAGTCTGAATAAACACCACGCTCTATGTCGTATCTACCAAATTTCACTGACACCCTAAGGTTACTTAAGGAAAAAAATTATGCCGGCTGGACGACAGACATTATGGCATAACCCCTTTAGCCTTTAGACCACCAATAGGCTAACAAATTCTGTCATTTTCATAAAAGTACCAGGTGCAGAAAAGAGAAACATGGAACAAAAAAAATGTTCTTGCACATATTTAGATTTTTCTTGTTAATTACATATTATTATTGACCTTGTTAATTAAAATTCAATCTATCAAAACTGTCCTTCATCAACTCTGAACTTCCTCTGTTTTCTTATATCTGTAATGATAAATTGTTACACAGATTAGAAATTCTAGAAGACATTCCTTGATTCTAATAGCTGAAATTCATCATCTATTTGACCACTGAAAGATTTCAAAACTGACAAAAGGATAGACCCCAGATCATTGCAAAGAGTTTAGAATGGCCCCACATTTATAGACTGAATTTAAAGCGCAATGTATTTTTTGAGATAGACCTATCACAGTTGAGTCCACAACCGACAGGAATTGTGATGGATTCAGGCCATCGGGAATAGTTGAGTTTTGAATCGGCTGGTTGCCATGCATTTTATTCCATGTCAGTTTAGCAATTGGTATATGGGCCTATTAGGAAGCAAAGCACTGTAGTGCCGGTACCTTTAATGTTAATGATTGATTATTGCTTCCCACCAAATTTGAAAAAGATCTATTAAAAACTATTGATTTCATAAGAATTTTGGAAAAGGGGCATAACTCCAGAACAGAAACATGTGAAATGCTGAATATGAATAGGGTTCTGACCCTCATGACTCCAATGCATCAAATATGAAATAAATCTGAGGGGGGGGGGGGGGGGAACAGAGGACATATTACGACCACACTGAAATGTTGGCATACAAAAAAAAAGAAATAAAAGTCTCCACTAGTATACACGTACTAACCTTTTATCTAGAGGGTGTGGTGACATAGTTTCTCTCTTTCTTTTAGCTACCATTCCCTTATGTTTACGACTATTTAAATGAGCTGTAACAGAAATCAACAGTCATTAGTTTCATATGGGGAAGGCTTTTAATTAACATTCAATCAACACAATGTTATTTCGGTACTAAACATGGTATATCTTTATTTCTGTAGCTGCTTAATAAACTCAGAGAACAAACACAAGTACAGGATCATAATCACAATGACCGACGGTTTCAAATCTTGACTGAGATTTATTCCTGGGATAGGCGAATCGGTCTATTGATTACAGAGATACATTAAATTATGAACATCTCATATAGGGCCTATAAGTAAGGAAACAAAAAATTGACATACCTTCCCATTCAAATTTAACAACAAAAACTTTACCATCACAAATATCACATGTATTGTACTCATATTGTGTTGTATCTTTATCTTTATATGGTTCGGGTTCTATATCTGGTTTTACACCCTGAAAAATTACATCAAAATACCAAATCTTTGTACATGTTTAAATTTTTGGTCATTACAGGTTTAACTGGTTATAAAACGTATAATAGTACAATCTAAGCAACATCTCGAGCAGGGGTTTAAGTTGTCACAGTTCACACTCTTTTTATCACTTTAAATTAGATCTTAGGGAGAGAGAGAGAGAGAAATGGGGTTTAACTTCCACTCGACACAAACTAGGTCATTTCGGGACTAACATATGGTTTAATTTTATTTTAATAATTCGCTTGCGCGTAGGGGTCTTAAGCAGTGGGAGGAAACCGGAGGACCCTAAGAAAACGTATGAGGTCGGACAGGAGACCCTCGACTTTGTCACGTACAACCTGAGATTCGAAACCACGTCAGTTGACTCCATGACAGACTTTATGATACAGCACGCACATGCTAAGCATTTGGGTCTCTATTAAATCCATTTTATGTGGCAATATATACCAATATTGAGAAAGTTACATTTAATGAACAATGGCCATCATTATCTTTTAGGTTTTTAATGACACTAAAGCACTATGCTGATCAGCAAATCAGCACTTAAAACAAGAATATTGGCTTATGTGAAACAAAATGAAAGAAAATTAAAAGATCAATGATAAACAAATACATGTAATAGTGTTTCCTTCCTTCATAAGAATTTTCTAAAATACCGGTAACTATCTTTTTTATTTCCTCATTTAGTTATAATTATAGGGAACAAGCAGAAAGGACATACTTGTCTACAATATCACCCCCTCTAAATGAGGAAAAAACATAATTTTCCTTTCTTTTTGGGCAAAAAGGTTAATAAATGTTTTCATGTTTCTTCCAAGTGACAAGTCAGACGACATTTATTTTGTAAAAAAAATATCAAAAGAGACTTCTTTCAGATGCAGATGATTTATAACATCATTATCACTGGATGACCTAGGGGTCGTGTTTTACTTATATTGTAATCAATCAAGTAAGTCTGCATTTTGTAGGATACATGTAGATGCTAGGTTTCAATTTACTGAGCAATATGTTAGCTTGAGACTGTCATCATACAACATTTCATTTCATGTTTTAATAGGATTATTGGATTATCAAAATCTACACCTTTATATGACTAACATTCCGTGGACTATAGCAAGTTAACTTTATCAGTAGATCCATTGATTGTTTATAGAGGGTAAAATCTAGAAATGTCATCTTTCAGACATTCATAAAATCTATCTGTCATACTATTACTATATACTAAGTTGCAGGAGTGGGTAGATAAATTGTTGTAGTTAAAGATACGTTCCCAGAAAAGTATTTATCGGGTGGTTATTTCAAATAAAAGTATGGCAATTTTGGTATATATGCAAAGTAGACATATCCTATGTCTTATAAACTGTTTCAATGGCATTTAGTAATTGAACTACAGTATACAGGTCACAATTCTATGGAATACAATTACTGCTTATTACTGAGCGACGTATTCCATAGAATTGTGACCTGTATATCCAGTCTTACTAGAAAAATACTGGATTCCCTGAAAAACACTCATGGAGCACATACAGGACAAAAATTTCTGCTCGCGTGATGTCAAAGGTTGCAAACGGAGATTGATGTTTGATGTACATATTGACAAACTTTATGAAGAGTTAGACTTACAACACTTTCTGAGATAAAAATCACGGAAAAAGACGAGGGATACTGGATAATCCAAGAATTTCATCACACTTCGATATTTGTAATAAATAGTCAGCGATTAAAGACAGCATCGTCTTGTATATGCAGTGAATTCTCCAACTTCGCCCCCGTTGCTAGGTACCAAGAGAGGTAAATCACCTGACACAAACATGAACACTTTTGATTAGTTTTTTTATAACAAGGGTATTCCCTGGGAATAACAACGTTTTTAGAAGGATATGAAGCAAAATTATGATAAATTATTTAGTTTGAATATGTTTTTAGTCCAAATATATCATCAAATCACCCTTTTTGTACACAGGAATGTATCTTCAATACTACATTATTTGATACGTAGCATAAAAATATTGCAGCTGTTTTCCAAACTACATTAACTTGATATCACTGATAGAATACTCTGCATCGCCTACATATATTGGTAGGATTTTTCTATAAGTATGTGTTATAGTTTATTAAAATAATACATTGCATAATTTACCTGTATAGCTGATTTGACTATGTGTATGGCAGGTTTATAAACTAATTCATCCCACATACTAACATCTGTAGAATCTACACTATATACATGTGGAACATTTTTACCAGCTTCTAGAATGATATAATTACATAATATCTGACTTTTTGATACACTACAACTTATGTTTGCAAACTTGCAATCTTTATTAAAATCACATGTCAATAACATTTATTTTTACAACATTACACAATGTAGTGTAAAAATTACAGAGCCATCTAGTCAATGTGCGGACAGTCTTGGTCAATTGTCAATATTGGGCAAAACTTGATATATATGACCACATAAAAACCAAGCTCAAGGTCATCAAAGCACAATGGAACTTTTGAGCTAAAGTCAAGAAAGAGTTGCTCCCCGTTAAGAAATAAATCCAATAATTCATGCATTATTCAACAGGCAATGCAATAGATTTTTCTGTTAAAATGAAAATTTGTAAAATTCATTGGCATTGATATTTTGTTTTAGGACTAGTTACCTCCCTTAGATTTTGTACAAGATAATGTAAAAGAATCTATAATCTAGCCAATGACCAAGTTATCAGAATATTTGTCTGAATGATAGAGACTAAATAAAAATCAGGAGAAAACCCCCCAAAAAGACTCTGTTAACAACACCCAGCACCCATAGACCTGTTCTGAAAGGTAAACCTACAGGGATGTATATATTATCTGTGTCATTGGTAATTAACAAACAAATTTGTATATGTTCTTAGATGTATATCGAATAGTATCATGCATACAAATGCTACATGGTTATAATGGACCTAAACTGTGTCCAATTACAAATTACCACTAATGTTTCATAAAGATATCTTGAATGGGATGGAACAATAATTGCATAACTACAACTAAGTCATATGTGATGCCAACACCAAAATTAGACAACTCAGAATAGATAAATGTGCGTACAAAGTTTCATAAATATGCTCCAGAATAATAAAGTAAAATCTGTTTTCATGGAAACACAAATTACATGTAGTATAAATATGAAAAATTACTAGTTTGCATAAGACACAACTACTACTATAAGTTGAGTGATATGTGTACAAAGTTCATAAAGATATCTTTGATGGTTATAAGATATGATCCAGAATAAAAACTGTATATAAAGTCAAATTATTGAAGCTGACAAATTTCTAATCAGCAAACGGCACAACTATTATAATAGTTTTGTAAAGATATTTTGAATAGTTCATGGGATATGCTCTAGAAACGAAACAAACAGTACATAAAAACAATCACCATTGATGTTGATTAGAGACATACATTTGACTGTGACAATAGTCGGTTAGTTTTAGTCATACTAATAATTGTTGTAATTTGGCCTAGTCAAAGACAATAAACAATTTCAAAAAGAACCCTTGTGTAGTCATATCAGCCTGGGATTGACTCCTTTCAACATATGCACTAATCTCTTTTAGTAAAATTTTAAAATTCTATCTAATGGCATAATAATTTAACATACTTCTCAAGAAACGATTGTTGATCCATCGTATCTGTCTACGTGAATACTGTCTGGTGATTCGCTTTAAATCGTCAATACCTGAAAGATTAATGGATTAATATAATCCTATGATACTTTTAAGCCAAACTGAAAAATGGTACAGCCCACCAATTAAGTTGAGCAGGCAACTCAATTCATCATCAGTTCTGACAATCCTGCAAGATAATTTGTCATAAAAAAGAAACAGATTTGAGATCCCTAGTTCAAAGCTTCATTGAGCAAAAATAAACAGCTGTCTGTGAATTACAAACCTTCTTTTAAGAGTTGTTCCCCTTTCTTTGTCTGTTTTTCTTCATCATCTAATATTAAATAATTGTGGAATTCTTTAAAACCAATAGTTTGGAAAATTCCCAATTCAAAATCTAATTTTCTGTAAAATAAAATAATTATTTTCATGCATATAAATTAAAATTCATCTAATTAAATGACATTAACGATGCATTATGTAAAAGCTAAATCTGCCTACTGAAGGTCTTTTCTGGGGTCTCTAATGTTATATATATTATCATTTAGATATTATTTCACATGACTAGCCCACAATAAGAGGCTATACCTCTGGATTGCTGAGATATTAAGTGGATTAGACATTAAAAATGGTTAACATTGAAATAGAAAATCAAGACTTTGTTTATCATCGTGGCAATGACAATTGAAATTCCATTATTCTTGTCAAAACCTCAAAAAATTCATAACTTTGCTCCGAATAAAGTAATTTGACTGAAATTCCAATACATTTATTTTACATGATCCATTTTTAAACTATCTATGCATCTTTAATATAATGAATTCCCACTTCTCAAACCTTCAATGATGAACTTAAGAGTCAACATTTAATCTACTTAAAATATTGTTCAATTAACATAATTCTTAATCTAACAGTTACTTAACATCCTTAAAACTAAGATTCTTACATTAAACTGTAGTTATTCTTATTTGAGTTACCTTTTATTTTCTAATGTTAATTTTTTATACTGCTTATGGAAATCTTCAAGTTCTTTTAATAAACCTTGCTCAATCATTGTATCAACCCGTTTATCTAATCTTTCATATAATACTATAATAAAACAATTAAAATATTGTAAACCTGTTACCTTACAACTCAACTTGTTGTTCTTCAAAACTATGCATTTGTAGTGTCTTTTCAAAATGAAATGGGGTTTAATATCCTACTGTTCTGCTCCGAGTGGGCTAATGAAGACGGACATATGTCATACACGACATACAGTGTGCTATGAGGGAAATTGTGCCTGAAAAGTGGTACTACATCCGACTAGTATATCAAATTCTTGTACATGCATGCCACAGGACATCAGTTTTTTGTACCATCCAAACAATTTGTCCCTTGCCAGACCCTCTGTCCTGCACCACTGACAAGTGGGAACCATGCTGGAAAATCCAGATGAACAGTCTCGGTCAACACAAGGATCAAACACTAAAGTAATCTGATTCTAGATTACTTTCAGATTCAGATTCTAGGTAACGGTATATGATGAGTCTGCAAATCCATCTGGTCAAGGGGATTCTACAAATTTAAAATGACATTCATGCACAAGTCAACAACAGAGCATATCTGTCACCATCTTGTCTTTATTAACCCAACAATCGTCAAATGTTCCGATGTTAAACAGTAGTTACATCCCATTTCATTTCTGTCTTACACTAAATCAAATCTGGCTTTGTAAAACTGTTTAAGTCACTTGTATCTGAATGGTAATTTTAGCCTATTGAACATGAGAAATTTCAAATCCCAAATGTCCTTACATACACATACTAAATTTATAACGGGGTAAGAATTAGATAAGCATTAAATGTGTTCTTAATAATGTTGCTAACTATGTAATCCTATAAAACACTGTTTTTAAAATTTGTAAAATTAGGAAATTTTGAACCTACCATCGGTATCAGATTTGATCCATATAACACATGGATCTAGATAACGTAAGGCCCCACGTCTATCTTCACCAGTACCTTCATGTTGAGCATCATGAATTACACTCATTTTAACTCCATAATCTCTATGTACCTCTAAGGCTCTGATATATAAAACAAATTATAAAACACATTGATTCTTCATTGAAATATTTTGTACATGTTCTAGTTTTCAGGTCATAGAACTGAATTGAAATCGGGTTTAACATCCTACTCTTCTGCACCTAACCTGGGCTAATGGAAGACGGGCATACGCCATAGAGTGTGCTACGAGGAAAATTCTGCCCGGGCAGCGGCGCTACGACCTACTCTTATATCAAATTCCAACTGCCTAGGGACCTTTTACGTGCACGCCAATGTGTACACAGGACCGAATCAAAATTGCTATTCATTTGTAAACTATTTGCAAAGATGAATTTTTGTGTATGTAGGCCTATGTAATTTGAAGAAGAGGATGGCATTTTGCATTATCAACTGTCAAACTCCCTCCTGCAAAACTTCTTGTATCTGCCCTTGAGACTCATTTCCACTTTAAGTAGTTTATATTGAATCCTTCCTTCCCATGGTAATGCACCAATACATTCATTTTTGTTTATTAACCTTTTTATAAGCCTATAGTAATAAATAACCTTAGAATTTTTCTTCTATTATGTGGATGTAGTTTTCTAGCAGATTCTGGATCTTGTTCTTCTAACTGTTTATATAATTGACTGGTCTCTGTGTTTGTATATATTTCATCTTTCCCTTTCTTGCTACTAAGTGGTTCTTTATCATCGTTTGCCTTCAAGTTGCTGGAATCGCTAGATTTTTCATCACTGTCACTATCTGAATCGCTACTGACCCTTGTCTTGGCTTTGTCAACATCCTACAAAAAAAAACACACAAATTTAGTTGAATTGGAGTTACCTCCCCTTAAACAGTCACTCATCCAAATAAGAATTTCATTTGAAGTTTTAAGTCAAGCAACATTCATTAATAAATTCTGGTAATTTTCTGTGTATTTAAGTCTCTACTCAGACATCATGCAAGCAGACAGGTGAAAACAGGAAAGGTTAGTTGATATTAAGACTTAGGACTGGATAATAATAGTATGATGAGACCAGTTCCAGGGTGAAAACGGGTGGTTCAGGGCTTTCTTGAAGTAAGTTACATATCGACTATGTATTGAAGGAAATCAAAGATAATGTCTATTTATTTGTCTCAGCGCTATTCACATAAGAGTTAGAACTGGATAATCATACAGTATGATAAGGACCATTCTTGGGTGAAACTGGTAACATTAGTACCAGGGCTTTTGTGAAATAAGTTACTCTCTGTTGAAAGAAATCAAAGATTATGTCTATTTATTGACCTCAACTCTAGCTTTAAGCAATATCATTATTATAATTACACACTATTTGTTTTTATGTGTTGATCTATACATGGAGATAAAGATATATTGTATGCGGTTTCACTTTTTGAAGATAATCGATAGAAAAAGAAATGGGGTTTACTAGGTCATTTTGGGACTAACATACGGTTCAATTTTATTTCAATAATTTGTTAGCACGAAGGGGTATTTTAGCAACCTAAAGAAACCAGAGAACCCATGAGTTTAGACCCGACTCCTTGCCACGTATAAGTGGGGAATCGAAACTCACGCCACTTCGACTCAATGACATTATGATGCAATGCGCACACATTATCTATTCTGCCACCCCCCAACCCCAAACCAGAAGACTAACACACAGACAAGACAAAAATGCAGACACTGTAAGCCATAAAAAAAAACCTATCAAAATCAAGGGATTGGATGATATTCTGTTATGTAACATAATATCAAGAAAGGAGCCAGTTAAAAGTTTTTAGTATTAATATAAGACAATAGCTTTCAACACCAACAGAAGATGTTCCACCAGAATATAAAGTTCAAGGCATTCTTCACAATCTTACTATACCTATCAACACATGAATATCAGTAGTACGCACAGTGTGTAACCTAAATATAGGATTATTAGATTAAGGTATCAAAGTTCATGGACCAACCTATTGTTTCTTATGAAGTAGACAAGAGATAAACAAATGTTGAGAAGAATCGTAGCCATATGTTGAAGCTTGATCTGACTAGACATCATATATATATGGTGTATATACTGTGAGTTGTTTGATGAACATATTGATACCACCTAGCCAACACATACTAACAAGATAACATACATAACTCAATAAACACCGACAAATATTGACATAAGCAGGTGAATTTAAGGACAGGCTCATAATCCAATAAATCTAATGTAGGTCTCTTTAGTAGAGATGGAAGAAAGTTTGTAAGTGACTGCTATATGGCAACATGGCCATTGTTATCTTTACTAGTAGATCTATAATAAGTAAACATCCATTTTAAACAGATACAATTAATCACCCTTTTTTATCACTCGTCTCCTCTACTCGACTATTTCAACATGCATATGACTGACAGGCCAGTTTACTTTTATCACTGGCCTCCAAACATCTTAATCACCTATGACCTTCTGTCTTCAGGTACAATGTATACTTGGCTCACATTTTTATGACACTACAGGTAAATTTGTAGACTAAGTACTAATTTATAACCTCACCATGTTCGATATTCATTCAGACTGTTCTCTTTTCAATACTTATCAAAATATCAAAGTCTGTTTATACTTATAATTGCTATCTCATCATGACAACTAAATATTTTAACATTTCTTTCTTGTAGATCATTAACTACTTGTAAAATATAAATGCATGTGATGTGAAGAATTCTTTAAAATTCACACAAATGTTAATAATAAAGTTTATACAAGGAATAAGACTTAACATTCCATTTTCATGCACATCTACCAAAAATTAACCACATTATTAACCAGGGCTGGGGCCATTACATTACCAATGTAATTAATTACATTACCATTACCATTACTTTTTAAATGTAATCATTACAATTACTTTCTCATTTTTAGCAATGTAATTAATTACCATTACCCATTACATTGAAAGTAATTAATTACCATTACCCATTACTTTATGACTTTTCACATAGAAATTAAAAAGACAACATTGTTTTCTGACATGAAGAGCCTACAAAACCAAACTTAAAATAATCCTTTTTTCACTTAAATCAATATTTGTGTATGAATTGTTATTTCTATAAATTTAAACATCCGGGCAAATATTCAAGTGACGGTTAGTGGTTACAAAAACTGCTGTACTTCATTGAACATAACTGATTAGAAATTACAGCAAAAACAGAAAGGATTGAATGTTGATCAGTTTATATACATTCATATTGCACTATTATGCATTGCGACCCATTTGTGTCAATTTCTGGATCAAGAAAATTAGCGATTTAGCTCCATTAAGTAATTTTATAAGATTTTTAATCAACCCAAAGAGTTTGTCTATAATATATTGTAAATTATTTAGCATGACTCTAAAACAAAATGATTGTTTATTATAAAGTAACCATAAAATGATGAGATACTTGAAAGCCATTGTTTAGTTTGTCACTTGTTACCTTGAGATTAAGATTAAAGTGTAGTTAAGACTATTGTCTTTTAATCTTAACTGATTGATTGATTGCCTGAATGATTGACTGTAAATTAACACTAATCTTTAATTAAAGTATACTTCTTTTCAAAGATTCACTTGTTAGGTTACATGTCTAAAGAAGGGTCCTACATAAAAAGTAATAAAAGAAAATGTTGAATGCCTTCTTATTATAATTTGTTAAAACTGATTTAAATCTTTTTTTAAAAAGATAATTATAATAAATTGAATTTGTGTCAGGTACACTTAAATTTCTTCTTTGGTGATATAAAATTTCATGTTTGTCATATGGAAATATTTATATGTGCTATAAAATAAAATGTAATTGAAAAGTAATTGAAATGTAATTGACCATTACATGATTTTTGGAATGTAATTAATTACATTTCCATTACTCATTACTTTTAAAATCTTCCATTACTCATTACATGGCCATTACTTAAAAAATGTAATGATTACATTCCATTACCATTACCCATTACCATTACCCCAGCCCTGTTATTAACTAAACATGTGTTGCCAGGCAAAGTAAAACAATAATATAAAGTGGTTTATTTATGTCTGTCTATTGTTTAAAAGATCTCAGACCTTTAGTCAGTTATTTTCTTTTGTGGTCGCATGTCCAATCAGAGGCATTTCCATCTGGATCTAAGTTTTGTCCCATTGGTGGGACTAAACAATTTTTTTTTTACCGATCCCACAGATACTACTCTGGACAAATGGATTGTGGGCCGAATAAATTTTGAAGACCTTGTCGGCCCATGCTGGGTTGTGAACCCCAGTACATTCCAGTCAAGAGTACAGTTCTCTGAACACTTGACTTTGGCGGGGACCCCCAGATAATAAAAGTTCATACTACTATCCCAGATAAAGAACCCCCTTTCGACCCTTACCCCTACTACGACTGATTAAGGAATCCCTCAGGTGAAGATGGCAAGACAAGACAAAACAACTTAATCTTATTTTATTTTCATCTTGAGCGAAAATACCTTGATGAATTAGACTTTGGTGTTGGTGAATGAAACCCAATACAGGCTGTATTGAACTATGAACTGGTAGGAACAATACAAGACAAATAATAGGACACCTTATCAATTAGCTATTAAACAGTCACAGGATCAACGATTAGTGAACAAGAGATAGGACACCTTCAGGTACTTGACATTATTCCATGAATTAAGGTCAGGGAGGACAATGGCACCTGTAATCAAGTCATACCTCTTTATAACCGATATTGATAATAGAATATTTCATGCTGAGAGAACTTAAAAAGAAGCATTATCTATTTTTATCTGATGAACAAAGCCCACAACAATATTATCTATAGAGATCTACGTGCTTGTATTTAGATGTTCAAAAGAAACAAGCAGACGAGAATGTGATAAATTTTGATATGGGAGGGACATAAAGTGTGAGATGTCCCCCAAGTCATGTCTACCCCTCTCATTAAACAATCAATAAGGGCATAAACGTCTGGGGATATCCCATTCATCCTTATAGGTTAAAGTCTAACCTTCAATAAGGTCAAGGAATTTATAATTTATATTCATGTAGGCTCTCTACTGAAGACTGTTCCATATGAATCAGTAGAATTCATTAACTGCAGTCCAATCATATTTTCTTTGAAAAATATCAGTGACCATAACCTTAACCCCAAAGCTGTAAAACATTAAAAAAAACTCCAAAATTTAATCAAAGAATTAAATCATCCAAATAAACAGTTTTCCTTTGTATCAGTTAAGCTCCTGGAAATTCATGAAATACATGATGGTAATAAATAAACAATACAAGTCATTAATTGAAGGATTTTGAATCCCTTGCAAACTACAACATTGTGAAAGTTGATGAATATCTGTCCAAGAATGGTTCAAGTCTATTTATGATGTGATATAATAAAGCCACATTTAAATTTTAATCTTACGATGGGCCTATTTTTAATCCGACTGAATCCAAGCTGGGAGATTGTCAACAGTTAAAATTATGATTTAGTTTTAACATTCAAATGTTACATAACAAATTTGAGTACTTTTAACCTGGATTGAGCCCTAGAACACAGTAAGACTTTTACTAACAAAACAAATATATTCTACTCTCATTGGGTTCATATAAATAGATCATCCATCAACTCACTATTTGATTTTTGAAAAAAACTGTAATGAAAACCAAGTATATTTCAAATTCATAAAAATACAATTATTTGATTTTGAAACCTTGATCCAAACCAACCAATCAAATGCATTAACATAATGCTTTGTTCAAGTACTAGATACACAAGACAGTATATAAAATACAGCTTTGTAGATATCACAAGTCAAGTCGATCAAGAGTCGTAAATAGACGGTATTTGAGACAGCTTGGTATATAGACCGATGACCTCAATGATAGTAATCAGGTGCAGTTAGAACATTCTTATACCAGGTGAAAAAACATGGCTGAACCTCTAGCCATTGATACACTTAACATATTGCTATTTACCTACCAGTAAAGATGCTTCACTTTCATCCTTTCATTTGTCTTAAGACAATAAGGAAATACAGATATGTCTAGACAAAGGACTTCAGACAACCAAGATTTGGGTGATAATCTTCATGAAGCGTGAATAGTTCAATTAGTTTACAAATTCAATTAGTTTTAAGAATGGATATAGATAATGTCTATGACTCAACAAAGGAAGATGTGAAAGGAAAAACAAACTAGTCAACAATCATTCTGGAACATTTTTTGCAAAAATCACTGCAATATATCCAGCTATCATTCTTGAAAATTCTGTGAATATTAATCACTTGTAGTACCAGGTATAACAACAATAACGGTATACAAAAACATTGAAAAGTAATCATATAAAATGCATAATTTGGACTGACAGAAATAAATCAAAGGTCTATCAGTTATATCAAATTTTGCTTTAAAATAAATGTTCTCTGAGGCATCTTTCCCATTCCAGAAGTCAAAAAGACTGAAATGTCAGGATTGTAATGGAATATGTCAAGTGTATTGTAATCATCTGATCTGTTCCATTCACATGAAATAAAAACCAACAGGGCAAAGATTACAACTTTGTTAATGTCAAAATTGTATGTAGAGATAATAATAATGTTTAAAACTTTTAACATTTTAATATCAGAGAGAGAGAGAGAAATGGGGTTTAACATCCACTCGACACAACTAGGTCATTTCGGGACTAACACATGGTTTTTAATTTTATTTCAATAATTCGCTTGCGCGTAGGGGTCTTTAGCAGTGGGAGGAAACCGGAGTGCCCGGAGGAAACCCACGAGGTTGAGAAGGCGCCCCTATCTCCATGCCACATACGCTCACACCAGGGCTCGAAACCACAGCCACAAGCCAGAGGTGACCGGCCAGCTAGAGGTCGAAGCGCGGCACTCTAGACCACTAGGCCATCCCAACCCCCCTTTTAATATCAGACTGGATGATTAGTATACAATCATACAATACCAGTACACTTGGCCAATATGAACCACAGTGAACAACAACTACCTTGGGTTGATTTCTTCGGATAGAATCTCAATGTGAATACAAATAACATTTTAATATTGCAATTAGATGGTCTGTTTCTCTATTATAATCCTATTGCATTACAGTGCCATCGACAGACATATCCATGGGGATGCAGGAATGTGAGACCATTTCAAATTGACAGAACTGACATAGAATTGAGCCCTGTGTTTGAACAGTAATTTTATAACTGAATGTTTTAGAATCTGTCAATCTGTTTCACAGAGAATTACTTACGAATTATCTCTGTTACAGATAAGTGTCCATAGCAGGTGCGTTGACTGCTCACCGCGCCAGTCATTGGCTCAACTGCTCGTGCAATGTTTACTTAACACCTAACTGCTTCGGGCAAAATGATGCATTTTACTCATTTTAATACCCGTTTACACTAAATAGGAAATATTTTTTAACTTCAAATACTTCAAACGTCTTTATTTATTTTTCTTTTACCTCAAAAAAATGTTTGAGAATTTAATTTGTCGGAGTAAAAAAGTTAATATGCCGTACTTATTAAGCCTCGTCGAATATTCACTGCGGGATCAGTTTGAGAATCTGTCTGTAGTCATTGAATAACAATTTGCTATTTATATATGACAGTACCATTACTAATACTATATAGCGCTTCTGACAAATGTAGCTTAAAACATATAAATAATCATTGAAGCCCTAAAAGTTCTTATTCATGGCCAGATTTTTCAGAATCACTTAACAGTATTATCAATGATACAGCTCACATGTTATAATCTCATCTAAACTGAAACTGCCCACATCCCCGGGCAACACAAAACACATGTAAAGGAAGTGACACTTTCAATTTCAGACAATGAAATCTTTACGGAATTATGCCAATTGCTTTAACAGTAATCAAATTAAAGATTTGGTTCACTGACTTAGACTGTGTCTGTAATGTGTACAATTTGATTACTTCCTTCAATTAAGCGTAAACTACACAACACTAAACAGCTAGCTTAAGTCTATCCCTGAGGGTATAATATAGTTTAAGGATGATAAGGATTATGATAAGAGAATCAACCTTTCAATCCAACTGCTATTTAACTTAAAAGCTAATTTGTGTAACCTTTATTTAACTGATAAGAATTGCTGTCAATAAATTGTTAATTAGATCTGACAACATAGATTTCTAGAGATAATCACATGTAAACGGTTAATATACTACAAACAAATGGAGGGGTTAATCTAGGGTGGGAACTAGGAGATTTTCCCAATCACTTCCTCATAACCCTGGGTTGTTGGGGTTTTTAGTTAATATATAACAAGTACACCAAAAAGCATAAAATATGAGAGTTCCCTGTACTTTTTTTCTCACTATGTGTACTAAAAAATATATAAATATTTACTCAATATCGATCAACTACATAGAAAACTAAAATATTGCTCATCTATTTCAGTTGAAACAATAGAGCACAGCCGAAATATATGAGATTTCTGACCGATTTTGTTTAGGGTATTTGACAACCAAATTATTTAAATATGAGAAATTATTGCTTTTATAAGATCAAACTTGTGAATCACCGGTTGTAAAAAGTTTGAAGTTGTCTAAATAAATGTTTGAAATAAGATCTTAAAACTGTCAACAGGGACATTCCCTATGGTACTATATGAGCATCAAGTTTCATCAATCATGGAAAAGAAAACAACATCAAAATTACAACAAGCTCATAAACAATATAATATGCGTGTTCATCTCTGTCCAACTAAGTTCTCATCCATTCGACATTTCCGCTAGAAGTCAAGACTCAAGACCATATCTCAAAGAGTATGACACATCACCATGGTTTGTCAAAAAAACAACTCAACCAATCCTCTCTCTCGACTCTCCCAGTTTTGTGTTAACCCTGACCCCATGCTTGACTAATCAGTACCAGGGTCATGCCCCCAGGGCAGGTTTCTAGGTAATAATTACATCTTGCTAGTAATTGTTACCAGTTGTATAAGGTGATAATATAGTGAGAAGCTGTTGAAGAGTAAAGCCCTACAGCGGACTTGTTTATATACCAGTAAATTGATTGATTGATAATAGCTGTCAGTATGATGGGTGGTGATGCTTTCCACCAAACTGCTAAGCAAATGTGTGTACTCTATATTTCTAGGTGGGAGGGTTGTTTCTTGAGAAACAAACTCCAACTGGGAGGGTTCATAACCTTTACAATGTCTATATTTCAAAAGTGGGTCAGTGCATTAGTGTGAAAGCAGAAGTTCAATGGTCTATATAAAAAGAATGACAAGTTTTCCATTCATAAATGTTACTTGAGAGCCACCAGTGAGTAAGAGTCTCTTGTGATGGTGGTGATACAATATCTAATGCTATATTGTATGGTATTGTAGTCCATTCTGAATTTCATGAAAATGAACAATGGTTCACACAAGATATGTTCTTCATCAATACCAAAAATTTCCAATGCCTCTCTTAACCTTGGATTTTTACTAGATTAACAGCCTTATATTATACATAGTATAAATGTATTAATAAATATAAAAATTCAAAAATAAAAAAAGATGTATAAAAGTACATACATCTACATGTATTACAGAGTGAAAGTGACAAATGGAAAATACCCAGATTGAAACTAATTAATGTCCATAACATTTATACAAATGACATAAAACAAACTTTTTCATAATCCAATGCAATCTACAATTTTATTTTGTACCCAAATTAAAGAGGTCTAGATTTAATTACTTTTATTTTGGATTACTGTGTAAAACAGCCAGTATGAAAGAGCTATTTCTTTAGGCTTTTAATGTTTATATAAATTATTAATTAGACATTAATTAACATGACAAGACCATAATCAACTCTTGATGGCATCAGATGGCCATGATTTTTTCAGATTAGAACAGTACAGCAATTTAATGATTTAATTTAAAAATGGATCATCAAGACTTTGTTTACTATGTTAACAATGGTAGCAATGACAATCGAGGCTTCATTGTTCTTCTAATGGCAATAGCTCAGCTCAGAGTGAAGTTATTTGAACTTTTCCCCTCTCATAGTCTCATTATCTATTTTTTAAGTATTATTATAGCGAGAAATATCAGCGCTTTATCTAAGCGTACATAATGCCCCTTTAATAGCATAATACTCAACATAAAAATCAATATGTAAAAACCAAAGATATTTTTAAGCCAAATCTAAGAGGTTAAAATGTGAAATTTACAAAAAACAGAATTATTTTGAAAGTTCAAATGACTAACAATTTCATTGAATAATAAAGTCTATTTAAAAGCCATTTATTGTGACCACAGGAGAAAACCCATCATGTATAAGCAAAAGAAGTAAATGGCCAGACAAGGAGTAAATACGTCCACACAATAACTTGGTCAACATCTCCCCACATTTCTATTTACAAAGGGAAGTCTTAAGCAAATCATCACCTAAATTCACTGTATTACCGTTGAAAACACTAGTAGAATATGTTCTGGTCAATATTTAAAAACAGATTTGAGCACAGGTAAAAGATTGGCAGTCCAAGTCAAAGATACTCTAGTATGTTATTGTTAACCATTGTTGCAAAAAAAATCACAAAGGATTAATATTCAATTATTCTACTCCTACTTCCTGTTCAACCCTGCGGATGGCATGCTTGACGATGGTTGTCCACTTGTCTAAGTAGTGTGCCAAAATATCTGTTATAGCTATCCTGGGGTTAGGGGAACTAGGACCAGTTTACCAGACAAACACAAAACCTCATGACTACTAATCTCAGAGTGGTACATGAAAATAAATAGCTTTTATTTTAAACCCCGATTCCCCTCAAGTGTGGCGGTTACTAGTAGTGTGAGTGATTAACATGTTAACAGTAATAATATGGACATATGCTAACAACTAATAACACTGTCAACTTGTATATCAATGTGTTAATCTTGACACCAAACATCATTTCACCTGATTCAATGTACAGGTTGATTTTTGACTAAATTCTTGTCACACCTGTATAAATGCTAGAAGACCTAGTTTAACACTCCCCGAAAAAAAGCTATGTCAAAAATGACCTACTATTGTACCTATATTTTAACCGTAAGGTCTTTAAATCAAAACGAAGTTACTATGAAAATTTTTTGTAAAGATTTAATGTGTTTATCTCTCCCTTTTATTACCAACCTTTTTCTAGGAACGTTTGAATTCAAATAGTTTTTAAACTCTACTTGATCAGTTTCCAAAACTCAAAAAAATGCTCGAAATATTAGGCCAAAAATTTATCATTTCATTTGAATCAAATATTCTGTTAACATTTGTATAATGACTTAAAATTTTTTAATAGTTCAACCATGTATGTACGGTTGGTCCAAGGTTTAACTAGCTTTTATGTGACCACTACAGGGTTCAAGGGCACATACTGTACACACTGATTTTACTACTGGTTATCACTACAAGATCCAACCTGGCCATTCACTTCTCAACAGGTCAATATTTTCATCAACACGTCTGTGTCTGTTTTCAGAAGATCATTCATTACATTTCATTAGCTTGATTAAAGAAAACTTCCTGGAATTAACTATTTATTTATTTTGTAAAGTCAGTCATTTGGTAAATTAGCTAGTCCTGATTTTACGATACTTTTATTTTCTCCGTTTCTAGATTCTGTAAAGTTTTCTGTAAAGTTTTGTAATACATCACAAAGAGATTATCAACAATTAAAACTCTTGATGTACACTATAATCAAAAAGTAATTTTCAATGATCTTGTGTTCTACCAAAATTTAGCCTTTAAGCATGACTATCATGTTTGACACAGAAAAAACCAAACAGCAGTATTGGGTATGTAATTTCAGGAAATTTAATCTTAAGTTGCTAAATTTGCACTTGGTTCTCCCAAATATGATTAAAACTGTATGCAATTAGCTGAAATCTAAGAGTTTAACCCTGTTTCAAGTTTATGAAAATGAAATACTCCAGATAAGATCTTGATAAAAAAAAATATCGTTAGCTTTAAAACGTTTGTAACATATTTTACAAATTGAATCTCATTCATCTAGAGCAACTTAAAATATCAGTTGATCTATGTTTGTTCCTTAATGGTTTAAAAGGATTGAACCTGGGGCTTCTGGTTAGCTCTCCAACGCTTTACTCAACGAGTGACTGTGGCTCCCCATAGAATTCAGTTCACGTGTCTTAAATTTTTCTACAACTGAATAATAATTTTTCCCTGAATGTTCCCTAAGAAATTATTTCCAAATTTTTGCAATTATATTTTAAAGAGTTTTAGTGCTTTCCCAGTATGTGACATTTCAATATTTTTCCCGAACAGCTGTTTTATGACATTCTTTGACTCATTTATAGATTGAGTAACATATTAAGAAAGGGTGCGCAATTCTTGACAATCCTTATTTAAAGCAGATTGAAGCATTATGCGTACAATATGTTTGGAAAGCATGGTTACCTTAAATTCGGTCAAAAACTAAAAAGGAGAGAGAGGAATTTTAGCAGACAGCCACAGCTATCAAATGTCACCCAATGCCATGTAACATCTGTTTTGTAAACTGTGAACCTGTCTCTAGATACTAGAATAACAAACCTTCCTATAACCTACACCTCTGCTACATCTACGATTTTTGTATTCTTGACTTTTAAACTTACAGGAAATATTCTTACTACTTTTAAAATGGGATTGGTAAAAGATGTTCGGCCATTGTTACATTCTTTTCATTTTAAAAAGACAAGTTATTTCACTGTCGAGAAACCGTCATGGAAGATGATACTGGGGGAGATGTTTCTATCCTCAAAATAGAAAAAGGTCAGACAAATGGTATCATATTGCATTAGGATCTTTTTTACCAAGTTAAAAACAAAAGTTGAAAAAAAAGCAAGCCTCATACATAAAATCATAAATCATTGAAAACCAAAATATTTCAAAACCAATTGTTACCAGGTTTTCATGTTCACAGATGTTTGAATGATTACTTGGGCAATGCTGAACATTTCTGTTTTGTTTCTTTGAAAATGCAAATTCTAAGAGGATGCAGTTATCCCCCCACACACATATACCCGCAAAAACACATAATGCAAGGTTTTTTTTATCTATAAACATAGTTATCCTGTCATGCCCTTCAATCACCATATATCTATCATCAAAACAAAAACATTATATACACAAGTACTACGACATTACCTATCATATCTAGCTAGCTAGAGGGGAATAACAAATAATTAATATGTAATTAATCAGTTCAAACTTCAACTGAAATATTTATATATGCATAGTTGCCTGTAGCTATATACAGGTTTTACATTCTTGACCAACCTTAACTCAATAATTTAAAATCTTACAAACACTCATTCTATTTCAATTATTCACTGAATATCATATCTCCTTTCACAACCAGTGGAAATTACAAATGATTTCTGCACCAATCAGACAAATGAGAGCAGAGAGAGAAATGGGGTTTAACGTCCACTTGACACAAACTAGTTCATTACGGGACTAACACATCGTTCAGTTTTATTTCAACAATTCGCTTGCACATAGGGGTCTTTAGCAGTGGAAGGAAACTGGAGGACCCAGAGAAAACCCACGAGGTTGGACAGACGACCCTACTCCTTGTAACGTACAACCAGGGAATCAAAACCCCGCCAGTTGACACCATGACAGATCGTATGATACAGTGCGCGCGTGCCATGAAGTTAAACATACACCAATGCACTATGAGGGAAGATAGCTACTTTTACATGCACACCAATTACCAAGATGCTTATTGGATAATTATTTTTTAAAAATCACAGAATCCAGAGTCTATACTATTTGTTTTAGTAACTCCTAATCCCATCTCTACTGGACCTATAGATGTTGTAGCTTTAAGCATCTTACAGCAAAACATCACACCTATTTTTATCTGTTCAAATTTAGAATATCCTTGCACCATTTGACAAAACATTTCACAGTATAAACCCACATTTCCGTACTCTGTACCTATATACAAGATGAAATTATGATGTAACATCTGGATTAGTATGATATGTAATATTACATAAAATTGTTGAACATAATTATACTACACAAATATTTAAATAACCATATCAAATTATTATATATAACAAAGCATAAAAGTATAAAATTCAGCCATGCCAGACTACTAATAAAATTGTATCTCACAACCTGATTAATTCAAAGCCCCCTCTTAACGCCATATCATGTTCTTATTATTAATGATTATCAAAATGCATTTACCAACTACGTAATACCTTCCAGCCAGATGCTTCCCATTACAATACTAGTTTCATCTCCTTTTACCACAACTTGATTTTTGCATACCCTTTCAGTACTATGAACATCAGATAATTATTACGCTAAGGCCAAAATTAAAAGATTGTTTGTTTGCCCAAACGCGACCGACCCAAAAAAAAGCTGCCGAGTCAAATTCTTTTATTGCCGTTTTTGAAGATTTTTTTTTTTAACAACATTATTTTTACGCTTGACAATGACACCCAAACGCGAAATAATCGGTCGTAGGATTGAACAGGCACTGTCATGTCTATTAACAGACCATGAAATTTCACGCGAACGATATCAATCCGTTAGTGCGGTCACGCCAGCTCAAAAACACGCGACCGATTTTATGGTTACGCAATTTGAAATATCGGTTACGTTAACAATTTTCATTAACAAATTTATTCACATTTGATCAATATTTATACAGGATGACTTTGTGACACTGGTCTGAATTATTAGTATTAATAGCACAAGCTCAATTCATTCATTCATAGCATTTCATTTCTCCATCATCAGTCTTACCGGTACTTTCAGTTTTGACAGATCACGTACATTTGACATCACCGACATCAGGTATTGACGAGTTGCAAGCAGGTTAATTGATTTAAAAAGGCCCTACCCCTAATTATTTAAATGATTATAATAAGTTATGCCATAAATATTTGAACATGTCAGCTATATTTCCAAAGAATCTAGTACACGTGTTCCTTTCACTTTAGCCATGCTGTACAGTAGTTCTACTGACCCGTATGTATGTCGTCAACTTTGACCTCCACCGGCACATGGCATCGCTTGACTGCCAATGTAAATGATTTCACTGCCCTGTCTATTTTAATATTATTTCTTTACATCAAATTATTCTATTTCTTTTGAGACTTTGTAGAGTGCCGAGGTTAGTAAACACTTTTAATTTTGTCAATCAGTCGCTACCTACGATTTAGGCTATCTCGTGTTACGTGCTTGGAAGAATGATTCCACAAATGACAAGTGTAGTATGAAGGATGAATGTTGTCTTCAGCAACGGACAACAATGTGGTAGCGACCATTCCTGGTTTTTGAATGTCAGATATGATATAAAAACGAAAATCCATTACTAATTTTTGGAACTGATTCACCTCAGCAACCAAACCGTGACCAGTTAACTGAGTATCTGTTACGTTTACATAGATCGGCCGATTATAGTTGGCTTCAGCTGTTTGATGATTGAAAACGGGGATTGATAAATGAATTATTAAAATATAGGGATTTAATGAAGTGGAACAAATTTTTATAATGTTTAAATGAGAACGCAGTATGATTAAAGTCATAAACACTTAGCATTATTTTCTGGTTTACAACCAGTGTTCTAGTCATTAATAACAATGTGTTGTGTTGTACTGTTCTAGTTAATAAAGTTAGAGTTTAAATATTGTTTTGTTTTTGCATTTAGTTCTCGAAGTATGGTCCCCCCCCCCCCCCAAAAAAAAAGAATTTGCCTACCTACCTACCCATACCTAATCATCATGAGTCGGGTTTGGGCAAACTGAAATATTTTTAACCCTGGCCTAACCACACTACGTTTCTATACTAGTTTCTGTACTTTAGCTGATATCCAATATAACTTTCTGACTAATTCAATGTGAGTAAACACATTTACCTTGTATATACAAGTAGATTATTTATGATTACAATCCTATACATGTAAAATGTACTTATATATAAGCTCCAGCCTGTTTTCAGATCTAACAATTACTTAGTATACTTTTATAATTTGTTAATAACTGTTGAACAAGCCAACAGTGAAGCTGATGCCCGTTGCCGAAATCCCAAAATAAAAAGATGACACATATTAATTCATCGCACATTTATTTTTTTCAAAAGTATGCAGCAATCAAACTATACATTAAGTTTCATCGCTCTCAATTCATTATAACCAAAGTTATCGTGCCCCAAAGCATCAACCAATCGGATTGCTTATTTCTGCTTACTGTAAGCAGAAAATGTTCATCATCGAACTCCATCAAGGCATTCAACTAAGGAAAGCCTACACCAAGTTTGAACCTTCTAGCTCAGTTCGAAAGAGAGTTATTGTGTTCTAAAGTCTCTGCCAATCAAAGTGTTTATCGCTCATTAGCGTAAGCAGAAAATTCTCACTATCGAACTTAGTCAAGATAATGACATAATAACCCTGTTTACATAACAATTTTAAGCATGCCAGGTAGCCTACCGTTCCAGGTACGGCACCGTTAATTTTTTTGTAGTGTAAACGGGTCAAACACAGGTGACCTTATTTTCCCGCGAACATTGCCAGTTCTGTCATCAGTTCTGTCAAAATGGCTAATACAAGCTTTGAGTAATACAAGCTATTTATAAACGACATGATTATTCGCTTTCGCCGCCTCTGATGGCATGATATCATTGAATAACTCATTTAAAATAAGCATCAAGTCGGTTAAAAATTGACCATTCTTTCTTGATTTTTTTCGAACTCTCAATAACAGACAAAACAAAAAAAAAGAAAGGGCCAAACGTATCAAAATCTACCGCCATAATTGTTTTCATCTGGGTAACTTGCATAGGGACTGAAATTAACTTTTCAGTGAAGAGTTCCACATTTGGCGTGCTTGGCACGGTTCCGAAACGGGTAATGTAAACGGGGACAAGTCTTGAAACTTATCGCGGCCTGGCACCGTGCCTAGTATGGCACGCTTATCACGGCCAAGTGTAAACAGGGCTAATGACACTGTAAACCAAGTTTCATCACCCTCACTTAATTAGAACTAAAGTTATCATGTCCCAAAGCATCAACCAATCAAATGCTCATGTTCAAACAGACTGACAGACAGACAGACAGACAGAAGGACGGACGAACCCATTTTGATAGTCCCCTGCTTTCTTCGAAAGGTTGGGGACATTAAATAGTGTCAGAAAAACAAGAAATCCAGTCTGGAAAAAGGAAAATGGCTGTTCTACATGGATGTCAGTAAGGAAGAGTTTGAGTCCTCTAGCTACATGTTTCAATGTTTTTAAACATTATACACAGACCAAATCTTATAACTACAATTTATTTGGTTTACCCTACATGTATATGCTTCCTTTTAAAATCACAATGAAACTGTAGACTTCATTTTTTATGCATCCACAGATATACTGTTGGCTTGTTAAAATTGACCTCTATTCTTAACATTATACTTTAGTTAAAGATATAATTTCTGTAGAAATCCTATTTTTCAAGGAAAAAGGACCTTTTTAGTCACAAAATAATCAAATAAGACAGTACAAACATCATTCATTTAATTTCAATCCATTTAAATTTTCAAATGTCTACAATTTCATTTTAATTTGTTATATTTGCAAATTGCTACAATTTGAATGTTTCAAGCATAACTTCATTTAATTTGTTAAAATTTCAAAAGTCTATAATTTGAATATTTAAAGTACAACAAGCCCACAATTATAAGCAGGGTTTTTATGTTCCAAAGTCTTCACCAATGAAATTGCTTATCGCTCCTTAGCCTTATCGGAAAATTCTCATCAAACATAGTCAAGGTAATGATATAATGAATCTAAACTTGTAAATTCCTAGCTCCCACTTAATTATAACAAAACTTCGTTCCCAAAAGCATCAACTAATCAAATTGAGTATCTCTGCTTACCCTTTGCAGAAAATTCTCATCTTCGATCTCCATCAAGGCATTCACATAATAAACACCTACACCAAGTGTGAACATTGTTGCTTAATTAGAATGAGAGCTTTTGTGTTCCAAAGTCTCGGCCAATCAAATTGCTTATCAGCACTCTGCTTACCTGGATCAGAACACGTTCACTATCAAACCTTGAAAGTAGGGGGACAATAATTTGTGCAAGTTAAATAAAAAAAAAATGCGTTTTTTAATTGAAAGAATATAAAATGTTATTTTTTATTTGAACTCTTTTGTGTCAGTATTCTTGAAAAACGTCTGTTTTTATCAACGATATCAAATTGCAAAATACTTTCACACACCAGCAGAACATACATAGTATTAAGCCATATACAAGATACGGTGTAATGTGAAGTGGGGTCACAGTTCAAAATTAAGTGGGCTGAAAGCAGAACCAGGAAATATCCCACAAATCTGTTGTGACAGTAATAAGGAAGTTTATGAAATACAAATTGGTTAATGGTTATCGCTTATACTTGTATAATGTGATTAAAAGAACTACGTTATTTTAGAAATGATTTGCAGACAGTAATTTATTTCAAAATCCGACATACACCTGAACATATGACTGGCATTTAAGACCTCAAATATTTTAATAACCTTTCATTTAAAGGGAGAGATTATTGACAATAAATTAGCATAAGACTAGACAGGCAAAGAGATAGGCAATTACAGTTCTGTATTTCTAATCAACAGGAAACAGGTTTTACAACATAAAAATTACTGTTGAACATCTCAACATCACTCACCAGAGGAAAGATTCCTGAACAAACATTATTATCACATCAACTAATCATACAATAGCAACTTGATAAAATAATTATTGCGATTAATATATACATAGGATGCTAGATGTGGCCACAACCTTAACTACTACAGCAAAATGTCCAGCACATCAAGTATCACAGGACGTTTGCTTGTCCAAATTTCTTTTCATCATTATAGAACTACAAATGCATTCAATATATATAAACAGCAGAAATAAAATTAATAGTGCAAAAATATCTTAATGTAGATCAACAGATGCATTTGCTGAAATATATACGCTGATATTTGTCCACTTAGAAAATGTAACTATATTTTTAAAAAATACATGACCAAGTTGGTGAAAAATAAGCATATTTTATTGAAATGCCTGGAACTCATTTTTTATAGTAATAACTGAAATCAATGTTTTATAAAAATAGCTGGAATTCATCTACCCTCATATTTGATTGTCTTTTCGGGGTTGGCGGCTACACTAGGACTGTCCAAGGGTTGAAATGTGGGGTTTAAGGGTAGCTCGGACCATAGGCCTGGTGGCATTGGCTTACCACTATCAATTTCAGAGTTAAGCTACTTCCGGTTCATGGCTATACTCGTGCTACGGCAGGTCAACCGCTAGTATTTTATAAAAGCTGGAATTCATATTTTACAATTACGTTTTTCATATGTTAATTCTAGATAAAAGATTGTTCTTGAAATTCTGTAAAGCTTGGAAAGTGTGTAGATTATCTTATCTGCATCACATTACTACAAATCACGATACAGGACATGAAATTAAATCTCTGTGTTGTATTGTACATATAACCACAGGAAACACACACTTATAACACATCCACTGGCTTAAGGATGTGTGAATAGTTTCCTTTCTGACCAGAACAATTAAATACATGTAGTATATGTCATTGTTTTTTTTAGAAACATTACTATAAAAACAAGCTAACAGTGAGGCTGATGTGCCCTGTCGATATGCCAAAATGTAGATGACACATACTTATTAATTGCACATTTATCTTTTAGTATCTAATCTTAGTCTTAGCAGAAAATGTTCAGGATCAAACTGTCATCACTCTCCAACAGTTGGAATCAAAGTTATCTTGTCCCAAAGTCGTGAATATACCAGCGCCACGGTTAACACTATGCACACATCTTGTCAAGACTACAAACCGTGATAACTAAATAAAGTATCTTTAAACATTTTACTGCATTAAAAGCAGACCAATCAAATTGCTTATTGCTACTTAGCTAAAGCAGAAAATTCTCATCATCAAACTTACTCAAGATGTTGGTATAATCAATTAATAATTTGAGTTTAATCACTTTCACCCAATCAGAACCAATGTTATCGTGTTCCAAAGTCTCAACCCTTCAAATTAGTGGAAAAGACACCTATACCAAGTTGAAACATTCTAGCCCAGTTATTGAGTTTCAAAGTCTCGACCAATAAGATTAAAGTATCTACTCAACCTATGCAGAAAATGCTCAACATCGATCTAAGTCAATGTACTGATGTAATGAAACTATATACAATGCCATCACTGTCATCACTCTCCAACAGTTGGAATCAAAGTTATCTTGTCCCAAAGTCGTGAATATACCAGCGCCACGGTTAACACTATGCACACATCTTGTCAAGACTACAAACCGTGATAACTAAATAAAGTATCTTTAAACATTTTACTGCATTAAAAGCAGACCAATCAAATTGCTTATTGCTACTTAGCTAAAGCAGAAAATTCTCATCATCAAACTTACTCAAGATGTTGGTATAATCAATTAATAATTTGAGTTTAATCACTTTCACCCAATCAGAACCAATGTTATCGTGTTCCAAAGTCTCAACCCTTCAAATTAGTGGAAAAGACACCTATACCAAGTTGAAACATTCTAGCCCAGTTATTGAGTTTCAAAGTCTCGACCAATAAGATTAAAGTATCTACTCAACCTATGCAGAAAATGCTCAACATCGATCTAAGTCAATGTACTGATGTAATGAAACTATATACAATGCCTCACCGCTCTCAGTCAATTAAAATCAAAGTTATCCAGCTCCTAAGTCTTGACGAATAAAATTGTTTATCACTCTGCATACTGTGAGCCAAAAATGCTTACTATCAAAATAGTAAAGGAATTGATATAATGAAAATATACACCAAGTTTCATCACTCTCACTTAATAAGAACCAAATTTATCTGTCCCAAAGCATCAACCTAAGCAGAAAATGCTCATCTTAGAACCCCATCAAGGCTTTCACCTATATCACGTTTGAACATTTTAGCTCAATAAGAATTAGAGTTATTGTGCCCCCAAAAGTGTGACGGACAGACAGACGAACAGACATACCCATTTTAATAGTCCCCTGCTTACTTTGAAAGGCAAACAAGCGTTTCTGAGCTCAACATCTCATTAAGCTAAAATATTTTAAAATGTAACTACCACAATGAATGAACTTACATCATGGGACCGTAAAAACCAGCCGAAATAGATTATATAAATTTTACCTGTTTGTTAATTAAAAAGTTCCAGAGTAGAGCTTCTATATAATAATTAGTACCACCTACTATAATGGGTATCTTATCTTCTTTAATTAATCTATCAATCTAAAATGGTGTGATTAAAGGAAAAACAGACCCAATATCTTTATACATTGTATCCACCCTTTGGTAGACTGGCCCAGTCTCTTCTATTTATTTCACATTTCGATTTATATAAAAGTATTAATTTTTAGTAAACCAACACTTTCGTTTCCATTTGTATAAAAAAAAAATTTGAGTAAACCTGTAACCAGCACCAGAGACTGGACAATTTGCGAGCTTCACAATAAAATGGGCGTTCCTGTCCTGTTTTACGTTGTTCCTTATTCGGAATGATTGACAGTTGTCAAGCAAGCCCCGAGTCACGTGTGTAATTATTTATGTTCATTCACCTCATCCCATACCTTGTATCCGTTCATTCGACAGATATTGTCCGTCAACAAAATTCTTAGATTGTTAAAGTATCACTAAATAACAATAATAATAACATCTCGCACCTACACCAGTTTGCCAGTTAGTCGACAGCCATGTTTTTTATCACGTGATGTTAGATATGTCGTGATCACGTGCACGACGTCACACGACCTACATAATGCAGATTGACCTACTAGATGAGAATGAAGCTCTATTTGCCCAGTCTCTAGAGATTACGGGTTTTTTTTAGAGGACTGGCCAATTTTTGGTGTGTGGAGAAGACTGGCCACCAGTCTAACCCTTTGGATGCCTTCTCTGTTTTATCTAATGTGTGCCTATTAGAAACTGTAACTTATTTCTGCTTGTCATAAAAAATTAATTTTCAGATAACAATATAAGAATTCAAGAATTTAGTATTGAAGAATTAATCATGTAAAACATCTTCGATTTAGGTCTAAATAATGTTTTGAATTGGATTAAACATGCATATACAAGAGCTAAATCTACCTATTGTAGGTCTTTCTTTAGGCCTGAAATGTTATCTAAATTATTAATTAAAGATTAATTAACTTATCCAGACCCTACACAACTTTTGATATCATCACTAGCCTTTGTTGTTCAACTTTCATTCATGATTTAATCATGAAATGGATAATCAAGACTATGTTTTTTTTTTATCATACCGACTTGAATAATGATGATCAAGACATGGCCAAAAATTCAATTGCTAAAATCTTGGTTCAGAGTGGATCAATTTGACTGAAATTGTCAGGAAACTCTCTTTACATTATCTAGTTTTTAACTATTATATGTATTGAGAACTGAAAGCTCTTCATCTATTCTCTCATAATGTATCTTTACTCGAAGCAGTTTAGTTAAGTTGAGCATATGATAACCTTATAAGACAACTGCAATTTATCAAAAGGATACAATTGGTAAAGCTTTATTTCTAAAATCAATAACTGTATGAGCATATTGTAGAGGGCTGAGGTAACTTATCATGTGATGTGGACATTGAGCTTGCTCAGCTGCAGTAACCTTGTTTGTCACAATATCCAATCCTTTGTATATCTGAAGAATAAAAAACACAAACCAATGAATCACAGACCCATCATCTAATAAACTTCACAGATTTTTTAAAACCAAAAGATTTTAAATTTACAATTTGTTTAATACTAATGTCTGCTCGGTCAAAGGTGTGCATATCATTATATACGGTACTGAGATGCAATAAAAATTTGATAGGAAATGATGACGAGACATGGTGCAGTTGAAATCTGATTTTTGCCATGATTTAAATTTACAGGTCAAGGCAAAGAGTTGGCTGATATTAAGTTGACTCTGATTAGTCAATTTCAAGATGGTAGAGTTATGTCATCTAAACCTTCAGTCTTCAGCTCTGATACCCATGTCTTCTTGCATTATCGGTATTCGGGTATCAAACTTAGCATATCAGGAGTCAGGACTCAGAAGTTATACTGACCCTAGTTTTTTAAAGCCACATTTTTTACACAGTCTCTGCACCACAAAATCATGATTTTTAACATTCCCATTCTGTGGAATTAAATTTGAATAGGTCTGTGGTGGTGCGGTTATTCTCACACATTATCACTGTGATCTACGGAATTTTCATGTGATCATGTTTACTGATTCAGTTATGTAATGCCAGATGTGACATGGGGAGTCCTGTGTAGACTGTCTACTCAGCTGGAGGTAATTTTGCGGGTCTTACAAGTCAGTGTGTAGTGTGTAGTTTTTTTAAGCTTTGTAACTTGTTTTGTTCATCTATTCCTGAAACATGATAAACATTTGCTATTTACTCTGAATTTATAATCTTTGACGTTTGAAATTTAAAACAAAAAGTACATAACGATCTTCGCAAAAAAAGAAATTTCCTAAGAGCATTGCAGCCAGATGTGTACAAAAATATTCTCTAGTTAAAGAAATGTGACAGGATTCCCCTGCCAGAAATCGAATCCATGACCCCATGCATGGAATTCATGGACTTCTCTCTACCAGTGAGACATAGCATTTTCATTGACCTCGACTAGAACTCAGTAGGGTGTATATTTCAACAACACACATGACAAAACAACCTAGGTGTCCCAGGGTATACGTCACACAACACATCACATACGTCATACATACATCCCAGGTACACAAGTGAGGAATATAACTTAGGTCGACTGCTCTCTGGGGCGTGTTCAGGAATTAGAGCAGATAGGGGTGCAAATTGGAGACATCAAATTTGTGTTAGGTCAGGGGGGAACTACCTGCGAATTTGATAAAATCAGAAGCTTTGTTGAGACAATACACAATATTTCCTCTCATATTCAGGTTATATAGGATACTCTCTGGACACGCATCTGCATTGTGCCGTGGCATATGCCGTGGCATGGTACAACTACTGTCACCCGTGTGTGGTGACTTGTGTCACAATAAAATTGACAATTTACTTATTTAGGCAGACTATTTATTACACGGTAGGCTATAGGACTATAGGTTGATATTGATATATCTTCATCTTATCATAATTCATGACTTTCATTACCTATGTAAGAACGTAGCTAAAAACGTTGAGATCTACTGATAGTGATGTGTTCGAAACACGGAGCGTTGAGAGAGGTTTCTTTATGATTATCTTAGTCTTAAGACTTAATCTTAGACTTTCATCATAGAGATTCAGATGAGATAGATTAAGATAGGGCCTATCTATGCAATATATATTGAATATATAATTCACATATATATGGTCACAGTCGAAATTATCAAAATTATTAAATTCAAATTGGTCTTACTTGCATGGAATCCGCACTAATTATCTCACCGGATAAACTTTTGCCAATTTCTATTGCCAATTTTGACTTTCCTGTGCCTGTAGCTCCAAGAATAACAATCAGTGGAATTCTTCTACAGGAGGCTGCCATCTTGAAAATATTCGCCACCTATTTCCAAGGGGGATAACTTGGCACTAAATAAAAGAGGTCACCCGTTCTACCGTTTAATCATATTCATGCCTTTTGTGTCATATTCCGGTTATTTCATCACTAATATTTTACCGTCATTACTTGGATTAACTTTTTTTAGACGTTTTGGTTTCGCTGTTGAAATTATAATGGCCTGTGCGTGGTTTTCATGGATCTGGGAGGGGAAAAAAAGATCAGTTTTGCCTGCTGGTATTTGATTTACAATTTATTATCATTGGACGAGGAGGTGGATGTTAAAATCATCAAAATTATTGATATTGATACTTAGGAAAATCCAAACGGGTTTTTTTTGTTTGTTTCTTCAGAGCTCTTGATATATGATTTTGTTTTGTTATACTTTCCACTGGGTTGGGGTACTGCATTTATTATTGTAGTGGCACTCAGGGTGGAATGCATTGGATTGTGATTCCATGCTATATGTCTTAACACCAAAGGGTGATGCAGATATGTGTTCATTTTATCCTGTTTAGCAATATTTACATGTACTGATATTTAAAAAGTGGTTGACTTACGTACACAGATCCCAGCCATCTTAACTTACTAGATTTAATTAAGACTTGATCGTTTGATATTCCAAGAGGTGAAGTTGTCCAACAAAATGAATATGTAATTTCTTGGGGCCAATCAGTTTTCCTGGGCTTATAAAGACGGGCATACACCTTACAAGAGAGCCTTTGCCCAGAGAGCAGCACTATGACAAAAATATTTTACAATACATGCACACCAATGTATCGACGAGCCCTTGATTTCCCATCCCATTCTTACAACTAAATAGCTGTCTTTGTCCTGCCCTCCGTCCTGCAACACCAACAAGGAAGAACCCTGCCGGAAAAATTCTGATGAACTTAAGACATAAGTTACCAGGGACCTTGTTCACGAAATTTTAACTAAGATAAAATCCAAATTTTTAAACTGAAGTATCTACTAAAATTTGGATTTTATCTTTAGTCAAGATTTTATAAAAACAGGACATGGATTGGGTTTAAGTACAACTTGTACTGGATGGATTGTTAGTAATCAAGATTAAGTCAGTTATTACGGAGGAAGCATGTCTGTAAAACTGATTCTCTAGCTGTTCCTTTAGCCTAGCTTATGTCGCCCCACGACGAGACAAAAATGACGGCGACTGGTTTACGATCAACTGGAACTGATCAGTCGTGACTACCTGGGCGACCTGAGCGCTCTTACGACTGGTGCAAGTCGGACGGCGATCAGTCGCCGTCCAGTCTCCATTTTTTTTTTGAGTCGCGCATGTTCTACTCTTACGACTGGGGACAACTAGTTGTCTCTAGTCGCAAGCGACATGAGCTCTCTTACGACAATCTCGACTCCCCGCTTCCCTGAGGTAGCCAATAAGATTCGGTTATTTAGTCACGTGGTAACAAGGGAGGCAAAAATCATGCCGGAAAAGTGGATCGAGGCCGACGAAGATAGGTTAATTGAATTATGGCAGCAACGACCCTCGCTATTTGGCAACACGGGACTAAATCTGATTTGTTTGAAAACAAGAAAAAAACATGTTAATACCGTGCATTGTTGGGATAAATGAACAGTAGGGCCTACCCCCTTTTATTTATTACAACGATAAATTTTGTTGATGTGGAACTCTCCTCTTTCAGAATTGCCGCCGCCATTTTGAAGCTTATGTGCTACTTGCAGTCATGTGATCAGTTGTGACTCCGATTCTCTAACTGATGCCGGGCGACATAAGTGGGCTTACGATAAGACCAACTAGTTGCTCGTGGTTGAATCCAGTTGTGGATAAATTCACTCGTAGCGACATAAGCTCTCAGTCGCCATTAGTTGCCGTCGGTTTCGTCACTTCGTAGGGCGACATAAGCTAGGCTTTAGTCCTGGATATATCGTAGGCCTACTCCCCCCATCCTAAAATATATGTAAATAATTCTTCTTTGCAGATTGTGGGTCTGTTGATTTTAATCCAAATATGTTGCGGCAAATTCTTGACAATGGCTGTGCTACATGTACTAAAGCAGTTTAAAAGTAAAGGGTTTAAATGTGTCAATACACCTTTACTTCCCACCCTGAAAATGTCTTGAAACAAGAACCTTGTAGACAGACCACTCCAGTCACAGACCAATAAAATGGGTTAATTTGATCAATATCAATATTATTACTAAGAAACAACAAACAACATGTTCAAGGTGTCAAACAGATTTAATTTAGCTTGTGATTTGTTTCTTCAGTTTATGACTTCACTAGTCACCAAACGTTTGACCAAAAAAAAAAAAATGCCCTGCACCCGAGGGTTAAATTAAAAAGCCTTCATTTAGCCCTGTTAACAAATATATTTGTATGTGTTTATATACAAAAATTTCTTAAACAATATTTATATATATATATCTGTAAATGCATAATTAACAATTCATAACAGAAACCCACACAAGTCACACATCTCCTTAGTTGTTAATATCACAACTAACAGAGCTATACAATTGTAACCAGATTGTCCGGGTGATAGGTGATTACTGATTAGGTTACAACTTACAATAACAGTATATTGTCAATGAACACTTTGGCAGTGTGATAGCACATTTACGATTAAACGAGGTACACTTGGTTAGTCAATTAATACATCAGTTAGTCATTCTATAGAATACTCCTCATCTGATGAATCAACTTCGTTTTGTAAGGATTCCAGTTTTCTTCTTAACATGTCATTCTTTTGTCGTAAAGAATTTAGTTCTTTCACATATTTAACATCTAAGCGTCTGATAGAATGAATATATTCGGAGGCTTTCCGTAAAATTAACACTTTTGGAGCTTTTTCTTTACAGTCTAATTCTGGAACATTGTCTCGCAAAACATAAAAACTGTCTTTTAAATCATTTCTACGCTTTCTCTCTAACACATTATGCTGAGTTCTTTTACCCTCACCACTTTCTTCAGAGTCTGACACATCGGGTGATGAATTTGCGGATTTCAGTTTTAGTGCTACAGATTTTAACATTGGCTCTGTGAGTTCACGTTTAATCCGCTTGTGTGACACAGTACTATGTGATTGTGTTGAACGCGATCGTTTTAGTCCATGTGAATATGGAAGACTGTAGTTATGGACACTGATTGCTGCACAGTCTGAATTAGAAACCACAATAGGTTTAGGTTCAATTTTCACATTAACACATTTAGTGGTAGTCCGTAGACCACAGTTCTGATGTTTTAGAGATGTAATTTGTTGATCAACTTGAACTGCTTGTGATACAAATTTCTCATCACCAGTGGATACAACATCAACTTCTTCATCTTCTGGAAATGGAGAAAAACAAAAGTTTAGAAAATCATAGATCATATCTTAGACAAAGACTAAAATCAAATTAATTACTACTTTCACTAAACGCTTTAGTCCAGATGTACAGTGTAAATCGAACATTTGTAACTAGTGTCTTGTGACGATTACATGTTTGCTTAAATATTTACCTGAATCTGATGGAGTTTCTGTGCCAAGATTGTGCAATTTTGTATCATTGATTGGGTATGGAAAAACTGATGCTGGGTCAACACAGTCCGAAGATGTGGATGTTACATCTATGTTGGTATCAGAGACTTTGTCTTCATTTGACTTGTGGCTGCCAGACCACATACAATCCTGTATTAATTTGGATTGTAAACTTGGATTCGACGGCGGAGTCTCTGGAAATGGTAATGCTAAACTAATGGGGTTGACAAATATGCCATCATCCAGGAAGCTGGCAATGTCTGTGTTTTCATCCAAATTGAAGTCTGAATATGGCTCCCGCTTTGGAGACCGAGGAGGTGTTAAAAGTTCAAATTTCTTCCATATATCCTCACTTGGTGTTGGTGTATTCAATGTGTAAAACTCTTCTAAATCATCATTGAGAAAGCATGGTTGAAACTGTTCATAATCATCAGTACACTTGGAGCTATACTTGGACATTTTCTGCAATTAAAAACACGAAATCTGAATAGCAGCCTCAACATAAAATCAAATTTATAATAATGATATCTTAAATATTTATCAAATCTAATTTGTAATAATGTAAACCATGGTTTGTATCGTAGTACGATTATGTAAATCCATATAAACGCCCCACTAGTGCGCAGTCTTCCTAGCACGTGAAACTCACCAAGCCACGCCTCCTCACATTCCCGGCCAGACAAGATGTCTAATACGGGATAATTTATCAAGCCGTATCGCAATATGTCTTCGTTTAGCCTACTACAATTCTTAACGTTTTGGGGGGAAAAGCTGTTTTGTATACACCATAAATACATATTTATAAATCAAAACAATTCCAAGTAACAAAAACATTCATACTGGAAGATAAGTTCGCGAAATGACAAGTACACATTTGCCAGGTCATGCAGGTCAGCCACGTGAAACCCACGTTGTTCAAACCCGTTTTAATACAAAGAAAGGCATTGAATAATTTGGCTACTAGATACATCGCATTGGCAAAATTATTGCTCGATATCCCTGCGAGTATACAAATATCATCGTTTTCACGGTTGTCAACGTGTCGTTACCACAAATTATTACAAAATATTGTGAAACATATTCGAGACACCCACACCCAGTCTTCTCAAGTCGAGCCAGACATTTTCTTTTCGTTTTTGCTTTGACAACTAAAAGACCTCCGTTTCCTTGACATGACACCTTTTTCTAAGTTAACATCTGAAGACTTACCGGCTTTTTCCCACAATGAGCCATCTGAAAAGTATCCATAAAACGACAGTTAGATATCCGAGACATTTGCACTCTCACGTCAAGCTGAGGCCAATGCACGATCGAGGAATCAGCGCTGAGCTAAATGAAGCCTCTTTACGGCCAGAGTCAGACGTATTACTACGCCAACAGTAATTTGCGTCAAGGTTAGATACGTCTATAGATGAATAACTTATCAGTATCCGTCGGATAAGAATTAGTTTCATATCCAATATAATTGTACATCGACTGTATGATTTTTTTCTGTGTTACTTTTGTGAAATATATAAATTTTAAAGCTGAAACAATTAAAACTATATCTTTATAATCTACAAAGCGGTTATTCGGCTGATGGCGGGAAATTTTGTGGGTGGAGACTTGAATATTCATTAAAATGCTTGACCAATGAAATATAAAGCGTTACCTATGAATCGAGACCCCATCAATGTTTTTTTACTCGTTTCACGTGTAGAATATTTAGGAATACACGTGGTTGTAGCAAGATACTCGTGAATGTCGAGAAATCATGATATTTGCCTTTATTCAAATGTATTATATTCTTTGTTTCATAATTTATTTTGGATAGTTTCCCCATAAGTTATAGACCCACCATAGTTCTTATTTTGATGTAGGTTAAAGTAGTTACAATGAAAACTCGTCATATTTGGAAGTTACGTAATATAACCTAAATATGTGGGTTGTGAAGATAAATTCACAAAAAGCAATGAAGAAAGTGGGATGTTAACTATTTATTATTTTGCTAAATATATAGCCATCCGACTTTTTATCGGCTTTCTGTTAGTTTATAATAATACGTACTCGGGTTTCGAATCTTCGGACCATGACAATGGATATGTGTAGACAAGTTTAGTGTATACTCGGGGCTTCGGACAACGACAATGGATAGGCCTATATCGATAAATGTACTCGGGTTCGAAATATCGGAGCCTAATTTTACAATGGATACACCGACAAATGAACTCGCGAGCTTCGGACCATAACTATGGATACATTGATAAATAAATGTAGGCCTACTCGGGTTCGGAGCTTCGGAATATTGACAGTGGATACATCGACGAATGACTCCACTGTGTGATTTTAATTTAGCACTGACATGAGTACTGTTATGTCTCCGCGGCCATTTGAGTTTGAAAATAAAAGTGCCAAGATTTAGAGTAATGATAGTACAAACCTCATTCATGTGATAATAGATTATCATATCAAAGCTTTCCCTATTCAGAATGCGAATAAAAGGCGATGTAATCGCTCCTCGGAAACGAAGTAACTTTATAATAAAAAGGAAGGGGTTTACCATGTAGGTGAAAAATGAAATAAAATGATACGATATGGGACCATTTTTATGCTTCATCCTATCTTATGAACACGGAAGATGAAAGGGCCCAAGAGATCTGATGTGTGCCATTTACAAAGTATGCGTTTTCGATCCCTGGGGTATAGGTTTGTATATGTGACAAGAAGTATATAGGGTCGCCTACCTAACGTTGTGGGTGGGTCTTAGAAGGGTCCTCATATTTCTCCACAAGCGAATTACTAAAATTAAGATATAACGTAATACGTTTGTCCCAAAGTGACCTAGTTTGAGTTGAGTGAACGCTAAACTAGATTAGGTTTCTATTTCAAATTGTAAAATATTTCTCAGAATTACCCGCTAACAACACAATCAAATTCCCCGAAAAGTCCTCTCTTACCTTTGAAGGAAGTAAAAATATGAAAGGTCAAAAGATATGTACCAACCGTGTTTTGTCTTGCCCAAAGCAGTGCAATCCTAAATATACATGTAATTGGTTTTAAAATGAAAAATAGAATTAAATTAGACTTTTTTATAGGCGCGCCAACATGATGCGGGACTTCGGTTTTCGGTCACCCAAACTAGACAAAGTCCTTGCCGTCCTGTATCACATGTGAAAACCACACTGGAAAATCCCGGGGAACACTTTGCTTGAACCTCGGACCCCGTGGTTAGTGAGACGCTGAGCCACGGCATCTCCCATTACATGTTAAAACCTTCCGTGCAATTTACAAAATACAGACATTTACAATCACACCAGATTCAATATAATACAGACGAAATGAAATGGGGTTTAACGTCCTACTGTTCTGCTAGGTAAAGACGAACATTATATAAAGTTGTCCACCTTCCACCTTCGGTATATAAGCGCACAACTATTTTCCTTTGACACATTTATTAAATTCCGTCACAAGTCGATCAAAACATATAAAAACATAAAAAGGTGATATGAAATGTGTTTGAGCGTTTTACTTTTCTTTTCTGCATTAAGTGCAATGAAGACAGCCCATGGGCGTGATTTATATATTATGGAGTAAAGTTTGCCGGATAGCGGCGCTACATACTCTTTATTTCGAAGTCCAACTGTCAGACTTCTTTACACGCACTCAATTTGTTCACGTGACCTTGGTTTTTCGTCCCACCCGAAAAACTAGATACTCTTCAGTGCCATGCCCCAATGCCCAGAGGAAGTTTCTTGTCCATATACTCCTCGGGAAACGTATAGCTCCTTGATAAAAACATGTAGGATAATGTTTTTATTCATGACCTAACTTTTCAAAAGCGCGTGTATGCAAAGACGCGAAAAACAGAGGCCCTGTGTTTTGACAGCGGATTAAAGATTGCCCGACGGTGTCCATCTTCATTTCGAAACGGCACCGAAACGCCAAGATGGTAGGTCACATGCACGTGTAATAATTTATAGCTTTAAAATTACATGTACATGTTCACAGAAAATAAAACATCAGAAAATTATCTGGGATGGGAATTCGCCATCCCCTTGTGTTACTCTTTCGTAACCACAGTGATAATACGAAAGAGTTTGAGAAAGCCATTAAATTTGATAACTTGAATGGCATTTGATAAGTGTCGTCACACCACCCACGAGTGCAGTTATTGTGCAATGGTGCAACAAGAGTTACATGTTCAACATGGTATACAGTTAGCCAGTGACGTAATTCATACATTAAAAATAAACTTAAGTCGGTCATATAAACAAATATCACAAACGAGTGCAAAATTTCTTGTAACAAATTAATTAATCGTAACAATTCACAAATGTATTATTCGAAACGTGTATTTGATCTGTTTACGTGTTAAATCATTCAGTTTTGTATATTATGTTGTATATTTACAGTTTTGTGTATTTCTATTTGTATATATAGTTTGTTTCTTTCTGTTTTGTATATTTACATTGTATTGTTGTACACACACTTATGCGTGTATTCTCGTCAGGGGCCGTGGGTGGGGCGGGGAGGGGGGCAGCTGTGACACTTGACCAGTGGCACGGAGCCTAAAATAAAGATTGTGAAGTAGAAGTAAATCGGTGGCCTTTTTGAATGTGGTTAACTAGTTGCGAGGGTAGGATTAGAATCGGATTTTGTCAGTCCACTCTGGTCCACTTCTGTGGGAAAATTTGGTGAATTAAAAACTATAAGCCACCTGCCCGGCCCATCGCGCTAATTTCGGGCCTCCAAATTGGGCCCTGCATTTTCTACAACCGGCCCCGACAATTAAAATCAGTGGTCTGTTTTCATATTGCGCCTTCCCGTCTCCATTAGCTCTGTCGGAGCAGAACAGCAGGACGTTAAACTGCATATACATTTCATTGCGTCTCGGTAATATATAGATCTGTAGACTGAAGTATAAAGATTTCAGTTGATGATTGAAAGAAAATTAAATCAGGACCCACGTAGCTTTGAATAAAGTCTAATTGGATGTATTAAATTTACTACAATGATATGTATGTGTGTGACATAACTTTCTTTAACATCTCACTTAACAATGAAATGATATCGCAGACAGAATTGATATACTCTTTAAACAACGTTGTATTTATAAGCCAATAAATCTGCTGCCCGGGGATATGGTTAAATAGGATCAACCATTTACGGCTTAAACGGAGATGGACCCCCTGGATTAAAGAATGACCCAAGGTGTCTATATATTAGCCGGACAGGCGTTATAAATGGTGCCCCGATCGCACAGCACGCGTTAAAAACATATAAAATGATCATCACATTACACAATTGATAATCTTTAATCCGATAGGCAACATAGAAAGGAAGTACCTGACAATGAAGTATCAGATCGGGTTTACGAAGTTCAATTAACACATTGCTTTTTAAACAATAACACAGATTAAAGATTAGTACAATATATTATAACTTTTTCGGTGAAATGGGACCAAAGATATTGCGTCATCATGCGTCAACACTAATTAGAGAGAGAGAGAGAGAAATGGGGTTTAACGTCCACTCGACACAAACTAGGTCATGTCGGGACTAACATATGGTTTCAATTTTATTTCAACAATTCGCTTGTGCGTAGGGGTCTTTAGCAGTGGGAGGAGGAAACCCACCAGGTTGAGAAGGCGCCCCTATCTCCATGCCACATACGCTCACACCAGGGGTCGAAACCACAGCCGCAAGCCAGAGGTGACCGGCCAGCTAGAGGTCGAAGCGCGGCACCCTAGACCCCCCCCCCCCCCCGTCAACACTAATTAAGAGACCAGGGTATTGAGGTATGTGCACGTGACATGACTTAAATGAAGAAAATCTGAAGAAGGCTTGTTCCCAATTAAATAGGGGTCGTGCGTCCCTCGCTAGATCCGCCCTTGTCCTAATCAGTTTGGTTTTTACATTAAATTCAATAATCCCGTGTTGAATGACGAAATTGACAATTGATGATATTGACAACTTTATACGGCGTGGCGGGATGTGTAAGGGATAAAATTAATTTATCCATTTTTCTTTGAAGTTATCCACTCTGTACAAGATGTTTGCGCCCATGAGACAGAAAGTAAGCCAATTATAATAACTTCACAATAAACTAATTTTTACAAGAAATTTAATAATGATATCACAATAAATAAATGATTATTGGGTTAGTGTGGATGTTACAAAATAGCATCGGGTTAAAATATGCGATATTGACAATCCTACCCGTGTAATGCCAAAACATTTTGGCCAAAAGATCATAATTACATGTATTTATAGGACCTACAGCATTACGAAACCTTAAATTTCGACAGGAGTTAAAGATACATTATGGGAGATTAGATAAAGAGTTGACAGTTCTCACTGTAATAGTTAAAAACTAGATTATTATAGTGTAAAGGTAATTTGCTGAAGTTTTCAGTCAAATTGATCCACTATACGAGCCGAGAACTAAGCGGGTGAAATTTCCGCCTAGCCTCGACCATCATTACTAAAATCAGTAATATAACCAGCATAGTCGTCTCGATTATCCATTTTTTAAATTTTTACCAGAGTATATTCAGTTTTAATTATCTGTTTTTGAACAGTTGTTGCAAGAAGTCCCATGGTTTATTTTACTATTTCTGGAATGGCCTTTTCCTGTTTTTGCCATAAGTTATATTCATTTTTCAAATCACTTGTAAACATTTAGCGATAATATCCCTCATCAGGATTTGAAAATAAATACTGGATTTCAAGCTGATAGAATATGGACTTTAAACTCTTATCGACAGGATGCAGTGACAAAACAACTGTTTTGATGTGAATTGTTAAATATGTCAATATACGTATGATATATTAAACTTATGTCTAGATATAACTAACATCATATGTCTATTTCTCAACATTGATAGTAACCGTATACATGTTGCGCGTGACAGTCTTGTGCCAGACGTGAGCTTCCCACACGATGTAAAGAAGAGGTCTTGTTTTGAATACCCACAATCCCAATCAGAATCCCCATTTAAAACTAATTTGTCCTTCGATTATATTATACAAAGACCGCGTGGTCCCAAAATATGAAAGAAAGACTTCATACCTACATATATATATATTAAACTGTACTTTTTATTTATTTTACGCAGGTGCAAAGCCGCCTTCGACGCGACAAACCCGCCGACTTACATTTCCATACATCATTGTTCGCCCCGTTACCCCTGACATAAGAAGGCGATGAACAAAAGAAGTTCATGTCGTAGTAGGTTAGCGAATCATATCCCTTATATATATATAATACTCTTTATATTTGGGCACTTTTTGTAGGTAATTTTCATACAGGTGGCACACGTAAGGTAAAGGTCTAGCTGTTTCCCTTGTTAAAACCTACATCAGGTCTTAAAAATAACATGTTTTGTCTGGCGAATGTATAGACCTACGAAAGACACCTGTCTTGCGCACTTTATATACCCCGTCCTGTTTGATCACAAAACGGGTTCCCTCTTTACCTCATTAACGACCCATAATGTTTACTTCTTTCATATTACAAAGAATTTGATAATATAGATAAAACAGTATATAGACACAGCCCTCCATTTTGTGTAGCCCTTCTTAACATGCTATAAGATGAAGCAACAAACATTTGCTGACCGACGAAGGAATTTCCTATCCAGGTTTTATGAATTTAAAAAAGATGTTTTCTTTACGCACCCACGTGACCATAATATATTGTTTATTTCATTGAACACCGTCAACATGGTAGCCTATGTCAAGGGGTTAAAGATTGACAAATATACACGCAGGCCTATATATTGAATTATAAAATAATAATACGTTTATGACAGGAACTCATGTTTATGTCAAGAGCAATAGTAATCATCACAGCCATATCTTAATTCGCAAAAAAGAACATGGATTTATCATGTTTAACGGAGGTAGTTAGGGGAAGTGTAAAAAGAGGCCTAGCCAGAATAAAATCAAATAACGACTGAAGGAGTTTAAGACCAAACACAAGTACTCTGACTATTAAAACGTGTATAGCCTGGTAGGCTACAAATTTGAAGTCCACATTTGCTAGATACATTAAAACTAACAATTTTGAAATTTATTCCACACATTACCAACTTTTTACAAGTTATCAACTTACAGACCATACAAATCACAATTCTATGGAATACAATTACTGCTTATGACTGAGCTGTTTCGACTGGTGGTAGGCTACAAGTAGACTAGTATACGTTTACGTTATTTGTAGTGGGATATAGGCCTTATAGTCCCTAGCCCACATAGATCTTACACCCCAAACAACCAGTTCCAGTCATATCAGCTGAAGCAAGTTGCCGATGTTGAACATTGTAGTTCCTTTAAAAACCGCCTCTGTTTCTACAGGAACTAAACTTTCTGCAAGTCGTTTCAGTGGCCCCCGGTGTAAGCGCTCTCAAACGGACTTAAAACCCGTTTCCATGGAAACAATGACTGTAAAACGGAAGCTGCGTCAACATTTGAAGCGTCGACGAAGTCGACAATGATGTAATAAAAGAACTTAAGCAGTGGGGGGAAAACGGAAGACACGGAGAAATCCCACGAAGTTGGACAAGCAACCCTACTCCTTGTCACGTATAACCGGAGAATTGAAACCCTGCCAGTTGACTCAATGGCAGACCTTAGGATACAGCACAGAGGAGCCAATTCTCCCCCACTGCCCATTCCGAAAGGAACTATGTCTAGGATAGCTTTGGTATTACATGTAAAGATACCTTGGGCTAAAACATATTCAAATTAATTTATCTATCAAAATTTTGCCTCAAATGCCTCTCAAAACATTTTAATCGGAAAGTAAGTACTCCAATCTATTTTAAACTTTTAAACAACGTTTTTGCCACGTGCGATTTGAGTCAGGGAGAATCCACCTCGTCTAGTATTTGCATAAGTCGGTGTCCATTTACCATACATATCAAAACCAAAGTAAATTGCCCACTTTACTGGACGTTTGCTTCCTTCAGTAGGGTCGCCTGTCCAACCTCGTGGGTTTTCTCAGGGTCCTCCGGTTTCCTCCCACTGCTAAAGACCCCTACACGCAAGCGAATTATTGAAATAAAATTAAACCATATGTTAGGCCCGAAATGACCTAGTTTGTGTCGAGTGGACGTTACACCCCATTTCTCTCTCTCCCTTCAATATTTCGTCTTAGAACCTCTATGCCATTGGATTAGCGCCTAAGAAGCGTCCCTTACTCAGGTAGACCGACTGACTCGAACAATACTCTCATATTTTTGTCTTGTGCGCACCCTATTTGTGGGGGTTTTTTTTCAGGTAACCCAGTATTTTTTCTAAGACTGGATGTCTTTACGTTCCATATATACCAAAATTGCCATACTTTTTTGGAAATAACCACCCAATTTATTGTAAATGCATCCCTTGCGATGTATCTTTTAGAACCTTAGCTCGTTTATATTTTTGGGTGAATAAAAAGTTAATTATTGCGATTTGACCTTAATTTGCTTACTTAAATCCAACAGGTAGCCTACACCGTCACTGTGCAATCATGGACCTCGTATGCTTATACAGGCACACCGCCCAGCATGTATTATTGCTTGTGCGGATTACAATTAGTACCTGTAAAATACGTAGTAGCGTGTTGCCACGTTTACCTCACACACAAGGTTGTCTAACTGTATCGAGATGATATGAATGGATATCTGAGTCACGTTTTCTAACGCGCCAAAACTTGTCACGCAACCTGTGATTGGCTAATCTATATCTGCATATATTATACAATCCCAGGCGATATTACCGGACTACTTTACTCTCGGATATTGTTTCTGGCTCTTAGCCAAATAAATGTCAATCGGTTGGTTTCCTCAAATAGGTTTACACTGATTATTCTCGGTTATCATAATTTCAATAGATTGAGCAACTATTCTTACACAACTGTACGAAACTAGATTACAATTAATTTATTTATTTAATCTCGACTTCTATATACATGTAGGCACATGGTTGGCATAAAATGATCACTTGAAGGTCAACGACTTACTGCGACCAGAGACATAAATAGAATAGATTTTGTCTTACAAAATTGATTACCTTTACACAGAGTTGTGCAATAGATGCGAGCTGTGGTTTTAATTCCGGCATGCGGAGTTAGGATTCGATCGATATTTTAACGTTACCGTAGACTATGCCAATAGGAAATTCTCTTAAATTTTAGCGAGGACGAAAATAACACCGTTTATGCCTGCCGAAAAAAATCTAACAATGATTCAGACTTTGTGATGTAAGAGTGAGTCGATCTAATTTTAGAGTCGCAGAATTTCTGGAACTGTGCGTCACAGTAAATCAATTTGGAATTATTCATAGTCTCTTGCATATACAATTTATTAATGGTTTACACCCCATCCCACCCCCCCACCACCACCACCAGAAGCACACCCAAACACACACCTCTCGTACAGTAAATGCAACTTTAGTGATAAATTTGGGATCACAAAACATAAGTCCACGGTCCATTTTTTGTATACAATTGGACGATAGATAATGAATTTCCGTTCTTAAGTAATAATGTACAGTATACTTTTGTTCATTTGTTTTGGGGGTTTCATATTGTGCTTCGGTGGCCAGCATTGTAGTAAACGTCTGGTTTGCTTGTCAATGGACAGTAACACTCCCTGTTTAGACCGGCTTATCAATGACTGTACACTCCTTATTGTAAAAGTACCCTGCTCGACAAACCACGGAGCCAAAGATTGTTTAAGTCAACAGAGAGATGGTATTGAATATTAAATGGGGTTAACAGAAAGATTATAAGTATCGTAAGAAATATTAGACCAAATTCGGGGTGCGTGTGTACACATGACCGTGGTTGAATATAGCGATACTTATACAGAGTTCATGCAATATATCAACTCTTATCTCGTCACACGCACCTAGCTACCTGGTCATGTTTGAACCTCGACCTCCAACCCTTCTAAATAAAGGCTAATTTTTGAAATACAACCGATATTTGGTTATCTTGAAGGCTTGAAACCGATCCAGCGTGATTGTAATAGCTAGATTATTTCTCTATCAACATCAAAAGATTTGATTATTAAAGTATAAGATTATAATAGTTGGTTATCATCACCCGTTCAAGCGATAATTTCATATTTTCTAAGAAAAGCAAAACATAGTTATTTCTTTGTCTTTTGCTCAATAGGTTGTCATTTCACTATTATACGATCATAGGAATTATTTCCCAGTCTTATACATTACTAACACCGGAAATAATAACACAATTATCTCCCTTGTTTTCCATTCCCCATTTCTCAACTGGCAATAGTGAATTATATAGGATTATTCTATAACAAGATAAGACTGTTTATAGATACCATCTATTTTAAGGCTTTATTTTAATACATTTTAAAAATATAACTTAAAAATATGAAATTGCAACTTTAAACATGTAAATACTCCTCTATTCAAAATACGTAACCTTTTCTAGGAAAACCTCTGCATTTGTGTTTCCAAGAAATAATTAATTTCGGATTGATCTTGAATAATCTGGCTCTTATTGTCATGTTCCTCTCTTACCCCCAGAGCATTCTTTTGTGATTATATATGCTCTTCAAATAGTTTAACTTCTACTTAGAGACTGGAGCGGAATCAACAAAATTTCGGGAATACATTTATATCAGGGCCTTTCTGTGTTAGTCAAGTTGGTCCCACAACGAAGTTGCATTTGTTGTCGACGATGTTTTTGAAGCACTTTCTATTTCTTCGAAGTATATGTTATTATGACAATGTGATGAGAATATATGCTATTGCTGTAGTACAGTAGTAGTCTGGCCGACTTGAACTTTTAATCTGTGTCATTCAATACGAAACTTGAATATTAGAATGTAAATCATTATTACGTCATCAGTAAATAACCTGTTGTAAAATCAGTGTATAGGTTTACTATTATTATTGTGTACTATACTTACTATAGTATACTTATCACTTCTTACTACAACCATTCATTCATATTATCGGTTACTATGTAACATTTTCAAGGTAAAGGAGTGTCGAAATAAATAGTAGACCCACACCTGTAACCAGTTGTCGTTTTAGGGGATTTATTGTAAAAATCGGTTCATATATGAGGGATATGAATTGTTTATTTTAACTAGGCAGCAGTGTTGGGTGTCGCTCGCGTTGCAGGGTACAAGTTCGTTTACCTTTACACTAGAGGTTTTAACTTTCATTGTGGGATATGTGTCTCGTGGCGATTCCACACCGACGTTACACGATTTCACTGAGTTCGTCCATTAGATTTTTGAGACAATTATTGTAGCACACCCCTACCACCCCGACAAAGTGAGTTTTGCCCCCCTCCCTGAAAATGTTGCCTAATTTTTGTAATAGATAGCAGACGTGGATCACCACGGGGCCCTGTCTTGTTAATATACGTTGTTCAGAGTTCGATAAACTTTAACAACGATGTTATGGGCTTTGAAATTCCGTGAAACAGGCCCGGATATTTATAATATTTAGTAAGTACTATAGAAGTTCACAAAATTATATCCTGGTATTACCTGGTTATACACAACTTGTTGAAAGAAAATATGTCAATTGCAAAAATTGTGATAAAGTCAAACAACATTGAATATATACATATACAGGCAGATGAATGAATGGATGTATACGATGTAATACTTCCCTGTATAGTGCATGTTGTAATGCATAGAGCACGGGGTCAGCGCGTTGACGTCGTAGAATTAGTACAATGTTCACGTCAATAGCAACTATATATTTAACCAAGGACACACCGCACCCGTTTTCTCCGCAGCATTTTTGCGCAATTTAGTGGTAATTATTTTCATTTATTAGCTGTTTCCGTCTGTCTCATTTGTTTTTAAAAGACATGCTAAATAATATATAACAGCATCCAACGTTTAATATCTATCTGCATAAATTTACCCACTTAAAGGCCCTATTTTTGATATGTTAACAATACAATACATATAGGCCTATTTGAATTATTCTGAAAGGATTTATGCCACAGGAATACACGTTTGTTGATAAATAAAAAAGTAAAAATATATATTAATAGAAGTGTGAGCTTCCCTGGCATAATTAACTTTTTCAGCAATCATTTTATGTCGATGAAATGAATTCCATAACAGTAGACCTAAGTAGCCTATATAAAACAACATTATAGGCCTAACTGTAGTCCTATTTCTTAAAAACTTTCATCAGATTCAGATTCAAAATTTTGTTTGATTGCACCAGGTTGTCATAATTTAAAAATGTCGGAACACGATGGTTAGTTGTCGGATATTCGAACTGAGCCAGGCTTACAACTCAAACAACTACTTGTTGGCAGTGAGTTGATGCCAATTGTCCTTGTTCAAGTTTCTGAACCGCCTTTCCGTTTCATCTGAACAAGTTTATCTACTCTGAACTGCACAGCATTTACAAGAAATTGTGGGTTCGTCTTATCGACAGATGACAGGATGACAACAGCATTATATCTACATTAAAGATACATTATGATATATTATATAATGAGTTGGCAGTTCTCACTATAATAGTTAAAAACTAGATAATGTAAAGGCAATTTACTGAAAATTTCAGTCAAATTGATCCACCTGGATCATCATTACTGAAGTTGGTACGATAAAAAGCATAGTCTCGATTATCCATTTAATAATTAAATCGAGAAGGAAAGTTATGCAGTAAATCGGATCATAATCCACAAAAAATCGCAGGATAGCGATGCGATCGAGAGCTGATCTATGTTAATTAATGGATATGTTAATTAATGTCTAATTAGTAATTTAGAAAACATTTCAGGCCTAAAGAAAGACCTACAATGGACAGATTTAGCTCTGGTATAATGTATGTTTAAACCTGAGCGTATAAAAATAATACAAGGGAATAATAGTTATATCAACAATAATATATATATGATATTTACATAGCACATCCCACCCACATATGACACGTGTTATCACATGGAGTGCGAAAGCGTCCTTAATTTAAAGGGCACATTAAATTTTATCCCGTTGAACTACATTAAAGTAGTCATTAATTGCAGGGGCGGATCTAGGAATTTTGAAAAGGGGGGGGGGAGGGGAACTACATTAAAGTAGTCATTAATTGCAGGGGCGGATCTAGGAATTTTGAAAAGGGGGGGGGGCGCCGCAAAATGAGGGCACTGACCGCGGAGACGGGGCACGCCGCAGAGAGAGGGGGGGGGGGGGTCCCCCAAGAAAATCACCCGTCATTTCCATGCATCTGTAGCCATTCCAAGAGTTATTTGGCTGAGATTTTCGTCTAAGTAAACGTTCGGAACGGACATATTTGGGTCTGAGAAAAGGCACTTTAAACAGTAAAAAAGGGCACTGTCGAAAATTAGGGGGGGGGCGCCACTCGCGCCCCCATTGGATCCGCCTCTGAATTGGAGACGATCCTTTTTATTACATTCCTGAATAGTGTGACCTTGATTAAAGGACACAGTTATATTAAGGATGTTTGTTTTCTGTCAACTTAGTTGTCTGATTATTTTTATGTAATTCAAATTCGTACCATCCTATTATTCAACCATCATCAACTGAACTGGGTTATCTAACGAGTATAGAATCCGGGATCAGTGTTGCTGAACTGAACGAGAAAAGATTGTATGGTGTTCTATTTCGGCCACGTCGTGCGTCGCGCGACGCAAACTTCGCGTCGCGCGTCGCCTTTTTCAAACTTCGCGTCGCGCGTCGCCTTTTTGAATGTTAAGCTATAGAGAGGAAAAAGCGACGCGAAGTACGTCGCCCTTAAAAAGGCGACGCGTCGCGCGTCGCGTCGCCCTTCGCGTGGCGTCGCGCGTCGCCTTTTCTAAGGTGATGAAATGCGCATGTACCAGGAGAATTCATTTGCAGTTGCAGTTTATTTGCCGTTTAGTATTTTATCTTCAATACAATAATTTATTTTGGACACAAGGAACTGCCATTACTATACTTTTTGCATTTCTATAAAACCCAGATTATGTGTTATATTTTAAATCTCTATTCTAAACTAAAAATTTTAAACTCTACTGCGAAAGAGTGGCCTCGTGTCGTCTACTGTGAAAGAGTGACCTGTTCTCTGCAGATACAGTAATAGTACACTATAGTTAAACACGTGGTGACTGGGTACTGATAACGATGTGGGTGTGGTTTCCGTTATTTACATCAGTATCTGTTGTTTTATAGGTTCCCAAGACAGAATTAATACGAGAATTGTTTTATTGTAGATATTTCACGGCGAATATATTAGCTACCCCAAAGAAATCTGGTTAAGATCGAGTTTGAAAAAATGCAAGATTAGGTTCACTTCTGCACAAGTTAGCATATAGTCACACAGGCAGCTATTAGCAGGGCCGTCACAAGCCTATGTGGCGCCCCAGGGCAAACGTTTCAATGACACCCCCCACCCAGCCATTGCATACTGTAACTGCTTAGTTCGATGTCTTCGCTCAGTTGAATTATGATGATCAAAAATTTTTTAAAATATCATCTTTCATACTTTTAACACCTTGTCTAAATAACTATATATTAAATTCATTAAATTTTTTATATCTATTTTCCCGTCAACTCTCTGTTTGATCGATAAACACTATAATATGTCTTGGAAAAATCATAATTCTACCCTCTACTTGATGTTATCTCAGAGTCTGAGATCAGACTCCAAGGTGAGCAATTAGTTAATTCCCCCCACCCCGCCTCCTCCAAGCTGAGTCGACCCCGGGCGTTAGCCCCTCTCAGTAACTACCCCCCCCCCCTACCCGCTAATATATTGGTCTTCGGGTATTTCATATTAATTCTGTCTGTATAAATGTCAAGGAATGTTCATACTATAAGTAATACAACACTAGAACCTATAAAACAACTGATGTAAATAACGGAAACCATACCCACATCGTTATCAGTACCTTGTCATCGTTTGTTTAACTGTAATAGTGTACTATCTGCAGACAGCACGAGGTCATTCATTCACACCAGAATTTATGTTTAGAGCAGATATTTAAAATATAACATATAATCTCGGTATTATGGAAATATATTGTTATAGGATACCAATGGCAGTTTTTTGTGTCCAAAATAAATTACTGTATATATGATGAAATACCAAACGGCAAATAAACTGCAAATGAATTCTCCTGGTACATGCGCATTTCATCACTTTAGAAAAGGCGACGCGCGACGCGAGCGAAGGGCGACGCGACGCACGACGCGTCGCCTTTTTTAGGGCGACGTACGTCGCGTCGCTTTTTTCTCCGTATAGCTTAACATTGAAAAATGCGACGCGCGACGCGAAGTTTGAAAAAGGCGACGCGCGACGTGAAGTTTGCGTCGCGCGTCGCGCGTCGCCTTTTTTCAAAGGCGACGCGCGACGCACGACGTGGCCGAAATAGAACACCATAAGATTGTATAGTAAAAACATAACTATAGACTCTGTGGTTATTCCGGGTCAGATGGATCATATAAGAGACGGTTACACGGTTGTGTTTTTACTTGAAGTACTATAGTTGTTGAGATTGATATGCTGCTTGCGCTATAACGGAAGTTGGAGATGTCGACAGCTAGTGAACTACTTATATAGTTTGTGTCGGTTTATTAATTACTAATTTTATTGGCTGTAATGAATTATAATATTCCTTGTTCCGGGATTGAAATGGTCCTATTAAAATTTAAGACATTAATTCTGAAATATAACGCTGTGTTAGAGAATTAGCTACAATTAGAAAAATACGTTTAATTTGACTATGCATGGTGTGTTTACATTTGATTGTTATCGGAAATTAAAACCAAATCTATACCAAGCAATCACCAAGTTATTGAAGTTCGAAATTTCTATCCTGCGGGTCCTGGTTTCAGGGTATATGTCATGACCGCTCGAAAATATAATGCCTATATAATTCTTAAGACATTTTTAAAGCAGTTCTATACAAATATTGCGGTGTCGGTTGGAGGTCAGCAGAATATTAAACCTCATTGCATTCACTCATTCAAAGAGTAATAATCTGGTATTCTCTGGCAAAACCGCGGAACCATGAACCATGCACACCATTCCCTACAGACCCGCCTTGCTTGATTGCATTATCATTACAGACCTGTGCTCCTGTCACCATGGATTCGATTAAATATAGTGTGTGACAAGCAGTTTCTCTCGGTTCTCCATTCCCATCAATTATTTAGACATGTATGAAATAGTAAAAAAAAAGATTACTGAATATTAGCACCCACCCCCATTCCCCTCACCACTATATTCCGAAGCCTATACCCCAATGCACAACTTCCTAAAATAGAAAAAAAGGTCTGAAACTGTATTCATTTGGGGGGTTTTAAAAGTAGAATCTGAAACAGATTTCCGGGAAATAGTTTGAATATTATTGTATGATTAGCCTATGCATGCCGGTAACACATATACATTGGCCATTTGGTTAGCAATCACATATACAAACACATTATGGGCAATAAAATATCATACCAGAAATATTTTATGAGTAATTCATAAAAATGTTGTAAAAAGGGCAATGATCTAGACAGGATATATACACTGGATATAGTAGACCTCTGTCAATTAATCAGACTATTAACTCGTTCCTTGGGGCAAGGCAAGAAAGTGACAGAGTAAACCTGTTGTCCGATAATTCACGGATCAATGCCTTTTATATGTGTCTGAATATCGAACTTATAATATAGACTACTATTTATTGCTATATATCACCAAAAACACTGGTGATTATAATTTTATCGAATAAATCGGGAATTTGTGTAAACAAATTTTGTTGATGTATTACCAATGCGGATTTCTTTGCCTACAGTGACCAACTGTCATGGGACTATACCAGTAGATTTAATTCAATTCTCAACAATGGAATGGGCTTTAATTTCTCGTCAACACAATACCCGGTCATTTTGAGCCAAACATATAGTAAATTATAGAGTGTCTAAAATGGAATTTCTAAAATGTCACAGGTTATTTTACGTGCACGGCAATACATGTATGTACACGGATGGACCTTGGTTTTTCACTCCACTCGAAGTTTCTTTTCGGCCCATAACTGCAATCAAAAACCGGGATAAGGGTCATCAAATAACAATTTGTCGATTATATGACCTTTTGCCTTTCTATAAACTTCTTGAATAATTCATGAGTTGAGTAAACGTAAACATTATCCGATCTTACAATAAGGGTTATTCGATTATAATTTTAATTTTATTGAAACTAAATACTTTACGGCTCTTCTGTTATTGCTGTAACAGAGATAACTTGCTCATTCAAGCGCGGATCCAGGGGTCTTTTGCGGTGTGGGGACGGTAAAAAAAAGAGGAGGGAGGGGGCATGATATCAAGCAAAGCCTAGAATGGTGGAGGCGAAAGCTGCGGAAAATGATTAACAGGTTTTAAAAAAAAAATTCTTATTGTTTGGTCTAGATAGTCTTATTTAAACACGGGTTTAAAAGAAAACGGTTACTTTCGGGGAGGAGGGCGCTTATCTAGGCTTATTCATTTTGAATTACAATATAACTTGCACTTTAATCCCTCTATATTTACATAGTGGCGAGTGTGTATTCGATATCTTTAAAAATGTCATATCATACCTCAGTCTAAAATCATTTATCGGGTTTATTTTTGTCTTTTATTGATCCTCCATATTAAGAGAGTCATTATGTCCATCAATATAAGTCACTGAGCCATGGTGGCCATGAACAAACCTATCCATGTAGACCTTAAAGCAGTCGAGTTCGCAACCCAATATTGTTCGATATTGCAAATACGACTTATTGGTCAATTCAAATCAACATTGGTGTTTTTATCTCACCCTAAAAATTTGGACCTTTGATATCCGATATTTAAAAAAGAATGGACAATTTTTAAAATTGGCACAGGAATCGTGTGCCAGAATGCTTTTAAGCGCAAGTTGTATGAAGCGCATCGATGATCGAGGCTTAACATATTCTATGTAGGAGAATACCAGTGTAGACTGGAATAACTAGACGCCAAAGACTGACATTCAATTCAGAAATTACTGCAGTTAAACAGAAATGATTGAATGTAAATCTGTTTATATACATTCCTGTTACATTAATATATTGTTACGACCCATTTGTGTCCATTTCTAGGTGTCAAAGAATAGAGATTTAGCCCCTTTAAACCTACAAACACACAAAAAGAGCAGCACGACATTTTGAAAATCCAATATCATATAACACGCTTAAGTTCTCACTTACGTAGACCGCTAGACAGTTACTATTAGCTTTACGCTTGATACTAAAAATAGACGGGAATTTGTGTCAGTGGGTAACAAGGTCAGTTGAATAAACTGTGAGAGTGAAAGATAATCATGGGTTATTCTCCTGGCATTATGTCACGGTTTGTGTTCAATAGTTATGCAGCATTAACAACCACTTTTCTTGCCAATCTTGGAATACTAATGAAATTTGTTGGATTTTTCAAATCTCGTTATAAATGTACATTGACAGGAAAGCTACCGCGGGTGACAAGTTCAAAGGGCCTTAGACAAAACACAGCTTCAAATAATATATTAAAATGAAGAAACACTGAAATGTTTCATTTTGCGTAAATAAATTTAGCAAAAATTACCTTGGAACGTACGGAATTGAAAAGATTCTAGGGGAAGTGTGTCCCTTGGTCAGAACTCGGCAAATGCGCCCCCTCCCCCTCCACCTCCAAAAGTGCATTGTGATATACGACCAAATTTAGACGATTTGTAACAGGGCCAACGCATTCCTCAGTGAAAGGTTATTGCGTCTACTATTATATAGAAGTATAAATTCCTCCCGCGTGTGAATAATCCCTCTATGACGTAGCCAGTATGTAATGCAGTAATTCCCATGAATCGGATTTCACTATGTTGACTGACTGCATTCAAATATAGAGCTGAATAAGACGTGTTTCAGCTATTGCTTGTCATTTCTAATTTCAATCTTCATTCGACTGGGGGATAGGTTTGGGTCAAACTTTGCAAATGGGCTTGGGCAGGGGTCGGGATACGTGCACCCCAGGATAATAATGATCGGGGGTGGGGGGTAGCTAAATGGGCGGCAAGATATGGACCGCTTGGAGAAATCAGAAGTACAATTATGGTAAATAATGTTTCAGCCTATCTTAACATCTGGTTTTTTTCTGAAGTCGTAATAATATTTGGCATGAGAAATGGTAAGTTGAAAACTGAAAAAGAAGGAAAAAACAACACAGGTGAAAAAGGTTGGTGTGGATTTTTTAATATATCATTCTGCGTAAAGTGCACTAATACACCGATTAGCCTGGAGGTGAAAGAGCTATTTCTTCATTCGCAGAACCTTTTCGATTTAAATTGTTACATAATTATTATTCAAACATCAACACAGATATTGTCCGGTGGTACCAAAAAGTCTGGAATAAATTTAAGAAATATCTACATCTTGATTCAAGAATTGGCCACTTGTAAACCGAGTTTATATAATGGGAACTTTAAGCGTCAATCAGTATGGAACAAATGTATTAGATTAGCTGTAGAATGTTATGTGTAAATTTTTGCATGTTATCCTGTATATCTAACGCATGTTTTGTGTGTAAATTATTTAGTGTTGTCTAATAAAGCTATATTTGTTACAATCAATGCAGTTTTCTGCTTTAAGTCATGCAGACACTTTATAGAACTAACTTTATACTTTACATGATCTATCTATAGCCTAGACACATAGTGTGTGCCATGAAGTGATAAAACAGGTTGATAACTCACAATGAAAACTATATTTGTTTGTATTTCTTTGTAAATATCATAATGTAAATTCATAATGTAAATTACAAACATAAATGCATTATGTAAGGGCTATGTTTTTGGCTTCAAATGGAGCAGATGTAAACGGACTAAAATGCCATCGGCTTTTAATGAATTAATTTAAAAATGAAGAAGCGAGTCTAGATTAGCAAGAAACGTTGCTATGTGATTATAATAAACAATCTATGTCAAAACTTTAAACAGTGATAATATCGCTCAAAATAAAGTAATTTGAATGAAATTTTCAATATATTAATTTCGAATTAATTATTTTCGAACTATTATAGCAAGAACGGACATCTCTTTATCTGAATCTTTCATAATGCGTCTTTAACTTTTCATTTCATTTGCTGGATAGATCAACTTCATAGTGTGGAAACGAAGTGCACATCATTAGCCTGAGTGGTGTAGAACAGTAAGTAGGGCGTCTTTTCATTTTACAACTTCATAGTTAAAACATATCAAATTTGATTATCGGGTTGACAATATTTTAAAGTTTCGCGTTCTATCCGGCCCCGTTAAATAGGACATTGATCATAATGGTTTAGACACTTCGAGTTTCCAAAACAAGCAATTTCCGTGTGCACGATCACCCTTATAATCAATTCCAATTGGATTTATCAAATTTGAAACATCTTCCTGGATGCATATATTTGAAGGTTGGTGTGATGAAGCTGAAAACTGACCAATGTGCGATATCTTATAGATTCAATCCAACTTTCAGTACACATTGTCAGGTTTGGTGCCGAAGGAGCGGAAGGAAAATGGACCCAGAAAGAAAGTGAATGTTTTAATCTTAAAATATACTGGTAGACCTAATCCTAACCCTAGCTTTCACGTGTCGATACAGAAATGTAAAATATAGCAGCACCATAAATAATCAACAGTAAAGACAAGTGAAAAGGCTATCTGCTATTTAAAAGGAGTTTTCTTTATATTGTGTGAAGTAAACTTTCTCGCCTTCAATCTTATCTCTTCGTCAAAAAAACAACAGCTCTTCCTATCAAACACGGTGTCAACACAGAAAAGGCCGTTAATGTCAAAAAAAGTTTCAAAGCTTGTTGGTTTTAGTTTGTACTCCAAACAATAAAGAACGCCATCATCGTTGTTCCGTGACGATGAACACATTCCGTTGTAGTTCGAAGTATTAACCATGGCCCCCGGGCAACAAGTTTGATTGAATTACCGTTCCTTTGCTATACATATTATAAACTTTATGACATTTTTGGAACGACCTGTTATAATATACATGTTTTTTATTTGTCTTTTTTAAATGACCGATCACACATGTGAGGTCGTATGTTTTTGATGTTATAAGAGATCAACAGAAACATGATATGAACGAAATCTTTTTGGCCCTTTCTGTGGTTTATTTATATACTGGCTGTCTATTTTTTTCGTGAGCAAATTGTGTGCATTGCATGTAGATGTAGAACTTGTCATCAACGCCTCACCACGCACATACACACAGCCTCTCTTTCCTACGCGGTCCTGTGGCACTGGGTCAATAAAAAAGCAGGCGACCCCAGACTCAATCACAGTCCCCACCGACTAGGTTCTTTGAGATCTCCCGCCTTGTGTACAGTTGGAAATCGAAATACTGGTGTCAGGGCAAAATTTTCAACGCATAACACTGCATGGAGTTTGTTCGTCATTTGCCAATGTTGGTGCAAACTAATAATGTAGGACATTAAACTTCATTTCATTTCATTTCCCCAGTACCACCATTTGCACAATAATCAAGAATGTGTCTTCGGAAAGAGGGTTTAAGAAATGAAAAGAGATTTCAATAGCACTTTTGGAATCTATACATATCAGGAAATTGGTGCGTGTCACTTCCGGTACAAAGAAAATGGCAGGCTTGGCACCACTGCACAAAACCGTTATAGGTTTCTAATTTGCGAAAACCTTTCCGGTATCCACAACAAATTTAGTCAGCACATGCCAGATTTTCTCTACACGTTTTATATTCGCCACCCAACCGGAATCTTGTTCTATTATGACTATGATAATAGCCATAGCCTATAAACTTGTCTGTTAATAGTAATTTTTCAAATATAGTTTAATTTGCTGGCATCGTATATAGTTGAGTTCTATAATAGTGAACAATTACGAAGCAGCTGTTTTATTTTATTTCGAAATAAAAAACGTATGCTGGTGGTGGAAGGATGGGTCACTCACATTGCTTCACCAGCAGCTGTATTATATCTGTCAAAAACATTAACATGTATTATTATTAGAGTTTGTTATAGATGGAAGGAGGAGGATCTGCATTACGTCATACCGGTTTCAAACTAATACATCTTTGCTTGATTGTGACAGCGAACCATAAAACGTCATGGTCAACTGGTTCGGTCACGGTAATATTTAATAAACGATCCTGCTGAGATCAGAATAGTCTGCGATATCACTTTTTGTGGAAGTGGACGTTAAAACACCCAGACTACTACTATTGAGATCAGAATTCAGTAAGTCTTTAATTGACAGACATTCGTTAAGGGGAGTTTCTACAGTGATGGGATATGATCAATGTATTTATTATGGTTTGGTAAAGTTTATGACAACCCTATCACGAGCATGGTAATTGTGACACCCACAGTTCTCAGTGGGTGCTTAAAATAGTTTCTATAAAAGCTAACATCGAACAAAAACCTGGTGCCTTGTTTGAAGAGTCAAGTTTGCAGACACAATAACTTTGCAATCATACGATATCCCATTAGTAAAATCTATCGAGTGGCAAAAATAACCCAAGCATTGAAATAAGACGCACGCACGCGATGTGTCACAGATGTAGAAAGGTCCACACCAGCAGACGACCTTTTACATCGCAAAAGCCTGGCATTTTTAATGCGAGATTATAGCGTTCATTCACCTATCTATTTCCATAAAGGTCTTTCAAAGGAATTTCATGTAAAATTAAATACAAACAGGAAGAAAGCGATGAAGACAAAGCTTAGAATACAGATGGTGCAGTATATTTAATAATTGAAATCCGGATAGTAACATACCCCAGAATCGGCAACAGGCCGACCTTTCTCAATGAAATTTGATAGAAGTGAGCAATTTGTTATCAAGTAATAGCGGTACTATTATACTATAAAATACCTTTTATACAGATAAAACAAAGGGTTTAATTACCAGCACGTGTTTATATTATAAAACTATATATATATGAATTGTGACAAAGCCCTCAAATTTATACCCGTGTAGCATTTTCCATTCAATATAATTCGAATACATAAAAAATCTCCCACGAGTCATTTTTCTGCGTTTTTTTATTTTATCAAACAAAGAGTGTTGATATTTTTTGATATCAAAAAAGACGAGTTGGAGATTTTATTTATCACCCAATCCTTTCTTACATACACAAATAAATAACAACGTCTTGCCAAAGACGAATTTTTATATGAGCAGGCAGCTTTAAGCTGTTTTTTAAACATGTCACGTGGTCAGCCAGCACGTGACTCCCTTCTTGGAAAAAACTTCGAAGCGTGTGATGGTTTGTTTTTTCTCGGCATTAATTTTGCATATATTCTCTTATTAAGTTTAGTTGGTTGTCTGTTTGTTTAGTGGCTGTCTGTTTGTTTAGTGGCACCTGTGGTTTTGTAGCTCGGTTAAAAAGAATATTGGCCGCATATCCTGGTTGAGGTTGGTGGAACGTAAAAAATTGTCAATTTTTCCCCTTTTCCTTCACGGCGTCTGCCCACGGGAAAAAATGGCTACCTGCTCCGCCATGAACAGGTCTTTTAGACCGGCGGGGTGTAATTTCCAGGTTTTTGTTTTAGGACATTCGTTTATCACGAGGCTGTCGCAATATTTAGGAGAAAATAACCTTCAAAATTTTAACTTTTCCACAGACCGCGTTTATACGGTTGGACAACCAGGGGCCACTATAGACAAATTGACCAAATCCCTTCCCCAGATATTGGGAGAGTTTTCACCACCCTATAATTGCGTTGTATTGCAAATAGCGGGAAACGATTTGAGCCTGCCCCATATCACACCACTTGATGTTTATCAAAGGCTGTTGACGCTAATTTCTATTTTGAACAATGTTTACAAGGTTGAAGTAATAGGGGTCTGTGAAACATTCCACAGAGCTCTTACTAGACCACAGGATGTTCCGGTAGATGTTTACAACGCAAGAGTTATTGAATATAATTCTTACATATCTAATATTGAGGTAGATTGTCCAGGGACATTTTACTGGAGCCACAAAGCTCACATTTGGGATGTATATCAACTGCTTCGTCCAGATGGGGTTCATTTAGACAATAATAAACCATTTTACAAATCTTTAAGGGGCTGTATACTACAAGCTATTCGTCTTTGTAAGCCTGTAGACCGTTCATGAGGACTACTATTCGTATTAGGTAGTTGCTATTATTTAAAGAATAATTATACTGTGGTGCATAATGTGTGTTATGTATTTACAATAATCAACACATGCAACATCTAGAAATCACACGCACGTGTAGCATTGATAACGGTTATGTTATGACATGCCCTGTTAAAGATATAATGAGTGACAAGTTAAAGAACTGACAGTTAAAGTTGATGTAAAGAGATTTGCTCCAAAATTTCAGCCAAATTAATTCACTCTGAACAGAAAATTTAGCAATTTAATGTTGGGGGGTGGGCCTGGCCTCGTTCACCATTACTTAAGTAGATACCGTAGGAATCAGTCTTGATTATCCATTTCTAGTGAATAGCGGGGGCTATGGCGATAACGTCGAGAGTTGATTATGGATTGGGTATTTCAATAATTTAGATAACATTTAAGGCCTAAAGAAATACCTGCAATAGGCAGATTTAGTTCTTACATAATGTAGTTTTTCATTAATAACTACACGTGTATATTGGTTGTCAAATGCATGTATCATTTTATAACTGGATAGCATCGGTTATGCTGTGAATAACATGAAAGCATCGGTTATGCTGTAAATACTCATGAAAACACCGGTTATGCTGTAAATACTCAGTTATGCTGTGAATAACGTGAAAGCATTGGTTATGCTGTATATAACATGAAAGCATCAGCTATGCTGTGAATAACATGGAAGCATCGGTTATGCTGTGAATATGAGGAGGGCATCGGTTATTATGTGAATAACATGAAAGCATCAGTTATTATGTGAATAACATGAAAGCATCGGTTATGCTGTGAATAACATGAACGCATCGGTGATGCTGTGAGTGTTGTAGCATTGGTTATGCTGTGAATAACATGAAAGCATCTGTTATGCTGTGAATAACATGAAAGCATCTGTAATGCTGTGAATAACATGAAAGCATCGGTTATGCTGTGAATAGCAGGAAGGCATCGGTAATGCTTTGAATTTTATAGCATTGGTTATGCTGTGAATAACAGGAAGCATCGGTTATTATGTGAATAGCATGAAAGCATTGGTTATGCTGTGAATAACATGAAAGCATCGGTTATGCTGTGAATTTTGTAGCATTGGTAATGCTGTATATAACATGAAAGCATTGGTTATGCTGTGAATAACATGAAAGCATCGGTTATGCTGTGAATAACATGAAAGCATCGGTTATGCTGTGAATAGCAGGAAGGCATCGGTTATGCTTTGAATTTATAGCATTGGTTATGCTGTGAATAACAGGAAAGCATCGGTTATTATGAAAGAATCTGTTATACTGTGAATATATTATGTGAATATATTATGAAAGCATCGGTGGGGTTATAATATTTTACGAAGGCCTCGGTTATGCTGTGAATAAACTTGGAATCATCGGTAATGCTTTGAATTATATGATTGAAGGCATGCGAATTGGTCGTGAAGCCGTCAATAATATAGGCCTATACCTGGCGGTTTCCCAGATTACTAACTGTTATATTTGTTGCAGCTTAAAATGTCTAATACATTTGATGACTCCGACATGGACGTGATAAACACTGAGGGTCAACTAGAAGAAAATCTAACCACCTCCAAAGATGATCCAAATATTGTTGTTTCGGTCCAGGAATCAAGCGGCAATAATACAGCTTTAGAGCCGGGCAGACCCTCCAGGCCAAAGCGTAAAGCAGCCCTGGCCAACAGTACGGTAAAAAGAATTTGTGCAGATCTGTCAGCGGCGAAGGCAACAACTCCCGGCTTTTCAACAGACCATTTACCTGGTAAAACAGTTAAAGGGAAATCTCGATCTTCTCGAACACACAAAGCAGCTAGATCTGTCCTTACTGATGGTTCTATACATGACACACCAGCTACAGCCTTTCCATCTACCTCGACGCCAACATCTAATATAGAGGACCTCATCCAGGAAGCTTACGACAGGGGTAGAAGGGAAGCTACGGTGAACAATATTAACAGTAATGATTCGTCGGCTACTGATATGATTGGTAGGTGTTTGCCTTCCAATTCTAATTGTTCTGCTGTAGAAATTGTAAATAATTTGGTATCCGACACTCCTGAGCACGGTACTGAAAACCTTGCCTTCATGTCTTCCTCGGTTCCACTTCAAGACATGGTTCCTAGGCACTTAAAGCAAAAAATTTGGTCCAACCAGTTTGTTGACTTGAATAGTCTTTGCGTTAATGACTCACAAAATTCTTTTGATCTCCAAGTGAGCACAAATGATGATGGCCACCCTACCCTGCATTGGGCTGAAAGGTCAAAAAGCAAGGTCCTCACGATTAACAAGTGGACCAATTTGTTTCACATTTATATGGCCGTTCGCCTCGAGAACTACCCAGCCGAGGCATCTAGCTTGTTAAAGTACATAGCTTTAATACGCAAAATGGCGGATATGGCTGGAGACTGGAGATCTTATGATCAGCAGTTTCGCATGATGAAAGCCAATAAACCCAATCTGTCCTGGGATCAGGTGGAATGGGAGTTGTGGCATGAGTGTTGTAACAAGAATAAATTTGCTACTTTATCGAAACCTACCACTTCAGTTTCTCCAGTCCAAAATAGCTTGGGATTTTGTTATAGGTATAATAGGAATAAAACATGTGTTGAAAATTGTAAATATAAACATGCATGTTTATTATGTGCAGGGCTTCATCCAAAGGTTTTGTGTCCCATGTCACCGGGATATATACGGGTACCTCCTATGTCAGACGTTCCTCACCCATCATCTTTTACCGGTCCGTCATTCCTACCACAAATGCAACCCAGTTATCGTTCATTTCGATTTTCACCAAGATATTCAGGAAACTCCAGTTTTAGATGGCAACATGCTCAGTTCAGAAACCCCAGAGCAAACTCCCGGTTTACAAATCCCACAACTACACTCCCCATTTACCGTCACAGAAAGTAATGATAATGTAAAACCTGAGATCCGTAACAGAGATTTTAAAATTGGGTTTACTCCGGTAAACGCAGTAAAATTTAGAGATGCCTTGTTTGGGTATGATGAATCGGAAATAAGTTTTATATTTGAGGGCTTTATGAGCGGCTTTCCTCTAAATATTACCCTAGATAATATCCGACCATATACAAATAACTTAAAATCCGCTCTGGAGCTCCCTGATATTGTTCAATTGAAACTTGACAAAGAATTGAAAGCAGGTCGTATTGCAGGCCCTTTTGACGAAAAGCCCTTTGAAAATTTCCATGCTAGTCCTCTGGGTGTTGTGGAAAAGAAAGTCGCTGGAACTTACAGGCTTATCCATCACTTAAGTTACCCAGAGGGTGAATCTGTCAATGACTCGATCGGGAATGACTTCTGCACAGTACAATATTCAACAATTCAGAATGCCATCCAGGTCATCAAACAGTTAGGGAGACATTCACAGTTAGCAAAAGTAGATATTGAGGCTGCATATAGAATTGTTCCTTTGCATCCGTCTAATTTCCATTTCTTGGGTTTTATTTGGAAAGAGAAGTATTATTATGACAGGTGTTTACCAATGGGCCTTTCTGAAAGTTGTAAGTTGTTTGAACGCATCAGTAGTGCTTTAGAATGGATTGCAGTGAACAAATTAGGAGCTTCTGGGGTAGTACATGTATTGGACGATTTCTTATTTGTTGAACGCACGGTTAATAATTGCACCCGAACTCTGAAAAGATTTGAATGTTTATGCAAGGCGGTTGGGATACCTTTGGCCCCAGAAAAAACTTGCGGTCCGTCCACGAATATTCAATTTTTAGGAATAACTCTAGACTCTGATCTCATGGAGGCTCGCTTACCCGCAGATAAATTATCAAAGTGCTGGGATCTCTTGGACAGGTACTCAAATAAGAAAAAGATTTCTCTACGCGATCTACAATCAATGATAGGGACTCTTCAGTTTGCAACTTCAGTTGTACTCCCCGGTAGAACCTTTTTACGTCGTCTAATAGATCTCACTATTGGGATTCGGCGGAGATTTTATATGATAAGATTAAATAGTGGAGCTAGATCAGATATTGCGATATGGAAAAGTTTCCTTGAAAATTATAATGGTCGGACATTCTTCTTACACGATGTTTGGCTAACAAGTGATTGTTTATCATTATATACGGATTCTTCCTCAACATTGGGCTATGGGGCTATTTTTGATCGAAAATGGTTTTATGGTGCTTGGATCCCTAAAGCAAAAGATTTTCATATTAATATTTTGGAATTGTACCCAATAGTAGCTTCAGTGATTGTTTGGGGCCAATTGATGGCAAATCACAGAATTTTGCTTTATACAGATAATTATGTTCTTGTTCACGTCTTGAACAAGAAAACATCCCCGAACGGACAGCTGATGCACATGGTCCGGGTATTTGTATTACACTGTCTGAAATATAACATATTGTTTAGGGCCAATCACATCCCTTCACTGTATAATGCTTCTGCTGACCATCTCTCTCGTTTACAGGTAAAACATTTCAAAAACTTGCGGCCAGAATCGGAGGAGAGTCCAACATCGCTACCCAAAGAGGCATCACAACAGTCATTACTTCTAATTTAAACACAATTTTTCAGGCTTCTTTGACTGCGGCAACTAAGAAAATGTATTCTAAAGCTTGGAAGGAACTAAATTTATTTTCATTACGATATTTCAGCTCTCCAATCACAATGCCAGTAACAGAAAATTGGTTACTTGTGTACATTTCATATCTTTATCAGAAACCTTTAGCATATAGGACAATTGTTAGTAGATTGTCGGCCATATCATTTTGTCATAGGATTAATAATTTTTCAGATCCAACAAAGTCCTTTTTAATAATGAAGTCACTGAGGGGTTTGTCTAGACTCTGTCCGTCTCAGGACTGTCGATTGCCCATAACAAAAATAATCTTGTCTGAATTGGTGCAGTCTTTAGATGTTGTTTTGTCCAACGACTTTGACAGGAAACTTTTTAGAAGCGTGTTTACTTTGGCTTTCTTTTCATTAGCGCGTATTGGGGAATTAGTCGCTGTTAATGGTCCTTCCGAAAATCACTCCTTGTCCTTAGAAGATATTGGTTTCTCAAATGTACTTTCCGTTGCAAAAATGTATGTGACATTCCGTTCTTTCAAACACAATACACCCAGTATTCCTCACACCATTCCGATTCAAAGCATGTCTACAGAGGTAAATATATGTCCCGTAACAAACATGTTGTATTATTTATCAGTTAGGGGCAATTTACGTGGTCCTTTGTATATCGAGGAAAATGGCTCGCCTTTGTTTTATAACAAATTTGAGAGAGTGTTTAAATCTTGTTTAGAATTTAACAGCCTCAGTACTACTTCGTATAAAACTCATAGCTTTAGAATTGGTGGAGCATCTCTTGCTGCTCATAATGGGTTGTCAGACTCTCAGATAAGACAGTTAGGGAGGTGGAAGTCTGATGCCTTTCGAAAATATATTCGGCCATTGTCGTTAAAGTAACACTGTCCGATTAGGGGAGTGGATCATCTATGTGCAAGGTAAGAAGATGTAACTTCTGCAACACTGTGATGGAATTATCCTCGTTGCGTTAATATTTTTGTAATATAAGCCTTCAGCAAGTGATGGGGTCATCTTTGTTGAATTAATATTTATGTATGCTATGCCTCCGACAATACATGTATAATGATGTTATTCGCCTTCTGCAATTTTGTGATGGGATCATCCTGGTTGCATTAATATCGATTTATGTAATATGCCTTCTTGCAATTTAGTGATGGGATCATCCTGGTTGCTTTAATACTGATGTAAGATGTACCCTTCTCGTTGGGGTCATCATTGTTAATAGTCCTTATCAGAAAGATAATATTGCTGTTTAGAGAATATTCATAATCTGTACCTGATATATATGTACCAGTTTAGTTTTCTGATCTGTTCGGTCAAATAAATCTGGGTGGCGGCGTCTCATTACTTCGTCTATGGCGGTTTGGGGCCGCTACACCTTTACTCAAAAAACATCATTTGGTTGATTTATTTTAATTATGTCTATTTCATTATTCGAAAATTTTGATGTTATAATTAATAGTTAATCTTTGGTCACATAAATTGTATTCCTTTAATAAACGACCACCCAAAGTTGGGGTGCGTCATACCGCCATTCAGTTGTTTGAGTAAACAGAGCAGATTTTATTTGTGTCATCAGTCCGTCGGTCAGATATTATTGCGAAAGATAAAAAACAACGTCTTGCCAAAGACGAATTTTTATATGAGCAGGCAGCTTTAAGCTGTTTTTTAAACATGTCACGTGGTCAGCCAGCACGTGACTCCCTTCTTGGAAAAAACTTCGAAGCGTGTGATGGTTTGTTTTTTCTCGGCATTAATTTTGCATATATTCTCTTATTAAGTTTAGCCTCCTCCTCCCCTCCATCCACATTCTTATGTACACAGTTTGGTCTTATTAACTTTTAGTATCTATTTAGAGTATACATTTAATTAATTGTATGTGTATTTTTTATTCTGTTCTATGTGAAATTGTAATCCTTTCGTGTATGGCGGTTTGGGACCGCTACACCTTTACTCAAAAAACATCATTTGGTTGATTTATTTTAATTATGTCTATTTCATTATTCGAAAATTTTGATGTTATAATTAATAGTTAATCTTTGGTCACATAAATTGTATTCCTTTAATAAACGACCACCCAAAGTTGGGGTGCGTCATACCGCCATTCAGTTGTTTGAGTAAACAGAGCAGATTTTATTTGTGTCATCAGTCCGTCGGTCAGATATTATTGCGAAAGATAAAAAAATATAATTCTTTGGTATATATTTCACTTTTACTGAATCTGATTAGATTACTGCTTATAGTGAGTGCTACAACATTTTTTTACTGCAGTTTACCTATTGCAAAGTTCTATATAAAAAGCCCAATATTTCCTTCAAGGTCAATTAAATAAAAACAGTTTCTTTTTAATAAAAAAAGAAGTTACTTTTTATTTAAAATAAATGGTTTCTTTCAAATATAAGAAAGTAGTTCCTTTTAGATTGACCAATCAAATTCATGTAAAGCGATATCTCCTATTCCTAAGGAGATATCGCAGTAGATTTTTTATGTTATTTATCAACCGTTCAATGTGTTATTGGGTGATAAATTATTATATTCGCCTATAATTAAGTGTCTGTAACCGTTCTTCACGAAACGTCAAGGAAGCCCTGGATTTCAAGCATGCACCATTCTTTCGGATGGGCCAGATAAAAACAAGGTCCCCGTATCATTGACAGCACGTTGAAAATACCGTCGTCTATAATAAGACAGCGGTCCGGGCAGAATTTTACCACTGCGAGCGTTTGCCTAGCTTCATTATCCCGGTTGGTGCAGAAAATGATACGTTATGTCCCAATACTGGTTTAATCATGCCAGTTCACGGCAATCATCTGTATCGTTGCAAATCTAATAAAATTTTTCAAGAAGCGAACCTTCATGTTCTATGGGAAAACCTATAGCTGCTATACGATGATGCTCACTTAACGAACGATTGTATTTCTCCTGAATAGGTTGAAAGAAGATACGCATGTAGTTAAGCACCAGTCTAATTAATACCCATTAGATAAGCCTATAATTGATTTATTATTTCACTACATTAGGTTGATCACATGCTGGTGAAGAACTGGCAGATATCATATCATTCCCATGTTCACCAATTAACACCGCCATTATTAAACACAATAGATTGATGAACGATGGACCGTAAAGACCAATAATAAAAACAACGATATCTTTCTCTGATAATTATCAATCTGTGCTGGAAGACATGCGTGATTGTAACAGAGGGGTTTTAACGTCCACTCTACATAAACAAAGTTATTTCGGGACTAACGGGATCTTAATCAAAGTTATGTTTATGGATTCTACGTTGCAACACTTTTTGCACTGTGATACTGATACATCATATTTTTCCAGTCATTTGTGTAGATTTTTCAAATAGTCTCTTGACGGTTCCAAAACTCAAAGACACCCTGCCACCATTGTTCAATAAAAGTTTCATTTATTAACCATAACTTCAGGGTTCACAAGGAATGGTAAATTGCCACAGAAATGTAAATATCCTCTCAAATTGCAATTCCTAAATTCTAATGGAAGGAAATGCTCATAAAATAGGACCTGTTAAACAAATTTCAAGATACCAAGAATGAAAATGGTGTTGATTAATTCTATCAAAATTCTACACTGATGCCATTTCTTCCATATGTTTAACACCAGTTTGACCATTATTGTCATTTGGTATATGTTAATCATATTACTCGACCAACCACGCGTATCATACACTTTCTTCAAGAAAAGTTGAATCGAGCAAGATATTTCTGGCATTTATTTTATTCCCAACAGAGAGAGGAATTCTTGTATAAATGTCATCTTTTGTCTTGAAGCACAAAAACGCCGTGATTTGGATGAACGGGGCATTAGCTGTTTATAGGGCAGCAGGCTTTGCTAGTTTACCAGATGCTACTCAGATCAGCTGATCACTGGAGAGAAAGTCCAGCTGTTAACAATAATCGCTTCCCAAAAAACAATCTGTACAATCCATAGGGGGGATATCATTACACTTTTGTGATTCGTCACAGAAAATAAGCCAAGTATTTAAATTGAAAGTAGCCATAAATCATATATGAATGTTGACTTTGCTATGGTGAGAAAATGTGTATGATGACATTAGTGAGGTCGGTGCTCTCTCCATCAGACACCCAGATCTTGTCATAATCTCTTTCTTGAAAAATAAAACAAAACTCAACAATACCTTTCCTATGTTGCTCTTTTTACCGCGCTTTTAATGACTGTACAAGATTGACAGTTCATTATTTGGAAAGTCAATTGAAATTGGTCATGTAACAATGTCACAGCAACTTTATTTTATTTGTACTCCGAGATAAGAACTGTCAATTGAGTGTCCAAAAAAGTCTTATTCTGTTTGTAAAACTCGTACAAAACCATGGATGACATCATGGTTTCTAGAAGTTTTACGGTACGTTTTATGAAACCCACAACAATGACCCGATACACGACCTATTGTAATATTCGTTCTAAACCAAGGTAAAGTTGGTTCATGAATGTCAACAATTGTACATTTTGTGATGTCTGAAGTCAAATTAATTGTCAGAATATGATAAACATGTCAATCCTGAAACAAACATATATTGGTGTCAACTGGGCACGTCGCGTTAGTGCACTTGTTCGTATAATAATATGTGCACGAATCTCAGAGACCTTTATTAGTTATTTTTTAATTACATTTTCAGATAGTTTAGGTCTTCATAGCTCAGTTTCATGTGCTCTTAAATCTCCGAATACTAGTATATAAAAAACAATTATTATTCTGTTCCTAACAGGTGACGTGTAAATATTAGTGGTGTGTGTGTGTTCGGGGGAGGGGGCGTTATAATGGGATCTAGATAGGCATCACAAAACACGATTGGAACAACAATTTAAAGGAGCTAAATTGCTTACGTTTCTAACATTTAAGACCTAGAGAATGACACAAATGGGTCACAACGCATATGATAATGTAATATGAATGTATATATAAACTGATTTACATTCAAACATTTCTGTCTTTACTCTAATTTCAAATGAGTTATGTTTGGCGAAATATGCCTGAAGTCTCAATCGAATTTAAATATCTAGCGTCTGGTTAGTCCAGTCTACATAGTATTTATTGCGTATTCTCTCTCCAGAAAAGAATATGCAGAACCTTATAATATGCATCGCCGTATAGCCTCGTTCTTCAAGTCCCTTGTTAAAAATGGGCCCGAAACGCAATATGTATGGTACACGATGCGTGTACCAATGGTATTTTTTTTATTTTGTCTTATTGGATATCAGAAGCCCATCTTTAAAGTAGGTAAGTCTTTATCTCAATATCATCCGAAGTCTTCGACATTGAAAACACGAACTATTTATTAATTTCAATTAACATCGATGTTGTGATCTTACGCAGGATGGGCCTTTTATATCCAATATTTAAGACAAAATAAATATTTGACCATTGATACACGAATCATATTCTTATCTGGAGAGCATGCGCAATAAATACTATCGGTGCAGACTGAAATGACCAGACGCCAGAGATTGCCAAACATAACTGATTTGGAATTAGGGTAAAAACGGAAACGATTGAATGTAAATCATTTTATACACATTCATATTTCATTATTATATGCTTTACGACCCATTTGTGTCAATGTCTAGGTCCCAAATATTAGCTTCTTTAACTAAATATTAACTATTTAATTCTCGCAAATAGGCCAACATAACAATAACCAGTTTTATGGACTGTGATTTTACCTTTAAGAGAATAAAATTGGTAAATGGCCGATTATTGTTCATAACATTATTATACTGAGACCTTATTCAGCATCAATCAAGAGACGATTAATGTGTCACATCGTAAACGTTTCCATAGATACGTGTATTTGTTGACTAATCAGTATGATTAAATGGAAATAAATTTTTGATTGACATTAAAATGCTATTTTATATACATAACTGTTTTGATTGGCCATAAAAATTCTAATTTTGTGATTAAGTAAAATTTATTCTACGACCCTACTGAAGACCGCTCGTCCACCCGTTTCCGTTCAAAAGAAACATTTAATCCTGTGTGCACCAAAACAAGTTTCATAAAAATATTATCTAATTATCAATGGATTTAAAACACCTGTGTATCCAACAGGAGATATCAATATTTATTTTAATTTTTGTATTTAAAATCTACAGGAGACAATTTGCGTACGAGTCGACCAAGATAAGTCGAAAGCACTGACTCAACCACTGAAAATATATAGAAGCATCATCACACTTACCAAGATTATACTTATTATGAATTTTGAAAGTTACTTTTAAAATAACGCAATCGGTTACATTTTGCAAGAGCAAACAAATTGTACATGTTTAAGGGCAAATGCTGGCTATCGTCAAATCAAATAATTCAGATCTCACTTTGAACAGTACTGTTGTGGCTACTGCCAGGCTACCGCCAGTCTCAATTGACGTTTCCCAATGGTCTTTCTGTTATGCTGAAGTCCCAGCAGTTAGCAATATTTCAAGCCGCCACATTATTTTTCACAAGCAATAAACCCGAAATCCTATTTTGTATATTGTACAAGTAGAGTCGCGGCCCTATTGAACTTTTTAAACACAAGGATCTCTGTTTCACAAAGCGCTCTCTACATGAAATAAGCGTCATCTATTGATAATTAACAGCATTTTCCAAATTTGATGAAAGGTTTATTATCCTGGGCAATAAATTCCACGGTCATCACAGACTAAACTATCATCATCCATGAAATGGTTTGTTAACATCAGTGACAATTTTCAATTGACTCATATAATCGTTCATAATTGAACTTTAATTAAAGCATTTATATAGTATACTAGTTTTGCAAGGCCTATTATCGTCTGTGCACTGCAATGTACTGTTAATAATGTTATTCTAATTTTCAACATTTTAATATTTAAAGACATGAAAGGGTTACTTGTCCATTTTATTTTACTAGTTGCTAAAATATTAGATTACACTAAACAATGCATGTGTGAAATAATCAAAGACAAATATTGGGCCCCTATTTTACTGCAGTGTCGACGATTTAACTTCATTTTTGTGATTTAAGTTAGTATATATTATCGTGAATTAACACAAAATTTGCAATATAATATATTTCAATCAGTACAATTTTTGGTTAAAGAAAATACTGAAAATTTATTTTGTGTTAAAGACAAGTGTGATCTATTACATGATCTATTACATCGTAATGGTATTCAGATTGTGGTAAGAGATTTCACCGCCTGGTTATATAAACCTTGCGTTATGTTATGTATGTAAAATATGTAGGTCTAGGTGAGTAAGATGCGCACTACCGTCCTAAATTCCATTTCTTCCAACAACAGATGCACGTTAGAGTAATGTAGATGTTACCTAACACTATCTAATATATTCTACCACATGGTAACAATACACTTCGCACCTTTCAAGAAACAGTCTCAGACTCAGACATTTATTAAGTAATTGGGACGTCAAACCCCATTCCATTTCATTTGGTACTGGCTAATTCTGTATAAGAGATTCTCAAAAGCCTTGTTGTAGTCTTATGTAGCTAACTAAAGGTATATAGCGCAACGTTTTCGGAGAAATACAAAAAATGTTTCGATATGTATGGGCTTTAAGATGGGTATCTACATTTTGCAATTAAGTTTCACTTCTCCGAGGAAGTCTCAAAAGTTACCCTGGATTTTCCGTCGTAGTTTCCCTTGCAGTGCGAAGGGCCTGGAAAGGAATACCACCTACATGTTTAATTGGGTGGGGCGAACAATGGATGTCCGGGACTTTTCCTTTAAAGACGTATATGGGAGTGAACCTAAAGTTTTGCTGCACATAAGTAAAAAATAACGAAGCGGAAGGTAAATAATACAAGCTGTAGACCTAAAATCTGGGTTTCTTATCTACAGTCACAAGGAAACGTTCCCTTCCTTAAATTAAAATTTTCTGTGTTTCCACTGGTTTCATATTTATACCACAGTAGTTCGAGTCTAGAACAGGAATTTTGGTCTCTTGTCTATACCAAGAATTCCGGTCTCTCGGTTACACCAGAAATTCGAGTCTCTTGTTTATACCAGGGATTTCGAACCTCTTGTTTCAAGGTATGTAATAATAAAAACTTTTTTCGTAATTATATTTTATTTATTTCACAGTTTACAGATGTTTATGAATATATAGACATATACAAAATATCAGATGATATAATATACATTGTAACTTTATATAATAATACAATAATATATAACACATGTTAGAAGTAGTATTAGGTACAAAAAATAGTTTCATACCCTTCAATGTCATGCTATTTCTATTCGCATTCTTAACATGTATGTGACAACGTTCATTACTTCCTACCTAGAATAGACAACATTATAAACTACACCCGGTGCTACAGTTGTAGCGTAAGCGCTGTTTTAACGTAAAAATGTGTAAAATTGATATGAGAGCGAGAACTATACATCTGTTATTTATAGTTATATAATTGACTGTAAGTACTGTATCTAAGACAGGCACGTAACTTAGTTTCAAGCGATTAGCAAGCAATCGCTGTAAAGGTAATGCACTGTCAAGTTTAAAATCTTAATTTTGGCACCACGAGGCCCGCATTTCATTAAGCCAATCAACAGAAACCAAATGTACTTGAAAGGTCATTAACCTTAAAGGCGGCAAGTCTTTAACTCAATATCTCCCACTGTCTTCGACATTTCTCACCGTGAGAAGATAGGCTTCTAATATGTAATATCTAAGTTAAAATGAATGCTTCTGAGTAACATTTATAATGAAAATGAAGCGACCCGATGGACACTACTGTCTACTGGTGTAGATTGAAATAACCAGACGCCAATGACGGAGATTAGAAATTACAGTAAACACAGAAAAGATTTAGTAAAAGTAAATCAGTTCATACACATTCATATTACATTATTATTATGTGTTGCGACCCATTTGCGTCCATTTCTAGGGGCCAAAGAATAGAGATTTAGCTCCTTTAAGCATTCATGTTTTGCTTGATACCTTTGTACCGGCACTACATAAATTTTCCCCTGCACTACCCAATTGGGTAAACTGGAAAACAGGGAAAACCGTTACTTATCTTAAAACAAAAGAATTGAACATTAAACATATAACCGCTATAATTTAAATGGGTTAAGTCAATGACCCTCACACAAAAGAGGTTAACCAAGTCTTATTCCCACAATAATGATATGTCACTTCATAAATATGAAAGTAATAATTCTACTTGTTGTGTTTTTTAATATATATACCATACCGATATTGGTACTTCATCACCCAAATGGTGTACAATGATGAACTAACTTTGTATCCGTTCACGAGCTGTCATTCTATTTTTATTAATACGGGGAAGCCTTCCGTTTTCTTTTGGGAACAACATACGTACATGTTAACATACTATTTTCACAGTGACTGCAATGTCAAATTTTATCTAAACAGTAATTAGAATTAGCATCATTGATTGTTGTTGAGCTATGCCAGCTATTATTATGTGCAATACCATTAGTTTTTTGTTCGAATTTAGAGTTACCTGTAGTTTAAGACTACATCAAAATTTAATGAAAAAAAAAACTGTCAGTGAGGCTGTTGTCCGCATATCAGATGTCACCCATTTTCTTTTTACAAAACATCAGCAATCAATTAAGTTACTTATCACTCTGCTTATCAACCTAAACAAATATTGCTCATTATCCAACTAAGTAAAGGTACGAGTACCCTGTTGTGAAACTATACGGGTACAACAATTAGAATAATAGTGACATGGTATTCCAAAGCATCGATAAATCTAATTCCTTATCTCTGCTTACCCTAAGCAGAAAATGGTCCTCTGGCTGCCAAGTGATTCAAATCGTCACCCCAATTAGAAGCAGGCAAAACCGGTTTTAATAGCATCCTCTTGACAAATAAATTTCCAATTCATCATATCTTTGTAAATATTAAACAAATTTTTTGACTGATATTGCATTTAGAGATTTATTTATAGATGTTCAAGGTATATCCAATAAATGACAAACTGCAATGTCTAACATTGCCTTTTCATATTCAAATATTTAAAATCAAAAAATTTGACATTCAGAAATTATTTATCAACTATTAAGTACTTATTCCAATCTGTTTTTATTTAAAATCTACTGTAGACCATGGCACAATAACATCTTAAGTACATTTGAATACTGTGTTAATTAGCCTAAATAATCATTATCATCAATTATTTATTTATTCCTATAATTAATGGATAGAATGATATTTAATATGATAATTGTTAATTATCATAAAGAAATTGTTTAGAAACATACATTGTATTAACACAAGAGCAAAGGATTAACTGAAAATTTACTAGTACAATTAATTTTAAAAAAAAAACAATCTTAACTATAAAAGAATTCTAGTGGTGTGGTGTTTTATTAATTTGTGAAAATCTCATTCATGATTTGCAATGTCAAGGATTCATTTTTGCAACAAATTTAAACTAACTTCTGGTTTTGAATAGAAAGACCATTAAGGCACACTTACATAACAGGATATGTTAAGAAAGTTGCTAATTTTGTTGCTGCAAATTTCTCTAATTGTTAATTTCCCCTGTTATTTGTTGAATAATACTGACGAGCAGCACATCATGCTAGATTTCAGATGCTCTATAAATGCATTGGTTGGATATCTTCTGTAGGGTCGCCTGTCCAACCTCATGGGTTTTCTCTGGGTCCTCCGGTTTCCTCCCACTGCTAAAGACCCCTATGCGCAAGAGAATTATTTAAATAAAACTGAACCATGTGTTAGTCCCGTTATGACCTAGTTTGTGTCAAGTGGACATTAAACACCATTTCCAGTGCCGGATTAACCTTGTGGGGGGGGGCCCGGGACATACCAATAGTGCGGGGGCTCCATTGTTGTTTGTTCAAATTGGTCGTACTGACCGCGGATCGTACTAGTATGTACTCTGCCCCATTGAGTGCCTGGGGTGTTTTCCGCTAGGAATTTTTTTTAAAATTAGGATTAATTTCAGTACATCTGACACAATTTAGGCAGCGATTTCATTGACCTAGTAGTCCCGGGGCTCCCAATATCCCTTACTGCCCAGGACCTCAAGGCTGGCCCCCTCGCAGCCAAGGTACTGGTTGGCTCCATCCGGGATAAAATATTAGCATGACCCATAATTGTGGGGCCCCTAAATGTGGGGGGCCCTGGGACATTTGTCCCACTTTTCCTCCCCTAGATCCGGTACTGACCATCTCTCTCTCTTTATTTTTTTTAAGTTTAATGACTCATCTGATAACATATACCCACACATAATAATTACACAAATACAACATGACAAGTAAATACAAACAAATAGACATAAGAAGTATATGAGTGGGGTGTAATTAAATTGTGTTAAATTAATAGCCTAGATAGAATACAAAGATTTTAAGATGACCGAAAGAATCAGTATTATAAACCTTATGAAATCTTTACTTTGGACTCAAATTATTGGTTCTCTTTTTAGCCAAAAAAGATACACACTGGTTTAATTGACATATTTACTGATATTTATCAATGAGACTGAAAACTACTCTAGAATTACTGCTATAAAGAACTACACATACAGTTGCTACACTTCTGGTAATTGCTTCTCAAAAAGCAATTATTGTGTTTACAACACTTTAAGGTAAAGAGACCAAGGTTGAGAGTGTTGGTACTCTTACACTGTACAAGTGATACTGTGTTTTCTTTATTATTGAAGTACTCCAGTAAATCACCATCCATCTATCAGATAGCTACCTCAAAGACAAGAGAATATCATCAAGACCACACAAACAGTCTGTTTAAACCCTTCAAATAGTACATTGTACCATTCTTGGAATCCTTCAGTCAAAATAGTTGTACTATTATTTTATTTAAAAAAAGATTTGGAAGAAGATATCCATATGGTCAAGCCCTTGTGCTCTTTATTTTCTCATTGACCTGATGTTAAATTCATCACATCCGTATGTTGATTTATGTTCCTTATTCATCATTCTTATCTGATAAAGTATTTTAAAGGAGCTAAATCGCTAATATTTAGAACCAAGAAATTGCCATAAATGGGTCGCAGTCGCAACACACATAATACTGTAATATGAATGTACATAAACTGATTTACAGTCAATCATTTCCGTTTTGACTCTAATTTCAAGTCATTTATGTTCAGCAAAATCTGCCAAAAGTCTCAGTCAAATAGTAATTTCTAGCGTCTGGTTATTCCAGTCTATTGCGCATGCTCTCCAGATAAAAATATTACGTCAGTGCTTGACATGACTTATGGAATCTCTAGTCTCGTTCTTTCTTGTCCCTTGTTAAATATGACACTGAAACGCATTATGGTACACGATTCGTGTTCCAATGGTAAAATGTTTATTTTGTCTTAAATATTGGATATCAGAAGCCCATCTATTCATGGTTAGATCACAACATCAATGTTGATTTAAATTGACACATAATTCATGTTTTCAATGTGGAAGATTTAGGATGATGACGATATTGAGTTGGAAACTTAGCTACTTTAATGTTAATATTTGATCCATCATAAACTTTACCATTTTACTATTTTAATCAGGTTTTAAATGTCATATAATAATATGTCGATTAAGTCATCTTTTACATACATCTCAAAACGTTTTAATTTCTTCAAAATCATTTTAACTTGCTATTTGTTACATTAAACAGTTTGTTAGTGTATTTGATAAAGAAGTAGCCCACCTACATAAAGTATTTTTTTTATACAAAACTACGATTAAATAACTTCCATTATGGGTCAGGATGTCACCTTGTCATAAACCCAAAAGGCAAAAAAATCTACTAAGTGATGAATTAAGATGATATAAGTTGTCATTTAAATATCCATTTAAATTATCTTCTGGGTACTTGTCACTGAAGTCTTTACTAGTCATCTGGTGAATCTCCACACTGAATTCACGTCCATATGTCACCCAGGGTCAATCACCTGAAAAAATGAAAATATATATCTAAACATACAAGTACAATTTGAATACATTACATAAAATTTCAGTCAATTTAGCAACAAAAAAAACCCAGATAGAGAATCAATTGTGTGTAAATTTCTTAGCAAATTACTTTGCTTTTCAAGTTCAACAGATCAATTTCATTGATAAGATCTTCACAAAAACAGACTTTTCACGAATGGAAAAAGATGTTTCAACCATTAAAATCTGAATGATATTTAAATCATAATGGTCTTCAATTGTTATCAGTATATATAATAAGAGTAGTTATTTATTAACATATCTATTCATTGAGGTCAGCGACCATGGTACATAGTATTAACCTAATAAAGACACACGCTTACATTATATACCATATAAAATCTATATTCACACTTATATAATATGTATATATATCTCATTAAACACAACAGATAAAGGAAAGTTTTCACACATTTTTATATACAAGAAATATTAAAATTCTTTGATAGCGCACCCAAATGGTGGCGATATATAATTTCATTATTGGAAAAGGAAATATTCAATAAAATGCTGAGAAAAAAATGAGGACAAATGTTTTCTGTCTCATCCAGGCTACGAGACACTTTACCGACATAAATGTTCTAAACAAGAAAAATATGCAAAATTTTGAATGTTAATACAATTTCTTACCCTGGAAATAACAGTACAAATACATGTAATTCTTATAGTAAATATTTCAACTCTCCCTATTCACAGGTAATTTATATAAATAGAGGATTCAGATTAAGATGGCATCAACCAAGCTGTCATAAAGGCAAACCGCTACCACCTCTTCCTGGGGGTGGGGGGTGAAATGACACTGACCAAGAATCATTCACAGATTATGATGGGCATGTCATTTTGACATTTGCAACAAGGCAGATCTCGAAAATGCGTCTATCAAAAGAACAGTCTGGTGAAAAAAAAAGAAGAAAATCTAAAATAATTTTGTTCACTATTTCATAACATCACTTGGTGTACCATACTTTCTTTAGATTGTCAGTTTATATGTGTGCTCATTCACTGAACAATTACAAAAGAAATAGTTTCAGTAGAACAGGTGGTAGATGGCAGTGATAGATAATACACCTTATTTAGAGTGCAAGAGGTACAGGTACCATCCTTTTAAATAAATTCCCATTTCTATACATGATCTTGTAAGAACTTTCCTACAATTATAAACTATTATTTGCCAAGATCTTCAGAATAAAATCTATAGAATCTGTGTGGTGTTTGATATAAAAAAGACAACAATACTAACTTGCCCTGTATTGATCTTTTTAAGACCTTTTTGATCACCTAGTCGCGGACAAGAAGAGATATCGATTCCCTAGATGAAAGGTAAGTGTATTTCTATGAAGACTGTTTTGTGTAAGTATAATACTATTATAATAAAATATTATACTAGAATAACTAGAGCGCAATAAAAACTATTTAAGGCCATAGCGACCTGACCTCAAATGACATGACTTAGCAGCACTGTTAGTTACACTGACCTGATTGGCTGCCAGAAAAACTAGGGGTAATAGTAATTATTGTAAGTGTGTACCATCAGTGTTATCTTGGTCTGGTAAGATAAGGCATTTCGCCAGAATCAGTCAACAAGCCATCAGACATAACTATTTAAATAACCATATTACTCAACTAACACTAGTCTTACAACTGTTACTACCAGTATCTATTGTCATATATCAGAATATATCTTTACTTAAACAATGTCATTCTGCGATCACCAGACTGAAGTAGAATGACATTCAGATTTCAGCAAACCAAAACATTTGGATTAAAAATAATTTGGGTCACTAGCAACATTATTTCTTAAAAAATATTAAAGAGAATCATAATATCCTTTATCTAGTTCTTGGGAAAGGGCAAATGGCCATCAGAAATTAAATCCAACTCTAAGATACGATATAACAGACGATGCTTTGACAATTGACCTATATTTACTTGGCAGTACTGTGAAGTGTGAACACAAATTATTATTGGTTATAATTTGTGTACTGGAGAATTTTGGTTTTATGTCTGGGTTTTTTTCCATTTTTTGATACCAAGTGATATTAGAACACGTCCATTTTTCGTATACATACATCTACCAGGGGTAAATTGAAGAATTCTTTGTATGCAGCTTTCAAATAACCATTAAATTAAATCCAACTCTAAGATACGATATAACAGACGATGCTTTGACAATTGACCTATATTTACTTGGCAGTACTGTGAAGTGTGAACACAAATTATTATTGGTTATAATTTGTGTACTGGAGAATTTTGGTTTTATGTCTGGGTTTTTTTCCATTTTTTGATTCCAAGTGATATTAGAACACGTCCATTTTTCGTATACATACATCTACCAGGGGTAAATTGAAGAATTCTTTGTATGCAGCTTTCAAATAACCATGCACATTCTCATGAAATATGAAATCCTGATATGGAAAATGACAAGCAGTCAGATGTGTATCCTTCAAATTTAGTCCTTTTACATATATATATACATAATACTATTCCTTTAAGCTTTGCAAAGTATTGGATTCCTTTCCCATCAGCCGAATTGACCTTGAGTTCTGTTTCACCACTGTACTCCTACAAGGCCAATAGCGATAATGTGAATATTGCACCATTCTAGATGACTTTCTGATGTAATGTCCTCGGGTAGAGGTTAAAATATGTACTGAATAGCTGAACATTAAATAGCAGAGTTGAAGATAACTGTACGAGATCTATATAGTTATAGTATTATTCTACATATCTACATGTATGTTACTATGTCAGTAGCGTAAATATTCTAGTCTGCCTGAATATATCAAGATTATTCCTGTATTCCCTACTCTAGGATTGATATCACTGAATTACTGAACAAAAGATTGGTTACCAAGCAACAAAACAGACACCCACAGCAGCTAAGTCGTCAAGACATTTACCCAATGAACATCTACATCAAGATGGTAGTCTACCTCAATTACAGGCATAAAGGGGGGGGTTTAACATACACTCAACACAAACTACGTACTTTTGAGACTAACACATTGTACAATTTTACTTCAGTAATTCGCCCACACATGAGAGGAACCCAGAAGACCCAGAAAAACCTGCTCTTTGTCATATACAAAATTGGGATCGAAGCCACGCCACTTGACTCAATGACAGACCTTATGATCTAAACAGCACCTTTTAGACCATAAGGCCACCCAACAACCTCACTCAATTGGAATCAAAATATTGTGTTCAAAAGCTTTGAGCTATCCAATTTTATTTCAATAATTCGCCTATACATGGGAGGAAGCCAGAAGACCCAATCATATTGCTTATCCTTATACTTAGCCCAAGCAGAAAATGTATGTCACTGAATGCAACTAAAGCAAATGGCAACACTATTTTGTTCTAAAGATAGATTGCCAGGCAACGAAACATATGCCCATAAGTCAATCGGGCAGTCAACAAGGGCTGTCGCTTATTTTTTGTTTCGATGGTACTGAAACATTACAATACCCTAATAAGATTTGCCCCATGCTAATGTTTACAAAACATAAATTACAATGGATTTAGCAACCAATATACTTGTTTGTGTGAAGACCTTAAACTATGTGTATAAATCTAAAGTCAATCCAACGATAACTTTGGCCTGTAGAGCCTCCACAAGATTTTTTGAAGTAACCAAGTGGTATTATCGTTACTCCTTGAAAATCAAAAGGATTCTACGTCTCATGACCGTAAACACTGCACAGCAATTAAAATTCAATCGAATAATAACTTTTTAGACTCTAGTGCGTTGACAAGGATTTCAATGTGAACGCATAAAAACTGTGGTGGATGGACAGACAAAGGCGTGGGACAATTATAACATGTGCCACTTATGTAACATTAAAATGTCAGAAATATGAAGAACAGCAAAGATTTAAAATAATCTTGAAGAAAAAAAGTATGTATACATATGAAACGATATGATGATTGACATTCTGAACCTTAAAGCAAAATGCCTGAAATACCTTTACAATTGATCACATCAAGATTTAGTTGTACTCCTGTTCAGCTGTTCATGACGTAAGATAAATACCAAGAATATTCACTAAAATTATTACTACTAATCATGAATAATCGTAGAAATAGAAATATTCTTAATAATAATATATCTCATTATAAAGTTATGTATGATAAAGTAATCAAAGCTATCATGATCAAGATGAAATTACATATAATTATCCTTTTCAGTTTTTGTTCATTATATTCATTCATATCTGATTTTAAAGTCTTATTTAAATATAATCAAATAGGTATATCTTGTTACAATTACATATAAATATATCAAGCTTTAGATAAAAATCAAATTGAATGGAGGTCAATGCCCTAATAATATGCACCGATGGAGGAACTCTGCTATGACAGTGACATCCGTCCTGCACTTATTTTGAATTCCGGCTGTGAAAGATTCTTTTAAGTGCATGGGAACTCAGTTTTTTGTCTCAAACGATTGACTAGATACATTTTCTTGCCAGGCCCTCCGTCCTGCACTAATGACAAGGGGAAACGTGGCTACAAATCCTGAGGAGAGAGAGAGAGAAATGGGGTTTAACGTCCACTCGACACAAACTAGGTCATTTTGGGACTAACATGGTTTCAATTTTATTTCGATAATTCGCTTGTGCGTAGGGGTCTTTAGCAGTGGGAGGAAACCGGAGTGCCCGGAGGAAACCCACAAGGTTGAGAAGGCGCCCCTATCTCCATGCCACATACGCTCACACCAGGGATCGAAATCACAGCCGCAAGCCACAGGTGACCGGCCAGCAAATCCTGAGGAACTTTCTCGGTCAACACCAATTGGGTCACAGCGGTTTCCTGCTTAGATAATAGTACAAATATATTGACTGATTAAAGGCACGCCAGGGAGAATCAAAAACTCTATTGATAACAATATGTATCAATTAGAATGAGTATAAGTTTTGAAATATTTCTGTCAGTTTGGTTTCAAGATCTATTTACTAGTGTGGGAGTCATGGTGGCGATGTGAGTAAGACGCTGGCTCGCTAGCCTGGTGGTCACAGGTTCGATCCTGGTGTTGACCAAGAAAGTTAATTAGTATTTTCTTGCATTTTTTCTCCTTGTCAATGGTGCGTGACAGAGGGCCTGACAAGGACAGTTGTCTAGTACTCTAGTCATTTGGATGGTATGAAAAACTAAGGTCCCTTGTCCACATTGGTGCGCACATAAATGACCCCTTAACAGTTGGAATTTGATATAAGAGTAGGACATAGTGCCACTCTCCAGGCAAACTTTACCTAATAGTACACTGTGTGGTGTATGCCTGTCCTCATTAGCCTGGAGGAGTAAAACAGTTGGAAGTTATGCACCATTTCATTGCATGATGCATCTAAGGGTATTTACGTTGTGCAATCAATATAACAGGACAGATGAAGAAAATCTCTTCAGTATTGGTGGTAGAAGTCCTGTTATGGACCACTGACTTTTAGAAGTATAGAATGATGGAAGAATTTAAGAACGGCCACAGCAACCAATAAATGAGTTTTGTAATGTAATTACCAATTTCAGATGGAAATCATATAAGCACTAAATGATAAAAAAGACAACAGCTTGTTACCTTAATGTATACCATTCTAATTAATATATCATGTTGACAAGTTGACATCATGTTAATCTGTTTGTCAAAATGTGTAGTATTGATTTACACCTCAAAATTGTGTAACACACCGATAAAATTGATTATATGTGTAGCACATGTTGCAGTTTATTCAACTCATGCACACAGTTCTATTTATATGTCATTTAATAACTTATTACCATTTTTATCCAAAACAGGAGTTATTTAAAACAGCAAAAATATTTTCGTCGGGAAGCCCAAATAAAAAACTTCAATTTAACTATTTTAATCAAGAAGTATGAACGGATCAGTAAAAACAGAATCTTTTCATGTCATGTTCATGAATGAATCTACATGTAGTAAGGAGAATCATCAATTAGTGACACTAGAATAAATTATTTGCCACAATCTGGGATAATGTAACACAATAGACAGCGGATGTTACATTTAGCCTGAAGGTGCAGATTCTTTCACAGCTAATCAACATGGTAAATGTTGTGAAACACTGATTATTAAAGATCTTAACCTAATGATACTACCATACATTATATTACATGTAGGCTCTATATACACTCTGGCCAAAAAAAAGACACTACTGTCACAATTGATAACTAATTTATCATTTTATTACTACAAAGGGGTCTGCATTTATTTACCGTTAAGAGATATTGCTCAATTTATATGCCATTTCAACGCTTAAAAAAAACATGCATTATGCAAGAGCTAAATCTGCATATTACAGGTCTTTCTTTAGGCCTGAAATGTTTTCTAAAGTATTAATTAGACATTAATTAACTGATCCAGGCCTTAATCAACTCTCAATGGAATAAGATTTCTCCGATATTAAATAGATTGAAACGGTTCAGTGATACTTTGATTTAATCAAATATGGAGGAATGAGACTTAGCTTCGATCAACCCGGTCGGTGGTTGAAATTATTGCACACGTCTGTCAAACCTTCAAAGGCTGATATCTTCCCTTGCAATTGAGTAATTTGAATGAAATTTTCAAATTATTCATTTTACATTATCTATTTTCTAACTATTATAGCAAGAATGGATAGTTCTTTATCTAAATCTTACATAATGTATCTTTAACTTGTCTCTGAAGGTAAAGGTGTGGCAAATAAACCAGTTTTAAAAAAACCAACAAGCGACTAGACTTACCATGGCTGTCTCAATGAGTCAGCATAAAATGGCCTTCATCAGCTATCTTATAGCATGTTCAATGTTCATGCAATACTTCTTGTGGAAATTTGCGGTTTCAAATAGGATATAGGTATACCTAATGAACAATAAAATTTGATCATTGTCTAAAAAACAGGCACATTACACAAGATTATTTTCATGCATCTTAACTGTACATAAAATTTGAAAATTAGGTTGTTTTGAACATAAGGTGGACAAATAAAATCTTATATGATTGATAGGATTCTGGAAAATTAGTTTTATTCATCTAAAATAATTGTTACACCAATTGCACATGCCTTTCATCCACAGGCAATTAGTCAATGAGCAAATACAGTAAGGCTATAATGAACAGCTAATTTGGTTATAAGAAAAAAATATAAAATTTGATTCACATCATGTATTGCAGGGCAAAAAATATCCCGTATGATAGTACACGACTATTGGAAGTTGAGGTACCGTTAATCTTCTAGTTTATTTCAACTATTTCTGTGTAATTCTAGCGCCTAAACTAACAATCATCTGTTTGAATAATGGGTGAGAAGTACAACGGTGCACCTGAAAAACTTGACAACTGTCACTCACGTGTCTAATCATGAAAAACAGTTTATAAATAGATATATGTACTGGTTTATAAATAACAAATCTACAATACTATGACAATTATATTTTTTAAAAATCTATAGACTTTATTAATGACAGAATCAATTTCTCAAAATAAAGGCTTAGATTACTGTTCAATTGAAAGACTTTAAATGATTTAAACGCTAGTAGTTAATTGTATATAAAATTCAGTCCTATGGATGTTTAAAGTTGTCAAAAATCTAGTGTTGTATAACAAAGCTATTACTTTATATAACAGGGAAGTTTTTTATCATTATTTACAAAGTTGCCTAATTTTCTCCTATCAATCATTGATAGTGTTGTCATACATCTGAATTTACATAAGACCTAGTAAATGTCTGCTTATCCCTATATATTTCAGTTAATACCTGGTCAATTCTGTTGCCAGTAAGTAACTATCTGACGCTGTGATACACCAACATCCATCCATATTATGTACAGTGGAGCTGGGGGATGAACAATCTGCTTGAAGGGCAATCACTTTGTATCTGGATAAACCTACCTGTTATTCTGACATGTTCACAGTGACAACTTCCCACTATAATTTTGAAAGTTATTGCTGCATTTTAATTACTTCATGACAAACAGTGCATAATGTAAATGAGTTAATATAAGTAAACCCATATAGACTGTTTTGATGATCATTTACTAACAAGTGTATATTTTTCATGTTTAATACTATAGGTTATAACTTCTCCACATTTGGGGGTTGGGATGGCCTAGTGGTCTAGAGTGCCGCGCTTTGACCTCTAGCTGGCCGGTCACCTCTGGCTTGCAGCTGTGGTTTCGATCCCTGGTGTGAGCGTATGTGGCATGGAGATAGGGGCGCCTTCTCAACCTCGTGGGTTTCCTCCAGGCACTCCGGTTTCCTCCCACTGCTAAAGACCCCTACGCGCAAGCGAATTATTGAAATAAAAACTGAAACCATATGTTAGTCCCAAAATGACCTAGTTTGTGTCAAGTGGACGTTAAACCACATTTCTCTCTCTCTCTCTCTCCACATTTTGGCATGCATACCTAGAGTGGTAAATTAATTTTTAACCATATTTTCGTCCCATCTTTACAATCACGAAACAAATAATTGAAGATCCCTCTGTCAAAATGCATCTGGCCAAATTTCAGTAAAAATATAACAAAATTTTAAATTCTATATTAATAATTCTTAAAGAATATTCCATTTATCATTTATTCTTTTATAAATACTACTTAACAAAATGTAGCTTTGTTTCAGGAAAAAATAAATTGATTTGAAATAGAGAATGTTTGTATGTTAATGGTCTTCATTTGTGTTTAATATACTCCTTGTGGAAAGGAACTTCCACAAATTTCAATTAATTATTTTCTGAATGAATGGCCTTACTATTGATGCTCTTATTGAATGAAACCAAGACAATTGTATTTCTGTTCAAACTCTTATCCAACCTGTTGTGTGGTATATCTGGTGACAAATGCGTCATAGAACTGCGAGTTAAACTTATTAAAAAAATTGATAGGATAATATCGTATAATAAACTAGGTCCAGCTGTTACCACCTACTGGATAAATTATATTAGAAATAAAATTTCACATACTACGTCATTCAGTTGTCGTAAGCGAGTATTGATTGTTTGGGCAGAGAGCGGCCATGATGATCAAAAACTAGTCCATTCATAACTTATACTCATTATTATTGACTGGCAATTCATTCATCTTTCATTACAAAAAAATGGTTAATGTAAGTGCAAAGGTCTGGTTTATTTTCAACGAATATATAATGAGGGATGGTTGAGTGCATGAAAGGGGATTATGATTACTGGGAATAAGGATGAGGCTAATTTCAATGAATATGCTAATTTACTGGTACTGTGATTGTAAATGATATTTAGAGTACATAATTCTTGTACAGAAGCACAACATAGATAATTAGCCACGTGGACACCTAAAGAAGGATTTCATGTCCACTCCACACGAATAAAGGTGAAGTCAGTCCATGTAAGTTGATGGGGGTAGAAATATTCTCAATGTGAACTCGGTTGAATATGGACCATGTTAAAATTAGCTGATAGATACTTCCTTGCATTTATAGTACTTTGCTATTTACAATCGTCCACTTTAAATTATTTGGATCAATTTTTTTTTTAAATAATTCACATGCACAGCCCCACCTTTCCAACTTATACACATTTTTGGGACAAACTAGCAGATTTCTATTACAGTGTGTTAAAGCCAGAGAACCTGGAAAAAAATTTAATTTGGTTAACTGTTGCCTACAATTGTGCAGAAAAAACAAATTTGCATAACTCAACTATCAGAAGTAGGATTATCAAGGTTTCAATTTCAGAATGCAGATCACATAGCCACAAAGGCTTATAACAAAACAACACATTTAGCCACATAGGAAAAAGATAGGTTGCCAGGCAACGAAACATACGCCCACAGCAGCTAAATCGTCCGGGCAATCAACAAGGGTTATCGCATATTTTTACTTTTTTCGGTAATGAAACATTTGTAATACACTAAAATCTGATTAAGAGTAACAACTCATTATGTAATTATCAGAAAATCATTAGAATTTGTTTGCTTTTTATAAAGTTTTGCCCCACGCTAACAATTAGTATACAAAACATTCAATATCATGGATTTAGCTGTTCAGTTATCAAAATTCATTGAAAATCAAAATACTTATTCGTTTAAACACCTTAAACTCTGTGTATCAATCTGAAGTCAATCGGATGATAAGTTTGGCCTCTATAGTGTCACAAGATTTTTTGAAGTGATCAAGGGCCATAACTCTGGTAGTTATTATTGGAAATCGCTGAAAAACAATAGGCTTCTTCGTCTCATGACCTTAAACACTGTGTATAAATTCAAAGTCAATCAGATATTAACTTTAGCGTCTAGAGCGTCCACAAGCAATTGTGGACGCCGAACCGCATCGGGGCGACGACAATATACGACCACATTTCAATGTGTATAAATTCAAAGTCAATCGGATATTAACTTTAGCGTCTAGAGCGTCCACAAGCAATTGTGGACGCCGAACCGCATCGGGGCGACGACAATATACGACCACATTTCAATGTGGGCGTATAAAAAGGAGGTAAATGTCAACCTTGACAAATACCATCTTATACAAATATTGTCAACAAATATGTTAATTTTTATTATCAAAATATTTCATACAATGGGGATAATGTGACAACAGCTGACTTTCTGACATGTCACTGACACATGTCAACTTCCATAGCAGAAAAGGTGTACCGGTAGTTCAATAAAATAAATGAGTCTTGCAACAGCAGATCACATTCCAATTTTCAGATCCATAAATCTATTTTAGTAAATAGACTATGCTATGTCAAGTACAAAACTGTTAGATTTCTATTTTGTCAAGAGACACACAATTCCATCAATTCTAAACAGTTAGTATCCTTACAATAAATTCAGTTTATTAGTAAACAAGTTCATTTTATTGTGTGAAAAAATATTTCAATGGGTTTCCATCCCCCTCAAACCATTTTTTATAAGCTCACATTTAATGCGGGAGTATACAGTCCTGATCACCAAAACTTTGTCAATATCAATACTCCACAGAAAAAGATACTATTTTTTGATTTTTTTTTCTTTTACACATGCTGTGATTGTTTTGGTAGACATCAGCAGGAACCCATTCAAATTTCAGAGTCGAAAATGAAGTCATTGCCCCTTTTCCTTCAACCCTGTAAACACTATACAGGCCAGAGGTTATCAGAATAATTACTGACCTTGTCATCTAGAAAGATAAATAGAACCCAATGGAAATTATGAGAAGCACTTCAATTGACAAAGTTATTTTATCCTTGTTTTGTAAACACTCTACAGGTAACAGTTTTTGAGATTTTTTTCCTGCAGATTTAATGAAATGGTTTACTTCATTGTAATAATGAATCCTTTTACAATTCAGGGTAGCCCATCAATCTTATGCTTTGTTATTATACCTGACCCAAAACTTAAACAGCAACCTTTCAAAATGCTGGTGTTGGGCATATATATATGCATTGCCTGGTAAGACTATTTCATATTATCTCATATACATGTAATCTTAATGTCTACCACTCAGTCTCCAATAATCTCTTGTTTTTCTGCTGTTCATGTATTTTGTAAATTCTAATTCACATATGCATACCTATAAACCCAAACAATTTGATCGAGGGACACACTTATTACTAGCCGTCATTATGAGATCACATTCCTGAGGACTAATTTCATTATCCATATTTTGAAAATCTCAACAACACACAAGATTAATTTTTCATTTATTCATCCATGTAATTAATACTTCAAATAAGTAATTATAAAAGAATCACATTTCTATAATAATACTCCTACAACCAAGGGTCAACCAATCATACTTTCAGCGTGAAAAAAAGTCTAAAACTTTTTATTATTCATTTTACCAGATGACTTTACTGTATGACATATGAGTAATCATTTCAACTTTTTGAACTTAAGAAGCACAAGGCAAGTAGGATTATTCATAATGTTCTTAAAGATGCATTTTGTGGGAGTTAAAGTTGCCTATTAACAGGCGTGTTTTACTGTCCATATTCAACTCTCTAGAACATCAGACAGCTCAGATAATGAGAGAATCATCAATGCTGTCATGTCTGTGTAACCAGAGACTGCAAATGATTGGACGAACATTCCGCAGTTCAAAGACTATCATGGAAATGGTATTTGACAATCAAGAATATCAAATGTGGGCAGAATCTTCATATGCCAATTATGGCTACTTCTTGTCAAAAATTTAAACACTCATAACATTGACTGAAATACTCAATATGTTCCACAAATCTTGCATCTTCAAGCCACTTAAAGATGCATTATGTAAGATTTAAATAACCAGTTAGTCATTCTTGTAATAAAAATACAAAAATAGATAATGCAAAATTAAAATACTAAATTTTTTATTCAAATTACTTTATTCATAGTACTTTATTCTGAGGGAAGATATTAGCCTTTGAAGGTTTGCCACTATGCGAGGATTGATTGTAACCATTTTTAAATAAAATCATTCAATGGCCAAACCTTTCTAATTAAAATTGGACTCATTTGATTGCATCGTGAAATGATTATGGTCTTGTCATGTTAATAAATGTCTAATAAATATCTATAACATTTAAGGCCTACAGAAAGAACTGCAATAAGAAGATTTTGCTCTTGCATTATGCCTGCTTAAAGAATCTAATCACTGATGCATTTTCTTCCATATAGGTAGACGTTAAACAACCATGATTGGTTTGGTTTTAAACTTCGAAAATAGTTTTAAAAAAGACTCACAACAACTGTTCTTTCCCAGTTCAAACACTTTTTTTCCATTAACTCAATTATATAACCTAGAATTAAGTGTCGTTGGGTGACATGACACCAATAATTAGAAAACATCATGACGCAGCCTTGTGCCGAGTGTTTAAACTAGGTCAGTCAAAACATGCTAGACTCACATTGTCTGGAGAGGTAACAAACACGAAAAACCACAAAAAAACAGAAAGAGTCAACACTTGTCAACCTTTCTAGCTATCATCATTTATCTTTTGTTTGAATAGCTGTGACTTCATTCAGTCATATCTTGCTACTTTGTTTTGTAAATAAAAAATAAACACCACCACCATGATGAACTATGATCAGAAACAAAATAATCCTTTTTTTCCCTTTTAATTCACATTTTGTCTAGACTGAGCAATTATATTTATTTACTTATTGAATCATGTTATCTAGAGGTACAGCGTTGGTCAGGTCTGGCACCAGTCAAATGACAACTTCAACAAGAAAGCCCAAGGGCCTGCTCAATCAGCATTAGTGGAGAGTATGCACATGAACAAACGTATTTAGGATATTACTTAATGAGAGTATGAATTCACACAACATAAAACCTTTATTACTTTAAATCATTGTTATTTTCTTGCTTAAGTTAAAGAGACAATTCCACATTTCCAATGTTGACCGTACAGTGCAACTGTCAAGGGTTCTTTTTTGTACACTCCAACATGTACAGAAACTTTTTATACCGTCCAAATGACGAGACACTGTTGCTTGCCAGGCCCTTTGTCCTGCACCAAATACAAAGTAAATCATCATGAAGAATCTGACTCACAAATATCAATTAATTATTGAATCCAATTTCAAATACACTACTAATCCTAATCTGAACACGGCTTAATCTTCTAGGCTCACAGGGAGTCATGGTGGCTGTGGCATGGTAAGGTAAAATATGTTGAAACCCAAGGTTCCTGGCTCAATCCCAGTGGGGTTTCCTATCTTGGTTTACTATTGTCAGTGAACAGGATGAATGGCCTGGCAAGGATACACCACTAGATATTTAAAAGAATCTTTGACAGAGGAAAATGCCACAGTCTCTGCAAAATTTCTCTCTTATGACCCTCTTAATCAGCCTTGTTGCAGCAAAGCATGACGAACCCCATTTATTTCTAGAAAAACTTACCTCACTAGATGTCTTGGCATTCATTATCTGCTAATCCTATATTTCGACACTGAATTAAATCACCATAGAAGCAATCATATCAGCAACTGCTTATAATTTGCGGATATAGATATTCAGGAGTGCCGGCAATTGAAATTAGAATAATCCATGAATGTTAGCACATTATATCAGGTTAAATCTGAAATACAAAAATCAAAAACATATTAATATTAAACATTATTTATATCGGTTTTCAATGAATCACATGATGGTCTTTGCGTGTAATATACAAATACATAATTTTGCATGTAACATTCAATCTAAAAATATAAACTTACAACTCAGCTCTACTGAATAATCAATTGATCTGTCAAGATGTAATGGTATGAAATATACAAATGACCATGAACATCTAATTCACAATTTACTTGAGTTAATATACTGCCTCCTGTATGTGGAAGATTAATACACAGCTAATCAGGTTTCAAGCAAATTAGGAAATGAAATGTAATGGGGTTTAACATCTTACTACTCTGCTCCGACTGTTCGAATGAAGACGGGCATACACCATACAATGTGGTGAAGAAAATTGGGGCTTGAAAATGTCCTGCTACAGTCTTTTCTTTTGTCAAATTTCAACTGCCAAAGAATCTTTTACGGGCATGCCAATTGGCGCCAGGGACCTTGTTTATTTTGTCAAACAACTAGGCCCCCTGTCCTTCCCCAGTGAAAAAGCCGAACCATTCATGGCCACAAGTGCGAAACTTCCAATCAATAGTTACATGCAACACAAACCAATTACATTAAACTTAAAGGGTTTTCACATTTCATGGTGGATGTTCAATAAACTAAAGAATGAAATTCAGTGTGGGCGTACATGTATTTTTAAAAATATAACAGAATTCAATAATGTTCCTTGACACATCACCTCAAACTAAGAATATATTGTGGCAAAAATATTTTAAGATATCAGGATAGATTGAAGATTTTTTTTAAAAAAAATTTTGTGTATTTTATCATGGTTTTCTGTACGGAAATTTATGAGACTTCGGATTCTCACAAGTTCTATCTTCATTCTACACATTGTAAAAAGCTTCTATAAGCTTGATCAGTAAATCTATCAAATACTGACAAGAATGATTATTTTCTCATAGTAAATTAGCTGGTACTCATTTTCATGGTGCTAAAAAAACCTCATTGCACTCTTATGGAGAGCTGATCTGTTTTTAAGATGATTGGGTGGCATATTGTGTTTCTGGTTTGATCAAGTTGTGAACTGGTGTGATGGAGTGACCTTTAGCCTAATAATATAAAGGTGTGTGGGAGTTTTGACCAAACATTCACCTGTAAGGTGAGATAAAATTCACTGGTAGCTGATCTAGAGGAACAAGAAGATAATTGTTGATCTACTTGAGTTCTATTGGATACCATGCTGTAGTAGCCAACAAGTTCACAAATTACTCTGTAATCAAATAATGTGATGAACTGTCACTTTAGATAACAACAGATATTTATCACACATTATACTTTTTTTATTTACCTCTTGTCAAGAACATTTCAATAATTGCATGAATCAGCTTTGTCAATCCTTTAATATTTAAAATACAATGTGAAAGAGGGAGAGAAAGAGAGAGTCTGAGAGAAAGAGAGAGAAATGAGGTTTATTTAACACCACTCGACACAAACTCAAGATCATTTTGACTCTTTCATATGGTTTAAACTTTTTTTCAACAATTTGCTTGTGCGTAGGGTTTTAGAGCTGTGGGAGGAAAAGAAACACAAAGTTGGACATCGGACCTACTCCTTGTCACAAACCAGCAGGGAATCGAAAACATGCCACTTGACTCAATTACAGACCTAATGATCTAACATGCACACATTAAACCATTCGGCCTAGTACAATGAATGAATTAATGAAATCAGGTTTAACATCCTACTAATGATGACAGACAAATTTAATTTAATGCTATGTGCTGAGGCCAAGATGTGCACATGACCTCAGTTTTTCCATCCCAACCGAAGAACTGGAAACTGTTCCTTCACATGTCCTACTTCCTGCACCACTGACAACAGGAAAACAAATCAGAAACTTCTGGGTAACGTTTTCTGAATATCGATTGCCCCCCCCCCCCACATGAAAAATCAAAATCCTCAAAAACTCTTAACCCTTTAGTATTTATAGGAATTGTTGCAAACTGACTGATGTGACATTGATACTATACCAGTACTTTAATAAAGGGAAAGATAGGCAGTTTTTATTGCATTGTTGACAATAACCAAAATGTCTGAAATGTAATTTAACTTTGTACCTTTGATAGACTGTCATTTGTAGATATTAAAGCAGCCTTATGATCTATCAACAGCTGGTCTCTTATAAAACAACAGACTTTCATTTATTAAAATCACATGAGCATGAAGCAATTTTGAGGAACCTGTGAACCTGTAATTCTGAATATTATCTGAGCAACATCTGTTCCCAACATCATTAATCTGCAGCAGGCATATTTTAAGATATTTAACAAATTTTTTCATATTTCTTTATTATGGTCAATCTCTTTTTAATTAAACTGCGCTGAAGTTGAACCACGACCCCATCAGGCAGACAGGTAACAGCTGAATTAGTTAATCTCCTTATTTGCTTCATTGGATATTTCACTTTAAATGGTGTGGAAATTTTCACTAACCACTGCCACCAGTGACCAGACATTGACACCAGAACTAAAAACAGGTGTCACCTTTCCGGTACACAACATTACAGGTGTAGCAAACGACATAATTAGAATTATACCTATTCTTTATCTATACAAAAGTTAATTTGATATTCAATGGATTGATCAAGTACCTCTTAAATCTTGTTGATCAGCTTAACTTAGTTTACCACATAAACAACATAAACACCAGGGTTTTTTTTGAATAGTTTGTGACGATTCCATTCAATAATTCTATTGCTGTGACCACTCTGTGTGAGTTTCTACAATTCTATGCTAATATATTCCTCACACCAAATGTTGTGGATTAATTATTTGAGCCTAACCCAAATAAACAAACTCTCAGGATAAACATATAAAGCTGCCCTTAAAATAACAAACTAGGACGAGTGTGAAAATAATTTTGTTTGATATTACCTTAAGGGTAGAAATACGAAAACAAAGAATCATATTCCTCTTAGGAAAGATATTTGTTTCGCATTTGAGAGATCTGTTTATAATTTCAAATTTCTGTGATTCAAATTATTTACAAATATGTCTAATTTTGGCATTTGCATGCTTGACACATGGACATCTGATAAACTTATTATTTGTAAATTTCAGCTCAATTTGCCATAATTATATGGAGATTCTTTTTCTAGCTGAAAGACAGCCCTAAGCAAAATGAACTGTACAATTTAATCTTATAACAATTACCTTTAAATATTACTGACCCATTCATGGTCCCTTTTGGTTTACAGACGAAACTGTCATAAAAGGCAAGCAGTAAATCACCAAAATCCTCCCATGATCTTATAATAAAGCACCGGCAATTTATTTAATACAATAGCTACAGGTAACAGTATGACAACATTACATCATTTAACCCAAACAGGTGAAAACGACTCATTTTTTATACATTCTTGTATTTTCTCTTGATTAAACGTGCACAAAGGATTGCTATGCTACAGCAGTTGATATATATTGTCTTTCTTTGATATCTATGCACTCTGAATACCATCCTATTTACATCAACTTTAAACCAGGCCTGACAATCTTAATCCATGTATTTGGATGTCAGTCAGTTCTCCATGATTTATTCTAATGAAGATTCTATGCAGTCTTCTTCTTCTATAGGCAAATCAAACAATGGTATTATAACGCTGACGACTTGTGTAACCCTACCAGTAATTGAAGCAATAACACTTTGGAATTAAAAAAAGTGACATTAATGTACATCAAAGAGCTTAAAAGAAAGCTGTTACTCTCTCCATCCTAATGTGCCAAAAATTACTTCATGAACTAACATCAACTGACATCATCCTCATCTTTACCACAGAATATACAGCACTATACACTATCTCGGTTAACTCCTTACAACTGTCAAACAAATTAAAGACTCTCTAATCAATTCTGAAGTTGAATTTAATGGGGAGACTTGATTTTCTTTAAATAGCCAAGTGCAGGATGTTTTCTCCTGTTAATGTTTAAAAGCACCACCAAGGGGCACCATTAGATGATAATTTATAGCTTTAGTATTTGAAGGAGTCTTGGTATTATTTTGGGAGGTGTTGAAAGATTAGAACCAGAATAAGATTAATAGGTTTAGAACATGCAGATGATTCCCTGAAGCCAGCTCTTTAAACTCTTACATCGTCAATCACTTCAAATGTTGAAATTTTTGTCTTCAACACCTGAAACGACTGGAACAATATATTGAGAAATCATTTGTGGAAAACTTTTTAATTTGTATACGCTTACCATGAACTTTGTTTTAAATTTTTTCAATTCATTGAGGACAAATTATGTTATACATGCAGATACATCGCCATTTTCAATTTTCTTATATTTTTTTTTTTATTAAAGGGGCTGAACAACTTTATATTTTCTTCGTATTTTATCATTGCTTGATAATGACTATAGAAGCCTAGCCGAAAAAGTTGCTCAGTAATAATATAAGCAGTAATTGTATTACACAGAATTGTGACCTGTATATTCCAGTTCAATTATTAAATGCCATTGAAATAATTTAATATGACACTGATTTTCAATTAAATTTGGAAGACTATTTTGATGCAAGAATATTAAACATACATTATGGGAGAGCAAAAACAGACTTTTTTCGGTCTTCCTTTGGGCCTCAGAAGTCATAGAAATTATAAATTAGATCTTTATTTAAACAACAAGCCTAAAATGAACTCTGTAGACCCACGGATGGCTTGGATTGGGCTTGGATTAAAACAGGATTTCGTTGACTGATTTAATCACAGAATTGTGACCTGTATATTCCAGTTCAATTATTAAATGCCATTGAAATAATTTAATATGACACTGATTTTCAATTAAATTTGGAAGACTATTTTGATGCAAGAATATTAAACATACATTATGGGAGAGCAAAAACAGACTTTTTTCGGTCTTCCTTTGGGCCTCAGAAGTCATAGAAATTATAAATTAGATCTTTATTTAAACAACAAGCCTAAAATGAACTCTGTAGACCCACGGATGGCTTGGATTGGGCTTGGATTAAAACAGGATTTCGTTGACTGATTTAATCACTATGGCGTCGTGGGCGGGGCTTCTCCGTGACGTTGACGTCATCATACTTCCGGACTGTTTTTTTTTCGTCTGCTTAGGGTGTCGCTTAGGCCTACCTGAAGTACAAAAGAGTACACGCAGGCAACGCCTCGTTGATTTGGCCCATTCCTTTCAAACTTTAATATCCTATCGCAGACTTTCTCTTCTTATCTATATGTTAAAAGTCTTAATTCTAATTTATAGTAAAAAATAAATGTATACGAATTGAATTGCAGTCCTGTCTCAAACCGAATACGCTATCGGTACTAGTCATTGTAAACATTACTTGATAATCGAGACTATATAGGTGGAGTTAACGCCTGTCAATCAACAATCGGCCATAATGGGAAAACGGTGTCGATGAATTTTAACTACCATTTCTAGTAAAAAATTATAGTGGTAACAACTTTGTTCAGGATAAAGTAATTTGACTGAAATTTTCAATATATTCTTGTTTCAGCATCTATTTTTGAACAGTTATAGCAAGAATGGCCAACTCCTTGTAAAAATCTCCCATAATGTATCTTTAAAGATTCCTTCAAAATTATATTGAATTTGTGGAGATGTCTGATACACATAATCAAACAGTTTGAACTGTAATTTGTGGGTCTTTGTTTACCTATTTAAATAGTGAAAAATTAATAACAAATAAGCAGGTTTTCCTTGTCCATATTGGCATTGATATCTATGAAGGGAAGTCTCCAACATGAAAATCTAAAGATTATATTTCTAAGGGTATGAGAAACTACCAGGGAGGGGGTCTTCCATCTTCCGTATACACTGTAATTACATAGGTTTCAAACAATGAAATTTAAAAATATTCAATTGAACAAAGGAATATACATGATATATGTTCTTGTCAGTCTTTAAGCCCCTATGATATAATGTTCAAGTGCTCAAAAGTCATATTTTATCATTAAATAGACATGATTATATATTGATGAGTTTTAAACAAGGTCATTACAGATGTTAATGGTTGAATAATGACTTCTAGTCTATTTTCTATTGGAACAATGACACTGAAATAAATTATCAATTATACCATTTGGACATATATCAAAGATGAAGGATGAGGATGCTTTTGTTTGCCAATTAGTAGGATTAATTTATTCATAATGACCAAGACCAAAATGACATTTATAAATCTGTGAACAATGTCCTGATTAATTTCAAAATTTTTGAATAGAGTGGCAGTGCTGCTTGGTTAAGTGATCTACTATCTAGCTAGCGCATGCATTCTAGATCCTAAGGTATACCGCTCATGTATTTGGCATGGTTTCAGTCTAACATATACCAATTCCAATAACAACCAAGATATTAAATTCAATCTTCAACTGACATGTAATGAAATGAAATGGGGATTAACGTCCTACTGTTCTGCTTCGAACTGGCCTAATATTGTGCTATGAGGGAAATTTTGCTCAGGCAGTAGCGCTATGGCCTACTCTTATATGGGATTCCAACTGCCAAGGGATCTTTTACACACACGCCAATGTGTTTTTCGTCCCATCAGAATGAATAGACAGCTGTCCTTGTCAGGCCCTCCGTCCTGCAAAACTAACAGGGGGGAACGACGCCGGAACTTTCTCGGCCAATGCAAGGATAGTAAACTTGACCTTCAGACTAGCGAATAAGCATTTTACCCACTTAGTCATCGTGGCCCCAACTGACAAGTGCTGATGAATTTAAAAATAACATCTTATAACTACTTACACTGTTATTCAAGTTTTAACGTTTCAAATCAAAGTGGTTCTTTAATATCATTCAATAGGCATGTCATTACCACAATAATAACCTTCGATTCACCTTAATTCACAAAATCTGAACCATATAATTTATAATGTTAATTATCCTTTGGAGAAAAAATTCCAAATCTTTAGAAAACCCATCCAAATTTTCAGGCAAATTTGAGGTTAAAGGACGATTTGTTTTTGGTCAGAGGTAAAGTTTATGGTTCATTAATCCTCCTACACCTTCAGATAAAGATCTAATGATTAATGGTGTCTAAGGTGGAACAAATGGAACATTAAATAGGATTAGGAGTGGAACTGGGTTTTTTTCTCACGAATGAACATTTAAACGGACACAGTAATTTACTGGTCAGTATTGTAAATGAGGAAAAGGGTCAAGCCAGCGTAAAATAACAAACAGAGGCAATACAAGCCAGACTACAAATACTAAATCACCTATCAATAGCCTTATTACACTTCTGCTATCTTCCAAATCTAATTATATCAGTGTCTGCAGAGCTATAAAACCTGCAGACACCATTTAAATAAACACATTTACTGAATTTGGACATGGATTTAAATCTTGAATGAAAGACCATTTACAACATAAAATATCCACCTTTGGGTAATGGGAGGGGAATATATTTTTTGGCAATGGTAATAATGAAAGCAACTATATTCAAGTTTACAAATGACAATTTATCTTGACACTTTAATAGTGTTTGTCAATTATGTGTCTACTTGAGGCCGTTGTCCAGAGAATCTAAGTGAACAATAACATTTTATACAATATGACCCAAAAATTAAAATTTTCAGTTTATTATTATATCATCTCTACTGTGTATAAGTAATAATAAAACCATTACTTTAATCATGGTAGAAAAACAACAATTATTCTAATTTTCAAATGGCACTACTTCTAAGAGTTTCCTTTTGTCCTATGTTCTATGATATACAAAAAATCTATGGAAAAGGACAATTTAAGCACAATATTTTTTATTATTTTTTTCAAATAAAGTGTTTTTTATGTTATAATAAATGATACTATTATAGCCGCACCTAAAGGTGCTAAAACCAGCTGTTATAAAACGTGTTCTTTTGTCAATGAATGGGAGTCTGAAACAACTTTACTTATTGATTATCAAAATCATTTAACATACAGCATTTAAATAATCATGGCCTACTACCTATTTTTGGATGACTTCGGATTTGTCACGATTGTCATACTTTGAATCTTGGAAGTAAATTTATAAAAGCAAAATCCTTAAACCTACAGTATGCTATTATTGTGGGATTCACAAGATATTAAAACATAATCAAGGGTGATAACTCTGTACCTTCTCTGGTTTAACAGATGCTTTTCATCATTATCCATCAATTTGTTGCATTATATTAATAATTTCTTTGTCTCTATGTGCCTGTTCTTGGGGTCTAACAATTTCATTTTAAACATACATGTCTCTGCCCAGGTACAAAAGCCAAAAACATTAGAATTTGTACTTTTATTGTCACAGTATCTGAATGGGTAGCTTCAATCAAAATCCAGACTATCGTTCAAAATATATTTACATTTTAATGTAGGTTTGGTGGATCAAGATGTAAAATTTAATTTTGTACACAATATGGTCTTATATTGCATTTAAGATCTAATCTAAGAAATTTAATTGACTCTGTACAAGAAACCCTTTTATAGCTTTATGAAATAGATGGGACTATCTTCTATCAGCGAGACCTCAGATTGTCACAGCATTATCATAAGCTGTAATTTTCTACTTTGACCAATGAAGCGTTTTAAACCCCCTGCACAATGAATGGACATTTTAAAGAAGAAGTGTTGATTACCCAGAAGGATACTGAGGAGCGAGATGTTTGTTATTGGAGTGAGGTTACTCTGACAACTACCCTAAGGAGAAAAAGGGAGGAATCTGACCACCAGGGAACACAACTCCATTCTATTCTCATCAATGTACCTTTCTTGAACTGTTGGAAAGTAACAGTTGAATAGTTAGTCATGGGGTGGTCGTAACAACTCGTACATGTACCTCAATGATTAATGTTACAGTCACATGAACAATCAAATAAAATTAGTTGGTAAATTTCTTAAATTTCAGAATTCCATTATTCTGAAATGTCATCATTTTATTGTCAAAACTGGGTATCCTTTGATTTGCTTAAGAAAAACTCTTCCTCTTTGTTAATTATTTAATAACTAATGTCACTATTAGACTTTTCATTTCATGTATTTTTTTAGTATTAACTACTCCATTAAGAACTACATGTATTAATACATGATATTGTATTGTGAAATGAAAATTTCACATATTTAAATTTCTTTATGTGCAGTTTTGGGAAAATGGAATCATAGTTCATACCATCAGTACGGCTTCAAATAGTCTTCTTAAACATATATCTATCGTTTCAAATAGTCTTCTTAAACATATATTTATCGTATAAACACAAAAGGGTTTTGAATTTACAATCACAACAGCAAATAGCTATGTACCGGTAAATAGAATATCTACCGCTTTACAAAAGAGTATACAATACAGATTTTTAAAAATTCTATCAATCTAAAAAAAAATTATAATACAAGTCCAGACTTTTTGTGAAATACAGATATGAAGAGATCAATGTCTTGTGTTAAAAGAAAATGTTACAGCTTTAATATGTCTTTATTGCAGTCTCTTATAATTTATATATAATTTACATAACAGTTCACCCAGTACAAGTTTATTATACTACAAACAAAAAAGATTACCAGAAAGATGACAGGTCACTAAAAGGATGTCACACATCAAAACTTGTGACAAAACTAAGACAAAAACTATCCTGTGAATCATTAAATATACAACATATAAAAGAGGCCTGTGCTGAAATTTTTCATGAGAAGTACATAGCTTTTTTTTACCATCATTGTCATCATTGTTCCTTTTGACAGTTTTGTTGCAACCCCATGCAATACGTAACAGCTCTTTTTTACACAGACCACTGACTTCTAACAGCAACTATTTTGTGATGGGATTAGTCTGATTATAATGGTTGAGGCTATTTCAGTATGTTTGACATATAATTCCAAACTAATTGCACTTAAATCCCTTAAAACATTAATATATGAAAATGAAATGAAATGGTATTTAACGTCCTACTTTTCTGTTCCAACTGGGCAAATGAAGACGGGCATAAGCCATACAGTGCGCAATGAGGGAAATTTTGCCCGGACAGCTGCACTACGACATACTCTTACATCGAATTCCAACTGTCAAGGGATCTTTTATGTGCACACCTTGACAGCTGTACTTGTCAGGCCCTCCTTCCTGTATCACTGACAAGGGGGAACCACGCCAGGCAATCTGGATGAACTTTCTTGGCCAATGCAGGGATCGAACACCCGACCTCCATCCTAGCGAGCCAGTGTCTTACCCACCTACCCACCGTGATCCCCACAATAATATACATATAATATATTTTCAGTTAAAACAATTTTTAATTCTTGCCCTCCGTCTGTCGTGGTTTTAACTGAAAATACCACTTTGTCACATGACCCCCCCTCCCTTCTATACAGAGTGACATGAACATCTGAATTTAACCATATATGATGGATTTTAAATAATATCTTGATTATTCCAAACATGTTCTAATGTAAGTCCAGTATATCAAGGGATATTTACATAGTGCAAGATGCCACCCACTAGAGCCCAATACAATGCCTTTAATTCCATCAAAACATTGCTTATTCTAAAGTAATTATTTTTATTGAAGATTTGTTTATTCTTGTGTGTAAACATCTGAAAGCAGGCTAACAACCCTATGTATGCCAGCTGATACCTAATGATTTTATAGATATCGTTATTTTATAATAACTAACAAGAGTGACTATAGAAATATATTGAATATTATTTAAACATATCTCTGTGATCAGGTTGAGTCATTTTTGTAAACAATCAAAAATGCCAGGTGTCTCTCTTGATGAGAAGTTTTTCTCCCGACAAAACACGTTTGTGACCCAGAAATATGTAGACTTCTATTGTCCAGCTTAATCTAATATTGACCGGCTCTGTCACATGTGTCTGGTAGAAGACAATGTCATCAAGTACACATGAGAATGGAACCAGAAATATTAAAATACTCTGTCCACTTCAAAATAAAGAGATCCTACAAATATTGACTTTTGAGTTTTTCTGTTTTTTCTGTCATAGATCTCCGTATACCATGCACCAAACAGAATAATCTGTGACATATCCATGACATACTTGAAACATTTCTTTTTGAATTAACAGGTTTTTTTTCTTTGAATGTTCCCATATATATATGTCATAAAATCTTACGATTAGATTTTGAACGTGGCACAGTATCCATGCAGTTCATGACATTGAAACACCTCTGCATCAGCAGTCTCCAGTCAATAAATTTCTATGTTTTTATTAATATCAATATTGAATTTATGTGTAACATAACATATCAGTTATACTTTCAACATTACTTGAAGGTGAGTATATCTGCAGAAGGTAGTTTATGTCAGAATGTCTAAACATGTCCCCCAAATAACATCATTCCCCTTAAAAATCTTTCTAAAAACTGAAACTAATTTCTCGGAAAAATGGATTAAACTTAACGGTACTTGATTTTTAAAGAGGCTGATTGACAATTGACATTCAGTATTCATATTTTATTTATTGAATGTTTCACTGTCAACTCATTCAATAAATATATAAATGAGCGAGTGCTAATATAATACCAGTATTATAATACTTTATATATTCCCAACATTAGTATGCGTTTCAGGTGGAAAATCCTCCATAGATCTACTTCAATAAGAAGAGCCGCAAAATAAAGACTGATTCAGTTCTTGGTTTAACACTTTTAACAAGCAAATAATAGAAATGGTCATAATCAAGAAGTCACATCCTCCCATTCTTATTCAGATTAGTTTCATATCTTTAGTCATTAGCATTTTGACCCCACAAAAGAGTGATCTATAGGCAAACATCAGTGCAAATGTATACAGTTTAAAAGGCACCTCTTTTCTCCAATTCTCATTGTTCAAAAATCTGTCCATAATAAATTATATGATCTAGAAAATATCAATATTCTTGAATATGAGCCACCTACAAAACAAATCTAAGAACATTTCGTGCACTTTTATATCATTGCAAATGTGTTAAGTTTAAATGGCACTTTTTTTTCTCCAATTCTCAATGTTTGTGAATCTGTCCATGGTAAATTAAATGATTTAAAAAAATATCAATATTCTTGCAAATGAGCTGCTGACAAAACAAACCTAAAAAATTTTTTGCACTTTTATATCCGAACAACTGGGTCGGTGACTGCTGGTGGATGTTGGGGTTAGCTTCTACCAAGTACATTAGCTTGGTTTCCATAATCTATATTCAAACTACATTTAAATTTAGCTGACAGTATTGATTGATGTCATACACATGCCAGAGTAACATTCTTCTTTCTAAGATACCACATCCCATTTTATACCAGAAACGCACATATATAGCTAACAGATCTTGTTATATGTTTGTATTTAAATTTAAAGAATTGATTTTGTGAATATGTTGGTGGCCATCTATTACTTAAAGGCTACTGTCTACTCACTAGCTACCAATCAAGGCCACTACATGTATTTACTTGTAACTTCAACTGTAACCAAATTTTATTTTTGTATTGTCCCATTAACCAATATTTAGGGTGGGTCATGTGAAAGCTAACCATACCAGAACCGAATCTGGCCCTGATAAAGTTCAAAAGTTAGTTATCAGTGTCAGAATCGATTTGGAACTCTTCACAGAAACACTAATTTTAAACTAAAGTTCATACATAAAATATGTACTGAAATAACCAGCTTACTACCAAAATTCAAACCAAACAGAACTCAATTCTGGATTGAGACCATCTCACTTCAGTGGGCCAGTTCTGGTCCGCACTGATTATCAAACCCTAGGTTCAACCTAGTATCATTCCATTTTCATAATGGAGGTAATGAATTCTGAATGAAATGATGAGAAGTTATTCTTGCAGGAGGGCATTTTATGATAAACAATATCGAAGAAGAACCATTGCTATATTTTTTTGTTAACATAAGGCCAAAACAATAACAACTGTGTTTATGGTTACAGGTTAATTGTTTCTTTTTTTGTCGTGGGGTAAGATTGAAGGGAACTTTATGATCTAATATATCAATTTATTGATAACATACAAATGTTTTCAACATTTGACCACTCTTATAAAGCTACATAAAAGTAAGGTTTTTTTCATACTTGTCACTTCAGTAACTACCTGTCACTGTAAGTGCTTTGAGTGTTTTAAATTGGTATATGAACCATTCAAAACCCAATATTCCCCACCCTACCATTAGTAGAATTAAATCTGCTGTATATGACTACGATACTTATAATCTGTATACTAGTACAGTTTGTCATGGTATGGTGTTTATTGTTCATTCAATATTTTTAGCAAAATTACTGAGTATGGTTCCTGAAAATAATGCTAATTCAGTGATAGGATATTTGTTCAGAAAATTTCATCTGACCATTGTGCAACATGATAGTGTACTGGTAATTCAATTTGTGGTCATACGGTTATCTATAAGAACATTAGACTTCAGGAACCCTCACTATGTTATGGTCAACAATCTGAGATTCTTGACAGTCTGTTCAACATTTCTTCAAATAGGTAAACATGTTGGTCATGTTGGTCGTGTTGTTCAGTGTTAGTGTCTGGTTCTGTATTATGTAACTCCAAAATACCATTCTGGATCTGCACTAATTAACTGATTATTTAGATATTTGTAGAAAAACAAATCTTGTTGATAAACCCAAGTGATACCAAGTCTCTAGATATTGGGGCAAAAGATCTACCTCAGACACTGAGGTATGCTTCTAATTTGCAGTAGGTGATACATAAATAAATAATCTTTCTGTTTCAAGAATGGTTCTTAATTTATATATAATAAACACCAGTAGATATTTATACCTACATGATTAACCACCTACCTATATTTATTGTCCTTATAAATTGAGTAGATAAAAGTTCCCCTTTAAACTTGATGGTCAGAAAAAGGAAAGATTTCGACACTGTTTAGAAGGTCACCCACACACCGTTCAGACCATTAATGTGGCCAAGTCTCTAACTCAATATTATCCAAAGTCTTCAAAATTGAAAACACAAATTATTTGTCAATTTAAATCAACATTGATGTTGTTATCTTATTTGGAAAGATGATATAACAATATAAACTAAATAGACATTTTACTAATGGTATGCAAATCGTGTACCATACTGGGTTTAGTGCCATTTGTAACAAGGGACTCGAAGAACGAGGCTAGTCATATTCCACAAGTCACATCAAACGGTAACACCATTTTTATCTGGGGAGCATGCACAATAAATACTATCGGATATCGGTGTAGACTGGAATAACCAGACACTTGAGATTGCCATTCGATTGGGACTTCTGGCATATCTCACCGAACATAACTGATTTGAAATTTGAGTAAAAATGGAAACAATTGAATGTAAATCAGTTTATATTCAATCATATTACATTATTGTATTACTTTGCAACTCATTTGTGTCAATTTTTAGCTCCCAAATATTAGCGATTTAGGGTTAGAGTGAACTATGTATGGGAATATGCCATCATATTCACAAGAAGATAACTTTTTGCATACATCCAAAGCTAGTTGGAGCCAGTGTTTTTAAGTCAATCCATTCTGACCAGAGGACAACTATAAGCCCAATTATAAAAACAGTCTTCTGGAAGACAGGTAGCAAGTTGGGAGTCTTTAAACTGGTTTATTTGACTCACCTTGGCATTCAGGTGACACAGTTAATGTGTTTTAACAACAACTGGCCTGTATTACCTTGTAAAATTGTAACTAAACTGACATACTTTTCAGAATACACTTTAATAATATTTCCCTTTATTTTTTTTGTTACCTTGTTGTATATAACTTGATTTCTTGAAACATAGTGTGAAATAGACTCAGTGATTTTTTTCCACATAGATTGTGTTTTAATATTCATGGAAATCATCATATGAAATGGATCGAGCTTGGAATTTGATTTAATACCAATCAACTAACCTACGCGGCAAAATATGAAAAATAACATGCAATGTGTTGAAAATATTGAAAGGAATATACATGGATGAATTTTGGAAGGTACAAATGAGTAGCTAGGGTGGATATCGGTTTAGCTATAGTGCGTGGAAAAATTGTTCCTGGCAATTGAGAGAAGGCTAAATATCTCCATGGCCAACATGTATGGAAAACAATATTGTTATTAGCGATGTGAATTTCGAGATCTCAATATAAAGGAAAGTGGTGTCAGGGTTCCCAGAACCAATAATGATAACATGCCTGATACACTGCACCCATAGATAATTCCAGCAATAATCTTTTACAATTTGACTTGGATTTAAGAGAAAATAAGATTGTTTCAGCTAATATACTTTTGTATTTTCTACCACTATAAATCAATAAAAGTCTGCACACATATGCTGTAATCCTCTGTTACAGATTTATATCTTAATAATGTAAATAAAAGACATTATAGGATGTGGTAGTGAGTACCTGTTGAATCTAATTACAGCAGATTTATGTATGTAAATTACATTATTACACAAGTTTAAAATCTAGTTTTCGAGACATCAATATCCTGGTGCAGTATAAAAAGGTAAAATATCCAATGAAATGAAATGTCCTACTTTACTGCACTATACAGTGTGCTTTTAGGCAAATTTGTCCTAGACTTTTCCTTAATTATATTCTCTTTCAAACTAAGTCTTGTATTGCGTCCCAAGGCCTTCACAAGTTTAAACATAAACAAGAAGATATTTCTATGATATGCAATAGAAACAAACCAACAGTGAGGCTGATGTCCTCGAATGGGGTTAGACGACATTATACAATCACATTTCAATGAACCTTTTTTGTATCCCATTCAACAGGTTGAACAACAAAAATGTCAATTAAAACAGAAGTTCATCATAATGCATATAAATTCAGAGATATTTATAGCATTTACCTGTTTATATTTCCAGTTTAAAATTTATTTCTTGGAGAAAGAGAAAACAGAGGGTGAATAGGTTACCTGTAATATATCGACCCTAGTTCCCCATCCCATAAAACAAGCCTCTCTCCCATACTCTCCTTACCTAACCCGATTATGTAATATTGGTAATCAAACTAAGCCAACCATGATGGCATGCTATTCTCTTGTGAAAGGGCAAACATTTCAATTACATCTGGAGTGAAGATTTGATGACAGAAGTCCTACTGTTTTCAAAAGACAGCTTACAGTAAACAATGTTGTTGAATAGAAGCATTACACAAGCAGTATTTCCCTTTACACATCTTCATCTTGAACAACACCTTACACCAATTTAGTGGAAAAAGTGGTGGAACAGTTTAAAGGGCACATTGTACAAACAATTATTTTTACATATCCTTTCCTTTGAACTAGGTTAACAAACAAATTTAAAAGTCATTTAGAAATTCCTGCCTTCCATTTTTATTCATGATTGACAAATGATGATATTCTGGTTCTTTAACACATTACTTTGAAATTTAATGGCATAGCAAATGTTAGCATTAATATTACAGGTTTCAAGACGCTTTAATTCTTTATGCATGCATGTAAATTAAAAATTCTGTTTCTTTTGTAAGACTCTAATAATATTTTGAAATTTCATCCCTTAGCAACTGTTAACAATAGACTCAAAGAAACTCCAATTATATGCAGGTGGACAAGATGAAAATTTGTACTGTTACTTAAAGCAGAAATCATTGTTTTAAACACAAGATTAAAATTACCATGGTCAATAACAGCCAAAGTTCTGGCTTAAAACTCGGACAGACACTATAATGAAACCATCTGCCAAGTTGCTTCAGAAATTGGAATCAACACAACACTTTATTTTGGAAATTCCTGGCATAAATTCTATTGGAGGACGTTTAATAGACAATCACAGTGGGTATAACATATGGTGACCATCTGAAAATACAATGTCCAATCTGGAAACCTGCACATATTCAAAGTACAATACAAATTAGTTTCTGGTCAGCAATTCTGAAAATACTCAAGTCATCCTGATCAGCATAAACCTTTAACTCTCTGGCCAAATGGTGGAGCACACTGGTGGGATAAAATTTCTCATTCAAGATGTTTAACATAAAAGCATGTACCGGTAGTCAGACTCCCGTGTTGACAAGATATATATATTCCTCAAAGAATTTTACTGTCCATTTCATGTCTAATATGTCTGCAGAAAGGAAATAGGACTGTAGGGAGTCTGGTGAACCTGTGATTAAGACAGCAATTAAAGTTAGATCTATGATTCAATACTTGAAGTATATAGACATTCTATTACACAACAATGGCCCCCAGCCTATTTAATGTTTCACAGATGATTATATCAAGTAGCTTGTCATCTTGTAATCAAGCAAGTACTTCACATTCTCAAGTACTTATCCAGAACTAACATTGCTTCACAATCTACCTAATTAGCATGTCATGTTTGACAACTTTAATTACTAACTCCTATATAAATATCTCAAAACAAAGGACCAAAAGAAGTTACATTAAGCTAAGGTCAAATAATAGTCTTGGGAATAAAGGAACTGTAAAAACCAGATGCACATGATAAAAAAGAAAATGTACAAGCTATGTAGAAAGTTTAGAAACCTGGGAAAAAATTCTGGTAGAGTAAATACCTACATAAATACATATTTTTCACATAATTAAAGTAATTAGTAACGAGAATGAAATCATTTTAAAGGCATTAAAATTAAAAACATATTCAGGAATTTATATGTTTAAATAGATTACTAAATTATATAGGTTTGGTGGGCATTTTACGAAACATATCTTATTAGATTTAAAATCTACACGTTTTCGTGTTGTATGAAACAGAATCCTTGAGAACATTTAATTGAACTTTGAACTTTAGTCTGTAAGTAATTGTGAGAAGTTAACAGATGAATTATAAAGTTTAAAGATAAGACTGATAATATTTAAAGGTGAGAATTTGTATCAACATAACATATGCTCTACACACCTTAAAGTCACATTATTAATGTCCGAAATTAATTTCAAATGTTAGTTTAATATCTAATCTGTACAATAAACCAGTATCAACTGGTTATCATTTTGAGTACATACATATATATATGGAGAGAGAGAGAGAGAGAGAGAGAGAGAGAGAGAGATAGAGAAATGGACCAACTAACCTATGGTTCAGTTTCATTTCAATAATTCACTTGCGCATAAGGACCTGAAGAAAACCCATTTAACCACACAACTTGACTCAATAACACCCAGCCCCCTTTGAGTACATGTTATCAGTTGACATCTTTGGGGAAGTTAACATAATCATATTTAGTAATATAATGTACTTTATTCCCTTATCAGCTATTGAAATGACATAGCTCAGAAAATCAGTCAAAACCAGATACATGTTAAAATATATGACAGGGAAGTTACAAGAAGCACATCTTAAGTAAAAAAAAAAGTGCATTTATCAATGTCACTGAAATTAAACCAATATCAAATATCTTAAAGAACAAAATCAGCCGTAAGGAGTAAAGAAAATTCTCAATCCCCAACTACAAAGTTTCACAATTCACTTTAATCCCTTAAATACCAGTTTTAAACAGGGAGGTCATCCCTTTTAAGGCAGTCATTGTCCTGTTGTAATAGAATGTTTTTTTAAAGGTTACAACAGTAAAATGATTATCTTTATGGCTATCTGTATCAAGAGCTCTTGACTGTTAGATTTCATTATGGTGTGATGGTCAAGGAATGGGATACTGATACCTGTTGGTTAGTTTGTTGAATTAATACTTCCAACAACATCACTATCATCTTGATAACAGCCTTGTGGAGATGAAAGAATGTTGTTTAGAGGTTATTAGAGTTTATTTTGATAAAATCAGATTTGATACAATGACCTACAGATATGTATTATCAAACATCTACTTGAATATCAAACTTGTGACCATGGTCCAACCTAACACCATACTTGAAGTTAACAATAAAAGTCTAATCGTACCATGTGTAAATACTAAAGGAAAGGAACATTTGGTTGAAGACCATCTGGAAATGCCCAAAATACTTCTCAAGATTCCCACTGATTTTTATGTGTGCTTCTGAATTAAATAGAGACATGTCATCCACATTATCTCCACATGAACATATATTTTTTCTAAGTTTTAATTTTCTGATCAAGAATACAAAAAATATGATGAATTTTGTAAAGAGCCTGCAACTTTTAGTTCATCCCATAATCCCTCCTCTGATGTCATCCATGTAAGAATAGAACAAATACAAGTACGCAATAGCTGACCCTTTTCCGTGGAAGCTTTCAATAAATTATACTGGGGTTACAACAAAAAGAAGAAGAATATACTGGTAAATCGATCCCAAAGAATTATATTGAAATTTTCTTAAAATTTAAACAAGACAGAAATATTCATAACACAAAGCAAATAAATACTGACATACACTGTATCTATCAACAGAAAATTATGTCACTTTCTCTTCTCAAAAAATTGGTAAAAGAGAGTGAGAAATGGGGTTTAACGTCCACTCGACACAAACTAGGTCATTTTGGGACAAACATATGGTTTCAATTTTATTTCAATAATTCACTTGAGCGTAGGGTCTTTAGCAGTGAGAGGAAACCGGAGTGCCCGGAGGAAACCCACGAGGTTGAAATTGGTAAAAGGATTTACCATAAAACTTGAATATATTTGAATAAGGGTTTACTTAATATAGGTCAAACAAATGAAATTTTTAAAAAATAACTTGAATATATTTGAATAAGGGTTTACTTATTATAGGTCAAACAAATGAAATGTTTAAAAATAACTATCTCATAATTACCACCTGTCTCATAAGAGTTTGAAATTAATGAATGATAAAAAGAGAGCATGAAATTAATGTGCTGATCACCAGTTACATTATTTTCAATACACATGATTGTTTGTGTTGGCCTATGTAGCCTATGTTATAATATGGCGCCCTTTAAATTATTTGTAATTACAAAATGATTATGTCATAATCACACTATAATCATGTCATAATCACACAATAATCATGTCAGAATCACACTATAATCATGTCCTAATCACAATATAATCATGTCACAATCACAATATAATCGTGTCATAATCACAATATAATTATGTCGTAATTATGAGATAATCAGAATACTTGGGTTTGTTATATCTTATTGAACTTATTTTGGGCTAATGAAGACGGGCATACACTTACACCATACAGTGTGCTATGAGGGAAATTTTGCCCAGACGCAGCACTACAGTCTATTCTTACATCAAATTCCAATTGTCAAAGGATCTTTTACGTGCGCGCTAATGTATACTGTCAAAACTTAAATTACGTCATTTAAATTATGCCATCTTTATGTTCTTCATTAAGCTTAAATTAAAATAGTATACATTTTTTATTTTTAAAAAAGAAAAATTGTCGAACATAATTTTATTAAATTATTTTAAGCTGTACCTAAATATATTTGGATTAAGGAAACGATAAGTACAATAATGTAGGTGTTGGAGGATCAGCAAACACGTATAATACTGAATGTATTAACACAATATTTTATAACTGTGACCTTGTGAATTTAAAGCTATAAAGTGGAACATAAACCACTCCCTCTGTTGTGAAACTTCCGGCTCAGTCAAACTATCTCAAACAAGTTTAAATAAATCAAGCCGAGTGGTCCTGAATGGCATTCCTAAGAAACCAGATCTTATACCCTAGGGATGGGAGAATTTCATTATCCTCACTAGGTCAACTTTTAAACACATCAAGAAAGTCAAAGACCTGAATTTGTATAAATGTACTGAAACAGACAGACACTGTCTCTGATTATCGCCTAACTGACAACTCAGCAGAACCAATGTGTGGAGTTTATCTATTTCATGGGGAATTCACTTACATTTATTTATGAAAAGTTAGGCATTGTCAAAGCCAAAGAACAATTCATCAAAATTTGTTCAAAACTACCAGAGGATCATGTGAAAAAATATCCACTGTCAGCTATACGACTTCTAGACTCCCACGCACTCCAAGAATTCAATCTTTTCCCGCCAAAATGCAACAGGTCTTTGCTTTCCGCAAGAAAAGTTGTATTTGTTTACAATTGATTATAAAGCATCTTCAAACATTACATTTGTTTTAGGATCAAAAGGCAGCCATTAAATTCCTGCTTACAATACATTTGAACAAAACCATAAATATTTATCTTTTTATGAGTGCTTTTTTATCCATCAATTTTAAAGCTCTTACATGTATGATAAAGTTGAATTTATAGTGAAAATGTCAATTCTATGCAAAATGGTTACTTTGTGCTGTGTTCTGACAATCACTGTTTTTTGTGCACTACATCAAATAAAACAAACATTTGTTTGCTTTGCGAAATCCAACAACGAGAGGAAATGAATTGGAATACAATGGGGTTAAACGTCTTACACTTCAGCACCTAACCTGGGCTAATGGAAGACGGGCATACATCATACAGTGTGCTATGAGGGAAATTTTGCCCGGGCAGCGGCACTACGGCCTACACTTATATCGAATTCCAATTGCCAAGGGATCTTTTATGTGTACGCCAATGTGTACTCAGGACCTGTTTTTCGTCCCTTCTAAACGAATAGACAGCTGTCCTTGTCATGCCCTCCATTCTGCACCACTGACAAGGAGAAACCACGGCAGAAAAACGAGATGAACTTTTTCAAAAAATGTAGGGATCAAAGACCCGAGCTCTAGGCTAGTGAGCCCGCGCCTTACCCACTTAGCCACGTGATCCCCACAAGAAGAGGAGGACATGTATCAAATATTCTAATATGAATAGGCATACACCCTGCCTCTGGTACTAACAGGGAAAAAAATATACATATCGGAGTATACAGGACAAAAAGGAGAAAGCGCAACAGATCATCCAAGAAAGAGCTTGATAAGAAAGCAGAAATGTCTTTGAGACTAAATTTGAGACTAAGATGAGGTAAGTACATGTATGAGCGGTTTAGGATGGGTGATAATTTTCTAGACAGCAACATGCCTGCTTTCTCTTCCCTGAATTCCAACTGTCAAGTTTTTGAATTGCAAAATTGTTCTTGAAAATGGTGTTGGATTATTATACATTTGTGTCAGATGTGGCGAGAAATAATTCCTTTTGACGAACAAAGAAGAAAATAGTGAAAAATGGAAGGTGAGGATTCCAAATAGGTTCAGATAGCCTTAAAAGAACAGAGCGGTAGAGCGGCATTACCATTTGAAGCTTAAAAAGGACGAACATAACTGTGGGAGGACATCCTCCAATCAGAAATGGGTCCTAAAGGAAGTACTATAATTGAATTGAAGATTCCCATCCCCAATAATTTAAAATACTATTGAACAAAAAAGTAGAACTATTAACAAATTGTCCCCCTAATCAAAGGTGATAAGTTTAAAATGTACTTCATTGTTACTTTTGTTGCATATTCAGATATTTGCCTTGTAAAGACAGAGTTTCCTGGTCAAACATCTTGTAATGAACTCAGTAATTGTGTATGAATATAATTGTACCTTGTATAAAACATGCATTATGCAAGAGCTAAATCTGCCTATTACAGGTAAGCCATGGTAGCTCAAAGGGTAAAACTTTGCATTGGCCAAGAAAGTTCGAGATTTTGCGGCGTGGTTCCCTCTTGTCAGTGGTGCAAGGAAAAGGGTTTGGTTATAGACAACTTACAGCACACTGTATGGTGTATGCCCGTCTTCATTAGCCCAGTTGGACCTGAATAGTAGCACGTTAAACCCCAAGACCATAATCAACTCTTGATGCCATTGTATGCATTCGATATTTAGTGGGTTTGAATATTTTTTGTAGCAGATGAATTAACCGTAAAAATTGATAATCAAGACTTTGTTTATTATCGTAAAAACGGTAATGACAATGAAAGCTGGCCTAAATTGAATCATTAAAATCTAGCTCAGAGTGAAGCAATTTGACTGAAACTTTCAGCATTATCTATTTTTAACAAGTATAGCAAGAACTCTATATTTTATACTGATAATTTATGCCTTTTTACCTATATCTTTGTGTACTTATTGTTAGGTTTTTATGCAATAAATAATCTTCTGCTACATGTATATACAAGATCAAATTCTATGTACACCTGAAGAGAATGTAGATCTATTAATATGAAACTGTTGTGATATAATAACAATACAAGTGATAACTCTGATTTCATTCACCCTACTGACTTACTAACCTATAGTCCACCAAAATATGAACTCCTTCTTAAAAATAATTCTTTATCAGTTAATACAGTCATATTAAAGATAAAATGCAATCAGAATAAAACCATTTCTGAGAGAGAGAGAGAAATGGGGTTTAACGTCCACTTGACACAAACTAGGTCATTTTGGGACTGACATATGGTTTCAATTTTATTTCAATAATTCGCTTGCGCGTAGGGGTCTTTAGCAGTGGGAGGAAACTGAAGTGCCCTGAGGAAAAACACGAAGTTGAGAAGGCGCCCCCATCTCCATGCCACATACGCTCACACCAGGGATCAAACCATTTCTATACATATTACTTGTTAATAATAACAAACACCAAGACTCAAACTGATATTTGAATTTAAACTGAAGACAAATCTAGAAATACATTCTTTCTATAAAAAACGACCCATAAAGCAAAACATAGAAACTTGTCAACAGTGATGCGATGTACCACAGCTATACAACCATTTGACCTACAAGCGTGATTATATGAAGCCAGTATAGCCTACACTGTGTAAGGACAAGCTGAAGTGCAAGTGTGTTACTGTCGGTTATTCACCTCTAGTTCTGTGTCTGCTAGAAATTGATTTTCAAGCTTTTAAGAGCTAGTACATGTATTCATTCTGCTTTGCCTTGATGGAATCGATTCTGGTATATAACACGTAACTTTTAATATTGGATGATGGTGACTAATAGTCTAGATTTTTTAAAACTTCCAATCTGTAGATATGAATAAATTATCAATAAATTGTTTGGCCAATTGATTCAGATTGACATTCAAATGAATAGAAAGGTAATAAATGTACTATGATTAAGCATCCAGACAGCTGCAGATAATACAAACGTTTTTGTATTATTCAAGGTCTCTAAACATTCCAGGAACACAAGTCAATACCAGCCGTTCATCAAATTTGGGAGCTGCAGTGGCTCAGTTACTAAGGCGAGATGGTTCATTAACCAAGAGGTCCGGTATTCAATTTCAGCTTTGGTCAAGAAAATTACCTGTAACCTTCCAGTTTCATTCATAATGATAGTGGTGCAATATGGTGGGGTTGGCAAGAACAGTGTCTAGTCATTTGGATGGGATAATAAATATTGTTCAATGCATGTTGGCATACACATAAAAGTACCCTAGACAGTTGGAATTCGCAATTTACTTCTGGGTGTATTGCATTAGTCCAGTCAGTGATGAAAAGTAGTACATCGAACCCCATTTCATTTCATTAAATTTGATATGACTGTAATTTAGAGTAATCCTATGTACAGGTCATGTTTCTATCCTAGAAGGACAAACTGAGTAGGCCTTTATCTAAGATTTTAAAGGGACACAGTAGCATTGATTCCTTAATTAGCTCAAATCTGATTAACTAATGTTCTGAATATTTAATTGAAATCAATCAGTTTAGTAGCTGCTGAAACAATTCATTTTAAAACTAAGGTGCCTAACCATTATGCTAGAAGTTTAATAATGTAAATTATTTGACCTTATTGGTAAGCATAAATATTGAATTGAGGTCTTTGAAGTTACAAGGTCACTGCGTACATGCCAATTTCAATTGTAAAAATGTGCCCAGACATTTAGGTCACCCCTTTTCTTTTGTTAATTTGTCTGTTGATATTTATGTGTCTGGCAATATTAGAGCTATGTATGTAACTGTGTAAGAACAGACACATTAATAATCAGTGATAAAAAATAAAAGTTTTCCAAATCATAAATTTTCAATTGTTGGGATGTAGCATATTTTCAAAACAGATCAAGCAATTTGAAAAGATAGGTTGCCAGGCAACGAAACATACGCCCACAGCAGCTAAATCGTCCGGGCAGTCAACAAGGGTTGTCGCATATTTTTACTTTTTTTGGTAATGAAACAACTCATTATGTAATTATCTGAAAATCATTAGAATTTGTTTGCTTTTTATAAAGTTTTGCCCCACGCTATCAATTAGTATAGGAAACATTTAACATCATTTAGCTGTTCAGTTATCAAAATTCATTGAAAATCAAAATACTTGTTCGTTTCAACACCTTAAACTCTGTGTATCAATCTGAAGTCAATCGGATGATAAGTTTGGCATCTGTAGCGTCACAAGGTTTTTTGAAGTGATCAAGGGAGATAACTCTGGAAGTAATTATTTAAAATCAATGAAAATCAGTAGGCTTCTTCGTCTCATGACCTTAAACAGTGTGTGTAAATTTTAAGTCAATCAGATATTAACTTTGGCCTCTAGAGCGTCCACAGGATTTTTTGATGTGATCAAGGGCCATAACTCTGGCAATAATTATCAGAGATCGTTGAAAATCAATAGGCTTCTTTGTCTCATAACCTTAAACACTGTGTATAAATTTAAAGTCAATCGGATATCAACTTTGGCCTCTAGAGCATCCACAAGATTTTTTGAAGTGATCAAGGCCCATAACTGTGGCACTAATTATCGGAAATTGCTGAAAATCAATAGGCTGCTTCGTCTTATGACCTTAAACACTGTGTAAGAATTTTAAGTCAATCGGATATTAACTTTGGCTTTTAGAGCGTCCACAAGATTTTTTGAAGTGATCAAGGGCCATAACTCTGGCACTAATTATCGGAAATCGCTGAAAATCAATAGGCTTCTTCGTCTTATGACCTTAAACACTGTGTATAAATTTAAGGTCAATCGGATATTAACTTTGGCTTTTAGAGCGTCCACAAGATTTTTTGAAGTGATCAAGGGCCATAACTCTGGCACTAATTATCGGAAATCGCTGAAAATCGATAGGCTTCTTTGTCTTATGACCTTAAACACTGTGTATAAATTTAAAGCCAATCGAATACTAACTTTGGCCTCTAGAGCGTCCACAAGATTTTTTGAAGTGATCAAGGGCCATAACTCTGGTAGTTATAATTGGAAATCGCTGAAAAACAATAGGCTTCTTCGTCTCATGACCTCAAACACTGTGTATAAATTAAGAGTAAATCGGATATTAACTTTAGTCTCTAGAGCGTCCACAAGCAATTGTGGACGCCGGACCGACGGACCGACGGACGGACGGACGGACAGGGGCGACGACAATATACGACCACATTTCAATGTGGGCGTATAAAAAAGGCATTATACAAAAATATGAACTTGAAATGGTTCTATTTATAATTAAAAATTCACATGGATAAAGCTTCAATCTGCTTTCCCCGTACCAGGGATAACGGGTGGAGATTATGAGAAAGAAAAGTGTCTAGTCATAAGGATGGAAAATAATAATGAATATACAGTAATATTGGTAGCACCTTACAGATCCCTGACAACTGACATAGAACACTGCACAATGTGAGAGAGAGAGAAATGGGGTTTAACGTCCAATCGAGACAAACTAGGTCATTTTGGGACTAACATATGGTTTCAATCTCATTTCAATCATTCGCGTGCTCGTAGGGGTCTTTAGCAGTGGGAGGACACCAGAGTGCCCGGAGGAAACCCACAAGGTCGAGAAGGCGCCCCTATCTCCATGCCACATACGCTCACACCAGGGATCGAAACCACAGCCGCAAGCCAGAGGTGACTGGCCAGCTAGAGGTCGAAGCGTGGCACTCTAGACCACTAGGCCATCCCACCCCCCCACTGCACAATGTATGTCCGCCTTCATTATTCCAATTTGTGCATTAAAGAGAGAGAGAGAGAAATGGGGTTTAATGTCCACTTTAAACAAACTAGGTAATTTCAGGAGTAACATAATGGTTCGATTTTATGTCAATAATTCACTTGCAAGTAGGGGTCATTAGCAGCGGGAAGAAACTGGAGAACTCAGAGAAAACCCACAAGGTTGAACAGGCGATCCAGTTGCATAAAAACCTTACGACTAGTCTATGTGCATACAAATAAAAATAATAGAAATATACATGAAACAAACAAAGGATACATACATGGACATAATTATACAAAGATACACAACTTTACAAAGACATGAATGAATTGTATACAAAAGCTCCTAAACATTTTAAAATTTCTACATTTTTATTCATCATCAGTATCTAGTAAATTGTTGTAAATCATTCAGATTATAAAATTTGGTTCACGAAAAAAATTAATCGGAACAGTTCTTTTCTTTTTTCGTCATGTCTTTTGCAATTTATTATTCAAAGAATTTGGTATCCCTTTATGATTATTTTTTTTTTGGACAATAAATTATTGTAATACGATTTTAAATCTATATTTGATTTTTAATAAAATATACAGAGGCGGATTCAATGGGGGGCGAGAGGGGCACGCTGAAAGTGCCTTTCCTCAGACCAAAATATATCCGTTCCGAACGTTTACTTAGACAAAAATATCAGCCAAATAGCTCTTGGAATGGCTACAGATGCAAGGAAATGAGGGATAACTTTTTGGGGGGGACCCAACCCCACCCCCTCCCAGCGACGTACCCCGTCTCCGCGGTCAGTGCCCTCATTTTGCGGCGCCCCCCCCCTTTCATAATTCCTAGATCCGCCCCGGATACATGTATGTCTTTATATATAACTACTGAAAGATGTTGTGCTTCAGACAGGGCTTCACTTTCCATTCAGTTGAAAAATTCAAATCTTTTGCTGTATTTATGAAATTAGATTGAACTTTCACAATACAGCACATTGCACCTTTTTCTACTACTTCGCCCACTCTTTTTGCTGGAGAGATTTTCAAAGGATAAGCTCAATTAACATGCAGAGTATATGACAATACCAGGTGGTATAAATAACTATTTACCTATAGACTTTTACATACATACACTAAATACAAAATGTATGTGGTACTAAAACCATGTAACTTAAGATTCTTTTCATGGGATCCACTTAACTGTTCATACCTATTCATACAGACACGCATGCATTGCCACGTCCTAATAGATCATCAAACATGTAGACGGTATATTTTAATCACCAGTGTCCACTTTCTGACTTGCTTTTAATTTGAATAAATTACTTCTACACTAGGTGGCCTTCCACAGTTTAACTTCTTAATAGCTCTTTATCAATTTTCTAATGGCAAACATACAGGTTTTTTAAAGTCATGAATGGGGGAGGAGTAAGAATTGTTGAGTCTCTTTTCAGCACAGTGAACAATCAACAATGTTTATCGTACTGCTGTTTGAGGAATACATTTTGTCTTACATGTATGCTTTTATCAATATGTATTTAATACCTGTTGAGGCTGTAGTATTCTGTGTTTCTTAAGATTGTTAGAAATTGTATTGTATGTGAACTATATCGAGCAGATGCGCAGTTGGATTGGTTATGTTGCCCACTTCATACTGTGTGGGTATGTTCAGAAGCAGTAAAAGGTGTAAAATTTAGTTTGTTAAACTTCTGAGTAAACAGAAACCATATTTTCAAGTCAATTAAATTTTCATTTCGAAAAGAAAAACAACCTGTTAATCAAATGCAATAATTCAGCATCATTAATATTTTTGAAAAAAGAATGAAAAATCAAATGCAAAAATTACATGCACCATCTTCGTTAAAGATCTATTGATCACATAGTACTAGTGTCATTACAGGGATCTGCCCCCCTGCCTAACTCCTAAAATATCAAGCAGATATATTTGAAACAATACCATAATAAAACCAAGAGATATACCTAACAATTGTAAAATTTCATTATCTGAGATATAATCTGGATTTAATTACTGTATATAATGAAATAAATTGTATTTTTTAATGAGGATAAAGAGATGTAGTAGGTGGTAGAGACGTGCTATAGTATATGTCTGTTATATAGTAATTGTGAGAACGATGTACATATGGAAGCCTGGGTTAACAGACAGAGGGTTGAACTTTATATGACTTGGTAAATAAAACCAGCTGACTCAATGCTTACTGAACTCAATCTGGTACTGTAGATTTTCAGACAGCCAGCTAAGATACTTTCACTCAAATCTATAATACCGTAACCAGGTTTAGGATCAATAACCTTTCGATAAGATATTAATTTGGTCACAACATAATCTATATTCATAAACATGACACCTTGCTTTCCCAAAACTTTTAAGTAAAACAGGAAACTACTTGGAGACTATATATATAAATATACATGTATATATTTCATAACATACTGTTTATTATATTTAGGATCCTTTTACATTCAAGAAGTACATAAAACTTGAAACTAGATAACGACTTCATAATCAAATATACCTGGTACATAGTACATACACACCCACACTATAATTCACATGTTCAGTCAAAAACCTGATAAAATTAATTAGGAGAAAAAAATACAATCATGAATAAATTATTTGACATTATATGCAAGAGACTAGCTCTATCTTGAATCTTGTATGATCAAAAAATTGTTTTTGTACCTATAAAGTTACAAAAAAGAACCAGGGTTATTTAATAGAACTATTATACTGAAAAAGTATAAAGATGTGTATCTACAGGGATAATGATACTTCTTGATCTGGACCTACCAGTCCCATCACGTATACACATCAAATCATATAGGATCATATTACTTCAATAAAATTTGAATAAATTCACACCAAAACATCAAATGATTACAATGGGACTACTAATAGACAAAATTCTTAAATGTTTACAAGTATAAGAAACAATAATTATTAATATTTAACATTTGGCTCAAAGGTTGTTACTCCAAAACATGATATTCACCTTGTGAAAACTGATACCAGGATATAATAATTAAACGATGGTTGGCAATAGGTGATGGATGAGTTAAGTAATTACTACTTATGTCTATCATAATCCCTAACAGGTCTTTACATCTTTTATACCTATATACTCAAATTCTTCCACAGGTGCCATTCGTATTTAATCCTGTCTCAGCTTGAACAGAAATCATGCCTACCATGAAGAGGATAACAAACCTATTTGACTTAAAGATGTCTCCAATTTCATGTTCAAACTGTGATGTTATCTACCCCATTTCTTTTGTATTTAAAACACTATTATTACTGACTATAGAGCATTAAACAAAACTAAAGTCTACTATACAATGAACCGTTATACTATATTATAAGGTACAATGATTCAGAGCACCTTCAGAAACTGACAAAAATTTAACTTGTCTTAACAAATAACATGAGACATTAAAAATATAATTAAAATTCCTTATATGATTTAACATGGATTAACCAACGTCAATTATTTCTGAACTATATATACTCTCAGTCCTAAAATTAATACTAACCTCTCAGTCCTAAAATTAATATTAACAGTCATCAGCGATATAATTCCATACCTCTTATATTCTATCAAACATTGGGGGTCCCCTCTTTCAATTTGTCATAAAAAAAACATGAACATAAATTTACTCTAATAAATTGACTTTTGTATCGGCTAAATCCTTTCTTTTAGAATAAACTTAGACATAAACATAATGATATTTAATCGTCTCGCCAAGATTCTAAATGGAGAAATCCTAGGTATAGTTAGTGAATATTTGGGTTGAAATACTCTAGCAAACTTTTTTCTGAAGCCGTAAGTTTCCTATTCCCAATAAGAGTCTCGCATGTATAAAGTCAATCCGGCTATTTGTCACATTTTGCCATTTGATTTAAACATTTACTGTGTCCAGCGATATCATCTGAGCATTCAACAAATGTCGCATATTTGTTCTTTTGTAGGTAGCAGTAATAGGAACATTGAAGCCCTAAAAACCTATCAAGAGTAACAAAAACTATAATATTACAGAATGATTAAGGGGAAATAACTCCAATAATTTAAGCAACACAATTCTGAAAGGTTGGTTTAGTAGGCCTAATTCTCAGCTAAAAATCGTATTTAAATGAAAATAATTAATTCTTATTACAGAATTATTTAAAATAATAATTGTACTATGCAAAACAAGAAGTAGCTATTGCACTATTCTGGAAAGAAATCATTATACAAGAGAGTGGAAAATGAAATAAAATGAAATAGATGGAGTTTAACGTCCTACTGTCCTGCTCCTAAACTGGGCTAATGAAGACGGGCATGTACGCCATGCTGTGTGCTATGAGGGAAATTTTGCCTGGGCAGCAGTGCTACAGCCTACTCTTATATTGAATTCTAACTGCCAAGGGATCTTTATGCACACGCCGGAAAATCTGGAAGAACTTTCTCGGCCAATGCAGGGATCAAACACCCGACCTCCAGGCTACCGAGCTAGCAGACCTAGTGAGGGGTGCACCTGGGGTATACATCCCCATCCCCTAATCTTGATTTATGACTTTAAGTCCCATTATTTTAGAACTGGATTCTTGTCTCAGATCACTCAAAATGCCATTTCCAGGCTTCTATCCATGGGGCCTGGATCCAGCCTTGTTATATTTTGTAATCATCAACAAAAATTGTGTTCCTGCTTTCCAAAAAATCTGGGGTATACATTTGAAGAAGGGAGAGGAGAGACAGACAGACAGAGAGAGAGAAATGGGGTTTAATGACCACTTGACACAAACTAGGTCATTTCGGAACTAACAGATGGTTTTTATTTCATTTTAATAATTCGCTTGCATGTAGGGGTCTTTAGCAGCAGGAGGAAACCGGATGACCCAGAGAAAACCCACAAGTTGGAAAGACGACCCTTCTCTGTGTCACCACGCCAGTATCACTGACAGGCTTTATGATACAGTGCACACGTGCTAACCATTCGGCCATCCAACCCCCCTCTTTATTTTAAAACCAGATTCTTGTCTCAGATCCGGGCTTCTATCCATTGAGTCTGGATCCGTCCTTGTTTCATTTTGTAAACATCAAAAAACTTGTGTTCCTGCTTTCCACATTTTGTATTAATAATAATATGATTATGGAGTGGCTTATCTATGGACTTTAAAAGTAAAAAAAATCTGGGGTAAATTATATTGCACAAAATATATGGTAAATTATATTGCACAAAATATATGGTAAATTATATTGCACAAACAACTTACGATTGTAAATAAAAAATGACAATTCGTCATAAATAACAGTATAACATCAATTATGGATAAAAATTATTGTCTTAGCAGTTGAAATAATGGTGGATTTGGGTAAATCGTGCTACCCCAAATGTAGTACTCATAGTGGGTTACAGTTCTACAAGAAATATGTATGTACAAAATGCTATGAAGAAGGGGGGGGGGGGCATGAGCCTGCACAGCTGGACCAGGCCCGTATCTAGACACCATTAAGCAGGGGGGCATTACCTTTCGGTAGGGGGGCGAACATTTTGAGGAAATTTTCGGAAAGGTCATTCTAACAGACTGTTGTAATCATCATGCTATGTAGTTACCTAGGCGTCTAATAAGCATTTTAAAATAAGTATTCAAACAAAAAAAAAAATAGCTTTTTTAGGTTAATATAAGGTACTGTGTATACTTTAATGATTGTTAGCAATTTCTGAGCGGGGGGGCGAGCATTTCACGCGGGGGGGCCATGCCCCCCCGCGCCCCCCTGTAGATACGGGCCCGAGCTGGACATGTTTCCTTCGGAATTACGTTAATTTGCAAAATACAGAATATGCACCAAAATTGATGAAAAGAAATGTAAGAGTATAAGGATAGCCCAAAATGAGATATTGAGATAAACATTTTACAACATTGTTAACATGATCATGTATAATACATTCGATTAACCATATAATGCCCTGTCCAGTATTTAAAATAGAAAACAATGTTAACCTTTCAGAAAGGTATATAACAAAATGTACTACATGCATTGTTGGATTATAAAATAGCATGTATTATGTATAATATTAAATCACGAATTGCCATGAAATCGGTACATTATTTTCGTCAATATCATTTTAATATTTCACCTTAACTTCAAAACTTGGATGCAATTTATTTGATTTTGTAACATCAAAACTAACATTTTCACACAAATAATATTATCAGGTAATTACTTACCCTGTATGATCATTGCTAAATCCCTTTTCAAGAAAGTAAAATCCACGTGCTTACTGTACCAACTCTAATGAATAGATTCACTACCGCCATTTTCACTTGTGACAGTTCGTATAATGAATCATTATTGCAAATTCAGCGAATTTTATTCCATATAAATATAAGACGAAATTGACAGATGGCCTTCAAATATTTAATTAGAAAAGAACAAACAGTCCTATTTGATTCATTAAAATTATTTTCATTGACTTTATATTTTAAGATACACTTCAACAAAATATAAACAAACCGTAGAGACCCGAATGAGTAAGGGGACTGTACCCTGTAACTACTCTGATGTGTTTGTAAGGAAAGCACAGGCATCAATCCAGAGCCAGAAGAAAGAAATGAAATGAAATGAAATGGGGTTTAACGTCCTACTGTTTTGCTCCGAACTAGAGTAATGAAGACGGGCATACGCCATACAGTGTGCTATGAGGGAAATTTTGCCCGGACAGCAGCACTGCAGCCTACTCTTATATATTGAATTCCAATTGTCAAGGGATCTTTTATGTGCATGCCAATGTGTACAAGGAACCTTGGTTTTTCTTACCATCTGCACGACTAGAGAGCCATTCCTGTCAGACCCTCCATGCTGTGTCACTGACAAGGGGGAACCCCACCGGAAAATGTGGATGAACTTTCTCGGCCAATGCAGAGATCGATCACCCGACCTCCAGGCTAGCGAGCCAGCACCTTACCCACCGTCATTCCCCAGAAGAAAGAAAAGAAATGAAATGAAATGAAATGGTGTTTAAAGTCTTACTGTTCTGCTCCTAAATTGGGCTAATCAAGTCTGGCACACCCCATAGAGTGTGCTATGAGGGAAATTTTGCCTGAGCTGCGGCTCAACGACCTACACTTATATCAAATTCCAACTGCCAAGGGATCTTTTACATGCATGTCAATGTGTACACAGGACCTCCGTTTTTCGTACCATCCAAACAACTAGACAGCTGTCGTTGTCAGGCCCTCCGACATGCATCACTGACAAGGACGAAACCATGCAGGAAAATCTGGATGAACTTTCTCGGCCAATGCAGGGATCGAAGCTAGCGAGCCAGCGCCTTACCCACTGTGATCCCCCCAGAAGAAAGAAATATCATGAAAACACAGAGTGACCCACAATCTGTACATCCATTTATTGCTGAACATCTAGAATAAACCCGAACTACAACCAACATTAGCTGCTGATGCAATAGAGCAATGTGGGCAGCTGACACTTTCTGTTCTGGAATGAAATCTTGGGAAATATTTTTCATTTAGAGCCTCAGGATAAATCAGTCTTTTTCCGTCACTCTTTGCTGAATCATGGACCAAAATAAACTTCATTGTAAATTGTAACCGCTTTCTCTTTTACCAAAGTTTCCTTCCACTGCTAAAGACCCATATGCACTAGTTCAGCATTGAAAATAGGTCTCATTACACCACCCGTGGGTTACATTCATGATGGTTGATTTAACGTCATAATGGAGAATTATAGCGAGAACTGCCAGCTCTTTATCTAATCTTCCCTAATGCCCCTTCAAATAAACCTGTCACACACTGATAAATCAAGTGTTATAAGAGATTTATGCAATACTCAATTTTTGTGTCTTTAACTCGTCATCTTCACTGTGTAACAATTCTAAGGAAAGGCCTGTTCTCAATTTGTACATTTATTTTTATTTTTCAAATGGCATTCATAATGTATAGTATTATTTATATTTAATTACAGTTGTTAGACATGTCTACGATGTTTTTCGACCCCTTTCATTACCTATATATTTTATTTGTACTAACTGCAAGCTGATGTCCCAGATAAAATTATAAATAAACAGAAAATGAAATACAGTTTTTATTCAAACAATAATAGCTTGGTAATTAATGTACAAAGAAAACAAAAACACATCATGAAAGCCACAGCAGCAGTAAAATATATAATAGGATCTCTGCAATGATTAAAGCCTGCTTGATAAAAAAAATGGATAAATTGTCTACAAGGATAAATTAGATAAAAAAAAAGTTCCCACAAAATGGGGAACATCTTGACTGTGGGAATATAGACTAAGTGGTTATAAACTTACATTTAATGATTTAACATGCATAAGATAGAAACAAAATAGTATAAATCTACAGATAAAATGACTTCTATGAGCATTATACACTAATTGATCAGCAATTCATTTAATTGCACTTTTTTTTCTTAAAAAATCACAACAAAATATCTAAGCCAGACTATATTTTAAGATTGTCCAAATCAGATCAAAGTCAATTAGATAAATATAAGTTTAGACTTTCAGGTTTCTTGTCAATGTGATCTTGTAAATATGTATTGCCCATACACATTCTGTGAATAGTTAACCAAGCTTTTATTTCTGTGAATGTTCACTAAACATTAGAAAATAATTTTTCTAAGGAGTTAGTAGCCTGATATGATGTGTATACAAATTTCAGAATAAAAATAAACCAGGCATCTATCATTAAAGTAACGACTTATTATAATGTGCTCTCGTAATAACACGATTTATATGTCATGAATGTAAAGGACCTATCAAATGTTAAATTTTAACTATATAAAATATATCTAGATCTATAGACAAAAACTATACCCCTTTTACCAAAATACTGAGGTATGGAAATACTTGATGCTTAAATAAAAAAAGAGAAAATATAGTGTTTATCATATAAGCTTGATATAATATAAATTCAAAATAGTTGCTGGACTTAATTTCTTTATAATGACAAGCAAATACATATATTTTGTCATAACTATAAGGATATATTTTGTTATAATTATTAAAGAAGAATATTTAAGTGCAAATAAATGTATATGAGAAATGTGATATATATTGAAATTAATGAACGAAAAATTTATTAAAACTTTATTTTGTAGGTAAGTCAAAGAGGTTTAGCTATGTGAAAGAAAAATAAATAACTGTTATTCTGGGTATTTGACTTTCAACCTAAACAAATAAGGCAGAGACATGTACAGGCATGTTTTGATTCTATTTCTATAAGATGTACATGTATTATGCACATGATTACCTGAACTAATTAACAAATAATGATAATATCTATCTTAATTAAATAACTTACATAAAATATAAGAACATCCAGCAACAATAAGGATAACAGTACACTATATATAACAATTACAACATAGGTTCAACAAACACATAATAACTGAAATTTTTTACAATGTGTGACAATCGGAACATACTGTTTTCTTCAAGTTTTTTTATTAAAGATGCATTCATTATGTAAGTGCTAAATCTGCCTATTTCAACAAATGTCATATAAACTATTATTTAAACATTTATTACCATGACAAGCCCATAATCAACTCTCTACGCCATCTTATGGTTCTAAATTTAAATAGATTAGAACGCTACGGCCAGTCAATGAGTTAATTTAAAAATGGAGAAACACGGCTAAGTACCATTGTTACCACAATAGACAATCAATGCCACATCTTGTCAAAACTCCAAACAGTTATAACTTCGCTCTATCTATTATCCATTTTTGAACTATTGTAGCATCTAAATCTTACATAATTCATCTTTAATGAGATGTATGTGCTACATAATTAAATTTATGAGTAGTATCTATTTAAAGGCACTTTGCCTATAGCCAACGAAAGGCAACTTAAATATCTTAAAATGTTATAAAAAAAAACCCACTGTACATTTGATTCATTTTAAGACACAAAAGTTTAAGTGAATGTTAAACTTTTATTAGCACTATGGTCAGAATACCCAGATAATGATATCTTCAAAAAGGTAAATGTATGTACTTATTATATGAACGGTCATATATGTTAACCCAAACACTCTGTGGAATGTCATTTCCAAGGTAGTAGTAGAAATAAAATAAATGTACCAATAGAGTATTTGTATTTTCTGATAAGTTTATATTTCATTTGAATGTTAGCAAGAATCCTCAATTTATTCTCATTTAAAATTGATTGCAATAACAAATATAATATTTTAGATATAAGCATTCTTTGGTGGCCTAAATGAATTATTAACCATCAAGGGTCAATTTCATCTCTCCTGATTTGTATTTTTTAATTAGATACATCCTCAGAAAGCTATTACATCTCATTAACATGCAATACTTATAAATACTAATAACTGCTCTAGACATATATATAAAGCTCAATTCGAATTAAAAAATCTTGGCAGATGGAGACAAATTTATCCGGAAATAATCTCTTTTGGCAGAGGATATGGCGGCGAAATATTCCATATTTGACACAGCACAAAATGGAATTGTTCGAAGCTGATGTTTTCATGAGAGGCAAATGATTTCTGTGGATAAATCATTTGAAAATATTAATCAAGTTCATATTTCTATTCACTGTAAATTACAATTTGTGCATAAAATTTTGGAAACATTTCATATCATTAACATTAATAATCCCTTATTAATTAATTTATAAATAGATTTAGTTGTATAAGACATATTGTATGCTAGTAACTATATTTCGATGAATTATTCCATGAATATAAAACATGATATAAAGTGTATACCCTCAACCATTTTTATGTATATTTTATATATAATTATATACACAAATAAATATGTTTGTTAAAAAAAGGAAGCAAAAGCTATCAAAATGAAGGCTTAACATAGATTTACATACATGTACATTATCTAAACATGTCTTCATAAGACTATAATATAATAAATAACAAATGGAACAAAAAATAATTTTATGGTAAAATTTTTATCTTATCTACGGGAATGAGTTAAGTTTTCTCTTTAAATCACCATCCTCCCCACAAAACTGTTTTATGCCATAAAATAATAAATAACACTAAAATTCAGCGTGTGCATAACGTTATTCGTTAATCTTGTAAATTTTATTTTAATTATCCTTTAAACTATACACCCTTTTATTAAAAATAAAAATAATTATCTGACCCTGTTTGGCATCATAAATAACATAGTTACCTTGTTCAGGGAAGGCTGTAGGAAGCTTTCTTGACAGTCATTGAGAATATCCAACAATCTTCCTCCAGTTAAATTAAACATTATTTTTTTTTAAAAAAAAAAAATCAATCACAAACTTGTGGATACTGATCTCAACTATTTAACCAATTTTTCCCACAATCTTGGATGAACACATAAGTATGACATGACAAACACTTTTCTTGAATATAATGTTTTTACATGACCCCTACAGAAACCTTGTAGAAATTTTAAAAATTATAGTTTTAAAATTAATCTATTCAAAAAAAATTTCCACTCAAAATGTGACAATCCCAAATTTACTTTAATTTTCAGTCATAAAGTTCTTGATCAATTCAACTCAGTTTAAACTCTAATAAATGAATTTGGTCAACAGAAACCAATTGTGCAACAATGCCACAAATTCTGTCTCAAGTGAATTTATTCACACAAAACTACTTTCGGCCAGAGACAGGAACTAAGTGGACAACTGGATTCAAGATCTAGCAACAACTTTTTGAAAGCAACTATTCTAAACCTAATATTAAATAACAATTTGACAAAATTAACCACTTAAATTACAAATTTACATTTGAAATTGCATCATTTTATAATAGCAAATATACAAGAATTTTAAATAACAAGTTCTTAACAAAACATTAACACAAAAAAAACCATTTACTACTTTTTTTTGCATACTGCTGGGGAAGATCAAATGCTAAAATTATGGCACTCAAAGGTGGAAAATAACAAATAAATCTGCGCAAGGCAACATAATTAAGCTGTAATGAAATACATTTAGAAATATTTCAATTCATGGAAGTTGACAGAAAACCATTGAGTAAATAGATATAGTAATACTTCCTGCTGCCCTTCAGTTAATTCAGATTAAAATATGGTAGCTATTTTGGTCCACGCTGTCACCCTATTACTTGAGTTCAAAATATAAAAACTTGGAAACAATTCTCCAAATAATTCGATTGATGGTCTGGTTTAAGATAACATGGACTTTATTGCTTTGGATGTTGTTTCGTCTTGGAGATGTTTTGTTGTGTACCTGAAATCATAAAATTACAACTCTTTGAAAAGTTTGAATGACACTTGGAAATTTAAATACAAACTAGACTTGGTTTTTCCTTTCCAAATTAGAGAAATAGAAACCATAATATGATTTTAGCCCTTAAAAACATTTCAAAATCTAAAATGTGTCATAAATTTAAAGTCAATTATTAAAGAGAATGAGTTATCTCCCCTTAGACCACACTTTCCAAATTGAACACACTCATCATTACACCTCATTAGAAAATATTGTATTTTACATATAAAATAATGCAATGATTTAATTATTAAAAAGCTGAGAATGAATTATCTCCCCTTAGACCACGGTTCCCAAATTGAACACTCTCATCATTACACCTCATAATACAATATTGTAATTTTACAAATAAAATTTTGCTGCAAAAAAAGACAATGATTTAATTACAGTCACACAAACTGTTTTATTTATAAAAACAACATAACTATAAAGATAAGATTGCTGAATCCTATTCTATTTGAAATCTAATAATCTGTATATATAAAATATTCTTGTTTCATTATGTGTTTGATTGATATCAGATTCCTGAAAATGCAGGAGTGTATATTAATTCAAGACAAAGCAGCGAACGGAAGGTAGATCAAGAATAGCAGATTTGCTAACAGAAGCAATTATACTGAAAAAATATAATATAGACATGTCAATATACCTGAGGGCATTCAGTAAGCCATCCACACTACTTCGTGGTTGTTGTTCTTTTATGACTTTGATCGTACTTTTCATCTGGAAAAATATATAAATTTCTAAATAGTAGATGTTATGATATTGTGAACATTTAATCTGTAAAAGGGATATCAGTCCAAAACAGGTTAAATTCCATTCCATATTTCAGAAGATTAATGCATTGAAAATTAGTCAACATTCAGCATCTGCTGCAGACCACATAATCAGCAAGTTGTCAAAACAAGCTAGGTCCACCTACATTCATAGCTAAATTTTTTTTTAGGCCTTGCAACTCATATTCAATTCCTGATATAGTATTCATATTTAAGTCTGTAATATTCCTACAAAATTAGGTGTTTTCGTAATCAGACAGAATAAAAGCGTATACCGACCAGTAAGCTACCAGCTTCAAATTTATGCCAGTAATATTCCTCCAAAATTATGTGTCTTCATTTGCACAGCAGAAAAAGAACACAAAATATCTGTGCTATGAAAAGTTTGTGATGTCAAAACATTGTTTGTCTTCATTATAAAACGGTATTTTAAAATTACATAGACAACTGTATGCAATGCATGCATTGTCACAATGTTGTAAATATTTGTCCATGTAACATTTTTTTTCAGTCAAAATGAATAAAATGCTATTTCAGTTGCAAAGTAGTTTGTTAACTGAATGAAAATTAAACTGGGCTAATAACAGTGCACGCTTCGGATGGATACATTTTTCAGATGATTATAGCCTATGGAATGTTTTGTTGTTAATTTTAAGTGAATGGAAAATGATTAAAATTTTGTGTGATGACAAATGGGAAAGCGATGCCAGTTGGAAAACATGGTTAATTCTTATGAAGGGAAAGGGTTACAGATAAAAATTCTTGTTTTGTAAATAATTATCGAGCTTGTATATTCACAGGATTATCGAATTTAACATTTGTACTAATTTTTAGTTTATTGATTAATCTTTGACTACTTTTAAACTTGTTGGCCAACATACCAAGGGTATGAAAAAGGCTGTGTATGGAGTGGAAGGGTAAATCATGTTTATTAAACCTCGGACAAGAAACTTGATTCACAGATTCCATTAAATTTGATAACTTTCTGCTAATCAATTTAATATTTGATTGGCACTTACGCCGTTTTTGATTAGCAATCTGTGATGTTATACCGCTTATCATATTCCTTGCTTACCAGCAGGTAGTTTATAATATATGTTGTAGTATAGTACATAGATGTCAACGGTAAATAAGATAATTCAAACTTACATCTATTCCACATGATTTGGCGAAGGCTCCGATTGGATGAACATGATCATACAAAATAATAACACCAACCATCACTCGTAAACAAAATAATTTTGTCTCAACATTTTTAAATCTTGAATAATGTTCTCTGTAAAATAGATTTAAAAAGCTTAATATCATGTGCACAAATCATATAACTTTTTTATTTTTTAAATGAAGCAAATTTTACAAGAGAATATTTCAGCTCATACATAAAAAGAATATAAGCAGTCATTCATTATTAATTTATCTTTACTATGTTTTGTTAAATGACTTCTTACATTTAGCCTGTTCTATGTTATTTTTATTTCTTATGATTATTGTTGTTTAATCTTTGTAAATGGCCTCACCATCACCACCTTTACCCTGCTAAGCTATGGTATCCTTGGAAGGTCCTTACATACAACTAGTTTGTTTTAACCATTACTCCAGTTAACTATTGCTTATTCAGTAATCCAATTATCTTGTTATGTTTTGGTATACCTTTACCTTTTTTAACTTTTATTGTTACTGTTATTAAATCTCTGTAAAGAGCTTCACTACGAATATATTCACCACATTTGACATTGTGCTTTTTAGAATAAAACCAGTTTTTGATAACTCATAAAAATTGTGTTCTGTTTAAAGTGAAATAAAGTCTGTTGGCTTAAAATGTATACTTTCCCTTTTCCTGTGTATCTGAGATATTTGACACGACAGAGGTCATTAGATAAGAATATTAAGAACAATATTCTAGAAGTAACTGAAATTAACTTTTTATATCTGAAATTTAGCACATACACAGAGTAGTCATGCACAGACACACAATCAATTTGGACATAAAATATAACTAAACAGTTGTATTTTTCAGTTTGTCGAAAGAATTCATAAACCTGACAAGCTTATAGTCGGATTTTAACCTACGGGATGACGTTACATCCAGCATTGATTAGAAGCAGTGTAACACTTACTGATTTTCTATCATAACACGACATATGTTAGCCATGGCACTGAGACAATCTGTGGTTTGTTCTACAGGCAGATCTTTATTCTACAATGTAATAACAAATCTTAATGACATTTCTTTATGATGACTTAATAATCATTTCATAGGAATTAAACCCAATGAATCTTGTTTGTTAGAGATTTAATTTCTAAAGGAAACGAATTAAGCAAGAGATAAAATATATACAATTTTGAGCCCGGTAATAAGGTAACTGTCAGACAAAATCTATTCTATTCCTGAAGCAATGTTTACACCTTCAAGCATTTTCAGATCATTAAAAATTGCTACACTTCCTACAGAAGTGGTGTTTCTTATACATTATCTTTTCCTGGGTACAAGTGGAGTTGATTAAAACCAAATTTTTTTCTCTTGGAACCGGTTCCATGTCCCATGAAATATCTTGAGATTGCAGTTGTTTAATAAATGCTCGTTAAGTGATGAATAACTGAATATAAGTACAAACTTAAAACATTAGAGGATGTATAAACGGTTTTGATAGTCCGCAAGCTAACTTTTCAAATTCAAAATACAGTTTGGTTCGGTAATATGTGGTCCCTGCAACTTATATATAATAAAATATCATAATTTAATTTTACCTGTGCTACAAACTTTGCTGTGGTATCACTTAATGTTTTTAACATGGGTGTAGCATGGGCATAGAATAATGACATTCTATTAGCCATCTCATTAGATACTTCTAAATCATCTTCAATATCATCCTTGAAATAGAATTTTTTCATGTTATTTTTTTTATTAGGAATCAATAAAACACAGATGTGACATGATATTTGTCATTAACTTGAAAACGTGACCTGTATGTGTTACGAAACGTCGTTATTAAATTATAGAGAAGTAGTTATATCCATATATACCTTGTGTTGTGTCTTATTATGAATAGTGATCCGTGCTTCTAGATGTCATTTAAAGAATTCATTTAAAGAATCATCCTTTTATGTTGGCATTCAATTTATTTCAAACAGTGGTGTGGGCAATGTGCCAATCATAAATTATTATTTATATTAGATGAAATTTTGCACTTGAGTGATAATTTCATCAGGATAGTGTCTATATTTTAAGTTGTGTAATGGTAACAAACAAGACATTGTGTAATATTACAATATTGAAACAATACTCAGACTAACATCCCTGTGCAGTGTTAATATATTACTTAATGTCTTGCTCTCGACCATTTAACCATACTTAATTTCATCATTATGAAATACTTCATTCCAAAAGACTAATGGCAAAACTTTAAAGGAAAGAAGTAACCAGTTTTAATAAGTCATCAATGAACTATATCTTATCGCTTACATGTAGTCCAGTTTTGAAATTTTTATCATTTTCTATGGGCATTAATATCCATAATGATTGACAGCCAAATCACATAACCTAATCAGGATAATTGAATGAAGAAGCATATTTTCCAAGTGAAAACACAGTGAATAATTTCAACAAATAATTCTTTACAACTGTAAGAAGCTTTATAGCATCCTACACAACAGGTATGAAATGTCAAAACAGGTCTTCGTTACTCTTTATCCGCCAAAAGTTGAAGTTCGAAGGAATAAAGCCTTGGTAAATAATTCAGAAATAGTTTCTAATTGTTCTGATCTGACCAGTGTTTATATTTGTCTGAAAATACATGATCAGACATTTCCTTAAGCTTAAATATTTATCTTTTAGATTAAAAAAATTACCTCATTAGCCATTTTCCTTCTACTGAGTGTTCTTCTATAATAACTAAAGTCATTTTGAATAGCAGGATTAGTCATCTAGATTAAAAAAGAAATGTGATATAAATTTATCCATATCTTTATATGAAAGACAGACATGTCTTAAATGTAAAATAAATAATATGTCCACGTTATGAATGTGGACATATAAAAACACATCATATGTTAAAGGAGCTAAATCTCTATTCTTTGGCCCCTAGAAATGGACACAAATGGGTTGCAACACATAATAATGTAATATGAATGTATATAAACTGATTTACATGCAATCAATTTTGTTTTTACTGCAATTTCTAATCAGTTATGTACGGCGAAATTTAATGACAGTCTTGGGGCTCGAAAGTATTCTGACACGCAATTTGTGTGCAAATTTTAAGATTTTCATTTTGTCTTAAACATTGGACATCAGAAGCCCATCTTTTCATGGTAAGATAACAACATCAATGTTGATTTAAATTGACCAATAAGTCGCGTTAGCAATGCCAAAGACTATGTATAATACTGAGCTAGGGACTTGGCATTTTAATGCAGTGACTATTTTTGGACCCCAAGTGCTGATCATCTTCTGATTCTTGTGGGAAACGCTCTTAGAAAATGGCCAAAGTATCGTCAATTCAAGTACAATTGGCATGAAACTTGGCAGGCTTGTTCCATTTACAACTGTACTTATAATCAGATTTCAAAGATGGTGAACAACGATGTAATGGTTGGTTCCTGGTTCATATCAATCTGATTAAAATACAGATCTATATTTCATTTTTATACTTTCAATGGCCTCCACTACATGAAGAACTAACTTGTTGTAGAGGGAGGTCGCTAATATATCTCTATGTAACATCGTTTTTATCTAATTTACCTTTAAGTCATCAAACTTAAGAACAAAATCTAATATTTCTGCAAACTGTTTGAAGAAAGCTTGTTGAGTCTCAAGATGTTGTCTGGGAGTTAAATCCCGTGAACAAAGTTCTCTCAATAAATCCATTACTACAGTTTCTGAAAATATTCATAAATTTTAATGGTAGTTGGTAATAGTTCATGTAACACATTACATGTATCTAACATAAAAATTCCTTAAATTTAAGATATGACTATTCAATTCATTTTTTAAAATTATCTAGCACAGAAATTCTTTAAATCTAAGACAGGATAATATAATTATCTTAATCATTTTTAAAATGTGTGTGTTATAATCCAGATGATATGATCTAGATGTAGATATAGAGTGCTGCATATATTAATTCAACCACTAAAAAAAAAAAAAAAAAAAAAAGTTTGCCAGGCAATGAAACATGCCCACGGCAGCTAAATCGTCCAGGGAGTCAACAAGAGTTGTTGCATATTAAGTAATTATCAGAAAATCATTAGAATTTGTTTTTTATAAAGTTCTGCCCCATGCTAAATTTAGTATACAAACATTTAATATTATGGATTTAGCTGTTTAATTATCGATTTTCCATAAATTCAAACTCAACCATCATTAATGTGTAACGGGGATGTTGTCAAACGTTTTTGGAATTCAGAATAAAATTGTGACCTCCATACAATCAGGGGCCATAATTCAGGAACTTACATTTCAAATATCATCAAAATCAGATTAAAATTCTGACCTCTAGGGTCCACAACCTTGATATATCATATTTTTATACTATTCGCGTATTAGCGGCAGCCATTTTGTCCAGCAATTTTGGTCCGATTTATACGAAATTCAACCTCAACCTTCATTACACCGTAACGATGATATAATGAAACGTTTTTTTAAAATCTGATAATAATTGAGACCTCTAGAGGGACCACAAGCTAAAAAAGTCGATTTTGTGTACAATCAGGGGCTTTAATTTAGGAAGTTACAATCCGATATGCGCAAATTTGGATTTTAAACATGCATTTCAAGTTTCATCAAAATCAGATTAAAATTGTGACCTCCACAGGCTCCAAAACCTTGATAACCATATCTTTACAATATTCGCGTACATGCGGCGGCCATTTTATCTGGTAATTTTGGTCCGATTTTCACGAAATTCGAACTCAACCTTCATTACAGTGAAATAGTGATAAAATCAAATGTTATTTTAAATCCATTAAAAATTGTGACCTCCAAAGGGACCACAATCTAAAAAAAGGCGTTTTTTCGTACAATCTGGGGCCATAATTCAGGAAGTTACAATCATGTGCAAATATCGACAGGAACCAAGATTTTATAGTTATGAACATGCATTTCAAGTTTCATCAAAATCAGATTTAAATTGTGACCTCTACAGGGTCCACAACCTTGTCAATTTTGGTCCGATTTTCACGAAATTCGAACTCAGCCTTCATTACCATGTAACGTTGATAAAATCAAACGTTTTTTAAAATCGGACAATAATTTTGACCTTCAGAGGGACCACAAGCTAAAAAGGGCGATTTTTCGAACAATCAGGGGCCATAATTCAGGAGTTATGATTTGATGGGTGCAAATATGGAAAGGAACCAAGATCTTTGGGTTATAAACATACATGTCAAGTTTCATCAAAATCGGTTCAAAATTGTGACATCTATAGGGTCCACAAGCTAAAAACATGATTTTTCGTACAATCAGGGGCCATAATCCATGAAGTTTCAATCCAATACATGCCAATATTGAAAGCAGCCGAGATCTTATGGGAATAAACCTATATTTCAAGTGCCGTCAAAATTGGATAAGAATTGTGACCTGTAGAGAGTCCACAAACAAATTGTGGACGGACGCACAGGGGCGACGACAATATTATACGTCCACATGAAAATGTGGGCAAATAAAAATCACTTCCTATTTTAAATATTGTTAAGACAGCAACATTTGTTCATTTTGAAAGTTTGTATAAAATCCACTTACCAAGTTTTTGGGAAAATTCATAAAATAATTTCAGTTTTGAAATCAGTGGAATGACATCGTTCCACGCTTTTTCCTGGTATTCTTCAACCTTTGGATTCGATATTGCCTGAAATCATAAAAATAGGCAATTCTAAAAGAAATTTGAAGTAGATACATGTAGCAAATTATTGTAATTGAGAAATCTAAAAATAAAAAGTAGAACACTCATATGAAAGAATTACTGCCTAAAGTGCACAAAATTATGCCCAGGACTCTTGAAGTACTGGTTGGCTCTGTCATTTCATAACTAAAGTAGATTAGTAGATAATTATACGTTTCAGTGGAAAACCTATATATTAAAATATCTAATTTGGGAAATGCCTTCATTATGCTACATGTATCAACAATTGTTGTTTATGATAGCAGAAACACGCTTGGATGGCCCGTTTTCATCATTTAAAAGACAATATTGGTGCCAGTCATTATCACATATGTGATAGAGCAGGTTAAACACATTCCAAATATACTTTTAACAGAGAGATCAATGCTACGATAGCTGAGTAATACATGTTTCCCAAATCGGAAGTGACAAACGCCAGAGGAAAACACGAGTCACCGCCATGTTTTCCTTTGGCGTTCGTCACTTCCGATTTGGGAAACATGTATTACTCAGCTATCGTAGCATTGACTGGCACCAATATTGTCCTTTAAATATACATCATCCAATGTCAGCAGACTGATAGAAGCAACATTCGGGCAGTGAAATGAATACATTTATCTAGAGTGTCCACAAGCAATTACAAATGACAGATGGTCAGACCGGACAACAGATAGCGGTGACACCATTGAAATGTGGTTGCATTAAAACAGTCAAACGTAAAACATAGTTATGCGGTAATCTATAAATTTACACTTGCCATTCGTATACTTTCAGATGCTCCCTGGTAGTCCTTTAATAGATCTAAAATATGGACTGCTTTTTGTTCAACAATGTCCACCATTGTCCAAACTTCACGCTCTTCTTCTGTTGGCTGAGCATCTAAATTTAGCAACAAAGTGATATGATATCTAAAAAATTAATCTTTCACATAAATAAACAAAATGCTTTAAGCTACGGATCAGCAAAATTGTTATTAAACATGTATACTGTTATGTAGTGTGCAAAGCAGTCCCTGCATCTTAACGTCACCCCATCAAAGACAAGTGAAAAATATAAATAAATGTAAACATTAAATTAGGACTTTTTCACTTCAAGAATAATCAGTATCAACAGAAACTAATTCTCACTTTCAAAGTCTACAAAAATGTCTGTATTCTTGGATGGTGGGTCATTCTTTAATACACTTAAAAGCTTTCCCATGTCTGACTTGAGTGATTGTCACCATTTAATTCTTTCTTCAATGTAATACCTATAAATAGAATTAAGAGAAATGCTTATCCATAACTTTTGATTAAAACAGAAATTAATGTTTCTTTTAATATAATCAGTGAAGCACAATTTAAAAATACCCGAATTTTACTTCATTTTGTGGGACTACACTTGATTATCCTCTTCAACGGACACTCTTCAAAACTGCCTAAGCCTAACTCCAGTATGATCAACTTGAAACTTAGCTTTCTTGTTCTTTGGACAATTGAGCATCCATTGATGGACTTTCGATATGTCAATTTTGCAAAAAGTTGCTAACCACCCCATGTATAACTATTCTGCATGAAAATAAATAAACTGAGCTCAATATTTTAGTAATGAATAAAATTGTTTCAGGAAGAATATTTTACATTTAATGTGCATACACACACATTTACCAATCAGTTATATTTGAAGTGTAATCGAAGCCCATGCACAATAAAGAAAATTATTTTAAGTTAAAGAGTGTGACGGAAGAATGAATTGATCCAGTATATTATAAAGCTTTCTATATCTTATATTATCATTATAAAATAAATTAACTGTTTCTCTATATAACTGATTATTTCTAATGGAAATCGATTCAAAATTTTTGCTACGTGTTTGAGTACTTGTACCTTACAATAATTGTTGAATATTCCATTTCCATGTAAATTTGATAACATATTTTTGTGTTATAAAAGGCCACTGACTATGTCTCATGGGTTTTGTTCGTGTGTATTGCTATTTGTATGAACAGTGTTCTATATTTTTTTAGGAGATAAATATTGAGTAACTGTTTAAAATTTATGAGTTTGACTATCTTAACAGATATGTAGAAATGGATCTATTAATAAAGATTATGATTCTTCATGTCGTCAGCACCAAAACAAAAACATTGACACACTTCTACTTCAGTTTATTTGTAACCTAATGGCTTACATCTTTTTATACTTCATTCAATTGGGTAAATTAGACGTAATCATCACTAAAAGATTGTTCGATCAATGACCCAAAGACCGTGAATGATCAACATGGAATATAGGGATCAGCAGAGAGTAAAAATGTTCTGCAGTCGATAATAGAAACTTTGACTGTAATGAAAGATAATTTTAAAGAATCTTTTAACATAACTGTACACGAACGTAAAAACACTAACAATAAAGAAGGTCATGTCAGTACCAAAGGAACTTATAAATCTATAAATGTAAAATGTAATGTTGACGGGTACGGGACAATATGTCCCTGCCCTGACAACTTGCTCCATAGGACTATTAGTCTCCAGACAATTTATCACCTAGGTACATTCATCCCCTAGGTCTATTCGTTCCCTAATTATGATCAACAGCTAATGCTAAAGAAATTGAAGAAGTTGAAATGACCTGATGTCTGGTCTACATGGTTTTATCATGCACATATTGCATATCGATTTTAAGTCAAGTGCAGTATTGACACAGGACAATATACATAGTGAAGGGATAAATGGAATATCTAACTCACAAAAGGTGTCACTGATCATAGCTGATTACTACATGTATATCAATTAACCTGAAAAAACTTCAAGAACCATTAAAACGATGTAAACTAGCATCAACACTGAAATTTAGAATAACAAGTAAAGTTTAATTCAGTTTTGATAATGAAACTACCATCATTGTCCAGAGACAAACTATCCTTGTGGATGAATTGTCCTAGGGGACAAATAGTACAGAGACAAATTGTTTGGGGACGAATAGTCCTATGGGATTTTAGTCCTGATACAAATTGTCCTCAGGACGAACTTTCTTTGGGGAAAAATTGTTCAGGGCCATTTGGCTTAGAGCCAGACAATCTAAACTGCTGAATTTTAATTTTATCATCAGCTGAATTCTACAAAATGAACAGACAAGCAACAGAAACTATTAGAAAAATTATGTCTTGACACAGTCAGTTTAGCCTCAACATCATGGCGACGTACTCCAAAAAGTAGCTCTAAAATATTATATCATACATTACAGTTGTTTGTTATTAAAAACAAATGTTAATGATACAGTACGGGAGATTTTTATGAGGAATTAGCTATTCTTGCTATAATAGTTCAAAAATAGATGATGAAAGAAGAATATATTGAAAATTTCAGTCAAATAACTTTATTCTGAACATATCACCACTGTTATTTTTGACTAGAAATGGTTTGATTGACAGGCGTTAACTCCACCTACATAATCTCGATTATCAAGTAATGTTTTCAATGACTGTGGTAGGCCTGCATTTAGCCTATTTGGTTTGAGACGGGGCTGCAATTCAACTCGTATTACATTTATTTTCTACTACAAATTAGAATTAAGACTTTTAATATATAGATAAGAGAAAGTCGGCCACAGAATTTTAAAGTTTGAAAGGAATGGACCAAATCAATGAGGTAGTATTGTAAATAATTGTACTATAGTCGACTTCTTCCATGGCCTGCGTGTATTCTTGTACTTTAGGTAGGCCTACGTAACTCCCGAAGCAGGCGAACAGAAAAAAACTGATCCGATGGGGCTGCAATTCAGCTGGTTGATGTTAGCTGCGATGTTTATCAATTTCCATAATTTTACTGTGAATGCAAACTGTAACAATAAAGAGCGACAGCGTGTTGACCTAATTACCTCGCTCAACAGCGGCCTCGCTTCATACACTCTATCATTTAATAGCCGTATGACGTTGTAAATCTCCTCTCACGACGCCATTTATAATTAAATCGATCAATGAAATCCTGTTTAAATCCAAGCTCAACCCAAGCCATCCGTGGGTCTACAGGGTTGATCTTATGTTTGTTGTTTAAATAAAGATCTAATTTATCATTTCTATGACATCTGAAGCCTAAATAAAGACTTGCAACAATCAGATATAGCTCTTGCATAATGTATGTTTAAGCTAAAGAAAACACTTTTACTAAAATATTGTGATGTCTATTAAATAAACATTACAAATATGACCACATCTACCTGGCCCATGTTCTGTGGATCATCAACTGGCAGATGATCTAATCCAGATAATCTCTTTAAATACACAATAACAAAAAAAACACCAAAGCTTAATTGATTGATGTTGTTGCCACTAAATTTTGTACATTTATTGATGCTTTGTGCAAGTAAAAGTAGCCATAAATAAATAATTTTCATCACATATCATATTTTGTATTGAAATAAATGCTTTTCTCACAAATGAAATAATGAAACAGTTTCTCTTTGCGGTAATGTATCTTACATTTTCGAAGCGACATCTTTTATGTGACAAGTGGTCACGACCTTTCTCACGTAAAATCTCGAGTAGCCAATGGATTTCTCAAGGTGTAGTATTATTTGGGGCTAGATTAATTGGAAATAAAAGGAGTTATGGACATGTAGCATTTTAAAAATCAACCTGCTCAATGGAAGTCCGAAGTCCCACCCACTACTGTGGCTGGAGTCAAGATCTATAGAAGAACATTTTTTGTTTTAAAGATTAAGAGGAAGTTTGCTGGTTTACGAGTTTTTGGCTTATTTACAGGTTTTTTGCTTACTCAATTACCACTGGGTTCACCTTTTTACTATGATTAAAGATACATTATGGAAGATTTTTATAAAGAGTTGGCCATTCTTACTATAACAGTTCAAAAATATATGATGAAAGAAGAATATATTGAAAATTTCAGTCAAATTACTTTATTCTGAAGAAAGTAATTACCATTGTAATTTTGCCTAGAAATGGGAGTTAATTGTATGTTCACCTTTTACGGGAACCACTGGGTTCACCTTTTTACTATGATTAAAGATACATTATGGAAGATTTCTATAAAGAGTTGGCCATTCTTACTATAACAGTTCAAAAATATATGATGAAAGAAGAATATATTGAAAATTTCAGTCAAATTACTTTATTCTGAAGAAAGTAATTACCATTGTAATTTTGCATGGAAATGGGAGTTATTGTATGTTCACCTGTTACGGGAATGGCCGATAGTTTGATTGACAGTTTATCAATTTCCATAATTTTATCCTAAACGAGTAAACGCAAGTGACAAAAGAGCGTATAATACTGACATCCAAACTCCAAATTTAACCAACAACTGAACATAATATCAAGGCTGTATAGATATTATTTAGACAGAAGACCTGTCCGTCTGTTTAAGTCATCACACGGTCTCCAGGAATTGTATAATTTGTCATTATCTGTGTTTGGTTTATTGCACTTTAGTTTAGATGTCATTTGTTCAGGCCTCGTTCGACAGCGGCCTCGCCTCGTACATTCTATCATTTAGCCTCGATCTAAAACGTAACGGTTAATCTCCGCTCACGACGCCATATTTATAATTAAATCAGTCAATGAAATCCTGTTTAAATCCTTGCCGAATCCAAGCCATCAGATCAGTGGGTCTACAGAGCTGATTTTGTGCTTGTTGTGTAAATAAAGACCTAATCTATAATTTATATGACATCTGAAGCCTAAATAAAGACTTGCAATAATCAGATTTAGCTCTTGCATAATGTATGTTTAAGAGTATTCCACATACTCTTCACTACTTGCAACATAATTTTACTTATTTCCATGCAATGTGTTGAAAACTTGGCAGTTATTTGCAATTGAACGCATTTTTACTTGTGCAAAGGCTCGTAGTGTGCATCAATTGTAGCCGTGAATAAGACTAAGACAATTATCATGGCTACAAATATTGCAGCTACAGTATTACTTGTGTCTACATGAGTGGGCCTAGGCTACATGAGTACATGACGATGACATGATACAACTTGAACAGTTATTTGCAATTGAATGCCTTTTGACTTGTGCAAAGGCTCTTAGTGTGCATCAATCGTAGGATTTGTATCCGTGAATAAACTAAGACAATTATCTCTACATATATTGCAGCTACAGTATTACTACTAGTGTCTACATGAGTAGCCCTACGCTACACATTGAAACATGGTACAAGTTAGACAACAAACCTCATCTCGCACGGAGCACATTCGCTAAAAGTACCGGGGTAAGCAAAATTGACAGTATTTTTCATCAAAACAACGATTGATTATTGTTATTTATAACATTTCTGCCACATCCAACTACAATTAAGCATAAAATCCTACCTGACACAGGTACAAATCCCCTCTTTTTAAAGCAAGGCAATACTAGATTGCTTTTTCCAGCATTTTTAATTTACATCACTTACACATCAATGCGGGGCCTTGTGTGCAATAGCAAATCAGTGCTAATCGGATCAAAGTTGCGCAGGAGTAATCCAAATAATTATGAATGTCCAAATCAATTTTGATTAAAACAACGCTTGATTACTTTATTGTCAATATTTGCTGATACATGAATGTTGTTTCATAAGATTGGGCTGTGTGTGTAATAAATGCTCTACCGTTAGTGTATAAAACTAACTTATTTTTAAGATGGTACATGCATTGATAAAGAAATTAAGTTTGCCACTTTGAACTAAAGGCATCCAATCGTAGCTAAAAACAAGCACATCAGTCATCAGTATATCTCTCAACGTTTTTAGTTACGTTCAAGTAACTTGAGCAGTTAAATTCAACTTGCATTCATTTTCGAAATCATACCAGTAACCTGAATGGTAATTTTACCATGCTAATATAGTAACAGCATTTTAGTGAATGCACTGATGGGTGTAAATCAGAGTTACTGTCTAGAACGGACGAGTCTACGGGCGATCAGATTATGTAGCTATTATTGTAAAAAAAAAAAAAGAAAGAAACCTAGTAACCTAGCTAGTAAAAAATGACTAAAAAAGTAGACAGACAGTAGGCCTACCACCAAACCAAATTAATTTCACGCTAAATCTCAAACTTTTCATTTGACAATTAGATATCCTTATATTGTTCACATGTAACGGATTTTAAACTGTATACCTTGTATAAATAAATAAGTTTATAGGTCCTGATTGTCTGTGGCAATAGATCTTTCCTTACTTCCTTGCGTGATTAACCACCATTGATGACCTAACTAATTTACTTCCGGGTCAGGCGATATCCATATATGGTCTGTCTTAACTCCACACGTTAGGAGATAAATGCCTTCATTCATTTAAATGCTTTGCTTTACGCCCCAATTACGCAACGAGTGTACAAAGGCAAAATATAAATACATAATTAAAATCCAAGACAAAAAAAAAAAATTCAAATCGTCTTGATTAAGCGGCAATAAAAAAAAATTCACCTGTGACGTGTTAGCAGCTGTCAGGTGGTCGCGATAGGCCCAGTGCCAAAAATATGTCAAACTTGAATATTAATAACGCAATTATATCTGGACCTTGTTAGGAATAAATTTCCTTTTAAAGCGATTTTTTTATTTGGAAAAGAATCAACCTAGGACAGATTTTTACCCGTGGACATAAATATAAGTCTTGATAACCAAGACACTCAATCTGGGTTCGTCTGCTAGCGTTAGTAAGAGCAGGACAGGGCCTTGTAAAATCTAAAATCTTGCCGGTCGTTGTTGGTGTCAGGGTGAGGACGTTTACGTCAAGATTAGATTTTATTAACGTTTATTAAAGATAGGCCTACGTCTGGACAACGAAGGCACCCATTCAGCTTTCATCTGCTGTGATTAGAGGCCCAATAAAATCTGTTTGCCGTTTTGTTTTACTTTAGTGTTTATTATTAATATTAATTGTTTATTGTTTTATTAACAAGTTAACCCCTATTTACTAGGCCTATTTAGCAAATTATTTAGGCTAATCTGATGGGTGCAATATTGATTAATATTCATGTTAATTAGATCTATATACTCTAATACAGCAATTTGTATATTTGTAATGTAATCCGATCTATATTCCGGCTAGTCAAGCTAATAATCATTGCTAAGTCAAAGTGCTACTAGTACTGCTAGGGAGGAAAGTTCCAGATAAGATTAAGAAAGAATAAGATGGACAACTTTTTTTTTATCCATTCAGAAGAGAGTCCACTTCATTCAAACAATTTTATTTAGGCCTAAATAGAAGAAATTAAATTAAATTATTGACGCAGGTCAATTTTTATTTTTTGGAAGTAAATTCTTCTAAGAAGATAACAAACATTGAAATTGAAATTGACTTGAGAATGAAGTTTATTTAATTTCATGAAATTACTGCAAATGCCAAAATTGTTAATAAATTAAAGTAAAAGTAAGACTATGATTATGATCCACAGCTAAAGGGCCAAAATTAATGTAATAAATACTTCAAATTCTTTTGGTAAAGCTGCTTTTTGTCCCCTTCAATCTCTGTCCAATATTGTTAAACAAAATCCTACTCCTGCCACTAATCCATAATTATAAAGAGAGAGAGAGAGAAATGGAGGTTAATGTCCACTGACACAAACTAGGTGATTTCGGGACTAACGTATGGTTTAATTTTTATTGCAATAATTCACTTGCACGTAGGTGTCTTTATAGTCCAGGAGCTAATGACAAAATAATATGGTCATCAGTTACAAAAGGTTTGACCCCCTAAATTTGTAGCAGGTATCCGTACGAGTAAAAATCAATTGGTCAGATCGGGCACTGCTGGGGTGTTTAGCCACATCAGCACCTTAAAGTAGCGCCTAGGGGGCCTAAAATTAGGTCATAAGTTACATGGCTGAAACTTTCTAGGGACAATGGCATCCATAGTCGGAGTAAACATTTCACAAATCTAACCAAAATTTCCGGGGCTTTCCCCAAGTCAGACCACGCCCAATATCGCCTCACGGGACCAATAATATGGTCATAAGTTACATGGCTGAAACTTACCAGAAACAAAGATCCACACTTGGTAATTATAATTTTCAAAAATCTAACCAAAAGTTTGGGGGCTTTCCCCAAGTCAGATCGCTCTAAAGTATGGCCGACCACGCCCCAAAAATGGGGCTTTTTATATGGTCATAAGTTACATGGCTGAAATTTACTAGAAACAAAGATCTACACTTGGTAAATACAATTTTCAAAAATCTAACCAAAAGTTTGGGGGCTTTCCCCAAGTCAGATCGCGCTAAAGTATGGCCGACCACGCCCTAAAATTGGGGCTATTTATATGGTCATAAGTTACATGGCTGAAACTTACCAGAAACAAAGATCTACACTTGCTAAATAGAATTTTCAAAAATCTAACCAAAAGTTTGGGGGCTTTCCCCAAGTCAGTTCGCTCTAAAGTATGGCCGACCACGCCCTAAAAATGGGGCTTTTTATATGGTCATAAGTTACATGGCTGAAACTTACCAGAAACAAAGATCCATACTTGGTAAATACAATTTTCAAAAATCTAACCAAAAGTTTGGGGGCTTTCCCCAAGTCAGATCGCTCTAAAGTATGGTCGACCACGCCCAAAAAATTAGGCTTTTATATGGTCATCAGTTACATGTCTGAAACTTACCAGAAACAAAAATTCACACTTGGTAAATATAATTTTCAAAAATCTAACCAAAGTTTTGGGGGCTTTCCCAAAGTCAGATCGTCCTAAAGTACACCCGACCACGCCCTAACAATGGGACTTTTTATATGGTCAACAGTTACATGGCCAAAACTTACCAGCAATATTGTTCCATGCATGGCAAATGTATTTTTTGAAAATCGAAACATAAATGTGGGGGCTTTCCCCAAGACAGATGGGCTTTAAAATTGCACCCCACCCACCTTTTCTATATCATCTAAATATATTTGCATTTCTTCGAAAGGGCTGTTAAATTTGCTGATGAATGTGGAAAAACATGCAACTGTGTAGCATATGATTTAGCCACAGGCACTTGAAGGGATTAAAATAAAACTTCTTACTACTGCTCGACTACAGTAGTCGAGCAGTAGTAAGAAGTTTTATTTTAATCCCTTCAAGTGCCCGTGGATTTAGCCATTACAAAGGTTGCACTACAAGTACAAATCCAAGCTGAAAAATCACCCACATTTGATTCTGTATTTGTTCAACTTGGTGCTTTTCACATTGAATTGGCCTTTTTCAAGCATGCATTTATTAGTGGAAAACATTACAACAAGTGTAAGAGAGTTCACCAGTTGTTTGCTTTATCAATGGAAATATTACATTTTAGATCATTCTATTACAGTCAGGATATTGACATACAGGAGTCATTTTGGAACTGAAGTCAAAGCCATGCGATCTGCTGAATATTTTAATGAGTGTGCCATTTCAATGGAAATGCAGAAGATTTTGACAAGAGTACAAACATTTTACTCAAGAAACATTAGACTTACAGCTAAATACTGGATGATATATATCGAAATAATTCACCTGTGTCATCAATTTTCTCGAAGTATTCGAACTGGAGATTATGAATTATACATATACTGCTTGCCAAAACTAACCTTTTATTTTTTTTTATATTCAACCAGCCGAACTATGCTCGATGGTCAGTTCGGTTTCATGACAACTTGTTGAAGCTTAAGGATACTCACCCTGAATTAGACAGTGATTTCCGAAAAGGACGCTTTGCACCGAAGAGAACTCGGAAGCCCTTTTCAAGAAATGCACGTGATGTAGAAAACCGTAATTCTAATGAGTGAACAGCTCACGAGTCCATTCACATCAGATGAAACAATTCATCAATTTCTTTTCAACATTGGATCAGCAAAAGCAGCCACCATAGCAACAAAGGAATTCCTATTAAATGTTCCTGGTATCGGTCAAAGAGCACGAGAAAAATTCATATCTGAATTTGCAGATAACTCACATCGTTTTGAAGAAAGAATTCAACGCCAGAAAGTATGTACATTTTCTACTGAAGGTATAAAAACAAAGGGGAAAACTTATGCAGGTATTATGAAAGAATTGCAAATGGAACGTGATTTATCTGGTCGAATACTCTGTATAGCTCTTGAGTGGAGGATTGATATGGCTGGAGTCCTCAAGTACCCGTTAACCCCAATGTCACTTCCATTATGTCATGTAGATGACTCAATATACCGAAGACTCCCAAAGTTACACCAATTAAAGCACTTGAAAACCACATTGCTTCAAAATCACCTTCCGAAATAGTTGATGGCCTGTTTTTTCTACATTTAACGAGGACTCTCCAAAAGTACTTTTCGTGGAGTATCAAGATGCATTTTACAAAGCCTTTGTGACTTGAAAGCTTCCGTGCCTCCAATGGAAAAGTTTTAAAAAGAGCAGAAACTGCGCTTGAAAGTAAACACGAGGAGGCTGATTTAAGAATGATATTCCACCTCAATTCCCTTTTAGCTCTTAGTAATGTTGTCATCCGAACAGCTGATAATCCTATTGGGTAATTTGGATATTATTGTTCCGGGAATTAATGTTTGGCTGGAAGTCGGACTTTATAGCAAAAACACACTTCGATATATAAATGTGAATGAATTACCCAAGAATCTTGGCACAACCTTATCCAAGTCTATACCAGCATACCATACACTCACTGGATGTGATTATACTGCATCAGTTAGTAGGAAAAGGAAAGTCTGACCTTTAAAATTATAAGGAAAAGCGGTTGATGTCCAGAAAGCCTTGTTTTCTCTTGGTAAAAGTGAATCCATTCCTGCTGGAGTAAATACAGACATTGAAAGATTTGTTTGTAATATCTATGGGATGCCTAAAATGTACTCAGTTGACGATCTTTGCCCAGAAATATTTTTAAAGAAATACAAACCGAAAAAAAGAGATGTATTTCTGGTATTAAAGGCATAGAAGCAAGTTCTTTGCCGCCATGCTCACAGGTATTAACTTTGAAAATCAAGAGAGTGAATTATATTTGTAGTGTCTGGATAAATGCGTCAAAGAATAATACCCCTAATTTCCACCTAGAGAATAGTGGATGGGTTTTAAATGATGATGGGATGTACGAATTAAAGTGGTTTGATGGTGATGTTGCTCCTGTGTCAGTTGAGAGTATTTGCAGAGATGAAGATAGTGACCAAGAAAGCGAGGACTCCGATGATTAATCAAACATTTCTTGTAGTGATGATGAAAGTGAGAGAGATTAACTATTAAGTTATATATATTAAAACTATAGATAGATTTCATAATTCATCATTGACTTACATTTTTTTTAAAATCCATTAGATTGTCATTCATTAATGACGATCAGAAAAAGCAAATACTATAGAATTCAAATCAAAGCAACTTATTAATGCAGTAAATACTTTCCACTTTGTTGTAAGATGTTAAATAACATTCCGAATCATTGTTTAATGGCCTGTTGTGATGGAATACGGAACGTTAGAAGACATAAATTTAACAGCAGTCCAGTCCTAACTATATATTCATGACATGCGTGAATGGATTATGATATGCTTACTCTTCCTATAGCACTTAATACCATTTTTCATTTTAGGACTTCACATAGCTTATAAAAAATTATTGTATTCTTGTGCCTATAACTAATAAACACTTCTTCTATTTTTGTGCTTCAACAATGTATTATCGATATTACATTATTATAAGTTTTTATAGAGGGGGTGGGTGGTGCTGCAATTTTAAGGCCCATCTCACTTGGGGAAAGTCCCCACATTTATGCTTAGATTTTCGAAAAATACATTTTTTATGCATGGAGCAATATTTCTGATAAGTTTCGGCTATGTAACTGATGACCATATAAAAAGTCCCATTGTTAGGGCGTGGTCAGGTGGACTTTTGGACGATCTGACTTTGGGAAAGCCCCCAAAACTTTGGTTAGATTTTTGAAAAATATGTTTTCCAAGTATGGATTTTTTTTTTGGTAAGTTTCAGCCATGTAACTGATGACCATATAAAAAGTCCCATTTTTTGGGTGTGGTCAGGCATACTTTACAGCGATCTGACTTGGGGAAAGCCCCCAAACTTTTGGTTAGATTTTTGAAATTTGTATTTACCTAGTGTAGATCTTTGCTTCTGGTAAGTTTCAGCCATGTAACTTATGACCATATAAAAAGCCCCATTTTTAGGGCGTGGTCGGCCATACTTTAGAGCGATCTGACTTGGGGAAAGCCCCCAAACTTTTGGTTAGATTTTTGAAAATTATATTTACCAAGTGTGGATCTTTGTTTCTGGTAAGTTTCAGCCATGTAACTTATGACCATATAAAAAGCCCCATTTTTAAGGCGTGGTCGGACATACTTTAGAGCGATCTGACTTGGGGAAAGCCCCCAAACTTTTGGTTAGATTTTTGAAAATTGTATTTACCATGTGTAGATCTTTGTTTCTGGTAAGTTTCAGCCATGTAACTTATGACCATATAAAAAGCCCCATTTTTAGGGCGTGGTCGGCCATACTTTAGAGCGATCTGACTTGGGGAAAGCCCCCAAACTTTTGGTTAGATTTTTGAAAATTATAATTACCAAGTGTGGATCTTTGTTTCTGGTAAGTTTCAGCCATGTAACTTATGACCATATTATTGGTCCCGTGAGGCGATATTGGGCGTGGTCTGACTTGGGGAAAGCCCCGGAAATTTTGGTTAGATTTGTGAAATATTTACTCCGACTATGGATACCATTGTCCCTAGAAAGTTTCAGCCATGTAACTTATGACCTAATTTTAGGCCCCCTGGGCGCTACTTTAAGGTGCTGCTGCGGCTAAACGCCCCAGCAGTGCCCGATCTGACCAATTGATTTTTACTCGTACGGACTCCTGCTACAAATTTGGGGGGTCAAACCTTTTGTAACTGATGACCATATTATTTTGTCATTAGCTCCTGGACTATTAGCAGTTGGAGGAAACTGGAGGACCCAGAGAAAACCCACGAGGTTAGACAGGAGACCCTACTCCTTGTCACGTACAACTGGGGATTTGAAAACCATGCCAGTTGACTCAATGACAGACTTTATGATACAGCACGCACATGCTAATCATTCGGCCATCGAACCCCCGATAATTATAAAAATTAGTAGGCATATATAAGTATGAACGTCCAGGTAGGGGTTTAATTAAACAACTTGTTTCTTATTTCTTCAGGTCGTAAAGTAAAAAGAATCAAAGAAAGTAATTAATGGTGATGTTTGCTACCATAAACTGTACCTCATAAAAGAAACTTTAACTGGATAAAGAGTGACAGTACTTAATAATGGTAATGGAATCTACACAAGAACCCATGATCACAGAAGCTGCTCAACTTGATAGGGTTGAGGCAAATAAAACAAGCACAACTCCATGTATTTCAGTACATCATTATCCCAAAATAGACTTAAAATTACAAGATAAAAATAACCTGTCTCATTATTGTCTTGATAACAAAAACAACAAAGATTTAGGCCTGCCTAAAGATATGTTTGATATCATCTCCAATATTTTAAAAGAACTTGTGCAAAATTGCTGTGATAAAGTTATTGAAATTACTCCCCTTCCTCAGAAGATCCATTCATATACATGTAGTTCACACATCAAAGACAAATCTTCAGTTTTGAAACCTGATATCAAAATAGGCATTTGTCAAGAAAAAAATAATCCGCAGAATTTAAATTTAAGGTCTCTTGTACATGTAAGTAGTGATGACAAAGACTGTTCTATGGACAGATCAATGAGTGGTACACCAAGTTTTAGCCCAGAAAAAAAATTAATAGGGGAAAATTCTGATAATAACAGTGAGAACAAAGCAGTTGCAAATAGTATTTATGACACTAATTTTTCTGTCATTCATGACAATAATGCTGAAAACCCCAATACTTCTGAAATAATAAATTCAGTGCTGACAGATAATAAAGATTTTTATGAAAAAAAACGATGTGAAAAGTCAATATCTTTTAGCCCCCTCAGTACAACCTCTTACTCAGATTCAGACTCTGAAATCCTTGAAGAGAAGACCTTTTATTCAAGTCATGATTATTTAACTCCCGAAATTACACCATTAGAGTCCAGAGTGATTTCTGAACTAATGGAATCAGGGCGTAGCCACATAGATTTAAGTAAAATGCAAAATAGGCCTACATCAGAAGAATTTATTGATCTGTTGGGCCAATGTAAAAGTGATTACTCAGCAGAAACACCTGCGATGGTAACAGATCTCCGTTATGATATTGGAGCTGTAATAACTAGTGTGGAGTCACACAGTACTAATACCTGTCAAACACAATCCAAAAAACATGGAGAAAATATGTTATTTGATAAAACCGAGATGATATTCACCAATTCACCAACACTCAATAATTTAAGGAGTGATATTAAAGTGACTGAACCTGAAGTTGAGGGTGAAATTATACATGAAGAGGTTGTATGTGTTTATGAAAAGCAGGAAATTGAAGCAGTTAGTGATGGGACTGGATTACATGCATTCTTTAAAGAGGATATATATGATTATGAATATGATAATTCAACTCAGAACAAATCAATAGATATCAACAATGGTTCCATTTGCTCGTACATCAAACCCATTCCACTGGAAGACTCCCAGTTTAAATATATGCTAGAAGACAGAGATGAGATGAACATCAATGATGAAGTTCCAGTCAATAGTCCCACTCATTTACATGTACTGGAACAAAATGATTTGGATATTGATATCAATAGAAATCCTGAATTGGATGAAAGTAAAACCAGTGATAGCAGTGACTTATTGGGAGAAAGGTCTGATATCTTAGTCAGAAGTAATGTGATCATGCATTGTATACAGCCTACAGTTGGTAATGAGAAAATGAAAATCAATGATGTTTTAGCTTTAGATAAAAATAGTGGTCGAAACCAACTTAAAAGTAACAATAAGATTGAAGGCACAGAGAAGCTTGCAGAATTCCCCCGGGACGAAGAATATTCTCAGGGAGAAAACATATCCAATTTTGGAGATGACTTGATATTGCACCCAACATGTAAATATGGAATGTCACTCAAGGGTTTAAGTTTATCAGATGAGGAAAGGGAGGAAGAACTTGCTGAAACCTGTATCAAGTATAAAGATGGCAGTTTCGAGTTAATTGAAGATATGTGTGATATAAAATCATCACCTAATATTATACCATGTGCACAGTCTAAAACAATTATTAGTAATAATTCCGATTATAACCACCATAATACATCTACACCTGATCCTACTTCTGACGACAGCGAAGATTATCCATCATTTCCTACCACCCAGTGTTTTAAACCAAGCATAATATCAGATTATATGGGAGCAGACAGTAGATTATTACATACTCAACAGGATGCCAATGCAGAAAGTCGGGCATGTATTCCAGATTTTCTGGATAATAATAATTCTGAGTTTGAAGATGAAGCGATTGTACCAGTACCTGGTTATAAGAGAAGTATATCTCAGATCTACACAGCCAAAGAATATGATGAAGAATGCCATGATTCTACAGGTATAAATTGTTGATTCTCTACTTTATTCATAGTTTTATTCATTTAAAATATGTTAAAATCAAATTTTAAAATAGTACAAAACAAATTATAACTTATAAGTTGAATAGAGAGGTGGTTTATTCAAGAATCAATCATAAATGTTTCAGGCTATATGACCAGGCCCTTGAACATTTTAAAATATTTTAAGCAATTTACAACATTTTGTTATAGAAAACGTGGAATATTTTTTTCCTACTTACTAGTGAGCTTGTGTGAGCTTATATATGATATGCATGTAGTTAAATTTATGCTTGAAGATAAATTAATTAGATAAGGTGTGTTTTGAGAAATGCATAATGATAAATATTGTAACTGCTGCAAGTGCAATGATTAATTACTTTGGATTACGTCAAACATGTTATCCCTTTCTTTTGTTTTTATTTAAAAAAAAAAAACAACATTAGTTGTAAATAGTTAACCTAAATTAATAGTTGGTGTAAAATGAAATACTTGAGGTTGTGCATGACTTCTAACTGTTTGTATTGATACAGAGCTTGTACCATGTATTAATCAATATTCAACTGTAGGCATGCTGAAACTAGATCACAGTGAATTACCAATCTCAACATGTTTCAAATGGAATCCAACCTTCACTTGCAAGCAAAACGAAATGAATGGATGTAAAATGCAGTCAGGTAAGTGGGTATTTGAGACTTAGTATTAGTATTACTCAAAATCTTAGAATAGACATTTATAAATAGTATTCTAGAATATGCCAATTCTGCATTTTACTGTAGTGCACAAATATGCTGATACGTGATCAAGCATTTCTTCAAACCTGTAATTGTTTTATTTTAAATTGTATTGTCAGCAAAAATGAAAATTTTAAGATTTATTTTAGTGTTGCTGTGTCCTAATCTAATTTTGAAGTTCATTGGTTGGGCTAAAAGATCATTTTATTTGTTATGAATACATGTAGTCATGTATATGGATTAAATAGATAACCACTGGATGGAAAACATATACAACCAACAAGGAAAAGTATATTTCTTATACAAAACAATTTGTCTTTTAAATTAATTCAAGGGAGAAGCTATTTTGACAACTACAAATTTTGACATCTTGTCCGACATATAATGATTACAAGCATGAGGTTACCAGGCAACATTTTGGTTGGATTGATGATTTTCCTATGCAGAAAAAACTGTATTTAATACAATCTGAAATGGAATTTCACAGAATAAATTTTTTTCCAAAAATCTACATATGATCATGAAATACACGTATATTGCTGACATTTTATATTTGTAAATCCCCCCATCACCCAAAAAACCCCATCAAGTTTAGTTTCTGGATAAGTAAATAGTTTCATTTTCCTGTCCAGTAACGGAATTCTGTCAAAATTTTGGTATCCTCATTCTGGTCAGTAAGAGGGAATTCCCTTATTACGACTTCTGTTAAATCGATGTATAGTTGCATGTGGCACACTGCACAACAAACTATGGCGTATTTTGATAAAAAGCTGAAACAATAATATAAATTTCCACTGGAAATAGGGCCAAACAGTATCAAAATTGTTATTATTATTACTTAAAACTGAAAAAATGGAAAGTTCCATCTCCTGAAACGTATAAAAACTGAATTCACAATGTTTAAAACAGAATTTCCCATTTTGTAAAACAGAAAATCATCACCACTATTTCAGTAATGCATAAAGTTATCAGTGACAGACTTCTGAGAACATTTTGTAATAATTGACTACATGTAATTTCATTTATTATTGACTTCAGTTGAGACATGGCCAAAAAGGAGGTCGATAGATGATCTAACAGCCTCAAGGGAGTATTTCTCTAATATCTTAAATAAAATAAGTTCAGATAAATTGTTTAAAAAGACCAGAATCCCTGAGCATGCATTTGTGGATAGAACTAGTGCAATATAAATATACAATATTATTATTATTCTTAATAAAAAATATTCCACACTATATTAATAACAATATACAGTATCAGGTTTCTGTTTAGAACATTACACAGAATGGTTTATGAATTTCATGTTTGTATCTAAATAAAGCAATCAATGCCAAAATGATGTGTCAAGGGAGACAACCTTTTTTCCTATATTATTGTTGATGTTTGCTATTGACTGGATGTATTGACATTGATGAAGTAGTTTGATGGAGCTGACATTTGTCTAAGTCTACAACTGTTTCGACATGTAATTATTTTAAATCTGTGTACAGCTATTTTAGTTACATTATTACCAGCATTCAAATAACACGAAAGAGGATGTAATATTAATAGTGTTACAAGATCACATCATATGAATTAAATTACAAAATGATATTTGTTTCATTATAGGATGTGAATTGTTATAAATGAAATAAACATTTCCTATGATAAGGATACAGAAACTGGAAACCTATTTTATTTTATTTTCAGAATTAGATGGTGGAAACCTATACATGAAGCCATTGGTAACATGCTCTCGTCCAATACGACTTGGTTTATCAAAAAAGCAGAAGACTAGGACACTCCACCCACATCTTCGATAGTTTTTCATCACTTCTTAGATGATTATATACTTATTTAGATTAAATATTTATAGATATTAATAGTATGGGTACAGTACAAATGCCTTATAGATGTTGAAAATTGTTGTAAAGTTATATAAGTGTGCTCAGTTAATATGATGTATAGATTTATTTGTTGTATTATTTTTTGTTAGTACAGTTTTAATAATATAATTACATGGGGTAGACAGACCTTTATTTCCAAGGTGCAAACTGGGATTTGATATTATTAACCTATGCCATTATTGTATGCACATGTCTGACCTATAGGCACACACCATATTGATGTTTTATTTTTACATTACAAAGTATCTGATTTTCTAAACTCTTTTTATTCAGTTAATTAGAACCATATATATATATGTGAGTGGTTAAGGGCATAGAGGTAATAAGATAAACTACCAAGAATAAGCGACATTTTTAATGTGGAATCAAAATATTAACAAACTCTCTGGAGTTGATTAATTACAGGTCAAAATATGAATCTGCGAGACCACCTTTTGCAATATTGCAATGTTTAATTATTGTAAGAGACGTTATGCTATTTTCTTTCAACATCACATTATTGAATTTATATAAATATGTGTAATATGAAATAGAGAAAATGGCATATTAAATGCTAGTGGCAGTATCTTAAAATATCTTGTAGAAAATTAATAGGCAGGTTCCTTAAGATTTATTATTTATCAATCTGACTGTCACTTGACCTCTATATAATAAAGTTTATTATATTTGAACTCCCTGAATTGATCAAACCACTTCCAGATGATCAAATATTAATAGCAGACATCATAGATAATTTAACTTAAAGATAATAAAGATCAAATTATACTTAGATTGATTATTTGTTGTTGAAGTTAAATTTTTAAGTTTTAATTATGAGATGGCACCACAACTGTATTTATTATTAATGTATGTTTATTATTTATATATTTTAAATGTATTAAAGATTTTTGTGCCTTTTGACGTAATTTGAGATTATATGGTTGTGTTGATATATCATTGCATTTTATGTGCTTTACAGTGAATTATAATAATTCTGCATAATTGTTTAATTCATCGAAATATTTGCTGTAGCTCATCATAGCATATCTGTGATAACAGTGTATAAACATTCAATTGAATTGATATTTAGATTTACTTAATTTATATATGTCTTTTTTTGTTATCATGGCATTAAATGTATTAGGAGTCACACAAGTATTGTTTTATTTATTCATTTACTCAATTTTCCGATTTGAAGAATATTTTAGTCAGAAATGTAGTAGTCTTCTTCTCTAATTTATTTCTTGAAGGCCAATATGTTTCATCAGTGTTTTTTACAGCTAAGAGACATTGTTCCACTTGTTGTGAGAATGAACACTTTTGAAATTAAAATCATGAGTCATTAAGCCCAGTGATACCTCTTGACATTCACAAGCTTTAAATATATAATACAATAAGGTGGCTTGAAAGTCTTATTAATGATGTCTTGCATTAATTTCAATACTGTAAACACCCATGTAAAACAATCACCCCTTCTCTGATCTCAGGATTTCAGGAAACATAACGCTAACGCTACAATATACGTCCACATTCCTGCTTTGATTGATATGGTACTTTGTCAAGAAGGCTAGGCGTTTGGTTTGTTTAGCGTTAAAGATAATCCATTCAGAATTGTGGCTTTCAGACGCTAAAGGCAAAAAGTGGGCGTGGCTCTGCCCCTGGGGATCGGGACATTCACCAAAATCAATAGTGGACGCCCTCAGGCTATAAGGAATACATATGCCAAGTACCAAGCTGATTCATTCAGAATTGCGGCCTGTAAACCACAAACACAAAAATTGGGCGTGGCTTGCCTCTGGGAGTCGGGACATGCAGTTGTCGTCCTTAGGTTATAAGGAATACATAACCCAAGTTTAAAGACGATCCATTTAGAATCATGGCCTGTAGACAACACACACAGACACGAAGTAAAAATGAACATGGCTCTGCCCCTATGGGGGATAGGAAATCACCAAAGGGTATAAGGAATAGGTATGCAAAGTTTTAAAAGGATCTATTAATAATTGCATCCTGTAGGCGAACACAAACATTGGGCGTGGCTCAGTCCCAGGGGGTCCGACATGCACCAAAAATAATAGTGGTCAGCCTTAGGGTATAAGGAATAAGTATAAAAAAGTTTTCAAGACGATCGATTAAGAATTGTGGCCTGTAGGTGACACACAGACACACAAAAAGAAAATGGGCGTGGCACTGTCCCTGGGGGTCGGGCATGCACCAAAAACAATAGGGATCTTCCTTAAGGTATCAAGAATAAGTGTGCAAAGTTTCAAGATGATACGTTAAGAAATGCAGCCTGTAGATGACAGACAAACAAATACAAGAAATGGGCGTTGCTGTACCAGGGAGTCGGGCATGCACCCAAAACAAAAGGGATCATCATTAGGGTATAAGGAATAAGTATTTTAAGTTTCAATATGATCGATTACGAATTGCGGCCTGTAGGCAACATACAAAAAAGAAAATGGGCGTGGCTCTTCCCCTGGGAGATGGGCATGCACCCCAAACGATAGGGATCATCCTTAGGGTGTAAAGAGTAAATATACAAAGTTTGAAGAAAATTCAGTAAGAACTGCGCCCTGTAGGTGACACAAAGACATGCGAAAAGAAAATAGGCGTGGCTCTGCCCCTGGGGGTTGGGCATGCACCCCAAATGATAGGGATGTTCCTTTGGGTACAAAGAATATGTATGCAAAGTTTCAAGGTTATAAGTTAAGAAATGTGGCCTGTAGACAACAATCAAATACTTGATATGGGCGTGGCTCTGCCCCTGGGGGTCGGGCATGCACCCCAAACGATAGGGATTATCCTTAGGGTGTAAAGAGTAAATATACAAAGTTTGAAGAAAATTCAGTAAGAATTGCGCCCTGTAGACGACACAAAGACACGCGGAAAGAAAATGGGCGTGGCTCTGCCCCTGGAGGTTGGGCATGCACCCCAAACGATAGGGATAATCCTTTGGGTACAAAGATTATGTATGCAAAGTTTCAAGGTTATAAGTTAAGAAATGTGGCCTGTAGACGACTAACAAACAAATACTAGAAATGGGCGTGGCTCTGCCTCTGGGGTCGGGCATGCACCAAAAACAATAAGGATCTTCCTTAGGGTATAAGGAATAAGTATACAAAGTTTGAAGAAAATCCATGAAGAATTGCGCCCTGTAGGCGACCCACAGACACACATACATACATACACACACACACGGCATAATACGTTCACATTATGAATGTGGAGTTCACATTATGAATGTGGACGTATAAAAATTGATACCCTGTATAGCATGCAGGTAAAATTTTACTCATCCATAAACATACATGTAATGATTTCATAATGCAAGTGTCCAAGTGGGCTTAATTCACCCATCAGTGGGTTTGGTAACCTAGAATAAGGCTATCAGTATGTTAATGCTTTCTCTATGCCTAAAATGTTTAGTCAAAGCAACTTTTACACACATCTGTCAAAGTATCTGAAGCCAACATTTCTTGCGCTTTAGGGTCTTTATTAGTGGGAGGAAATTAGAGGTCCAGGAAAAATTCATGACATTGGGCAGGCAACCCTACATAAAAGCTTGGGATTATAATCATGCCTCTTAACTCAATGATAGTTTTATGATCCTCCTAACAGTATGTGCTAGTAGGGTGTCTCTAAACTACTGTTTTCTGTGATGGTCTCACTGACACATTTTTCAAGGTAATGCACCTTTTGAACTAAATTACTTTAATTCTGCTTGACTGATAATAGACCATTTATAGAATTTTATGATTTGGCAGCTACCTTAAACACTTTAAATGTTCATCCTCGGTAGCATCACTTTCATGGTGTGCTTCTCTCTTTCTTCAGGTTTTTAGATATAAATAAAAGTGAATAACATACTTGAAATGTATCCTCTTTAATAAATAAAGTAATGGATTGCAATGATTGCTTAGCAATGAATGAGATTTAAAAGCTGTATTTCTGACATTATACAAGGCACATGACCTATAATCTACATATGAAATAATTAACCATAAATCTATAAATTATTACTATAAAGCCATTGTTACACAAATGGTCTTGCAATTAATCAATTATTATACTAATATGGTCTTGCAATTAATCAATTATTATACGAATATACCTCATACAGTAATATAAATCTAATAATAATCATCATCTTCCTTAGAGATTAAATATTCTCCAAGCTATTATAATATTCCTATAACTGTAGTGAGTTACTAATGTTGTATTGTTATGAGTTACTCGGGTCGTAATGAGAGTTACTTCCCTTAGTGTATTGTAATATGGCGGCTACCATGTGAATAAAGACTTTCCATATTCTTATAATAATATCCATTGTTATTCCCGGTTTGGGCGACTCATCTCTGAGCGGAACACTACAGATTGGCGACGAGGATGGTCAAGCAATATCATCATTGAGTTATTTTAGCTTCGAAATGACTACGGCATTAGAAATTGGGGGAATCTCAAACTTTGATCCCTCCGGCGATCCCACGGCGATCTCCCTGAAATGGAAGAGGTGGAAGCGAGCATTTGAACTTTTCGTAATTGGAAAAGGTGTAACGGATGATAAACAAAAACGAGCACTCTTGCTTCATTGTGCAGGAATGGAAGTGCAGGAAATTTTTGAGACTTTAGATAACACAGGCGATGATTATGCGACTTCCATTGGTAAATTAGATAACTATTTCTTACCTCAAGTGAACATTCCATTTGAGCGGCACCAGTTTCGACAGATGAAACAGAATGATTCAGATACGTTAGATCAGTATATTACCAAACTTAAACGTCAGTCAGAGAATTGTGATTTTGGAGACAAAAAAGATGAACACATACGAGACCAAGTAATTGACAAATGTCAATCACATCATCTCAGGAAGAAGTTTCTAGAAAGAGGAGCAACTCTGACTTTGGTGCAAATGATGGACATGGGTCGAGCATTTGAAGCGGCTGAAAGACAGGCAGCGACTATAGAGAATTCCAGTAAAGAAAAACCACATGATAATCTTCATTATGTGCGTGGGAGAAAGTTCCAATCAAAGCCAGGTTACAGTAAATTTGATAATAATAGCTATCAGAAGAAAAATGGTGATGGTGCAAACAATCGGCGGAAAGATGATTTGTGTCAAAAGTGTGGTCGACATGGTCATAAACAGTGGGATCGTGAATGTCCGGCAAAAACAAGACGGTGTGATAGGTGTCATAACATAGGTCATTTTCAGAAAATGTGCCCGGCCACAACACAGTTGAAATATGCACGTGGTAAAAGTTCTAATAAAGTTCACTACACACAGGACTATGATGATGGTGATGAATATGCCTTTGGTATTAATACCAGAGACAATGACAACATCGTGGATGTATTTATTGGTAAGAAGAAACTTCCCGTGAGAATGTATATTGACTCTGGAGCGAGCTGTAATATTGTAGATAGGACAACATGGGAACATTTAAAGAGACAGAATATAGACTGCTCGTCAGAATTAACGCATAAGAAATTGTATGCATATGGATCGAAAACACCGTTGAAGTTGTTAGGTAAATTTACAACATCGGCAACTGCTGGTAGACAGTCTCTTAACTCTGTGGATTTTTACGTCATTGATGGTGATGGAGTTTCGTTACTTGCTAAGGAGTCTGCGGTTCAGCTGGGTCTTTTGAAAATCGGTGTAGATGTAGGCATCAACTTTATACAGAATTCGGACATATTTGGAAACTATAAAGACATTTTTATTGGTGTCGGGAAGTTAAAAGACCACCAGGTAAAGATACATATTAACCCCGAAGTTCAACCAGTGGCACAGCCGGTTCGGAGAATTCCATTTTCCTTACGGAGGAAGGTGAGCGACAAACTTCAGGAGTTGCAAGACTTAGATATTATTGAGCCAGTCGAAGGTCCGTCTTCGTGGGTCAGTCCAGTCGTCATCGTCCCGAAAAGTTCTGGTGAGATCCGATTATGTGTCGATATGCGCCAAGCGAATACGGCAATAGTTCGCGAAAGACATCCTATTCCGACCATAGACGAAGTTTTGGAAGACTTAAACCAGAGTAGTATATTTAGTAAACTCGATCTTAAATGGGGTTTTCACCAGTTGGAACTATCGGAGGAATCGAGAGACATTACAACTTTCGTGACTTTTAATGGATTGTATCGGTACAAACGTTTAATGTTCGGCATTAATTCGGCTCCAGAACTTTATCAGCATACAATTCAACAAGTTTTACAAGGTTGTGAAGGAGTCCGAAATGTGTCTGATGATATAATTATTCATGCCAGAAATCTAGCGGAACACGATAAGAGACTTGTTGCGGTACTGGAGAAACTGAGAAGTAGGGGCTTAACCTTAAACAAAGACAAATGTTCTTTGCGCTTATCTAAATTAGAGTTTATGGGCCATGTTCTGTCTGATAAAGGGATAGATCCTACCGAAGCTCGAGTCAAAGCTGTTGTTAACGCTAGACGACCGGAGACCTCATCAGAAGTGCGCAGTTTTCTTGGTTTGGTGAATTTTAGTGGGAAATTCATACCTGACTTAGCGACATGTTCAGAGCCACTACGGAAATTAACACGGAAAGTGGTTCCATTTAAGTGGGGTGTAGACGAACAGAAATCGTTTGATGCATTAAAAAGTCGTTTGGCGAACGCTGAAACACTTGGGTATTATGATAAAAACGCACCAACGCAAATCATAACGGACGCTAGCCCAGTTGGCCTAGGAGCGGTATTAATTCAGCGACAAGGGGAAAATCACCGAATTATCAGCTATGCGAGTAGAAGCCTAACCGATGTAGAGAGACGATATTCCCAGACAGAGAAGGAGGCGTTAGCAGTAGTCTGGGCGTGCGAGAAATTTAATCTTTATATCTATGGAGTTGAGTTCGAATTATTTACGGATCATAAACCTCTCGAAACGATATACTCAACAAGATCGAAGCCCTCAGCACGTATTGAGCGTTGGGTGTTGCGTTTGCAACCATATAAATTCGTTGTCAAGTACATTCCTGGACCGAAAAACATTGCAGACTGTTTAAGTAGACTTTCGGTAAGAGCTGATAAGTATTGCTCGGACAATATCGCAGAAGAATATGTTCGATTTATCGCATGTACTGCCGTTCCTTCAGCTTTAACTATTCGTGAAATAGAAAGAGAATCGGCGAAAGACCAGGAAATTATGTATGTCATAGGGTGTATTCGTTCCGGTGATTGGAAACAGTGTGACATGGCTTATCGTATGGTTAAGGACGAATTATGCGTAGTAGGGAAATTACTGCTGCGTGGGACAAGGATAGTAGTGCCAGTCAATTTGCGCAAAAGAGTTATACAAATCGCACACGAGGGACACCAGGGAATCACGAAAACGAAAGAACGATTGCGAACTAAAGTGTGGTGGCCAAATATGAGTAAAGACGCAGAGCGTGTGTGTAGAAGTTGTCATGCCTGTCAGCTTGTTAGTTCTCCATCGTTACCGGAACCGATTAAAACGAAATCTCTTCCAGATAAACCATGGACAGATCTCGCAATTGATTTGATGGGACCATTTCCTAATGGCGAATCAATCTTAGTAGTGGTTGATTATTTTAGTCGTTTCTTTGAGGTGGTAATTTTGAAAAGTACGACAACCGATAAAATTATTAACAGCTTAGACAGTATATTTGCACGGTTTGGTTTACCAGAGACAATTCGTAGTGACAACGGTCCACAATTCATTGCTGTTGAATTTACTAAGTATTTGGAAGAAAATGGTATTTTACATGTTAAAACCACACCTTTATGGCCCCAAGCTAACGGGGAGGTTGAACGTCAAAACAGGACATTGTTAAAAGCGATGCGTGCATCCCAGGCCGAAGGGAGAGATTGGAAGAAAGATCTGAATAAGTTTCTTGTAGCATACAGAACAAGCCCACATTCCACAACGGGCATGTGTCCATCGGACTTAATGTTTAAGTATTCTGTGCGAACAAAATTACCAGGATTACAGATCGATACCAATTACAACGATGAACTTAGAGCTCGTGACGGTATGCGAAAACTTAAAGGTAAATTGTACGCGGATGAGACACGTCGCGCGAAGGAGGCGAATATCTCGGTTGGTGACAGAGTTCTTTTACAACAAAAGAAGAGTAATAAACTCTCAACAACATACGAAAGCAACCCCTATGAAGTTGTTGATAAAGACGGAAGTGAGCTGTGCATAAAATCGCCAGAAGGCGTAATCTACAAACGGAACTCAGCCCATGTTCGTAAATTTGTCGAACCGATTTCGCACGAAAATGAACAAAGTTTATCAACCGATACGAATCAAGAAGCTACGGTAACGGATGGTTTGGATCTTCATGAAACTGTTACTGTAAGTGATAATACAACTAGTGAATCAGATTGTAAAAGTCTGAGACCTTTACGCGTTAGAACTTTGCCAAAGAAATTTGAAGACTATCAACTAAATTGACTTGAATGTATATCAAAGTTGTGTTAGTCTTATTGCAGTTCTGTATTACACTGTTACCCATAACATAATTAATGTTTGTAATTTTAGTTTAGTATTTGGTTAACTTTTATATGATTTTTAGTATCCTAAAAAAAACCGTGGATGGTTTTATTTGAAGATAGGAGGGATTGTAGTGAGTTACTAATGTTGTATTGTTATGAGTTACTCGGGTCGTAATGAGAGTTACTTCCCTTAGTGTATTGTAATATGGCGGCTACCATGTGAATAAAGACTTTCCATATTCTTATAATAATATCCATTGTTATTCCCGGTTTGGGCGACTCATCTCTGAGCGGAACACTACAATAACGTTTAAATACAATTTGATATATTTACTTGAGGGTTGAACATATGTTGTCTGACAACTCACAACATACCTACACCATTAGCTTGGTCATAATAAAACCTTACTAAACTGTAAATCCTCTAATATATCCTCAACAAAAAATATTTTTGTGGACAAAATCAGAGCATGTTAGTTTTTCTAGTATTTTAAAAGTATATAAACAACACACAACCATGTAGTTTGAAAATTAATAAAACTCAACCGGTATCTTAATATCGTCAGGGGCAATAATTCTGAAATTACTTCTAAAAATCAATAGGAATCTACTTACTCGTACTTACTTTATAATGTCCAATGCTAGCCAGTCCTGAAAATTTGAAGAATATCATGCAAGGACATAATTCTATAGTGTGAGTAGAAGTATCATATTTGTGACAAACTTAAGTCTGTAGATTAAAGTGCGAGTAAATGTGGACAGACAAACTGTGGCGATGATAATCTACAACTGCATTGGCACAGTGAAGTGTAAAAATTATTTCGGTTTTGATCGGATACAATATGAACAAACTTATAAACCACTGTAAACAAACAAAGTAATTATCAGAAATCAATATGATTTGTTGAATTTCTAGTTCTGCTGGATGCTAAGGTTTAAAATACAAAACATTGTTTATAATATAAAACCAGATTTATAATACAAAACAAGGTTTATAATACAAAACAAGTTATCAGAAAATGTTGAACAGCACACAGCTTCTTTGTCACATGACCATCAACACTGTATAAAAATTTACAGACAATTGAACAATAACTTTGTTCTCTAAAGTGTTAACATGATTTTTCAAAGTTATCAAGGACCATAACTATGGTAGTATTTATTAGAAATAGTTAAAAATATGGAGGCATCTTCGTCTCACTACCTTAAACACTGTGTAGGAATATCAGGTCAAATAGATGATAACATTGTTGAAAATCAATAGACTGCTTTGTCTCATGACCTTAAACTTTGTGCATGAAATTAAATTTTAGACTCTGCAATGTGGGCGACGGAGAACCCAAATAAGGACAGGAGAGTGGCAGCAATATGCAACCACATTTCAATGTGGGCATATAATAAAAAACATTTCTGGATGTAAAAAACACTGTTTTCGTAATTAATCTCTTATTTCTTATAATAGCCTATATACAATTTACAAAACCCACTTCAATAGAACTTGAAGACACTTACTGTATAGATAATCTATAAATGCACATACTCTTGTTTATAACAGCTTTTAATGTAATATAAATAAAAAAAATAATCATCAATAATCATAAATCTCCATATTAAACTTTTACGATATTAACACTATTCTACATGAATATGGTCTTCATTTTATGGCATCAAAATTTACAGATTATTGCTATTTAGATATTATTACTTGGAATACAAATCCTTATGAATAAAACAAGTGGTGATATGTAGTTCAATATCTGTTAATATAAATATCAACAAATTTTTTTGGGTCATAAGCTTTTATTATTCAAATATTCTCAAAGTAATTATTCCAATGTTAATTGAATCGAAATGATCAATTTTTTGACTGTTTTTGATGCATTTTCTGACTTCTAGAAACTAGAAATTTTTCAAATAAATATATTTTCCTTTAACTGTTATTCTTAAATATATATTAGTTGATTAGGAGACAAATCTAAACTTACTTTAAATTGACATTCAATAATGATAATGCAAAATGAATATATTGAAAATTTCATTCAAATTACTCGGGTACTATCACAGGTTATAGTTTTGACAAGATGTATGCATTGATCATTACCTATCTACTGGTCCTACGAGTCTTAGCCTCACCTCCGCATTTTTAAATTAAAGTAATATAATTTATACAACATTTAAGGCTCAAAGAAAGACCCTGCATACAGATTTAGCTCTTTTATAATGCATCACAGGTTATAGTTTTGACAATATGTATGCATTGATCATTACCTATCTACTGGTCCTACGAGTCTTAGCCTCACCTCCGCATTTTTAAATTAAAGTAATATAATTTATACAACATTTAAGGCTCAAAGAAAGACCCTGCAATATGCAGATTTAGCTCTTTTATAATGCATCTCATTGAGAAATTTGATTTATTTTGAATGTACCGGTAGTATTTAGTAAGTTTACACAAACCTTTGTGTAAGACAAGACATGGAAGTGTATACCGGTAATTAGAAAACAATAAAACACACAACCTTTAGTTGTATTAAAATCACAGAAATACAACCCATTCATTTGATGGATGGAACGACTGGAAATTTCGCATTGATTTATGAAGATATTACAGCCAAGATCGATAATTAGGCCCAATTAAAATACATTTTTAATATCCCAAGGATAATTGTGTAATATGAATCCAAAAAAATCTCAGTAACAAAACATATACCTGGTAATCAAATGCATCAGAAATAAAATAAGTGACAAATATCAATAAGATTGTAAATTTTGAATTCAGTTTTAGTGCAGGAAACACTGTAGTGTGAATCTGCATTAGGATTTTTAAAGAGAAATCTTTTTAAACTGGATCAATCTCCATGTTGATTTGATGAGGAAAGTTGCGCTCAACACCATTTTCATGTCAGCATATCTAAAGGCAGTGGATAGGCAAACGAGCCCTCGGGATGGGGTGGGGGCACCTGGTCCCTAACTTTCGGGTAATCTGACTTTTTGGGCAGACGGGTAAAGTGAAAACAAAAATTAATATTTCATCTACATGTAGTTGGAAAAATAATGTGCCCGAAATCTAATAAAACACTAATTTTACTTTCTTTTAATTGAATATCACATATTTGTACTATGGATTAAACTTCGTGTGACATTTTGCGGGCATCGATTTTAATTTGTGAATGCAGCTGCAACAGTCTGATTGGATGGTTGGAATTCAAGTTGGCATAGAGTGGGATTTCAGTTACAAAACAATTGGACAACTTTGATGTCATGCTTAACTCAGAGGCTAAAATAGCAGAAAACCACATTTGCAGGATTTAATTTTCAAATTTTCTCCCAAAGGCCCCCCACCCCCACCTCATGACGACTGACTGGTTGTTTGGGATTCAGATTATATTGGACCACTTTGAAGTTGCTGTATTCACGGGCTAAAATAGTTGGAAAATGTGGCAGTTAAATTTTAAAGATTTTCTCTCAATGGTGGTCCTGTCTTCGTGAACTGTCAATGATTGGTTGGTTAATAAGACTACTTTGAAGTTGCTATATTCATTGGCTGGAATAGCAGGAAGATGCATTTGTGGCCGTCAAATGGGCGTCCTCGCTAGAGATAGAGGGAATATTTTTATAGAAGAGTGGGTCCCACGTGACCTCATTGTATACCACACAGCATTGTTTTCCTGTACATTCAATACGAACTGATGTGTTGATAAACGTTATTTTTTGTCGTTAATATGGAATTTAATCCCTATACGTTGAAACACGGTCCTTTTGCCATCGACAAGGTCATGTGGGACCGCATTTTTACTGGCGACGCCTGGTGGGAATTCCTTCAGCGAGGACACCCATTGTCTTGAGCAGTCTATAAATGGTAAGCTCTGCAACTTCGCCTCTTGCAGAAGACTGGAGTTTAACCCCAAATTTTTTTTAGGCATTGCAGGTTCTGTCACCCTAACAGTCATCGAGCCCATACACCCTTGTGGAAGTGGTTTTGTTAGCTGTTCGTTTTTTTTCTTTGGCTTAGAATATCTAAAACCAAACACAAAAACAGTGAAATATCAATGCTGATTTTATCAGTACTGTGGGTCTAAAATTTTAAGTCTAGACAGATAACTACATCACAAATCAAACCAAAAATCAAATCTAATTTAAATGACAATTATTTTTGTTAAATAAAATCAAAAGGATATACCATTTTAATCAAAATTTACAGCAATTTCATTTATACCACCAGATGTAACTTATTCATGTGACTTCACGAGACAGAGATATCCTGGATTAAAATAATTCATTGCATGAATTATCAGACTGTTTTCTATAATAAGCATTCCATGTTTATACTCCTCTGGGGTATATAAAATAATGCTGTTAATTTTGACATATATTCTCTGCAAACAATTCATAATCAGATGTTTCATTTAGATCAAACCATAGAACTGTACTATTTTACGATCTATGATCAAACTACCTCAGTATAAAAATAAAACTAATTTGCATCATCTTAGTTATAAGAGAGAAACAAAAGATTATCTACCTCCAGATCTGGCTTAAAAAAATATTTCAAAAACCTGTAGAAATAACAAAATAGAGACATAGGATATTGGAAGCCTTCATCATAAATGCAAACAGTATAAAAATACAAAATACATTTAGTTTATTCACTATGAACAAAATATATTACATTAAATATAATGTAATTGGCTAATATAAATCTGTGTAACACTAGCTACAGCCTTCAACTGTACTAATTAAATAATCCATTTAAAAATAAATCAATAAATACATTTCCATAATGTATATCTAACAGATCAGGGCACAGGGTTATAAAAGATAATGTCATAACACTGTCCCCACCATCATTTCTTCATCAAACATTATAACCGTGGAAGACAGTGACAAAGAAATATATTTATGTAAAATATGAAAGTCTAAATAAAGAAAGCTTTTGAACTATATAAAAGATAGGACATAAATGTGTACATGTTAAATTGTCTACATGACCAGTGTCTGATACTATTTTCCTCTTAATTTACTCATATGTCTACATTTGCCAGTCCATTTTCAGCTACAGGGAAAAAGCCACCTGATATGCCCCGATACAAAAATTACTATAGACGCCCATAACAATAAAAAAAAATAATCTCAACAATATGCTGACATCATAACAACTAATAAAACAATCATCTGTATAAATAACACATTGTCATTCTTTGATTTGGTGCAGGATTTTTTACAGTAACGTGAAAGCACTTGTGATACACAAACTTACAAAAAACTAACTACAGAAATCAGTCATTTGTCAAGGGTTGTTTAGCTTTTTTAATGTTGCATAACCATTTAATGATGCGTGCATTCCTTTCTACAACCGATGTAGATTGCAGAGTTCTCTCCGAGCAATCAGAACTTGAAAAAGTTTTTTCACTTAATTTTGAAACTCCACTACAAACACTCCTAGTATCCGGTGAATCCAACGAACTGACTCCTTCAAATATGTCTAAATCTCTTTGCGAGGTGTTGTCCTGTCTTCGTAACATAGGGTCAAGAATATTTCTCTCAATACCCATTCCATTGAAGAATTTTTCCAAATCTGCACTTGCACGTGAATATCTGGCACTACTACGATCAGACACAATAGAACTATTCCGAGAATGTTGACAGCTCAGATCAGAATGAGAACGTTGTACAAAACTACTTTTATATTCCATATCCACATCTTGGGTTGAACTCATATCAGTACTTAATGTCATAACATTGTCTACCACCATCTTTTCTTCATCAGACATTATAACCGTTGAAGACAGTGACGAAGAAGAATATTTACGTAAAATTTGTCCAGTATTTGGATCATCCGACTGTTCACTTATTCTACAATTCTCTAGGTTGTGTGATGTGGTAGCCGACTCTGTTATATTTTTCTGGTTAGACATATTGATTTTTCTTCTCTCGGGTCGATGGATACAAGGTACAGCCTTAACAGTTAACTTTTTCTCTGACCCGACATTTCCAACATCCAGTTCATCAATATTGTCTTGTGTCCACTGGTTTTCTCTTATTTTTGTCAAATCATATTCGGATTTACATCTCAAAGGAGACTTTGACAGGTTTGGATTTAATCTAAAATAACAAGTTTTAAAATTGATTTGATCCCATGTAAATAATGTATTCCTAGAAAACTATTTTTGTTTATTAATACATGTAACAATTTTAGAAATATTACCCATATAATTTCAATTTTACTTACTTTTTGTCTCTCTCAAAGTCTTCGTTTAAAGTTAGTGTGCTTTTAACAAACTGTGGTTTACTTGCAGCTAACAATTCAACTGCACTTCTTCTGTGGTGTGCTGCAAATAGATTTAAGAAAAAAAAAATAGCCATCAGTTATACATGTGTGCCGTACATTCAAATAGAAAGCTATAAATAATTAATGATTAAATTCTTATGTAATTTGTTTTCTGAAAGTTCATCTTAATTAAGTATTCTATTTTTCACAAAATGAATTTGTACTGCCATTACCATCTGGATTATTGAATTATTTGGTACAACCTTCCTTTAACCCATACTAACAGAGTAGTTTGAAGGGGAAAGAAGATATATTAGGTTACTCTTCAAATCTATATAAACCATCTGCTAACTCAACTGTTTAGACGATTCCATTATTCTGGTTTTTTGGCTGAACATCACAACTAACAGGGTACAGATTTCAACAAAATTTAACAAACATGACAAAATTATACTTTTTTTATTCAGTTTTCTACCATACGAACACTGGACCATTACTAAATTCAAATGTAAGCCATTCATGGGTTTAAATTAGTTCAGCATGTTTGTAGTTAGTATGAATCCATGAGTCGACAAACAAGCAATGACCTCCAGACATGTGTATAATAATAATACACTGAATTTGAAGTTATGTATAAATTAGGAACAATAAATAATCACTATAGCATTCCATCAATTTCAAGATTCGGACCCAACAAAAATTGAGCACTGGTAATAGTGGCACTGGTAAGTCGATAACAGGTGGCAAATGTGGAAACAGGATTTTGGAAAGGGGGGGTGCACTTAGAAAAATACCTGTCCAGATTCTCCTACCCCCCAACCCCAACAAAAAAACAAATGGAGGTGTTTACATAATATATCAATCAAGGATGTAATTTGATTGCTTAAAGTAGGTAAGTCTCTAACTCATAATCATCCAAAGTCTTTGACATTGAAAACACAAATTGTTTGTCAATTTAAATCAACATTGATAATGTGATCTTATCGGGAAAAGATGGGCTTCTGATATCCAATATTTATACTGAAGACAAAATAAACATTTTACAATTGGTATACCATTTGTAAAAAGGGACTCGAAGAATGGAGCTAGAAATATTCCACAAGTCATGTCAATTGGTGACATCATATTATTATCTGGAGACCAATCGCAATAACTACCATTAGTAGACTGAAATAACCAGACGCTATCGATAGAGACTTTCTGGCATATTTTGCCGAAAATAACAGGATTTGAAATGAGAGTAAAAACAGAAACAACTGAATATAAATCAGTTTAAATACATTCATATTACATTATTATATGCATTAATTGCGACCGATCTTTGTCAATTTATAGGTCCTAAATATTAGCGATTTAGCTCCTTTAACAAATCAATGTTTCAGTAGATATAAGCATGAGTCAGAATTGAATTAAGGCTTCACAAATTCTTTTCCTCTACACATGATGATGAATCACGATCACTTAAAGCTGTACCAATACATCGTTTATCCTAATATTGCTAATAATGGATGATGTGACATCCATCTCAACTAATTGTCTCACTTACGATATAAATTTCCTGTTATATTATTAACAAATATTTAACTGACTTATTAGAAAGCTATGACCACACTTGGTGGCTTTATCTTATGAAGCATTATTATTTGTAAAAATAGGTTGCCAGGCAACAAAACATACGCCCACACAGCAGCTAAATCGTCCGGACAGTCAACAAGAGTTGTCGCATATTAAGTTACTATCAGAAAATCATTAGAATTTGTTTGGTTTTTATTAAGTTCTACCCCATGCTAAATTACCATGTAACGGTGATATAATCAAACGTTTTTTTAAATCGGATAATAAATTTGACGTCCAGAGGGACCACAAGCTAAAAAGGGTGATTTTTCGGACAATCAGGGGCTATAATTCAGGAAGTTACGATCCAATGGACGCAAATATCCAGAGGAACCAAGATCTTTGGATTATCAACATACATGTCAAGTTTCATCAAAATCAGTTCAAAATTGTGACCTCTATAGGGTCCACTAGCTAAAAACATGATTTTTCGTACAATCGGGGGCCATAATCCATGAAGTTTCGATCCGATACATTCCAATATCGAAAGCAGCCGAGATCTTATGGGGATAAACCTATATTTCAAGTTTTGTCAAAATCGGATAAGAATTGTGACCTGTATAGAGTCACAGACGGACAGGGGCGACGACAATATACGTCCACATGAAAATGTGGGCGTATAAAAACCTGTATATTATCTATGCATTACTTATAAAAGTCATTGATCTAATGTATTAGGTGTATGGGCTTTAGTTTTAATGTATGTGTATGCGCCGAACGTCCTTATATGAACGTTTTTTTAATAGACGACTTGATGAAATGGATATCTTAACAATATATCCATCCATTTGTATTTAAATAAAGATGCCTTCACATACAGGTCCTTAACCCCATGCATATCAAACTCAACAATTATGAAGTTCAATCAAATACAGATCAGACAGAATCGGATAGATGCCTCCTTATGGTGGTTATGAGGTTCTTAAGTTTTGTGGTTAAAACACATGCAACTGTCTTCATAAAAAAATTAAACAGCTTGATTAAGTAGGTCAACCATTTTATTAATCATAAATTCTATGACCTCATTGACCTGTTGCAGATTTTTTACATTATGTTTTTTCATTTGCTCACTTTCAATAAGGAGTTTTGTACACTTTATTTTAATCAATTAAGCCAATCTATTCATTTGAATCTATGAAAAAGACTCATTAACAAAAGTTGGCAGAACTTGCCATATAATATATGTAATAAGAGAGAGAGAAATGGGGCTTTAAAAATAGGAAGAGAGTTATTACTTTATTTATATTTCAATAAGTTATAGGCCTAAAATGGTTTATGCATTTCAGAACCTTAAGTCACTTTAACATGTAGAAACATGCACTAAGCATTCTCATGTCTTAAAAAAAATATTTGAATTACAGTAGCTTATACACATAACTTATTGATTAAAATACCCATTATACAGCTGATAGTGTATAATCTCCTTGACTTATGTATTAATAAATATCAAACCAAGATTATCTTTTTTTTATAATAGAGATAAGCTTACATGTTCACAATAATAAGATCCTGTTACAAACTATAAATACTTCAAAATTCAAATAGTTGATTATACTCTTAATAGATCTAACTGAAATACAGAATATTATCCCTATGATAAATAAGCCAATTTAAGAATTAGGCTGAAGTTCCCCCCCCCCCCCAAATCCTCAATCCCAAAATAAATAGAAGGCGGAAGCCACAATGAGACCAAGTAAATGCCCCTGCTACACAACGAAAGTGCCCCTAAAACTAAAAAACCCACAGTACAATGTATTTCAAAATCCTCTGATTTTATGCGCAAACAAGCTCAAAATCACAAGCAGGAAATAAAACCCTCAAAATTGTGATTACTGTGTTATACTATTTCCTAGTTTTCGGATTTCAGAGTTTTTTGGTGGATCAAAGGTATTAATTATGATGTCCAAATTATATTTGTAAAATAATTATACGGGAGAGAGAGAGAAATGGGGTTTAACGTCCACTCGACACAAACTAGGTCATTTCGGGACAACATATGGTTTAATTTATTTCAATAATTCGCATGCGCGTAGGGGACTTTAGCAGTGGGAGGAAACCAGAGTACCCGGAGTAAACCCACGAGGTTGGATAAAATAATTATAATGAAAATGTGTAATTACTCTTGTTAACGTTTATTCAGTTTGGGCTACATATCTTAAAGATTCACTATGTAAGACTTAGATATAGAGCTGGCCATTTTTGCTATAATAGTTCAAAAATAGATAATGCAAAATAAATATATATAAAAATTTCATTCAAATTACTTTATCACTGTTGGGAGTTTGGATAATATGTAACATTGGTTGTTTATAATTGTAACAACATTACTTGTTATTTGAGACTTAACCTCCCTTCACCATTTTTAAATTAAATCATTAAATGGCTGAAGCACTCTAATCTGCTTAAAATCGGAGCCATCAAATGCCCTTGAGAGCTGATTATGGGCTTGTCATGTTTACATATAAACATTTCAAACCAAAATAAAAAAAAACTGCACTATGCAGATTTAGCTCTTATATAATGCATCTTTAAGAATCTCCGGAAATAAATTTTGCATTTCAGCATCTGATTAAAAAGATTGTAGTTTATCTGCCACTGTAAGGCACCATGACTTTTAAATGCTGTTGTCTGAGAAAGTGAACAAACCCATATATCTGATGTCTGTATCCAAAATTATGGTTTCTTTGCCAAATACAACACACTGAATAGTACTGTATTACTGGTAAGATTATTCTGTGTTGTTTGCTGAACATACTGTGTATTTATCATAAGACCAGATCAGCAATAAAGAATAAATGTTGCCTTTTTTTTAACTTAACTATTTTAGGTATATCTGAAGCAAATTGTCAATGTTTATAAAAGATGTATTTATCATAACTTCCACTCAACATAAACTAGGTCATTTTGGGACTAACATATTTCAATTCAATAATTCGCTTGCACAAAGGGGTCTTTAGCAGTGGGAGGAAACTGGAGGATATGGAGAAAACTCACATGGTTGGACAGGTAACCCTACTCCTTGTCAAGTACATGTGGGGAATCGAAACCATGCCACTTGACTCAATGACAGACCTTATGATGCAGCTTTAACCATTCGTCCCTCCCTGTCAAATGCAGTGTTAACCATTCGTCCCTCCCTGTCAATTGCACTATGCCTGTCATTACTTAAGCCAAATGAAGCAACAATTTGAAAGTGGATTTTCGTAGCCAAAGTTACTTGTTTAATATTCAACTATTCATCAAAAGTTGTTGGCTATATCAGATCCAAACATCAGGGGTTCTAAAAGAGCATAAGTTAACATTGTCTAGCATTGGTCAACAATTTATAGCCAAAAGCAGGGATAGCTTAGATTAGGATTTCAGAAGCCATATTGTATCAGTACCACATAACCAAGGCAACAATTTTCCATTATCTGATACTGATAATTTCTTCTCATAATATTTAGCTATCATTTCCAGAAATAGATATGATCAAAAATATAATGACTGAAAACTACAGATCAATAAAAGTGTGTATACAATATGGATTGAGTCACTATGACTAATAAAAAAATACATTATACCATGCACTATCTTACCATTATTTACTTTATAACATATCATAAATGAATAAATCTACCCAATGACACATGAGTAGAATTGCATGGTGAAAAGTCTCACTTTTTCACTGAATTTCACAATTAACAGAAAGGTCAAAACCCTCTCCCCTGTAATAATTAGATGTATCTTCTTTTTGGGGGGTAGGGGTGGAATTATTCTAACCACATGTTATATCATAAAGCTTTGATTTATGGTTACTTATAGATCTACATGTTTCATCCTAATTACGAGGTTACAATGTAAAAATGTTCTCTTAAAAGTAGCACTATATATAGGTCAATTTTACCTTTCTTTCACTGGTAACCTGACTTCAAAGTAAACACTACATCCAGCCACATACTGATGTTAGCCATTAATAAACATGGACAGAATTTCCTTTGATCTGTTGCAGTACATAAAATGTCCTAATGTTATCGCAAAGGCATACACAAGAAAAATAATGGCCTCCTAATTAGATCAATTAATCACTGGTCTGGCTCATTTAATTAGCTAATATTACCTACTAATTAATTGGTGTGCAGAGGGTATTCAGTTATTCTATTTAATTAGTGTACCAAACAATATCAAATATCAATGATTCTAAAATGACCTTTAAGCTTGGACGAGTAAATCACAGTTCAGAGTGCCAAAGTTTCCAGTTGATTTGAGTAAATATTTTTTGACATGCCCATCTTGCATAAAATATTAACATAATTAAATGTATCATATTTTCAAAGTAAAAATATTTGGACATGGGCTACTGAACAGTACATTATTGTTGAATATATAATTTTTGTGACTAAATTATTACATGTTCATTCTAATACAGTTACTATATCACATTTTTTTAAAGTGAATATATGCTTTTGGTCATAGACCACTAAGCAGCACATCAATGTTTAAGTCCAGGTCGTTATTATTCACATTAAAAAAAATATTTATGCTAGGATTTCAAATGTCAGTATTAACCGGCTGGGAATATTGAAACACCATATAATATATTACATTAATACTTTGTATCAATAAATGTGTCACATTATCTCACAGATAATAATAAATCATACAATATATATGATTCTATTACCTATTTACTATTACTTTGAACTATTTTACAAATCAAAATTTTGCAGGTATTATTAAACTGCAAATCAGTCCATCTTTATTACTAAAAAAAATATATTTGTATTCTTATGTTATCCAAAAAGGAAAGAGACTTAAGACTGAAAATTTGGTGTAGACACACCAATGATATTAATTAAATGTAGCTTTGATATCTCTCATTTGATATGAATGAGAAAAATTTCATTAAAGATGTATTATGCAAGATTTAGATAAAGAGCTGGCCATTCTTGTTATAATAGTTCAAAAACTATATTGAAACTTTCATTCAAATGATTGAAGATTTTCTTAATATCATAGCAAAGTTGCTTGACAATTTGGACTAAATCTTGATTCTCCAAACCTTATCATTAAATTTTTAAAATCTCGTGGATGTCCTAATCCTTATAATTTTGGACATCTACTGGTCTAGAAAGTTGACTATTGGCTTATGGCATGTCATGTGAATAAATGTTTAAATAATAGTTTATTACAACATTTGAAGTAAAAAATAAAGATCTGCAACAATAACCAGATTCGTTTCTTATATAATGCATCTTTATGCAGCTGATATTAATGTAACATTTAAAAACTAACATTTAATAATAATGGTTTCCTGCTTTTCAACTGCGTAAATAAAGAGGAGTTGATCAATTTCTACACAGAAAATAAACATGACATCCAGGATGTGATCAATGTTCTTAACATTAGACATCATTTTTTACATTTTAAAACTCTAAATGAAAAGAAGAGACCAAATTAAACCCCTTGATTGTTACGCTGCCATTAACACAACATCAAGTAAACGTCAGTTTATTTCTGACAACAATTGTTACTAAAGTTTCGGTTAATATGTACTTACCAAACAGTTTACTGTTAGTTTTTGTTCGTAGGTATTCAGGTCCTTTATCCAGCAGTTGTCTTGGGTCTTTACCCATGGTACAAGACGTCACTAGTAAAGCCATTGCTGTTGTTTTTCTGTGTCTATATCACATTAGCGTTGTCTACAATCCCAATAATATTAAATTAATATCTCGCTTTTTCATGATAATTTGAACTACAACAGGTATTACAACTGCTTTCCTTTTATGATGTGTCTTCACCTCACTACCGACTTCGTACTTCCCGTATGATACGTCATGCTGTGGGATATACCAGTCAGTGTATTAGTGGGTTGCTCTATTCTAAAAATAGCACACAGGTAAGTTAATTGATATGGCCACATGACTTTAATATTGATTTTTTTTTTATCCCGACCGCGATCGTTTATCCTCAGGACATGCTTCTCTGTTGACTGTTTACATTTCTCGTCTTTCCTGTTTTGTTTGATGTACATGTAATTTCAAACCCTTAAATCGTTCCAACAACTAGAATTTCAAAGCATCTCTTTAAAATAAAGGCGATTTATTATAAATATTAGTTCCTTTCAAGGATTAGAGTATCACACTTATTTATGGGGTCCCGCGATCAGGCGATTTTTAAAACTGTTTTTCTTCTGGCACCCATCGGTCAAAGGAATAAAATATATTATCAAAAAGCGAATGATATTTGAGAAAAATGTAATAAAAAAAGAGGGGGGGGGCATAATCTCGAGAGGCCCATAACCTCTAGTTCAGCCCAGAACGTAGGTCTAATTACATTCGCCCTTTTACGTTCAGGAACTGTCCTATTGTCAATATTGAAGCCTTGACGAAAATAAAATCGCTTCCCAGCCAATTTTACTGGGCAACTTTTTACTGCTGCTAAACGGGGTCGCTTGTCAGTCCCTGTGAACGCCCGGCCAACTTAACTGAACATCTTAGTGATCTGGATTAGTTAATCAATGTCTAATTAGATAACATTTGAGGCCTAAAGATAGACCTGCAATAGGCAATAGGCAGATTTAGCTCTTGCATGATGTATGTTTAAACAAACTTGAAGTTAGCCTTATCTAATAGATCTAATCCAAGCTAGAAGGGTTTATTTAAGTTCCATCGTTTGACTACCAATAATGATTATCGAAAATCAGCGTAGTGCATCAATTAATTCTAGAGTTATAACCATTATAAACGAAATTTTCGAGATATTTTTCAAACTTCGTGGGATTGTTTGGATACTTAAAAGGGTAACTTCTGATATATTTTATTCATGGGATTGCCTTTGATAAATCATATTGAAATTCAGAGCCAGATCTGTGTCATTTACTTGAAGTTGTATGTTATCAAACGTCTGTTATCATGCCACCTTACTGGGATTGTTTGACTCAGTGGCAAATGCAATATATTTGTCGGGGCAAATGCAGGATATCTGTCGGGGGGGGGGGGACTCCGAGAAAATATTGAAAAATCGAGGTGTCAAGTGCGCATTTCGGGATACAAATACAACTTTAAATTTTGCAAGTGACAACCACAATTTACACGTTACATAGGAATAGAACGTGGTTTTTATTTCTATACCATACCCTAGTAGGGGTGTAAACTGGGAGACCCTACCAATATCCGTCAATGGTTTGAATAACAATAGCTGTTATTGTTTGACTTGATAAACAGGCGAACATTTTCGAAATTCAGAGTCGTTCTTCAAATACTATAATTCAGAGTCATACTTCATATACTAGCAGGGTGGGTGGCCGAATGGTTAGCACATATCATAAAGCCTGTCATTGAGTCAACTGGCATGGTTTCCATTCCCCAGTTGTACGTGACAATTGTAGGGTCGCCTGTACCCTACGCGCAAGCGACTTATTGAAATTAAACCAGATTTCACCAAGGCTACGAGGAGTGGTCCTAAGCAGAATAAGGGCCCAGCTCAGTGAGAACATGGTGCGCATTGATCTTTCTCGCCATATGATGACGGTGTATTAGACATCCAGACCATAATTAAATCTCAATGTCATCGGTAGCCTGGATTTGAATCCGATTTGCTGCTAAACGCTAATTGATGATTCAATCATAAATATGGATAATCGAGACATTGTTTTTTTTATCGCATCGACTTTAGTAATGATGATCGAGGCTAGGTCCGAAATTCAGCAGCTAATAATATCTCGGTTTAGATCAATTTGACTGAAATTTCCAGCAAATTCCCGTTCCATTATCTAGTGTTTAACTTTTAAAGCGAGAACTGACAGCTCTTTATAATCCCCCATGCGTTCGTATCACCTTGCTTCTCTACTTTACGGAAAATTGAAATTAAATGATCCAACCTCGTGGGTTTTCTCTGGGTCCTCCGCCGCGCCCCCACTGCTAAAGACCCCTAAGCGCAAGCGAATTATTGAAATAAAATTAAAACCATATGTTAGTCATGAAATGACCTAGCTTGTGTCGAGTGGACGTTAAACCCCATCTCTCTCTCTCTCTGTGAAATAATATGAATTGAATTGTTGAGGTTTAACGCCGCACTGTTCTTACAGCGCTAATCTATCAAATCGAACATACGCCAACGTCACTCAGTGCTATGGGGGTATTTTGACCTAACAGCGGCGCTATGAACGTTCCACTCTAGTATCGAATGACAACTAATAAGGGATATTTTACGTTCACGCCAATGTGTATAACATTGGACATCGGGTTTTTTTTATCCCATACGAACGACTATATTCTATATGCTGTCCCTTGCATCACTGGGGGTACGCCGTTGAGCGAGGAAACATCTTACTCACTGAGTCAGCACGAATCCTTAGAAATACATGTATATGCAAATATAGTTTGGAAAGACAAAAAGATAACGAAACGTGGACAACGCAGGGTACAGAATACTTAGAAATATGCAATTTTTGAAAAGAATGGCAGACTACCACAAGTAGTGCCTATTTGGAGCGTCATAAATCGTAGTCGAGTTTCAACCCCACCTTCGAGATTTGACGAGAAGCCAGGACCAGAACATGTAAACCCTACGGTACGCTAATGCGACCAATTTTGAATGGCATCTCAACCGTGCGCAAGGCAGCGGGAGAACCGGTTAATTAGAATGTGCTATAATGGGACATCGTACCTGGACAGATCAGCCGACAGGGACAGCGATCTATGTTCAGTCGTGTCAACCAGACACACGCTCCGTTAACAATACAGGTTTTACTACAATATAAAGGAGTCTGCTCTGAAAACAAGATTATTCTGGTTGAGAGTTTGTAGGTAAAAATACATATGTATGTCTTTATAAATGCACCAGTATATGAGTTTACTTATAATACAAATTGATCTTATTACTGTGCCAATGATGACGAATTTGACCCATTTCTTATAAGTTAAATTAAGGAACCTTTTTTTATTTACATTAAAATTATTGTGAAAATTTGAAATTGAACTGCGCACTTTGCAACTGCGCAATGTTCCCGGATACAGATTCGAGTCGTGCATTAAGCCTTGATGAGCTTGTCTACTATAGACCCCGGGCTTATAACCGTACATAGATCGTATACATACAGTTCTATCATACATCTATGTTTCTATGTTACAACAATGCGTCGGTAGTATCTAAATATTAAGGTAACCTGCGAATTTCGTCATGGTTTCGAAATGTAAACAAGCTGGCACTAGCCTTACCCCAATACCTAGCCATGCCCATACTGCCATAGCTCACAATCCGGCAACAATCACGTGCCCTAATCCTGCTTACACCTCGTGACCTTGGTGAAATCTGCAGGTGGCATTAATAAATGTATTTAGATCTGACCGAGTGTGCTACGCCTCCATCTTAGAACTATTTCGAGAAAGATCAATGCCCACCCTGTTCTCACTGAGTTAGGCCCTAATCCTGCTTACACCTCATAACCTTGGTGAAATCTGCAGGTGGCCTTAAAATTTAGATCTGACCGAGTGTGCTACGCCTCCATCATAGATCGTATAATCATAGAAACGATCTATGGTATAATACTTACTAATAGAACTGTGGCGAGAAAGATCAATGCTCACTCTTTCTCACTGAGCTGACTCCAACGTACGTTATATACCGCACAGGCTTTGTGCCTGTATGTAGGCCTAACCGAAAGTCTACTAGTAAATTGCATAAATGCAAAGCGAATTAAAGACATATTATATTAGGCCTACACTTCGTTGCCTGAAAACCATATTGTTCTATCTCCCATTACCTGTAATGGGAGATAGAACAATATGGTTTTCAGGCAACGACTTGTTTTTTTTTTATGTTGTTTTAACATATAAACAAACGAAATGAATTGGGTTTTTTGCGTCCCACTGTTCTGCACCGATTGGACTAAAAAAATAACGAACGGAGTAAATGAAGGCCTAATTTTACATGTCAATAATATTTATCGAGCCACAAAATAGTATTATATTTATTTACAATAATATAAGGTCAGATTTTATTAAATTTTATTGCATCAATGTATAAAATCAAAATAACATGTGAAGGGAGATAAATCTTGAAGTTCAGTTAAATTTGACATTCGTCTGACCGTACTGCAGTCAACGAGCAAATTAAGTTTATAAATAAATCGGTATGTACAAAAGAAAAAAAAAGCTATATAATAATGCATAGAGGTTAATTGCCCGAGATTCAGTTAATTCATGAGCAAATACGGGGGTTATAGGCGTGTCAGGCCTAACTTCGGAAAATATTTTACATTATCATAAAACATAGGCTTATTATATAGCAATGTCAATCTGATTAAAACACAGATCCCATTTCGTTTGATTGCAATGGTAAAAATGTTGGAAAAGATGGAACTAATAATTGGGTTGAAAGTCATCATCAAAGCACAACGGGGCCGATCTTTATAATTATAATATGGTCAAGAAATCACAACAAAAAGGCGCAAATTTCTTATTTGCATCATTCATTCGTCTCATACTTTCAAATGGATTTACACCATTAAATTCGCTTACTGGCCTACCTTACATGCCGTTCAAAAAGCAACACAAATGTGAAACTTCACAAATTATAGCAGGTCATGTAATATTAAAAGCTTGATTTTAAAAACTTCAGAAATAATAGAAAATGAAATCGATCCTTGTTATGCTTTCCTTACGATTTGAAGAGTTGTCCCATATGAATTGTCCACAATGTTACTTTCACACCGTTGTATAATTCATATTTTATAACAAACCCTTTAGCCTATTCACTGGGTGTAAATCGACGCGTATTTTTTGCTTTTGTCGATTTGGATTTTACAACCTCGGGAAAGTGGTTCGATCCCTGTGGTTCCGATCCATGATTAAGCCATGACATCACAAATTCTTTCGAAGGAAGTTCTTTTGGAAGTTGTCGAGGGTATTGTCTTTTTGCCGGTATTATATTATGTGGATGAAGTTCGCATATTTCTGTGGTATCTATACACAATTCACCTCCAATGTTACTTGTATTAAATCTCTGTGAAGAATATGTTTTGGCATGATAATTGCTGGAATAAATAAGATCTTTGCGGTCACTGCCCCTTCCGTGCATTAAACAAGGTTTTGAATTGATCAATTTTGGCAAGACGTCTGAATGTTCATCATTTACATTAGCACGTGCCACCATATCGATAACGTCATCAGGATCCCTCTCAACACGTCGGTTTCTTCGTTTGTCCATTTTTACAGGTTTGAATCTGAATGATGGAGAAAGAAAGTAAATTTGTTATGGACTGTAACATATCATTATTTCATGTAAAGGCCCAGTATGCCAGACGCATTTACAGTCAGATCTAATTTTATTTCAGTAAATATTCAATTCTAGTCATTGATGTCTTATGATTTAACGTCTCCAATTGTCTGCATTCACCAGATAAATTTTATACAGATTTATTGTTATTCAGTTTGGTTCATAAAAGTGTTTACAATATATATAAATGGACATAAAACATTTATTGAGATAACTGAAGCCACTTTGTGTAATTAGCCCTAAGCCTTTCTAACACTAACAACTTATAGATTAGATTAACACATATATTTCCATAAACAGTAAATCTTTCCATAAGATAATACTGATTACGTCTACAATCTAACATAGATTACTATGAAATAATGTATTGCGGTTAATTCCCGAGTAATTTGAATGTAATGCAGGATTTGCCCCCGAAACTTAACATTTAGGCTAAAGGGGAGTATCCACTGAGATAATAATAAATTATTCTTTGAGGATATATAGTTAATGATCTATTAGCTGTTTATTAATAAGATGTGTGATATATTAAAACTAAATTATAATCAGTGGGACTACTTCACAGAGTAAGAATATGTTAACTCTGTGACTACTTTCAGGTTTTATATACAATTGTTATGGAAGATCTCGTTAGCCCGGATTTTCTATTCAGCTTATAATTTAGTTGATTGGATGATACGTATATTCTTTGTAATATTTCTTAAACAAAGTCTTGAACGATGTCTAATTTTTGCATTTCAAATTTTACACGAGGTCAATGAATTTCAAGCCAAGCATAGTTATATTACAGATATTGTAGTTAATTAAATAGTGTCAAATCCATGCATAAAAGATCGAAGCCAAACTATTTACCTGTCGTTGATAACACAAACTTCATTTATCCGTGCAAGCTCATGTTTTCGTTTCTTTGCTGTAACTTATATCCGTATATCATAACATGTATGGAAGGTATAAAATGACAGTGTTGTGGTGGTCAATTTATGACATGTACTACCCAGACATGTACATGTAAGCAATTGAATATAATACACCAAATAAATCTCTATATTGGCATACATATATACGAACTTTAAATTGAATAGAAAGTATAAGTTATTATCCGGATTATATAGGCCCTACCTGAGAAGATAAAGGGGAGTTATAAAAAAAAGAGATAAAGGAGCGATATAGAAGAAAAAAAGAATTTAGGCGTGTAGGCTAAACGAGATATAATAGATCAAATACGTGAAAAGACGGTCAACATATCAAATCTATAATGTATTGACTTCTATATATGAATTTATATTGGTTTGTTCTGATCGATTGAACGTTTATAATGCATCTTGCTTTTATTATAGATTAGTCATATGCTACATAAGTACATAAATGTCGTAATCAATGCCACTTGATATCAAATACTCCTAATTGATATTTAATAGCAGGAAAATGTCTTCACTACATTTTTAAAATTAGTTGCAATTCAATTCTACATATCAATTATTCACATATCTAAATATAGGACAACAATAAATTGAAACAAAATCGATTTTGCGGCTCACTTAAGATTATATGGCTATCCGTTAAGCAACTCGCCTTTTTAATATCCAACTATACAGCAGATGTGGAAGTTCGGGAAAATGGATAAAATTAGAAATGCTGTAGAATTTTATAGATGGCAACCCACTCCTCCTTGAATCTATCGTTGCACCCTTCCCAACGTAATACAGTCTTTCTTTGAATTTATTTGGACGATTCTCCAATGTTTTAATTTAATTTGAAAAGAGCACGAAAGCCCATCTGTCCGGTATTTTCCGCATGCCCCCCCCCCCCCACCGGAGTTGGTGCAGTACGGCAGGACCTTAAACCCGATTTCATTCAATTCTGCTAATTACTAAATTTAGAAAATAATTACGACAGCACAAATAATTAATTTATAATCTAAAACATCACGCATGTTTGATCAAATAATTCCAAAGCAATCAGTTCAGGAAACGGGTACGACATAATTATGAAATATTCAGATCCGTAGCCATGGGATTCGACCATTTGAAGTTAAGAACATAACATCAGAATTATTTGCTGAATCGCGAAAAATAAGTCACAAATTTTTTTGTATACGCTTTTTTCATAGTAACCTGTTTGTAAAAACAACGTCAATGATGCTTGGCAATTGTTTAAACTTATCTGACATCAATAAGGTGTGATGAATATACAGTTACATTCCCATTTTCACATAAAATAGTATCAAAAGTCTTCACCCAAATGCATACACGGTCGATTACCCTGCGAATAATAAGTCCATTTGAGTTAAAACATTCAATTCCGTTTAAGATCTCATGAATAAAAGTCCATTTCGAATTTCCATTAGATCGGGTGAAAAATGTAGACCTTGGGGGGGGGGGGGCTCACAAACAAGTATTGTGGTTGTAACCACATGTCAATTGCGCATATGCTGGGAGAAGATGTAGCGGTAGGAAATAAGTCTATAACTATTCCGAACACTTTAAAATTAAATCAACTGTTATATTATTTAATAGTGGTGCTCTATTGAACATGACATACGTGCTCGGCATTGGGGCACAAACATTTTTCTATCTCAAAATGAAATGAAATGCGATTTAATGTCCAACTGTTCTGCTCGACTGGACTAATGAAGACGGCCATACACCATACAGTGTGCTATGAGGGACACTATGGTCTACTCTTATATCCAATTCCAACTGCCAAGGGATCTTTTACGTGCACGCCAATGTATACACGGGTCCTTAGTTTTTCGTCCCATCCGAACGACTAGACAGCTGCCATTGCCAGGTTCTCCGTTATGCACCTTTTTATCTGAAATCTTTACGTGTGAAGATGTCGTGCTATAGCACAAACACAGGAAATGCTTTAAATAATGAAAATACATGACCAAATACTTACTTCAATTTTGTCCCCAAAGCATAAATGAAAACTCCAACCCCTGAATCCATCATGTTTCCGCTAGTACTACAGATAGCGGGGTAATTTATCTTTTTCAAATTTACACTCGCCACAAACCCTTCACCATTAAACCAATTCCAGCTAAATCAATCTGTATTGCTTATAACACCACATTATTGACTATTGGTTTTCCATTATACAAAACGTTTAAGCGATACGAATGTAATCTGCTGAGTTCTATCGAACTAGTTATTTCATATTAAGAATGATTGGTGGGGTTTCTAACATGGAATATTTATTGCCGTTATATGATGAAATGAAATGGGGTTTAAGGTATTTACTTTTCTTCACCGACTGGGTTAATCAAGGTGGGCATATCTCATACAGTATGCCCACTCTTATTTCGAATTTCAACTTAATGATTAGACGCTGTCTTTGCCAGTCTCTCTGATCTGCACCCGAAAATTCCGTGAAACTTTTTCAGCTCACACCAAAATTGAATCCCGGACCTTGGGGAGTGTGCCATCCCTTACTCACACATCCACAGATTGTCAGTCAATATGGTGTCAATACTGACATAAGTCAATTGTAGTAAATTATTTTCTCATAGCTTTTTATTAAGTACAATTTAACAGAACTGAACTAAACAGTTAATAATAGTTCTCAAAAATAAAGTTACAGTTTCATTCTTAGAAACAGATAAAAACAAGTGAACAAAAAGGGATTTAAAGTATCATCCAACATCTTCAACTTTGAAAACACGAATTATTTGTCAATTTAAATCAACATTGAAACTGATCTTTAAATGTCATTGATGCTGTGATCTTACCGGAAAAAGATTGGCTTCTCAGCTTCTGATATCCAATATTTAAAGGAGCTAAATCGCTAATATTTGAGGCCTAGAAATTTACCTAAATGGGTCGCAACGCATAAAATAATCTTATATGAATGTATATAAACTGATTTACCTTCATTCATTTCCGTCTTCACTCTAATTTCAAATCATCTATGTTCGGCGAAATACGCCTGAAGTCTCAATAGCACGTCTATCTCTAGCGTCTGGTTATTCCAGTCTATATTATTGCGTATTCTCTCAATGCACCACCGTCTAGCCTGGTTCTCCAAGCCCCTTGTTAAAAATGGGCCTGAAACGGATTATGGTACACGATTCGTGTACCACTGATGATTTTTTCTTAAATATTGGATATCAGAAGCCCATCTTTTCCCGGTAAGATCACAACATCAATGTTGAATTAAATTGACAAATAGTTTGTGTTTTCATTGTCGAAGATTTTGGATGATATTGAGTTAGAGACTTAGTTACTTTAAGACAGAATAAACTTTTTACCATTGGTACACGAATCGCGTACCATAATGCGCTTCCGCCCCAGCTCTAGCAAGAAACTCGGGGAACGAGGCTAGACACATTGCACCAAATCAAACGGCGTATGTAGACTGGAATAACCAGACGCTAGACATTTGCATTCGATTGAGACTGCGGAACATAACTGATTTGAAGTTAGAGTAAAAACGGAAACCATTGAATGTAAATCAGTTTATATACATTCATATTACAGTATTGTATACGTTGCGACCCACTTCTGTCAATTTCTAGGTCCCAAATTTTAGCTAGAGAGAGAGAGAAATGGGGTTTAACGTCCACTCGACACAAACTAGGTCATTTTGGGACTTACATATGGTTTCAATTTTATTTCAATAATTCGCGTGCGCGTAGGGGTCTTTAGCAGTGGGAGGAAACCGGAATGCCCGGAGGAAACCCACGGGGTTGAGAAGGCGCCCCTATCTCCCAAATGTTAGCGATTTAGCTCCTTTAAAATGATCTTTTGAACAAGCCAGTACAATATCTTGCTGATCAAAAATAAATGATTGTAAACGGACGGAAATGTAATGACAACACTGGAATGTGATCCTTTTACTAGGGTGTTTAGAATTGGGTTTGGGTTGCATAGTCGACGGAGGAAGGTATCGGTCTTATTCTATATAAATACCAAAGCTGGCGTACAATGTCAGACGTAACCACTGGACCACAATTGTTCTCCAACATTTTTAAAATGAACACTCCATCACCTTGCAGATAATCTGTTACAAATTTCTTTACATGGCCCTTGTCTTGTTCACCACAGAGGACATTCAAAAGTCTCAAATAATCTTCAACAAATGATATTCGCTTTGAAACAGCGGTCATTAAACGAAACCATCTTAACAAACTTAAAATAGACATAACAGATACAAAAACTAACCAGAACCACAGAAAGAGAAAGATTTTTTCGTTAAAAAGATTAATCGGCAGAACGCACTGTATAGTAAATCTCAAAATATTGTTCATATCTCGTATTACTAATTCACATAATGTCTGAAGCGGAAATCGGTTCGATATACCCCAAGCCCGTTTGGTTAATAATTTCTTAATCAGACTACTCCCATAAAGACTGAACCAACCTCCAAGAAATTTATCCAACATGAAAAACTGACACACGACATTCACAGAATATAGTATTTTAGTAATGCAGTAGATTATAATAATGTACCATCTCTTTCCTCCGTCCCAGGCGATATACCTCTGTTTTTCCGGATCACATCTTGGAGGAAGTGTTAAAATTTTCTTGTAAAATTCCAACCATTTATCTAAATGTTCGGCCATTTGTTTCATCCTTTCGTCGTGTTTTTCACAAGGCCCGTATTGCGAATTTACTGCCAAAGTTACATAAGTTGAAACGTTAAATCCCGTGGCATTGGACATAATCCGCCATAGAACATAAGGAATCTTGAATAAAAAGGCCATAAACAATAAAATGATTGGAACCCACTGATAGTAGGCTAATTCCTTTGTTCCCCTTTTTTCGATCTCTTTTGGGATTTCTTCCTCCAAATCCACATAGTAGGTGTTATTCACCCAACAATGGGCAAGGACGTATGCATTATAAGTTGGTTTATACTCGGGGGGAACCAAACATTGTATAGCATCACCGACAAACTGTTTACTACCGACTATAATGGTGAAAATTACTAAGATGAATACGGTATAAAGATGGTTTAATCTGTCTGTCCAACCATCGTCATTGGAAGAGGACAGTCTTGAAAAAACAGCATAGCTAAGTACTCCACTGATTCTGTAAAACAAAATATAATATTTAAACATACATTATACGGAGCTAAATCTGTCTATTGCAGGTCTTTCTTAGTGCTTAAAATGTTATCTAAATTATTAATTCGACATTAAGTAACTAATTCAGACCGTAAGCAACTCTCGATGTCATCGCAAGCTTGTGATATTTACTGGATTGGAGCTGATCTGCTGCTGAACGCTCATTGATGATTAAATAAAAAAATGGTTAATCGAGACCATGTTTTTATAGTACCGACTTTAGTAATGATGATCGAAGCTTGGCCCAAAATTCATTCGCTAAATTCTCGGTTCAGAGTGGATCAATTTGACACGTTTGTCAATATTTAACAAAGAAATAGTGGCATATGTCTGTACATATAGAACTGTAGATATACTCTTAAATAACTATCTGGATCTGATAATTATCGTCGGTGACACGATTCCAACTTTTGACCGAATTCAAACGTGAGGCAGGGTATAGTAACACTTTTATGCATCCGTAGTATCATGACACGTCTTTATAGTAAGTACTGGAAGACCGCACTACACACATTATGACAAACTTTTAGCCAACGGGACACAGAAATTGTACAGCCACTGCAAGTGGAAGCAACAAACATATTAAAGGACAATATTGTTGTCAGTCATTATTACATATGTGATGGAAGCGGTTAAACACTGAGATCATTGCTACGATAGATGAGTAATAAAGATTTCAAAAATCGAAAGTGAACGAAAAGGGAAAACACGAGTTATCCCTCTATATAACTGACAGAAGTGACGAGTGATAACAGATATATGGGCGAATTTCTGCAGCTCTGCTCACTTATAATTCCTTCGAAGACCAAAAGTTGTTGTGTGAGACTGTGGGAGGATATCTAACAATTCATAAAATGAAGTGATAGCCACTACATAAGAGAACACGAAAGAAAAACAGAAAAAAGTCCGTGCATTACCATGTTTTTTTAAGGTATGGAATATAGAATGAATAAAATCAAGGGAATGTACGGACTATTTCTATTTTTCTCGTGTTCTCTTATCTGATGACAATCAATCATCATATTGAATCGTCAGATATCCTCTTACACAGTTCCATATAACATTTTTTGATCTTCGAAGGAATTATGAGTGAGCAGAAATTCGGCCGTGTATCTGTTATCACTCGTCACTTCAGTCAGTCATATAGAGGGATAACTCGTGTTTTCCTTTTGAGTTCGTCACTTCCGATTCATGAAACCTTTATTACGCATCTATCGTAGCAATGATCTCTGTGTTAGAATTATATTTGGAGTGTGTTTAACAGTTCTATCACTTATGTAACTATGACTGACACCAATATTGTCCTAAAATCATAACAAATTGAATGGATCCACGAAATTTAGCCGAATTCGTACTGACACTACAAGTGGAAACAACAAACAACTCCATATTATTTAATGATATCAAATTGAATGTATCCGGGGCAAGTCCACTCAATTTAGCCGAATTCGTATTCATGTGTCATATGGGTATTCAAGCATTTTCTTGACAGTGGCGGCTAGAATTTTAACTGGGTGGTGTGCTCGCGATGCAACTATTATGTAGTTTAATGTCAAAGTTTAGGGCGGTTGCTTTAATTCCATACATTGATTACCTGTCACTGCATGCAACGTTGGATAAATTTTGTACATGTAGCCTACTTACGGCATTCTGTTCACACCACCTTCTTCTCTGAACTAAAAGTTGACATTGCAGCCGACTCTGGATCTTAATCTTAAAAGAAAAAAATGGATATTGTAGGGTACAGTAAGATAACACTACAACTCAGGGTTGGTTGCTCAAAACTCTGTTAACATTAACAATTCGTTATAACGTGTAAATATAAAGTTAACTGGGCATTGGGCAATCGGTGCCAGGACTACGCTCACTTCGGGTCCAAGGCTCCAGGCCAAATGAATTTAAATGTTAATAACAGTACTAAGTAGGCCTACTGCAGCCACAGTCACATTAAATTAAACTCAGGCCCAGGGGCTGTTTATTATTGGGTTTATGAATGATTCCTGTCGAAATTATGGATTCTCGATACCAAATCGTGGCGTTTTCCTCCCGTTTGCATCATGAAATTTTATATCGTGCATGATACAGACGTGAGACGTTTACAGCAAATCTATAAATTTGCGGAGATCTCATTAGTCATTTGTAAGGGGTTGTTAATTTTCATTGCGTTACGTGTTAAAAATTTAAAGCTTGTCTGTCTGTAATTTAGTAATTGGGGACCGACGTAGCCCACCCAGGTCAGGACAACTTTTTCGATAACATAGATAGATACTAAGATAGATAGATTTTTATTGTATCTCAAAACCCCATAAGAGGCAGATATCCACAAAACATATTAAGAAAAAAAAACATGAACATCATTTAAATGACAAAGGCTAATATTACTAATAATTAAAATTAAAAAACAAAAAACAACATAGCATGTAAATATTTACATATTATTATAAGGATAAACCTAAAGTCAATCAGATATTTGTAGAGCGTCACAAGAGATTTCAAAGTAATCAAGATCAAGGGCGATATGTCTATTAATAATTAATGGAAAACATTGAAAATCACTAGAGTTTTTCACATGTCATTTAGCACTGTGCATAATATAAGTTTGAAGTCAATCGGATATTATTAACTTCAGCTTATGTTATTGTCAAAATTATAACTCTTCCTCCTTTTTTTTCAACCAACCCCAACTTGCCACGCTACATTACAAGGTTAGTAGGCTACAAGTACAGGGGGTGGAGTCTGGCTGTTTGTAATTCTATGGTTCCGTGTAAAGTTCTATACTAGGCCTTATACTTATAGGTCTAGATATATAATGCATATTTCACAACCACAGACAGTGTGAGTGTCGTGACGTGACTGAATGTGATTCCGACCCCGACCTCAACCCATACCTTCATTTGTTACTATGTGTTAAGCAGAGCAATCCTAAAATGTATTCTGTAACAGCTAAGATCCCTAACATCTCTACTACATTCTTGTCTGAAACAAAATGTGGCACTAATATTAATAAAGTTAAAGTGATAGTTTATTATTTTCCCGCCATAATAACTACGTAAATAACGTTGATACTATATTTAGACGGCAAACTGAAATATAGAACACATGCTAATATGGTAGACTTAGATATAATAGTTACTGATTTAGCGTTTTAATTGGGATATTGTTTTAAGAATATTGTGGAGCTGGTAATCTATAGACTTGTATAAATTGATATTTTTTTGTTTTTTTTGTTTTGACACTGCCAAATCTATTTCGTTTATCTTTTGAAACCGGGTTCAAAATTGATGAGCCGGAAGTGGCGCCACCAGACTAAAACATTTGCCGAGAGAAATTAAGCATGGCGGGGAATGACTTTCTTTCAAAAGCTCTAGAATTATCTGAAATAGAGCTACTTTCCTCAACAACAAAAGTTAAATTAGAGCGGCATATAGCCGACTTAGACATAAATCTAACAAATGCAAAGGCTAGCTATGAAAGTCTTCGGGTAAATTCTGGTAAATGGCTTCGAATTCATTTGTAAACAAACCGACAGAAACCGAAAATCCACAAAATGTGGTGATAGTCGTGGACATTTATCTACTATCTACCTTGTATCATCGGAAAATTTGTTTGAAAACTCTTCAATGTTGCTAGTTAGGCTCTGAACGTAGGTCTCATGACAATGGCCCTGTACGTTCAGGAACCGTCTTTTTAAATCCTTGTCGAAATAAATTAGGCCCCCAGTCAATTTTACTGGGCAACTTTTTTAGTTTTTACTCATAAACCGAGGGTGGTTGGGATGGCCTAGTGGTCTAATGTGCCGCGCTTCGACCTCCAGCTGGCCGGTCACCTCTGGCTTGCGGCTGTGGTTTCAATCCCTGGTGTGAGCGTATGTGGCATGGAGATAGGGGCGCCTTCTCAACCTCGTGGGTTTCCTCCGGGCACTCCGGTTTCCTCCCACTGCTAAAGACTCCTACGCGCAAGCGAATTATTGAAATAAAATTGAAAACATGTTTGTCCCAAAATGACCTAGTTTGTGTCGAGTGGACGTTAAACCCCATTTCTCTCTCTCTCTCCCCAACTTTGTACCCATATCATATTTTGTTTCGTCTTATATGGCAGAGTTACATAAATAGTGTAAACATGTGGTATATCAAGGTTGTGGACCCACTAGAAGTCTCAATTTTGATCCGATTTTGATGGAACTTGACATATGTTTATAACCCCAACATCTTGGTTCCTTTCGATATATACAAATATTGGAAATCACATTTTTAACTTGGGGTCACGGTGGCTAAGTGGATAAGGTGCTGGTTCGCTAGCCTGGAGGTCGGGTGTTCGATCCCTGCATTGGCCGAGAAAGTTCATCTCGATTTTCCGACGTGATTTCCCCTTGTCAGTGATGCAGAAGGAGGGCCTGACAAGGACAGCTGCCTAGTCGTTCGGATGGTACGAAAAACCAAGGTCCCGTGTACAAATTGGAGTTCACGTAAAAGATCCCTTGGCAGTTGGAATTCGATATAAGAGTAGGCCGTAGCACCGCTGCCCGGGCAAAATTTCCCTCATAGCACACTGTATGGCGTATGCCCGTCTTCCATTAGCCCAGGTTAGGTGAAAAATAGTAGGACGTTAAATCCCATTTCATTTTTAAATTGTTGAAAATGCTCAACAAAATAGCCACTCTTTGTATGCAAATTCTATGAGTATGTAATTCAAAGGTACAATTTTTATCCAATTTTGATTGTAACTAAAAATATATGGTTATGTCCCAAGGATCTCAGACCTTTTAATATTTGCGCACTTCAGACAATAACTTTCTGGATTATGGTCCCTGATTGTACAAGAAATCGCTTTTGTTTTCAGCTTGTTCTCTATCCATCTCTTGCAAAATGTGGGCTTATCTTGCCTGGCAACTTGGTTTTATATTGGTATCAAAATATTTGTCTTTCAGAACAACAGTATAATGAGTTAGAAAGAAAACTAATTGAAAGTGTGACCCAGTTAGAAACTGAAACCTCCACCAAGAAAGCCTTACAAAGCAAAGTAGCAGAATTAGGTAGGCGAATTTAGTACATGTACCAGATTAATTGACACTGAAAATAATGGTGCAGGTGTTATTCCAGGAATCTTTGTTTGAAAGTGAACGTAAAAAACCTGACTTACCTTATAATGCAAATGTTTTTATTATTACTTTGTCTGTATTTAGTAATACTAATAGTGACTACATCAACATGACATGAAATGAGACCATTACCTGATTAGTTTTGTTCATTACTAGTCATCATATCGAATGCAGATAAGTGAATTCATTAACATTTGATTTATCATATTTTTTTCAGAGAAAAGATTGTCTGACGAAGTGGAGAAAATATCAACCCTTGAAGACAACTATCAAAAGGCTCATGAAGCAGAGGTTTATATCATTTGTTTTAATAAACTTCAATTCTGTCCTTGTGATGCATTTGAAGAGTACTGCAAAATAATATTAGGATATCAAATCTCAAGAATTTGAAGTTCTACAGAATTTTTGTCAAGACTAAAATGTCTAAAACTACACATTCATAAACACAAATAATAAATTTACAATAATCTTTATTTTTAAAATGTTGCTTAATTTATCCCTGCTAAATTATGTGTAGTAATGTTTTAGAATGTAATGATGGTGCTTCTAATTAATGATACATGCCATATTCTTAACTATTTTTATACGCCCACATTGAAATGTGGTCGTATATTGTCGTTGCCCCTGTCCGTCCGTCGGTCCGGCGTCCACAATTGCTTGTGGACGCTCTAGAGGCTAAAGTTAATATCCGATTGACATTAAATTTATACACAGTGTTTAAGGTCATGAGACGAAGAAGCCTCTTGTTTTTCAGCGATTTCCGATAATAACTACCAGAGTTATGGCCCTTGATCACATCAAAAAATCTTGTGGACGCTCTAGAAGCCAAAGTTAATATCCGATTGGCTTTAAATTTATACACAGTGTTTAAGGTCATAAGACAAAGAAGCCTATTGATTTTTAGCGATTTCCGATAATTAGTGCCAGAGTTATGGCCCTTGATCACTTCAAAAAATCTTGTGGACGCTTTAAAGGCCAAAGTTAACATCAGATTGAAATGTGGTTGTATATTGTCGTCGCACCCGTCTGTCTGTCGGTCCGGCGTCCACAATTGCTTGTGGACGCTCTAGAGGCTAAAGTTAATATCCGATTGACTTTAAATTTATACACAGTGTTTAAGGTCATAAGACAAAGAAGCCTATTGATTTTCAGCGATTTCCGATAATTAGTGCCAGGGTTATGGCCCTTGATCACTTCAAAAAATCTTGTGGATGCTCTAGAGGCCAAAGTTAATATCTGATTGACTTCAAATTAAGGTTGCAGCGATACCCCGGGGATGCCGCATTATCGCGATTATTTTTTTTCAAGTGATATCGTATCGGCCAAAGTTGAATAATCGCAATCCCCGGTATTTTAGGATTTTTTTGGGCGGAGGTCGGTGCAATAAATCCAAACTTCATTTTCACCGGTGCGGGGGCCGGATCGAATTCGAAATAATAGTTTAATTACTACTTGTAAAATTATACAATAAAAATCGGTGAGAGAAAGTTCCCGAAACACATTTTGTAAACAAAGCCGCACGCGACATCGGTGTACCGTAGCAACGGTGCGGCGAATCCCCGGTTAACAAGACTGAAAATATTATGTTTATTTCAATGTTAAGTTAGTACTGTACGTCTGGTTGTTTAACCCGCCAAAACAAAGCAACCAAGTAACTCGACTTAGTCATCCAGCCGCTTTTTTCAAGTTATGAATCCGCACTCAGGTTCATCGATATGATTTTTTAAAACATACTTTGGGTGGTTTTTAATATTTTAGAAGTAATTAGAACATATATTTAAAACCATACGACTAAACTTTAATTAATGAGATATTTACAAACTAATAAATTTGTATATTTTTTACTGCAAACTGAGGAGAAATTACAGATGGCTATTACCCCCTATTTTTCACTAGAAATCCTATCCTCTAACCAATCCTTTATTATGGTGCATGATAATTACAATTATCACGATTATAAATAACTATCGTGATAAAGAGAAATATCATGATAAAGAGAATTATCGTGATAAAATTGATAATCGTAGACTTTTATTTATCGCGATAATTCCAAAAGCAGTTATCATGATTAATGGCGATATCAGAATTTGATATCGTTGCAACCTTACTTCAAATTTATACACAGTGTTTAAGGTCATGAGACGAAGAAGCCTAGTGATTTTCAGCGATTTCTGATAATTAGTGCCAGAGTTGTGGCCCTTGATCACTTCAAAAAATCTTGTGGATGCTCTAGAGGCCAAAGTTAATATCCGATTGACTTTAAATTTATACACAGTGTTTAAGGTCATGAGACAAAGAAGCCTGTTGATTTTCAGCGATTTCTGATAATTACTGCCAGAGTTATGGCCCTTGATCACATCAAAAAATCCTGTGGACGCTCTAGAGGCCAAAGTTAATGTCCGATTGACTTTAAATTTACACACACTGTTTAAGGTCATGAGACGAAGGAGCCTACTGATTTTCAGCGATTTCAAATGATTACTTCCAGAGTTATCTCCCTTGATCACTTCAAAAAACCTTGTGATGCTATAGAGGCCAAACTTATCATCATCCGATTGACTTCAGATTGATACACAGCGTTTAAGGTGTTGAAACGAACAAGTATTTTGATTTTCAATGAATTTTGATAACTGAAAAGCTAAATCCATGATATTAAATGTTTCCTATACTAATTGTTAGCGTTGGGCATATGTGGGCGTATGTTTCGTTGCCCGGCAACCTATGTTTAGTCATAATTTTAGTCTTAGATGCTACTATTACTAACTGGAATTTCATTTTGTTGACACTGAAAAAAATCCTATATTTTCAGATTAAGTTTACAAGATTATCTGAAAAACTTGAAGCTGATAAAGCAGAGCTAGTTGAAATACGTGAAAAGAAAAATAAAAAGATTGAATCTTTAAATGGTAAACACTGGATTTCAGAATTTTTTTTTACCAAAAATGTATGCATATTATGTCTGACTGTTAACCACAACTGTTTAAGGTCATAAGACGAAGAAGCCTATTGATTTTCGTCGATTTCCGATAATTAGTGCCAGAGTTATGGCCCTTGATCAGTTCCAAAAATCTTGTGGACGCTCTAGAGGCCAAAGTTAATAATCGATTGACTTTAAATTTATACACAGTGTTTACAGTCATGAGACGAAAATGTCTATTGATTTTCAGCGATTTTTATACGCCCACATTGAAATGTGGTCGTATATTGTCGTCGCCCCCGTCTGTCTGTCGGTCCGGCGTCCACAATTGCTTGTGGACGCTCTAGAGGCTAAAGTTAATATCCGATTGACTTTAAATTTATACACAGTGTTTAAGGTCATGAGACGAGGAAGCCTTTCAGCGATTTCCGATAATAACTACCAGAGTTATGGCCCTTGATCACCTCAAAAAATCTTGTGTACGCTCTAGAGGCCAAAGTTAATATCCGATTGGCTTTAAATTTATACACAGTATTTTAGGTCATCAAACGAAGAAGCCTATTGATTTTCAGCGATTTCCGATAATTAGTGCCAAAGTTATGGCCCTTGATTACTTCAAAAAATCTTGTGGACGCTCTAAAAGCCAAAGTTAATATCCGATTGACTTTAAATTTATACACAGTGTTTAAGGTCATAAGACGAAGAAGCCTAATGATTTTCAGCGATTTCCGATAATTAGTGCCAGAGTTATGGCCCTTGATCACTTCAAAAAATCTTGTGGACACTGTAAAAGCCAAAGTTAATATCCGATTGACTTTAAATTTATACACAGTGTTTAAAGTCATAAGACGAAGAAGCCTATTGATTTTCAGCGATTTCCGATAATTAGTGCCAGAGTTGTGGCCCTTGATTACTTAAAAAAATCTAGTGGATGCTCTAGAGCCCAAAGTTAATATCTGATTGACTTTAAATTTATACACAGTGTTTAAGGTCATGAGACGAAGAAGCCTATTGATTTTCAGCGATTTCCGATAATTATTGCCAGAGTTATGGCCCTTGATCACATCAAAATATCCTGTGGATGCTCTAGAGGCCAAAGTTAATATCCGATTGACTTTAAATTTACACACACTGTTTAAGGTCATGAGACGAAGAAGCCTACTGATTTTCAGCAATTTCAAATAATTTCTTCCCGAGTTATCTCCTTTGATCACTTCAAAAAACCTTGTGACACTCTAGATGCCAAACTTATCATCCGATTGACTTCAGATTGATACACAGAACAAGTATTTTGATTTTCAATGAATTTTGATAACTGAACAGCTAAATCCATGATGTTTAATGTTTCCTATAGTAATTGTTAGCGTGGGTCAAAACTTTATAAAAAAACAAACAAATTCTAATGATTTTCAGATAATTATATAATGAGTTGTTACTCTAAATCAGATTTTAGTGTATTACAAATGTTTCATTACCAAAAAAAGTAAGAATATGCGACAACCCTTGTTGACTGCCCGGACGATTTATCTGCTGTGGGCGTATGTTTCGTTGCCTGGCAACCTATCTTTGATAATTACTGCCAGAGTTATGGCCCTTGATCATGTCAAAAAAATCCTGTGGACGCTCTATAGGCCAAAGTTAATATCCGATTGACTTTAAATTTACACACAATGTTTAAGGTCATGAGACGAAAAAGCCTATTGATTTTCAGAGATTTCAAATAATTACTCCCAGAGTTGTCTCCCTTGATTACTTCAAAAAACCTTGTGACGCTATAGAGGCCAAACTTATCATCCGATTGACTTCAGATTGATACACAGAGTTTAAGGTGTTGAAACGAACAAGTATTTTGATTTTCAATGAATTTTGATAACTGAACAGCTAAATCCATGATATTAAATGTTTCATATACTAATTGTTAAGGTGGGGCAAAACTTTATAAAAAGCAAACAAATTCTAATGATTTTCTGATAATTACATAATGAGTTGTTACTCTTAATCAGATTTTAGTGTATTACAAATGTTTCATTACCGAAAAAAGTAAAAATATGCGACTGCCCGGATGATTTAGCTGCTGTGGGTGTATGGTTTCATTGCCTGGCAACCTATCTTTCTTTAAATTTAAATTTTGCATGTGCAATAGGTCTATTAATATTTTCAGTTATTCAATTTGTTTATTGTTCTTATGTTTCCAACCCATGGTGATAATATTATGTGGAATAATGATATCCATGCTTGTATCTTTTACATGCTGTATGAAGTAGGGCCGAAAGGATTCACCGGTGAACCGGTGTACCGCGATTTTTTCCATGAAAACGATGAACGATATTTTTTTTAAGAATATCGATAATCGTGATTTTTTTTTCAATTTAACGTTCACGATTAATTTCATACTATATCGCGATATTTGTTCAATAAATGAGACATGTAGGACCCTTAGAAATTACCTATCAGTTCAGTACGTACGTACGCAAGGCCTAAATGTAAAGAAACCCTCGGTAGCTATAAATAGCACGCCTCTTCTATAGGCCCGGGCATCCAGACTTCACAATCATTGCAAAACTGACCTACTAATCGCGTGCAAAATACGACTCGGAAACTGGATAAGACAATTTTTTCCATTGGACAAAATACCGGAAGCCATGCATTTTACACCAATGAAATCGCATTTTATTTAAGTCATTTCTTCCTCGCGATGCCGGCATAGAACCGGTGGCTCTTATTCGAATGAATGAGAAAAGCGTGTTGAAATTTTGGTTAACAGTCTCTCTTAGTCTTTCGACTATTATGTTCACGCCCAGTACTGGTGGTAGCAGTGTTACACTTGGTGAAGTTGAAATAGAAAAGCCATCCGCCTGTTCGATCAAAGCAAACTGATACCGCAGTGAATATTCGCTTGGCCGCTACAATCACTGATAAGCATGACATCGACGAGGCTTTAATGAGTTCGGCATATTAACTTTTTTACTCCGACAAATTAAATCCTCAAACATTTTTTTGAGGTAAAAGAAAAATAAATAAAGACGTTTGAAGTATTTGTAGTTAAAATGTGCCAAAAATTTTGGTTAAAAGTTAAATATAAATTTTAATTTATCTAATAATAAACAATATAAATTTAAAACATTGTCATTGTGTATTTTTTCTTTATTTCAACTCAAGAAAACTTTTGTCAATTTCACATTAATGGCGTGTGTATCGTGATGCACCCGTATCGTTGGGCTACGACATCATGCTGTATCATATCGTGGCACAGCGTATCGTTTCGGCCCTAGTATGAAGTCACAGTAGACAGAATTCAACAATCAAAATATTTTTTTCTCTTTGAGAAGAATTGTCAGCCTTTTTATTTATTTCCATTAATTTTTCAAGACGAAACAAGACATCAGATAATCACCCCCTGGATTAATTATTGGCAGTAAATAATGACTTGAGTTGGGTTTTATATATGGCACTGGCAATTCTCAATCACCTATAATCGTAAATCCAAGACAATCGATTCGTATCACGCAATGACAAGGTCCGAGTTACCAGCCAGTTGATTAGTTTATAGTATACCAACACGTGGTTGTGACTGACACTGGTCAATTAAGAATATATACCATCAAAATATTATAAAGAGAATCCCAAGTACCCCAAAACATTATAACCAAAAGTATCCCCCAAATTAAATTTGAATCTCCCTTTGCGACTTTGGCAACTGACAGTGTGAGCCCTGGATACTAGTTCATCAATGCCTGACATGTCCTTTGGTACAAATAAATCTGTTATTTTGAGGCCTGGCTACTTTACACTGGAAAATAGGCAGATGTTAGCATTTATTATGTAATCGTTTGTTCTTGGTTTATAATTATGATATTTGATTTTTTTTCTATAGATGAATGGAAAATTATTACAGATAAGGTAGCCAATGTTGAGAAACAGAAATGTGAATTACAGGCAAAATTGTCAGAGTTGCAGTCTAAAGATATCACACGAGATGTAAGTTACAGATGTTAAATAATTGTAGGGATGTGCACAATATATTGATCATAGCGATAATAGGCATTGATGTAAATTAAATCAATAATTGAATAGTGCATGCCAGAACTGATTGTGATTCAAACCATAACTAACAGTAACCTTGGTTTTAAACTTCTGAAAAACAGATAGAGCATCTTGTAAAAGTTGAATAACTTGTGCTAATGTAGCAGATAAATTAGTGTTTTGCAATGGATGTATGGGATATTTGATCAAGACAGGCATGTGATTCTTTAGTCATGATCATTTCTGAAAACTTTTCCGATTTCAGCCCTACCTAATTTTGTCAATTATTGAATATAAAATGCACGTCTTAGACAGATGTATTATTTTTGTGGGGATGTTCTATAAAAACATTGATGTGAATTCATATAAATTAATTTTGTGTCTGAATCTTTAGTTTAAAGAAAAGAAATGGATACAAGAGAGAGATCAGTTAATAAAAAGAGTAGATTGGCTAAATGACCAAGTTACAGAAAAATCCAATGCTTTGATCAATGATCGGAAAGAAAAGGTATGGTATACACTCACTAGTCTCTTAAAAATGATTGCATGTAGAACTCTTTATAATTCATGTAGAATGGTTTAATGCAATATATATATATATATATATATATTATATATAGTTACACTAGGAGATTGGGATAACTATTCACAAGTGCTGAAATAAGCGGCCGGACATGGACAATGTCCGGGCGAATTGACCCATTTTGACAAACCAAATTGTCTTTCGTCCTGACATAATTGTCCGACCAAATTTTTGTAAAACAGTAAGCCAAAAATATTAATTTCATTCGCGAATTAGAGTCGATCGCTAATTATTACCAGACTCGAAAATCCAGGCCCAAAAATTATCAACAACCCGAGTCATAGTGAATATGTTACTATTTATATCTCGGCCGCGTGCAGTTAAAAATAATCAATAAATTGTAGAATCGGCTTTTTTACGCTGGTTATATCAACGACCCGAGTCATAGTAAAAATATTACTATTTTTTAGAATCCGCTCAAAATCCAGGCCCAAAAATATCAATGATCCAAGTCATAGTGGAAATGTTACTATTTATATCTCGGCCGCGTGCTTGTAAAATAATCAATAATTTTTAGAATCGTTTTTTTTTTACGCTGGTTATATCAACGACCCGAGTCATAGTTAAAATATTACTATTTTTTAGTGTTCGCTCTTTTACGCTGGTTATAATTTATACATGTATCTCCGCCGCGTGAAGATAAAATAATGAATAATATAGAGAATCAGCTCTTTTACACTGGTTATTCTAGTCTGTTAGCTAGCTTTATGTTACTTTCGTATATGATTAGCTCTAAATCACACCTAACATGACATGTAATTATACAAGTTATCAGTAATAAAAGTAATAATATTTTAAATTTTGAAAATTTTAAATTTTTCAAGTGGACTATTGGTGTAATTAGGGACAGACTTTTTATACGAAAATTAAAATATCACACTTTGTTGGACTCTTCCGATGTGAATGTAAATAGAAGAGTCTTGAAAACATGTCGAATAGAATAACTTCTTATTTTTCCCGACTCTCGGACACGGGATATCCCGGCTAGTGGGACTGCTACTGTGTCTAATGTCTCTCAAAATGACACTTCTAAGCGGGGGCCCATCGCCGTCACCAGTTCGAAAATTACATACAATAAGAACCATAGAAAAGTGGATCAAAAATGAGGTAGCAAGATCCAATGCTGACGTGTGGTTAACATACGAAGAAGACGATGGTTTTGTGACTACACTAAAATGTGAACTCTGAATAAAGTATTATAAAAATATCAAATATATGAGGGAATTTTCCACTGCATAAATTAATGGTATTTGTCAGGCTGAAAATCTGAAATGTCCGGCCTAAAATCAGTTCAGTCTGACATGATGTCACCTTAGCAGTTATTTCAAGGCTTGGCTAGTCAATTGATTGTTAAAACCAATGATTATTTTATTTTCATTCAGACTGTGGAACTGCTTGATCTTAAGTCAAAGGTTGAAGTCAAAACAGAAGTGGTAGGTATTTATTAACATTAGTTTTCTAATATAATTGTGAAATTGATCAAAATGAAATGATTTATTCTTAAAATGACTTTTAACAAGTCTTTGCTATTTAAGAAAAGTATATTTTATTTCATTTTTGCCTTTGTGGTTGTGATTTTCTACACTACATAAGTTCTAACTTCTAACATAATGTTTTATTGGCTGATGTTATGCCAAAAACTTGGCATGACTGAAACAGCTGAATTTCGATGTTAATAATACACAACTAGATTTGTTATAATTATATATTTTTTGCAGCTCAATCATACAAATGATGTGGTCAATGGATTAAAGAAAACAAATGCTGATCAATCTGCCAAGATAAATGAACTTTTACAAAAACTTAAAGATGTAAGTGTATTTTTCAATAATAGATACAATAGACATTGTAGAAAATGTATTGTTAACATATTATTATTATGTTTAATTGTCATGTTAAATAACTAGATGCCGAATATTTAAACTTTTAGGTCATATAAATTCTATGATATTATTTGTCATATTATTTTTCACAAAATAAAGATTCTTGATACTTGTTGTTTTAGGCCAGAGATTCTCAGATACAGTCTGATGAACACTTCCACAGAGAAATCAAATCTCAAACGAAACTGCTTGACCTATATAAGGTAAACTTATGTGTACATTATTTAAGTTTCATGAATCTTTTCATTACATGTGTGTAAGGATGATACTGGAAATAAAACTACTCATTTATCTTGATTTGTTCAATTATAGCATTTCAGAAACTCATTTCTTGGGTGGAGCATGGTTAATGGGTGAGAATTAAGTGATGTTTAATCTTACAAAGGACCACTAAGCATCATTTCCATTTTATAATGCCAGCAGCATTGGGTTAAGACTTACCTTTTCCTGCACAAGTGAGGATTCTATCGGGATTAGGATTTTTCTCATAAACTACGTGTAGTTTATATATTATATATATTCCCATTTGACTCTGATAGTTTTTTCACTTGACACTTGGGTAAAGCAAAGGTAGCCTACTTGAATCCCCAGTAGTGGATTTGGGTGGCACATGCTCTAGATAGATCATCAAGTTTGTTATGAGTTCGTTCTGAGTTTGACTCCAAGCCTGTATATGATAAGGAATATGGTTTTTTGTCTGTATAGGTATTGTGCATATACTTCGACTTTCTTTCACTTCTCAACATCACTTCTAAACATTAATTCAATAAAAAGCATAATTGTAGGCACAACCTGATCTAGTTAATGTTAAACATTCATTTCTCCCTCTCTCAATCTCAAACTTGCTATAAAATTGACTGCTTTTCTTTATATTTGAAGCACATAATTTGGAGGTCACAATAGATTTATTTGCACTTTGGTTTTCAGGAATCCGCTAGTGAAAATGAAAAGAAAATGCAAGAAACGGCGAAGGCTTTTGAAGACATGCAAAAGTTATTGAAAGAATCTTCTGACGGTAGGTTAAAATAATATCCATCAACCCAGAGAACAGGTAGAGTTATCAGTTGATTACTAGTGCATGTTTCGTTTACTAAATGTTATAGCACTATGAAGAACTAGAAGCAAATTAAATTTTACCAGGCTTGAAAATATAATTAGTTGTCTTTGGGATTCAGTCTATCTGTCAAATAGCTCTATATAGTGTGGGGATTGCAACTCATTGTCATTAAGAGTTACCTGATTGTGACTTAACATTTTTTTTGTTGCATCTTTTGACATTATTCCAATTAATCATTAAATTGGAGGTTACAGGTGTTCATTCGGTCAAATATATATTTTCCTCATTTACCAGTTCAGACCAAAAGTATATTTGTTTATCTGTCTTTTTATTTTTTTCAAACATCTAATGTTTGGTTACAGCTTGTAGGGATCTGAAAGAACAGAGTACAGCAGAGATTGAACAATGTATAGAACAACTCAAAGAAAAAGGTAGGGAATATTGGAAATTGTTTGTATTCTGATAAGACTATATTAACCAATGATCATATTACATTGTTAAGGGTCATTCAGAGATGCAAGTTATTATCATTGTGCAGTTCTTGTTCTTTCAACTTTGTACTAATATTAAGTAGTTTGCTGGGAGGCACAGTTTCCCCTCGTCAGTAATGCAGGACAGGGGGCTTGGTAAGAAACTCTAGTCATTAGGTTGGGATAAAAAACTGAGGTACTGTGTACTCGAAGTGCATGTTGGAAAACAGTTCTCTGTCCATCAACCCGTTCTACCAAATGATGCCTCCTCAAGTAAGTAAACGGCTGCCCAGCAAATATGATCAGCAGCCTTATGTGATGTCCTGAACCTCTCATCACAGCCAAAACAGTTATTTGAGTTTTATCTGGACTCATTCTGACAGAACTTGGCATGGTTTAGAGCAAAGAGGGAATCTGGGTTCGTCCATATTGTACCACCTGCTTAGCTTTGCTTTTATATCAAAGGATGGGACTTAATTTAAACATAATTTATGTGAAAAAAAAATAAAACAGTAAAATAGCACATAGATGGCTTATATTTATGCGCTAGTAGCAAACTCACCTGTCAGTAGGCTAAGCAATTTATGTTTGTTGATGAATAAATAACAGCTCGGCAACACCAGACAAATATCCTCGGACATTGAAGGTGACATAAAAAAAAGATTGCGCATGATGCACGCTTTGATTTGATTGATTTAGTTTTGGCAGAGGATACCCGACCCTGGTCTAACCATTTTATGAAAATGTCTATTTCAAATTTTAGAAGCAAAAATACAAGATCTAGAAGAAGAATTGAGGAATGCCAATGATCTGATTGTAAGAATTAAAGGTGAAGGTAAGTAGTGTGAACTTTTTTATGTTTATTTTACTCACAGTCATAATCACAAGAATAGACAATTAAGTTTTACTCACCTTGACAACGAAAATGTTGACACACCTTTGATACAAAATCATTCTAATACCCTTAGCCTTCTAATTTGAGAATATCCATTCGACCAGTTTAGCGATTGAAAGAAAAATAACTTAGAATTTAGTTAAAATTGATATTACCCTTATAAAGCAGATTAAAGAAATTGGTGAATATTTCACAAATTATGTAGTTAGACCTGTTGCTTCAGTTTGTGAAAACATTGAAAGATAATTGTGTTTTAAGTCTTTACAAGAAGGAAGAATAAAAATATTTATGTTTTGCAGGGAATATGAGTTTATCAGCTTTAGAAACACTTTATCCTACAGCTGCAGCTACCAGTAAAATACTTAAAACGGGAATGACTCTAACTGAGGTGGGTATTTTTTATGGTGAAAATATAGGTCCCTTTATTCAGATCTTGAAGTATTAAAAAAGGGAATGGTGTGTCTTTCCTTAAACAAAATACATGTAAATCCTACCTCACCAAGTACTGAATATTGTATTTATATTACAGATTTACAGTGAATATGTAAAAGTTACAGATAGTTTACAGGCAGAAAAAGCAGAGAACAGTCAACTTAAAATCTATCTGGATGAGATTGGAAAAGTAAGAAAATGTCTTTGATATACACCTAAAATAATGCTATGGTTAGATTAAAATTTTTTGTTTAGTGAAAATGGCTATGTCATATATAATTCATAAGTAATTGCATTGTGATTGTGATTAAAATGAAGAATAAATGTTTTGTATAATTTTTGCAGGAGTTGGAAGAAAAGGCTCCATTGTTGGTACGACAGCGTGAAGATTATGAAGCAGCTCTACAGAGTAACACTAGAATGGCAGAACAGTTAAACACAGCTATGGTGGTATGTACAAACAATGTTATTGCTATTGACACTGTTCATTGTAAACCTACAGCTTAACCAGTGGATACAGAAAATTGGCACATCAAACCCCTTTTTATTTTAACAATAACGCTGACTAAACCAACATTACAAGTCCCCAAACACTTGGTTGGAAACTGGGTGCACAACTAAAATGTCTTAGAACCTTCAAGATAATTAATGATCGGTATGGCTCAGGCCTAGCCTTTCAGATTAGATGAAAAAGTTGAAGTCAATGCATTTATATATTGGTAGTTAGAAATTGAAGATTAGAAATGACCACTCTTGCGCATTGGACCTATAACAATAGAATTAATAATTATTACCATATATCATTCTCAAAATGACCACAATTTTCCATTCACTAGAACTATAACACAGTTTGAAGCCATACAGAAACCTTTATACATTGTATTTTATTGGCAGATTATATTAGTTAATATTTATTGATAATATTTAGGAAAGGGAAGATTTGTTAAAAGATAGAGATCAACAGAAAAGAAAATCAAACTTCTTGGAAAGAGAGACACGGAAATTACAACAACAGACAGTAGATTTAGGCAGACAGGTAAATCATTTTGATATACTGAAATTTTGAGGTCATTTTGTTCAAATTTTGAAACAATACAGATCTATATTTTATACTTTCTATGAACTACACTACATAAAGATCTGACAGGTTGTTGTGATAGGTAACGTCAGTAGGTCATATGAGCAGCTTTTGACCCGAGGACATCAGAAATTTGATTAACCAATCAGCAGCATTGATTTTACTAGTGGATTAACTACAGTTCCGTGCAAAACACGTCTAAAGCTTGCCATAACAGATCCTTTCATTGGCTAATCGTTCCCACCATTTAGAACACATCAATGATAACAACTCTTCCAGATCCTAGTGTAGTAAAGACAAGTGAAACGAAATTTTGAACTATGAAATGAAATAGGATCAGTGTTTTAATCAGAGTGCATTTTAAACAGATGAATAAATAAATTTGACAAAGGTCACTGGAAATAAAAATCAAATAAAATGTGGAATGAAAGTTTGTTTATAGAATCTACCATCCTTGGTTCATATAAGTTGGTGTCTGTACATGTAAGACAAAAAAACCCCCCCTTTTTTTTTTTTTTTAATATAGGTGAAGAGATTAGTGCAAGAAATATCAGAGCTGAAAGGTGGACCTATTATTAGAGAAACTTCACAGGTTTCATCGAGTCAAGATATTACAGCAAGTGATGTCGTTTCTGAAAACTTAGTTACATTTAGGTAAGTCAAGATGATGAATGAGGCTTTATATTCCTATTCATTGATAAATCTATAAGTTTCTAATTAATGACAAAAGAAGGAGTTTGCAGTATAAAGAACAAATAAGAGGTAAGCCGATAAACATAGAAGTTCTAAAGTAGGTTATTATTTAAGGAAATGTCTCCCATAAAAACTCATATACTACTTGCACAGTCCTGTGTGAACTAGGAATGCTTGCTATTGAAGGGAATGAAATTTGTAATCTTTTTTGTAACTTTCAATGCAAAAATGACCATTTTCCTTGTTGAAACATTGCTGATTTTGAATAGCATTATTTAATACAGTCATAAATCCAAATTCAAGGGTGTATGTTGAGATACATTGTTTTTAAACACAAGTAATAAAACACTATTCTACATTTTAAACATAGATAACAATTTATGTATGTGTACTGGTTACAATTGTTCAGACAATTTTAGAAGTTAATCGACTTTCTAGGGAAACAATTAACAAATTGACCATTGGCTATAGGATAACATTAAATGACATGGTTTACATATTGTGTAGACTTCTTGATATTAATAATAGTTCAATTGTACACTAATCTATCTGAATGAATCATTTGATTTCATAGAAACTTAGAAGAATTACAAGAACAGAATCAAAGATTATTGACTTTAGTACGAGAATTGAGTGAAAAGAATGAACGAGAAGAACAAGAAGCTGTGAATAGTAGGTTAGTAACACATGGTCTCTGTATCTTAATTTGAATTAAACTTTGAAAACTATTTGATATTTGTAATGGTTCTCCATAGATAAGAGTAATTTAACAAGGACCTCTCCATCTATGTTTGTTCTTTCAAGAATACGTTCGCACACAGCAACTGTGTCGATAAAAGTTTAATAATAAATAGTGGATAGGTTGTTCTGAGGATTATCTTGGATGAATGTGAAAGAAGGCAGTGTTTATGTATATTTAAGTAGAACAGTGCCCCACCCAAAACAATATTTCCAAATGTAGTGATAGTTGTACTGCCATGTTTGTATGATAAGCCTTACATTGATTGTTTTTTATATTACAGAACTGAGGATTTACAACAACAATTAGAAACTGCTCTAACAGAGTTAAATCAATTACAGTCGGCTAGACAAAGACAAGAAGAACTGGTATGTTTAATTCCATCCAGAATATCGAAGTTATAATCATTCCATAAAAAGTCTGAATTCATAATTGAAATATCTTCATTTCACAGAGAAGATTAATTTTGCACTTGTCAAAGTTCTGCTTGTTTTGCTGACATGGAAATTGTCAATAGTAGGTCCTGGGAACACATTTGTAGTACACTTTTAAAATAAAAATATATTTTAAAAAATCTAATTTCTCCAGGCTGTGAAAAAATTCGGCTTCATCACCTTGTACATTTACAATAGAAAATAAAATTTACTATGTACATGGGTGGGTCATAAACTGTGTCTATTCATTTCTGATAACTGATTCAATTTTATCCAGTATATTATTGTTGGTCATTAGCATTAATCATGCATTTGTTTTAAGGTGAAGTCTATAGTTAGACAGCGTGATATGTATAAGGTTATGTTACAAAATACATCAGATACTACGGTAAATATCAGTATATTTTTATGTTTACTTGTTCTATAATGCTCAGTTAGCTTAGATTTGTATGTCTGTGCCTTGTCAATTATTTACATGTAATAATAGACATATTTGAGGCGATCTCTGCAAGTTTGAAAACAATCTTACAAGAACTGTAATGTGTAGATCAATCATAATCAAAGCTGGACGGACTGACCTGCCCAAGTTGTTAAATTGTACATCCACATTAAAGATGAGTTCCCAGAAAAGTATTTATCAGGTGGTTATTGTCTATAAAAGTATGGCAATTTTGGTATACATGTGGAAAGTAGAGATATCCAATCTTACTAGAAAATTACTGGGTTCCCTGAACAACACTCATGGAGCGCATACAGGACAAAAATGTAAGGGTTCTGCAGGTGTCACATCGAAGGCTGATTTGATGATATATTTGGACTAAAAACACATTCAAACTAATTAATTTATCATAATTTTGCTTCAAATCCTTGTCAAAACGTTGTAATTGCCAAGGAATGCCCTGTTGTAAAATTCGATCCAAAGAGGTCATGCTTTGTCACGTGACTTACCTCTCTCCGTACCTATAGCAACGGGGGCGTAGACGGAGGAGAATTCCTTGCATACATAAGATGATGTTGACTGTAATCGCTGACTATTTATTACAATTGAGGTTGGGATGGCCTAGTGGTCTAGAGTGCCGCGCTTCGACCTCTAGCTGGCCGGTCACCTCTGGCTTGCGGCTGTGGTTTCGATCCCTTGTGTGAGCGTATGTGGCATGGAGATAGGGGCGCCTTCTCAACCTCGTGGGTTTCCTCCGGGCACTCCAGTTTCCTCCCACTGCTAAAGACCCCTACGCGCAAGCGAATTATTGAAATAAAAATGAAACCATATGTTAGACCCAAAATGACCTAGTTTGTGTGGAGTGGACGTTAAACCCAATTTCTCTCTCTCTCTAGTTATTACAAATATTGAACCCTAATTGAATTATCAGATTATCCACTGCCCGCGTCTTTTCCCATGATTTATATCTCAGAAAGTGGCATACGTCTAACTCTCCATAAAGTTGATCAACATGTACACAAAGCGCTCAATGTTTGCTTGAAGCCTTCGACATCACACGTGCAGATATTCCTAATCATTGGGCCGTTGTCCTGTGTGCTCTCCATGAGTTTTTCTGGGAATCTAGTAATTGTGTAGTACTACTTTCCATATATACCAAAATTGCCATACTTTTATTGGCAATAACCACCCAATAAATACTTTTCTGGGAACCTGTCTTATTATAAAATAAACGGGTGGACTGTCAGTGGCTGTATATCCCATGCTATGAAAAGAAATTGAATGAGAATTGTTTTTGTGAATGATGGTATGGTAAAATTATGTGACCGGAGCCATAGGCGATATTATCATTATTCCAAATATCTCTATATGTTGCAACGTAGCCCTAATCAACATTTCTTAATGTCGTAATTAGGAGAGGGTGGCGGCTGTCCTTTGTTAAAATTGTCCCTAAAATAGTTTCGTAAAACGCCACTATTTTGAGTTAAGATGAAATTTAAAATATTGTTTTAATGGATTTTATCTAAAGGGCTTAAAATCATTTGTGAAACCCATCTATCTTAAATTTTAGTTTAAGCCGATTTTAAGGATTTATAAGTTTTTGTTAAACAGGGTCCAGGTATTTATCTATTGTTAGAACATAAAAATAAGGTGGATAATCCCCTTTTATGAAACTCGTGTTGTTTTATGGTATTCTAGATTCCAGTTTCATCAGAATTCACTTCTAATAGTCCAGTTAGGAGTAAGATGACAACAACGCAAGGTGCAGATATAGAAAAACAGTTGAATGAAACTAAAGAGGCATTAAAAGAACTAAATGTAGAATTTACTACATATAGAAAAGAGAAAAATGAAAATGAAAAGTAAGTGTCCTATCATCGATTATAGTGAAATAATTTTTTAGATAGCAATAACAATATCATATTTTTTTAGATGTTTTAACTACAAAAAGTTATAGAAATTCATTCAAATATATTAATTATTTATGTATTGTCTATTAAACATACATTATGCAAGAGCTAAATCTGATTATTGCAAGTCTTTATTTAGGCTTCAAATGTCATAGAAGTTATAAATTAGATCTTTATTTACACAACAAGCGCAAAATCAACCCTGTAGACCCACGGATGGCTTGGATTCAACTTGGATTTAAACAGGATTTCATTGATTGATTTGATTTTTAAATGGCCGTCGTGAGCCGAGATTAACTGTTACGTTGACGTCATACTCCCGGAAATTTTAGATCAAGGCTAAATGATAGAGTGTACCAAGTGAGGCCGCTGCTGAGCGAGGCCTTAACAAATGACATCTAAACTATTTAAAGTGCAATAAACTAAACACAGATAAGGACAAATTATACAATTCCTGGAGACTGTGTGATGACGGACAGGTCTTCTGTCTTAACAATATCATTCAAAACATTTTTTCCCCAATAGGCACGACGCCACTGGTGTGCACCTATAGATTTATAATGATTGTATTATAATATTCTGTCCTATATCCAATTGATTTAATGCATGCCAAAATTACAAGTAGGAATGAAAACTTACCCTTGCTCTCATTTTGTCCAATTGTTATAAAAATCCAAAAAGGTAAAACTCAAATTCGGATATGATGACAGCAGACAGATCGTAATAAAAAATTGAAGTTGTATAAAAGGACTTCGACATTTTGTAGAGATGGAATATACAAAAGCATGCGAATCCATAAAAAAAATGTCATCCAAAGGTGTTGACAAGCGACTATTCTGATTAGTATTAAAACTGACTGATGTCTGACGATACTAATGGTACCAGTAATAAGGTCACTGTCTTCCCTAATACACACAGGCAGTATTATACGCTTTTTTGTCACTTGCGTTTACAGTAACATTATGGAAATAAACAAACATCGCAGCTAACATCACCCCAGCTGAATTGCAGCCCCATGGGATCACTGTTTTCTATTTGTCTGCTTCGGGAGTCACATAGGCGTACCTAAAGTACAAGAATACATACAGGCAACGCATTTATTTACAATACTGCCTCATTGATTTGGTCCTTTCCTTTCAAACTTTAAAATCCTGCTGCCGACTTTCTCTTCTTATCTATAGTCTATATATTAAAAGTCTTAATTCTAATTTGTAGTAAAAAATAGATGTAATATGAATTGAATTGCTGCCTAGTCTCAAAGCAAATAGTCAATCAAACGATCGGCCATACTCGGAATAGGTGAAGATGGCGTTAACTACTATTTCTAGTCAATATTACAGTGGTGATAACTATGTTCAGAATAAAGTAATTTGACTGAAATTTTCAGTATATTCTTCTTCTATTTTTGAACTGTTATAGCAAGAATAGCTAACTCCTTATAAAAATCTCCCATGATGTATATTTAATCTCTACTAGGATACTAAATGAACAAATTGAGGCAGCTAGAAATAAAGAGTCACAACTACAAATTGAGAATGCAAAATTGTCTTCAAGGGTAAGTTTGCTATTGTAGTTATGTATATGTTATTCAACATTCAATATTATTTACAAAAATAGATATCAGAATCAGGGATGGGATTTCAAAATTTTTCTTGTCCGACATTTTTACCGAAAATAAAGGGAAGTAACTCTTATTGTTATTTAAGAAGGCAGTTTTTAGACTACACCCAGAAATCACGTGTCAACAAAATATTCTAATTCGTACGTAATAAATAAAATAGGTGCACCTCGTTATTTTCCACATTTAATTCTCGTACGGTATTCAAATTTATGTCAGTAATATTCCTACAAAATTACTTGATGTCGTAATACGATAGAACAAAAGCGTGCCGACTACTGCCGATCCGTACTGTTTAAAATTCCACCAAAATTCCGGCATTTTACAGGTCATAAGTCGATACATGTTTCAGCAGAAGTCTTATACTCCTTTTCGACATATATACGGAAGGTAAAAAAGGATATCCCGAAATTTATTTGGCAGTAAACGTCGCTCTACCACAACGAGCGAGTGACACCATCTGCTAAGATAATCGCACGCGCTATCGTCTATAACAACAAAGTACTAATACTATTCCAACCGACATATTCGTCAACATTGCTTGCGTACTTATTCCTTTATATAAAAATATAAACCCCATTCAAAATATGATTATAAATCCGAGAATATGCTATAAAAAATATAATCTTTTCTTCGAAATTAGATGCGTGAAATTCGTCTATAACAACAAAGTACTAATACTATTCCAACCGACATATTCGTCAACATTGCTTGCGTACTTATTCCTTTATATAAAAATATAAACCCCATTCAAAATATGATTATAAATCCGAGAATATGCTATAAAAAATATAATCTTTTCTTCGAAATTAGATGCGTGAAATTCGTCACATAATCATTTCATAGTCTCGCGTGATTTAGACTATAACCACCACTCGGCAAACCTCAGAGGATTCCAGAATTTTCATACAAATATTTCAAATTCTGAAGCTGTTTTTCTTTCAAACAAGGACAACTTTGCTCTGAAAATTCTAAACACTCTTCGAACAACGCAATTTTGATTACTTCTTTTTAAAACCTGCAAGTTTTCCTAATAAGTAAAACGGTGCCGCATCACTTAGCGTCATACAGCCGACGCTAGATGTAAAGTAACGGAATTCACCAAGGTTTGCCGAGTGCTATAACCGCGTGCGATCAGAAACGGATATATGTGTGTGAAATAGCTTTACTTAACGCTCAATTCCACCGTTATGTATTATTAGGACATGTGACATATATGACTAATTTCTACTTGCTGTCAGCCGACATCAAGGAGATTAAAAATCCAACAATGGGAAAATCATGGTCAATCACGTAGAGTAAGTTTATAATCACTCTTATTGTATTGATACATATCCCGACAAAGGAGAAACAATGACTTCTGTTCAGGATTGGATTGATGAATTGTCCGATAAAGGATTAAGGCAGATTAACTAGTTAATCAAGGCAGGTGCTTGGCGGTATTACACGATAAATACGTTGATCACTTAATTACCCAATCAATCCAGCGTGTTATCAACGATAATCGTGTGGAGTGGTAGTTATACAGTCAGTAAACTATATTAATTTTAGAATTTTGAATATTATTCACTATGTCTTGATGTCCGATTGGGCATATTCCCGGTCGGACAATTTTGGGCGTTTGGAAAATAGTTTCGGACAAGTCCAGAATATACGGGCGAAATCCCATCCCTGATCAATATTTAACATACATTGTGCTAGAGCTAAATCTGCCTATTGCAGGTCTTTCTTTATGTTAAGTAAATTATTAATTAGACATTAATTAACTTATCCAGACCATAATCATCTCTCAAAGCAATCGCTAACCTGCGAAATTTTGCCGGATTGGAATACAATTTTTGGAGAAAAAAAAAACAACGTGAAAATGGATAACAGAGACATTGTTTTTTTTATCGTACTGACTTTAGTAATGATGATCGAGGCTAGCCTAGGATTCAGTCACTAATATCTTGGTTCAGAGTGGAGCAATTTGACTGAATTTTCAGAATATTCTATTAATGCCCATTTAAGTAAGAGAGTTTCAAAGACTAGTATTGGTTATGATTATGTATGGATATTACTTGAGAATAAATGGAGGTATTAACCTTTTGTCAGAATACACATCAGCAGAACATCTTGAATTTCTAATGTGACCCTTTTACTAATGACAAGTTTTATTTTTACAGCTTGATTTTTCTGCTGAAAGGAATCAAGCACAGCAGAACAATATAGATAGTTATAAGAAAGAAATAACAGCACTAAGTAACAGATCTCAGAAATATTCCACACAAGTAATGAAAATGGAACAAACTGTTAATACACTTCGAGAGGTATGTATACTTAACTTTTATTCGTCCTCTACTAATGAAATCGGAGGCGATTATAGTTTTTCTTATCTCCATCCAGTTTTTGAATTATGACATTTGTTTATTTTAAATCTTTGGAAATTCTGTTTTCCAAAAATATTTCAGTGCTGCTGTTGAGGCGAAATTTCCGTCATAACACACTGCATTAGCCCATTTCATTACATTTTGGTGAAATGTATTGATTCAGCATTAATCTGAAAATGTTTATGATTTAGTCTTATAAGATTTTAATTATGGATTTTATTGTTCTATATTGAAGATGTTGTGTTGAATTCACTTTATGTTGGTAAAATAACTCTGTATATTATAATATATTTCCAAAGAACCAATCATGCATATATTTGCTTTTTAAGGATTTAATGACTGCACAAGAAAATCTATCCCGCTTTGAAATACAGAATCAGAATTTACGAGCTGAGAAAGAACTGCTAAAGAATTCAGAACGACATATGTTACAAGAAATAGAACGAATAAGAAAAGAAAATGGTTCTCAGAATTTAGTCATGTTAAACCTTCAGGCAATACAGGTAGGAATATATCGAGATAACCTTTTCTATTCAAATTTTATGTGAAGCTTTGGGATCGAAGAGGATGAACCCTTTTGATTTAGCATTCTAGAAATTGCTGTTCTAGAGATATATTTTGTGTCCAGAAAAGTTCATAAACATGATAGATATCTGATTCTTTAAGGCAGAAAACTAATCAAGTTGGGTTGGTGTATTTCCACACTTTGTGAAGCTATCTGTTTTCTTCTTTTATAGTCTTTGATATATTACATATATTTAAATACAAGAATATTCTATAGATTAAATGTGTCATGGTCATGGGCGTTTGTATTAGATTTACTGTTGATATGTTTTCAGAATAATCTTGAAAGAGCTGACTTTGAAAATAAATCCCGTTTAGAACAACAGATAGAGAATAAAGATAAAGAAATTTCCAGTATTAGACGTAAATTAGAAAATATACACGATGAACACCAGTCTACTATTAGACATTGGGAGGTCAGTTTTATACATAACATCCATTAATTGGTTTATAACTATATATGTAGGAAATGGTCAATTTATGGCTATTATTACATGCCCATATGTTCAAGAATTTATGTATAATGTTAAAATTAGTGAAACTAAAGAAACATGTTCAGTTTGAACAATTTACGTTAATTGCTTCTGGCCTTTGTCAACTTTGCAGAATCTTGTGAATGGTCTACCAACAAAAGTTATCTTCCTTTCAGCTTGAAAGTTACATTTATTAACCAGATAATTGACATAAAGATAGTATTTCAAACGACCATCAAATTTGAGTGAAAATTTTTGTTGTTCTTTGTGAAATTTTCCCAGTTTTGTCCAAAGATCTACAAGTTTTAACTTCTGAAGAACTTCCACTTAAAATCATTGTTTCAATTTTTGGTTGGTTGGTTTAGAAATAAAGCTCGATATAGCATACTCCACTTCCAAAAATTGCATATGAATGGCATCATTGTACAACCAGCTCATTTAAAAATATTTCCATTGAAACAGTGAGTTTGTTTTATAGAATTTGGTGAAGACTCTACAAGCTGAAGTTATTAAAGAAAAAGAAAGTATGAAGGCAGAAAAAAGTAAAATGGAGGATGCTAATACATTCATACAAAGTCTGAAACAAGAAGTATGTATTAAGTTGTTTCACTATTTAGTTTGCCTATAGTAATCTATGGAAAAAGAAATTATGGGTATAATGTGTTCATTAAAGCTTGAAACCTGTATAATGAATTTTCATGCGATTAAGATCTTGATGTTTAGCTACAACAATATGAATTTCTTTGATTTCAGTTATCAGCTACAGAAGCCAAGTTAGCTGCAGCAGAAATTAAACTGTCTAATTCTAACTTAGGAGATTCAGGTATTTCAATTGATATTAGGCTTTTTTATCGACTTGCCAAATTGATTTGAATTTAATAGGGATGTCATTTGACAATATAAGTTGATTTCAAAGTACTTTGGCGAGTTCGTTAAATGCTCCGATTAGCTGTAAACAATTTTTGTGGCTGGACACAGTTGAAAAAAACATGTGATCACCCGATCAAATCGTCAAATCGCACCCTGAAGTGACTTGGTGATTTGATGTAATTGCTTTGGAAATCGGTGTCGATAAATTCGTTGATTAGGGTAACCAATTTGAATTAGATGGACGTTAAAGATGAAAAAGTGATTGAATGCAAATCACTTTGGCTAATCAGTGGTCGATAAAAACGCTTAGTGTTTATTACAATGATTTACAAAGTGATTTTCACCATAGTTCTTTAGTGATGCTTGATTGACCATTCCATAATTGAATTATCTCAATTTCATGAAAGGTGTCCGGTGAGTAAACACAAGAATTTCAGTCGGCAAGGCATGCGCAAACTGAATATGATACTATCTCAACCAGTCTCCATAGCCAAAATATTTCATTTCTTAGCTGTTCTACTCTCACCACGTCAGTTTTCAGGCCTGGCAGTGGTGTGATGAACTCAATTCACTTAATTCAGAACATAATGGGACTGGCCATCAAGCACCCCCCTACAAGTGTGTGACAGGTTAATTGGAGAAAGATAGGTCATTCAACATATTATCTCCACATATCATATTTAGTTATTTAGACTTTATATGACAAGAATTACTTATGAATTATATTGTTTTGTTATTTATTTTTAGTTGCTGGAGGCAGTATGTCTATAACAGCCGTATCTATGTCTATTGATGAAATAAAAGATCTCAAGTCTCAGCTCGCACAAGCCAATGCCAAGGTTAAAAGTAGGTTTTCAAAAACAAAGTTTTCTTATCTTTGTTACTTGAATCGACAAAATTCTGATTTAATATTTCAAGGGAAGTATTTAGGATTTTAAAGATAATTTTAGTTGCCTATTGGTCAAATGGGTGACATGCTGTATATTCCATTTCATTTTATTGAATATTTTGTCATCTTATAGATTTGGAGAAAACATGTGAAGATTCCAAACATCAAATGGAACAATATAAACAGATAGCAAGTAATGTAGAAGAAAGTATTAAACAACAAAATCAAACCAGTGAAGAATTTCAGCAAGCTCTAGAAAAACGCATGGAAGAATCTACTGCAGGTACCAATTTGAAATTTTATTGTATGGATGACAAAGGGCAAGAATTGTTGTCTAGTTTGGTTTGATACAGGAGTTTATTGTATGTTGTACACGATATGAATGATTATAATTAATCTTATTTTTATTTCAGCCAAAGTGAATCTAGAGAAGAGAATTGAAATGTTAGAAAAAGAAAACCAGGAACTAAATAATCAAAATATTAAAACTCTGGAAGAAGCTCATAACTTGGTAATTGTTTGATTCCATGCATATTCAGCTTCATTTGTTTGTTCTGTTATGAAAAGCATTAGTTTATGTAAGGAAACGGAAAAAAAAATCAACCTCGTGGGTTTTCTCTGTGTTCTCCAGTTTCCTCCCACTGCTAAAGATCCATATGAGCAACGAATTATTGAAATAGAATTAAAACCATATGTTAGTCGAAAAAATCTTTATTCTTAAGCAGTGGTACTAGACCTGATATGTTTACAAACTTTTGTTTGTCTTGTTATTTTAAGTTTTATTTTTCACTGTAAATTATGGTTCTCTTATTTTAGAATGCTGATTTACGTAAACAGTTATCAAGTTTACAGAATGAGTTATTAGATGCTGTAGAAAGAAGAGAGACAGCTATTGCGACTGAAACCGCAGCCAAGAATAAATGTGAACGACAAGTTCAAGTAGCAGCTGAGGTATGTTTATTGATTTTATTCATACAATCCATCTGTTATCATAGCATACTAATGATAATGTCTATTTCAGTTGCCTTTTAAAAAAACCTTTAGGCAAACTAATACCAAATATCATCTTCTGCAGTACATAAGGTTTTATACGTTTTGAAATGCATATACTCGAAATATGAAACTATTTGTTATATTTGCAGGCTCAAGATAAATATGAGAGAGAACTGATGCTTCATGCCGCTGATGTAGAGGCATTAACCTCTCTTAAAGGACAGGTATTTGATAACATTTGATAATAGTAGCTTTATAGAGTTGTTAAGACTCATAATTGGTCTGGATGCTTTATATCGTTTTCTTTGAGAAGAAAATAACAATCATAACACTAGTTAAAGATTATTTTGTTAATGGCCATGAATTACAGTTTGTGAAATAACAGTTTATCTGTTTATGATATAGTTTTCATTTATTTTTACTTAAAGTTAGCTGATAAAAACGAACCGCTAGCCAAATCCCAAGAAGAACTGAAAAAATGTGAACTTGAACTTCTAGAATCAAAGGTAAATCCCTTAATGGTCAAAAGAAACCATTTCCATTAGTTGTGAATCTGTATAAAGTAATACCAGAATTGATACCTTAGATAGATATGACTTGATCACCAAGAAATATTACTAATACACGAGTCTAATCGTGTGAATTTTCTCTGTTTTCTGCACATAAATCTTGCTTTTAAAATAACATATTCTGGCGTAAACGTTTAGGCATAAATGTCTGATTGATAATATTATGTTTTCAGACATCATGGGCAGAACAAGAACGATTATTGCGTGAAGAATGTAAGATATTAGAGGATAGATGTGCTGAATTATCCAATCAAAACAAACTTCTACATGAACAGATGACAAAGGTAAAAACAATCTTGTTAACACAAAAACTTCAATTATGGTAATGTCTATCGTTAAATGTCTAATATACACCTGGATATTTGAAGAATGAAGATTCTAATTAAACATTCAAACTAAGGTCTTTCTTATACAGCTTATAACGGGATTGGGTGGCCGACTGGTTAACATATGCGCATTGGATCAAGTTGTCCGATTTTCTCCCACTGCTATAGACCCCTATGCACAAGCGAATTATTGAAATAAGATTGAACCATATGTTAGTTCAGAAATGACCTTGTTTGTGTCGAGTGGCCTATTTCACTCTGTGTACAGTTTAAACATCAAACAACATTTTTTATTTACAATTTGTTAATGATTGTAATACTATGCAGGGTAGCCTATTACAGTTCAATAAAAAACAAAACATACCAACAGAGTTGTGTTGAATGAATTAATGATATGTTTTATTTTAGTTAACTGGTCAAGTATCTACTATACAACATAAATCAAGTGGTTTAGATTCAGCCAATACTTCAATGACAGAAGAAAATGAGAAATCATCAGATCAGCTATTAGAGGTTATCAGGTACGGGTGACAGAAGTCATGTGTTTTGAAAATGCCATGTTCATGAAAACAGTGGAAACTATAATCTATTTTTGTAGGTCCACTGGACGTATATTGTCGTGCCCCCTGTGTATCTGGGTTGTCTACAGGGCATAATTCTTAATGGGTTGTCCTGAAACTTTAGATACTTATTCCTTACGCAAAAAAAGATGATCCTGTTGGTGCATGTCCTACCCCCAGGCTGCATTTGTTAACGGATCATCTTGATTGCCCTGCTTGGGTGATGCCACACCCATTATTTGTTAATAGTTTGTAGATAATATACATGTTGCAATTATTAACAAATTTGGATCAAATTAGGCATGATCCACTATAGGGTTGTACCCAGAGCCTTATATAAAGAGAGTCTGGCCAACCCGTGTCCCGATTATGATTGGCTAATGGTGGTCACGTGACACATGGACGCCATTATGTTACCCATCTGAAAAGAATCGTCTGTATAGTAACCTATAATTTGACGTGTTTTAAATGACATTTTATCCGCGTTTCTTTTATATTATTCGTCTGTTTTGTGGCTGTGAAATTCCACACAAATGATGGGCAAGGGATTTATTTGCACAGGTTCCCAAAAAATGCGAAAAGGAGTCGATTTTGGCAAAAATTACATCTTGTGTAGTGTTAGTAGCCTAGGCCTACCGGTAATTATTATCCTGTCATTCGCGTTTTTAATGATTTCAAGCGACCATAGATTCTCATTGTAGTTTGAAGAAATTCCGAACCTAATGACATATTCACGTCATAGGTTATTATTTTTTGATGAATGAATTTTCAAAGATTTGTTATTAATCGAAAAAGACGCTATGACAGTGTAGGCCCAAGTAGGCCCATAGGCCTAGCCTTTGTTAATTAGTAGATGTCTTTTCGATTTAAATTTCGTCTATACAGCATAAAGTGTTGCGGTTTGAGTTACTTTGTATATGTTTAATGAATTCATCCACGAGTGAATTTTCGAAAAAGATTTATGTACTTGGGAATAACACTTTTGAGTTTGATAGCCTACCGTGTAGGGCCAGGCCTGGTCTGGCCTAGTTAGTAGATGTTTTTCGAATTTTAACTTCATCGATATGGTCATTTTTATTTTCATTTTTTTTATAAGTGATTATGTTTGATATCTCCATCCAGGGGTGAATCTTCAGCTTAAAAAAAAATCTTTTTATTCAGATTATTATTTTCCTTTTTCTGGTCTTTGTAGGGAGTCGAAGTTTGAATTTCGTTTTCCGGCAATTTTGAATAAAAGGCTATATCATTTATTTTTGCTCCTCTGAATAAAAATTGTACACCAAATCTACCTCGAATTTGTTCCCATGGTGGGAGAGAGAGAGAGAGAGAGAGAGAGAGGGGGGGGGGAGTCCACTCGACACAAACTAGATCATATGGTTTAATTTTATTTCAATTATTCGCTTGCGCGTAGGGATCTTTAGCAGTGGGAGGAAACCGGAGGACCCGGAGAAAACCCACGAGACTGGACAGGCCACCCTACTCCTTGTCACTTACAACCTAGTGGGAGGACCCGGAGAAAACCCACGAGATTGGACTGGCGACCCTACTACTTGTCAATTACAACCGGAGATTCGAAAGAGAGCTAGCGTATGGTACACCTTTAATAATTCGCTTGCGCGTAGGGGGTCTTTAGTAATGGAAGGAAATTGAAGGACAAGTAGAAAACCCACAAGGTTGGACAGGCGACCTACTCCCTGTCACGTAGAATCTTTAGGTCGAAACATCGCCGCTTGATTCAACAGAAATTATGATTAAAGCGCACGTGTTAGATCACACGACCACCCAACGTCTCCATGGAAACACACAAATGATTAAATCCTAAAGATTTCTAATTAGCAAAAGGCACAACTACTATAATGATGTGTTTACAAATAAAGTTTCATAAAGATACTGGGATGGACAGAGCCCGGTTCAAGATCTCCCCCTTACTTCCTTCGACGCGGGATAATAACATACGAAAAAAATTAAATAAAAAATTATATTGGTTCATTGCGGTATTTTTAATGTTAATTTAAAAAAAAAATCAGAAACGAAATCGGAATCAATGGAACCCGTTTCAATATTTCACCCTTAAAATATAATAAAAAAATTTGTTTCTGATTTCAAAGGTAATCTTTGAATCATTATTCGATACTTTCAATTTAACCTTTAGATAAACGATATATTGGATTATTGCGGTGTTTTTAAATGTTTAAAAGGTAAAAAAAATAAATATTCTCAATAAAATTTACATATTGTGATTGATTTATTAAAATTATTGTCTACCCCTACACACGAGTGAACATAAAAATACATTTGCACAAATCTAAAACATATAAATCGGTCACACGCTGTACTGCGGCTCTATGTGCAACGTAAAAATGGGTAACAAAATGGCGCCCACGACGTCAGTTGGCCAGACTCTCTATATATAAGGCTCTGGTTGTACCTATTTATAGTGTTCCATATCCAACCCTGAGGCAGGGCAGAGCCACACCCAATTTTGTAAGGAAAAAATGAAGTTCCATATTTGTATTGATAGTGCACCAGAAATTAAAATAAATTAGTCAGAATCAAGAATCAGAACCTTGCATTGTACTTATAATGATAGAAACTTACAATTACTACATGTTAATTAGCTCCAAACAATAAATATAGTAATTTCTGTGTAATTATTATAGGTTCCTGAGAAGAGAAAAAGAAATAGCCGAAATGAAAATGGAAGTATCTGAAATAGAGTGTAATAGATTAAAACATAGATCTGAATATTTAAAGAAACAACTAGAAGATGCCAATAACATATTAATTAAAGAAAGAGAGGACTCCCAGGTATTCTTATTTTACAAAAACACAAATTATGTATGCATTCAGATTTCATTATTTGGTAAATTTTATTTAAACTAATATAACAGAAACTTTAAACACTCAACTAAAAGAAAGAAAGCATCTAGATTTGAATCAATTAAATTTGTGATTTAAATAAACCGTATTTTTTGTGATTTGAATAAACCATATTTTTTTATGATTTGAATAAAACTTCGTTATATAATGCAGCTGAAGTCTTAAAATCCGTTTAAAATGAGGTAAGAAAGAATGAATGAAATTATAACCTGAAAATTATTAAGTTTATCTTTCGTTATAGGTGGCTCTTACAACAGCTTCAGAACATGCTGATATAATGCAGAAGATACAAAACGTTAATATATTATCAGACAGTAATAAAATATTACGAGAAGAAAGAGATAGATTACAACAAGATTATCTTACTCTAGAAGCCAAGGTATACATTAGATCTATTGTTTTCAACCTTTTTTAAACCATTCCCACTTTTCAGGTCTGATATCCATCTATTCCCCCTGCTTACTTCCCAGATGAGTGGTCATCTTCCGGCGAAGTCTAATTTTAAATCCCAAGTTTGCATTATTAAAGTAAATTCTAAGCACTGAACGTAGACTGCAACAATTTTGGAAATGCTGTTTAACTTTTTTCATTCCAGGACAATCTCACTCTCCCCCTTGAAGTGATCTAATTCCCCCCTGGGGCAGGATTTCCCCTCAGGTTGAAAACCACGACGTTAAAGTGATATTTGATTACTATTAGTTATAGATTTGTAATTGACTTACAGTATATAGTAGCAGATTTGACATTGTTATAGGTTTTGTTTTGCAAATATGCCATAATGCAGTTTCAGATGATCATTATAATGAACTAAACCTTTCAGGTTAAGAAAATGGAAGATAATATTAACCCTCTTCAAGCTACAATACGTGATTTAGAAACACAGAAAGGTTTATTAGCAGGAGAGAAACAGGCCCTAGAGAGTGAAGTTACTCGCTGGAAATCTCGAACCAATCAATTGATAGAGAAATGTAACAAGACAGATCCTGAAGAACAAAAGAAATTAATGTACGCTCTTTTTATTATTTAATCTGAGCAAAGATTTTTCAGACCCAATATAATGTATGCCCACATTTTTTTTTTTGCAGTTCCATCAATCAGTTTTTAAAGAAATCTAAAAACTTAAGGGAATAAAAAAAACCCAAGCAACATACTATTATGGCTATTTTTGCAATGTGATAAAAAATTTGTTACACGTTTAGCACTAATGTTCGTTTGTTTTTTTTCAGGCTAGAAAAAGAAAACATAAAGCGACAATTAAGTTCGCTAAGTGAAGAAAATTTCAAACATAAGTATGTATATTAATTGTACAAAAATGTCTGGCTTCCTTTTACAGAATTAGTTTTAAAAAAAGCAAGAAATATTACCCTTCTGATAGAAAATGTATGTTAGCAATAATATGATTGATCTTGGAGGATAATTTTAATTCCATTAACTGTAATTTTCAGTGAATGCAATCATTTGTTCTCCCTAAAATAAATATTTCTGAACAATGACAATGTGTCATAAATTTGATATTTCATTATTTTAGGGCAGAGATTTCTAAACTAAACTCCACTATACAGTCATTACAGTAAGTAACTTGATTATTATAATATAATTTGATCAAAACAGAGCTATTAAATTTTAGGCTGCGGTTAATTAATTGTCAGGTAATTATTGATTATTGAGAAAAAATTTTTATTTTTTTTTAGTTAAAAGCTGTATCTATTTCAGCAATAACTAATGTCAGTTTCTTGGTCGTTGAAAACCCAAGGGTAACCAGCGTCCCTGATTTATTAATATTTAATAATTTAAAAAATATTTATAAATATCTATTACACAATATCCAAACATCGGAAGACTTGATCATAATAAATAAGTTTGATATTAGTGATAATGATATGCTTCTAAGTTAACGATTCGTTAATTCATTCATTCTTGGCATTTCATTTCTTTATCTTTCCCTACTTTGAAAGGTTACGAAATGACCTGTTTCAAACTAGTTGATGATTTTTTTTCTGTCGTGGCGACAGATTTGAAAGAGTTGCTCACGTAAATAAAATAATTTAGCAGGAATTTAAAGACATATCTTACTGTGAATTTTATTACAAATGACAAGTGCCTAAAAGAGTTTATGTGGGCTTTGGTGAATGTTGCAACTACCATTCCTTGGTTTGGATGGCAGAAATTATACGGCTTGATCACTTCCTGTTTTACGGACGGACTCTGTTAGTCTGTATTTACTATTTATTCACATTCTAGCCAACTTAACTTATCACGTACAGTGTCATTTTCATCGGTACAAAGTGGATTTTAATTCAAGTCATTGTTCATATTCATAGGCAAACAAATATAGTTTTACAGGACAATTTTTGATCTCACAAAATTTGACCAAATAATTCAGGAATTGCGTAATTATTACGTATGAAAACGGACATGTGGGCGGGTCATGAGAAACAAACAATTAATTAACCACGGCCATACTGTTTTTATGTATTCGTTTTTGGAACTATGTATTATTTCATGGGTTTTTAAGTACCATACTAGGGAAAAAATAATATAATGTTATTGTTCATTCCAGAAATGACCTCAAGAATGTAAGACAAGAAAATGTTAAATTGACGTAAGTTTTCTAAAAATTAAATATACCCATGCCCTCAGAATTGCAAGCAAATAAAAAAAGTTGAACAGAATATTAAGTCGGTCTACATTAAACATACATTGTAAATTTATTTCATTTGACATGTATCTTAGAAATGATTATAAAGTGGAATTATTTTCTAATAATATTGTCCTCATCTATAGGTTTTTCTGTTTGCGTTTTTTTCAGTCAAGCAATGACAACATTGAGAGCTCAACAAGCAACTCAACAGGCAACAGATAGTGATGAAAAAGCCAAAACTATAAACCAGGTTAGTTACTTAGATCTTTATTAACCTTATATATCTAAAATAATAGAAGTTGGTCTGTCATACAGAAGGAATGATAATTCCACAATCTGACATTTAATTTGCTTATGTATAAGAGTTTTGCCAGGTTTTCTCTACTCCTGCACAGATTTTCATCATGATATTTAGGGAGTAATAATTCAGAAATGATTTTTGAAATGAAGACGTAAGCAATCCAGAAAAATATATATGTCTAACAACGGTCGTATACCTCTTCTAGAGATGATTTATGCTATGCTTGTATTTAGTTGAAGAAGATAGGAAGAAAATATAAAGAACAAGCTGAGAAAATTGCAAAGGAGTTTGAGGATTTTAAGTCTAAAGCTGCTAGTCAGACGCCAGCTGCAGGTGATAATACAGCAGCCATTGAACAGGTTAAAACAGAAATGACAGAGAAATTAACAGCAGTTGAGAAAGAAAAAGCTGATTTCAAAACCAAAATTGATGAACAGACACAAGAAATTAACACTCTGAAAGAACAGATTAATGAATTTAATAAGGTATTATAATCTAATATGAATAGTTAAACATACCCTATATCATTCACTTTTGATTCAATTTAATGGTGAAGGTTAATTTTGAATTTTTTTATCACATGTGCATATGAGATAGGATGAATACCCAAAATAGCTGTTCAATTTTAGCATACAAACTCACTTTAAGTTTTAAGCCGGGGGGGGTGGGGGGGCTAATTAGTCAAAGGCAGATTATAAGTCTTTCTAACCAAGTGAATTTTCTCTGGGTCCACAGATTCCCCAACTGCTTGCACTCAAATGACTTAAGGATATAAAAATATACTATATGCTTTGTTGAGTGGATGTTAAATTCCTTATCTTGCCCAATAACTTTTCAGGAAAAAAGCAAATTTGAAGAGAATTGTAGAAAATACCAAGATGATATTACAGAATATGAGAAAAAACAGACACAGTCTAAAAATGTATTATCAACAGCTAAATCTAAGATAACATCACAGAAAGACCTTATAGAACGTTTAAGTACAGAAAATACAGATTTAAGACAAAAACTAAATGAAACAGAACGTCAAAATAAAGGTAAACTATAGTGTGGCAAATAACTAGTCTTGTAGATTTGTCAGACGATATTATTTTCTTTAAATTGTTGCCATATATACGAATGAAAAATAGTTTTAAATGTTAGCATTCGCTTTTATTAACCTTTACATTGCATGGGATCCGCTCACCTGGTCATCCCCATATTCCTGAAGCAATGGCCCGAGAAATCTCTCTCTGGCCATTGCTGGATTGACTTCTGATTCTTGAACTTTAGCGGGAGTGTGTCTATTCTCCCCGTTCAATGAAAGCTATCACTTAAGTACAGCAACATGACAGTCCTTCATTTAATCTGAGTCTTCCCTAAAACTTTGGACAGTGATTTAAGGTATTAAAACGGTGATAGTATGTTCGTTTCCAAACAGTATTGTTTACATTTCATTCGACTTGATAGCCTCGTTTGTAACACAATTAGTTTTACTGCAGTATTCTCCTATGCACGGGTTAATTAGGCATAATAAAAGCGTGAGCCATGACGTAACGTTATGTAAACATATTTGGTCCAATACTGGCACTCGTTTTAAATGTAAAGCGTTTGTATGGTAGGTAGTGATTGGTTGGTAGTCGGACTACTGACCAATCAAAATTTAACACAACAATATCCACTCATGATAGCAGTGTGTAGTGAGATTACCTATAATCAAACGAAACGCTGCGCGGAGTATGGGTCATCCCACATGATCAGGCACTCCATAGACTAGATTAGTGTGGAATAACAACAAACTCAGTAAACAGAAACCACTGTAACCAAAAGCAATTGATCATTACGTGAGGTCAGATCATTATCAGGTCTCAATTTTATACCAGAAGAGAGATAGAGAGAGAGAAAAATGGGGTTTAACGGCCACTCGACACAAACTAGGTCATTTCTGGACTAACATGGTTTTTATACGCCCACATAGAAATGTGGACGTATATTGCCGTCGCCCCCGTCCGTCCGTCTGTCGGTCCGTCGGTCGGTCCGTCCATCGTCCACAATTTCTTGTGAACGCACTAGAGGCCAGGGTTAATATCCGATTGACTTTAAATTTATACACAGTGTTTAAGGTCATGAGGCGAAGAAGCCTATTGATTTTCAGCAATATCCGATAATTACTGCCAGAGTTATGACCCTTGATCACTTTGAAAAATCTTGTGAACGCTCTAGCAATATCCGATTGACCTTAAATTTATACACAGTGTTTAAGGTCATGAGACGAAGAAGCCTATTGATTTTCAGCGATATCCGATAATTACTGCCAGAGTTATGACCCTTGATCACTTTGAAAAATCTTGTGAACGCTCTAGAGGCTAAAGTTAATATTGGATTGTCTTTAAATTTATACACAGTGCTCAAGGTCATGATACAAAGAATCCTATTGACTTTCAGCAATATCCGATAATTACTGCCAGAGTTATGACCCTTGATCACTTTGAAAAATCTTGTGAATGCTCGAGAGGCTAAAGTTAATATCCGATTGACTTTAAATTTATACACAGTGTGTAAGGTCATAAGATGAAGAAGCCTATTGATTTTCACGAATTTCCGATAATTAGTGCCAGATTTATGGCCCTTGATCACTTCAAAAAATCTTGTGGATGCACTAGAGGACAAAGATGATGTCCGATTGACTTCAAATTTATACACAGTGTTTAAGGTCATGAGACGAAGACGCCTATTGATTTTCAGCAATTTCTGATAATTAGTGCCAGAGTTGTGTCCCTTGATCACTTCAAAAAATCTTGTGGATGCTCTAGAGGCCAAAGTTAATATCTGATTGACTTTAAATTTATACACAGTGTTTAAGGTCATGAGACGAAGAAGCCTATTGATTTTCAGCGATTTCTGATAATTATTGCCAGAGTTATGGCCCTTGATCACATCAAAAAATCCTGTGGACGCTCTAGAGGCCAAAGTTAATATCCGATTGACTTTAAATTTACACCCACTGTTTAAGGTCATGAGACGAAGAAGCCTACTGATTTTCAGCGATTTCAAATAATTACTTCCAGAGATATCTCCCTTGATCACTTCAAAAACCCTTATCATCCGATTGACTTCAGATTGATACACAGAGTTTAAGGTGTTGAAACGAACAAGTATTTTGATTTTCAATGAATTTTGATAACTGAACAGCTAAATCCATGATGTTAAATGTTTCCTATACTAATTGTTAGCGTGGGGCAAAACTTTATAAAAAGCAAACAAATTCAAATGATTTTCAGATAATTACATAATGAGTTGTTAATCTTAATCAGATTTTAGTGTATTACAAATGTTTCATTCCCCAAAAAAGTAAAAATATGCGACAACCCTTGTTGACTGCCCGAACGATTTAGCTGCTGTGGGCGTATGTTTCGTTGCCTGGCAACCTATCTTTAATTTTATTTCAATAATTCCCTTGTTGGGGTCTTTAGCAGTCGGAGGACCCGGAAATAAGCCAAGAGGTTGGACAAGCGACGCTACTCCCCGTACAACCGGGGATTCGAAACCACGCCAGTTGACAGGGGACCCTACTCCTTGTCACTTACAACCTGGGATTCGTAACCATGACACTTGACTCAATGACAGACTTTATGATACGGTGCGCACGTGCTACCTTACAAAAGGGTTAACCTTTTCAATTCATTTATTTAATATGATTCATATTAAAGATTATATAATATTGTGTTACAGAAGAAAATGAAATGAGAGTTAATATGTTAAAGACACAATATGATAGTAGAATATCAAGATTAGAGAATGAATTGACAAACAGTAGAACATCCAATACTACAGCAGATAATGCACAAATTGATCGGCTTATGAAAGAAAACTCAGAACTCCAGGCTAAGGTAACTATACTTCTATAAGTGCTCATGGGAAGGCATTGTTAGATATTACCAATGTTTCTATTTAAAATAAAGTCTATTTCATACAGTGAAGTGTGTAAAAAAAAAATGAAATCAAAACCAATGCTGTGCATTTTCTGTCAAAGTAATAAATACAGAGTTTCATAATAACTAATTGTTTATACTCAGATCCTACAGCTACAAAAACAAGTTGAAAATATGTCAAAACAAGTTACACCACAACAACAGGTCACCCGTACTCCAGTTACTATGGCACCAAGGTGAGTTGTTTAAATATTTCCTGCTGTAGAATTGATACAAAATATGGATGTGGATTTACAGGGTACATTCTGAGTGATTTCTCTCACAAGTGCTTGATTGTGATTCCGAAACATACCAATTTTGACAGAAGCATGTCACATATTTGGTTTGAGTATAATTTCAGAACATTACAGAACTGACAATCCAATACAACTAATTCTCCTTCTTTTTGATCATTATAGTGTGTCAACGTCAGATGCTCCTAAAACAGCAAATATTAGACCCATGGCAACATCCACAGCTCCTGTAAGACCTACAACTCCAATACAACATTCTTCAATGGCTGCTCGTGTTACAGCTAGCATACGGCCCATGGCTATAGCTCCATCTACGTCTACTGGGGGGATAACTCCTACTGCTACTGTCATGCCAACAACAGTGTCGCAACAAGAAACAAATGATGGTAAGGCATATTATCAATAATATTAGATGTTTGGTTAAGCTTTGTATATATACAGAGTACTAGAAGCTAAATTTATTACGAAGGAAACTAATAAGAGCACAATATTAGACATTTTATAGTCCAAATGAAGTATTGTCACAATTTAACAATGAGAAAATAATTTACAAAATCTATGAAAGACTTCTGTACATATCACAGAATTATTGAAATAAACTATGATAGCAAAATGATAATAACCTTGCTTCATAAAATAAGATATTGTTTACTTTTATATGTTTGTTTATATTATAGAACCAGCTACATCATCAACACCTAGTTCTATACCAGCAGCTAGTGTTACACCTCGTATATCAACACAAGTACAAATAGTAACACCTCAGATTGAAACACCAACTGGTTAGTCTCATTGCACAGATTTATTACTGACCATTGGCAGCAACTTATTTAAAAAGAACTGATGTGTATCAAATTGATTTAAACAATGTTTTGTCAATGTAATAGGAATGTGTTTTTACATCCTGTGACTTACATCTAATGACAATGTTTTGATGCAGAGACCACATTAGTTTTAATATTACGAAACACAAATTAACCAGTAGATTTCTTTGTTGTAGAAGTAAATGTGGAAACATCAGTACCTGAACCAACTCCAGTATCACCTATATTACCTACTACGGGTCCTAGTACAGAAACTGCATCACCAATAACACCACAAGCTAGTACTAGTACAGGTACTACACATGCTGTTACTCCACAACCTAGTACATCTTCATCTTCACAGCTTGGTAAACGAGCTAGAGAAGATACAGATAGGTATGACATATTTTTGATGAATTGATTTGTTTTTGTTTCCAAACCATAAAAGTAACTACATTATTAAGAGGATCTTAGTCCTTAGTCACTCTGTAAGAAACAATCATTGTATTCCATACTTATGTACCATGAAAATACAGTATGTTAAATTTTAATAATAGGTCTATCGTATACATACAAAATACATATAGCCTACATTAATCACATCTTTGATTTTAGAGAATTCTTTAAGAAATTTATTTATTTGGTGCTTAGAATTCTATCCAGGCTGCGTATACTTTTCAATACTAAGATATGTATTTCAGTCAAGAAGAAGGGGATACATTTAATAAGCGAACCAGAACATCTTCACAGGTAATTAATGTAAAAACAAAAATTATCTCTGTATTTGTAAAATTTCTTGCTAATGATTAATATTCTTGTATCATTTCTAAAAGAATTAAATGAATCAATAACTGTAAGCAATAACTGTACTTTTGGTCTAGTCTGGTCAATAAATTCCATACGTTTGTATTTATAGGAACAAGGAATACCTGCAATAACAGTAACAGATGAACATGCCCAGACTATAACACATCTTAGTCCACAAACTGGTAGTACATCAACTAGTCCAGCTGTAGAGGTTGCTCCATTAACATCTTCTGCTGATCAACTCCAAGATGCTCGGGTATGTCTCAATACTACTAGGATATTATAATATTTGAATATAATAAAATTTTAATATGTTTATCTAATTGTGATTCCTCGTGAAACCTACACAAAATATCCCAAATGATTACTGTTGAAATTGGTTGTTGAATGCTCATAGACCTTTTTCCTAAAAATGTAATAGCTTCATATGAAGTGCACTGTAAATGTTAAAATGTTTTATAGAGTGGATATTTTTTTTATCCTGTGTATGATGGTTATATTAATTGTGTCTGTATCAATTTAACTTCAGACGGAAGAATTTCCACCATCAGTTCTGCAATCAAATATTCAACAAGTGAGTACTGTAGAAGAAACTGTTTTTAATTTGGATTTCAATAAACTTTGAGATTTTGTTATCGGGAATAATTATTAGCTTTGTTATTCTAAATATTTCCATGTTATTGATTTAGTGCGTTTTCTTTAACAGACAATGGTTGAACCAATGATGTCATCCCATCCTAGACGTAGACAAGCTGTAGCACCTAGAAATCAACAAGAAGAAGATGATGGTGATATTATAGTATTAGGTAGTGACGATGAAGATCAGGTATAGCATATAGTATTTTACCAACATAGATTTTGATATTATTTATTATTACGGTATAGCTTAAGTATCAAATTTTTGAAAAATTAATGTGAAATATTGTGGTCATATGAGAGGATATAATTGACCATTACATGAGGTTTATTTTGAGAATGTAATTAAGTATTTTTCCATTATTCATTATATCAAAATTAGAGCTGCAATGATTCAGTTCGGTGCACCGATAACCGACACTAGCCATCTCGGTTCGATCCACGGTCTACAACGTTCAAATTTCGATTCGGTTCAATTGCACATTAAATTTAAAATAAAAACAAGGTACACCTTACCATATGAAAAAAAAATGACAGACCTGTAGCAATTAAGTCCACTTAAAATTTAAAAAAAACTTTGTTTTTACGTAACTTTTAATTTATGTTATTTAACAAAACACGAATGTCACTCGTAAACATAACTAAAACAGAGTGACCTCCCTTTAAAACAATTTCCGTATGCTCACGAAAGTTAATTTATTTAAAATTGGTGACGTACTGAATGTTCATTGGATGTTAATTTAGGTCAATAGCTTCGGTAATCGTTAAATAAATTCTAAACGATCTCATTAGCTGATAATTCCGGTCATTATCTTCGAATATTTTCGTGTTTAGCGATTATTACCCGTAGTCAAGCAAACACTGGAAGGTAAAATTATGGCAGACGACGTACTTTCTCGACCACCTGATAATCGAATCGAAAATAATTGAATCGAATGGTTAAAATCGATAATCGAACCGAATCGAGGTAGTTGTGAATCGTTGCAGCCCTAATCAAAGTCACATATTACTTATAACACTACCATTACTTCAAACATTCAATAACTCATTACTATTTGGGGGGTTGGATGGCTGAATGGTTAGCATATGCACTCTGTATCATAAGGTCTGTCATTGAGTCAACTGGAGTGGTTTCGATTTCCTGGTTGTACGTGACAAGGAGTAGGGTTGCCTGTCCAACCTCGTGGGTTTTCTCCGGGATCACTGGTTTCCTCCCAGAGAAGCCCAATGTGTTAGTCCCGAAATTCCCTAGTTTGTCTCTCTCTCTCTCTCTCTCTCTCGTATTACCATTTATCCCCTCACTACCTCTCATAATACATGGAAAAAATACCTTGTTGTTCCTAAATACTTTAGATGAAACTGCAATGATATTCAGTGATAGATATTTAATAATGTTGATTTGTATTTGTTCATTGATAGGGTTATCGTGAACAAATGGAAGATTATAGAGAAGGAGGTGAAGAAATGGGATTAAAGGAATATACAGTTAGTTTATATTATTTATTTTCAATTAAAGTAAATTTCATAATTACAGTTTAAATAGAAGTCATCCTTATTCCATTTGCTGAAAGTTTCTCATTTGTACTTGCATTTCATTCAGGAATCCATGGAGGAGGATGAATATGATGATGAATATGATGAAGATGATGATGAGGATGATGAAGATGATGAGGATGATGATGAAGAGGATGATGAAGATATTAGAGACAGTAATCAAGAGGATTCTAATGATGTTGTGATAATCGGTAATTATTCATCATTAATTGCAAAAAAAGGTTGAGTTTGTTTTTTGTTTCAGTTAACAGGATGTAAAAGTCAGATATGGGAGGAAGTGTTAATAATCAATTAAGAATTACATTATCTTGAAATATTGGCATTATCTGACTGTAATTTGGGGGATTTTTAACCCCTTGTAAACTACCATATTATTTAGCTCAATCTCTGAAAAGAATTTGTTTCCAAAAATAGTGCATTATATTGTTTTCAAAGATATGAATTGAAAATTTGCCAACCTTCAGCATAGCTGCAGACGATAAAAAATGAGATATGGTCGAAACATGTCAGGGCCACCTATAATAATTGAATATAAATTATTAATTAATTTAGTTTGGATTAATCAGTGAAAAATTAGATATTATCCGAAAAAGGCAAATGGTGGTAAGGGATTCTAATTTGCTATTGGTAACTAATTCTAGTGTAGATTTTGAAAATATTTTCTGATAATTTATTTATAGATGATGGTGAAGGTCAAAGACGTGGCTCAGATGAAACGGAACAACAAGTAGCATCAATTCAACATCCTGTAACTGTTCCAGTAACTGATTTACCCAGACCACCTGCTAATTTACAATCAATGGGTAGATCACAGTTAGCTCCTTTTATGTTGGGTGTAAGTAGAAGTTATATATACACCAGATTTTACAATGAATACAAGGTTGTAAACATAATCTCTATGAAATACAATCACTGCTTTGTAATTTTATTGTGCTCAATTGCAAAATGCCACTCAAGGATTAAATTTAAGATTGATTTATTACCCCGCATCACTACCAGTAACATCAATTGTTTATGTTAAAGGGGAATTATGGGAGATTAGATAAAGAGTTGACAGTACAATAGTTATAAACGAGATAACATAAATACAATACGCTGAAAATTTCAGGCCTAGCCTCGATCATCGTTACAGAATAGGTACGATAAAAAACAATGTCTTGATTAAATCTAGTAAATATCGCAGACTAGCGATTGCATCAAGAGTTGATTTATGGTCTGGATAAGTTAATTAATGTCTGTCTAATAATTAAAGTTACATTATGGGAGATAAGATAAAGAGATGGCAGTTCTCACCATAATAGTTAAAAACTAGATAGTGTAAAGGTAATTTGCTGAAAATTTCAGTCAAATTGATCCACTATTAGCCGAGAAAAAAGCGTTTGAAATATTCACATAGCCTCAGTCATCATTACTCAAATCATTAATATAAACAGCATAGTCTCGATTATCCACTTGATTGATTTAATTGTCAACGGCCATTAAGTGGCATATAGGAATTTAATCCGCCAACATCGAAGGCTAGCCTTGACATCAAGAGTTTATTATGGTCTGGATATGTTAATTAATGTCTAATTGATTATTTAGATAACATTTCAGGCCTAAAGAAAGACCTGTAATAAGCAGATTTTGCTCTTGCATAATGCTATTTTAAAGGACAATATTGGTGCCAGTCATTATCACATATATGATAGAGCTGGTTAAACACATTCCAAATATACTTTTAACAGAGAGATCCATGCTACGATAGCTGAGTAATACATGTTTCCCGAATCGGAAGTGACGAACGCCAAAGGAAAACACGAGTCACCGGTCTATTTAACTGACTGAAGCGACGAGTGATAACAGATACACGGCCGAATTTCTACTCACTAATAATTCCTTCGAAGACCAAAAGTTGTTGTGTGAGACTGTGAGATGATATCTGACAATTCATAAAAAGAATTGACTGTCACTAGATGAGAAAACGCGAAAAAAAACCCAGAAAAAGTCCGTGCATTACCATGTTTTTTTAAGGTATAGAGTGAATATAAACAAGGGAATGTACGGACTATTTCTATTTTTCTCGTGTTTTTTTTTTTATCTAATGACATTCAATTACTTTATTGAATTGTCAGATATCCTCTTACAGTCCCATATAACAACTTTTCCTCTTCGAAGGAATTATTAGTGAGCAGATATTCGGCCGTGTATCTGTGATCACTCGTTGCTTTAGTCAGTTATATATAGCGGTGACTCGTGTTTTCCTTTGGCGTTCGTCACTTCCGATTCGGGAAACATGTATTACTCAGCTATCGTAGCATTGATCTCTCTGTTAAAAGTATATTTGGAATGTTTTTAACCAGCTCTATCACATATGTGATAATGACTGGCACCAATATTGTCCTTTAAGATAACATTTCAGGCCTAAAGAAAGACCTGCAATAGGCAGATTTATAATACAGTAGTGAATATTACTTTTTGAGACATGATTTTTTGAATTAAAAACTATGTTGTGTTCTATATTAGCCTGGTGCGTTTGATGAAGAGGATGGTTTAGTACCTAGTACACCTACATTATCTATACCAATACGTAGAGCTGATGGATTTGCTGAAGCTATCAAGTAAGTTATTGTTTTAATTAAAATCATTTATCCAGTAATCTTTACAAGATTATGGTAATGGTGTTCCTGCGTACATTGCATTATTTACATGTTTGCATGCATTAGTAAACCCATAAATCCCAAATGGAATAAATACTTATATTATTTATACAGTTCACCAGCAGGACCACAGAGATTTGTTTTTGGAGCAGAAGGTTCTGTCAGTCAACCAGAATTGGCTCAACTTGAATCACAAAGAGGTAATAATTTGTTGCTATTTACATTACCAGTAAAATTTCCGTATCTCTCATTCATTAATTTTACGTACAGTAGTATCAATATAATGAGTTATTATCTTTTAATCTTTTACTTTGAATGAGGATATTTTGAAGAGGATATTTATTTTAGAAGATTTTAGAAGCATGAATTACATTGTTGACTGTAAATAATTGTGCCTAATTTGTTCATTACACATAACATAAAAATGTCATATTGAAATTACAGATGCATGTCTTGTGTAAAGTATTTACTTAACAGTGTGGGGGTTGGATGGCCGACTTGTTTAATGCATGTTTGTTAGATCATAAGGTCTGTCATTGAGTCAAGTGAAATGATTTCTATTTCCTGCTTGTATGTAACAAGGAGTACAGTGCCTGTCCAACAACGTTTTTTTCATGGTCCTCCGGTTTACTCCCACTGCTACAGATGCCTACACGCAAGCAAATATTTGAAATGTAATTGAAGCATATGTTAGTCCCAAAATGACAGTTTGTGTCAAGTGGACCTTTATACCCCTTTTCTTTCTCTCTTTACTTACCAGTGTTAGTATTTTTAGCCTTAGGTATGGATGATACAAGAATGGATTTGTCACAGTTTGATGAAGGTAGAAGTCCTGTACCAGTATCACAGTTAGTTCCTAGATCGGGTATGCTGCAATTAGATGACTTTTGGCTTTATTGAGAAATAGATATATCGTTATAATTTATTTTGAAATATTATCAAGATCTTTTGAATATACGGGGTTGGGATGGCCTAGTGGTGACTTCTAGCTGGCCGGTCACCTCTGGCTTGCGGCTGTGGTTTCGATCCCTGGTGTGAGCCTATGTGGCATGGAGATAGGGGCGCTTTCTCAACCTCATGAATGTTGACAGATTATGTATTTATTTAAACCTGGTTGATATATATGTATGTCATAACGTTGAATAAATATTTTTTTTATGGTAGTTTCTGTGACATGTGTAACATTGACAATAATAATATGTATTATTTATTTACGATAGGATCTGCGAGTACTGATAGTACATCTGTTGTACCATCTACAACAGGTACAGTTCAATCTACAGAATCCAATGTTACAGAAGTAGCAGATGCTCCTGATGCAGACAAGTAAGAATCAAATATATGTTGAACATTATGTCAATTTAGCATTTTAAATCTTTTGGCTATAAAAGTTGTTTAATGACAAAAGAAATATGAAGATGAGTAATTCTTTATATTTCTAGTGAATTTGAAGACGATGATGAGGCATTATTAGAAGGTTTACAAGGGGAAGAAGATACAACTGATGATGTTAAACCAGAAGACGAAACAGGTATCTATTTTATACATGCATCTCAAGGAAATAATATCTTTATTTTAGTGTCCAAAAAGCTTTTGAGAAAGCTCTAAATTTTAATTGGGAGTGTTGGCAGAATGGGCCAAAAAATGGATGTCTCATGTACACATTGGTGCGCACATAGAGAACGAAATAAGAGCAGACTACTGGTACATGAAGTTATTGAATAAAATTGTTTGTGGTTTGAGTAAAGCGTGTAATTATTTGTAGGTGAAGTAGAAGGTGGTGAAGATATAGAAGGGGTACCTAGTACGAGTACAGGTGTAACACACGATGATGATAAAGCTACAGGTGATAATACAGGTACACTACATTTTGTTATGTACTTTATACAGCTATAATAGTACTTGCATCATTGTAAAGTTATAAACATGTTTATAGTAAGGTCCCTTTAGTCGTAAATCACTCTAAAGTCATGCTCAGTTAATCTTAGTTGTGCGGATGTTAAACCCTCCTATTTCATTTTCTCATTTCTCTTGGTAACGTCTAGACTGATGTGAGCTGTCCGTCCATCTAGTAGTAATTCAGATGTGGTAAACAGGCCTACTATTGTATAAATTCACATGGCTTATCAAATACTATCACATAATGTAAAGGCGTTGAAAGCAGATACTGTAGCCAAATTTTCCCTCATTGTGATACTAAAGAAATATGATAAAGTATTAAACTGGCTGTAATTTTTTTTTTTATTGAAAACTGCCTTGTTCATGAGTTATAAATTTGATGATTCTGTTTAAATTATAAGGTGCTGGTAGACGAAAAATACAGAAAATTGTTTGGAGTGAAGAACAAGCTTCAAATACACCAACTGCTCCACCTACAGGTCCTGTTGTTCAACATACACGTGGACGAACAGCTAGAAGAGGACGTGGAGGAATGTGGAGAGGCCAACATTTTACTCCAGGGTCACGAGGAGGACCAAGAGGCGGATATAGACAATTTTAAACAATGTGCTAGTGGGAACTTTGTAAATTTTATAAAATGAAAGATGAAGCCCTGTATTAAAAACTGTTTGTACATACCGGTAATGTGAATTATTTCAGCAGTGCTAATACATACTAATCATGTCATGAATAAAGTTATTGTCATGTAATTTGTGTAGATTTTATATGCCTAAATGTCTGCCTGTGTGCATGGTATGGCATCTATAATTGTGGTTAGTCATTCCTCTTGACAAAATCTGAAACTATTGATTTGATTTTTCAGTGATCAACAGATCATGGCTGGTTGTGTGCTGAATACAGAGTCTTTATTTGGAAAATGAATAATAAGAATTACAACTTGTTGATAAATATCATCAACGTAAACATATCAAGTTAACCTCAATCTGATTAATGTAGAATCTTGTGATGGCTCTAATGATCAAAGTTGTTAAACGATATGTATGAAATACAAATTGATGAAACAAAGAGAGAGAGAGAGAAATGGGGTTTAACTTCCACTTGACACAAACTAGGTCATTTTGGGACTAACACGGTTTAATTTTATTTCAATAATTGGCTTGCGCGTAGGGGTCTTTAGCAGTGGGAGGAACCCACGAGGTTGAGAAGGCGCCCCTATCTCCATGCCACATACGCTCACAACAGGGATTGAAACCACAGCCGCAAGCCAGAGGTGACCGGCCAGCTAGAGGTCGAAGCGCGGCACTCTAGACCACTAGGCCATCCCAACCCCCCTTGAAACAAAGAAGCCTATTGAATTTCAATCATTTCAGAAACTACTTCTAGAATTATGACTCTTGTTTCTCTTAAAGGTATTGTAAATAGCCATAATTAGCAGCGATTTGTATGAAATTTGTATGCAACATGCAATTTAGTGAAATTTCAACAATATCTGTTTGTTACTTTTAGAGTATGGCCCATGTTTCACTTTTAACAATCTTGTGAATGTTAAAAACGCAAAAGTTATCATCCAAGTTGTATAATCCACTAAATACTTCTATAGAGTTATGACCCTTGTTTCACTTTGTAGAATTTGCATGCTTTATGCCACAAAATTAATATATATTGATCTGAATGATCTTGGTACATATAGGCCGCATTCTCGGGTCGAAAAACCTGTCACATTCGCTCCCGCAAAATAGGTCTACAAATCGGACTATCAATAATCGTGCAATCAACATATCAACAAAGTTCTCCATTATAATTTGTTAATTTAATAGTTTAAGCTCGAAATAGGCCAGGAATCGATGGCTTATTTCTTTATAGTGCGTAGCCATATTTGCGTATATGTGAGTCGGATGCTGCGCAGCTATTTCAAATTCTGACCAATCACGGGTCGCGCTTGAGGGGTCGCGGTCAAAAGTTATGGGGTCAAATGCCAGGTCATGAGAGTTGTAAACAAAGCCATGTGCACGATTTACCTTGCAAATTGCTCACAGTCGGGACTAACAGAGATTCAACGAGTCAAATAGACGCCCTATCTTGTAGGGAAATGGTGTAAGAGAGTCTCTAAAGATATTTTGACCATATTGACACATAATGTGACAGTCAGTCAGGTTTTTACGACACTCAATAATGATATTAAAGGGAGATTAGAAGGATAACAACTAGGCATCTGTTTTTATACGTGTAATTGTATTAAAACCATTCAATTTACACACAAACAACGAGTTTTCACCCAACAAGAAAGAGTATCAGTGTGAAATGAAATCACACTGATACAATAAAAAAAAATCATATAAAATATATTCATCATCACTTTCATCATCTAACTCTATATGACTATCAATTTCATCAGTTTCAACACTGAGTACATTTTTACATGTTAAACATTTACACAAATCAGTACATGAAACTTTACCCTTGAAACAAACACAGCGTCCACTGTTGCATCCTGTTTTACAGTTACAGTGAACAACATCAAGTAAGGATTTGGGTACAGGGTCTTTAGTCATCCATACAATATCTAATATATTATTATGTACAGTCCAGCCATTATTGTTTGGAGATGGCATTTGCATCCACTGACATAAAGATCTTTTATGGATGCAAGCCTGATAATTAGCACGCAATAATATTTTGTTCCAATGCTGTTTTTGTACAAAATAATTTATGACGAGCTTCATTTACATTTTGAACATTATTTAACCCGTATAAATGGCATACAAATACTTCAGTTTTTGAAAGAAGAGATTCAACAACTTTATGATCTGAGGTATCTCCTATTTTACACATTAATTCAATGTATTTCTTACTTGACATCACAAGATCTAAAATGCGCTTTTTGCCTTTACCATAAAAGGCGCTTGTAGAATCACATCCTGAAAAACTGTGTAATCCTACTAATGCAAGGGATACATCAGGACCAAGACATGTACTCAGTGCTTGAATGTCTATTAGACGAACTTTATTTTTTTGTCCAGTGAGAAAATAAAGTTTGGTCGATGGAAATTGACATGTAAAGTGTATGGTTAATATAGCCACATCTGTATCTGGACTTTTGATAATGACAATAGGGCAATGTGCAGACGCATGCTTTGCATGAAGGAGTAATCGCGTGTCAGCTTCTTCGTGATCTGTCTCTAATTCTTTTATAGGTAACACACTAGCGGTTTTGTTATGGATTGATAAAAGATGACATTCAGGCCCGTGACAAATAAAAATGTCCATGTCTTGATTAAATGCTGATCCGTCAATGTCTCTCCAGACTGAAAAAAGAAATTCTATCAAAGTCTCCTTATTTTCTCCACTTGAGAGAAATTTCTTCCATTGTTTTGGTGTTCTCTGGTCCTTACTATAAACTTGAATTTTCTGTGTGCCACTGGCGGCTCGACGAACTCTCTCTGGGTTTTTGATGCTACATTCCGGATATCTATCACACACAAAATCTAATCGAATACATTTATAATGTTGTGCTTGGTGGTAAATTTGAACAAAAATTTGGTCAGCCAGCTCACCAAAGGTTGATGGAATATTACTAATTGACTGAATAACAGCCATTCCGTCAATAATAATTGCTGAAGGCTGATTACATGTTAGCTGATTCACGTCAACTGTAGACTTATAAATATTTTCTGATTTGTTTTCTAAAGCTACTAACAGAGCAGCTTTGTTGGTTTTTGCTAGTGACCCTACACTATTTGCCAGAGGATATGACACAGGACCTAAAGAATATGTAAGAATGTCTTTTAAATCAAGCTCACGGTTTTGTCCAATTACTAAAAGTCTCTGAAAAAATTTTCTATCAACTTTAATTGTCACATCTTTCCCAGAAACTGATTTTGTTGTTTTAGTTTTGGAAACATCAGAAAAAGTTTTCAATTTCATACTCTTGATTGGTGCAAAGAAATCTTCTGTTTTCTTTACTAGGCGATTCTGCATAAATAAATCCAAAGCCTGGGCACCTTTTTCTTTCGAACTCAAAAGGTCTTTTGTGATACTGTCACCAGCAACAATCCCAGAACTGATACTAACAAGTTCACCAGGATTGTCAAAAGGATTTATCATTGAGTCAATTGTGGAAATTAAAGCACAGATAGACTCCTCATCTCTTTTCAGTCGACTTCTATCCAGATCTTTCCGTTTTCGGTGAGGCTTATCCATTGTAGACATTTCTTCACACTGACGAGTGATGGCAGCTCTCTCGGGTTGTGCAAGAATCCATCTTTGAACTGCACCTCTATTCAATGTCATTCCTACAATTCCACCTTTAGTTTTAGAATCACGGTTGCATGTTTCTTCGATAGCCTGGTCACATGCTATTGATGAAAATGGGCTGTTGTCTTGTCTATGTACAGTCCAGTTCCCATCTTTGAACATGTTAACATCTAACTCAGGATGGGAAATGGGCAGACGCATCATCTCTAACCAATAAGCGGGTGCATACCTGGCGTAATTCATGCGATCATAGGAAAAAAACCAAGGCAACATACAGCGTAATGAAGATAAATGTAGTGTCCAGTCTGACTGTCTTGTAGCTCTAATAAACATGAGTACAGTTTGGACAAGATTGATGTAGTTACTCCAAAATGCAAACGTTGGATTCTCCTTGCATTTCTGTGAAACAAAGGTTTCAAATTTATCTACAAGAATAATGTAATCCTCTGTAATCAAGTATTCACTTAGTGTTTTTGTACCATATGCCAATTCTAAATTAGTCATTTCCTTTTGGATAGGAATTATATCATTTTCATCCAAAGAGTCTAAAAACACTGAAAATCGTAGTCGTTGCAATGCTTCATATAATAGTTTATGAGCACGCAATGATCGGTTATAATGGTGTCCATTAATTACTCCATTAATTGAGCCCTGGGCCACTACATCAGATTCTATCAAGATATCTTGCAAACCGGCATCTTTATACACTTTTCAAATTATAGCCAAAAAGGCCATAGTGGTATGGAACTCACCAAGTCTTATGATGAGTCTTTTGCTTAATTCAGGGTCCTTCCATCTGATCTGTTGAGCTTTTGCATATATAGCTTGATCAAAGACAAGTAATATATTGGAAAGTTGAAAACTGTCAGCAACAGAAACACTTTTAACTAGACCTGCATGCAGGAATGACGGGTTTCACTGGTGCCATGTTACCTTTGAACTTGAACTTGTGTCAATTTCGGTGCCACGTTACTCTTGAACATATGTCACTTCCGGTACCAATGAAACCAATATACAGGTTTCCACATAAGAATTGCACACATCAAATAAAATGGAAACAGAATCAAACAAATCCAGCAATATCATTTCATTTTATACATTTGTTACATGTAATTGATCCTGACAAAATTACAGTACTTCCGGTGATAATGTAAATGTTCCATTAGTTTTATGAAATCAGAAATGGCATAAGGCATCACATGGTGACAATTTTATGTAAATCGAATAATAATTGCCACTTTTATAGACCAAAAACCTTGAAAAGTGACGTGTAGAAAATCGTCTATTTCTCGGCAACCGTACAAGTTAGAAACCATTTTTTGGTATTTATATGACCGTATGGGTTTAATCTATTTGTTGATTGGAATCAAATATCATAATTGTATAAACATTACAAATCAGACTCATTTGAATAAAATATCGGTTTTGAAGGCTTAAAATACAGTTTTTGCCAAAATGACGTTACTTCCGGTGATAATGAAAACTTTAAATTAGTTTTTTAACATCGTCTATGACATTAGGCTTCAAAGGGTGAAAATTTTATGAAAATCGAATAATAATTGACACTTTTATGGGCCAAAAACCTTCAAAAGTGACTTTTAGAAAATCGCCTATATCTCGGCAACCGAACAAGTTAGAAACAATTTTATGATATCTTTTTGACCGTATGAGTTTTGTTAATATGTGAATTTAAACCAAAAATTAATCTTATTATTATATGTGACATAATTCTTGGTTGAAAAAAATATCGATTTTAAAAGTTAAAAATTGAGTTTTTGACTAAATGACGTCACTTCCGGTGTCAATTTTAAATAGTAATCAACATGATATGACGCAGACTTGCTTTTTGAATCAAATGATGTCACTTTTGTGAATATCCATTAATAATTGACTATTTTACATGCAAAATTAAGAAAACAGTGACTTATGCAAAACTGCCCATTTCTCGGCAACTGCTTATTTTAGAAACTAATTTTAACATACATTCTCTTCGTATGGATTATAGTTACAGGTTTATAAAAGTTAAGTAAAAATATTTTAAAATCTGAAAAGCCTGAATGGGTTGTAAATAGGTCAATTTTACGCCTTTTTTCACCTCTTAATCCAATTTGCTAGAAAATGAAATAGAAATGAAAAAAACTGCTTCCGCCATTTTTTGCGCCTTGAAAGGACACACTCTTTGAGTCATATAATTTTTCCAAAAAATAATATTTGTTTAAGAAGAAGGAAACTAACCGTCAAAATTGTAGTTTTTGGTAAAATTTTGCCACTTCCGGTGCCGACAGATAACACTTTTGGTAATAAAAAAAATGACAATTGAGACAACGAAGCATATGAACTTTGTTTTATACAAATCGAACAATAAAAATTTAATCTAGGACTGAAAAAGTGAATTAGCCAATGGCGGCCAAGGAAAATTACTGCGACAATTTTTTTTAACATTTTTGCGCTAGTCAGACGACTCTTTAATTCTGTGCACAACACGACTTAAAAATATTCATAAATAAAAAAGTTTTTTGTAAAATTTTAAATTTTCGAAATTTGGCGCCTAATATCTTCGAAGATTTGCCGAAAATCAAAAATCGAAAGTAGCGTAGCTATGTGCCCTGTCTCCGGCTATGCCAAAATGTATCGAAAGTTAAAATCCAATGATTATTGTTAAAATTACTGCAATATTTTCAAAAACGATAACTTCGGTGATTTCGGACATTTCGCATTGTCGCAGAACGTTCAAAATAGCTTTATCCTCTAAGTCACACCCACTTTCCCAGTAAAACCGAAGAAATCGTAACGATGCGACACGTAGTTGCTGAGATCTATTCAAATTGGAATCTGAATAATAATAATAATAATAATAATAATAATAATAATAAGAATAATAATTTTAACAAAAACAATAGTGTTTCACACAAGCTACGCAGTGTGAAACCCTAATAAGAATGGTATTTACTGTGGTCATGTCAGTTGGTGATGCTTCGATTACAGGCATATAGTGAATAGCAGATTTTGGAAAAATGGTTGAATCTATTTCACAATTGAAACCAGTCCATCCTGGTAAATGATCATCATAACTACTTGTTAAATATTTCAAGATAATAAAAGATAAATCCAGATTGTTTGCTGATTTTAGATTGGCCACAAAATGTTTCTCATCTATTTCAATGTCACTTCGTATATCTATAGGACCATGCCTCTTGGTAAGGTGATACTCAAACATTGTGACAGACTTGGCTTTTAATGTCCTTTGACCCCTTGGTAGGGAAAGTTTTCTTTGTTTATCTGTTTCTGTTGTCATCACTTTATTTTGTATCAGGATTCCATTTGTATGGTGTGTTGTACCCTTTCCAGACAAAGTTTCTTCCCCAAAGTCAATGTTGTCCCAAACTAATATAGCAGGAATGGAGCGTCCAAATCCTTTTGGAATACTGCCTTGTGTGGCGAGCTGTAACTCGGCTAAACTTGTTTCAAAGCCAATAATTGTAGAAGTTGATGAACAATGACCAAGTTTGTGTAAAATTGTCAGTAACTGCGAAGAACCGGTAAGATGCCTGGTTGTTAAGCCGAGACTGAGTGCTTTAGGTGTTTGTTTTCTGCCACCTGATGCTAAATAGACTATATCTTGACATATAGATAGAATTTTAGGGTATGTATTGTCTGAAACATTCACCATTTCACTTAAGATGGGCTCCTCTGATGATCCTGTGACCCATGACATAAAATTAAATAGTTCCAAGGGTACAATATCCAGTGCACTTTTCATATTAAGGTCTGAAGATGTTGGTGGCCAGGGACATACCATTCCTGGTTTATCTGCTAATGACTTTTTAATAATAAGAGAAGCATCAAATAGTGTTTTTTTCGGATTAACATCAAATACTTTAATCGGTTGTGGCTGTTGGTCAACATCGCTTTCATCAGTACCAGTACTCTCATCAGTTGATGAAAATTGAAGTGTGTCCATGAAACTCTCTGCTGGCAAGGATTCTATATACACTAATTCACTTAAATTTTTTCTAGGCTGAGAATAGAAAGTTAGTTGAGGGAAGTCTTTCTTTATTCTATATTTTAATCGATCAGTCCTGAAAAGATAGTAAAAGAAAGTTTTTCAGAAAGTTTCATCTTGTAATAATTAAATGTTGATTTAACACAACACATATTGTAGAATTATGATATTCTTCTATGCAACAAAGATCATAGTTTTAAGTATAGTAGCAAAATTCTGCTTATATGACCTGATATATGAGCGAGCAACCTTGGAGGGGGATTCAAACAGGTTCTCTCCCCTAAAGAAAATTTTACTCTGTTTCTTGGCATTGGAGGTCATTGACAAATTCTTGTGAACGAAAACATCAATACTGCATATTAGTGTAAGGCCACAGTGGACTGGAAGAATGATGACAAAATGAAATAAAGGGCATATGGCACGATAAAGTTTCCGAGAGCAACAAAAAATATGCAAAATACTGAGCTTTTAATTTTTTGGGACTGGTTGTAAGGGAGGTTGTCATCATGGAACACCACCACCCCTCACTATGCCAATGAACACATCTTGAGCATGCCCAGTCTGTATACTTTAGCAAAAACATAAAAAGGAATGAAATAAATACCTGATGAAACTTGCACTTTCACCAATTTTATCTTTAATTATATTGTTAAACATCTCTGTTAACTTTGTCATCCGTAATATCTCTTGATTATCAATCAATTTCTTTTGTAACACATCTTCACAAAATATAGCATAGACACCAGAATAAAGTTGATCTGGTTCATTAACAGCACTGAAATATAAAATATTGTAATTAGAATTATAAACCACAAATGAGTACACATCATATAAATAAAATGAAATGAGGTTTAACGTCCTACTGTTCTGCTCCTAACCTGGGTTAGTGAAGATGGGCATTCGCCATACAGTGTACTATGAGGGAAATTTTGCCCTGACAACGGCGCTACAGCCTACTCTTATAACGAATTCCAATTGCCAAGGGATTTTTAACGTGCACGGCAATGTTACATGGGACCTTGTTTTTTCGCCCCACCCTAACGACTAGCCAGCCGTCCTTGTCAGACCCTTCGGCCTTGTCAGGCCCTCCGTCCTGCATCACTGACACGGGGGAAACCACGCCGGAAAATCTGGATGAACTTTCTCTGCCATCATATAAGAAACACAGTAATTGGTCAAGCACTATGCACATTACTATTTTCACTTTCTTTGTCACTATCCATATGGTGTGTAAGAAAAAAAACTCTTCCAAAAATGGAAATGAGATAAGATACATGCAGAAAAAAATTATTAAGCCTACCTGTCATGTGGAGATTTCTGAAATAGAAATCTACAATAATTTCTATAGCATATTCGATGATATTTGACTTCAATAGCTACACAATCCTGGTCTCTAATGTGAATCAGAATACTTTCATCTTTCTTTTGCTTTGCTGCTTCAAGCAATGAACCTGTAAAATACACAAGCTAACAATAGATATATGAATTCAAATAGCACTTAATGCCATTAAAAGCTGTCAAATTCCATTATAATATAGAAAAATGTAATTGTCTTCAAATGCGAAAGAACCAGATAGTGACTCTCGACAATGTATGTGTAATCATCGATAAATAGATTTCTTGAAACAATCCGAATGGGTACTATACACATGTAGGCCTACATCGTAGTTGATGAACTTGATGAAATCTGACACCAATTACATGTTACCCCCTCCACAAATACTGGCTCCAGCAGATTGCAGAAGTGAAAAGTTAGGCTTTTCCAGCTTGAATAATTCTTTTACTACCCAGGCTAAATATAAAATAGAATTTAATGGAGGATTTATCTGAAATAAGACACTACCGTGACACATTTATTATTTTATACTTAGATTAAGCCTATTTTTTCACCAGACTTATCAAAACAGCAAAAGTGTTATTACAATAAATAAAATCATACATAATGTCTAACCTGCTGCTTTTGTCTCACACTGGACTAAATTGTCCCTCTTTTGTGTGCCCTTAACTTTGGAATACTTTGATTTTTTCTTGCAAATGATGCAAATATCTGGTAAGACTGATTTGCTCAGCTCTGATGATAAAGTAGTAGGTAGTACTGTGCCATGATGTGACCTTAATTTCTTTGGTGATATTAATGGTGGACTTGGTGGTGAATGAGAAACACCCTTACTCTTAGTTTTTGAAGATGGTGAGGATGAAGTACGACTAGTACTAGGCCTACATGTAGTTGGGCTGACAGTAGAGGCTGCCTTCTTACTCTCTATTAATTGGGCTTTTTTCTGACATCTTTTCACTGCTTTTATGAGCCTTGTTTTGTCCGTAAAACGTCGATAACATGTTGGGTGAAATCCATAACCACAATCGACGGTATCTTCAATGTCTTTCGTGATCAACCCATTCGTATTAAAAAATGCTGCGATGGATTGGTCATTTCCATCCAACTCTAACCATTCTCTAGCCACCTCACGGCATTTGTCCCACCTTTTTTTTGTGAACTGTTCAGCGCCATCCTTCTTAACACCCTCAAGGTGAACAATACAGGATAATTTTGTCGTCATTTCATGTAGTATCAGTAGGCCGTATACATATATTCTGTCGCTGTAAGGGGGTCGCCATTTCGTGTTTATCAACAACCGAGTTACGCGAATGAAGACAATGACACGATTGGTCGATTATGGTAAAAAAAAACACGTGACGCGGCGAACAACTTTCAACTCTGTCCAGTAGCCTTGCGCACTATGAATTTTACTATCAAAAAATAGTCCGGATTTCAAAGACGAATACCATCAAAGAACTATTAAATATTTTGTAGAACATTTCAGAAAACGCTAATTACTATATTAACTATACACCGATAAAATATCTTCTAGACCACATTAAGGGGAACGAAAATGTTTTTGCAGCAAGAATTTGTGCCCATAGAATGCGGCCTAATATGCATTATTCAGATTGGTGGAACGATTTCAAAAAATAACCATTAAATGTCTGTTAGTTATCGCTTGAATCCTCTGACATTTAAAATGAGTTATGGTACTTTGTAGGGAGCGCTGGACATCAACGGATCTTCTTTCAAATTTATGATTTTTGTTAAATTATTTTGATGAATAACTGTTGGAATAATTTCTCTTATTTATTTATATGGTTGTTGCATTTAATGGTTATATAATCTTGTCAGCACCTCCTAATAAGATAATGCAATATAAACATTTTAAGTTTATTTTACCAGTACATAACCTATGTGGTTGTCTCGGACGACTTAGCTGCTGTAGGCATGTTTTGTTGCCTGGAAACATGTCTTAGTTTAAGGTTACTGAATAAGGCCCCAAGTTTTCTCTTAGATGGTACGAAATTGAAATCATTAAGGATAACACGCAGACAGTTGAAACTTGCTGCCACGGAAGTATTCATAGTATTTGCTAGTAATAGCATACCAGATTGGCATGGCAGGTCTAAACAGTGCATTACATGAAAGACAAAGTTAAACTGGTTTTTATAATATTTATTTTTCATAACAAATCTTTTCTCTACATTCTGTGCAACTTGATTCCCATTGATATATAAATAATATATTATTTACAATAATTTAATAATAGAACATTAATTAATATACAAAAGTTCACATGCATGGTAAATGGGAAGAATGCAGGTATGTGTTAATTAAATATAGTAAAAGCTCTGTATAATAGTCCGTACAATTTAAACACAGATTATCTAGAAAACTATTCACACAAAACATACACAGCCATGTTGTAAAGATTGTATAAATAAAATTTATAAGCTAGATCTCTTCATTAATCAAATTTTTATTCATTCACAAGAAGAAACGATCCTTTTTTTCAAATCAATCCTTTTCTTTATCAGATTTTAGTGAAATTATTCTATAATGGGGTTATTGCAGTAGGTGATAGAAATGACAATCAATCTCGGTTTTGATCAAGGAAGTTCTTACAAACACACCAGATTAAGCAAGTACTTTGGTTTTTTCTCGCTCGATGCCAGTTAGTGTGAGATTCCTCTCAACGGCTGTTTGTGGTCGAAGATTCAGTTTTTGACGCACATCCATACTTCTTTTGTCCAACATAAGAGAGTTATTCTTTAAAGCCAAATCATCATTTATTCTGTGAAGATTCTTTTCAAGACCATCCAATGCATGTCTGAAAAAAGTAAATTGAAATATATCATAAATTTAATTGGCATAAAATCACTTAATGTATTTGAACAAAGAAATTAGTAAATGACATCAGATTCAGTTTCCTTGCTAGTTGCTAGAAAAGTAAACTGGCAAGTGTAATGTTGACAAGACATTTTATTTAAACCCACTTTGAATAAAGTTGAATTTGCAATATGGTTAAAGTTGACTTGTCCAAGTATATCAGATTCAATGTGAAATTGACTTACTGGGCTTGCTTCAGTTTCTCTTCTAATGCTCTCTTTGTTGCTTCCAACTGCTTAACTTCATCTGTTAAACCATATTGAGGAGCATCTCTACATAACTCAACATTAGGTCTATATGTTCTATTCTCCAACCTAGTCTGAGCAAGTTTCATTGGATTGGTTTTAGCTCTAATAGCTTCAGCTAACCCTCTTATATCATTCTCTAATTCTGCAATTTCATCTTCAGTCTGAAGAATTTAAAAAAAAAAAATCATTAAAAGTTAGGCAAGTTAAAAAGATTGGGAGGCTGTTATATTTTTATATTTACCGTAATTGTTTGAATAATTTTAATGATGTGACAAAACTGTCAAAAAAATTGTTAGCATAGTTGGACTAGTCAAAATTGAAACTTTTATATAAGCTTTAAGTTGTTTCAGGTTAAGATTTTAGTCACAGAATAAATTCAGTGCTTACATTTTTCTTCTGCCATTCAAGTTCATCTTTGGCACGTTCAAATTCATGGATTCTCTTCCTGAAAGCAAATTCTGTGGCAATTTTTTGTGCCTCTAAATCGTTATCGGTTTGTTGAAGTGTGTGATGAATAGCTTCACGTAATCTATTTGAAGCCAACATCTCCGCATCAGCTCTTTCTTTGTTGTAGCGACTGAAGTCTTCCCATTGTTGCGGTGTTGTGCTTCTGTAAAGAAATATAAAATACTTTCAATATTTGACTGCAAGACATAAATAACAAGTTTAGGTTTGCTTTGAATCGCATCAAGCTTTCCAATTACTTTGTTGTATAATTCAGTTTTGACATTGGCTTCTAACCATTATTTGTTTGAGTTGGTCTAACATATTTTTTTTTTGCTCTTTTTAGAAGACATAATTAAATAGTAAAATAAAGCAGAAAGACAAAAAAAAATCTTATCAGAATTTCATGAACTGCTTAACCACACTCAACTTATTATTAAGCATGATTGAAATTAACACTTTAACTTTAATGGAGCAATTTTACACTTACCCTTTAGGTACTCTAAGACAATCTGGTTTATAACTTATATTTGGTGATCTATCAGTTAGATTATATTGATCTATATCAATACCAAGTGCTATATTTTTATCTTGTAAATCAGCTTGTACTTGTTGACGTGCCTCTTGTAATAAACATAGTTGTTCAAAGGAATCGGACACCCTTTGTTGTAACTGTTTTCTAATACCTTCTATAACTTCTACTTCCTAAAATATAGAACAAATATCTTTTAATTTTTCATTATTTTTATAATGGTACTAAATTCGCATCTTCATCAATACAAAATTTACACCACTATATAACTATAAAGGTATATTTAAAATTACCATTACTTTAAAACAGAAAGTTAGAGCTAGTGATTTTAAAATATTATCATACCTTGTGTAATTGATTTTCAGGATCATCCTGAACTACATCAATTGATTGTCTTCCTTCACGGAGAGTAAGACATTCAATTGCAACATCTAAGGGAAGATTCTTGGCCTCTAATGCTTGTTCAGTCAATTCTTTAGCCTCAGAAAGATCTGCTATTTCCTTATCTAAATCAGCCAAGGTTTTTTCCATTATCTCCTTCCATTTTCTGATATTATCAACACGATCAGCTAATCTAACATTATTTGAATGTTGGTCCCATTTAGTTTGATTATCTGTCTCATTTCTCAAGAATCTACCTTCTTGTCGAACTTGATGTGAAGCATCTCTCTGTCTTTCAGCATTAGTAGAAATAGTATAGTTATTGGTGAACCAATCTGGGGGTTGGAATCTGGTTGTTGGACGTACGTGGGTTGCCATCTGAAAATCATTAAACAAGGGTTCAAGATTATTACCTAGATAGTAGACCATTACCTTAATTGATCAAAATAAATCCTGATATACCCAGATAATGTTTATACTTTTATAGGTTGGATTTGGACCTTGGATAATTTAAATTAAAGACACTAGGCTTGGCAACATGCAAATAACATTTGCATTAATAATGTAACACAAACCAATATCGGAACATTGGCTTGGTGCTATAATCTAATTAATTATTCAGTTGTTGACAGGGCTATAGACATAATGTTACTCTATTACGTGTACCAGTAAATATTCTTTTTTAAATTATAAATGGCCTATTTCAGTATGAATTAAAATATCCAGAGACAGTATATTTTGGATGTTGTTGAAAAATGATCCATTGTTATGTTGGCCTAATGTTAGACCTTGTCCTAGTGTTAGAACAGCTTTTGTGAAAAAGTCTTAAACAATTGAAATATGTAGGTTTGAAATATGAGGTCTCATGTACATCGTCGATATGTAGACAACAGTACACTGAGTGACAGTAACTCAGTGAGTTATGACGTCTTCTCGACTTCAATTTCAGTGATAGTATTAGTGAAGACTGAAGGTTTGACTTCACGGCCTTTCTTCGTACCAGATGTATGGACATGTTAATATTAATATAGATTTAACCTTTTATAACCAAGTTATTAATTACACAGAATATGTATGATACAACGTATATCATAATTAGTGCCAACCTACCTTTTAACTGTTTATTTGTCGTTCAACAACCTTGGAATATCTAATACTGCAGTGCTGGCTCTCAGTTGCTATACTAAACACTCTGACCCACGTCTTTTATAACGGTAAGATTCATTTGTTGTCCCTGCTAATTGAAGCCAATCAAAACACAGGATACATTTGGATTAGTAAACGGTAAATGTTTGTTGTTAGGGAGATGACCTATTTCGGGTCATTAAATGGTAATGGCCTTCACCCTCAAAATAAATGAAATAAAACAAATTTTAACATTGGATCAATACCAAATTTCAAATCTAATTTTTGCTGCAATGCAGCTCTAATTAGTAGTCCTAAAGTGAATTTGGATGATTTCAAATATAATTATTAATACTGTTGATTAGGACCAAGTTTTACTGGATTACTATGCATGTTACGAAAGCACAAAAGTATAGCAATCCACGTCGGGATATTGTTAGATACCAATACATTACTAGATTATCCAGACCCAATTTTTTTTACCCGTTGCCTAAGTTTGACAATCTGGACTAAAGCAAAATGGAGTAACAGTTATAAATGTTAATCGACTTCGAAGTTAAATAAGTAGTAACATTTCCTTGTGCATTGGTTTAACGAATTCCGATGTAGGTAGGATGGACTTCCCAATCCTAACGTTGAAAATATGTATAGTTTTTCTTGTACTTAGACCTGTAGAAAATACAAAAGGTTGGGATACAACCAGGAAATTAAGTTCAGAAAATGTAATTTTATTATTTTTTTTCTCACTCACTGAACTCACAGGGTCTGACAAGGACAGCTGTCTAGTCGTTCGGATAGGACGAAAACCGAGGTCCCATGTGCACATTGGCGTGCACGTGAAAGATCCCATGGCAGTTTGAATTCGATATAAGTAGGCCGAAGCCTAGTTCAGCTCTGAACGTCTGTCTCATTACACTCACCCTGAGCGTTCAGGGACTGTCCCATTCAATCAATGTCGAAAATAATTGGAGCCCCAGTCAATTTTACTGGGCAACTTTTCACTGCTAAACGATGGGGTGTCAATCCATGTGGATGCCTGTACAATGTAAACGAACATCTTAGTAAGAAAATAAGACCTTGTTTACTTCGCTAGAGTCATTATGAGCGACACAACAAGCTGTTAAAAATACGTCCCCTCCTATCAAGTTACATTATCGCCGCCATGATACTCTAACTGTAGGTCAACGTCCACATGCAGGAATCGTCGGTCATACAAGACGAAATGAAATGTACCGGCTTTACATTGTACAGGCTTTCACACGGATGGAGACCCCGTCGTTTAGCAGTGAAAAGTTGTCCAGTATAATTGACTGTTCTCCAATTTTTTTTCGACATTGATTCAATGGGACAGTCCCTGAACGTTCAGGGTGAGTGTAATGAGACCGACGTTCAGAGCTGAACTAGCCGAAGCCCTGCTGCCCGTGCAAAATTTTCCTCAGTCATAGCACACTGTATATCATATGCCCTTCTTAAGCTTCATTAGCCTATTGTCTGTCCCATGGTAAATAATAAACGGATTTCTTCGATTATGAAGAAACTGCTTAACTTTGGTTATTATAAACTTACCTGTGTGTTTGAAATAAACTCCGGTTAAATAAAATCCATTGCACAATTAAATATCGAATAAAAAAGTTCTCTCTTGAAAAATTGACTCCCACAAACTTTTGACATGGGGCAATACCAAAATGGAGCTTTATTACGTCACTGTTTCGGGAGATATCATTTCTTATAAAGGGGTGACAGCATGCTACATCGAAACATTTTACCAAACTGATCCCGCAGTGAATATTCGCTTGGCCGCTACAATCACTGATAAGCAAGACATCGACGAGACTTAATGAGTTCGGCATATTAACTTTTTTACTCTGACAAATTAAATTCTCAAACATTTTTTTGAAGTATCAGAAAAATAAAGACGTTTGAAGTATTTGTAGTTACAAAATATTTCCTATTTAGTGTAAATGGATATTAAAATATTTCCTATTTAGTGTAAATGGGTATTAAAATGAGTAAAAGGCATCATTTTGCCCCAAGCAGTTAGGTGTTATGTAAACAATGCACGAGCCGTTGAGCCAATGACTTACGCCACATGAAGTCAACGCGCGTGTTGTAGACAGTTATCTGTGACAGAGATATTTCGTAAGTAATTCTCTGTGAAACAGATTGACATTTTATGGCACATTCACGACACATTTACGACAGTTCATGGTATTAGCCTCGGCTCGGTATTGAGTTTGGGTGTTCGGCACATATCTCTTTATTTCATTACCATCTTTTTAAATTCTAGTAAAATCACTTCAAAGTTTATACATTTTCTTTTGAAATAATATGAATACACAACTCGTGAAGTGATTATAAATTGTTCCTTGTGTCTTGTCTTAAATATTAGAGAGTTGGGACGCATATTTTCACGTCAAGATAACAACATGAATATTGATTGAAATGGATCAATTGTGAAATATTATTCGCGTTTTTAATTTTAAATTTTATGGAAAATAGTAACACAAAACTGGTAATATAAAGCATAATTGTACTTACATATTGGCCTTTTCTATACAGACTGTGGATAGTTTCCCTAATTACGCTGCGATCAAAACTGTCGAACCTTGAAGTAAAGGTACGCTTCTTGCGAGGTTTTATAGGGTTTTTGGCATTATAAACCAACAAAACTGCCACAACACGCTTGTATATGTTGTTAAAACGGTTATCGTTTCCTTTAAAAAATGATATTAAATTTATTATGCACTCGGAAACTTCGGTCGTGAGCTTCATGTTGTTTCTTAATTATTTATAATATAAAGTAGATAGGGAATGTTTAGTTTAAATACGACTTTATTTTTACAGGTATCCGTTCAATCATTGATATTGTCATTGTGAATAAAATTTGGTAGACTGGCTGGCCATCAATGGTTTCAATAAAAATCTTCTATGTAATTGCATTTAGTTAATATTTTTCGTCGCCCAAACTCAAGCGATCGAAACGATCGCGGTTTGTTTTCATAGTAACACGTGGTTGTCAAACTCTCTGTCAAAATTAAACCTCCCATACGGTTTTATTGGTTTCGTCCAATGCGTGACGAAAGCCATGTTGTCTTCCACTTGGTAGAAAATATAAGTAAATGCGTCAAATTTTTCAAGAGAGAACTTTTTTATTCGTTTGGATATTTAATTGTGCAATGGATTTTATTTAACCGGAGTTTATTTCAAACACACAGGTAAGTTTATAATAACCAAAGTTAAGTAGTTTCTTCATAATCGAAGAAATCCGTTTATTATTTACCATGGGACAGACAGTAGGTCAGGAGTAGGACGTTAAACCCCATTTCATTTCATTTCACTGAACTCCTCAGTCCTGAATCAAACAAATTACAAACAAACTGCTGACATGTTGTTTTTATCAAGAAAAAAATGGGGTTTAAGGCCTAGTACACAACTGATTATTCCTGAATTGAGGGGATTCAGAGCTACTGTACAATGGTTGTGCCAAATGAATTCAATAAGACAAGACATGTCAACCAACTATGACACTTGACTGACACAAGTGACATTTGAAGTAGTTCAGCTCTAAAAGTAGGTCTCATTATACTCGCCCTGTACGTTTAGGGACAGTGCTATTGAATCCTTGTTGAAAGAATTCGGCTTCCCAGTCAATTTTACTAGGCAACCTTTTACTGCTAAACGGTCGTGTGTCAATCCTGCATTGGCCGAGAAAATTCAACAAGTTTTTCTGGCATGGTCCCCCCTTGTCAGTTATTAGATCATTTGTGAGCGTGCACTGATTTGAAATACAGTCACATCTAGATTAATCTTAGCATTTTTTTGTCACAGGTTTGTAATACAATATGTAAAAACGAAAGCATTAGCTTTTTACAGTTGTATTGTGATGAAAATGATCTCGAGTTAGATGGTCATTGCTGTAAAAACATAACCAAACCTGCAGTTTTAGATATTATTGGGTAAGTTAATGGATAACATTAGGCCAATCTGTAGAAATTGAAATTTGTATGTAAATGCAAAGTAACAGCTTTGTGAACACACCACAAACACTTCCTCCTCACACATGCATTGACATCAGGATCTTCTACAGAAAAAAAATCTCACAACATGAATGACAACTTGTACCTAAAGTCCCCCGCACACGAGCGCATTTTGCGTACGCATTTAGCGCCGCGCTAAACGCGTACGCATTTGGCACAGAAATACGGCGCACGCACACGAGCCGAAAACACCGCAGTGTCGTTTAAAATAAGATTTCCGTATGTTTTTCACCATCCTTATCCACGGCAGATGCAATTTCCTCGAAGACCTTTCTTTCTTGTCGCTGTCTCGAAATTCTACGCATTTTGTATCATATAGGCAAGAATATTCTTGCCATAAATCGACGATTTTATCCTCTAAAATTGCGTCACTGACGAACTCACTGGGTGCCGCCATTTTGCAGTAGTGATGACACATGCGCATTGACGACGAATGAAACGCAAATAGCGCTGAGTTGCCCGCACACGAGAGCGCAGTTGGCGCTGCGTCAAAAAATATCAAACATGACAGATATTTGGCGAATGTCAAAATGCGCTAGAAAATACCCCCGCACACGAGCCGAAAATGACGCTGCGCCATTTGTGTACGCAGTTTTCGGCTCGTGTGCGGGGGCCTTAAGCTTAAAACTGGTTTGGTAACATTTTGAATACTTCATCTTAAATAAAATCTCCAAATGATATGAATAATTATACTACAATATGCCCTTGGTTTGAAATCAGTCTGGCTAAACCTGCTGGATGAATTACAGACATGGATTATCAAGACTATTTTATAGAAACATTACTGAAAGGACAAATCAAATACAGAACCTCAAAGACCCCCAGAATCTGTACAGTTAATTGAAATACATCCTTCTGAAAGCTGTGTTAAATATTGGACATCTACACTGTAATGTAAACAAGCTTTCCTGGTGGACAAATGAACCTAACTGTATTGAATGCTATATTAATATAAAGTAAAGGAGAATACAGAAAGATTATTCAAAATTGTTCCAAATATAAATTAGTTCACTTGCTTTGATTGCTGACATCAAAGTAAATACATGTATGTATGATGTGTATCTAGTACAACTTTAATAAAATGAAATTGACATCCTATCAGCTTGAACAAAATGAAGTGTGTAAATGTGTACACTATTGTGATTGGGTTTGGTATAATACATAGTAATTTCATTGTTGAAAGCATGGCATCTCTACTGTATGGTTACAGCTAGTAAGAATGATGATCACTGGAAACATGCACATATTAATATATAGTACCCATGTATATAAATCACAGTTATAAAACTACCCCAAATAATTGATGAAATAAAAATAATTTGTAAAGACATCATAAACAACATGAGAAATTTATTCAGATGACATACAATACTTTATATGTACTTTTCGTGAAAACATGCTAAATCACAAATGTAAAAATTTCCCACTTGATTTGTGTGTGTTAATAATGCTTTATTCTTTGTTTTACAGTATTGATCTCAGAGGGTGTAATCTTTCAGATATAAAGGAGTCTATCAGTAGTATGCTGTCTACATTAATTATTTTGTAAGTTAATGAACTTATTTATATGGATTAGATTTGTTGTCTGTTAATAAACAGGTCAGCCATTAATCAAGCCAATATATCAATTATATAACATTTACTATAAATTCTTTAATCACACATTAGTTTAATAATTATTTTTATTTCATAATTTATATGTGATAATGGAATTTATATTTCATTACTGAATATAGTTCATTTTACTAATTCAAAGGTTCTTCTATAATTTGTTAATTTGATTATCTTTTCAGAACAATTGAAGACAATCCTTTAAATGAATTGAAGGATTCAGATTTTCATGGGTTGACAGAAATGAGATATTTGTATGTATCAAATTATTTGAAATTTCAAATACATGTAGCTATAATCAATGTTAATATTAAAGCTTCTTTGTGAGTTATAAGCCACAATCAAGATTCTAAAATACAGGGGTTAATCTATAATAGATACTTTTAACCTAACAGATTTCATATAATAAATATTCCTATTGTTTTATTTATTGTCTGTTCTATTGGCCTGATCAAACACCTGTTCACAATTATACAAGGAAACTGAAAACATTTAACATATTAACAGACAATTTGATCATTGACAAAAGTGTACAGACTTTGTCCACACTCCCTGTAGTCTAATTAAAATGTATGTGTTTTTTTTTTTTTTGTAGATCATTACCTCCTACATTCCAGTGTCCAGGTGGATCCGAAGCCTGGTCTTATATAAACAAAACAAATATGTCTATTATATGTAACAATCAACTAGATCTATGCTCAGTTCACGATGGTAATTACTGGTGTTTCTTTTTAAGATTGACTTTCAAAAAATAATGCTGCAGGTGTGTAAAGTGTTGCACAATTATTGGCCAAACTTTAATTATTGAAAATATTTCCTTTATTATCAATTACATTCATATTTCATTTTTGTTTACCTATGTATATATTCTACATGCCTTTAAATTATAAGGGGGGTTGGGATGGCCTAGTGGTCTAGAGTGCCGCACTTGGACCTGTAGATGGCTGGTCACCTCTGGCTTGCGGCTGTGGTTTCGATCCCTGGTGTGAGCGTATGTGGCATGAAGATAGGGGCGCCTCACAACCTCAGGCACTCAGGTTTCCTATCACTGCTAAAGACCCCTAAGCGCAAGCGAATTATTGAAATACAATTAAACCATGTTAGTCCCAAAATGACCTAGTTTGTGTCGAGTGGATGCTAAACCCCATTTCTCTCTCTCTCTTTTTAAATTATAACCAATGTAACAAAATATGCACTTTTATATGCCGACTTCTCAAGTGGGTGCATATTGTCATGGGAGCCGAGGTAGTTCAGTAAGACACTGGCTTGCTAACCAGGAGGCCCCAGGTTCAATTCCTCTGTTTACTGAGAATTTTCTGTGCAGGATTGAGGGTCTGGCCTGGAAAAGTATAGTCATTTGTGCAAAATTAACCTCATATCACACATAATAAGAGTAGGCTATAGTGCCACTGTGCGGGCAACATTTCCCTCATCGCACTGATTGTTCATGCCTGTCTTCAGTAACTAAGTCTGTTAATATAATTTTATTTCAATGCATATTGTCATTTTCCATGACAGTTCACATTTCCTAGCAAATTCTGGTTATTTTTCAAATTTTCTGGGTTAAGTTAGCTTATTGGGAAACCTATCTAAATCCACTGTCATGTTATTTGTGGAGTTATTGCCCCTGTTACAGAAACTATGGCGATGCTCGATTCACAGTTCCGGAATTAAATTCCTAAACTGGTGTCAATCGAGTGAAAAGGAGAATTTCGGAGTACAACGCATGCGTCGACTGTATAAATAATATCTCAACCAATCCTGACAGCTGAAACATATTTTTTACCTAGGAATACGTCACGATTCTACTCACTCCACCTCAGCTGTCGGGACTGGCAGAACTGTGACAGGACTGAATTCCGCGTCACTCGATTGTAATTCTGTCGATTCGGGACGTTCTGGACTGTAAATCGAGCATCCCCAATGTTAATGTTTTTGAGAACATTTTTACATAACATACTATGATGTTCTAGCCTTACTTCAAAATGGTTGTGGTAGGCTTATATTTATTTCTTAAACATACATTATGCAAGAGCTAAATCTGCCTATTGTAGGTCTTTCTTTAGGCCTGAAGTGGATCTAAATTATTAATTAGATATCAATTAAGTTATCCATACTCTAATCAACTCTCGATGTCATCGCTAGTCTGGGATATTTAGTGGATTGGAATCTGATGTGCTGCTCAACACTTACATGTATTCATGATTAAATCTAAAAATGTATAATTGAGACTTATGTTTTTTATCGTACCACTTTAGTAATGATGACCGCAGATAGGCGGGGTGTGTGTGTGTGTGTGTGGATGGCTGAATGGTTAGCGTGCACGCGCTGTATCATACGGCCTGCCATTGAGTCAACTGGCGCAGTTTCGAATCCCCGGTTGTACGTGGCAAGGAGTAGGGTTGCCTGTCCAGTGTCGTGGGTTTTCTCCGGGTACTCTGGTTTCTTCCCACTGCTAAAGACACCTACGCGCAAACAAATTTTTGAAATAAATTAAACCATATGTTAGTCTCGAAATGACCTAGTTTGTGTCGAGTGGACGTTAAACCCCATTTCTCTTCTCTCTCCGACGATAGGCCTTAAATTCAATCGCGAAATTCTTGGTTGAGTGTGGATCAATTTGACTGAAATTTTTTGCACTTTCCTATTACGTTATGTAGTTTTTAACTATTATAGTGAGAACTGCCAGCTTTATATCTAATATCCCATAATGTATCTTTAATAATATTATGTTGATATTTTACATGGAATTCAATGTGGTTTTTTTTTCAGTTTCCTGCCCATCCAATTCATTTTGCAACAATACAGCACCAGGATTATATGAATGTGATTGTATGCCAGGCTATTATGGATATAAATGTTTAAGAAAGGTAACAATACAATTTACTCTTTTGAAATAAGTAACCAAATAGGGCCTTTAATTCCTCTGTGTTGCTTTCTGGTTGTACGTGGCAAGCAGTAGGGTCACCAGTCCAGCCTCATGGGTTTTCTCTGGGTACTCCGGTTTCCTCCCATTGCTAAAGACCCCTATGTGTGAGCGAATTATTGAAATAAAATTAAACCAATGTAAGTCCTGAAATGACCTAGTTTGTGTCAGTGGTTGTTAAACCCCATTTCTCTCTCTCTCCATGTTGCTTAAGTTATATGTTTATTATTGTCTTTCTAACTAGTGCTTCATCCTACTTCACGTAATCACTGTGCAGGTAAACAGCTTTAAAATCAGGAAATCTTGCAGTCGTTGGCCTCTTGTGTGCATCATCTGTCAAGATGTAAATAGTTTATATTTCTGTCCCCAGAATTTCATATTTACGTAGTATATATGTGGTAGGGCGTAAGATTTGTTTATATCACTGAATCATATTTGAAATTATGATTATCATAAATCTTTTTCTTAAACAATAAGTGTTGATTAGCTCCTTTGTTGGTAATGGTCACTACATATACTGTGACCGTATTATCTCTATGTACATGTAGTATCCCAGCAAGTGACCTATAGTACTTCTACATTGACATTATATAACTTTTGTGATTATTATTATCATATAAGTTAATTTTAGATTATCTTATTTTGGATCAGTTATTTCAACTTATTAAAGGACATTTTACTATTATTGTAGGCATTGCCATAGAATTTTGTTGGATAGCTGTTTCTTACCACCTATTAAAATTTAGCATTTCCTATTTTGAAACTGTTTCATTAATTTTGTTTGCAATTCATGACCTCTTGCACTTTGTCAAAATATTGATGGCCGAATCGTTTAACGCATGCACTTTAGATCATAAGATTTGGCATTGAGTCAAGAAGCACATTTCGATCAATGCTTGCATGTGACCCAAAGCAATTTATTGAAATAAGATTGAACCATATGTTTAGTTCAGAAATGACCCAGTTTGTGTCGAGTGGAGGTTTCTCTCTCAGTTGTATATTGAAACCTCTTCATTAGTTTTATTGTATGCCCACGTCCCACATTGGAATGTTGTTGTATATTGTCGTCAACCCTCTCCATAAGTTGGTCCATCATCCATAATTGTTTGTTCATTCTCTAGAGGCTAAAGTTATCATCCAACTGACTTTAAATTTATACACAGTGTTTATGTTCATGAGATGATTTTCAATAATTAGTCAAATTATTGCCCTTGATCAGTTTGAAAAAAAACTTGTGGGCACTTTAAAGACTCGAATTAAAAACCAGTGACTTGACATTTGTACATAGTTGTGTCTTAGTTATTTGCAGAGCTTATAACTGACTTTATAAAATAAGGTTAAAAAAAAATAGTTTGAAAAAACTGGTCATGCAGCAACTTTAAAAGTCATTTTGTCATCCAAAATATGTAACCATGCTAAAGGTCAAATTATTAATTATGTCAAGTGATAGAGAAAATCATTGTAAACATTCTTCTGGTCAAGGATTTTAGTATGTAAAGATATAGAGAAAAATTTGTAAATATTCCTCTGGTTAAAGCTTTTATTATGTCAAGTTATAGACAACATTTGGTTAATTTCTGGTCAAAATATTTATTACTTGAAGTTACATAAATATTCAAAGGTGTCCAATTGCCAGATTGGTCGACTTACCTGCTGGTAACTGATTGAAAATTTTGAAGTTAAAAACCTTTAAAATGAATGATTGTGTATGAAAACCTGTAACTCCAACAATCCTCCCAAAATCATTGGTTGCACAATCTGATGAAAAGACGGATGCTCTTTTGTTTCATTTTTTATAGTTAAAAATTTTGTTTTATTTCTCTGTACTACACTAGGATCTTGAAGAGTTGTTATATAACCTGCATTATGGATGGTGTTAGGGATTAGCCAATGAAACCATCTGTTTGACGTCTTCTTGGAATGCGATGCATGGAACTGTAGGTAACCCTCTAGAAACGTCAATGCTGATTGATAAATCAATGTCTAATGGCATAGGGTCAAAAGCTTCTTATACGACCCATGACGCGACCCCCCCAGTGCAACATGTCAGATCTTCATGTAATGTAGGCCATCAAAAGTTAAAAAAATGAAACAAAATATAGATCTGTATTTTAATCATATTGTTGGTTGAAGTGATAATCATGAAAATTATGATATCTATTACAGGGAAATTTTCCAACAGTCCAATTTAGTGTTGGGTTAGGAGTGTCAACTGTAGTTATAAGTATATTCTTGTGGATATTTCAAAGACGACATGTAAAGAAGAATTTATAGTATTGTACAGTATCTTGACATTTTAACTTACTTGTAATTATGTAAAATAAAATTTATTTTGTTCCTGGTATTCATAATATTTATGTATACTTTCATATCATTATATTTAATAAATATATGCTATATTTATAAGTTTTTCTTAATTATTACCTAAAAGTTAAGGATGCATTATGTAAGATTTAGATAAAGAGCTGACTATTGTTGCTGTAATAGTTCAAAAATAGATAATGAGAAATGAATATATTGAAAATCTCAGTCAAATTACTTTATTCTGAATGTTAAGTTTTAACAACATGGTTCTTCCTCACAACTAATGCACAATAAAAAAAAAGATGAGGTAATATAGTAACCATCACTTAAGTCTTTAAATGTATTTTAAAGAATATAATTTTTCTAATATTGTGTTTAAATATTTAGGTAAAGTAAATAAATGTTTATTTAGAACACCATAATCCAAGGCAGTAATTTTGCTCTTTATCAAGAAAGTGACTTTAGTAGGAAGAAAAATAAGCCAACAGTGAGGCTGATGTCCCCCGCCGAAATCCCAAAATAAATAGATGACACATAGTAATTAATCGCACATTTATTTTTTTCAAACGTATCGAGCAATCAAACTGTACACGAAGTGTCATTCAAAAGTGTACCCTAGTTAGGGGGACCCTAAAGGTAGACAAAAGGGTGCCCACGCTTGACAAAAGGGCCCCTCTGGCCAAGGGAAATGGCCCCCGTGTCCGAGTCAATCGTTTCTATACACTGTTACTGTCGAATCCATTACTGAATGAGAATGCAGTCATTATATTGGCATAAAAATCATCAATTATATTGGCATAAAAATCATCAATGAAGATGAACCTAAGTTATCTTGTGCCAAAGTATCAACCAATCAAATTGCTTATCTCTGCCTACCCTAAGAAGAAGATAGGTTGCCAGGCAACGAAACATACGCCCACAGCAGCTAAATCGTCCGGGCAGTCAACAAGGGTTGTCGCATATTTTTACTTTTTTTGGTAATGAAACAACTCATTATGTAATTATCTGAAAATCATTAGAATTTGTTTGCTTTTTATAAAGTTTTGCCCCACGCTGTCAATTAGTATAGGAAACATTTAACATCATGGATTTAGCTGTTCTGTTATCAAAATTCATTGAAAATCAAAATACTTGTGCGTTTCAACACCTTAAACTCTGTGTATCAATCTGAAGTCAAACGGATGATAAGTTTGGCATCTGTAGCGTCACAAGGTTTTTTGAAGTGATCAAGGGAGATAACTCTGGAAGTAATTATTTGAAATCAATGAAAATCAGTAGGCTTCTTCGTCTCATGACCTTAAACAGTGTGTGTAAATTTAAAGTCAATCAGATATTAACTTTGGCCTATAAAGCGTCCAGAGGATTTTTTGATGTGATCAAGGGCCATAACTCTGGCAATAATTATCAAACATTTAAAGTCAATCGGATATCAACTTTGGCCTCTAGAGCATCCACAAGATTTTTTGAAGTGATCAAGGGCCATAACTCTGGCACTAATTATCGGAAATCGCTGAAAATCAATAGGCTTCTTCGTCTTATAACCTTAAACACTGTGTATGAATTTTAAGTCAATTGGATATTAACTTTGGCCTCTAGATCGTTCACAAGATTTTTTGAAGTGATCAAGGGCCATAACTCTGGCACTAATGATCGGAAATCGCTGAAAATCAATACGCTTCTTCGTCTTATGACCTTAAACACTGTGTATAAATTTAAAGTCAATCGGATATTAACTTTGGCTTTTAGAGCGTCCACAAGATTTTTTGAAGTGATCAAGGGCCATAACTCTGGCACTAATTATCGGAAATCGCTGAAAATCAATAGGCTTCTTCGTCTTATGACCTTAAACACTGTGTATGAATTTTAAGTCAATTGGATATTAACTTTGGCCTCTAGATCGTTCACAAGATTTTTTGAAGTGATCAAGGGCCATAACTCTGGCACTAATTATCGGAAATCGCTGAAAATCAATACGCTTCTTCGTCTTATGACCTTAAACACTGTGTATAAATTTAAAGTCAATCGGATATTAACTTTGGCTTTTAGAGCGTCCACAAGATTTTTTGAAGTGATCAAGGGCCATAACTCTGGCACTAATTATCGGAAATCGCTGAAAATCAATAGGCTTCTTCGTCTTATGACCTTAAACACTGTGTATAAATTTAAAGTCAATCGGATATTAACTTTGGCTTTTAGAGCGTCCACAAGATTTTTTGAAGTGATCAAGGGCCATAACTCTGGCACTAATAATCGGAAATCGCTGAAAATCAATAGGCTTCTTCTTCTTATGACCTTAAACACTGTGTATAAATTTAAGGTCAATCGGATATTAACTTTGGCTTTTAGAGCGTCCACAAGATTTTTTGAAGTGATCAAGGGCCATAACTCTGGCACTAATTATCGGAAATCGCTGAAAATCGATAGGCTTCTTCGTCTTATGACCGTAAACACTGTGTATAAATTTAAAGCCAATCGAATATTAACTTTGGCCTCTAGAGCGTCCACAAGATTTTTTGAAGTGATCAAGGGCCATAACTCTGGTAGTTATTATCGGAAATCGCTGAAAAACAATAGGCTTCTTCGTCTCATGACCTCAAACACTGTGTATAAATTTAAAGTCAATCGGATATTAACTTTAGCCTCTAGAGCGTCCACAAGCAATTGTGGACGCCGGACCGACGGACCGACGGACCGACGGACGGACGGACGGACGGACGGACGGACGGACGGACGGACGGGGGCGACGACAATATACGACCACATTTCAATGTGGGCGTATAAAAATGCTCATCTTCGAACTCCATCAAGGCATTGACCTAATAAGCATACACACCAATTTTGAACATTTTAACTCAATTCGAAGGAGAGTTATTGTGTTCCAAAGTCTCAGCAAATCAAATTGCTTATCACTCTGCTTACCCTGAGCAGAAAATGCTCATTATCGATCTTAGTCAAGGTATTACTGTAATGAAACTATACACCAAGTTTCATCACTCTCACTTAATTAGAACTAAAGTTATCGTGTCCCAAAGCATCAACCAATCAAATTGCTTATCTCTGCTTACCCTAAGCGTAAAATGCTCATCTTCGAACTCCATCAAGACATTGACCTAATAAGCATATACACCAAGTTTGAACTTTTTAACTCAATTAGAAGGAGAGTTATTGTGTTCCAAAGTTTTGGTAAATCAAATTGCTTATCGCTCTGCTTACCCTGAGCAAAAAATGCTCATTATCGATCTTAGTCAAGGCATTACTGTAATGAAACTATACACCAAGTTTCATCACTCTCACTTTATTAGAACTAAAGTTATCGTGTCCCAAAGCATCAACCAATCAAATTGCTTATCTCTGCTTACCCTAAGCGGAAAATGCTCATCTTCGAACTCCATCAAGGCATTGACCTAATAAGCATATACACCAAGTTTGAACATTTTAACTCAATTAGGAGGAGAGTTATTGTGTTCCAAAGTCTCGACCAATCAAATTTGTGTATCGCTCTGCTTACCCAGAGCAGAAAATGCTCATTATCGAACTTAGTCAAGGTTTTACTGTAATGAAACTATACACCAAGTTTCATCACTCTCACTTAATTAGAACTAAAGTTATCGTGTCCCAAAGCATCAACCAATCAAATTGCTTATCTCTGCTTACCCTAAGCGGAAAATGCTCATCTTCGAACTCCATCAAGGCATTGACCTAATCAGCATATACACCAAGTTTGAACATTTTAACTCAATTAGAAGGAGAGTTATTGTGTTCCAAAGTCTCGACCAATCAAATTTGTGTATCGCTCTGCTTACCCTGAGCAGAAAATGCTCATTATCGAACTTAGTCAAGGTATTACTGTAATGAAACTATACACCAAGTTTCATCACTCTCACTTAATTAGAACTAAAGTTATTGTGTCCCAAAGCATCAACCAATCAAATTGCTTATCTCTGCTTACCCTAAGCGGAAAATGCTCATCTTCGAACTCCATCAAGGCATTGACCTAATAAACACATACACCAAGTTTGAACATTCTAGCTCAATTAGGAAGAGAGTTATTGTGTCCCAAAAAGTGTGACGGACAGACAGACGGACGGACAGACAGACGGACGAACCCATTTTAATAGTCCCCCAATTTTCTTCGAAAGGCGGGGGACAAAAACTGTTTGGGGGTAGCTATTTTGTTGTCCCCTGATTTTCAAATATAGCAAGTGATTTTAAAATTGGATTGGTCCATCTGTGTGTCCGTCACACTTTTTGGGACACAATACCACCGCTTCCGAGGTAGCTGTAGACTGTTCAAACTTTTGTAGATGTTCACTTGTTGCTTTGTGTTCGATGAACATTTGTCTGCTCTTGCTAAACTGTTGTTCATGACACCTTTTGAACACACTTCTAATAGGGCAGGCTCGGGTCCAGCCCCCTCCCCACAGGGGTACAGGGGTCCTTCAAATGGGAACAAAACCACATCCATCTTCTCAACAGTATTTTTTTTGCATAGAATACAATGCCTAGTTGAAATCAATCCTCCGTTAGGGTGTTTTCGAGATATTCAGGGTCAAAGCACAAATAAGGTCATTTATACTGAAAGTGAATACGCAGTCATTCTTGAATAACCCCCAATATTGACTTATAACAAAAAATTGTGTATGGAAATGCATCCAGTTACCCCTTAAACTGGCTTAAACGTATTTTCGGATACCAAACTTGATCATATGATGATTGGGTGGAAATTGGTATTTAGAAGCCAAAGCCGACAGCAATTTTGAAGTTTTGCCAATTTGGGCACGGATTTTGTACTGGGACGATAAAATAACTATACGCCTAGACCAACCATAAACAGTGGTCAGCATTTATAACGCAGCAACTGCCCAGAATGGTCCGCCGAAATTGAGTTAAAATGCCTATGACAGATTTGATTGAACAGATCAACTCCCTCAAAAGCTTAAGTATCAGAAAGCAATCCAGCAATGGCCAGAGAGGGATATTCATGAAGCATTAAGTATATTTGTACGTTCATGTACAATCAAAATTGCTACCATTTTGGTTGATTATTAACTAATGAGAAATGAAAAGTACTTATTCAATGAATATTTTCCCGGTGGTAATAGCATGGTGTTAACCAATGATAATAAACTCTTGGATGTATTTCTCTTTATCATGAAATGTATTCCAATTGCCAAGGGATCTTTTAAGTGCACTCCAATGAGTACACTGGACCTCAGTTGTCAGACCCATCTGATCGTCTAGACAGTCCTTGTTAGTCCCTACATCCTACACCACTGACAAGGGGAAATCCCACAATATAAAATCTCAAACTTTCTGGGCCAACCGGGATCAACCCCGCAACCTCCAGGCTAGCAAGCCAGTGTCTTTGTCACCATGGCTCTGCTAATTAACCCAGAAAATAGGTTGCCAGGCAACGAAACATACGCCCACACAGCAGCCAAATCGTCCGGGCAGTCAACAAGAGTTGTTGCATTTTAAGTAATCATCAGAAAATCATAATTCAAACTCACCCATAACTACGGTGTAACTGTGATATAATCAAACGTTTTTTTAAATCAGATAATAATTGTGACCTCCAGAGGGACCACAAGCTAAAAAGGGTGATTTTTCGTACAATCAGGGGCCATGATTCAGGAAGTTACGATCCGATATGGGCAAATATGCAATGGAATCAAGATCATTAGGTTATAAACATGTATTTCAAGTTTCATCAAAATCGGTTCAAAATTGTGACCTCTATAGGGTCCACAACCTTGATATAACATATTTTTACACAATTCGCGTACAGACGGCGGCCATTTTATCCGTCAACTCTGGTCCGATTTTCACAAAATTCAAATTCTCTCTTCATTACCATGAAACCGTGATATAATCAAACGTTTTTTTAAATCGGATAATAATTTTGAACTCCAGAGGGACCACAAGCTAACAAAAGCGATTTTTCGGACAATCAGGGGACATAATTCAGGAAGTTATGATTCGATGGGCGTAAATATCGAAAGGAACCAAGATCTTTGGGTAATAAACATGCATGTCACGTTTCATCAAAATCGGTTCAAAATTGTGACATCTATAAGGTCCACAACCTTGATATAACATATTTTCACACCATTCGCGTACAAACGGCGGCCATTTTGTCCGTCAATTTTGGTCTGATTTTCACAAAATTCGAACTCAACCTTCATAACCATGGAACGGTGATATAATCAAACGTTTTTTTTTAAATCGGATAACAATTTTGACCTCTAGAGGAACCACAAGATAAAAAGGGCGATTTTTTGGACAATCAGGGGCCATAATTCAGGAAGTTACGATCCGATGGGCGCAAATATCGAAAGGAACCAAGATCTTTGGGTTATAAACATACATGTCAATTTTAATCAAAATCGGTTCAAAATTGTGACCTCTATAAGGTCCACAACCTTGTTATAAGATATTTTCACACTATTCGCGTACAAACGGCGGCCATTTTGTCCGTCAATTTTGGTACGATTTTCACGAAATTCGAACTCATCCTTCATAACCATGGAATGGTGATATAATCAAACGGTTTTTTGAATCGGATAACAATTTTGACCTCCAGAGGGACCACAAGCTAAAAAGGGCGATTTTTCGGACAATAAGGGTCCATAATTCGCGAAGTTGCGATCCGATGGGCGCAAATATCGAAAGGAACCAAGATCTTTGAGTTATAAACATACATGTCAAGTTTCATCAAAATCGGTTCAAGATTGTGACCTCTATAAGGTCCACAACCTTGATATAACATATTTTCACACCATTCGCGTACAAACGGCGGCCATTTTGTCTGTCAATTTTGGTCCGATTTTCACGAAATTCGAACTCAACCTTCATAACCATGGAACGGTGATATAATCAAACGTTTTTTTAAATCGGATAACAATATTGACCTCCAGAGGGACCACAAGCTAAAAAGGGCGATTTTTCGGACAATCAGGGGCCATAATTCAGGAAGTTACGATCCGATGCGCGCAAATATCGAAAGGAACCAAGATCTTTGGGTTATAAACATACATGTCAAGTTTCATCATAATCGGTTCAAAATTGTGACCCCTATAAGGTCCACAACCTTGATATAACATATTTTCACACTATTCGCGTACAAACGGCGGCCATTTTGTCCGTCAATTTTGGTCCGATTTTCACGAAATTCGAACTCAACCTTCATAACCATGGGACGGTGATATAATCAAACGGTTTTTTAAATTGGATAACAATTTTGACCTCCAGAGGGACCACAAGCTAAAAAGTGCGATTTTTCAGACAATCAGGGGCCATAATTCAGGAAGTTACGATCCGATTGGCGCAAATATCGAAAGGAACCAAGATCTTTGGGTTATAAACATGCATTTACAGTTTCATCCAAATCGGTTCAAAATTGTGACCTCTACACTGTTCACAAGCTAAAAAACGTGATTTTTCGTACAATCAGGGGCCATAACCCATGAAGTTGCGGTCCGATACATGCCAATATCGAAAGGAACCGAGATCTTAGGGTGATAAACCTATATTTTAAGTTTCATTGAAATCGGATAAAAATTGTGACCTGTAGACTGTTCACAAACAATTGTGGACGGACGGACGGACGAACAGGGGCGACGACAATATACGTCCACATGAAAATGTGGGCGTATAAAAACAAATAACAAATAATGTATATAGCTCTTTATTATTACACATTTACCATGACTTAACAATACTTATGGAATGAATTGGTTTTTGCATATTTTCAATAGACATAAAACAAAATAATCTCTTACAAAAACACACGTATACATTAAATACATTCAACCTATTACAACGGGACATGTTAAATATTTACCATATGAATTAGTTATCATTGATAAGAGAGTATAATAACCACTTAGTGTTTTAATCCCGATAGAGTTCTAACATATCCCAAGGAAATCTCATTTGCACATAATAATATCACAGTCAAGTCTTATGAAAATGATTAATGACCGAATATTAAAGTTTTATTATACAAGTCTTCCATAATATTCACATTTTGGATATTTAGATTGTAGTTCAGGCCACTGCACAATAATGTTATCAGCAAATTTATACACAAGTCTTGCCGTCATAGATAGTTTATCCACACGACATATACTTTCAACATAGATAATCTTGGTCTGCACAATACCAAAGCACTGAAATGAAAAATATTTAATGTGGTTCAATGAAGCATTTAAATGTATGAAAGAGTCTTTTGAGTCAATCCCAAGCTTTAACCTGACAAGCAGTAGGGTCACCGACCTAACCTTGTGGGTTTACTAAGGACTTCAGGTTTCCTCTGACTTTTATAGAAACTATTTTTTAAAAATAAAATAGGTTGCCAGGCAACGAAACATACGCCCACACAGCAGCCAAATCGTCCGGGCAGTCAACAAGAGTTGTTGCATTTTAAGTAATCATCAGAAAATCATAATTCAAACTCACCCATAACTACGGTGTAACTGTGATATAATCAAACGTTTTTTTAAATCAGATAATAATTGTGACCTCCAGAGGGACCACAAGCTAAAAAGGGTGATTTTTCGTACAATCAGGGGCCATGATTCAGGAAGTTACGATCCGATATGGGCAAATATGCAATGGAACCAAGATCATTGGGTTATAAACATGTATTTCAAGTTTCATCAAAATCAGTTCAAAATTGTGACCTCTATAGGGTCCACAACCTTGATATAACATATTCTTACACAATTCGCGTACAGACGGCGGCCATTTTATCCGTCAACTCTGGTCCGATTTTCACAAAATTAAAATTCTCTCTTCATTACCATGAAACCGTGATATAATCAAACGGTTTTTTAAATCGGATAATAATTTTGACCTCCAGAGGGACCACAAGCTAACAAAAGCGATTTTTCGGACAATCAGGGGACATAATTCAGGAAGTTATGATTCGACGGGCGCAAATATCGAAAGGAACCAAGATCTTTGGGTTATAAACATGCATGTCACGTTTCATCAAAATCGGTTCAAAATTGTGACCTCTATAAGGCCCACAACCTTGATATAACATATTTTCACACCATTCGCGTACAAACGGCGGCCATTTTGTCCGTCAATTTTGGTCCGATTTTCACGAAATTCGAACTCAACCTTCATAACAATGGAACGGTGATATCATCAAACATTTTTTTAAATCGGATAACAATTTTGACCTCCAGAGGAACCACAAGCTAAAAAGGGCGATTTTTCGGACAATCAGGGGCCATAATTCAGGAAGTTACGATCCGATGGGCGCAAATATCAAAAGGATCCAAGATCTTTGGGTTATAAACATACATGTCAATTTTAATCAAAATCGGTTCAAAATTGTGACCTCTATAAGGTCCACAACCTTGATAGAACATATTTTCACACAATTCGCGTACAAACGGCGGCCATTTTGTCCGTCAATTTTCGTCCGATTTTCACGAAATTCGAACTCAACCTTCATAACCATGGAATGGTGATATAATCAAACGTTTTTTTAAATCGGATAACAATTTTGACCTCCAGAGGAACCACAAGCTAAAAAGGGTGATTTTTCAGACAATCAGGGGCCATAATTCAGGAATTTACAATCCGATGCGCGCAAATATCGAAAGGAACCAAGATCTTTGGGTTATAAACATACATGTCAAGTTTCATCAAAATCGGTTCAAAATTGTGAACTCTACAAGGTCCACAACCTTGATATAACATATTTTCACACTATTCGCGTACAAACGGCGGCCATTTTGTCCGTCAATTTTGGTCCGATTTTCACGAAATTGGAACTCAACCTTCATAACCATGGGACGGTGATATAATCAAACGGTTTTTTAAATCGGATAACAATTTTGACCTCCAGAGGCACCACAAGCTAAAAAGGGCGATTTTTTCGGACAATCAGGGGCCATAATTAAGGAAGTTACGATCCAATTGGCGCAAATATCGAAAGGAACCAAGATCTTTGGGTCATAAACATGCATTTCAAGTTTCATCCAAATTGGTTCAAAATTGTGACCTCTACACTGTTCACAAGCTAAAAAACGTGATTTTTCGTACAATCAGGGGCCATAACCCATGAAGTTACGGTCCGATACATGCCAATATCGAAAGGAACCGAGATCTTAGGGTGATAAACCTATATTTTAAGTTTCATTGAAATCGGATAAAAATTGTGACCTGTACGCTGTTCACAAACAATTGTGGACGGACGGACGGACGGACATCCGGACGGACGGACGGACATCCGGACGGACGGACGGACGTCCGGACGGACGGACGAACAGGGGCGACGACAATATACGTCCACATGAAAATGTGGGCGTATAAAAATGGCACCATGTTAGTCCCAAAATGATTTGGTGGCCATTAAAAACCAATTTCTTGCTATCCTGTGTACAATATTCTACTCCACACTGAATGTTTTAATAGTATTTTTCAATTTTTATATAAAGACCCCCCCCCATCTTTACCTTTCCTATAGTAACATCAATTGGGTTAAGTTACTTACCTTTATAATCCATCCAACTAAACATACTGGTATACAGGTTCCTGGTCCATTACATAAAATCTGTTGAAAATAAATACCTATTCATGTAAATTGAGTTTTGAATATCAAAAAAAAGTTAAAATACAATAAATACAATCTCACAATAGCCAGTGTTTATAATAGTAACAGACATGTTAGTCGATGGGTCCACACATCAGTTTAAGTGTGATGCTGAATAAAACTTTTAAATTTATTAGTTTTATACATAAAACTGTTGGAAATGATGACATATGTACCAGTATAAAAGATGATATGATATTAACTCGTCCCCAATCTTTGATTCACAGGTAAGTTTTAAAGGAGCTAACATTTAGGACCTAGAAAAGTGACACAAGTGGGTTGCAACAAATATAATACTGTAATATGAATGTATATACATGTAAACTGATTTACACTCATTGGTTTCCGTTTTTAGTGTATAATTTCAGATCAGTTATGTTCAGCGAAATAAGCCAGCAGTCTCATGTGAATGCAAATTTCTAGTGTCTGGTTATTCCAGTCTACATACGCCGTTTGATTTGGTGCAATGTGTCTAGCCTTGTTCCTTTAGTCTCTTGTTACAACTGCGGCTGAAACGCATTATGGTACACGATTTGTGTACCAATGGTAAAATGTTTATTTTGTCTTAAATATTGGATATCAGAAGCCCACCTTTTTCTGGTAAGATAACAGCATCAATGTTGACTTACATTGACAAATACTTTGTGTTTTCAATGTTGAAGATTTTGGGTGATATTAGAGACTTAGCTACTTTAAGTTATACTTACTATTTCTGGTCTACAAATAACCATCAGTGGAATACAATAGAAAATACTATATATTGTATAAGCTACTGTTGTAAACCAGGACTGATTAACTTCCCGACATCTTGGTATCTTGTGAATTAAATACTAAAAAAGTAATTATTAATAATATTCTGAAATAATTAAGACTTTCATGCATGCTAGATTTTCCACCTTGAGAAATCATTATTAGTGACAATGTGACATTGAAAATTTGGTAACACTCTAATATTTGCATCTAGATTTTCAATTTATACTTTCCGTATGCACATAATTATAATTGGTTATATTTGATTTAAGTTATGTTCATAATTCAATACCTCAGTCTTAAAATTCTTTTTTTTCCGCAGATCATCTTCCATAGCATGTACTTTACTTTCACTAATACTGTCAGTATTTGCTAGAATATAATGCCGCGGTGAATAATTCCCACTCAATGCACCCATCAATCGAAGCATCTCTCGTGTATGTCCACCTGTGGCAAGAAAATAAATTACCCGTTAAATTATTTACTTTGGGTCTTATGAGACCAAAAAAAGCTCTAGATTTTCTTTTGTTTTTAAAATAATAATTATAATGCCTCCAACAGGGCACATTGATCAAAATATAAATTATAGTCAAATAAGAATTTGCTGTTAGTACCACTACAACTAGCATTAACTATTAGTAAATAACATACCTGATCCAATAACTGACACAATGGATGCTGGCTTCGTTCTTACTTCAGTAAACTTGGTTGTTTGTGATGGACCCTGAAACCATCTGTAGGCTACATACAACAATGTAAACGTTGGTACAAGATAGTATATTGGTGAAAAATAACTTTTCTCTAGATTGGAATCCATTCTCACTCTGATAGCTTGTATTAGTACTGTAGGTTTCTCAATTGACAATGACTTTTCTTGCAATTATCAAATCTTCATATAAGTGGAATCGATGATATGTTTCTAATGCTAATGGCTGGATGACATCTTAAATTTAAGGAAAACAAAATTAAGGATTCACTTTCAATGACCAATATATTGGCTAGGATATACATTAATAATACCTCCATATTGTAAGTTAAAGAGGCATTATGTAAGATTGAGATAAAAGCTGACAGTGCTCACTATAATACTCGAAAAATAAATAATGAAAAGGGAATAATAATTTAGATAACATTTCAGGCCTAAAGAAAAGACCTGCAATAGGCAGATTTAGCTCTTGCATAATGTATGTTTAAATAGTTACATAATAAATAAGCTATATAAATAATAGGAGCACACACAAGTGCTTGAACAACCTATTATTTCAGGATGGTAGACTAATCCGTATGCCTTTTCATAATGGTTTGTATTTCATTCTAGAATTGCATGTCATTCTAGAATCGTATTTGAAATTTTATAGTCTCCCACAAATGGTTATACGGTAGTTTTACCATTATTTCAGGATGGTAAACTAATTTTTATGCCTCTTCATAATGGTTTGCATGTCATACCAGAATCGTATTTCAATGAATAAAATCATTCTACATTGGCATGTTTGTAAAAGACCCCTTGGCAGTTTGAATTTGATATGAGAATAAGAGTAGGCTGTAGTGCCGCTGTTTAGGCAAACTTTCCCTCATATAGCACACTGCATGGTCATGGGGGGGGATTCCACGTCAAGTGTACACAAGGTTCTGACATGACCATCACAGATTTTGATGATTTTAGGTGTGCAAGTTAACCATGACTACGGTAAAATCCTACTTACATGAAATTGGTATCAAATTGTTCAGAAAGCCGAGATCTTTCTAATAACCAGAAGCACGAAATCAACAGAACAAAATCCAGGAAGATTGTGTTGACCTTGACCTTTGAACCTGCACCCCCGTAAAGGGGTAGATTCGATTTCGCCAATTTTTCGTGGGAACATTGCCCCACCTATGATTAACGAACACACAAAAAATCAAAATGAGATCTCCATGGTAACAGATTTAAGGAGCCGGTCAATTCAGGTGCTACACAGTTATTCAAGTGCACACGACCTTATCACCACATGGGGGTTGGATGGCCGAACGGGTAGCACGTTTGTGCTGTATCATAAAGCCTATCAGAGTCAACTGGCGTGGTTTCGAATCCCCAGTTGTACGTGACAAGGAGTAGGGTCGCCTGTCCAGCCTCTTAGGTTTTTTTACGGGTCCTCCTGTTTCCTCCCACTGCTAAAGACCCTTATCCCCAAGCGAATTATTGAAATAAAATTAAACCATATGTTAGTCCCAAAATGATCTAGTTTGTGTTGAGTGGACGTTAAACCCCATTTCTCTCCCTGTCTCCATATCACCATGATATGACGTCATAATAGCAACGCAGCGAGCAGGATTTTGGCCGTGGAAAGAAATATGCCAACGATGAGCGACACATGCTGTCAAACTAACATAGTACCTATAGTAGTGAGTGACATCAGCCACGGTGATGTTTATTATAGTGCTTTAAGCTCGTAACGTTGCATTCTTGTTACTCGCAAAAACAGAGAGTGCAAGTTACCATAGTGAAATTAGTGTACAGAAGTCAGCTTGCATTAAACAACCTACAATGTTCACTTGAAAAATTGAAATTGGCCAAATCAAATCTGCCCCCTTTTCAGGGGGGGGGGGGGTCAAAGGTCAATTAAACTCAACACGATAAGCCTGGATTTTGTTCTTTCGAATACGTTCTCCTGGTCATTAGAAAGATCTGTCTTCTGAACAATTTGATACCAATTTCATGTAAGTAGGATTACTATAGGGGCGAAGTTATGGATTTTCAAAGTTTGAAAATCAGCTGAAAAGGCCCAAATTTTGGGATGCCCCTGAAGGCGTCCCAAGCGCTATGAATTTGCACATCATGTTCTTTCGTCACGGTTAACTTACACACCAAAAATCGTCAAAATCTGTAATGGTCATGTCAAAATGGTATCACGTCATTTGGGACTCGCGTCATTTGGGACTCAACATAAACGACATTTGGGACTCAGTTGACGTCATTTGGGACTCGAGAGAGAGAGAGAGAAATGGGGTTTAACGTCCACTCGACACAAACTAGGTCATTCTAGGACTAACACACGGTTTCATTTTATTTCAATAATTCGATAGCGCGTCGGGGTCTTTAGCAGTGGGAGGAAACCGGAGTGCCCGGTTGAGAAGGCGCCCCTAACTCCATACCACATACGCTCACACCAGGGCTCGAAACCACAGCCGCAAGCCAGAGGTGACCGGCCAGCTAGAGGTCGAAGCGCGACACTCTAGACCACTAGGCCATCCCAACCCCCATATGGGACTCGACACAAACGACATTTGGGACTCAATATAAACAACATCTGGGTCTCAATATAAACGATATTTGTTACGATATCCAGCGGTGCACAATTTCGGACGCCCGGGACAGGTAAATCATTTTGTTGGACAGCTGGTATTTTGTATTCCGTCCGCCCGCGGACAGGCCAATTTTCTTTGATAGCAATTCTTACTTTGTGATTATTTGAAGCATATTAGTTCCAGCGCGCGCAATAAGTTTTTAATAGCTGATTAGGCCAGTTTCAGTCAAAACTAACTTACTGAGCACACGATAGTGCTACTGGCGAGTACCGGTAATAGTTTCTGTTACTTAAAATAACTCTTCCAAAATAAACGAGTATTGTCGAATGACCATTCCTTACCGAAGATACGCTTTTTTTTTCTCTCTCCATTTTGTTAAAACATGCCTTCCTTTTAATTCCATTCACTGCATTTTATTGTTTAATGATAAATAAATAGCAATAAATACTGTTATAAATTTCCAAGAGTGCATTTCACAAGGATTACAAATGCCGTGATATAGCTTTTTAGATCACGTGACTTATCCACACGACCGGTGGTACTGTTAGAATTATCCCTGTTTCCTTCTTGATTTTTCAAAGGAATCATTTAATTTCTGATTAAAATATATTTCATATAGGCAGAAATATGAATAATGCTAAGCATATTGTGACTTGTGAGGTATCGGTAGACTTGTGAGGTATCAGTAAACTGATTATCAATGTCCCAAACGTCGTATACCCGAACCCAAACGTCGTATACCAAAGTCCCAAACGTCATATACCCGAGTCCCAAATGTCTCGGTCATATTTTTTTGAGTCCTAAATGACGTGAGTCCCAAATGACATGTAATCGTCAAAATCGCCCGAATTTTGCCAACACTTGACGTATGGAATTCCCCTAATCCAACAAGTTAGATGTTACTCTTTGATATTCTGACGACGTAACATCTAACATCCGAACAGTCAAAAGCTCGAGGCAAAAGTTGATAACTAGCATACTTCGTTCAGCGGACGGCAAAATTCACAATTTTCAGTTATCTGCACTGCTAACACATTAAACTTACATATCATATCCATCTGTGTTCCGAAAAAAAAAATTTGTTGTCTATTTTAAGAGATTTCACAAAAATCTTCGCCCACAACCAACACAACACATTGAAAAAGGAAATGACCTACATAGGTGAAAGGTGAAATCTGGGTTGGTGCACATTACGAACGAATTCTTTAAACGAAACGAAATCATGAGACGAATTTGAAGGCGATCATTTTAAATTTATTTTCAGTGATGTTCCGATTATCGGTTTCGCCATTCAGTAGACTAATCGGCCGATGAGTGGCCTACCAAAAGAAATTTTGCCGATATGTGCGTAGCCGATATCTGTTCAAAAAGACTCGGCAGTCAAATACCTTTTCGTAAAATATTATTTAGATTGTGAATAAATCACTCTCTCTTACTTAAACTCGCACTCGACCCGTTTATTTTAGTTGCCGTGTGTGTGATACAAGACTCAATGCTTTATAATTATTCATATTTTCAAAGATAGAAAAGGCGGGAAAATGTCACGTGACATTGACAAAGACAGAAGCTATCATATCTATAATATCAACCGTTAGCGATGAAACATTCTACGAATGCCGACAAATTTAAGGATTTTAAATTATATTGTATTCAACATTTTATAAATAATAATCGCAATCATATAGCCTATGCTAGAAATTACCACGGCATAACGGCAATTGTCGTAAAAAAAAGTAAAAGCTGAAAGCAAACACGGACTGCTACGGTAATAAAAATAGCCTAAATTGCACTGTTGTCAACGTGTACACAAATCAAAAAGTTGTGCCTTTTCTATGTAGACGCATGAAATGCATATATGTAATAACTTTTCAATATCATACAGTCGTTCAGGGGATTTGGGATTAGGTCAATAATTCAGAGATGTAAGATTTAGTTGTAAATGTCCCGTCCTACCGTTATATATAATTAGTTTTTTCATAAGAATGCTTACTTTCTAAAATAGGTTATGGCAGAGCCGTGGGAAATTTGACGAATGAATTTTAGTTATAGCTGACATGATGGCCACCGTTATGAACACGAATAACTAAAAGGAAAGGAAACTAAATTTCGGTGATTTTATTACTCGTAAGAGGAATCTGTATAATTTATACTTTGACAGTACCACTAAACACAATTAGGGCCAGATTAATTGACACGATATATATAAAAATTGCACGTCCCGTGACGGAAAATGTCAACAGTTTGCTTTAAATAAGTTAGGCAGTGGTGCCTTGTCAGCTTATTTTAGCTACGGTTTTTTTAAATTTTTGTTTTTGAAAAGTCCTAATTTCAAGCACTGATCTAGACCTACTAAATAATCAAGCAACAAAGTTCTCAATTGACGTTGTTTATTTTCAACTACGCATGAAGAGCGACCTAATTATTCCTTCAATAAACATCGACTTCTATCCCAATATAAAATCTCTACAAAAACAGTACATTGTCATAATGCAATCCATAGAAATATTGTAGAAAAATGCATTTCGTTTCGTGTTAAACAGGGGTCCTCAAATTTTAATGGGGAGGATATGACGTCAAACGGATGTCAAACTATCCTAACATGGTGACTACATGAAATATTTTTGAATGTGATATTGGATAAACCTGTTTCAATGAACCTCGTGTGTGTGTCAGTAAGTGTTATTGTTGTTCAGAGATGGATCACACAATAAGGTAGGACATGCATTTAGAATTTATCGACTGACGCCTTTCAGCTCGTGGCTATTTGATGCGCAAATAATTCAGTCGCACATCGCTTAAAGAGAATATAGCTTGTGGAATCTAGAGGTTACGTGTGAACGAAACCTCTAGACACTCTGGAGTAGGAATTCCCCCTGCCCATGGTGTAGGCCTATGCCCATCTCCATTATTCAAGTCAGAGTAGACAGTTAAACACCATTTCATTTCTATTTTTTTTTTTACCTGAACGAACTATACATATATTATAGAGGCCATCATTATAATATAATAGCACAAACTTCTGTAAACACTCCAGTATTTTGAGGGGAGTCATGTAATGTATATATATATACCACTGTACTGTGACGTGACTCCACAACGACAATACTACAACAAGTGTAAGAGTAGCGATGCCAAACGCGGCTAGGGGCGCTGACTGTACTATTTTCAGACACCACAAAAAGTTGACCGAGAAAAGTATACTTCGTGCTACGCCTTCTCATGAATTTTCAGAGTGTCAAACATTGACCACGCGATGTTTACTATCGAGAAAAATGAATGAACTTGCTGTCGAGTAGGATTTGGAGAAACTGAGGTAAGATTTTCTCATATTTTTCATCAATTGAAAATTTGAAGTTGATAGAAATTTTCGAAAAAGGCCCTCGACGCTCAAGATTTGGGTATATTTGGAAAGCCCAATTCATTAACTACTTAGTTTGACCATTTGTTAAGTCTGTATCCCCCGTAGGAATCCGTAAATTGTCAGAAATCGAACCATGTGGTGTTAAAGGGAGGTAATTCGTGGTTGATCAGGGTTCAGACCACAATTGAAAACGTCACAGACTTCAGTGTATAAAAAAAAAAATGATAGATTTGGACAGGGTTTTTCTTATATTGAATGTTACTAAAGCTACCTACCAAACTTTAGCCAGATATTTCACTAACAAAGAATAAAAATCGTTAATGTTGTTGACCACCTTGGATATTTTTTTCATGAACTGCAGCTGAAGAAGTAAGCTTCTGCTTATAATTCAACAAAAATTAGTATTACTGTCCCTTGTTGAAGCCAGTTAGCTCAGCATGCTAGGTATCTTAGCCTTAGGTCTCAAATAATTTACAACAAAATTTTTTTCATTTCAGAATTGTTTAATTTAGTAGTGTAGCTCATACTGTGATTATTGAATTGGAAGAAGAAAATTCCCAGACATTTTTACTGACGAAGAATTTTTATATTTTTTTTTCCTTGGGATAATATCTCAACAAGAAAGCTATATTTCTACCACTGATACTATAATCTAGTATATCGTAATGCACATATGTATCACAATTTTGATTTATTTTAAATACTCTTTCATGTAGATCATACCTTACTTTTATAAGTTTACCTTTTAATTTATTTTTTAGCAGAGTAGGCTACATTTTGTTTTTATCATTTTGCATATTTATCAGACAATTGAAGTGATCATGATACTCATTGTTTAGGGTTATTTGGACTCTTTTAAGATATTTAAATGTTTTAATTATGTCTGTGTAACTGTTTTTATTTGAAATTGTAATGATGTTGATCACCAAAATATAGCTGTTATATAAATCATAGTTTAATTGTTAATTTTCATTCCTGAAACATACAATCTCAAATTGATGTACACACAATTGGTGTGGAAAAAGCGGCAAATCCACCAAAAGCTTACATGTACATGTAAGCTTATATTTCTCATTTTACCACACACTTTTGATAATTTTTGAAAATATCCACAGTATAACCTGTTTATAATTGTTTTATGACTGTGAATGACCAGTTGTCAATGGTCTCTAGACCAATAGATGCCCAATTGCATACATACATGTAAAAAGTTGTTTCTCTTTGACCTTGACATCAATCGGTCAAAAATTGTGATTTAAGGTGTTGTCATGCAAAAGATAAATAACAGAACCGACTGAAAACACTTTGTTTGTGCATATTCATTCAAAAATAAGCCTCTGTATGAATGTCAAAGTGCTGCAATTTAAGTATACAGGAATTTGTCAATTTTTTTGCTGTGATTTATGCGTAATTGGCACGGACCTCAACTTTGAACCTCTGTAACACAAAAAGTATATGCCAGAATATTATAGCGACAATTTGGCTTTATTAAGTACATCAAGATCTTTAAATAGTGCAATTTTCATAGGCCTATCTTGTATAGTTACTGAGATATTGACTTCGGTCAGTTTTTTTGCGTTTTTGAAAAAAGCCGTTTTTTTGTGCCCCCAGTTTGCCATCTTAAAAACGCTATAACTTTTTTAATTTTCAATATTTTTTGGAAATTTTTTCAGATTATTCATTCTAGATAGTTCACAATTACAGTATCACTGTCATTTTTGAGTCATTGGTAGTATTTGAAAACCCGTTTGCAATGCTAGTAAGAGCCAATTTCACCTTTCCGTAGATAGATCTACACTACTGACTAGGCAATTCTAATTTATACAGAACGGGTGGTACTGTGGTGTGCAAGTTAATTTGTACGCATATGATCGAACAAACCTCAATTAGCTGTGTTGGTAATCAGTATAACAATGATCTCTTCTGTTATTACAGCATGTCGAGAACTAATCACAGGACTATTCACTTAAAACTGAATTCTCTGTCAGCTTAGCTTAGGAGGTTCCTTGAAGTGATTAATGACACGTGCCCACAGCTGATATATTTGAGGCGATTACCGAGGGCGATAACTCTAAATAGGTCGGTTGGTACAAAATTGTCGACCTGAAAAATATGATAAACGAAAACTATTGGTTTCAGCCAGACTCGCTGTGCAATTTAAGTTATTTAACCGAAGAATGATTTCTGTACATTTGAATTTTAAACTATTAATAATTAAACGAGGTAGTGCCAAATGCAGTATTTGTCAAGTTGAATAATATTTTAGAAACTGTTTAGACAACCTGACAGTATACCGGTAATTGTTTCATTGATAACTGCAGGTTACCGAATAAATCGAAGGTCAATTCGGTTGTTATCTTGCAATGATCAAAAACTGATATTGTTTCATAACTTAATATAAGATAACCTCATTAATGATTTATTAATATAACTGTATGCACAATGTTTATCATTGTGGGGGGTTGGATGGCCGAATCGTTAGCACGTGCGCGGTGTATCGTAAAGCCTAGCTGTCATTAAGTCCAGTAGGCTTCTGGCGTGGTATTCGAATCCCCGGTACGTGACAAGGAGTAGAGTCGCCTGTCCAACCTCGTGGGTTTTCTCCGGATCCTCCCTTTGCTAAAAAGCGAGGTATTGAAGGAAAATTAAACCATGTTAGTCCCGAAATGACCTAGTTTGTGTCAAGTAGACTTTACCCCCCCCCCCCTATTTATGGTGGGGGTCACGGTAGCTATATAGGTAAGACGCCTGGAGGTCGGGTGCGTTGGCCGAGAAAGTTCATCCAGATTTTCCGGCGCGGTTCCCCCTTGTCAGTTATGCAGGATGGAGGGCCTGGCAGGGACAGCTGTCTAGTCATTCGGATGGGACCAAAACTGAGGTCCAGTGTACGTACACATTGGTGTGCACATAAAAGATCCCTTGAAGTTGGAATTCGATATAAGAGTAGGACGTAGAGAGTTGCTGTCCGGGGTAATAGACCAGGAGCCCAGAGGGTCGAACCTAGACGAACGAGGTACCAATATCTGACCATATAGGCATCTACACACTAACCTGGGATGCACAGAAGTGGGCGTCTGCCGGGGCCCAGTCCATGGGTGTGACCCTGGAGACCCCTATAAGGACCCTAAAAATGGGTTAAACTCATACATTCGAGGTACCGGTCAAAACCAATTTTAAATGAAAGAATACACTCTACTGAGTACGAAATTGCCCATAACAGACGATTTTGGCCCTGGGATGGCCCAAACTGACACCCCAAATATGAACCCCAGAGGGCTTGAAAAAGAAATTATATTCATACATTCGGGGTACCAGTTGTAACTAATTTTAAATGAAAGAGTATACCCCACTGAGTACGAAATTACCCATAACAGACGATTAGACCCCTGGGATGGCCCAGACTGACACCCCAAAGCCGAAGGGAGTGGGGTGGGGCAAAAATAGAGTTTGCTCATACATTCGAGGTACCAGTCAAGACCAATTTTAAATGGAAGGGTACATCTCACTGAGTGCGAAATTGCTCATAACAGACGACTTTGGCCTTGGTACTGCCCAAACTGGCACTCTAAATATGACCCCCCGTCCTCCCTGGGCGGCTTAAAAAAAGGGTTATATTCATACATTCTAGTTTTTAGTAGAAATTAATTTTAATTCGCGGTACCGGTCAAAATCAATTCTAAATGAATTTGAAAGAGTACATCTCACTAAGTACGAAGTTGCCCATAACAGACGCTTGTGGCACCTTAAATATGGACCGCAGAGCCGAAGGGTCAAAAATAGGTTATACTCATATATTCGAAGTACCAGTGAAACCAATTTTAAATGGAAGAGTACATGTCACTGAGTACGAAATTGTCCATAACAGTTGGTTTCGGCCCTGGGGGCCAAGCTGACACCATAATATCGACCCTGAGGCTCAAGAAAAAGTTATATTCACACATTCGAGGTATCAGTTCAATTTAATTTTAAATGAAAGTGTGCATCTCGCTGATAACGAAATGACCCATAAAAGATGACGGTTCAAACTGACAAAATTGTATTGTGAGGCCAGATTGAAACAGACTTTTGTCACCAACAAGTACAATCATAGACATAAGAACTGCGCGCACCTGTAGTGTTAATATTGTTTTCATACTAGACAATCTTGTGATTAACCCATCAGGAATCACCAGAAATGGACAAAACTGGCTATAGGGCAGCTATCAAATACCTGCCACTAACCCTAACACAAAAGTAACTTGTCAGCCCTCAGTTAAGTTAAGATGACGCCATTTCGACTATATGAAGTTTTTTAAGGGTGGGGGGGTAAAAAAAATTCTTCCGGGCCGGCATTCAGGCCTTGCAGCATCGTTGGCAAAAGTGTAGAAAACTTTATGGAACCATCGGCTTTGTACAATTTTTTCAAAGAATGGCCCAGAACATTTCACGCAGCCCTCGGCAAATCAAAGTGGAGGTGGGGGGGGGGCAAATCATCTACTTCCATCTAGAAAGGTAGGGGGTCAAGATTTGTTGGAATAACTTTTGTCAAGCCTAGGGATGTAAAATTTAGGGTGTCAGTTTAGACCAAAATGGTCTATATACATGTACAAGGTACTAAACGATGTTTGCACAAGGATACTCTCGACGTTATCAAGCAAATGATACAGATATGTTCGCTCGTTCCTGGGGTTTTACGTCCACTCCCACCTAGGGTGATAACACAGACAATGCAAATATATAAATAGTACACAAATATACAAAGAACATGCAGCACAAACACAACAATGAAATACAATAAAAACGCAAGACCTTCGATTAGGGGGCCATTTATAACTGAACCATCACAGCGGAAACTCTTTCAGGCATTAAAAGGCAGTGGGCGGGTAACCCATTGATTTATCAAGATCAATGTATTTAACACTATTAAAGGGAAACCAATTAACCTGGACCACATATAACAGATAATTTAAAAACAATGTGGGGGGTGTAAATCTGTTATGAGCCATTTTGTACTCAGTGGGGTCTATACTTTCATTTAAAATTAGTTTCAACTGGTACCTCGTTTGTATGAATATAACCATTTTTAAGCCCCATGGGTCATAACTATGGCGTCAGTTTGGGACGTCTCAGGGTCACAAGCGTCTGTTATGGACAATTCCGTACTCAGTCACATGTAATCTTCTGTTATGGACAATTCCGTACTCAGCGGGATATATTCTTTCATTTAAAATTAGTTTGAACTGGTACCGTGAATGTATGAGTATAACCCTTTTTTAAGCTCAGGGGGACATATTTTGGGTGTCAGTTTGGGCAGTCCCAGGGCTGAAATCTTCTGTTATGAGGAATTTCGTACTCAGAGAGAATTGGTTTTGAGCGGTACCACAGATTCTATGAGTATACCCTATTTTGCTCAACCCCTCCCCAACCACCCCTTTTCGGCTTCGGTGTGTTGGTCTGGGCCATCCCAAGGGTCTAATCGTCTGTTATGGGTAATTTCGTACTCAGTGGGATATACTCTTCCATTTGAAATTAGTTTCAACTGTAACTCGAATGTATGAATATGACCCTTTTTTAAGCCCCTGGGGTGGGGTGCCACTTTTGGAAGTCCCAGGGCTGAAATCTTCTGTTATGATCAATTGTGTACTCAGTGAGATGTACTCTTTCATTTTAAATTGGTTTTGACCGGTACCTCGAATGTATGAGCAAATCCTATTTTTGCCCCACCCCACCCCCTTCGGGGTGTCAGTCTGGGCCACCCCAGGGGTCTAATCGTCTGTTATGGGTAATTTCATACTCAGTGGGATATACTCTTCCATTTGAAATTAGTTTCAACTGGTACCTCGAATGTACGAATATAATTTTTTTTTCAAGCCCTCTGGGATCCATATTTGGGATGTCAGTTTGGGCCATCCCAGGGCCAAAATCGTCTGTTATGGGCCATTTCGTACTCAGTAGGATGTATTCTTTCGTTTAAAATTGGTTTTGACCGGTACCTCGAATGTATGAGTTTAACCCATTTTGGAGGTCATTATAGGGGTCACACCCATGGACTGGGCCCCGGCAGACGCACACTTCTGTGCATCCCAGGTTAGTATGTAGATGCCTATATGGTCAGATATTGGTACCTCGTTCGTCTAGGTTCGACCCTCTGGGCTCCCGGTCTATAATCGCTTTTTTAAAGTTTTATTGTGGGAACTGTTAGCTCTTTATCTTATCTCCCATAATATATCTTTAATTAGAACTAAAGTTATCGTGCCCACAGCATCAGCCAACCAAATTGATTATCTCTGCTTACCCTAAGTAGAAAATGGCCATCTTCAAAACTCCCATCAAGGCACTGACCTAATTTATACACTCGCGCCAGGCTTTGAACATTCTAGTTCAACAAGGCGAGGTTTAGTGTCCCAAGTTGTGTGACTGACACCCCCATTTTAAAGTCCCTTCTTTTCTTCAAAGGTGGGGGACAAAAATAGATGATTAATTTGTACCCGTGGCAGGAAATGCATCTTTCATTTGGACCCAAATGTAAATCATATAATTAGACATTTATTCACATTTCAGGCCCATAATCTCTCAAACTTTGGGTGGTTTTGATTTTCAATAGATTTAAATACGATTGCCGGATTGGTAGTTAATGATTTGATTTAAAAGTGGATAATTGAGAATTTTTTTTTGTTATCGTGAAAACGGTAGCAATGACAATCGAGACTAGGCCTATATTGTTCTGCAAACGACGATAACTCCGCTCAAAATAAAGTAAATTGGATTGAAATTTTTAACATATTATTCTCTTTTCATTATCAATTTTTAACTATTATGAAGAGAACTGACAGTTTTGTATCTAAATCTTACATATAGCCCATCTTTAAAGTAGCTAAGTCTGTAACTCAATATCATCCAAAGTCTTCGACATTAAAAACACGAATTATTTGTCAATTTAAATCTACATGATGTGATGTTACCGGAAAAAGATGGGCTTCTGATATCCAATATTTAAGACAAAATAAACATTTACCAATAACCCTGTTTACATTACAAATTTTAAGCGTGCCAGGTACCGTTCCCGGTCCGGTGCGGTTAAATTTTTTGTAGTGTAAATGGGTAAAACACAAGCGTGCCGTACTGAGTACCGTGCCAATCTGGCCCACTGAAGTGAGGTGGTCTCGGAACCGTACCAAGAACGGTTCGCTTTAAATTTTCGTAGTGTAAACGCTAACCGGTCTGAGTACGGATTACTGCGCATGCGCAAAATGAACCTTGACCTTTTTTCCTGCAAACTTTGACAGTTCTGTCAAAATGGCTGCTCAAACTAAATCAGTCATCATAATTAATTTCATCTGGGTAATTTGTACAGGGGCTGAAATTAACTTTTCTGTGAAGAGTTCCACATTTGGCGTGCTTGGCACGGTTCTGAGACCGATTATTTTAGAGTAATGTAAACGGGTCAATTTCTTGAAATTTATCGCGGCCTGGTACCGTACCTAGTACAGCGCGCTTATCGCGGCCAAGTGTAAACAGGGCTATTGGTACACGAATCACATGCTATAATGCATTTTAGTCCGAGAACGACTATATATATATTTATATACATATTACATCCATTTCCCAAATATTAGCGATTTAGCTCCTTTAATTGTAGTTGCATGTGGCAGAAATATAATTTATCACCCAATAACACAACATAATTTTTATTCTACAGTATAGATATCGCTTGTATGATAACTTTCATAATCTAGGCCACACTGATCAGCAGTGAATGTTCGCAAGTCCGCTGCAGGCACTGATAAGAATGACATCGATGTGACTTAATGAGTACCAAATATTAACTTTTTTCCTTCTGACATTTTTTTCAAGCACTAGATAAATAGAGTTTCAAGTATATGTTGGTAAGGCAGTCATCTTTTACAGAGCTATTAGCAAACTGATCCCGCAGTGAATATTCGCTTGGCCGCTACAATCACTGATAAGCATGACATCGACGAGGCTTAATGAGTTCGGTAAAAGAAAAATAAATAAAGACGTTTGAAGTATTTGTAGTTAAAAAATATTTCCTATTTAGTGTAAATGGGTATTAAAATGAGTAAAATGCATCATTTTGCCCGAAGCAGTTAGATGTTATGTAAACAATGCAAGAGCCGTTGAGCCAATGACTGACGCCACGCCACGTGCAGTCAACGCACTTGTTGTGGAGAGTCATCTGTTACAGAGATAATTCGTAAGTAATTCACTCTGTGAAACAGATTGAGCTATTAGTCTTCGTAATACCTCTGTAAACCCGACTGAATCTAGGCCTATTACCAAGGAGATATCACTTTACATGAAAAAAAATATGCTAAAAAATTATATTTATTTATTTGAGCGTACGTGTTATACCCTGTCAGAGCGGGGTGGGGTCCTTACTGCGCTGTTACTCTCGACAAAAAATGACCCGAAAACGCGCAAAGATCGAAATAAGCTTGGTGAAAGTGGGTAGAAACGCCAGATATCGTAGTGGACTCCATGGTCCCCAATGATCCCTGAGTCACGGCATTTTCTTTGAGCATGTTCAAAACAAACGCCAGGGTACTGCGATTTGACGTGAAAAGCTGTGGAATAACGCAGTTTATTTTCAAGATTGAGATTTTTAATTTTAGGGACATTTTCTCGTGTTGTGTTCACGTTTCCTGGCGACTTTGTGCATTTTCTGGTCGCCGTACGGTCTGACGGAGGCATAAGAGAGGGTTGAGTAATGAATGAAATTTTCTACTCGTCATTTTTGATGTGTTTTATAATTTATTTTCTTATTGAAATCCGAAATGCATCACATCTGTATCTTCCCAGAAAGCGCTACGTAGCACGATCTCTTATCCCAGGATACGCAGGATCGGCAGATAAGGTTTCTTATTGAAATCAAGGCAAATTTCACATTTTATTTTCATTTTTCAAACAACTATACATTTTAAAATAACGTTTTAGATATATATTTTCACTTTAAATACGAACCTGTATTTCATATGTTTTGTATTCTTATAAATATACACGTATATTGCTCCTGCCAAGGACAGCTGCCTAGTCATTCGGATGGGACAAAAAACCTCCTGAGGTCCCGCGTACACATTGGCGTGCACGTGAAAGGTCCCTTGACAGTTGGAATCCGATTAAAGAGTAGGCCGTATTTTAACGCCGCTGCCCGGGCAAAATTTCCCTTTACAGCAAACTGAATGGCGAATGCCCGCCTTCATTAGCCCAGTTCGGAACAGAATAGTAAGTAGTACGTTAACCCCGTTTCATTTCATTTCTGAATGTCATCTAAGGATATTTTTAAAAAAGATCTGTTAAATAAAAACAATATCCTCTATCGCGTTGGCAATTTAAAAAGACAATTGTTGAATTTTCTATCGTTATTTATTCAATAAATATTTATACTACCCGATAGGCCTACTGGTTGCCCATGGCAAGTTCAACGAAATTACATTCGTTTCGATTTTTTCCCCAAGATTGAATTTAAATGACACATCATCAAGAAAGAATCCGATATTTGGATATTTCGCTCGTGCGTCGAACCCCCTTTCGAATCCGGTCTTTGATAACGTTTTAAGCGACCATATTTTTTTACTTGCAAAACTATATAAAGGATTTTTAACGTTGTTTATCTCTGGTTAATTTCGGAAACAAAGAGAAATGTGGCTAATGTCGTCACTTTTGTCATGTTGCCACGTCTTTGCTTATTTTAGACCTTATATAGGTTCACAGAAAAGTATTTATCAGCCATAAAAGTATGGTAAGTACTAAGTAGAGATAACCAATCTTAACTAACTAGAAAAATATTGGATTCCATGAACTACGTTCTCATAGCTAGGGTACCTCAATCGACAGCCCGACGATTAGGAATACCTACACGCGTGACACCGAAGCTTACACGCGAAGATTGAGTGCTTGGTGTAGGCCTACATGTTGATAAACTTTATGCGTACAACACTTTCTGAGTTAAAAAAAATTACCGAAAAAGGCATGAACAGTGGATAATGCGAGAAATTAATTAGGATTCGATATTTGTAATAAATAGTCAGCGATTATAGACAACATCGTCTTATGTATGCAATGGATTCTCCTCCGACTTCGCAGCCGTTGCTATAGGTACCGAGAGAGGTAAGTCACGTGACACAAACATGACCTCATTTGATCGATTTTTATAGCACAAGCAGGGTATTCCTTGGCAATGACAATGTTTTGAGAAAGATTTGAGGAAAAATTAATTAGTTTGAATATGTTGTAACTCCAAGTATAATAACATTAAATCATCCAGTTTGTACGTGGGAATATCTTTAAATAAAAGTTAGGCCTACATCAAAACTGCTTCATCTCATGCATAGCAACATAGCGATCTTGATTGGGTCACTTTGGCCACGTTAGTTGACGTTTGAGGCCTATATGATGTATGCAAATAGTCTCTATATTTAAACAAATTTACCTTGTCTCTAGAGGACAGGGCAAAAAGGGAGACATACGAACTGAAATGAATTTTCTTTTGGCCCATGCGGGTGACAAGGCAGGGGTAGGCTACGTGGCTTAACGTTTTTTGGTTTCACGACGATCTGTTGTTAGAGGCACATAATGAATATCAATACTCATGTCAACTGTTATTTTATGATCTATATAACTTTAAACCAATTATTCTGAATGTACTGAAAGGGCTCTATAAATGTAAACATGTAGGCACAGTAGGCCCTACATTAATTTTAATTACACGTACCACTACCTAATCTGATTAAATTCAGATGTATTTCAATTCATATTTTTATATTCCATGTCTATTAAATGGTTTTCCTGCCAATAGAAACCAAGCACTCTGAAATTATAAGAAGTATTACGATATTTATATTAATATACACTAGGGGTATGCCAATACTAGATTATGACGATTGGAGGTTGTCAACTCAGTGTAATTAGATTTAATTTTGTTTTATTTTTTTTGCTCATTCAGTAGTATGTTGGATGTGATTGGCCAACTTTACTCCAGATCAACAAACCAATCCAAACCTTTGTAACAGAAAATTCAAGCAAATTTTTTGAATGCTTTTCATTTTCCAGAAAAAAATAAAATAGATCTATGCCAACTGGTTCTATTCAAAATGGAGAAGGTAAACAGGTTTGCGAATCAGAAAACTGTGTTAAAAAAAATATATGTTTTGTGGCATTACTGTGTTTTGAACAACTGGTGGAAATGCGCAAGCTCCTTGTTGGTTTACAGGTCTTTAAGCTACTTTAGCAACTTGTACAAAATAAGAAAGCACTGTCATGAGAGTCAATTGGCTGTCTATTAAACATCCCTTTAATGGATTACCAAATGGTTAACAGAATGAAAAGTAGAGCTGGAATGAGCTATGGTGGGTTTCACTTCTTCCCTTAAAGTTGTTGAACAGAAATACATAAATATCCTTTAAATTTATACATCTAGTACGGATAGTCCAGAAAAAGAGTTCAGCAAACAGGAACGACTCAACATCCAATACTGGAGCGATTTCAAAATGACATTGATTATTATATTTTGAAAAAGTCAATTAAAATTTTTCTGATAATACATGTAATATTAAAAATACTGTTTGTTTATGCAAAGATGACATTACTTTCATTGTCAACTAAATATTTAAAAAGAATTATAGAAGTAACAGAGGAAATGTATTTTTAGTCAAACTAACATCACTGTTGAAGACGGGTTTGGTGTCATAAAATCGCCATTAGAACAATAGATCATTTTTCCAGGACCAAAGTGAACTCATTGTGCAGTCCAATTTACATTATTCTGAATATTATCATCAACAAAGTGAACTCATTGTGCAGTCCAATTTACATTATTCTGAATATTATCATCAACAACGTTAATGCAGAAGAACTGAATTTGGAACAAGAATTGAGAGCACATCTCTCATTAGGGATCATATCTTGACTCAATTTCTAAACGTTTACATTAAACAAAAGTCAGGATGACTAACTTAGGAATAAATGATTTAATCACATGATCTCAATCAACAGAACACTTGACTAGAATCTTCGTAATAATCTTTCATGGACTTACAGCATTGTGGATGCATACATTCTGGTTTCACTGACTGCTGGCTGTTTGCTTAGCCTCTCCCAAGGTTTTAAATCTATATTATACATCTTATACTTTCTGCAATAAAAAAATAATCATGATTTTGAGAAGCTTTTACACCCATGTACTTTTTTTATTATTATTTTTAATTTACTGGTTACTTATAGATATTTTTAATGTGTTCATATCAGAAATGAGCTGTCCAGAAATAATTGCTAGATTTGCTCAACAGGGTTCTGTAATCATATAAAGAACTTTTCTCTTCAATTGTTAAGTGACTTGATAATCAAGACAAGTACTTGCACTGTAACTTTGGCAACTGTACATACATGGCTATCCAGGGTAGAATTTAGGGCCTTACTCAAAGTTTGCACTTTTTAGAAGATATATCACAGTGCTTCAGATAGTTGCACTGTACTATGATTTTAAGGTTTGGAAGAATGTTTCACTCCAAGTTAACCAGTTTTATTCACTAATATATGTGGGACTGCTCCTAGACAAAAGTCAAAATATGAATGTTTCATATTTAAAAGAATGGAGAAATAAATGATACATAACCTCTCCTTTGAAGTGGTTTCTATGATCATCTTCTGGTGGTAGAAATATTATATACTGATGTTCTATTTTTGTTGCTAAAAAGTCTGAACCAATAACACTCCTCACATCTCGACTAAGATTGTCTCTGCTTCTCTTGGTATTCTTGGAAAGCTGAAAATACACATTATGTTAACACCTGAAAGACAAGACATCTTTTGGACCATAGTGCGAGCTAGAGAGAGGAAGTACACATTAGATACATCAGGATGATCAATTCACTTTCTTAACCTGTGTCACCAGATAAAAAGTCACTAAAAGTTACCTAACTCTTGTAAATATATATTTATTGGTGACAGAATTTTCTAAGTGATACAATGTAAACTTCGTAAATGCAAGAGTGACCTCAACTTGCACAAATTTCAAATGTACGTAAGTAATAATCCTGTGTGAAACTGTGGCGTATCTGTTGAAAATTGCTATCATTTTATATTTCAATGTCTTAAGGTATTGATTGAATGAAATAATGTATCTGATACTCTGCTATTACCCATAACAAACACCATTCCTCCATTTTAAATACAGTTCTCTATCAGTTACTGATAACCGTCAACTCACTTTCATTTTATTTATCTTTTTTTATTTGGCACAAATGTTCAACCTAACATATTCTCATTTTCACCGATTAAAAAAAATGACCAAATCAGAAATCGATGTCCATAAGCAGACTGTACTGTAAAATTATGTGTAAATAAAATGAATAAAATATTGCTTAAATCAACTATGCAAACACAGGAAGTGGTCATATACATGTGGCTCAATAAAAATGATTCAACTTCATAAAAGGCAGACCTAACAAAGACACATTTAAAAAGAATCTTTTATTATACACTAGTTACACATATCCAAAGTTAAGACTTGTCCATCACAGCCTGTCTTAAAGCCCTAGCTAGCTAGTTTTGAGGTATAAAGAGGTCAAGATATATCATTAATGCAGATGCTTAGTCACATACATACACATCATAGGTGATTCAAGTTTGTTTTTTAGGTAGTGAATGAAGTAAAATCCAATCCTGCAAAGCAATACAATGTACATATTGAACCATGAAATGTCACATAAGATCATAAGCCCTGAAAATGAAAATAAAATCCATGAATTTACCTTAAAAATGGCTAATTTCGGACACTCACTTTAAAGTCAGGAAATTTTACAATATGACGAATTTTAATTTGTACAGGACACATCTTCTTTTTACTATCCTGGACCTTCCGCTTTTTATTTGCAAAACTGTGGTCTGTATTCTAAAAGACAGAGATAAAAATGAAATAAATAGATGAGACTTTTTATCTGTTCAGCACCACAGAGGTCATCTCAAAACATGAGTTTATTTTCATCTCTACACTACTCACACTCAAATCTTCAATTTTCTTTCTCGTCTCCTCTTTCTTTTTTTTATCGCGATCAATTCCCAAATGGCATTCCATTATTTTCTTGCCAACAATTACAAATGGAATTCCATCATAAATAATTTTTGGGACTGCATTTGGTTGAGTGTCTTCAAACCGTATCATTTGCTTTTCCATATCTACAAATATTAAAACCATAGTATTAGTAAGAAGAACATAACCACTAAATGGTTTGTATGGCTTTTAAAAGGAGAGTTAAAATGCTTATCTTAGTGAAGGCTTGGTAGACATTGTCTCAAATTTAACAAACAATGTTTATATCTCAGCCATGGCTTAGTAGACTTGCCTCAAATTTTGCAATGTATAAATGTTCTCAAGATTGCTAAATATCTGGCAATCGGAAATAACAGTATTTCTAGATGGTAACAAGCTACACAGAAAAGAACTTTGGACAAAAACTTACCGTCAACAATATTTTCATTACCAAAGCATTTTTCTTTCTTTTTCGTAATAAATTTTGATGATGTATTTACTTTATAGTGTTTAATTATATAATCCACTTCATCAAGACTATTTGCTATTTTAACCACATTTGAACATTCTTCTTTCTTGTCAAAATCACCGTGTAAATCAAAATTTATAGGATGGTCTGATATAAATGCATGAAAGCAGCACAGGTCTAGCAGATTGACCATGGTGGAAATTTGTCACTGAGGCTTTAAAGAATTGCTAAATTTTAATGAAATTTACTTTGTAGTGTCATTTGAATAAGGTCCCAGTAAAATGGAGAAGCCTCACAGAATTATCTGTCAATTTTTGCTAAGAACAGATGATATGAAAAAATAATGATACAGAATGTGAGGGGACCAGGGATTCTATCATCAGGATCTAAGTTATCAGGAGACCTGGACATTAACAGAATCACACATAACAATATTTTGTCATTACTGTTACCAGTGGATCACAACTGTATTTCTAATCAATTCCATTTTTAAACTATTGCCGGCTGCTGCTACTTTGTAACCGTTTTCTGGAGTTTTCCCCCTCATTCCCGTAGGCTACTGCCAATAAACTAAGAAGTAGGCCCTACTTTAAACAACTTCTAGGATAGTAATCAGTAAATCTTACTTTTTATCAAGGATTCGTGTGAAATTTGGATTTCCTCATCTTGACAAATATCCAGGTTCTCAGATTCGCTGTTAAAGGTAATATAAACAGATACTTAATAAAAAAGTAGGTAAGGCACAGACTTTCAAGTCTAGAATAACCAAGATCTCTATGATAAAATTATATTTGAAATGTGTAAGCAAGTTCTATCACATAATAAAATTGGTAGACACCAACAACATCCTTTAATCATAAATTACTTTTGTTCATATTAACTCCAAACTCACTTATTACTTTTAACAATATTTTACCATTATTGTTACCAGTAAAATGCAACATGATAATCAAGTCTAGCTTCATTGAATTTATTATGATACATTTTTAAAAACTTGTTGCCTTCATTCATTCCTATTGTCAGTTAAACACTAAAAGATTATATTTCTAGCTTTAAGAGGGGCAACAGTCAGTGAATCTTACTTTTCATATGGGATTGTCATAGCTGTTATATTTGAATTCTGGACTTCCTCATGATAAATATTTGGGTTCTTGGATTCCCTGTTAATCATAAATTACATTACTAATGAGTATAACAATCCATCCACTATATTCTATAATCAGTATAAAATAACACAATGCAAATGAGAATTTTGTTAACTCTAACAAGCCAACAGTGAAGTATTATCCTTGCAGTGTTTTGTTTAATCCCACTTAACACTGCTGTAATGGAAGCAAATTTCTGTTCCAAATTAAAACTGTCCAAAATAACCAATAGCTAACTGCGTAACAATATCATTGCACTTTAAAGGGACAATAACACTCTTGCTGGCTTGGCAGCTCTAGAAAATAAATAATAGTCTTATTCTAAGTACCAGATGTTTTTGTGTCCTACCTGTTGTGAAAATTATCCATTACATCATATTTTACTTGTCCAGAGGGTTCGAAAATATTTTAAAATCCAAGTCACATTTGAAAAGGTTTACATTAACCTTTTCAAATCATCATGTAGTTGAATTTTTCCAATTTTTTAAATTAGGTGTGTTACGATGAAATTTGTATCATCAATTTATTTGAATATTGTAAAATAATACAATTTGTTGACCAGAATAATGATTGGGACATATTATTCAATTTCAACAAGAGTGTTATTGGGGCTTTAAACAGAGCTCTAGCAGAATATTGCAGAAAAACTAATAGCATGACAATCGATGCTTTCAATATGGATACAATGTAAACAATACTTTCATCGTTTTTAATACCTTAAATCACTGTCCAAAGTCTTAGGAAAGACTCCAGATTAAATGAAGGGCTGCCATGTTGCTGTACATTTGATAGATTTGATTGAACAGGAAGAAAAGATACACTACACTCTCAAAAGTTTAAGTATCGGACACCAATCCAGCAATGGCCAGAGAGGGATTGCTTTAGAAATATGACAGTGAAGCTGATGTCCCCTGCCGAAATCCCCAAATAGATGACACATATCAATTAATTGCATACTTATCTTTTGCAAAATGCATAAAATGTTCACAATCAAAATCAGGGTCCTTACTTTCAGCAAGCTAAAGTAATATACAATGTGCAAAACTTACCAAAACTCGATCAAAAGCAGTGTCAGATCACCATCATCTTGAAATTTCAGTTGTGTTTTTAATCGATTCCATCTGTCAAAAACTGTAGAAGTCACACTGATAGTCTGCATCTTGTAGGAATACAAAGTTACTAACAAGAAGCTAGAATTGACTACCGGTATAGATTTTGAACAATTTCTTTCAGGATTCCTACAAACTGAACAATATACAGATGTTTTGTAATACTAAATTACTGTTCAAAGTTACAGACATCTGGATAAAGTGTCATCAATAAAACTGAGATGTAATTAGTATGGATGCAGAACTTCAACTCAAGTGATGGTTTGTCATGCATTAGATTACAGAATATGTAGCAGACATAACAGTAGAGCGGTCCCCGGGTCCACAAAGACTGTTGTCCAAGTGTATCGTCTTCTTAACAAATACATTACAATGCTTGAAAAATACATAGCAAACCACACAACACACTATTAAGAACCTGTAACTTCTCCCATAGCTCTATAGCCAAAGTTTCAAATCCAAACAGTAGGTAACATGATAAAATTCCACAAAAAATATTCCTGTTATAGCCATGAGCCAAAAAGAGTGTTGTATCAACAAGTGTTCTTATTGAGATGTACTGGATACATGTATTTGATAGTAAATTATACAATCAATTGAAATGATGCAGTTTAATGTACTATTTTCGTGCACCAAACTGGGGTCCAGACTGCAGTTCTTTTTCATGTACAGTATGCATGGAGGTGTAGGTACTACTTGCCATTTGCCTGGTAAACCCTTGTCATCCTCTTTGTCATTCGTCTGGTGACCCTGTACAGTATTGTCATTTGTCAATTGAATCTGTGTCATTCCTCTTGAGGTTCTATCATTATATTTTGTCATTCCTCCAGTGAAATCCCGTCAATCACCCTGTTAACTCCTGTCATTTATCCAGTGAACTCATGTCAATCCTCCTGTGGACTCCTGTCATTCTTTGCCCAGTGAGTGAGAGAGAAATGAGGTTTAATGTCCACTTGACACAAACTAGGGCATTTCAAGACTAACAAATGGTTTTTATTTTTATTTCAATAATTCGCTTGCGCGTAGGGGTCTTTAGCAGTGGGAGGAAACCAGAGTAACCAGAGAAAACCCGATAGGTTGGACAGGCGACCCTATTCCTCTCCACATACAACCGGGGATTCAAAACCTCGCCAGTTGACTCAATGGCATACTGCACGCACACGCTAACCATCGCCACCCAACCCCTCCTCGTTGCCCAATGAACTCCAGTAATTTGTTGTCAGGTGACCTCCTGTCAATCTCTTTGTCATTTGTAAATTGAACCCCTAGATAAAACGGGGCGGACTGACAGTGATCAGCCACGTGTCTCTGGGCAAAAAGGGACATTGGTACCACAAACCGTTACATCAACGTCGACAACGACCCATTCCATACACAAAGCTAAGAACTATTGCATAATTCATTTCCTAAAATTAAAGTTAACAAAGTTATGTAGGGCCTATACCTTTTACTTGACTTTATTTAGTTTTATACAATACAAGTAGGCCTACAAGCCAAGTCACAAACAATATTAATATTACAAAAACAGTTATTTAGACAAAGTTGGTTTATATCATTTCAGTCTCTAGATCTTCAATATTAGTTTCTCTGGGGGAAAGGTAGTTCAGCTCTGGACGTGGGTCTCATAGTCATTACACTCACCCTGAACATTCAGGGACTGTCCCATTCAATCAAAGTCGAAAATAATTGGAGCCCCAGTCAATTTTACTGGGCAACTTTTCACTGCTAAATGATATCGATGGGGTGTCAATCCGTATGGACGCCTGTACAATGTAAACGAATATCTTAGTGCGAAAATAAGATCTTGCTTACTTCACTAGGGTCAGTATGAGCGACACAACACACTGTTAAAAATACGTCCCCTCCTATCAAGTTAACTTTTCGCCGCCATGACACTAACTGTAGGTCAACGTCCACATTCAGGAATGTCGGTCATACAAGACGAAACGAAATGTACAGGCTTTACATTGTACAGGCTTTCACACGGATTGACACCCCGTTGTTTAGCAGTGAAAAGTTGTCCAGTAAAATTGACAGTTTTCCAATTTTTTTCGACATTGAATGGGACAGTCCCTGAACGTTCAGGGTGAGTGTAATGAGACCCGACGTTCAGAGCTGAAGTGGGGGATGCTTGAGGTTGCCACTAATAATTCCATCGGCCTATTCATTAAATTTTAAACCCATTACCTGAAATAATTTTATTATGTTGTCATAAGGGGAGACGTTATTTTAGGCTTAGTGTCATTTATTGTCATTCGGTTCGGGTTGTCATTAAAATTTGTCATTCAGATTATAAATTAGTGAGTACAATTTTATGGAAAATACAAAGTTAGAAGTTTCTTTTGAGGGAGTTATTGGCAAGTAACCTTTTTTGTTATCAATAGTGGTACAATTTCTATGTACATGTAAATGCACTGCAGGACCCGCCGTGAAAATAAAAGTAGGCCCACCCCGTACGAAAATAAAATATACGGTAGGCCCTACGCTACACGGGCAATTCAGTACAGTACAGGCCTAATATTACATAAAATTAATTAGGCCTATTCTGAAAATCATGGACATACCCTATTTCTACAGCCGACTAAACCGATTGACAGTGTATAGGCCAAGTGTCGAAAAACTAATTTATCTTTTTGAACAAAATAATTTCATTAATCTCATTCGAGTAGGGTCCCTTGTAACATTATCAAAGACAACGGGTCACACTGATCAGCAGCGAATACTCTGTGAAACAGGTTGACAGCGGGTGTGACAAGATTCTATTCGAAATTCTGCCCAGATTAATAGTACACATGCGCACTAAAAATCTATGTATTCCAGACAAATTTTAGAACGAAAAATGAAGCGAAAAACGAAGATATTTGAATTTCTTTATTCTAAGATGAAAAAGATCGTTTCCAGTAAAAGCAATTTGTGTAGCAAATTCGGAAAAAAAGTTACGATTACTCATAAAATGTATTGATTGCAGGCCTATGTCAGTTAAAGTGTAGCCCACCGATAATGGACCGACGGGGGGTCCAAAGTTAATTACCTTCATATTTTCAAATCTAAATTATAGAATCTATCGGTTGATCTTTTACTCAACCCAAAATGTTCAAATGCTGAAATGCTGAATGCCAAGTGCTAAAAATATATATTAAAAACTGAAGCCTCTGTCACGTTAACACTATTTTCAGAAGATGGGGCATTAATGACCTATATCGCGTCAAATGGTTTTTTGAAAGGGACTGTAACTCCGGGACGGAGGATCGCGGAAGGATGAATATCGATAGAGTTCGATCGTCCTTTCACGATCCTAATGCTCTACACCAAATTGTTTTTGGATTTGTTTTTTTTTTTAAACCGTAGCGTATATATAAGCCCCTATCGCAGACTCAAGCCAACCGCAATGATGAGTTGATGACGCTCGAAAACATTCTCAAGGGATTCGTGTGCCATTGTTAAAATCTTTATTGTGTCTTAAATAATGGATATTAGAATTCCATCTTTTCACGTGACACAACAACATAAATGTTTATTTAAATTAGGAGTGTTTGCAATGTCAAAGACTGTGGGTGATATTGAGTTAAAAGTCCCGCCTTCTTTAAATTGTTTCTTTTTTTTTCGCATATTCACTATAACTTTTATTCCATAAAAAAAAAAAATCAATTTTGTGTCTGTGCAGAGGGAACCAGAAAGTTATTTCCTTTGCAGCGACTTCAAAGCCGACAGGGGGTATAATAAAGAATATCAAAAACCGTTTCAAAACTACTTTAATGTAAGGGCTAACTTAGTGTATACAATGTAAATCGGACACAGTTTTGGTCTCGTTTTCTTCTGTATAATAATTTATATACATGTAGATGCCAAATTCCTTGGATATTTAAATGTCCTTTTTGATGTTCAAAGTTGTTTAGAAATATTTTTAAAATTATTCTAAGTAATAAAGTTTTCATCTTTTGTGGCAGTATAAATATTTCGCCCCTTCCTGTTTCCAGTAATATAATTTGTATTCAAAGACCATTTATTAGACACATCACGATTTTCCTGAACGCGTAACCACACATATGCCGAAACAAACAGTTAAATGAATACACAAACACCATTAATCCATTATGCAATATAAATTACAAAATATCATTAACCAGGCGCGGATCCAGGATTTTTTGCAGGGGGGGGGGGGTCTAGGTTTGATAATTTCTTAACTAATTGCGCTCAACCAATAAACGGGGGGTTTGGGGGCCCTCCCCCAGAAAAATTTGGTAAATTAGATTCAATTTGGTGCCTTCTGACGTATTTCCGGAAGGTAAATTCCAAAATTACAGGTCTAAAAATCGCCAATAAAATCGCATAGATTTAAGTTTCAAATTTTCAAGCCTGAGCAGGGGGGTGGGGGTCCGGACCCCCTGGACCCCCCCCCCCCTCTGGATCCGCACCTGTTAATACAATAATTCTTTCATATCTTTGATATATTCTATCTCTGGAATATACGCTAATGATTAGTATTATATTTTTTTTTTTTTAAAATTCACGTGCATTCTAGACGATGTCTGTCCCAGAATGATCAATTCCACTTCATAACATTCATCAGCGCCATAGTTATAGTTTGATCAAAAACATGATAAAACAATTGGGTGTCTAATTCATAATTCGAACGACATGAAACCTTATCGCCTGAGTGAGTTAGGCGCTGGCTCAATAACAAGGAGATTCTGGGTTCGAAAATGTTCCTCTCGATTTTACAGCATGGTTTCCCCCTTGTCGATCGGGTGGGACCGGAATATGAATGACAACACGGTAAGGACCCACTTTTACTGTTGGAAATCAAAACGGTCGTTAAGCACCGCTGCCAGGACATTTTCTCTCACTAGTCGGAGGATGTAGAAAGGTAAGAGATTAAAACCCATCTATGTTTTTTTTTACTCTGCGCGGTTTGCTTTCGTTTCGTTTCATTTTGTTATTATTTCGCTAGTAGTCAAAATTTGTATTTATCGCCTGACTGATTTTTTAAGAACCCCCTCATAGTACGAAACAGTAATGCATCTTATTGGCTTATTGAACTTATGAGAGCAGAATGGCTATTCTGAGTATTCAATAACTATCATATTTTTATGATTATCGATGAATATCGAAAACAATGTGGACGTTAATTGGTTTATCTCACCTTCTAAGTTCCAGATTAGAATGAACTCATAGACAGCTTTGTTTGTAGGTTAATAGTCTGTGTTAATTGTTTACATCTGTCTGCGAAAGAATGGAAAACGTTGTCTTCAGTTCAGACCAGTGAAATGAACAAACCATTTTCAGCCAGGACAGTTAACCTTTTAAAAATAATATTTAATTATCAGCATGTTCAGATCAGTATTAAACTATGTATTTAAGTTTGGGGTATATTTTACTCACTGTCCTATATGCTTTCAGTTTTATCCTTTTTTTATTATTATTTTCTATTGGTATGTGAGGGTGATTTACCTTTCTTTTCATTTAGGTTAGATCAGGTGATGGGACCAAGGATCATCTGACCAATAGATAAATTAATATATAGGCCCATTGGTCAGTTGGATAATTTAGTTTGCATGCTTGGTACAAAGGTTTGAAATGTCCACTAATTGGTAGTTCACAGCTGCAGGCACGGCAGTAGTTCCTCCCAATCCATCATGTAAATTTTCTGAAGCATTATTTATAAATTTAGCTAAATTCAATCAAATAATGACCTGATTTACGTCAGCATAATGTTCTTATCACTAGTTTTATCAATTACATGGCTTATCTCCTAGTTCATTTAACGCTTGTGCTCTGAACAATAGATTTGCCAGTATTAGTTGAACGGTGAACATCCTGACAAAGGTGTGTATGATATAACATTGATTAAATGAGGAAGGGTTGATAATAGTATAATAATACTGTAGTAGGAAGAGGAAAGGATTAACATAAATGTGCAAGGGACTTGCTGTGTATTATTTATTTGATCATAAGGTTGACCTACGTATGGTACATGTGTAAGCTGAGCAAAGTCTAATTTGTGAGGAAATTTTTTAAATCAGTGTTGTAAATACCTTTGTGGATTTTATTGAAACAAAATAGTTGAACATTTCCAGATCATAAGTTTATTCTATTTTAAATAGGATTATTATTTATTTGTTTAATTTATAGATGTGTGATTTATGACCATTATAGGCCAGGACCTGGAGACAGTATAGCTTAAATAAAAGTTGAGAAATAACATGTGGTCCATTTGGGTTGTCAATGACTCACGCAATGAATGAAATGTGAATGTAAACTATGTACGATAGTTAAACTTGTATGGTTGATAAAAATAATATAGAGGAGATTTGACTAAGAAAATCAATTTAAGACTTAAATTTAATTTCAGTAAAAACCGGAATCTGTCCACCACTCGTATTAACTGTACTATTGTTAGTGAAAGTTTAGATATGAGAAAAAAATTGATGTGACCTAATTAGATATACATGTATTATCATTAATAAAGAAATACCGGTAGTTAAAAAGAATCAGCCAGATCTTTAGCTCATCACAGACAAAGACTTTTGAATAGCATTCCTGGAAGTAACGGACTAGTCATAGTCACAATGTCAAACATAAATTCAATTTTTTTTCATATAGTAGTCGTTTGGTGTGCACATAAAAGATCCCTTGGCAGTTGGTATTTGATATAAGAGTAGGCAGTAGCCATGCTGTCAAGGCAAAATTTCCCTCATAGTATGTGTATGCTGTCTTCATTAGCCCAGTGGGCGCAGAACTGTAGGACGTTATACCCCATTTCATTTAATTTTTTCAGACATCATGTTTCTAATTTTATTGATATTTTTGATAGATGCTGGCTCTCACTTCATACAAGCATCTGTAGCCACACCTCACATGTTTCTCTATCAGAGGATTGGGATTTTTTAATAGTATTTTTCAGCAGAAGAATGTGATCATTATTTATCTTTTCTAACATGTATTGGATACAGTTACATGGACCATCTCATTTAAGGAACTGGATAAATTCATGTCAACTTACTGAATTATGCAATAATTGGTATATGTACGACATATCTTATCAATCCATTACCAATTTCAATATCATCCCACTTGATATTATTTTTAACATATATTGTACTTATTACTATTAGGCTTTATTTGATTCTGATATTGATAATATATTTTCCAGGTGAAAGATGATACAAAATGGGAAGGACTATTGAATCTGTGACCTTTGACCCCTCCTATTATCCAGCTGCTGTAGTGAGTTGTGCTGTGTTTTTATATTTGTATAAGTATGCTGGTCCAAATATATCCTCAAAACTCAGCCCAAAATATAGTTCCTTGACTGAAGCAGATAGAATTGATTGGAATACAAGGTATGTAATATTATTCCACAGGGGATATAATAGAGAATATCAGAAAACTGTTTCAAAACTACTTTCATATAATATAAGGGCTAATTAAGGAGGTTAATACTAAAACGGTAACGGTAACTCAGAAACCATCTTTAAAACTCAATGTTCTGTTGTAGAAATGAATTATAGTTCTGCCATCGCTTAAAATTATGTGACTTATATCCCTGGGCATTCTGTAAAATTTAGATACAGGGCTGTCCGTTCTCACTATCATATTTGAAAAAAAAATGCAAAATTTCTTTCAAATTACTTTATTTGGAGCGAAGTTATTGGTGGTTGTGGTTTTGACAAGATGTGTGCATTGATTGTACTGCCGTACTGGTCATTTGAATCTTAGCCTTGCTCCTCCATGCTTAAAATATATCATTAAATGGCTGAACTGTCCCAATCTACTTAAAATTGGAGCCATCTCTTTCAAAATGTGGGCGTATCTTGGATGACAACTGCTTGATTTTTTTAAATTCACACATGCATTCAGGACGTAGTTCTGAATAGGCACACCCCTTAAAATTCAAATTTTTGGATTAGTTAAGTCATAAACATGAGAACATAATTCATGTTTAATTCAGAAATTCCTTATCAACATGAATTTATTTCCCTGAGCGAGTTAGGCACTGACTCAATAACCAGTAGGTTCTTGGTTCAAGAATGTTCTTTTGGATTTTCCTACACCGTTTCCCCTTATGGATCATGTGGGATGAATAACCAATGGCAACATGTTAAAACTCCACTAACAATTACTTATTCGAGCACCCAAAATGCATTATTCACCATTAATCGGGTACATTACAGAAAAATACACTGGGCTGTAGCACTGGTACTGTATACAACAATGATCTCTTCATCATAACTTAATGAAAATTTGTTTCATGCATATTCATTTTATCGAATATATCTATATTTCTCTGTAAATGTAATTCTTGGTTTCAAACTCTTCATTATACAGTGAGTCATTTTTAACTGACAAAAAGTTAAGTGAATGTACAGGAAGTGAAACAATAGCTAACAGTAAAATTAAAATATTCAACATGAACTAATTCTGAATTAAGTTTCATGGGCTTAATTTGGGTTAAATTATCTTTTATAGATTCAACTCCAGCCTTCATTCAACGTTTGTTAGTTGTATGTGTGTATATTCACTTATATATGATGAGGATATAAGTAATGAACCAATATGGTAAGTACTTGATGTTTTCTTCATGGGTGTGGTTAATCATTTAAGGTGTTTTGCTTACCCATATGGGGATATTATAATGGCATTTCATTTCAGTTTGCATAACAAATTCTATCAAAGCCAAATAGAAGAAGAGTCAGGACAGGGTACTATTAGGGATATTACATAACAATGCATAGAATTTGTTATGTAATAATATCCCCAATACCCTGTCCTGACTTTGCTTCTATTTGGATTTGGTTGGGCAATAACTTTAGTAGTATGCCTCAACTAATTACTTGAGGATATTAATATAAACAGTGACTTGTCAGGACCCCTAATTTTTGATGCAGTCACAAATCAGTGACAACGGAGCTACAGAGCATGTTTTAATGGTAAAAAAGTGCTGGCTCTATCAATAAAACTCATGCAAGTTATAAATATATTTTTTTGTTTTATATCAGGGCTAATTCCCCCATGGTTCGTACAAGTTGTGCAATAGTAGTAGGCTATATGACATGTGGTAAGTATCTTAAGATAAGAATATGACTGGTACCCAAACATAAATATTTCTTGCTGGAAATATAACACAATTAAGTGGAGGTAAATCTTTCATTGCTGCATCTGTCATTCAATGTTCTGATCAGAACAGATTATTTTGAACTTATTCAGCCTTTTATTAGAAAAATGTTGAATATAAAAAAGGAAACTGTTCATTGAAACACTAATCTATTACCAACTACACAAGTCTATATAAACTGTATTATACAAGCTAATTATCCCTATTGCAGATGTGTTGATAATGACTATTCATTATAAAAAAATTGGAGAAGTATTTTACTTTTTTCACCATGGTGCATCAATTTATGCTTATTTTTATGTGATGGTAAGTATAATAATTGTACATGCATACAGAGAACTAATTGTAATTAAATCAAGGAATGAATTAAGAATATAAGCAATTATATACTACAGTAGTGGATCATAACAGTAGTTAGTAGTATATAATTTCTAAAAACTAGTAGTGCCAGTAATAATTTTTATTGTGCCTTGAGAATGCATTTTATACTAGAATTTTAGAATTAACTTGAATTTTAATCTGGTATAATGCTAACACCATTTCAACAAACAGCTTGAGTAATTTATCATGTTATTTTGATTTCTTTGTAATAAAATTTCTAAATATATTTCCTGCTATTTCAGACATATGGTGTATTACCATATTTTGCAAATTTCCGTCTAATGGCTGAATTTTCAACTCCATTTGTAAATCAAAGGTAGGGTCTACTTTATAATAACCTGTACCGGTAATTAAGTCAACACGTTGTCTTCCCTATACACATTGTCGGTATTATAGTACGCTCTTTTGTCAATTGCCTTTACAGTAAAATTATGGAAATTGATAAACATTGCAGCTAACATCACCCCAGCTGAATTGCATCCCCATCGGATCACTGTTTTCTATTCGTATGCTTTTGGAAACACATAGGCCTACCTAAAGTACAAGAATACATGCAGGCAATGCAAGTAGTCGGCTATAATTATTTACAATACTGCCTCATTGATTTGGTCCGTTCCTTTCAAACTTTAAAATCCTGTTGCTGATCTTCTCTTCTTATCTGTATTAAAAGTCTTAATTCTAATTTGTAGTAAAAAATAAATGTAATATGAATTGAATTTTAGCCCCGTCTCAAACCAAATTGGCTAATGGTAATGGTCCACAGCCTTTGAAAACATTACTTGATAATCAAGATTATGTGGAGTTAACACCTGTCAATCAAACGATCGGCCAAGCTCGGGAATCGGTGACGATGGAGTTAACTCCTATTTATAGTCAAAACTTACAGTGGTGATTACTATGTTCAGAATAAAGTAATTTGGCTGAAATTTTGAATATATTCTTCTTTCATCGTCTATTTTTGACCTGTTATAGCAAGAATGGCTAACTCCTTATAAAAATCTCCCATAATGTATCTTTAAGAAGGAATTAAATCCAGTCTATTTTTTGTGTGATCAATGAATCTATTAAACTAAAGCACTGTTTTATTGCATATTCACACATAATTCAAATAATGTAAAGTTGTCTTTAATATTTTAAAACTCAATAAATCATATAAAATCTATATATTTTCAGGTGGTTTTTAGACAAATTGAAATATCCACGAACAAGTACAGTTTTCATGTTAAATGGTTTAGCTATGACCATAACCTTTTTCTTTGTAAGAATAGCAGTAATGCCTACATATTGGAGGAGAGTGTATAGTGTGATTGGTACTGAACCTTTTAAAAGACTGGGACATATTTCACTTGTATTAGTTATAACCTGTTTTATATTAGACAGTATTAACATATTTTGGTTCTATAAAATGTGTCATGGAGTTAGAAAGGTTTTGACCATTTATTCAAACAAAACACCTGTACCTGTGTTAAATCATGTTGATAAAGAAGAGTAATATTTTTAAAATGTTTCTCCTGTCGATTTATTTAGTTTACATGTATACTAAGCATATTTGCATTATTTCATTTTTAAAATTTGTATATTCTAGTCACCTAGTACCTTTTTGTGTATCTGTTCACCCACTGTTTTTGACAATGTAATTATAAATTAATTTAAAATCACTATAGTGGTTATTGAAATACTAAACACCCTTTTTATACGCCCACATTGAAATGTGGTCGTATATTGTCGTCGCCCCCGTCCGTCCGTCGGTCCGTCGGTCCGTCCGTCCGTCGGTCCGGCGTCCACAATTGCTTGTGGACGCTCTAGAGGCTAAAGTTAATATCCGATTGACTTTAAATTTATACACAGTGTTTAAGGTCATGAGACGAAGAAGCCTATTGTTTTTCAGCGATTTCCGATAATAACTACCAGAGTTATGGCCCTTGACGACTTCAAAAAATCTTGTGGACGCTCTAGAGGCCAAAGTTAATATCCGATTGACCTTAAATTTATACACAGTGTTTAAGGTCATAAGACGAAGAAGCCTATTGATTTTCAGCGATTTCCGATAATTAGTGCCAGAGTTATGGCCCTTGATCACTTCAAAAAATCTTGTGAACGCTCTAAAAGTCAAAGTTAATATCCGATTGACTTTAAATTTATACACAGTGTTTAAGGTCATAAGACGAAGAAGCTTATTGATTTTCAGCAATTTCCGATAATTAGTGACAGAGTTATGGCCCTTGATCACTTCAAAAAATCTTGTGGACGCTCTAAAAGCCAAAGTTAATATCCGATTGACTTTAAATTTATACACAGTGTTTAAGGTCATAAGACGAAGAAGCCTATAGATTTTCAGCGATTTCCGATAATTAGTGCCAGAGTTATGGCCCTTGATCACTTCAAAAAATCTTGTGGACGCTCTAAAAGCCAAAGTTAATATCTGATTGACTTTAAATATATACACAGTGTTTAAGGTCATAAGACGAAGAAGCCTATTGATTTTCAGCGATTTCCGATAATTAGTGCCAGAGTTATGGCCCTTGGTCACATCAAAAAATCCTGTGGACGCTCTAGAGGCCAAAGTTAATATCCGATTGACTTTAAATTTACACACACTGTTTAAGGTCCTGAGAGGAAGAAGCCTACTGATTTTCATCGATTTCAAATAATCACTTCCAGAGTTATCTCCCTTGATCACTTCAAAAAACCTTGTGGCGCTGTAGATGCCAAACTTATCCTCCGATTGACTTCAGATTGATACACAGAGTTTAAGGTGTTGAAACGAACAATTATTTTGATTTTCAATGAATTTTGATAACTGAACAGCTAAATCCATGATATTAAATGTTTTCTATACTAATTGTTAGCTTGGGGCAAAACTTTATAAAAAGCAAACAAATTCTAATGATTTTTAGATAATTACATAATGAGTTGTTACTCAGATTTTAGTGTATTACAAATGTTTCATTACCAAAAAAAAGTAAAAATATGCGACAACCCTTGTTGACTGCCCGGACGATTTAGCTGCTGTGGGCGTATGTTTCGTTGCCTGGCAACCTATCTTTATTATCTATTGTAATTTGTTCAAAGAATTTCTGTTGTTGTCGTTATGATTGACTTGTTTTGCTATTTTTTCCCCGTTAAAGTTGCTGATCGTCATTTTGAATCCCTTGCAGACAAATTTGTGAGATTTACATCTCTAAAAAAAAATTCAATCCAAAGAATGGATTTGGTTTATATTTACAAAGATATGATGAATTAAAAATATTTTATAACATTCAGCATTCTGTGAGAATGATACAAACAAGCCAGCACCACCAATAAGTGTTGAGTAAAATTATGATGGACCTCTCATAACCTGACTGAATCCATGCTTGTTGATTATCTTTGTTCTTAAATGTTAAATAATCAATTTGTGTACAAGCTAGTGCAGATTAAAATGCAAATGACCGTCAGCAACTTTGAACCTATTTTATTTTATGTTTTTGGTTTCAAGTAATGAAAGCACCAGAAATCCAAGGTTCTTTGTGGAAGCTATGTATTGAGGAAAGCTCATGACACTCAAAATACTTTATTTGCCACTTACATCCAATGTCTCACAGGTGCAATCAAAAATGTATTTAAATACAGTAAAAAACATTTATCTGGTCACAACAAAAAGGAATCTACCCTAAGGCATTATCCCATCCTTATAAAATTTATTGTATGTCGCACATTAAAACATGGAATGCAATATTAAATATGTTATTTTTAATTTTCATACATAAATGATGAATTGAATAACTGACCATTTCAATAAACAGCCAGGTGTCAAATTTTCATTTTAAGAAAATTTAAATTATTCTCCAGGCTGTAAATCATTCAAACAATATACATGTAATAAGAATTATTTAAGTAGACATGACAGAAGGCTAATATACATTTAAATTATGGGTTATACACTATTGTTTTTTTGTATTGTAAGTAAGATAATTAGAACTAATAGGAAGATTAGACGGCTTTAATGTGTGTACTGTACAACATGCAAGACAAAATAATCTAGAGTGACTTTATAATCAAATATTTCCAAAATGTGTGATTTTTGGTTTGAATGAACAGATTTTAGAATAAATTTAAGAATATTTTATATTACTTAGTTGTAACGGGTATAGTATATGAGATAAGGTACACATCATAAGAAGGCTTTCAATTATTGTAATTTTGTATGTATTCTTTATATTAACTTATTATTCTTTACCCTTTTAAAGGGTATATTTGGTCTGATTACTTTGAGAAATAAGGGACCAAAGTTAAAATTACAGTATCCATATATTTATGTCATTGCTACTTAAATATCAAAACTTATAATTTCTGCTATTAATATTAAAAGTTTACCATTAGAAGGCCTATACTTAAGCTTCTAACCTACTGCAGATAATTCATTCATCCATAAATAGACCCTATTCATGAATTAATTGTTATTAGATCCTACCACTGTGCAATATTTGTAATATAAGGCACACATTTCATTTACTTACTTGAATGTAACAAGGAACAGCATCAAAGTCTTATTGCATTAACCAAAAATTGCTTATAAGATTACTACAACAAAGCCAAAGTACATACTGCGAACTGTCAAATATGAATAAATACACTGTTACCTATAATGCAATATGTCCTTTTTTGTATCTTAACTGAAATATTTAATTGATGAAGCCATTATGTGCACACTTGCATTTAGTATGTTCGTATTCTAGTCGTTTGCTAACTTTATTACGTGGTACTGTAGTCAAAGGTGAATAAGCTTTTCATGTACAGATTGCCAAATCCAAACCATCGTTGTAAGATCTGTTTGGTCTGTGAATTTTTACAATAGTTTATTTTTATCATACATTTCTCTGAAATAGATTGATTAGTCATTAAATCTATTTTGGAATGACTGTATAATACATTCCAATCTTCAATATTTTCAGAGTCAATTTGCTGTGTTCATTCACAGGTCAAAGTTTAATTAAGAAATAATATGTATGCCAGATCTAAAATCTGTGCATTCAAAATAAGTAAAAATGAGATCCCCTTGTATACCTGTACAATTCTCCGTCTCTGAATTGTTATTTTACTATGTACAGAAAGAATAATTTGTGAATATATTATTAGGACACTCCATTGCCATTGATGCTATTTTATTACACAAAACAGTACTGCAATTTTTTAATGTTTTAAAATCATAATGTATATTTTTCTGGAAAAGATCTTGTACCAATATGACATTGTTGATATAATTTGTCAAAAAAGTGTTTTGACAAAACCACGACAATCGATTCAAGATCTTGTTTGCCAGTAGATAATACACTTTTCAAAATTCTTGTTTTGAACAAAAAGGCATTAATGTGTTTTATTCGCACTTTTCAGCTGTATGTATATCATAATAAAGAGCTTTTCAAATCACAACACTCAATTATTCTTGAGAACTGGGATAAAGCTGGAAATTTTATGGTCAGTCACATGTCTATAACCATGTACAATCATGCGAGTGCATAGATGCTAAAATTGTAATTGTATTTAGGAAATGAGCCGATAAGGATTGACACCGAAAGTATTCATTGCATTGATTGACTTATTTCATGGGTTAATTAATTGACGAGTAATAATTACTTCTTTGTAATCGGTCGAAAATAGATTAATATATGACATCATTTGTGGCCGGTTCATTGTTTCAATCGGCATGATCATTAAATCTTTGTAAATCGGCCGAAAAGTAGATATATGATACCATAGTGGCCTGTTCATTGTTTCACCAATTGGCTAGATTAAAGATCAATCGGCTAAAGCCGACAAAAAACAGCCGATTAAGATCACTGGTAATCCACAGTAGGGGATGAATGTGAATACTAACTTGGTGATTTGGGAACTAATAAATGGTACAACTTTATTTCAATAATTCGCCTAGGGGTCTTTAGCAGTGAGAGGTAACCAAAGAAATCCCACACAGTTTAAATCAACAGTAGGCCTACTACACCCTAGATATTTTGCCCTACACCCCAAACCACCCTGCATTATTGTTTGAAGCTTGGAGAACTGTTTCTTGGCTCATCAAGTATTTTGATATCTAGTATAGTGTATGATACAGTTCAAATAAATGTTTTTTTTAACACCATGTACAACTAAAAATCAAAATTACATAAGTTTGTTTATTTGGGTAGAGTGCATCCAAAATAACGTTTTAAAAATATTGATTAAAAATTTTAATTCAGATGAAGCTATCGATTGCCCTGTAGATTTTTTAAGCATGAAAAAGGCTGTTATTTTCTTCACATCTCGACATACTCAACAACAGTCTTGAGCAAAAAATGATTTACATGTTTTAAAATTTTTAATGATCTTAAACAAGTAAATAAGTTGAGACTACAATATAATTTAAGGACGGAATGTTGATTTATGTACATGATATTTATTATTCCTTCACATGCCTTTCTTTCCTGCTAATTTGTCTTGTAATATTTGGTTGTATTCATCCATCATAGAATAAAATTGTTTACTCAGTGGTCTGTAGTCACATTCCATAGTACGAGTTGCAATGACTTTGTTCTACATTAAGGAAAACATATAATGTAAATATATCCACCACCAGCTGTGCCGTCCATGCTGTTCTACACTTTTTTGCCAGATAATAAATTAGTGAGCCTAGAAATTGCAAAAAGAGAGAAAAGGGCTTTAATGTTATTCAACACATTTCGGGACTAACATGGTACTTTTTTCTTTCAATAATTTGCCTGCACGTAGGGGTGTTTAGTAGTTGGGGGAAACCAGGGGCACTTGAGGTTATCCAGACAATCATACTCCTTGTCTACTAAATGACAGACATTATGATCTAAAGCATGTGTTTAGCCTATAAACCATTCAACAATCCTAAACCCTCTAAAGTCTGGCCAGTTCATGCAACTTATTAATATCAAGTGTTTTGGGATCAAGAGTATTGAGTAGTAATATCAGCAATCATTTATCATGTATTACCAAGAACAGCCACATTACTTTCTTTGTGTCACATTAAACAACATTCAAAATAAACATTGCAGCATTTTATATTCTTCAGTCCTGACTGAAATAATGGCAGTAAAAGAAAATCTGTTCAGTATATTTTGAAACGTTAATATTCTAAGGATACATTCTTTCATCGAAAAGTTATTCTGTTCATGGTGTTGCCATTTTCTCTCCAAATTAGCCAACTAAAAATAAATATATTTACATATTAATATGTATTAATACAATACAGGTATTTAAATTTATATATCTGTAAAAACATTCCCCGAAACATCAAAATAGGCATGACTGCACCAGTAAACAGCATCTGCATAGCTGTGCTTTTTGTGCAAACAAGCCCCAACAGTAAGGCTGATGTCCCCCATCTTAATTCCAAATAAATAGATGGAGTCGTAAAATATACATAATGCGAGAGCTATAAATTCTGCCTATGTTATCTAAATTATTCTAAAAGTAAAATTAGACATTAATTACTTTATCCAGACCACAATCAACTCTTGATGTTAACGCTAGCCTGCAATATTTATTGATTAGGATTCTATTTGCTGCTCAACTTTCATTCATGGTTTAATCATGAAATGGATAATCGAGACTATGTTTTTTTATCGCACCGATTTTGGTAATGATGATCAAGGCTAGACAGAAAATTAAATCGCTAAAAACTTGGTTCAGAGTGGATCAACTTGACTGAAATTTTCAGCAAATTCCCTTTACATTATCTAGTTTTTAACTATTATAGTGAAAACTGCCAGCTCTTTATGTATGAATTTATATTTTTGCAACACATCTAGCACTCAAATTGCTTAACTCATTATAGAACTCTCACTTGGTAAAAAGTTATCATCATCCAAAACAATGAAAAATCAAATTGCTAATCATTCTGCTTAACCTATCCAGAAAATGCTCATTATCACACTATTACACCTCGCTCAATTAGAACCAAAGTTATTAACAAATGAAATTGCTTATCTCTGTTCAGCATAAGTGAAAAACCTTCATCGAAATTACCGGTAGTCAAAACATTCACCAACTGAAATCCTACACAAAAGTGTGACAGCAGGCAAACTTATTTTTTCAAAATGCTGGGAACAATGAATTAAATCCTATAGCAACAAATGCTAACGATGGGAGTGCAACAAATTTAACCTTACTTGTGTATATGTTTCGTTATCATTTAACTGAGATTTCAATCCTTCATATTTAGCAGTCATCTGTTGAATATGTTTTTTGAAGGCTTCTCTACGTTTTTGTAGAATAACTCGATCATCTTGTAATTTCTGAAATTTAATGCAAGACACCAATATAAAGGATTTACCACTTTGAAGATTCTGACTATATGCTTGCTTTGTTGGGGGTGTCGGTCATGATTGCATAGCCAGTGGTGTGCAAACTTTTTAGGTGAAGGGCCAAACACAGTTGAAACAAGGCAATGGGCCAAACAATTATTATGAAATGTCATTTTATTGAATAGAAATGTCCTACTGTTCCACTCCAAACTGGGCTAATGAAGACAGGCATATGCCATACAGTGTGCTATGAGGGAAATTTTGCCCAGGCAGCGGCACTATGGCCTACTCTTATATTCAATTCCAACTGCCAAGGGATCTTTTACGTGCACGTCAATGTATGCACAGGACCTTGGTTTTCCATCCCATCCTAATGACTAGACAGCTTTCCTTGTCAGGCCCTCTGTCCTTCATCACTGACGAGGGGAAACCACGCTGGAAAATCTGGATGAACTTTTTTGGCCAATGCTGGGATCCATTTTATGTAACGCTTTTTCCACGCTTTTTATTTGGTGCCACATTGCCAATCGTTTTTCCTCTCTCACGCACACAATTGGTTTCCTCAATCTTTAATTACAACATTTTGATCTGTAAATGATGTGCTTCATCGTAAAAGGTGACTTTGTTCTTTGGAATGGGGTCGCAACCAACAAATACTGGGGAACCATTGTTCTAGCTTTATTAGAAGGAGAGTTATTGTGTCCAAAAAAGTGTGACGGACAGACGGACAATATAATATCAACTATTTTAGTATTTTATCTAGCCTCATATACCTGTTTCTTTTCTTCTGCTTGTTCTTTCAACTTATCCAAATCAGAATATATAACTAAATCTCTCTGCATCGTGACAGATTTTTCTTTCAAAACACCCAACTCGGCATGCAATTTCTCTTCCATTACATCCAATTTCTTTAAATCTTGTTCAAGCTTGTCTCTCTCTGAAAATCATATTATGTACATTCAAATATAATATTGCTATTGTAGAAAATAGCTTTATCATGTACATACATCTACTTTGGAAAACTTGAATGAATGAATGAAATCGGGGTTAATGTCCTACTTTTTGGTACCAACAAGGATAATGAATCAAGAGCATACTCCTCACAGTGTTTCATTTCATTAGAGCTAATCCCACTAAACACTGCTTTTATGGAAGCAGATTTCTGTTCCAAATTATGACTGGTTAATAGTCCAATTAACAACCAATAGGTAACTGCGTATATTATTACCCTTTAAACAGAGCTCCTAATTGGACCAAGATGCAAGATTTTAGTATGCACAATTAACCAGAAAAATTGATAGTGTGACAAATGAGGCTATCAACATGGAGAGAACGTAAACAATACTGTTTGGAAATTGGAGACGAACAAGACTTTGACTATTTTTAATACCTTAAATCACTGTCCTAAGTTTTAGAGAAGATCCAGATTAAATGAAGGGCTGTCATTTTGCTCTAATTGGGATTAAACGGGAAGAATAGACACACTTCATCAGAAGTCAATCTAGCAATGGGCAGAGAGGGATTTTTCTGGCCATTGTTTCTGGAATATGAATGAAGACAGGCATATGCCATACACTGCGCTATAAGGGAAATTTGTCCAGACAACAACTGAATTCCATCTGTGAAGGATTCTTTTGTGCAGCTTAGTTTCTCTTCCAATACCAGGATCAAACTTGCAAGCCATCGCCTTATTCAATGTACCTCTGTGGTCCCAACTAGTTCATAATTGCTTTTAATTGAGTGAAATTGAAATCCTGTCTACATATAGCCAGTATTATAAATCTGCTGGGTGTATACAATATATCATAGTTAAAGTTAAGTACCAAATCACTTTAGATTTAGTTTTATAGTACATGTATAATGTATTCGATACAATCTTGAATGTAACAATACAGCATACTGATATTCCATAGTTGAACAAAATTTAAAATTGAATTCTGAAGCTTTATGTAAATGTGTATACAGAAAGAACTCGATGACCATTGAATACTGTTCGGGTTATTCAATGGTTCAAAAGAGTGTATCCCTGCACAAGTATTCCATGTAGTTATAGAATTTAACAATGTACCTGAAGCCAATCCAATTGTTGTTGTTTCTGATTTCTTCATCTCATCTTCTTTGAAAGCCAAATCATCCTTCATTGTAGCAAGTTCTCCTGGTGTAGGCAAACTTCCAAATCTCCCCATGTTCTATAATTTACATGTTTATCATAAACTGAGCTGAACATATATAGTTATTAATAATTTTTGACTTATTTCATTTAATTTGGTTTAACAATATGATGGGTAAGAAAAAAGGTGCTAGTTAGATTTGTAAAACACCTATAATGGTAGTTAAATGCCAGGTTTCGACTACTGTAATGGAGATTCATGAATGAAAACATACTAAAACTTAATTTTGCTGACCATGATTTATGGCGTTAAGCCTATATAAGATTCAAAATTTCTAACCTCTTTCCATGTAATTTCTAACTTCTATTCATGTAATTTCTAAATTGAGACAATGTATAATCTAACTTCTTTATTTATTCAGAGTAAATGTTAATCATGAACGTCGAGCAAATGTAGAATTTTGATACTTCATTATGACGTTGCTTGGTGTTAGCACCGTGTGCTCAATTTGGCGATTGAGCGCCTGATCGGGACCATTATGTTAACACAAATGACTGGCTCTTCGACAGGTTGAATGGTTTGGCTTAGTGTTAAAATTGAAAACAACATTGAACATGATATGGTTTGCAAATACTATTTCACATACATTAGTTCAGGATTTAGAGAATTTTATTTATTTTTTTTTTTACAATTAAACCAATCAATATTTATTTCTGTTGATCTTTATTCTTGTACTGCTTTTATACCACCCGAACAACTAACCACTGTCCTGTATCAATAACAAGGGAGGGATAACCACGCCAAAAGATATTGATTAGATCCAGATTAAACGAAGGGCTGTCATGTTGCTGTAATTGGGATTGAATGGGAAGAATAGACACATTTCATCAAAAGCTCATGTATCAGAAGTAAATCCAGCAATAGGCATAGAGAAATTTTTCTGGCCATTGTTTCAGGAATATGTCTATGGGTTATGTAACATCGTCATCTAGTATACACACTGGCAAAACTAAGCTTTATAATATTTCTGACATTATTAGTTCCGTCAGTGTGATTTGCGGAGGCTGCCATTATTGAAAGCAGGGACAGTGTCTAGTCATTCGGATCGGAGAACACTCTTGGCAGCTGTAATTCGTAATAAAAGTAAAATGTGATGCCGCTGTCCGAGTAGATGGTGTATTTTGGATTAATTTCGTCAAGAACACTGCTATCTATGTATTTCCGTATTGTTTTATGCAACTTAAATAAAATATTGTTGTTAGTCAGGTCGGTATAATGAAGGAATCAGAAATAAAAGCCTCATCTCTATCCTCATGAATGGATTTTCCTCGTTTCCTTTAAAGGCCGTTTCTCATTATAAAGTGACATTTTTGTTAGAGTAGTAGTACTAGTAATAGAATACAGATCAACAGTAAATAAATATTAATACTGGCTTATCTGTCAAAAAATTAAATAAAATTCTCCAAATGCTTCACTTCCCATAAAAAAAAAATAAATGAAAAAATGTTGTTAAGCTTATATTTGGAATAGTATTTGCCAACAGTATTATATTCAGTTTTGTTTACAATTTCAGCATCGATTCCATGGTTGTATGTGACAAGAAGTAGGGTCGCCTGTCCAACCTTGTGGGTTTTTCCTGGTTCTCCGGTTTCCTCCTACTGCTAGACCCTATGCTCAAGCAAATTATTGAAATAAAATTGAACCATATGTAAATCCCAAAATGACATAGTTTGTGTCGAGTGGTTGTTAAACTCCATTTCTCACTCTATAAATTTCAGCACTCTGTCCAACCATCAACCAGAAATAGAGATAGTAGTTTATATCAGCATAATGGTCCCGAACACATGCACAATCACCAAATGAGTATGCAGTGGTGACACCAAACGACTTCATAATGATGGTAACTAGGCAGAAGTGTAAAAATTCTAAATTCACCAATGTTCATGCTGAACATGTAAAGGATCAATGAAGAAGATATTTTGGTCTAAATAATAGAAATGAGATGAAATAGTATTAAAATTTACACTGAACAAATAAAGAAGTTGCAATATACATTGTCTTACTTTAAAATCTACGTGAATAATAGAAGTTAGAAATTACATGAATAGAAGTTAGAACGATAGCATGTTTAGAAATTTGAATCTAATATACTGCTATAATAATTGATATCAGACATTTCTTAATTCCTTTCTTAGACTAAGATAGTACATAATGGAATCAGCAGATGTTCATGGAAATGCATCTCAGTTAATACCTTATTTTTTACCCTAAAGTAGATGATGTGTGCATTAAATGAGTCAAAAGCTATCACTTAAAAGTCAATGATATTCAATTTCTTAGTGAATGGAACATTGTCTCATTAAATACACATTACACTAATAACTTACCCTACTGACATGTTCTAGAGAATTAACAATAGCTCCTTGTAGTTCAGTCATTCTTTTCTGAAAAAAAACCCCAAAATATGTACATGTATCATAATGGTGTACCTGTTAACGTCTCCCTAGACATCACCTCTGTCTACTTTTCAGACCTTTTCTGCTGATTTTTTTTTTTCATCCTGTATTGTGCTCATGCGCTTTAACAAGTGAAAATGTAAATACGGGTGGGAGGTTTGTAATTATAAATTTCAGATTTTTTACAAGTTCTTACTTTAATCACCTAATCATACATCACTGCAAATTTTTTGTGAACTTTCCTCTGCAGCAGTGATTCTCAACCAGTGTGCCGCGAAAAACCATGTGATCCCAATTGAGTCTTCATTGGTGTCTACTGGTATGTTCATAGCTTTGATTTTCTTTATTTTGTTTGAATCATTTCATGTTTCTATGACAAGTCTGTATCTATGGTTGTATGCTGTCTATGAGGATGACTTGCCCTATTTTATTTGCAAAATTCAAATATATTTCAAGATATTTAACCAGGTGGTGTGTGTCGCTATTTTTTAATGTGTTCCAAGGTGTGCCGTTGGCAAAAAAAGATTGAGAACCACTGCTCTGTAGAATGCTGACAAGCAAAGTGAATGAATGAATGGAGATGACATTATCATACACTAAAATAAACCACAAAGACATTATAAAATCAACAAGATTAATAAACAAAGAAAGTTTGACCCTTCAGACATATTACTTGGACAATACTTTCTTACAAGAAGAGTAAACTACTTACAAGTTCTTGAGCTTTGGTATCTTCGAAAGTATCCAAAAACTCTGAAAACATATGTAAGAATGGATGAAATATATACACACTTTTTTTTGTATTTTCAGTTGAGTAACATAATAAAATATCTGATGCCAATGGCAATTAGATGATTTGATTATGTTTTATGAATATTTTCAGCTGAAATATTTTGGATTTCAATAAATGATCATCAACCAAAATATTCAACACATACCATCCATTGTTTCTTCTCTTTTCCTCAACTCTTTATATTTTTGATTTTTTTCTCCTGAAAAAAAAATAGTTTTCAGTAATTATTTTTACATTAAGAACATTTTTCTACTATTCCACATCAATTTCTATATAAAACAATAAGACAATAGTAAATATTGTCATACATGTAACAGATTAATCATAAATATTTGACAACCAGCTGATTTAAAAGGTTATCGATGAGGTGTGCCGCGGAATAGATATTCTTTTTGGGGAAGATATTACCCAATATTTACCTTGATTTTCTTCAATATCCATATCATACTGGTTGATGTCTTCTTGTAAACTTTCTATTTTCTCATTTATTTCTTTTATTCTACAAATATATACTTTAATAACAAACACAAAACTTGACAGGACATCAGAAAAAAACACCAGTGAGATATGGACAGGCAAATTGTATAGAGATCATAAAAATATTGAGTGTAGATCTATTGAGCTTTTTCCAAAAAAAGTGTATGGTACTTGAATCTTGTATTACTACTACTGGTAGTAAAATCAAAGCTTTGTGTATTTAGAGACATTAATTTGCACCAATTTCATGGAACCATGGACATTCAACGAATGTAAATTCCTGAAAATTATTCTTTTCCTATGCCCATCTAAAAGCAACTTGTGCTAAAATACAAAATGCCTGAAGCTTCATTTTAAAGAATTCAACCATAAACTGATCTTACTGTCGCTCCATACTAGCAATTTCCTGATTATCTTCTTTGACTTGTTTTAATAATTTCTCTCTTTCTTCAGCAGGTGAACCACGTTGTTTAGATTCTTCTATTAAACTGTCTCTCTTTGATGTTAACTCATGGATTTGTTCATATAATCTTACTATAAACACAAAATATAGTAATGTATGCTACAGTAATAATTATAATCAATAATAACATATAGATACCAGTATCAATATGTCACATATTTCACACATTTTCGTCTTCGCGTTAAATTGTTATGATTATATTGTTATTATGTTAGTATTTTTATGTTTTAAGAGAGAGAGGAATGGGGTTTTACGTCGACTCGACACAAACTAGGTCATTTCGGGACAAACATATGGTTTAATTCTATTTCAAAAATTTGCTTGCGCATAGGGATCTTTAGCTGTGGGAGGAAACCGGAGGACCCAGAGAAAACCCACAAGGTTGGACAGGTGACCCTACTCCTTGTCACGTACAACCGGGGATTCGAAACCACGCCTGCTGACTCAATGACAGGCTTTATGATACAACACGCACTTGCTAACCATTTGGCCATCCAACCACCCTTATGTTTTAAGAGCCGTGATTATCTGGTGCTATTGTCTTGATATAAGTTTGTCAAAATATGGGAAATACAATTAGTGAGTGGTGACCTGAGTATACTGAAGAGTATGGGCATAACAAGGCTACCACAAGATGAGTAGGGTATAATATTACTGAAATATACAATTACCAGCTTCTTGTTTCACTTGAGACATGGACAAATCCTGAAAACATAAAATTTATATGAAATAAAAACAGACTATCAATTAGAATAAATAGCATAACTTTGTGAATTAGAACAGACAAGACATATTTAATGTGCATTACAAATTTATAAACTGAACCTTGGTTCTACATGCACCCGAATTTCAGTTTACCTCCTAAAACCCAACAATGTTATGAAATGAAAAAGAAGTGGAATGGGGTTTAACATCCTACTTTTCTGCACCGACTGGGCTAATGATGACAGGTATTTGCCATACAGTGTGCTGTGAGGGAAATTTTGCCCAGTCAGCGGCATTACTGCCTCCTCTTATTTCAAACTCAAACTGTCAAGGGTTAGTTTGCAAGCATCTTACTCAATGAGCAACATTGTTTTAAACAGGAGTCTAACAAACTGGTCACATGACTAGCTCAGCCCAATGTTGTTCATGTAAAAATTTCTTTTGCTTAATATTTTTGTACACAGCTAAACAGATTAGATGTGTCTTTTAAAAAAAAAGCTCACATTACCTCTTGTAAAGTATCAATTTTAGAATTAAGCTGATCAAGTTCTTGTTGACCTATTTCTGTTTGTTTCAGCAAGTGATCATTTAATGTCTTCAGTTTCTGATATTTCTGTCTCAGTTTAGGATCCTATAAAAAAAACATAGATGATATTATTAATACCTCAATCAAGCTATGCATATGATTTTCTGCTAACGATATAAACAATACTTCTTCTTTCTAAAGGTTTATGTCATCCAGTAGACTTATAAAAGTGAAGATTAGATATTATTTTCAAATCTTCTACTTCTGATTACAGGCAGGAATAAATATTTCATTTTCAGTGCTTACCATATCATTAACTAAATTATCAGCCATACGTTTTTCTTGGTCTATTTCCATTTCCAACTGAGCTATATATTCTTCTTTCCTTTAAGCAATAGAGTAGTAAATAAAGTTTTGATGAATATTATCACTTTAAGTAGTTTATGACAGAAATTTAGTTAACATGAAGTATAGCTTCTATAGAATTTATATATGTAAAACTCAAAATATAAGTGTCTCAATATCTCTCAAAAAAACTGACACAATCAATTGACAGACAGAATGTCGATCGAGAGTGTAAATTCATTTATTCCATTCCATATTTACAATTGTATTTATAGCAAAAGCTATAACATTTAAAATCAGAAAAATTGAATTTGTACTTTTTATCCCAAAATTTCATCTTTCAGGAAATGAGAAAATAGTCATAATAACTCACTGTTTCTTTACTTCAAACATTTCTTCTATTTTCTTAGAATCCCGATCATTTTGAGCTTTCAACTAAATGGAGAAGATGGAACCAGCATAATGCTAATATTGTACATTGAAATTGTCTAAAATAGATCAGGTTTTTTTTTTCTTTCTTATATGTGTTCTACACGGGGTAATCAAAATCAGTAATCGTAATCAGCTGCAAGCAATTAAAAACTTCCGAGTAATCAAATGTAATCTGTAATCAACCATTTTCTGATTGCATGTACTGGGTAATTGTAATTTAATTGATTCCTGTTCAAAATATGTTGTAATCATGGTTACTTTCTGATTACATTTATGATTATTTCTGATGCTAGACATACTGGCATTAATTATTTGGTGTTGTTGATTAAAAATATAAGCTTATTCTGATAGACATTAAACAATACTGATTCATTATGTTATAAAATCAAGCTTGAGACTAACAACTCAAATAAGAGACATTATAGAAAGTGCATACTGCCAAACCCATAAGTAAGCACCTTATCAACAAACTTACATTATTACAATCAAATTCCACATCTTGAATATCTTCATCAATTGTTAACTTGTCTACCAGCTGGAAAATCATATATAAACATAAAAATTACTTTTATTCAAATAATGATATTTAGTTTGTCACCTGAATATTCCTACCAAGTGTATGTGTGTTCCTAAGTACCAGTAATTAACCTATTCAAAAAATAAAAAAGAAAGCCACAAAAATTAAATCAAAAAATCGTATCCTATCTTTTTTCTTTGAAGAATAACTGTGTCAATAGATATAATATGATACTTACAATATTATAATCTCCCAATTCAGCCTGTAAATCTCTTATTTCTCCAGCCAGAACTTCAGCTCTAAAAAACAATGTTCAACAGTCATTTATCAAACATTTTAACCTAATTAATCAAATCAACAACTAGATTATTACACTACCATTAATACACTATTTTGATTTTAAATATTTTTTATTATAATAGGAGTTTATAATATTGTATCGCTCACCTTTTGTCATATGTAAGAAAACTAGAGTTTTCATCATTAGTATTTTCAATGTCTTTGTTAAGATTATTTATTTCTCCATTAAGATCATTCAGTTTACTCCTGTAAAAAGAGAAATCAACATTTAATATCAAGGGAGTTAAGTTAAAAATTTAAACAGTAGCCATAAACAGTAACGATCAAAAAAAAAACCCTTCAGTAATATTTTTAAGCGTGTTGTGGCAGCCCTTAAAGTGCCTATTGGGTGGGTATACAATGCCAATAAGCGCGCAAGACCCCGTAAGAAGCGGAACATCAATTGTAAATGGCCTGTACATATGTTAAATAATAATGTATATATATTATCATATCATATTAAAGATGGGTAATATTTAAGGCCCATAAAAGGAATGTAGTTATTTTTGTGCCTCATGCATGTTAAAAAGAAAATTATCCCATTCGAGTCGCTAATCAAATAATTAAGACGGTAACAAAATTAAAATAATGCGGGTTGTTATGTGAGGCAGAGCGAACGCTTAACAAACTCAACGCGGAGTCGAGACAGCTAAAACCAAACTTGAATTGTAAAAGTGCCAAAAAGCGTTCCAATTTCCTATGCTGTCATCCCAAATACGAAATGATATCTCCCGAAGCGTGACGTAACCAGCTTCCATTATTGGTATTTTGCTTAGCCGAAAGTTTGTGGGATTTCAATTTTTCAAGAGAGAACTGTTTTTATTCGTTGCGATATTTAGTTGTGCAATGGATTTTATTTAACGGGAGTTGATTTCAAACACCTAGTCAGTTTACAGTAACCAATGCTAACTCGTTTTTTCATAATCGAAGAAATCCGTTTAAAATTTACGATGGGTCACACAGTAGCTGTTTCATTGTATCGAGAGTGTTGTATTCTTGTTTTGTTCATTCTCATTTTGTTTGTTGGACTGTTATGTATTTTTAAACTGAACAATAAATAAATAAATACACTAAACCTTTACCTCAATAAACCTAAGAAATAGGTTTTGTCCATAACCTGTCTTCTACCCCTTGCTGCTGTTTTCATTCCTCCTAGACCTTGTTGGGTTGTCGGACGGTCTACTACATTAACTTGTGAATTTAAAGCCACACCTCCTGCTACTGCACCTCCCCTTGTACCCGGTCGAGCAGTTCCTGGGTTCATGGCAGTTGTTAATCTTGTAGCTGTCCCAGCAGGACGACCTGCAGATGTTCCCAACTGACCCCGTGCACCAGTCATTGGCCTAGCACCACTACTACTTGGTGGTCTGTTACTCCTGAAAAGTAATAATAGCAATAAAAGTAACATGATGAATGGGTGAGAATACTAGATGAGCTTCTAATTCATTATGTTTGTAATGCAATGAGAGTCTATACTATGATGGGTTATTAACAATATACGATCACTATCAGATAGAAACAAGTTTGGCGGGTTGAAATGTTGATCTAATTTACGCTACCATTACTACAATAAGGAACATGTCCTTTGTAGTACTGATTGTACAATGTACATATACTAACATACCTCTACCTGTATCTATAAATTTAATGATTACATGTATGTATTTATGTTTGCACCAAAATTTTGAATTAGAAGGGCACATGAACATGAAAATAAGTCAGCTTATTAGTCACTAAATAAACAATCATGTTGTACTTAATAAGCTATGACCATTTTTGGGCGATTCTTGCAAGAATTACACATCAAGACAGAAAAAAAAAATCTGTTATAGCCACTACTTTTTCACTTTTCTATGTACCAAAATGGTCCTATTTTAGGAATTTCATTAAAATTTTATAACATTTACTTTATTTCATAGTTTATGGCAATCTGTATATTGATGTATATTGACAAAATTTTCACTGATAAATAACCCATTATTTCATTTGTTTATCAAGGTAAAATGAATATTGCTTAAAGTATAAACCAGGGGTGAAATTGAAGTTGAGATGTTACTCAAAGTGTATAAATCAAGAAAATCTGTAAAATATCAACCCTTTTCTCTACATCTTGTGTTGAATAAGCTTATCGTTACGTGTAACGTACGTAACAAAATTGATATACTAGTTTAATCAAATTCACCATTTTTTGTTTAAAATCACCATTACTTCAAATCTTCTAAATTTAGTGCCAATATATTCAGAAAAATCCATTCTCATCTATCAAATGTTATTTATGTAAAAATGAAAACCAATTAAAAGTTGTAACGTACGTAACGTTACGTGCGTTACATTTACCAAATGGGGCTTAGTGGGGAGTTTTTGGAACTAATTGTGTCCCATGGGCTCTTTTAATTCAAAGACTAGTGATGAAAGTGCAAGAACAAAAGCCCATTGATTAGGAAAAAAAATATTTTTAAGTACTTTTATAAATTCTCCCTCTGATCAATTCCTGGGTCCAGAAGAGAAATTTGTTAAAGAATGGATTGGTTTTTTTTAAGTCAAATATCTTGTGGAACTCTTGTACAAAACACCACAGACCAACACAGTCTATCAAAGTAATTGCAAGTCGAAAATTTTAATAAAATTTATTTAGTTGAACTTGTCACTTTTTTTACAACTTCAATATTTTGTAAAAAATTCCACACGACACAAAAGCCAACATAATAAATGAACTGATTTAAAGTAGGTAAGTTTCTAAGCTCCATACCATCCAAAATCTTCAACTTCGAAAACACAAATTATTTGTCAATTTATTTGTCAATTTAAATCAACATTGATGCTGTAGTCTTACCAGAAAAAGATGTGCTTCTGATATCCAATATTTAAGACAAATTAAACATTTTACCATTGGTACACGAATCGTGTACCATAATGCGTTTCAGCCCCAGTTCTAGCAAGACTCGGGGGAACAAGGCTACACCAAAGGCGTTTTATAGCTAAGGCGCTGGAGGCGCCAGCCTCTTCGCGAAAAAAATAAAGAAGTTGAAAAATTAAAACGGGAGACAAATGCTAAAACCAATGTGAAAAATGAAAATGTACCCTAGATAGGGAAGGCCCCCAAGGCAGAGAAAAGGGCCGCACGTCTGACAAAAGGGCCCCTCTGGCCAAGGGATAGGGCCCCAGAGTCTGAGTCAATAGTTTTCTATACACCGTTACAGTCGAATCCACTACTAAATGAGAATGCAGTCATTGCATTGGCATGAAAATCATCAATCTTTAAGTAGGCCTATAAGCTGATACAGACAATTTTCGAAGGGGAATCACTGATTTTTGCAAAGATGGGGGATTGTAAGGTAAATACACAGAGCATGATAACCTTATAAAGTTGCCACTCGAGTATAACATTGTATACTACAAATGGTGTCGATTAATTAAGACAATCAAACGATCATTTGTACTAGAATCTACTAGGTAAACGACCAATTCAATAGTCATAATTTCGAACTTCCTGGAATAGTCTTCAAATAGTCTTCAAAAATATTACAAGTACATAATAAACTAATAAATGAGTCATAAGTTGTTGAGTTTTCTAAATTTCATAATTAGCTATATAGGTCTAAAACAAAGTTATTAGCTTTCTAAATTTTATTATTATTAGTTGTGTCAGAGTTAGATTGCTATTGTTTACCACAAGGGTATTCAGTAACATTTTTCATATATTCTAGAATTTTATGTCAAATTTAATGAAATAAATTATCTGAAATTCATATATTTTATTCACTTATTAAATCATAACAGAGATAATAAATATAAAGCGTGCTTTGATCCATTCTAAATGTTATATGGCACAAATTTCACACGTGTAACGTACGTAACATATTTGTGTAACGTACGTAACACCAAATAATGCTCTGTCGATGGGAGAATTGGGCCTGAATTATCTGTTAGTACACCAAAATATATACTATTGTGTATTCACAACAAAATGGTACAACAGCACCACAGTCACAAAGTTCAAATCACAGAATTTTGAACTTGAAATTTAGTGGTATAAAATATTGTCTTTTGTGATGTAACGTACGTAACAGCAACATTTTCGTTTCCAAGAGTCAATGACCATGACGATGGGAAAATTGTTCTACTCTCTATATTAGATATACATGTCAGCTATCCAAAGCCATAAACAATGACTTTCTGCAACATGTGGTAATAAAATTATTAAACATTGATTGTGTTCAATCGGCTCTAAATGTAACGTACGTAACGCAAGAATCGCCCCATCCATAAATAATAGACTGAAAAATGGTTACGAGTGTTGGCCATAACATCCAGGCACTCTGGACTGGAGTAAAAAAATAGGTTACATGCTCTTGTTTTGAAATTAGTCTCACTTAACCAGTCTACCGACCATTCTCTATCTGATTGACAGATAATCAAGACTACTTTTTTACGAAACATAACAGAAAGCTGGAGCAAGAAATTGAATTTAGAAACATGCAGACGTTTGGCAACTCAACAATTGTTTTAAGAACCTTGTACATGTAAAATCTAGTATCATATTTTTGCCCAACCCGAGTGTTTCAGAGATATCATTTGTACTAAACCAAAAGATGCCGCTCCTTAAGGTATAGTTAATGATAGAGCAATTTAAAAAAAAATAATAAATTAAACGAACATAATTTCTAAAGCTGATGTAATAACCAAAAGGTTAAATTACTGGTTACGGCTATTTAGAATCATCAAAAATGAATTTTTTACGGATGTAATAGTTGATAGATGTGCAGAGAATTTCACGTGCGATGGCTATTTATTGACTCATATCATGAGTGATATCATACTGTGTGATAAGCTAGAAATCAGTTCGAGATAGAAGCCACTGAAGTGTGCACATTCGCTGTGTAGAGTTAAACTTTCAGTATAGAAAATTTTGCTGCACGGGGTACACAACCATAAAAGAATGAATATTGCTGTGTCAAGTTCAACTTTCAGTAGAAAGAAAAATTTCACAGTACGGGGCACCCTACCATAGAAGAATGACTCAAACTAAATGAAGAAAAACAAAGGTATGAACTTATCAGTAGACACCAATGATTACTCAATAGGGATCATGTGTTTTTTCACATTTCCTAATGCGGCACACTTAGGAATAGTCCAGCTCTGGACGTAGGTCTCATTACACTCGCCCTGCCTGTACGTCCACTGACCATGTTCTTGAAAGTTGAATCCTTGGCGAGTGTAATGAGACCTACATTCAGAGCTGGACTAACTTAGGCGTCTTAGGAAGATCTCGCGCAACAAGGCTGTGTGCCTCAGCACACTGGTAAAGAATCGCTGCTTGTGCTCTAAATTAATAAAAGAAATGTTCTTGTTGTAAATAATTGTAAATTATACATTTCTAAAATAATTATATAATAATAAATCATGTAGAATAATTAATACGTTACATTATATACTATTCAAAAAAAGTAGGGGATATTTGATTTTTAAGTGTTATTAAAGTCACCTAATGAAACTGACGAAGAAACAAATGACAAATCACATTCATCGATTTATTCCAAATGATCGTTAGACTAAGTAAGGCACAGACTGACCATTATAAGGGTAAAATGATACCCGGGGTCAAACAGCAAAGTTACCACAGCATCACAACAAAGTCAGTAACAGGTAAATCCCCCTCTGTTTGCCAAACAAGCATTGATCCGACGTGGCATACTCCTAATGAGACGTCTAAGGTCATTTTGATCCAGATTGTCCCATTCCTGTTGCAACGCAGCAGCAAGTTCTTGGACATTGGCAGGACGTTGTTGACGTTGACGTAACCTCTGTCCAAGCATGTCCCAGACATGCTCGATGGGGGAGAGGTCGGGACTCAGTGCTGGCCAAGGTAATGTTCTGTTGTTGGAGGTAACCTGTAACGATCCTGGCCCTGTGACATCTTGCGTTGTCATCCTGGAAGATGAAACGGCGGCCATGACGTCGTGCGAACGGCACAACATGGACTGCCAAGATGTTGTCCCGGTAGTACTGGCCTGTAACACGCCCTGCAACAACATGTAAAGCCGTTCTTCCAGCAGCAGTGATGCCTTCCCACACCATAACAGAACCACCCCCAAATCGATCATGTCTGATGACATTAACGTCTTGAAAGCGCTCGTTTCGACGACCCCACACCCACCTACGTCTGTCCAAAAAATCAACAGTGAACCTTGACTCATCTGAAAACATCACATTGCTCCAGCGTCGATTATCCCAGTGTTGACGATCCCTACACCAAGTCTTGCCTGAATGTGATGATCTCTCAAACAAGGGATCACGCGTGACGTCGGGCGCGAAGGTGACCCCTATGCAGTCGATTCCGAATCGTCTGGTCACTCCCTCTCACACCAGTATCTGTTTGAAGACGAGCGTTGATCTGATTTGCTGTGATGACACGATTTCTCAAGGCCAAGGTACGGATAAATCGATCCTGGGCTTGAGTTGTCGCCCTTGGTCGACCTGAGCGTGGTCTGTCCTGTACAGATTGTGTATCACGGTATCTGGACCACAGCCTGCTTATGACAGACTGAGAAACACTCATCGTCCGCGCCACAACCGCCTGTGTTGTGCCGATCTGTAGCATGCCAAGGGCACGTAACCTTTCATTTTGGGTATGCCGACGCATATCAAAATTTGTTTTCTAGTCACTAAAACAATTAAACTGATGTTTCCACCCTGGAATTCAATGCCACAATGACTGTAACATTCAAAGTCAGAGTCGTGCAAATCTTGGGTTGGACCCCCATGATGATCCCAAGCATCACCTGCATTCCATGCGGTAGCTCTTGGTGCGTTTGGGCGTCACATGTAACTGGAAATGTTTCTTCTGTTAGGTTCTATAGTGACTTTTTTCGTAGTCATTTGCATATTTTAGTATTATGCCCCCAAAATCAAATATCATAATGCCCTACTTTTTTTGAATAGTATATATCTAACCTACAGTTGGAATAAAAATCACAACTATTAATTTTATTCGGTTATCAGACGGTTATCTAAGCCGTTTGCTGTACTTACATTGTTCCCTTTTATCTTGATTAATACAAATTAACAAGTTTCTTTTAATTTTACATCCGTATCTAACGTCAACTTTGATCTGAAAAGGAATGTGTCGCTTTTCTTTGAGAGTTACCCCCCCTTGGCAAAACCAAAGCCAAGATCATACAAGACGGCCGTAATGTAACCATAGAGCTATACAACTTGAAATAGTAGGTACAGGGGGGCTGCACCACACACAATTCTACACAAAAACACAAATACATGAACAAGACATCGCACTCAGAGACCACGAACAAAACAATTCAAACGTGGTTTCATCATAGGGACCAGTCATTATTGACATAGTTCACAAATTGATTTTTATCAATTTCAACTCACTCTAGGCTACATAATTAAAGACATACGCCCACAACAAGGTCGTCTATTTTTTCATTTGTCAGTAAGGAAAACGTTTACAACACATGAAAATCTTATTAAGAGCCCATTAAGTAATTATCAGAAACGGTTAGAATTGTTTCTGTTTCTATTGTTCGTCTCATGGCCTCCGTCCACAAGGTATTTCAAAGTTATCAAGGGCCATAATAATCCTGACAGTGATAATTGGAATTTGGTGAAAATGACTAATCCTTCGTCTTATGCCCTTAAACACTTTGTATAAATTTAAAGTCAATCGGAAATAAGCGTTAGCTAAGAGCATCAACAAAATATTTCAAAGGATCATAACTCTGGCAAAAATTATCCAATATATCGCTGAAAATCATAGGCTTCATTGTCAAGATTTTTCAAAGGGATCAAGGGTCAGAACTCTTGGCAGTACACGTAATTGTCGGGAATCGCTGAGAATCAATGGGCTTCTTTGTTTCATGACTTTAAACACTGTGTATAAATTTAAAGTCAATCGGATATTAACTTTTCAGCCGCTACAGCGTTCACAATATTTTCTCAAAGTGATCAAGGGTCATAACTCTGACATTAATTATCGGATATCGCTGAAAATCAGTCTTCGTCTCATGACCTTAAACACTGTGTATAAATTTAAAGTCAATCGGATATTAACTTTCGCCTCTAGTGCGTTCACAAGAAATTGTGGACGATGGACGGGCGGGCGGACGGACGGACGGGGGCGACGGCGGCAATATACGTCCACATTTCCATGTGGGCGTATAATAAAATGAATATAGTTCACTTATATTCAGTTCATTGTGATAATTTCTCATAGTAATAAAGTATCAATGACAATAGTCAATACGTAATTCATTCAAAGACATTTCATTTTCATAATCATTTCTTTCTACGATAGCTGATGCACATCACAATCTTAAAGGGACAATCCCGATTTGAACATGGTTTCAAAAATAAAAGTCCGGGTTGGTATGAAATTTACACGCCCAAAATATAGAGGAATGGTGTATTTATCTTGTCTCAAAATTTCAGCTGAAAATATAGAGTCGTTTGGACGTGAACACCAAAACTGCTTATCCGGACACGTAACCCTTTTAAGATTTCGGGTCATTTTTTTCATTGGGTGACCTAATTTACAAATCCCGTTCCTTTAGGGGTCTATACAATGAATGGCCAATGTGTTCTGCTGGATAACGAAAGGTTAATGTCACCTACACATTATTTTTAAAAAATAAAAGCCTGGTTCAATCCAGACAGCTTAGGGCACCGGTCGTCTTTTCTAGATGACGACTGACTGGCGGGTTTAAGTTGTTTGAAAACGTATCACATACATTGAGTTAGTCGCCTGTCCTTAAGGTAGAGGATTTTAAGGGATTTTAACACAAAATAAAGCAGTTTTATTCTCCAAAATCTTACTGGGAATAGACTGAATAAGACTAGAGAAAGAATAACGCCGACCAAAATTTTCCCAAAAAAACTCGACGAGTCGGCGATATGGGGATGAACCGTTTCATGTCCCGGGACGTTTATGCTGCCCACTCCCCGTCGTCGAATTTAACTATCATAGATCCTACACCACCGACAAGGGAAAACCACACGGATAATCTCGAGGAACTTCTTGGCAAATTTCAGTGCGTCAATCCGGTCATCATATATAAACCTCACTAAAATAACCCACAATTTAAAGACCTCTCATCACATTTAGTTCAACTTCTTCAAGCGACTACGACATAATATTAATATGTAGGGCCTACATTTCATCCACATTTTATGTATTTTTCAACCACCTTTTTTATGTATTTTTCATTCATTTTTTATGTATTTTATATGCATAATATAGAAGTGTGAAAGTGCCCCGACCCCGTCCTTTCGGTGCTCTGAACACTATAGGCTACCTACGAGTATCAGCTCGTCCGAAACTGGTTTCTCGCAAATTTGATGAATGGCAATGGCTATTAAAATTGTATTATTATTATATAAAACACCATTTCCGGGCAGCATGTAAATTACATACAGGTTGTCAACTCACTACGATACAATCATAGGCATTATTTTCCACACTGAAACATCTTTCCCATTCCCCCCCCCCATGCAATAGCTATCTTCAAACGTTTGAATTTAATGTTGAAAGTGATATTTTTGCCAATTTCTCAACTGGCAATAGTGAATTATAGGATTATTCTTTAACAAGGTTGGACTGTTTATACTATCTATTTTAAGGCTTTATTTTAATATATTTTAAAAATACAACTTAAAAATATGAAATTGCCGCTTTAAGAGGAGCGGGGCCCTGGGCCTGGCTAGAATCGCGGAGCTCCCGACGCGACGAGAATATTTTTTCTATATCCTTTTGATTGGCACACATAACACACAATCACACGGTCTGTAATACAAGAAAAATTATATAATATCAGTTACGAATGGCAATGCGCGCAAATGACATTTACGGCGGGGAACTGCTATAAAAACATAAAGCCGCTAGAATCCTAGACCAATCATCGAGTTGAACTTCACAGAGAAGGGTTAAGGGATTCCCCAGTCTCCGCCAAATCGCTTACCGTGAAACATTCATCTGGAATTTTTTCTCTTTTTGCCATGAACCGCGGGGCCCTAGGCCCCTCAGCCCCATGCCTGAGCTGGGCCTTGGTCTTTCTTTGTATTCTTTTAGTTTACTGGACAGCTTTGATATTGTGCCTTATTGGTAGGCTTATCACGTTGTGATGTTATGTTGCCCTTCATGTTTTCTCTTTGACAGGGAGTCTGGCAAACGTATGGTCGTTCAGGTGGTAAGAAAATCCGACGTCCATGTAATAGGCTACATTATTGGCGTGCATGTACTCCCTCCCAACAGTTGCAATTAAATAGAAGAGTATCGGCCGTATAGCTTAAAAATTTATTATGTTAAATTCGATTTTACAAAATGAAACTAGTGCCCACGTTTTTTCCCTTAGCTATTACGTCATGCCAGCCTCGCTTTCGTGTTAACGCTTGCCTGCCAGCCCTCGCACGTGAACAGTAATTTTTATTAGTTTGATAAATGTTTAATTTAATTGTACGTATAGTGGTTCATCTTGCGAGATAACATGTCCGAAAATGGCAGAGAATTGAGATCGACTGCTGGGGCAAGAATGAAGGGTATTATCAAGGACATTCTGGCTGATAGCGACAATGAAACTGAAAATCAGTCCGGCGAAGACTCCGAACCAAATAAAAATGGCGCCATCCCCCAGCCTGGTGTGCTTCGAGACAATGTCTCGCCTACTACTAGTAGTACTACTAGTAGGTCTTGCCCTACGGAGGTAGGTACAAGCAAAGAGAACCAAGACAACCCAAACTACGACCACTCAGTATCTGAAGAGCGTGAGATTGAAAACCTTGCTCAAGAACTAATTCAACTGAAGCGCCAACGCCAAATAGCCGAGCTTAAACGACAGATTGACACAGAAAAAAAGCCGTATTGCCGATTGCAACGCCGCTTGCCCACAGGCCCGTGAGACCGAAGCTTCATGTATCTCTGGTATGTCATCTCAACCTCCTGGCTCCAGAAGAGAAAATCCCGAACACGACGATGTCAACGGTATCAACACATCTATTTTTAGCTTAGCATCTAGGCCTAATATAAGAAGCAATCACTCCGGTATTCCTGGTCGGCCGAATAATAATGATAATGGATTAGGTGAGCAGTCTATTTTTGATATTCTCGCTGCCAATGAAACCAAGGCCAAATCCAAAGCATTACAGATAATTAATTTTTTGTGGGACGACCCTGCCATCAACTACAAATCTTACAATATAATCTCCGATGTTGAGTTTCGTTTTGGGCGCCGTAAAACCTTAGACAAGGTTACCATTGAAGAATGGGGTTTTGCTAATGCTAAAATCCTTCAAGAACTCATGAAAGTGAAACACGACAAAACCTTCAATGTCCAAGCGTACCTGAAATACACTGGAGACATATTCCGCCTCGCCTCAAAATATATTTGGGCAACAGTATTACTTTATGATAAGGAATATCGCGACCGCCAAAGTGAAGAAAATTTTGAATGGGGCACTCCTCTTCAAGACTTGAGGGACTTTCACCTTACACCGAAACGCGATTACGGTAGTATTCGCACCATGCCTGACCAGCCGACCTCTTACTCTTACCCAAGAAAACAGTTTGGCACCCATCGTGCTGCTACTTTTGATCGGCGAAGGGGCCCGTTTATGCCCGATGGCAAGGAAATCTGTAGAAATTTCAACAACAATTCTTGTGTGCGACCAGACTGTAAAATGCGACACAATTGTGCTATATGTATGTCACCTACTCACTCTGCCATCGATGGTCATACTAACCTGTCCGGCCGTGGTGTAACAGTATCTGGAACATCTGCTACAAGTCCTTTTTTAGGACAGCCTGCCTAGTGAATCACGGGAACAACTCCCTCCGTTTGCAGGCTTGGAAAAGCCTCCTTCCGGCATCTTATACAGATAGACAAAACCTCTTAGATGGTATTCAACTAGGCTTTCACCTTACTACAAAATATGGTCCTTACTTACCAGTTGATTGCGAAAACTATTCCTCTGCACTTAAAAATCGCTCCGAAGTTGAAACACTGCTTAAAATGGAAATTGCTAATGGTAATTACGTCGTCACTAAAACCCGTCCTACCATAATAAGTTCACTAGGCGTTGTACCAAAGCCAAGTGGCGACTTGCGCCTTATTCACGATGCCAGTCGCCCTATCGAATGTTCTTTAAATTCCTATTCATCGGACACCAGTTGTCAATATATGGATATACGAGCAGCTATTAAAGTGATACGCCCGGATTGTTTCCTTGCAAAGGTTGATCTTAAAAACGCTTATCGTTCTGTTCGCTGTCATAGTTCCGACTACCATCTTACAGGTTTAAAGTGGCACTTCACCGGCGACTGTACGCCCACTTATTTATATGACACCAAACTACCGTTTGGACATTCTAGAAGCCCAAAACTATTTCAGCGTTTAAGTGAAGCGGTTTGTGAAATAATGAAAGTGCGCTATAATATAACGTGTATCGCATATTTGGACGACTTCCTTGTAATTGAACAATCGAAAAGCGAATGTGAACGTGGCTTTAACTTATTAATTCGGACATTAAGAAACCTTGGCTACTCGATCAGTTGGTCAAAATTAGTCACCCCGTGCAAGAAACTTACATTTTTGGGTGTAGTCATAGACACGCATAATTTAAGCCTTTCTATGCCTCCTAAAAAACAAGCAGAATTTTTTGATTTGTTGTGCTCATTTAATGTGCGTAAACGCGCCAGCATCAAACAACTGCAATCTTTGTGTGGAAAATTAAACTGGGCGAGCCAGATGATTAAAGGAGGGCGCACCTTTTTACGCCGACTTTTAGATATGCTTCAAGATGACTCCAACAGAAATTATAAAGTTGTGTTGTCGCAGGAATTCTTTTTGGATTTACGTTGGTGGATTTCATTCATGGCTGTCTTCAACGGTTCTGTAAAATTCTTGGATTTGCAACCCATCACCTCTCTCCATACGGATGCCTCGTTTTGCGGAGGGGGTGGATATTTTAAGGGAGATTTTTATTATGTGAACTGGTTCATTGACCTCCCAAATTTTGCAGCAGCCCACATCAATGTAAAAGAAACTTTGTCAGTTATTCTCGCCGCGCTAAGATGGGGATGTCTGTGGCGCAACAAACATGTTGTGGTATATACTGATAATCAGACCACCAAAAGTGTGCTTAACAAAGGCAGTTCCAAGAATAAATCTCTGATGGGCTTTCTCCGCTTGTTATTTTGGATAGCAGCCTTTTATAATTTTGATGTCACTGCTCTCTGGCTGCCAGGATATAAAAATGTAATCGCGGATGCTGCCCCGCGTTTGCATCAGCCCGGTCAACTCGAGAGACTATATGACTATTTAAGCTCTTACAACTTTACGTTTAGTACCAATGAACGTTTATGTCATTTGAGTTATGCCTTTTACCCTTACAGATGGCCGCGACAGATCGTGTCTGAGTGAACTGGAAGAGACATCCTTAACTATAAAACGCTGTGCTTGGGCTCAAACAACCCAAAAAACTTACGCCACTCATCTCAGCTGCTATTTGACTTTTTGTGCCAGGATGAACTTTACTGCTGTTCCTGCTAGTGACAAAGCCGTTGAACTCTATATAGCGTATTTAGTTAATAATAAGTCACTAGCCTATAGTTCAATTCGCTCATATTTGAATATTGTCACTATATTGCATAAGTCTGTAAATTCACCAGACCCTGTTAACTCTTGGAGTGTGTGCCATATGCTTAATGGCGCCAAACGTTACCTCGGTATGGCCCAATCATGTAAGTCACCGATCACACCCTCGCTTTTATTAAAGTTTCTGGGTATTTTAGACGTCCGTTCACATAACAATTTAGTTTTTTGGGGAGCGTGCCTTCTTGGATTTTTCGGTTTTCTGAGGCCAAATAATTTCCTAGTTGTCGGTGCCTTTCACCCTACCTCATCCTTGTGTCGGAAACATGTCAGTTTCTATGGTAACTACCTGTTGGTGCATCTTCAAAAAACTAAAACTATTCAATATCGCCAATGTCAAGTTAAGATCCCCCTACCCTTTCTAGGATCAACCCATCCCCTGTGTCCTGTCTCCGCCCTTAAGCTAATCTTACTCACCCCGGGTAATCCTAATGGCCCACTTTTTGTCCTCCAAGATGGCCGCTCACTTACATACCTTATTTTCCTGAAGGCCTTGCGACGCTGTCTAGGCCGTTTGGGCCTCCCTATGCATTTATATGGCGGACACTCCTTTCGACGTGGCGCCGCCACTTGGGCCTTTAAATCTGGTGTCCCCCTTTCTGGTATCAAACGTTTAGGCACCTGGTCCAGTGATTGTCTTGCGTTATATTGACGCAGATGTGTCTCATTTATATAATGCTATGAAACTTTTTTCTCAACCTCTCCCAACAAACTATTAAACAGACTCCTACCATTTGGGTTTGGGACTTTTCATGTGTATATATGTTGTTTTCATGTTTATCATTTGTAAACATTGTATTACTTTGTATTGTATGTTGTTATCTTTTATTCCGTTTTAAGATTAAAGCCTTAGCCAACACTAATATGTAGTTAACGCTTTTAATTATTATTGAAGTGTGTAAATTAAAAATTTATTATGTTAAATTCGATTTTACAAAATGAAACTAGTGCCCACGTTTTTTCCCTTAGCTATTGCGTCATGCCAGCCTCGCTTTCGTGTTAACGCTTGCCTGCCAGCCCTCGCACGTGAACAGTAATTTTTACCCTCCCAGTAGTATTACTAAGGGTGTGGTTACTCCTATATCTTGTATGTACACCATTGTTTGCGCCTTTGGGACTTTTCATGTGTATAGTTGTTTTCATGTTTATCATTTGTAAACATTGTATTACTTTGTATTGTATGTTGTTATCTTTTATTCCGTTTTAAGATTAAAGCCTTAGCCAAAACTAATATGTAGTTAACGCTTTTAATTATTATTGAAGTGTGTAAAACACTTCATTAGCCCAGTCAATCTGTTTCACATAGGATTACGAAAGTATTCTAATATCTCTGTAAAAGATGACGCGACGTCAATCATTGGCTATCAGACAGAATGCTACCTTTCACTCATTTTAATATCCTTTTTATACTAAATAGAAAATAATTTTTACCTACAAATACTTAAAACGTCTTTTATCTTTTTTTAATACAGAAAAAGAAATGTTTTAGAATTTAATTTGTCGGAAGAAAAGGGTTAATATTTTTGGCTTATCAAGCCACATAGATGTCATCCTTATGGGCGATTGTAGCTCAGTCATAATAGAACAGTAGGCGTTAATCCCCCATTTCATTTCAAGTTCTTACTTTTCTGCACTAGTCGGACTATTGATATTGTAGTTCCAAAATAGTGTAGGCCTATAGGGTTACTACCACCGAGACGGTCAAGGATTTTTTTTTTTCATCATTTATTGCCATCGAGGTGTATATTATATGGTTATTGCTTATGTTTTCCCAAACTGATCCCGCAGTGAATATTCGCTTGGCCGCTACAATCACTGATAAGCATAACATCGACGAGACTTAATGAGTTCGGCATATTAACTTTTTTACTCCGACAAATTAAATTCTCAAACATTTTTTTGGAAGTAAAAGAAAAATAAAGACAGACGTTTAAAGTATTTGTAGTTAAAAAATATTTCCTATTTAGTGTAAATTGGTATTAAAATGAGTAAAATGCATCATTTTGCCCGAAGCAGTTAGGTGTTATTACTGTTATGTAAACATTGCACGAGCCGTTGAGCCAATGACTGACGTGTTGTGGACAGTTATCGGTTACAGAGATAATTCGTAAGTAATTCTCTGTGAAACAGATTGATGTTGTCCACGACTGTTAAATTTTACATTGTGACACTTTCTGCTCTGATAAACCGGTGATCGGACGACGGACGGTATCTGGTCAAATCTTATCTCGACAATCGGTGCCGGATTGAATACTGACAGCTTTTCCGGCCGTGTATTTTTCAAAATTTTCTGGGGGACGTCTCGCTCGCGAGTGGGTTTCGTCCATGTTCACAATACCTTTCGTTTTATAACTCATCTCAACGAGTGTCTGAAATACATTGCCAGACCGCATTTCCTGCCCACCCCTACAACCACCAGCAGAATCCCTTTCGAACTACAATATTGAGCGAGTTCAATCGCAGGCAAAAAATGGTTCAGTTACGTTCGACATCCTCTGCAGACGATAATTCAATTTCGATTGGCTAAGCTCTAAAATGTAACTAATATTATCCAATCAAATTAATAAAATTTGCATTTTATCTTAGTTAAAATTTCGTAAAACCGACCCTAGATTTCTTTATTAAATTTCCACATGGCCAGGAAATACCTTATGTACAGAAAAACTAGATTAGAATTTTTGTCTTTAAAAAAAAAAAAAAAATCGCCGTGCTGCTTGAGCCTAATTGCTAAGCATTAAATTTACGACCAGTTGATATTCTGTGAAAGAACGAATCCCATGGAAAATATCCACGCTCTGAATTGCCTACTTAACTCCTCTGCTTGAAAAATCATTTGGAACAAGAACCAAGCGTTCTAAGTTGAGGACAATTAATGGCCACGAACTCATCCATAAAGCCAAGATTCATCAATGGAATCATGGGTGTTTTTTGTTATTCAGGAAACCCCAAATTTCTTGTACATACAACTTCCAAGTTTCGACAGCCTTATTAGCGCCAATGTATACATTATCAATTGAGGGTGCGGATTTCAATATTTTGATTAAATGCGGTTTTGGACATGCATGTAGTTACATTCAGTTTTTAAGTGATCTGGAGTAAAGTCTGTTCCTGGAAGCCCCGTTGACTTGTTATATTTAAGGGTGTTGGGCTCCTTCATGTGTTTAACCATGCACAAGTTGGCTGTCAGTCGAAGTATACTCTTAGAAATTCTATAGTATTCTAAATAATTGTGGGGGCCTGTACGAAATAACGACTCCAAATGTTTCCAACGGATCCATGCTAAGTTTTCCATAGGAAAACATTTTAGTCTTCTATAAATGTTAGTTTGTCTTAAATCAGGCTTTGCAAACAAGACTGCACAGATATCCCACTTTCTTCAGTTTCTGGAGTTATGCTAACTTCTCTTATATGTACATTGAATTGAAATGGCAGCCAATGACCAAACAGTCTTCTCTTGGATTAAATTTAATTGAGCATGTTAGCTAATGGAAAATGAAATTAACTTTTCAGCAACAGAAGATTGCTTTGATCTGTTAAGAATATTGTGTTTTCTTCACTTTTAAACAGGTTTCTTAACAGAATAAGAAAATCATGGCAAACATTATCATTTTACTGGTAAATGTTACTCATACAATGACCAATTCAATAATCCCAACATTTGCAATTGGGAGCTATGTCACAAGGTAATTACTGTAATGGTCACAGCTTTTCTAAAATTATCACTGGCGGTTAAGATTTCCAACAAGGCAACAACAATTAAAGTATAATGAAAATAACAATTTCCAGAACTGGGACATACACAGAAAGCTACATGTATACAGTGGTATACATAATTTAATGAATAGTATACACACATAGCTGACTTAATGAGCGTAAATACTGATAAATGAATATTGCAATGTAGTCTGATGAAACGGCTTTTGTCTACAAATTGGAACACTGAAGACCTGGACTTCATAAGTGGTCATGATTATATTTGTGCACATTCAAAACTTTGTGCTCATCATAGTTTGGTAAAGGAACAAAATAAATAGATGAGTTAACAATTGCCACCCACTATCAATCCAATACTTCCTTTGGATTGAAAATTAACCAGACTGTTTTTGATTCAGGGCCCTACTTTGCATCTAAAGAACTTGGTGTTAATCTTTAAGGCACTATTTCAGACTATAGTATTCCAATTCGTGGTTTATACATGCAGGTAAATAAGATTAGAGAATTCAATTATTCTTAATCCTTCTCTTTTGGTCCCAAACTTCATCTATGCAACATTATTAAGTCATTTAAAGTCAATAGTAATCCAAGTTTGGAAGGTCCATGTCATCTCCCAACATATCAATGATTAATAAATATATGCATCTTTGGGGGATATATAAAACTAACTTAAAAAGCTGGTATAGTTCCCATTTATCCTCTCATAAAACATTTAACTGACGAAAAAAAAAAAGTTTTTTCGAGATAGCACTTCATACAAATTACATTATTCATCTTTCAATCATTTCTTTTTTTTATTTCAATGTGTTTAGGAAAAGAAAAAAAATCAACAAATATGCAATTATCTTCACAAGTGAATTGGAAGAAAATGTTGAAAATAATTATTAGTTTTATTCAAAGTATGCACTGATAGAAAACGGTCGTCTAATGAATAATATGTTGACTTCTTTGTATTTTCACTGACTCGGTCATTTTTTATATATCTTTTTTTACAAAACCCTTACCAACGTTCACTGGAAAGCTGGAAATCACTTGAATATCAATTAATGCTTTTCACATAAAATAAGAAAGTGCAAAATTTCCCCCCTTATGGAATAACACCAACACTTCACAATAATTTAGTCTTTTAGCTGGAATGATATGGTAAGTCCAGCTACAATGTTCATTTATATATATTTATGTGTATATAAATATTAGGTTTTAATAATTCTATCTTTTTTCTACAGCAAGTCAATAATATTGCTTTTTCAAACCACTATTCCAGAGTATTGGAAGGCAGCCGAAAATTAAGCACTTTTTGAGCTAGCACTTTGTTCAGTACAGTCCATGAGTACTGTCAACTGTGGGACCACTGATTGGCAATTGGTAACATCCTTTCACGAACAGTTTTCTATTAACACAGTGTCTCGGAGTGAACAATGAGATCCCAAGCACACCTCCAAATCCAAATGGTTAATGAAAAAATGGAGGCATTAAAAAAAATGCATTCAGGATGATACTTCAGACAAAGTGTTTTTCAAACATACAAAATTTCAGACATCATTATAAACAGGCCTTGATGAAAACTACAGAATCGACATTATCCATTATACTTGAATTTAATAATAGAGGTGCATTAAAATGCACTATTTATGCAACACTTTTCACAAGACTTGGGAAGTCTTTTTCATCATCTACCCTTGGTGCTGCCTCACGGTATTTTCTGTCACCACCTCTTCCTCCTCCTCCTCGTGGGGAACCTCCACGATAAAATCCACGTCCAGGTCCTCTACCCCTCCTTCCACCACGTCCACCTCTTCGGTTGTTGTCATTGAAGGTTATCTCAATATTCAATGTGTTCTTGTTTTTCTTTTTACGTTCTTCATGCTTCAAATATATTTGAATAATTTCAATAAATTACAAAATAACATACTTCTATGTGGGTGCACATAGTAATTGCAGGCCTACACTACGTAAAGGTACATGTAATCTAAGATGATATGAAAAGCATTAAGGCAAGACTGCTACCTCCATTAAACTGACAATTTTCAGCCAAGTATAATCTATTATAGTTTCACATTAAATGTCAGCGTATTGTTTGGTCTTGAATAAAATATTCAATAATTCAATGAAAGCGAAGTGGGGGGTTTAATTTTAATGTCACTCTTTTGTGCACTCACAGCGCTAGTGTAGACTATATGTGTTCGATGAGGGATATTTTGCCAGGACCTTTTTTACACAGACTCTTCAAATTACAAGGGATTTTTATGAGGACAATATGTAAACATGGCCTCAGTTTGGTTTTCTGCACTAAATGCTGTTTCGTGCCACTGACAGTATGCTTAAAAGCTAAATAATAGTTAACTGATGAAAATAAATTGAAAACTATACTGACTTACATCTTCATGTTCATCGCCACTTTCTTCCTCTTCTGACTCAGAGGTCCTTCTCCTGCGTTCCTGCTTAGGTGCACTTACAACAGGCTTATTAATACATTTAGTGCCTGTTTTCCATTGTGAGCCATCAACGCCTTCTCCAGCTTTCCTAATCTGAAACTGACTCTTCAAACGACTCTTTCCTTGTGTAGCTCTATATTCCTTCAAAGTCATTTGTTTTGGTGCTGCATCTTCTTCATTTACTATCTCCGGAGCACCTTGAGTTGTCTCACTGGAAAATTAACACAATAAAAGATAGGAAAAAATCACAGATTCTGCCAACCAGGTATGTTATTTGACATCAAAAGCCTAATTTGTTGACAAGGAAGTGCCAAGTGAAGCACTACAATAGACTTACTGCAGGTCATGTATGTTTTGATTTCACAACATCAAAAGTCAATTTGGGTTACACACTGCCTTACCAAATTTGCATAAAAAAAATTATTCCTAAATTAAATTGTCAATCCTTCTGCCATTCACATCAACCATGTATAGTGGTAGGGTGCCCCAAGCCAAAATTTTCTCTATTCAGTGACTAGTCCCGAACTGAGGTCTGGCTAGTCACACAGCACGAGAATACTACTGGGCAGTGTAGACAATGATGCTATATATAGCCATAGCATGTGAAATTTTCAACACATCAATCGACTATTAAAACCGTAAACAGTTTGTTGTTAACAATTCTGAATAACAATAATATTTCTTATTTGTTGTCACATCAGCTTTGGAAAATTACTTTTTGCTTCTTTTTTTTTTGAATTCGCTATATTATGAACTTTACCGGTAGGAGCTGCATATTTTGGTTTTGTAAAATTAATATCTCCGAAGATCCTTTGTTAGGCAAGAATAGCATACTTGTATCTTCTTTTACAAGATTCTCAAATCAATCGTTGAGTTGCCGAACTGCGTGTTTTTAAATTAGGTTTATTGATTTAGCTTTTCTATAACATTCATAGAAAATAGTTGTGATTATCCTGGCCAATCAATCAGCAAGAGAACAGTCAGCTTGACAACTTTTTCAGCCTACTTTATATGGCTTATGACTTTGGAACTAAAATGTGAACATAATATTGTTAGTTTGTATCAGGATTATAATTTGACAAATTAGGCAATTTCCAGAAAAGCTGGAATCTACAGAGTCATATTATTTCAAGGTATATGTCTTTTGTGCAGCCACCCAATTGTTGCATTCTAAATCCAATGTCACCAATGAATATTAAATAGGAAAGTTTAACTTAATTAGAAACAAATTGTACCTATTTTCTTGAGGCTCTACATTATCTTCATTTTGATTCCAATTCTCTGCAGGCTCTGTACTTTCTGTGCTTGGTTGTACACTGAAAATTTAAATACAAAATCAATCAACTGGAACAAGCTCCTGGATCAGATACAAACTTTTGGCAGTAATTGCCTGGAACACATGTACTTGTTCATCTATAAATTGTTCTGGAAGTTAAAAACCAAAATTAAGAATTTAATTCAATAATTGTATTTGTAAATAGGTTTACATCAATATGACATACAGAATATTAAATGTTAATATTCCGACTTTTATACAAACACTTTCAAAGGTTTGATTAACATGTTCATTAAGTTTGGACCATCACCATTAAGAAACATATCTTTATTTTACAAGTGATGGTTATTAAAGAAACTAAGATTCAAGAAGACAACCATGTGCAATAAAAACTTTTTTCCCAGTCATGCTTTAGCATTCGCTTTAAGAACAGAAAAATGATCTATTCTTTGAAGTCTTAATATGCCTAACCTTTCTTCAATATTCTTTATATCATCCTTGAATGATCCCCAGTTGCGTCTACCACCTCCCTCTCGCTTATCAACAGCCTTTACACCACTGAAACAATTGAATGATTAAAGCACTCTTACACCAGGGTATATGAAGGCAGGACAAAAACTAAATAAAACTAAAATGTTATAAGGATAAGAATTCTATTGATAGTATTTCTTCCAAATTCCAAGAAAAATGTGATGGCATTCATTTCCCCCAAATTTTCCATACAAATCAACAAAGCTTGTGGTTAATTTGACACTTTATTAACACCTAATTGTTTCCAAAGAAAGCAACACACCATAAAATTGGGGTAAATTCCTATTCCAATTCCTTGTTTTTATAAAGCCTTAATCGCATATGCAACCAGTTTCTAGAAAAATCTAACCATATCAAGTTTAGGGAGCAAATGAAATTTTTTTGTATTATAACAGGCATGATGCCAATGATGTAAGATTAAGAGCTAGCCTATCTCGCTATATTTCAAAAATAGATAATGTAAACGGTAGAGCTGCAACGATTCGGTTCGGTGCACCGATAACCGACATTAGCCGCCTCGGTTCGATCCACGATCTACAACGTTCACATTTCGATTCGGTTCAATTGCAAATTAAATTTCAAATAAAAACAACGTACACCTTACCATATGAAAAAATGAAAGACCTGTAGCAATTAAGTCCACTTAAAATTTAATAAAAACTTTGTTTTTACGTAACTTTTAATTTACGTTATTTAACAAAACACGAATGTCACTCGAAAACATAACTAAAGCAGAGTGACCTCCCTTTAAAACAATTTCCGTATACTGACGAAAGTTAATTTATTTAAAATTGGTGACGTTCCGAATGTTCATTGGATGTTAATTTAGGTCAATAGCTTCGGTAATCGTTAAATAAATTCTAAAACGATCTCATTAGCTGATAATTCCGGTCATTATCTTCGGATATTTTCGTGTTTAGCGATTATTACCCATACTTTCTCGACCACCTGGTCATTTGAAATCTAAAGTTTGGAATCATTTTTGTGTAAGAAAAAACTCTTTGAGTAGTGATAATGTTGACATATTTTTACTGTAAATTTGAATGCATGTATTACAGTGAAATGTTTTCACAGTTAACAATGTTAACATACTATTTAGTATTAAATAAAAGTGTTCAAGAGAATTTTAGTCGTGTGTTTTTATTGTTTTTAATGAATTATATACTGGAAAAATTACTGGTTATTGTAGCTGATAATCGAATCGAAAATAATCGAATCGAATGGTTAAAATCGATAATCGAACCGAATCGAGGTAGTTGTGAATCGTTGCAGCCCTAGTAAACAGAATATATTGAAAATTCCATTTAATTCAACATTTATTTTGAGAAAGTTATCAATGGTTGAACTGGTCATTCGAGACTTAGTCTTGCTTCTCCATTTTCAAATTAAATCATTAAATGGCCAAAAGGTTCTCACCTACTAAAAATCGGAGCCATCTGATGGCATCCAGGATTGATTATGGTCTTGTCATATTAATTAATGTCCAATAATGTAACATTTAAGATCCAAAGACTGGCAATAGACAGATTTAGCTCTCACACTATGTCTGTCTATTTAGTTTTAAATAACAAAAAAGCTTTTTCTTTTAGGTCATGAGCCACATAAGGAATTACTTTGAAAAATCAGGCTCTGCAATACACGAAATTGTTAGAGCTGACAACACAAGAGGAAAGTGGTTAGATGACGTGGGAGTTATATTTCCGTAAATGACATTCCTGATGTAATCACTCAATCATTTGTGCAACAGATCTAAACACAATATTTCAACAATTTATTATGTCAAGAACAAAACTTCATTTAAGTTGAGGAATGATAAAAAAAAAAAGAAAAGTTGATTCTTCAGCTAACTACCCCATGTACAATTCTTTTGTTACACAGTTTATTGAAATGGGTTACATACAGGCATTAATTTCCAGCTTGTGATGACTGTTTCATTTTCAGTCTCTTATGGATTGATTCATAATTATATTTTTTTTACTCTTTTGACACGCCTAAATTACAAATGTGAAACAAAATTTCTTTGTGCATTGTAATTGTAAGGATTAGGAAAATACACAAGTGATGGCAATATGACCACATTCAATGGGGTGTATAATAATGGAAAATATTGCATTTAAAGCTGTATGCATGCACAAAAAAAAATTATAAAAAGAAAATTTAAAAAAAAAAATATTACGTTTTATCACTTCCACTGTGTCTATCAAAATCTCGTTTTCCACGGCTTTCAAAAGGTTGGCCAAATCCCCCTCCTCTCTCACCACCACGGCCACCTCGTCCACGGAATCCACCACGCCCCCGACCCCTTCCTCTCCCCCTCTCACCATCATCAAATCTATTGAAACGGCTTCCACCTTCTGGTTTCTCTCTGTTGGGACAAAACACAAATTCATAAAACATTGACCTCAAGATCTGACCTCAACCCAATAAAAATGACATGTAAAATCGGGCCATTTTAAGAATGTCACGAAGAAATGACATGGGTTACGAAGAAATGACATGGTGCCGTATCAGTTTATTTTGGCTATGGCATTTTCTTGCTATTACTTTTTTACACTATTTAAGTGTTTAGGCATTCCCAAAAGTCTGCGATATCACATTAGTGGAAGCGGACGTTAAACCTACCATTCCAGTTCCAGTTCCCAAAATTCCATCTCATTGTTTTATTTTTATCATTGTTGTATTTTGGTGTTTTACATTAACAAAATAAACTCAATTTTGTTTTTACGACAGTATTATTAATTAAGATTTGGAGGATTTCGCGCAGAAAATGACAAATTTCTAGCCCTGAACTCCCAATTATACTGACGCTTAGCAAATCAACTTCATAGAGACGATAGATAATGCTTTTTAACCCTTTGAACACTGACTATACATGGGGTGTTGAACGTCCCTCCCTGGATTTACAGTACGTCATATTAATTATGACGTTAACGTAATTGGAGCTTGACACGCCCCAAGCCGCAAAACCGACATTTCGGGTATATGCGATACAACGTCAAGCCAGTTTTGTGGCATTTCGGGTTCTAAGGGTTAAGTTCTATGATGCATGACTTGGTAATGTGACATAAATTTACCTAAACTCTGGAGGAACATTTTCATCACCACCTCGATTTTCTTGCTGCTCTCGTGGTGGTCTTCTGAAAGGTTTTCTTTCTCCATCATTTTCTTTGTTATCTCTGGGTTCCCGATTCCCTCTTCCTCCCCGATTAGATCGTTCACTTGGTTGTGAATCTTTGCCTTGAACTAAAAAGATTTTTTAGATTTAGTTTTCACCAAATTCTCAGTACAATGTTACATGTACTTCAAAACTTCAGCAAATTAATACGCAAAAAAAAGGAAAAGTGGCCAGGTCCCATACCATATTTGAAGTATTATTATTAATCCCTTGCAAACTAAATTTGTGTAAGTTGAATCTTCAAAAGGACAGCAACTAAGCCCAAAAGCAGTTCAATTCTGTTCAATAAGACATGAAAAGTTAATTTAACAACATTTGCCATCCTCCGCAGACAATATAAGATAGGTTGCCAGGCAACGCAACATACGCCCACAGCAGCTAATTCGTCCGGGCAGTCAACAAGGGTTGTCACATAATTTTACTTTTTTTGGGAATGAAACGTTTGTAATACACTAAAATCTGATTACGAGTAACAACTTATTATGTAATTATCAGAAAATCATTAGAATTTGCTTGCTTTTTAAAAAGTTTTGCCCCACGCTAACAATTAGTATACGAATCATTTAATATCATGGATTTAGCTGTTCAGTTATCAAAATTCATTGAAAATCAAAATACTTATTCGTTTCAACACCTCAATCTGAAGTCAATCGGATGATAAGTTTGGCCCCTATAGTGTCACAAGGTTTTTTGAAGTGATCAAGGCCCTTGAAGTGAAATCGCTGAAAATTAATAGGCTTCTTCGTCTCATGACCATAAACATATATAAATTTAAAGTCAATCGGATATTAACTTTGGCCTCTAGAGCGTCCACAAGATTTTTTGAAGTGATCAAGGGCCATAACTCTGGCACTAATTATCAGAAATTGCTGAAAATCAATAGGCTTCTTCATCTAAGTTATGACCTTAAACACTGTGTATATATTTAAAGTCAATCGGATATTAACTTTGGCCTCTAGCGCCACAAGATTTTTTGAAGTAATCAAGGGCCATAACTCTGGCACTAATTATCGGAAATTGCTGAAAATCAATAGGCTTCTTCGTCTTATGACCTCAAACACTGTGTATAAATTTAAAGTCAATCGGATATTAACTTTGGCCGCTAGAGCGTCCACAAGATTTTTTGAAGTGATCAAGGGCCATAACTCTGGTAGTTATTATCGGAAATTGCTGAAAAACAATAGGCTTCGTCTCATGACCTTAAACACTGTGTATAAATTTAAAGTCAATCGGATGTTAACTTTAGCCACTAGAGCGTCCACAAGCAATTGCGGACGGACGGACGGGATGACGACAATATACGACATTTCAATGTGGGCGTATAAAAAACCAAAATTCACTTTAGTCATCATTTATCAAAGATGGGTTCCCGGGAAAGTATTTATCGGGTGCTTATTGCCTATAAAAGTATGACAATTTTGGTAACGGCGCCGGAAACCCAGATAAACCTTTTAAGACGTAATCACTGATTAGCGAGCCAGCGTCTTACTGAACCTACCCCCGCCCTATTTTTTTTGGGGGGGTGGGGGGGAGGTTAACACGTGCACTTTGGATCAAAAGGTGTTATATTGTCAAGTAGCGAGTGTGGATTTGATGCCGCGCTTCTACGTGGCAAGGTAAGGCTGTCTGTCCAATCTCGTGGGTTTTCTCCGGGTCCTCCCACTGCCAGACCTCTACGGGCAAGTGGATTATTAAAATAAAATTGAACCATATGTTAGTCCAAAAATGACCTGGTATGTTTCGAATGATGGCAACCCGACTCTCTGCCTCTCCCTCTCTGCGTCTATTTACTTGAATAAAACAATTTTGTCTTATTTAAACCTCTCAAAGACATGTCATAGGGTATGGTACTTCTTTACTTCTTTGGGTAGTATATGTTCATTTTGTAGGACGAAGTTAAACTAGTTTAAGTGTTTTGTGGCATTACCCCTAAACCAGACATCGTAATAAGGCAGAGAATATCGATTTAAAAAATAGAATGGCAAATAACACAAATGAATGGCAAATAATGAAAACGAATGGCAGACAACTCCTTGCCATTCGTATTGCGAATATCCTCTGCCTATTAAAAGCTAATGACTAATACAATGCCCTCAACACTAGAGCTGGGAGATATCCCTAAAAATATCTCGATATAACCATTATCATGGTGGCGAAGAGGGTAAGATGCTGGCTTGCTAGCCTGAAGGTTGCATGTTCGACCCCTGCATTGGTTGAGAAAGTTCATACAGATTTTTCGGCGTGACACCTCTTTGTCATACGCAAGAGGGAGGCCTGGCAAGGACAGCTGTCTAGTCCTTTGGATGGGACAAAAAAAACCCAAGGTCCTGTGTACACATTGACGTGCATGTAAAAGATCCCTCAACAGTGGGACCTCAATATAAGAGTAGGTCCAAGTGCCGTTGTCTGGGCAAAATTTCCCTCATGGCAAACTGTATGGCATATGCCTGTCTTCATTAGTACAGTTGAGACTTTTTGAAGCAGAACAGTAGGACGCTAACCCCATTTCAATACATCATAAACACATTAATATTATACATGTACAGAAATTTAGCATTAAAGTCTAATTTGGTGTCCCTTTACAAGAGAAATCTGTATGTAACCTGTCATATTATGTAAAATCCCCAATTGTCCTTCAAATGGCATACACAAATCCTGTTGTATAATCAATCCTTGAAATAACTGCTAAGGTTCAGCCTGACATGTCAGGCTGAACTGATTTTCGGCCTGACATTTCAGATTTTCAGCCTGACAAATACCATTATTCCATGCAGTGGAAAATTCCCTCATATAATTCATATTTTTAAAATACTTCATATAGAGTTCACAATTTAATGTAGTCACAAAACCATCGTCTTCTTCGTATGTTAACCACACGTCAGCATTGCATTTTGCTACGTCAGGTTTGATCCACTTTTCTACGGTTCTTATTGTATGTAATTTTCGAACTAGTGACGGCGATGGCCCCCGATTAGAAGTGTCATTTTGAGAGACATTAGACACAGTACCAGTTTTAAAATATTCTGGAACGGTCCCACTAGCCGGGATATCCCGAGTCCGCGGGTTGGGGAAAATAAGAAGTTATTTTATTCGACATGTTTTCAAAGCTCGTCTATTTACATTCAACTTGAACATTTTCTTGTAACATTTTAAATATTATTACTTTTATTACTAATAATTTGTATAATTACATGTCATGTTAGGTTTGATTTAGAGCTAATCATATACGAAAGTAACGCAAAGCTAGCTACTACACGTAGGCTCGAATAACCAGCGTAAAAGAGCCGATTCTCAATATTATCCATTATTTTATCTTCACGCGGCCAAGATACATGTAAATAGTGATAATTTTACTATGACTCGGGTCGTTGATATAACCAGCGAAAAAGAGCCTATTCTAAAAAATAATAATATTTTTACTATGACTCGGTTCGTTGATATAACAAGCGTAAAAAAGCAGATTCTAATAATTATTGATTATTTTATCCGCGTGCGGTCGAGATATAAATAGTAACATTTTCACTATGACTCGGGTCGTTGATATTTTTGGGCCTGGATTTTGAGCCGATTCTATAAAAAAAAAGTAATATTTTTACTAGGACTCGGGTCGTTGATTCTAAAAATTATTGACTATTTTATCTGCACGCTGCCGAGATATAAATAGTAACATTTTCACTATGACTCGGGTCGTTGATATTTTTGTGTCTGGATTTTCGAGTCTAGTAATAATTAGCGATCGACTCGAATTCGCGAATGAAATTACTATTTTTGGCTTACTGTTTTACTCAAAATCGGTCGGACATTTATGTCCGGACGAAAGGCAATTCAGCCTGTCAAAGGGGGTCAATTCGCCCGGACATTGTCCGTGTCCGGCCCCTTATTTCAGCGCTTGTGTATAATTTTATCAGGGATTGAGATTACTTGAAGTTTTAGTACCGGTACATGTATATGTCACACTTGGACCCCTCATTTGTGGAATGACCCATTATAATATGAGGACAAATTGCTTTTTCTCCAGAGAATGGAGAATCATACTGACAAGTAGCAATGTTTTTTTTACCACTGGAGGAGTTTTAGGTCACATGACTTTAACCTGAAATCGGACAGCAAGTGGCTGAAATAAGCCTACATGTACATGTACTTCAATCTACGATTCTGAATTACTATTTTATGTTTATAAATGTATGGCCGATGAGATACTATTTTATTATTTTTTAATTGTTTTAAATTTCAAATCTATATTTTAAGATTCATTAATGCTTGGTTAGTCATTAGAGTCAGACGGCAATTAACCTGTCAGTCAAATTATAACAGGCTGGCAACTAAAGTGGTTGGTCTGTTAAGTCTCCTTTAACTATTGTTTTAAATGCCTGAAGTCTTAATCCTTCGATAATTATATGTTTATGTCAACACTTTCAAAGTACCTAACTGATTTGTATAAATAGACAAATATATGTTAGATGATCATTAGAGATGGAGAATCCAGCTTAGGGAACGTACTAAGAAATTATAAGTTGTTAAATTGTTCCTGTTAATTATTTGCTGTTGAAATAAAAGGTTAAGATCCATTCCAAGAATCTGTATTTATTTCTGATAATTAGAGAACACACGTCGACAAGCTACATTCCCTGAAAGTCGATTGGTGTTAAATGTACTACCGTAGCTATTGTATTGTAATAGTTTAATTTCAATCTCAATATCTGCAAAGATTCGGGCTAAAAAATCATCAAAATTACTGTTCATTTACACCAGACGAGCGCAGAAAATACTGCTCTGCGGCTCACTTCATTGGTGAATCTGCAATTTTAGTTTCTGGTAGATTTGGATATAGAACCAATCAAAAGATAGATTACATTTTTGTGATTATCATGGTGCGTGAAACCCAGAGATCCCACAATTACAGCCCTAGAAAACGGGATTCATCCGTTTTGATGACTGAAATTTGCTCAATTTTGACTAAATATAGCCTTCTTTTTTGGCGGCATCATCTAGATTATAAGTATTTGACATATTATTCAAATTATTACATTTTTAAAAAATCTTTGCTGGCAATAACGTGCAGATTGGTACTAGCGATTGTGAAGGGAAAATACAGCTAAGCCATCAGATATGACTGAAAAGCAATTATTTTGGTGCCATGCCACGCATTGACTGGGATAGAGCATTTTGATTACATTATTGATGCCGATCTAAACAAGAATTTTCCACAATTGAGCCCTAATACATCAATGTTTTCCATCACTATTTGAACTGAAGCTTGATCAAATGTCAATTTTGATATAGGCCCACTTTCCCACTGAAGAAAAATAAGTTTATCAACTGTAATACTATAGATTCTATATGTTTTAGTTTTAACATCGACCAAATCAATTAAATTTTCGGTCAAGGTCAATCACGATTGTTTTGTTACTTTAAGTGGGATGTCATAGATTTATTCAGCGAAACGAAATACGTCCCTTGTCAATGAATGCACTGACAAATGCTAGATCTCAATGGTTAAGACACACTACATAGCTTAAACTTGGAATAAACATTCGCGATAGGGCCTAACTGTTATTTTGTCACGATCAGCCAGTCTCTTTACCATATCCGAATTAATATTCTGTCGCGATATGGTTGACTTTTCAATAATATATTAATCTCGGCTTTACCGTGGAATTTACAGCTTTACAAATTACCTTCTTTCTTGTTTATGTATTGATCATTCGGTTTCCCCTTGTTTTCTAAATGAGGTGTCGACTTCTTCGTGTTTTGCTTGTTGGAGCCCAGTTTGGGTTTATCCCCTTCCAGAGGCTTTTTAGTTTTCCTGACTTCATCCTTCTGTCGCGCCGCTTCGGCGGCATCATCGTTAAGACCGATGATATCGAATTTGTTGGACACATCTACGCCGTATCGGACATCCATTGTCCTCAGAATATAGAGGATTGCAATGGATTATAACCCACGGCTTTACCTATACACAAGTTCAATGCTTCAAAATGGCGTGCAAACAGCACATGGACAGCGCATGCTTCATAACCCCTAGAAAGGGTATCCTATGATGTCACAAAGCCATAAATGGACCGATGGCGGGAACGAGACATGAGGTCGTAAAAATAAATAAAAAATCTCGAAAAAACTACAGTATAATTATTTGTTTATATATTTTTATTTCATTAAAACTGAAACAAGTAATTAATGAATTAATGAACACAGAATCAGACACAAGCGCACGGCAAAGTAAAATCGATAGGTTTAACATAATCTATGATGCGCGGCTTTGTAGTTATTTATAGCTATTTATGCAGGTACCAACATGAATTAGATATATTTACTTTTATGTTAAAAGACGCGTAGGGACTGTGGGACATGCATACCTTTACTGGTGATCAGAAATTTTGTTAAATAGCTGAAGATGCATCCAGTTAATTGGAGTAATGAAATACACTTGGCGCACCTTTCGCCTGATGAGGAAGGGGATTCCAATCATTCAGAAAGCGGGGATAGCCCAAGGGAGATTTCTCTGAATACCAAACGGGGGAGACCAAGATCTGATGCTATCTCAACTCTTATTTCGGAAGGATCTTCGTCCATCAGCGATATTAGATGTAAAATTTGCAGTCGAGTGTTTCCAAGAGAAAAATCACTCCAGGCGCATCTTAGAACACACACAGGTAAGCATTACAGTTTACCCCTTTGGTAGCGTGGCACTAATATAAGAGTAACTCGATACAGTTATTATTGCCGTCTCAATATTTAACAAGAAGACATCATAGACGCTGGACTGCGTTAGATTTTCGTGGAATGAAATACATATTCTATGTAACTAACGTCTGAAACATTTAATTATTCTTATATATTTTCCAATCAGGTAGCCGATAGATAGGATAGCCTATAACAAATAAAAAACTGGATTAGTGTAGCCCCTAAACATGCACGGTATGTATAGACCCTAAAATAAAATTGCATTTTTTAATTGAAAATATGGGGAAAAACTCCTATTAATAAAACTAATTGATATAAATTATTTTTTTCAAACGAATCATAGACCACTGAATGGAAATAAAATAGTTTAAATGCCATTATTGGCAGTGCTCCAACAATGTGTGTGCACGATACTTGATTATTGACTTTTAGTAAGCAACTTACGTCGCTATTGAAAATCGATGCTTGGTTAAATTATAGCAGATAGACAATGAACACGATTTATCAATAGGGAAATATTGATTTATGAGGTCGTAGTTGGGTTGAATATATTTTAGATATTATTATATCGTCTTTATCAGGGTCCAAATGATTCCATTTATTTTATGTATGATTATTAGATACAAACGCGTGTGTTTAATTTAGGCCTACATTAAAAATTAGGGCTATATTTATTATGTTGCCTGTAGGCATATAAATACAATAGGCCTATAGTTTTAATAGATAATTATTTTCAAAAACAAGATAATTATTTTTATAAAAAATAGGTAATCATTTTCCGAAAATGATAATTAGAAACGAACACCGATGTTTAACTTACATGTAAGAGTAGGGATATATTCATATTATATATAGGTCTATAAATACAAAATAATGTCAAGATTTAATAGATAATTATTTTCAAATACATAAAATTGATTCTGTACAGTGAACAATCGTATAAGGCTTACATGTCGGTCTCAAGATTGGAAGTTTCCATGTTATAATTGTCTTTCTTTATAGTTCAGATAGGCCAATAAATACGGGGCGATTAGAATTTTTGTTTTTCATATAGTCCTATAAAAGGGCATTTTTTGGTAAAGATGAACCCTTGATTGTTTAAAAAGTTTGTTTCTAAGATACCTGAACACTTTTAATGGAATGCCTTTTAAACGGACCGTGACAACAGATAATATCTGTTGTAATCCACGTGCTTGAACATGTACAAGTACGGGTGAACACGATCAAAAAGGGTCACAATAATATATGTGCGATAAAGGGCTATACAGAGGCCACTGAATATATAATTAAATAGCTCTGAATAGATGTAGTGTATGAAAAACTTCAACAAAGACAAAAAGTCTACATGCCGAAACTTGGCTCAGCTGTTCAGACTTGCGCGTGGGACTATCGGGGTGCTCGAGCTTCAACTGTCACATGACAAGGAAATATTCCCGTTATAATTTTTAAACGAAAACGGCCGGGTCATGTTAGTAATATGATAATAAATTATATATGTTTACAAAGATATTAGACATTCAATGTAACTTGAATCGACTTACATGTACAAGTTGATTATTTAACATTGATTTTTGTCCCAAGCAATCAGAAACGGAATCTCAGCTTTGTATTATGTATACATTCATTATTAATTTTGCAATCTTGCGATATTTATAATTATCATTATGACGTATATTGGTTCTAAACCGACCCTTCCGCATGATACATTTTAATATCTGAAGACGCCAAATTGAGGGCACTATGACATAAAGTGGATAAATTTTTACCTGGACGTATTATTCATCTACCGTAAACAAAGAAGTACTTTTTTTTTCTTTAAGCGACAAATTCAAGTTCCACTAAATCATTATGATAACAAAAATCACACCAAAGAAATAAATGCGCCAAGCTCATATTATATAGTTTGAAATATGAAAGGACGTATTCGAACAATAAATAAATAGATACTCGTGAGAGAAATGTTTTAGATAAGAGAAAGAATTTTCTGGGAAACTAATAATCTGATCTTGCCTTGCAAATTTTACACTGATCTAAAATTCTGAGAGAACTCTCTGAATAAGTATGAGGGATTGAAACAACTTGAAAAGTCACGTCACGTCTGTATGGAGCAGAATTCTTGCAATAATATATAGTTGAAATGAAATGGGGTTTAACGTCCTACTCTTCTGCACCTAACTTCAGCTAATGGAAGACGGGCATACGCCATACAGTGTGCTATGAGGGAAATTTTGTCCAGGCAACGGTGCTACATTCTACTCTTATATCGAATTACGACTGCCAAGGGATCTTTTACATGCACGCCAATGTGTACGCCGGACCTCGGTTTTCCATCCCTTCAGAACGACTAGACAGCTGTCCTTGTCAGGGTCTCCATTCTGCATCAGTGACATGGGGAAACCACGCTGGAAAATCATGATGAACTTTCTCAGTCAATGCAGGGATTGAACACCCGACCTCCAGGCTAGCGAGCCAGCAACTTACCCACTTAGCCACGTGATCCCCTAAAGTATATAGTTGTGCTACTATACCTAAACGTAGGCTACTACATTGCATGTATCATGTATAGTAAATTGTCATTTAACCTGCTAATTTATTTGACTTAGTTCTTTCATGACAGTTTGAATTGGAATTTGATTTTTGTAAGTAATGTATTTTTCCTCATGCCTTATCAACTGATAATTTGGCATACTATCCTAAATCAGAGTTACAGAGGTTCAGTAGGTAAGGTTCTGGTTCACAAACCCGAAGGTTCCAGTGTTTGGATTTCAGCATGGTTTCTCCTTTTTTGTGGAGCAGTGTGGAAGGTCTGGCAAGGAGCAGCATCTTGTCGTTCATCTGATGGAATGAAAAACAGAGGTGCCATTTACACGTTGGCATGTATGTTTGTTGTTAAAGAAGAGTAGAGAGAACCATTGCTATTTGGACCAAATTTATTAGTTCAGTTAGTGTACAAAATTAGGATTTAAACCCCATTTCATTTACTAGGTAATACCTCTTAGAGCAAATTATTCAATGCTAACTGGAAATATCAATCATCTGGAGGCTACATATTGCCATATGAACTGTAGGAAGTAATAAAAGATTATTTTTCTTTTAAGGTGAAAGACCATATAAATGCAATTTTTCTGGATGTGGAAAAGCGTTTTGTCAGAGTGGTCAACTAAAAACACATCAACGTCTTCACACAGGAGAAAAACCATTTAAATGTACAATAGAAGGTAAGTAGATGTTTATAGTTCCTTAATGATATTTGTACATCACTTAATTATATGTGAATCTTACAAGTAACATTTTTAGAGATTTTTCAAGACAATTTTTCACACTTTTCTAAAAACGCCATATTGTTTTGCTTTGCTTCTAAAGGCATCTTGGTATTTCTTGCACTGGACCGAGGGGAAGGCCTAGATGTTTAAATAGTTGTACTGTTTTTTTCCTACAGCATTGTGTGCAGCTCCATCCTATGTTATATAATATTATATTATGTTTTATTTTCTTCCAGGATGCACAAGTCGTTTTACTCATGCTAACCGTCACTGTCCCGACCACCCATACGCTTCACTACAACGACAAAAGTCCTCATCATCACCCCCATCATCACCCACTGAAGCTGAAAGTACGAGTCCAGTAAAACGGTGGCTTGCAAGGTGATTATTCCCAATATTCATTTGGTCAATTACTTATTTCTCAAACAGAATTTATTTGGCACCACAAATTTTCGTACCAGTTAAAACCCCTCTCTCACAGCAATTGATGTTGAAAACTTACTGGGAAAAAAACAAGTTGCATTTGTCCTTGACAGCCTTTTAATGATTCGCTCCTGTTGCCACAAAATTCTGGTAACCAATTATTTTATGCGAAATATGACATCTGCAGAAAATATATGCTGTTTTTTTTATGATTTAAGTGGAACATTATATGTTCTTTTTAAGTGGAGATTATTAAAAATCCATAGGAAAAGGCTATTGGAACACATTTTTGGTAACGGATTATTCTATATAAAATACAAATTTGACCAATTATGTTGAGAAATAATGTCAATCAATAGAGATCCATCAATAATTTATAAACAAAAACCCCCAAAACTCTCAGTCTTGACTAATTAATAGACATTCTCTCTTTACTGTCATTGAATTAAACAATGGAACCACACAGATGTCTCTTTAAATAATTAAAGAGCTATTCTATTTACTATGTTATAAATACCTACTGCATTATTCATACTGATGATGATTAGAAATTTACACCAGCTGTTGTCTTTCATCAATGTCAGCCAATATGTAACTAGGACTTAGTCATGCTACAGAAATATTTATTTATTGCACAATCTAGATTATATTTAAAGAAGCTATTAAACCTCATTAACTCAAAAAAAAAGTGTTGAAATACTCTGATCTAGTTTGGTAAATTTTGAGTAATTTGATTTACTACCAGTAATTTTAGTTTAAGTGTGAATAGCTTATATTTTAATGTTGACTTTTTCTATTGAACTAAAATTTAGAATCTAGTGAAGCCTGTACCATAACAGGCACGGGACTGTACAGCGCAGTGGACGCTTACGGCTGGCCCCCGGATCCATTCACTTGATTTGATGTTTTTCGCAGGTTTATCTTGTAGGTTTTTGTTTTTCGTGTAGTGCGGTCCTCCTGCACTTACTATTAGAGTAGAGTTTTAGCCCTTCGTACTGCAGAATGTTCTCGTTGTCGGGTTTTGCTCCTGTTTGCTCACTACACTTATTATTTTAGCGTTTTCCGAGATTCTATCCGGATTATCGCCCTTATTGTTGAAATTGTTTGACGTTCAAACATCTGACGTCAACTGGCAGACTATCGCCATTGAAGAGATGACCATTGTCAAGATCGGTCGCATTATTTCTGTTACCTTTTTTTTTTTTTTTTTCAAATCATTTTTAGTGAAGCCTGTACCATAACAGGCCCGGGACTGTACAGCGCAGTGGACGCTTACGGCTGGCCCCCGGATCCATTCACTTGATTTGATGTTTTTCGCAGGTTTATCTTGTAGGTTTTTGTTTTTCGTGTAGTGCGGTCCTCCTGCACTTACTATTAGAGTAGAGTTTTAGCCCTTCGTACTGCAGAATGTTCTCGTCGGGTTTTGCTCCTGTTTGCTCACTACACTTATTATTTTAGCGTTTTCCGAGATTCTATCCGGATTATCGCCCTTATTGTTGAAATTGTTTGACGTTCAAACATCTGACGTCAACTGGCAGACTATCGCCTTTGAAGAGACGACCATTGTCAAGATCGGTCGCATTATTTCTGTTACCTTTTTTTTTTTTTTTTTTTTTTCCAAATCATTTTTAGTGAAGCCTGTACCATAACAGGCCCGGGACTGTACAGCGCAGTGGACGCTTACGGCTGGCCCCCGGATCCATTCACTTGATTTGATGTTTTTCGCAGGTTTATCTTGTAGGTTTTTGTTTTTCGTGTAGTGCGGTCCTCCTGCACTTACTATTAGAGTAGAGTTTTAGCCCTTCGTACTGCAGAATGTTCTCGTTGTCGGGTTTTGCTCCTGTTTGCTCACTACACTTATTATTTTAGCGTTTTCCGAGATTCTATCCGGATTATCGCCCTTATTGTTGAAATTGTTTGACGTTCAAACATCTGACGTCAACTGGCAGACTATCGCCATTGAAGAGACGACCATTGTCAAGATCGGTCGCATTATTTCTGTTACCTTTTTTTTTTTTTTTTTCAAATCATTTTTAGTGAAGCCTGTACCATAACAGGCCCGGGACTGTACAGCGCAGTGGACGCTTACGGCTGGCCCCCGGATCCATTCACTTGATTTGATGTTTTTCGCAGGTTTATCTTGTAGGTTTTTGTTTTTCGTGTAGTGCGGTCCTCCTGCACTTACTATTAGAGTAGAGTTTTAGCCCTTCGTACTGCAGAATGTTCTCGTTGTCGGGTTTTGCTCCTGTTTGCTCACTACACTTATTATTTTAGCGTTTTCCGAGATTCTATCCGGATTATCGCCCTTATTGTTGAAATTGTTTGACGTTCAAACATCTGACGTCAACTGGCAGACTATCGCCATTGAAGAGACGACCATTGTCAAGATCGGTCGCATTATTTCTGTTACCTTTTTTTTTTTTTTTTTTCAAATCATTTTTAGTGAAGCCTGTACCATAACAGGCCCGGGACTGTACAGCGCAGTGGACGCTTACGGCTGGCCCCCGGATCCATTCACTTGATTTGATGTTTTTCGCAGGTTTATCTTGTAGGTTTTTGTTTTTCGTGTAGTGCGGTCCTCCTGCACTTACTATTAGAGTAGAGTTTTAGCCCTTCGTACTGCAGAATGTTCTCGTTGTCGGGTTTTGCTCCTGTTTGCTCACTACACTTATTATTTTAGCGTTTTCCGAGATTCTATCTGGATTATCGCCCTTATTGTTGAAATTGTTTGACGTTCAAACATCTGACGTCAACTGGCAGACTATCGCCATTGAAGAGACGACCATTGTCAAGATCGGTCGCATTATTTCTGTTACCTTTTTTTTTTTTTTTTTTCAAATCATTTTTAGTGAAGCCTGTACCATAACAGGCCCGGGACTGTACAGCGCAGTGGACGCTTACGGCTGGCCCCCGGATCCATTCACTTGATTTGATGTTTTTCGCAGGTTTATCTTGTAGGTTTTTGTTTTTCGTGTAGTGCGGTCCTCCTGCACTTACTATTAGAGTAGAGTTTTAGCCCTTCGTACTGCAGAATGTTCTCGTTGTCGGGTTTTGCTCCTGTTTGCTCACTACACTTATTATTTTAGCGTTTTCCGAGATTCTATCCGGATTATCGCCCTTATTGTTGAAATTGTTTGACGTTCAAACATCTGACGTCAACTGGCAGACTATCGCCATTGAAGAGACGACCATTGTCAAGATCGGTCGCATTATTTCTGTTACCTTTTTTTTTTTTTTCAAATCATTTTTAGTGAAGCCTGTACCATAACAGGCCCGGGACTGTACAGCGCAGTGGACGCTTACGGCTGGCCCCCGGATCCATTCACTTGATTTGATGTTTTTCGCAGGTTTATCTTGTAGGTTTTTGTTTTTCGTGTAGTGCGGTCCTCCTGCACTTACTATTAGAGTAGAGTTTTAGCCCTTCGTACTGCAGAATGTTCTCGTTGTCGGGTTTTGCTCCTGTTTGCTCACTACACTTATTATTTTAGCGTTTTCCGAGATTCTATCCGGATTATCGCCCTTATTGTTGAAATTGTTTGACGTTCAAACATCTGACGTCAACTGGCAGACTATCGCCATTGAAGAGATGACCATTGTCAAGATCGGTCGCATTATTTCTGTTACCTTTTTTTTTTTTTTTTTCAAATCATTTTTAGTGAAGCCTGTACCATAACAGGCCCGGGACTGTACAGCGCAGTGGACGCTTACGGCTGGCCCCCGGATCCATTCACTTGATTTGATGTTTTTCGCAGGTTTATCTTGTAGGTTTTTGTTTTTCGTGTAGTGCGGTCCTCCTGCACTTACTATTGGAAACATATCACCACATATAATTAAATTTTTTATTTTTGACCAAGATCAGAGATGTTAAGCAGAATTGATACAACACTTTGGTTTTATTTTCCATTAAATTCTGGATTTTCTTTCTGTTTTAATTTAGGCATGAAGCAATGCAAGGTGAAAAGACACCATTAAAAGTCAACAATCCAGTTTCGAGAAAAAGACTGTTCGCCGATGGTTTGAGTGTTGAAGATACTTACAAAAAACGTGTTAAAGTGGCTAACAAACAGCAGCAACCAGCAAATCATACAGAACAAAATGACAAAATGATTTCTGCCCTTGCACTCATCGAACTTGCAGAAGGGGGATTTCAAGCATCTGCCTAAATATTTTACTGCCATAAAACCATTCAGAGATCTTTTTTATAGTGCTAAATTAAAAATGGATGTGTAAAAGCTTTGAGGTTTACCATGGTAATTGTTAAGAATGTGTTTCATATCTTAATTATACTCTTTCAACATTAGGAACAAATAAAATTATCAAACAAGGAAGAATTCAACGAAAATAATTTAACTCAAAAGTTTTACAACTGCAGTGTTCTGTAGTTTGAATAGAAAGCTGTTGTAATGAAACTTGAATTACAGACTTACATCGAAAAAATACTAGCCATTTGTTAAAAAAGAAACCTCTTAAATGCTTGCCATCGTGGTTAAAATGTCAAAAAAGTCTTGTTTTTGCTCACTGAATGGTTAATATTTGTTTTTATTTTTCAAGTTTATAATAAGCTTATTATTTCCCTAATTTGGAGGTATATATTCTACTGCTGATGTGTTCAATTCAAACTAATATTATTATATGTATTTATGTATACAAGCTGCCGTCCATCCAGCATATTCCATACTTAGTAATTATTTATTAATTTTTTAAAAACATAATATTCATAATTCATAACAAATTATTGTTTTGTATGGCTGTATACAAATTATTGTTATTTTATCATCATGGGTATAATTCCAATTTGAATATTTGATAAAAATGTGAAAAGTTTTTTTTAAGTGTTACGGACATAAATTTCTTCTATGTGTTCACAGAATATGTTATTACTGCTCTAAAATATGGTGCAATTGGTGTTTTTTTCATGTGTAAGTTTCATAATATTAATATATCAATACATACTTTTATATGTTAGTAGGAGAAAATTGTTAAAAGTATTATGTGTCATATTAACCCGTCCAATTATACATTATTATTCATGTATTGATTTTGTGTGCTGTGAGTTATACCACATACATCTTGTATATTTATGATTCACATAATATATAGTTACAAAATATAGATAGGATTCAATTGTTTAACACCCTCCGTCCACAGTCAAATAAGGGCCTATTTCAATCTAAAATGTTTAAATTACTGTCTTAAGATAAATGGTATGCTATACAGATAGAGCACACTATTATTTTTCTATGCAAGATAAATTATGAATTTTTCTTTAAAACCTGACAAACTCAAGATTAGAAATAGCCTGCTATCAGAGAAGAACACTTTATGTGTATCTGAAAAATTTTCAAGAATGGATGAAATTATTAAAAGTACAATGATTAACTATAGTAAATATAATTTTCAACAAAATTCAATGAATAGATAAGATTTGATTTTAAATAGAACTATATGTAATAAAAGTTTTGTGAATTCGTGATCATAATTAGATTAGATCTATATGTCTATTAGATATAATATATAGCATTGTTTAATGTGTTTTCAATTCTTAAACTTTATGAATGTTGTTATTATTGAATAGATTTTATTGATGTTTGTGTAGTCATATTCCACTCTTACGTCCAGTCTCACATTTGTAATATTTGACACTAGATTCTTATTGATTATCAAGAATGTGCATGAATGAGACTAGTTTACTGATATCTGTAGTTACATATATTATTATTATTATTATGCTTTTATTTATTTGTGGTTGATTTTATTAAATGGCAATAATGATTGATGGGAAAAAATGTCTTGCACTTTAAATGGGCAGAACATATCAATTATATGACGAATATAATGTAAAATGTATACTTAATTTTTTCTTCAGAGCTAACTCTAAATAGAACTCTGTTAAAAAATGTATATTACTAAACTAGCAGAACATATCAATTATATGACGAATATAATGTAAAATGTATACTTAATTTTTTCTTCAGAGCTAACTCTAAATAGAACTCTGTTAAAAAATGTATATTACTAAACTAGCAGAACATATCAATTATATGACGAATACATAATGTAAAATGTATACTTAATTTTTTCTTCAGCGCTAACTCAAAATAGAACTCTGTTAAAATATGTATATTACTAATAATAGAGCTTTCAAATCCAAAACCATTCTGCATTGGGCAACTTCCCTAACAGCAATACATCTTTTTTAGACGTTACACATTTTTTTGATAACATAATTGCTTGCCTGAATTTAAATACATTTTCATTATATGCCATCTATGAATTCAACTGATACATGTAGTAATAATATGATTGTTATGAACTGTTTGTAATCACCATTCATTCCATAATCATCATGTATCAACAAGATACATGTAAAAATAACTGTGCCTAATTTTTTTTAAGCCTGCAAAACACTGCCAAAATAGCAATAGTACATCCATATCAACATCTCCATAATATCACCATCATTTAAATCATTCATGATCAGTTTGGTAAAGTAGTTTATCTTAAAAATTTCAACAATCATTGGTTTATTTTAAAGGAGCTAAAATGCTTCGAATTAGGTCCAAATGTGTTCAATTCGGTTGCCATGATGGGTTCCTTTTATTTATGATGGGCGATGCTCGCCAACCTCTTTACAATAAATTGTTTACTAATTTGAGTTCCTTTTTTGTTTTTCTGTGTCAGCAGCAGAACACACAAAGGATGTTAAACTTTGAGCGAAGACACATTGACATCCCACTAAGTAAATCAACATAAAAATTACAATTTTATTTTGAACCTGTTCAAAGATGTCTAGCCATTTTAATATGGTTCTTGTGCTTCTAGGCCACGTCTTACTAATGCACCCATTCAGAATTTTAAGACACACCTGTTTTGAAACCACATTGCAGTCAGCAAGTATATTTCAGAAAGGGCCCAAGAGGAATATATTTTCTTATGGTATCATATTCCCCCAATATAGTTTTGTTTATTGTTTCAATAGCAGTGCATGATGATGCTTAATATAATAAATAATTTTGACTTGTTTGAATGTGTGTTACTAATCTTAGTTGTTGTACCATATTTTCCATAAATGAACATGGAACATTCCATTATCATGCGTAACTGCTTTATCCAGTACTAGCATTGTTCATTTACCGTCCAATTATTTCCATCCATTTTTATTAATTGGTCAACAAAGACAATAACATTTCCAAGGTTTTATATTTTTTACTTTTTTGTAAATATTTAATTTAATAAATATTATTTATGAATTTTATACAATTTTTTTTTGTATATTTGGAATTTTTAAGTTGTAATATCAAGTTCTTTCGGGAACATTTACAACAGAGTTTATCTGACAATAAGTCATAAACTATCATAATTTCTCTAACAGATCCACAACAATGGTTGCAGTGAAGCCTACACACAAAATTTCAAAGTAGTTGCCTGACAACATAGAATTTGATTGTTGTTGGGCGATATAAATAAATATTCCGGTTCTCAGATACTCCTGCTGCCCTCATTAATTATCACATGTATCATAAATGATACTTGATGATCATAATATCAATAGAGTGATGAGATAAATGTAGTGCCTTGAAGTAATTTTTATGAGAAGCCAATTAGCCCAGTTTTGATACTTTCAAAAAATGATCCCCCCCACCCCATCAAAGATTAGATTTTTGCAAGATACTGTCTGAGAACTAGAATTTGTTTGTGTGGCCTTACATATAAAATTAATTTCATATGCTAGATTTGCATCTTATAAAATTTTGCATCTTATAACAAGACATGAAAATGAACTAAAGATCATGATCATCAGGATGATATAATTCACTTAGTAATCTGTACACATAAGATGGAGCATTTCCGCCACTGAAAAACAAAATAATTAAGTGTTAAAAAAAAAAAAGATTAGTCACCCATTAATGTTTCTATGACAAAATGACTACATTTGTTAGGCAACTTTATATTATAAACATTTTTACTTGTACATACATATAAGCATTCATTCAAAATGTAAAATCTGACAAATGGGGTTTAACGCCCACTCGACACAAAGTAGATCATTTCGGGACTAACCGACTAACACATGGTTTAATTTTATTTCAATAATTTGCTTGTGCGTAGGGGTCTTTAGCACTGGGAGAAAACCGGAGGTCCCGGAGTCAACCCACGAGATTGGACAGGCGGACCCTATTCCTTGTCACGCACAACCGGGGATTTGAAACCAGGCCAGTTGACTCAATGACAGGCTTTATGATACAGCACGCACGTGCTAACCATTCAGCCATCCAACCCCCCCTGAAGCGTGAGATTGTAAAAAAGCTTAAAACTCTACAATAAGTTTATAAGATTGTTTTACAGGCAAGTAACAAAACGAGCAGCAGTATTATTCTCCCCGTCCATAATTTATACGTTTAACAGTAAAAATTGTAGTATGGTATATTGCATAAGCTTATAGATTAATACTACCAAATAATAGTAAGTGCAGGGGGACTGCACCACACATAATTTCCACAAAAAAAATAAATGTGTACGACACAATAGACAGAAATCACAAACAAAACAAATAAAGTGAATGGATCCGGGGGCTAGCCGTTAGTGTCCACTGCACTGCTCTGAACAGTCGTGGGCCTGTTGTGACATACTTAATCCTTTTAAAACATTGAGTTATTAAATGCTACAATTTGGTGAAAATCCTTGTAATTTAATAGTCAAAATTATCGAGATATAACTTTCCAAACATAAGAAGTGGTCTTTTTTTATTTTATTTCTGTTTCAAATATTGAATGAAAATTAATCTAAATACTTGCAAGAAAATCCATTGTGATAATAGTATGATTTAACTAAACAGTAGTTATCGCCCTTCTCAATTCACCGAAACTGACGTCTCCTGGCCTACATGATGTATTACTTGCCTTGTCACTTGTATCAAGAATCATGGTTGTTTTGACAATTAAGGAGAAAATGATGGATGCCCTCAACCCCCCAAACAGTGTTTCTCTTCTTTTGTATGATCCAATTTGAAATAATTTGATGTGAGCAGAAAGTTTCATATGTAGGCTATGGCTAAGTATTTATCACTGAAAGAATTCATTCTAATTTACTGGTATTCCGATGTTGGTTTTTTTTTTTAAAAATGGAGTAAGTCTTTTTATGGTAATAGTAATTGGTAATTCTCTGAGTTCTAAATGAAAAGTGAAACCCATAATACAAAATAAAGCATTCCTGTACCTTTTATAAAATTTATCCCTAAAAATTTTTGTATTGAATAGAATCCAGTGTGATACTACCAGTAGTATATATACCCACTTCAAAAGATATGAAAATATCAAGATTAAAAAATTAGACAGTAAATAGAGTTATCTTCCTTTTCATCACATGACACTGACGTCTGCTAGCCTATATGAAGTGTCAGTTGCCTTGTCACTTGTGTAGAGAAAGGGTGTTTGTTTTGAATTAAGAAAAGTTTTTGAGAAAGAATTGGACTAGTTCCAAGTTGAAGCTGCTTTCTGAGTCTACTTTTGAATTTTAAATTGAATTTGACTGTTTGCCATTGATGATAAATAGTCATTGTGAACTATTTCAAGGTTGGTGCTTTTTTCTTCTAGGCCTACTTTTACATTTGAATTATATGAAAATTGAATTGATTGAAATGTTTGTCATAGGTTTGGTCTATTACCTCTAATTCTCTCTCCCCATTCCCCACCAAATCTAATCATACAAATTATACAAATATACACACAAAACAATATTCTTTTTGGTCAGCAATATATAGAGAAAACAAGGTTGCTCCTAGAAAGCCTGGCCTTCACTTCCACTCAACAAGCAACTCATTTTCTGAAGAAAATAGTAAGCAAGAAATAGGTCATATTGAAAAATAAAATGCCCTTAATTTAATTCACATTAATACACAGTGTATTTTCAAAAACCTAATTAAATAAATCCTCAGTTTTTAACAACATTTTAATATGTCAATTTTACCAATTTTATTTCAAATTTCGATACTAAATTTTACAAATTATACACAATAATCACTACCCCATGGATTTACAAGTTGATGGTGTGTGAAATCCGGGGGAAGATTCCACGTATATGTTCAGTGAGTCACATCTTAGGGATTCTGATCATCCAGTCATTTAGCGGGTGTATGATGTATGAGATGGTCTGTCCCCGCTATGGATGCTAGTTACACCCGATCCTATGCATGTACGGCTTTCTAGAATGAAAGGGAGGCCATAACGTGGTCAGCGCGAGTCTTCCTTGTATTTCTCAATCACAGTGATAGATTGAGATATGGAGGGTTTCATGTATCATCAACTAATAATGGAACTTTCCTGAATTTTTTTGTATAAAGAAATAGTAAGGTAAGTAGATAATGTCATATAGCTTGCCATAAGAATAAGCAACAGGAGGAAATATCAACTCTGTACAGTAGAAGTTTGTGCAGCCAGATACCTTTTTCAACAGTGAAGATTCAATAGGTAAGCTAATTAAGAATAAAATTTTGGCCAAGACTGTTGTTTACACATTCTTTGCATCATAAATAACTTTATTCTGTTTCTGTTCAAAATTCTATTTCAGTTCAAAATATTACTGCCCTTTATTTGTTTTTAAATCATTCTTTAGTCAGAGAAATATATACAGTGGTGAAAGGGAAGTGTGACAATCTTTCACCAATTTGGTTTTAACACTTAGATTCAATTCTCTTCAATCATACAAGCAGAGTGGATTCAATTCTCTTCAATCATACAAGCAGAGTGAACATGAATTGAAACATACTGCTGTCACAGTGAATATCTTAGAGATAAATTATCAGACCTTCACCTACTGCAATAGGAATCATATTCATAATATTGCTAGGCAATGAAACATATCTGCCCGCTGCAGCTAAGTTGGCCGAGCAGTCCAGAAGGTTGTCACATATTTTTTACAAGGCACCACAATCTCATTAAGAGTAACAACTAACAACCCATTGAGTAATTATCAGAAATCATTGGAATTTTTTTGGCTTCTAGTTCTAACCAATGCTAACGTTTAGTAATAGTAATATATAAAACATGAACTATCATGTATCTAACGGTTCAAATTATCTGAAATGGGCTTCAGATAAAAGTGTCAAGCAAATAATTACTTTGATCTCTAAAATCATAACATTATTATTCAAAGTGATCAAGTGTCATAATTATTGGACATCTTTGAAAATCAATAGGCTTCTTTGTCTCATTGTTGCGGTCGGCAACAATGCGCCAAGTTTGAGTCCTCATCAGATTCATAGGAATTCACTAAATTTGATAGGGATAATCTTAATAAAGATATTGACACACAAAATAAAAATGGGTACATAAAAAAATTAACTTACATATTAGATATAAAAAGGGTTACAAGTTCTGATGGTACGTAATCAAACACTGGGTTATGTATCTGAGCTTTAGCTAATATTTCACCTTCTGAAAACTGAAGAACTTCATGTGGACTGACAAATTTATTAAATGCATCCTGAAACAAAAAAAAATTCTTAGAAACACTAATTTTGGCCTTATTGTCTGTACTGTATGCTAATAAAGTAATAATATGTACTCTGAAATTCAAACAAAAACCCCTCAAGCTATAACTCCTGCAATAACCTTTGAAAAATATTTCATGAGGTACTTCATTATGTAGTGATGTAAAAAAATATTCAATGGTAACAATGAAATATGGTTGAAAAATCAACTCTTCCATATTTTGAGGCAAGGGCCATCAATTTATAATCAGTAAGTCTTATTCAGATATGACAATAAAACATAATATTTGTATCAAAATTTACATGATTTTAACTTACCTGATCATAAGAACACAAATACTGTGGTGATAGTTTAAACATGGCTGCACAAACTATCAGCTAAAAGATAACAATTTTCAAGGTGTTTTTCATTACAATAAAAATGTACAATCATTAAATGCTATTTGCTCTAAACATATTTTGATATACTATTTCAAATACCAGTTTTTATATTAGTATCTGCTGAACTTGAACATTTTAAGAAATAAGCTTACTTACTGGTGTAGAATAGTGTTTGGCTGCTAAAGCTATTGCATGACTTCCATTTATAGCCTTTAAACTGAAAAGAAAACATTTTTTTAAAATAAAAGTGGCAGGGAAAACTTTAACAATCATAAGATTAAATTGTTTACTACAGAGTTCTTTTGAACTTCTATGACAGGAACTATGGATTTTCACAATGATGTAAGTCTTCAAGTTTTGAATCTGTTGCTAACTAAATTTGTGAGAGTGTGGAAAGGAATATCAGTCTAAAAATGATTCGATTTCATTTAACATTTACAAAGATATGGTGAATTGAAATTCAGGCACACAACATAATATATACAAGCCAGTCCTCAGTAAAAACTTTTTCATGAGCCTCTTTAATCCAGTAGAATTCAACCTGCAAGATTATGTGTTATTGATATTTTATTTGGTTATGTTTTCTTAATTATATATTCAAAATTCAATTTGAGTACAATTTAGTGTAGATAAAGCGGTGAAAAACTAGATATTGTCCCAGAAAAATGCAAATGATGATCAGTGACTTTCAAAATGTAAACCATGTCAATGAAATTTGAATAAATGATGAAATCCCTAAATTATTGTCACACCAAGCACTTTCCTTGTGACAAATGACATATCTCAACTTACCCTCCATTTGCCATGACAGTATGGGTACCAATAATAACTTTATTAACACGAGACATGATGGCAAAAATAGCTGTATCATTTATTACCATGGTCTCTATGCCAGATTTAGCTAAACTTAATGCTAACTCTTGACCCTGTTCATAAAAAAACACAATATTTGTTATGAATAGAATAATTTCTAAGCCGTCTCGCATAATTATCTTATTTTTGGTGAAATGTCTCTGTATAAGTACGCATCATTCTCGTTGATAAAGAAAAAAGATTTATCATTAATAAAACATGAGAGCAACTTGTAACTGATACCTGATAGGTCTAATGTATGATGCCCATTTATTTTTTCATTGCTCAATGATTAGGCACCCAGATGTTCAAGATTTAACCTATTTATCAATTAACAAATTATTATCGAATTTGACACTTATAATATGTTGTGTTCTGCAGTGCTTGTTGTACACCTAATATTAGCTTTTGCGAATAGTCCTGATGCAAAATGTATTTAGGAGATAAACACTTCCTCTTTTGCATTTAGAGGGGTGTTATTGTCCAATAGACGAGTTAGCAAGTCAGCGTTGTGGGTTCTAATGTTAAATCTCAGGACATGTCTATTTGACAATAACACCCCTCTAAATGCAAAACAGGAAGTGTTTATCGACATTGTAACATGGCGGCCACTTTGTCATACAGTTTTGGTTCGATTTTCATTCAGGTGTAGCAGTGATAATCAAACATTTTTTAAAATCCGTTATTAATTGTGATCTCCAGAGGAATAAAAAGCTAAAAAAAAATCGATTTTTTGTACAATCAGGGGCCATAATTCAGGAAGTTACGATCTGATATGTGCAAATATCAAAAAGAACCAAGATCTTTGAATTATAAACATGCATTTCAAGTTTTGCATTAAAATCGGATTAACATTGCGACCTCTACATGTCCACAACCTTGGTATACCATATTTTTACACTATTCGTGTAAAAGCGACGACCATTTTGTTCGGCAATTTTGGTCCAATGTTCATGAAATTCGAATTGAACCTTCATTAAAGTGTAACGGTGATAAAATCTAACATTTTTTTAAATTGGGTAATAATTGTGACCTCCAGAGGGAACACAAGCTAATAAGGTGGTTTTTCGTACAATCAGGGGCCATAATTCAGGAAGTTACGATCGGATATGCGCAAATATCGAAATGAACCAAGATCTTTATTATATCACCGTTACACTGTTGTGAAGGTCACGTTCGAATTTTGTGAAAATGTGGGCGTATAGAAAGGTGATTTTTCGGACAATAAGAAGCCATAATTCAGAAAGTTATGATTTTATGGGACAAATATCAAAAGGAACCAAGATCTTTGGGTTATAAACATGCATGTCAAGTTTCATCAAACTTGGTTCAAAATTGTGACCTCTATATGGTCCACAAGCTAAAAATCAGGGGCCATAATCCATGAAGTTTCGATCCAACACATGCCAATATTGAAAGCAGCCGAGATCTTATGGGGATAAACACTTATTTCAAGTTTCGTCAAAATCAGATAAGAATTGTGACCTGTAGCAGAGAGCCCACAAACAAGTGTGGACGGAGAGGGGCGAAGGCATAAAAATTGTGAACTTTCTCGGTGAATGCAGGGATCCAACACGTGACACCCAGACTAGCGAGCCAGCATCCAGGAGGAGAAAGTTTGTGTTATATGTGATGTGGGTGTTTATGATACATGTACTTACATAATAAAATGGAGCACATTCTACAACAATAACCTGAAATTTTCTCTGTTTTGCTGCATTCTGTAAATTATAATATAAATTTTTATCTACCATTATGATTGACTACTAATCATAAGATGTTTCAGTTTAATATATGATCCTAGAGAAGCTATGAGTCATGAGTACTGTCAAAGATTTAATCTTTTGTTTATTCATAACCGTCTTGATTTTTAAAAATATATTAATGAAAAATAAAATATACTAACTTTTAAAAACTCTTCAACAGTTTTTGATTTACCACATGTCATTATAACTTCATTTGAGTGAATATGTTCTAAAGCTTGAGAAGCTATGTTTTCAGCGCTAGAAAAACAAAATTTAGTCTTATCTATGGCTGTATAATTTAATACAATACATTGAAATACTGAAAACAAAATGTTTAAAGTTGTTTTCCCGGGTACAAACTGGGTGATTTGATGATATATTAGGACTAAAAACATATTCAAACTAATTATTTTATCATAATTTTGCTTCAAATCTTTCTCAAAACACTGTAATTGCCAAGTATACCCTGCTATGAAAATCGATCAAAAGAGGCCATGTTTGCATCAGGGGATTACCCCTCTCCGTCCCTATGGCAACCGCATACACAAGATGATGTTGTCTGTAACCGCTGACTATTTATTACATATATTGAATCCTAATTAAATTCTCGGATTATCCACAGCCTGCGTCTTTTTCCGTGATTTTTTTATCTCAGAAAGTGTTGTAGGTCTAACTCTTTGTAGAGTTTATCAACATGTACACAAAGCGCTCAATGTACTCGTGCAGCATTCGACGTCACGCATGGGGATAGCCCTAATCGTCGGGCTGTTGATTAGGGGAACCCTTACATTTTTGTCCTGTATAAGCTCAATGAGTGTTTTTCAGGGAATCCAGTATTTTTCTAGTAAGATTGGATATCTCTACTTCCCATATATACCAAAATTGCCATACTTTTATTGGCAATAACCTCCCATAAGTACTTTGCTGGGAACCCATCTTTAAAATATCCAAAAGGTACCAGTATTAAATGGTGCATGTAATGCTTTGATGTTCCATACTAGTTTTTCATCACAAATATTCTTGCGATTGAAAATTTGATAAAATTGTTTGGGCAATCATTGCACTTTTAAATATTCTACTGAAAACTTTTTGAACAGGAGCCAAATTCAAACAAGAATTTATACCAGATTAGTATTTCATTTTTCAGTAGGACACATGTATATATAGTCAGCTAAAACGGTGTCTTCTAATATTGGGTAAAACATTGAGAAATTCTTGCACCCTTACATGAGTCCCACACACCTAAGCATGTACCTAACCTTGATAGGATGTACAGATACACTGTAGGTAATTTACTTAAACATGTTCCCCCCTCTCCCAAATACAACAAAGATTTAAATAAGTTATGCATAAAATAATATTACCTTGTTTCTAATTCTGACTGTAATTCTGATATAGCTTCTATTACAGACGCCTGAAAACAAAACAAATCCCTCAAAACAAATGGTGGCCAATCAATTATTGTTCAAACAAAGGATTATTTTTCATTACATAAAGAATGTTTGCAAATTAAATTCATTTTTTATGTTGCTATATTGTGACAACACATGTCTAATTGTCAGTATAAAAATGTCTATACTGGAATTATTAATTATTGAAATGTATCTTTTTAAAGATACATTATGGAAGAATAGATGAAGAGCACATAGTTCTCACTATAATAGTTAAAAACTAGATAAAGTAAATGGAACATCCTGAAAATTTCAGTCGAATGGCTTCGCTCTATGCTGAGAAAAACTTATTATAAAATCACTGTAGCCTCCAAATCCAATGAAAATTGGACACATAATATGGCATCGAGAGTTGTCTGGAGTTCCAAAACGTGGTTTTTTAAATTGCCTTGTTTTTGGAACGAGGTATTTTGATCAGAACGAGGCTGGGTAAAAACGCCTCATTTACTAAACGTGTTTTTTTTTTTCAAGATAATTATTAGTGGTATTTGCTATCAGCGAATTTGTGAAAATTAAGATTTTTTTTATTTAATTGACAATTGGTATGAGTCGACAAGATAAGCACTAATTTCTTGTCTGCGATATCAGTTAAGTGGACGCGTGCGTCAAGTAAAACTATTACACACACACAGCGTCCTTGATAAATTTATAGCCCCAATCAGGTATAGGTGTTAAGTAACTATCAGAACCCAGCCTCAAAATACCTCATTCCAAAAACAAGGCCATTTACAAAAACGCGTTTTGGAACTCCAGACAAACGGGGCATTTTTTTTACTTGTTTACAACGTGGCAAAATCGTGGCAAAATTTTTACCACGTTTGGACGAGGTATTCTGAGGTTTATAGTGAGAGTGACAAAATTTTTTATCAAACATGAGAAGCAAGCATGGTTATTTTATACAATTTTTTTTCGCCGTATGCAATTAAGGCTCACACAAATACATAGTATTTGGGATCTATTCTGGCATTGTTTATGGGACCGACTGCATTGACTGCACTTATTTTGAACCTGACTATTTTTCTCCCTGGGTGACCAACATACTCACAACAAAATAAGAGTGAAACATAACATCTTTTCAAACATGATAAGTTGACAAGGTTATTTAGGCTCACAGATTTCCACCAAATACATAGTATTTGGGATCTATTCTAGCATTGTTTTTGAGACCGACTGCAGTGACTGCACTTATTTTGAGACCAACTATTTTTTCAAAGTTGATAAGTACTAAAGCTATGTGTGAGTAGCGGGACGTATGCAGTGAGCACTTATTTTGATACCGACTGCTCCTATTTTGCGAGCATCTGCACAACTGCACTGATTTTGCAATAGACTATTTCCCCCCCCCCCCCCACACACACACACATGTACGCCCCTGGAAGTAGCATAATTGAACACAGAATTCTAAGGTAAGTCCTAATAATTGACTAGTAATCGATTGCCTGACAGACTAGTCATAACTAATGACAGTCGAAATGTTGCACTTTGACAAAGCACTGATTGTATTCCATATAAGTGTTGATGTATTTTTAATATAATTCTTAGATGACAATCTGATTAAAACTCAAATCCTAAATTGTTTTATTTTTTACAGTTCAAAATTTCGTTTTAGTTGTCTTTACTACAATAGGATCTAGAAGAGTTGTTATATAACCCGCGTTCTGGTTGATGCGAGGGATTAACCAATCAATTATTCTGTTGCAGCGAGTTCTTTGTGTGTGGAAGTGTGGGTATCCTACTAGAAACATCAACGCTGATTGGTTAATCAAATTTCTGATGTCAAAGGGTCAAAAGTCACTAATATGACCCCTAACGCGACCTACCACTACAACGGGACAGATCTTTATGTAGTAAAGGCCATCAAAAGTATAAAAAAAACAATACGAAATATAGATCTGTATATTAATCAGATCATGACTATGTATACAATTCTATAACACCAATCATAAGCTGGCATGTCTTTATATGTGTGCACTAGGCCAACAAACTATAGTTAAGTCTATTGTAGCCATGTTTAAAAATGGTGTTTTGAAAATACGCCAGCTTTACGGCATGTAAACTGATACATTTGTCCCAAATACTTTCAGTCAATTTTTAAGACAAGCGGTTAAGAATAGCATAAATGACTTGGTTGGAACCAAAGACATACATATCTCTAGTACACATCTCATGGTAATATTTCATATTGACTTATCTGTAGAATAAACAGGATTTACACTTACTTTTAAATTAGGTGTGTGTGAACTAAAGTCATCTGGATGTTTTTCTGCTAGAAGTAATTTCTGTAAAATACAAACAATACACTTTCAATCATGTTGTGAGAATTATTGTCTGCTACCACCCAGGGTTATATCACAGACTAGTTTTTCCAAAAAAACATGCCAGGAAAGGCCAATCAATTCAAAGGGCAGGTCCAGTAGGATTGGGGACAGGAAAGGGAAATCAAAAGTCAAATTTGCTATTCAGATCCAGATAGATCTAATTGGATGTAGGAAAGTCACAGTCTAGCTAAAAACATTGGTATTCTATGTAACTAATTTTAGGAGCGGTCGAAGGAAGATACATGTAGATGGATGGCCAAATTGTCAATGCGAGGATGTGACATAAAACATCTGTTGGTACAAGCACATTCTTGCCATGATCCTCCTACTGGGGCCACCAGTGTGCTGAAATGGGGGCCCCAGTCCGATTACCTCTCATCTCAACCTGCAAGTAGCTTAGGCTATGGTCATGACCACCAACTTCACACATGAATTTGAAGATACGTTTAAAAATATTTCAAGTCTATTTGATTCAAATTTCTGATGCAGATATTCAGAGATCAATAGAGACTATCTAATAAAGCTGCCATAATAGTTGTTTACATGTAAGGAATCTTGAGATTCTTCCTCTTCTGTAGTACCTCTAGATGCACTGAAAAATAATGATATCTTTAATATGAATACAATATATATGGTTAGACATGAGTTTATAGATGTTATTCAGTAGATACTCTTAAATCTCTGGCATTACTGTGATTTATAAATTACTTTGCGATCAGTTGCCCAAAGTGATATATTAAACTAAATCACAATGTACCTGGCATATTCTTCTCTAATAATTTTCAACACTCTCCTCACCATATTACCTATTACAGTTTCTGATGGTTGGGATGCCATCAATCTTTTCCCCTCTGTCTTCAACACATTCATTAAATCACTGTCAAATATAACAACAATAAAATATTAATTACCCAATTTACCTCTAATAATTTCATCTCATCTACTAGTCACAGTAAAATATTTTTGTAAATATAATGATCTTCCAAATAGTTCCTTTACGGGAATTCAAAAGTTTTCTCTTTTCAGCAATCATTTTAATTTTGGTCAAATTTGAACTTGTTTTTGTATCATTTAAGAGATCTTTTATCATTCTGGATGGGAATTGAATATGCCAAGTCCATCAACAAAGACTGTGTAATTCATAGTTTATAGGTGCAAGCAAATTTCGGAACAGATTAGCTCAACATATAAATATTAACTCTAAATTAAAGGACTTCCAATATACATGTAAATACATTCATAAAATAATTTACACAAACAAATTACTTTGTAAATTAAGACTGACTAAATCAACTTTGTGTTCTTTCTGTCAATCAGATAATGGAACTGTAAATCATTTGTTTATATACTGTAATTACATGTTATGGATAATGAACGAAATTATGAAATTCTTAAAACAAATATCAAGGTAACATTAACACACAGGCTAGGGATATTCACCTCGGATGCCTAGATAAATAAGTATCTGAGAATATCCACATATGGACTTTTGTTAATCAAATAATATTCTTATCAAAGTATTATGAATATAAAACAAAACTAGAAGCAAATATTCCAACCATGGTCAATCTAAATATTATTACATGTAACAATAAAATATCATCCTGTTGATATTTATTTTAATTAACATTTTATTAAAAAAAATATTAAAAATTCCATAAATCTGTAGGCTAATTTAATAAAGTTTAATAAAGCTTTAATTACTCTAAAAGATAAACTTACAGTGCATTGGTCCATTTCTTTTGTGCTATTATTCTTTTCAACAAGTTAACTGTATCATTTGCCACAGAATAAGATCCGGGGTGATTTCTGAAATATTAATGAAACAGAACAAGATATTGTCTAAATGATATTATTATTGATGCTTAGGCCCTACGCCATTTTGAGACCAACATGTGGCATGGACCCTACGTAGGCCTGGTAATCGGCCAATTGGGAACAAGGTTGATTGGGACCAGATTCGTGGCTGATTGGGACCAGATTCGTGGCCGATTAGGACCAAATTTTTAGCTGATTCGGACCATGACAAGGCTCATTCGGACCATTATTTGAATGACGAGAGTATTTAAAATAGTTTGCATATATTTAATAATATGACAAAAATGACAATAAATAGTGTAATCAGTGATTGATAACTTAAATACCAATGAGCAAATCACAGAAAATCTATTTCCTATTTATTTTCTGAACAAGATAATATTTTGCTTTTCAATAATCATTTCGTTGTAATAACATATTTCAGTCATGCTACTGTATTGCTTTTCAAATTTGTATGACTTAGATCTATTGGAATTCACATAAATTGGTTTAAAGCCCCAATAACACTCTTATTGTAATTGAATAATATGTCCCAATCTTTATTCTGGTCAACAAATTGTATTATTTTACAATATTCAAATTAATTGATGATACAAATTTCATCTTAACACACCTAATTTAAAAAATTGGAAAAATTCAACTACATGATTTGAAAAGGTTAACGTAAACCTTTTCAAATGTGACTTGGATTTTAAAATATTTTCTAACCCTCTGGACAAGTAAAATATGATGTAATGGATAATTTACAAAACAGGTAGGACACATAAACATCTAGTACTTAGAATAAGACTATTATTTATTTTCTAGAGCTGCCAAGCTAGCAAGAGTGTTATTGTCCCTTTAAACCGTATTCCTATTACATATAATTACAAACACAATATAGAATGGATTCGAAAACAAGCTATAAAGTTTACAAAATAAAATAAAAATATTTGCCTATATTTTATATGAGATTAATGTGACATCAAAAAACTGGAATATAGTCACTAGATAACATCCTTAAAATTTAATTAAATATCAAAATCTCAGTTTCTAGTATTTTTTATCGTGTGTTCTGGATCAGTCTCAACGTGGTCCGAATCAGCTTTGACTTTTGGTCAGAATCAGCTTATGCCATGGTCAGTGTCGAAAAGAGTTTTAAAAAGTCAGTGATCATAATAAATATGGATACCCTTGTCTCATTTCTTTCGTGAATGCTTCTATCCTTTCATTCAAATCTTCTAACTTTTCTGTGTCACCACCTGGCATTTCGTATTAATCTTAATAAAGATAAGAACAATATTTCTCACGCAGTGTTGTATTAAATTCAAGAAATAACAATTTCTAAAAAGTGATGAAAGAGTTTATCCGGAGTTAATCCCCTTCTATTGTAGTCTTTACTATCCACTTATACACATTATTGACAATAAGCTATTGGGTCCTGTGATGCGAGTCTACAGAAAATCAAAATGTCTGCGCCCATCATCTAAAAAATAAACAGATAAATAAGGTGATTTACACAATTATTGATTCCGTGTGTTGACAATCTATCATAAAAACCCAGTTAATGTAGTCATTTGACACAGGTAAACAGCTTCAATGAATATTTTATATTGTAAACCTCGCTTTAAGTCCACTGATTTTTTGAAAGCACTTGCCTTGCTTTATATATTATTCCATTTTACAATGTTATTAATGATAATGAAAAGGGGTTCACAGTGGCCAAGTGGGTAAGACACTGTCTCACTAGTCCGGAGGTTGGGTATTTGTAGATAACGAACCTCATCGCTCAACCCTCCGGGTATTACTACGCAAAATTCACAATAATTTTCATCAAAACAACTTGATTATTGTTATTTATAATATTTCTGCCACACCCAACTACAATTAAGCATATAATCTTACGGTACGTACCTGAAACAGGTATAAATCCAAACTTATGCCGCAGTGAATATTCGCTTGGCCGCTACAATCACTGATAAGCATGACATCGACGAGACTTAATGAGTTCGTCATATTAACTTTTTTACTCCGACAAATTAAATTCTCAAACATTTTTTGAGGTAAAAGAAAAATAAATAAAGACGTTTGAAGTATTTGTAGTTAAAAAATATTTCCTATTTAGTGTAAATGGGTATTTAAATGAGTAAAATGCATCATTTTGCCCGAAGCAGTTCGGTGTTATGTAAACATTGCACGTGCCGTTGAGCCAATGACTGACGCCACGTGCAGTCAACGCACGTGTTGTGGACATTCATCTGTTACAGAGATAATTCGTAAGTAATTCTCTGTGAAACAGATTGGTATAAATCATCGTATTAAAATTGAGGCGTTAAGCCATTACTAAGACCGCCATAAGCTGTCATCATGAAGGTAGAGCTAAATATAAGGCTTTATAACAGCTAATGAAAAATGCAGTCGCTAGTCATTTCAGAAAATAAAATTAAATTACCGCGTTAACTTTGAATTAAAACCTGAATAAAAAATCATTTTGGACCTGATAATAAATATCAAGAAGGATGTTTTTGCTATATTACGGAAAGGTTTTGGCAAATCATTGAATTAAATAAAAATTAATTGATTTTAAATGAGGTGAAAAGGGCTTTTAGTGTTAGCGCATGTCTAAAGCACTGTAGGTGATGGCGGTGTGTATGTCGGACAAAAACAATGCTTCATTAATCTAAATGCGAGTATTTGGAGTTAGGCGATAGTTGTACCACTACAGTGCCCTCTGTAAGTTTAATTAGTCATAATAGTATTAACTTATCTTATTTTAAAGATGTTACATGCATTAATAAAGAAATCGAGTTTGCCACTTGGAACTAAAGGCATCAAATAGTAGCTAAAAACAAACATATCGGTACCGGTAGGCTATATCTCAATATTTTTACCTACATTCTCTTAGCTAGGGTGTTCAATGCCTGCATTTGCAAAGAATGTCCATCAAGATTTTCCGGCATGGTTCTCCTTTGTCAGTGATGCAGAATGGAGGGCCTAACCACAAGAATCTGACCTTCTAATCGTATTATATATATACACATACACCGCACCGAACTAGACAATATATGATAATGTATATTTAAAAAAAGAACAGGAATGCAATGCCTGTTGAAGCCTCAATTTTACCTGCTCTCGTTTCGGCTTGGCTCGTTTTTTTTCAACAATTCGTAATGTCAGTTAATCTAATCTCTGTCCATTAACTCAGATATATTTTTCTTCAATTCCAATCTAACCGTTTTTTGATTTGCATAAATACTCCCCACAATACGATATCATAGCCACTTGTTTCCAATATTTACATTATTGGATCTTTCTCCATAAATCATGAATATTCACCAAAACCTGGCAGAAAATGCAAACTCAAAGCTTCTTCTTCAAGTCTTAAACCCAAAAGTTCAGTATGTTATGCATATATATGTGGATAGAAGGTCAGATTCCTGTAGCCTGACAAGGACAGCTGTGTAGTTGTTTGGATGGTCCCAAAAACTGAGGTTCCACGTACTCATTGGTGTGCATGTAAAAGATCCCCTGACAGATGGAATGTGATATAAGAGTAGGCCATAGTAGTACGGGCCAAATTTCCCTCATAGCGCAGTAGTACGTTAAACCCATTTCATTTGTTAATGAAAAACTAAATACCGGTACTCAAATAGTAAGTATTTTGTTGTTTATTCCGTCAAAAGAAGTGTCTGTACCAACAAAATAATCACAATGAATAATGACTCATCATGCCATTGAAATCTGAAATTATATGAAAAATTTGGTAATATTTACATACCAGTAATATGATGAAATGACAAATCATTTATTATGTGCGAAATCAATTATGTTAATTCTAATAATAAAAAAATTAATGAAAAGAAATGAGGTTTAACATCCTACTTTTCTGCACTGACTGGGTTAATGAAGATGTGCATATTGCAATACAGTGTGCTATGGGGGAAATTCTGCCTGGACAGTGGAGCCACATCCTATTTTATTTCAAAGTGTATAGGTATTGGTTTTTATTCCTATCCGAATGACTATATGCTGTCCCCTGCCCGGCTCTCCGTCCTGCACCACTGACAATGGCGAATAGGAACCATGTCGGAAAATCACGATGAACTGTCCGCGCACTGGGATCAAGCATGAGACCTCCAGCCAGATTAATTGATTCAAAACAACATCTTATTCACTGAGCCACATGCCTGATTAATTTTTATTCCTATGGCATGCTCTTATCAAAGATTGTTAACGTTGCCTTTTATATTTCTATACATAAAGTCTTCTATTTAATGACATGTGTTTGGAATCTTATATAATGTTACTTTCAAAAAGATAAGAAGAAAAAAATTGTAAAAAGTACATGTTCAATTTTTCAGGTTAATAAAACAAAACAGAATCTTCAATAGTTGTCATTCTTCAAGATGGCACTTGGAAGTGATGTTCGAGATATACTGGATCTGGAAACACCAGATAAAGATCCTGTAACAAAGGAATCACTTATGAATGATTCTAAGAAGGTAATTTGCTTGTGTAAATTCAAAATTTGCATCCTGTTACAAATGATTTTAGTTAATTTAATAACTTCATAATTGTAGTATGTGTTATAAAAGACTTACGCCTGTTCTTGTATATTTTGTTTGTAGAAAAAAGCTAGAAAATCTGATATTAATTCTAAAAGACCCGAAGGAATGCACAGAGAATTATGGGGTTTATTATGGACAGACAATAAGTAAGTTTTTGTTAAGCTGCAGTGATATATATCATTATGATTGTGGGCGTTTTGTTCTGAAAATATGATTCAAATAGAAGGCATGACAGTATTTTGTCCCGTCAAAATAATTAGACACACATGTAACTTGTTTGTCCCAATGGCATACCCCTAAAACATTTTACAGTTCATCATGTCAATCTCAGCCAAAACCACCAAAAATCCCTTCACAAATATTTTGTTATCAGTCAGAATTATTCATGTAATATGGGTGTGTGCTCTATTTATATCAAGTTGTCTTTTGCCACAAAGTCATGTCTTAAATTGAAATAGAAATCAAATTTAACTAAATTTGACTTTCGGGAATATATTGGCTGTTTCATTACAACAATACTTTTACTAATACTACATTCTATAGATTAAGCTGATTTGATTTAATTTGATGTTTTATAAAAAGATAAATTTACGTGTGTCAATGAGTGTCATTTATATTCTTTCGAATTGAAGCGTTGGGCTTGTATGATGAATATTTCTTTTCAGAGATTCTCCACCTCTAGTACCATCAGATAATAGTCAAGGTTATAAACAGATGAAAGCTAAAATAGGTAGTAGTAAAGTTAGACCTTGGAAGTGGATGCCTTTTACCAATCCTGCTAGAAAGGTATCAAATTATTTATTGCAGACTATTAGAAGGAAAATAAAAGAGGGATTTCTGGACATGTATATTATCCCCCCTCCCTTTCATCAAATCCATAGCATTGGTTTCTTTGTTATTAATATTTTTTTCACAAAATTGCACCATTTAATTGTAGATCTTCAGTCTGGTGCTAGAGTTAGTGGGTACATCAAAAGTTATTACATCTTATCTTGTGAAAGTATGAAGATTTGTATAAACAATAAACTTATACTAAATTTTGTGTCTTTGTTTATTCATATAGGATGGCACTATATTTTATCACTATAGAAGAGTTGCTGATGAAGGAAAAGATTATCCGTTCTCAAGATTTAATAAGGTATTGAATGGTAATTTGTAAAAAAAGGTTTCAGAAAAACTGTAACTCTGTTATCTGACAACATTTCAGAAAAGCATTTTCTGTTAATATCTTATCTTCAATAATATACTAACACCATTTTTTATGTCATACATTTTCAAATATCAAACCTGGGTTGTATCTAGTATCTATACTAATTATGTTTATTATGTTGTTTTTATTGGTAGACTGTAGATGTTCCAGCTTATACAGATTTAGAATATCAACAACATTTGCATGATGATAACTGGACTCGACTAGAAACTGATACTTTGTTTGATTTATGTAAACGATTTGATTTACGTTTTATTGTAATACAAGATAAATGGGATCGAGAGAAGTATAAAGAAAGAAGTGTAGAGGATCTAAAAGAGAGATACTATAATGTTTGTAATACTCTTAAAAAGGTAATAATTTAATTTATTGAAATTGATGCAAACTGGAAATTCAGATACCAGTAGTGTTGAAAAAAAGTAGTTATTCCATGTATTACAACTAATGCAAACATGCAAATTCAGATGGTGTTTTGGATGTAAAAGAGAGACGATACTGTAATGTTTGTAATACTCTTAAAAATGTAGTTAATTGATGTATTGCAACTAATGTAAATTCAGATAGTATTTTGGATGTAAAAGAGAGATACTGTAATGTTTGTAATACTCTTAAAAAAGTAGTTTTTTTGATGTATTTACAACTAATGTAGACATGTATATTCAGACAATGTTTTGCACAACTCAAAGATAGAAAGTCTTAGGTTAAAACAGTCAATTTACCATACTTGTGAAACATAATTACATGTAACTTGTTTTTAAAATTTGGAATGGACATTGATGTATTTTAATTATTTAAATTATAGGTGCGAGCTCCACCAGGAACTGAACCCAAAATAAAGGTTTTTGATGCTGAACATGAAAGAAGAAGAAAAGCTCAGCTTACTAAATTATTTGAAAGAACACCAGAACAGGTATAATTTACAAGATTCAATGTACACTTCATTTGTGATCTTACTCTATGTTTTCCATTTTGATATTAACTTGGTGTATTGGGGACACCACTTTTTAAAGACCCCGCCCCCCTGGCCCCAATCACCAATCCCACCAACAATATATGAGTGTCTATATATTTTGTCTAAAAATTGCATACAGGGAATTTTTTAAGACCCTCTTTACTATTAGAATTCAATGTTCCAATGTCCCCCTATTAAAGTAAAGTTTTCTACCGAACAATTTCAAAAAGAAATGGGCACTTACATCTTGAGTGGCGATATATATTCTGGAAAAAAATATTCGTTACTTTTTGTCAAAATTTGCTCATTCCAGATGAAATAATTCTTGCATTTTAGACACTTTTGTGTTTAATTTTTGTTTCACATAATTATTATTTAAATAATGGATTATTTTTCAGTCTCTGGACTGTATTAAAATGTATGGTAGAAAAAGTTTAATAACTAGAAAAATCAATTATTTTATTATGTTAGGTTGAAGAAGAAGATAATTTGATAGCAGAGTTAAAGAAAATTGAACTTCGAAAGAAAGAAAGAGAAAAGAAGACACAGGATCTTCAGAAATTGATAACTGCTGCTGATAGTAATATAGATTCTAGACGTACAGATAGAAAAATTACAAAGAAGAAACTTCCACCTCAGAAAATGAAAGAAGGAGTGGTAATAAATTTTCAAAACCTTTTTGTGTTAACACTCAGTTATGACATTGCATGAGTAGTATATTATACAAATATATCCACCTTTCATCCATTTGGAAACAAAACCTTAATGTTTTCTTCTTTTATTTCAGTCTAATCCTGAAACTTGTGGTATTAAGTTTCCTGATTTCAAACAGTCTGGTGTCTCATTAAGAAGTCAAAGAGTAAGTATCTCTATCAATAACAAACCGCATAGTGCTCAATTACAAATCAACTTTCACAAAATATTTATAAGTAAGAAAGATTCTTGATAGAACATGCTAAAATCGAGATGAATGAATGGACATATCCTTTAAAGAATTATCATACTGATTCCCCATTAATGGATATGTATGTTGCCTGTTTACAGTAGGAATCTGTAAGAACATTTTTTTGATAAAGAAATGCAGGCATTATATATATTCAGATATACATGTACATTACTTGTCTTTTTAAATATATACATAAATCAAAGATCCTGAAAATGGTTTGTCTTTGACACAGGTTATTACATTTTTAGATAGATACATTTCTGTGCTTGATAAAATGAGAGAACCCTCGCCGAAACAACACCAGAAATAAGCTTGTATTCCACATAATTGTGTCATGTGTTAGATAGAATGATATTTTTATTTTTATAACATATGTAACATAATATTATTTATTGATTAATCAATAAAATATGCTTCTATAATTTTTAGATGAAATTACCAGCTTCTATTGGTCAGAAAAAGATGAAAGCCATTGAACAAGTTCTAGAAGAATTATCTATTGGTAGGTACCATGTGAATTTAATTCCACCTGTAATTAATAAAAAAAATACCTTTCAAATAATCTGTGTAAAAATCCGAAGTAGACTTAAATATAGAAGGTGCAACAATTTTTTTATTTCACTTTTAGACAATCTATCATTTGACATTCTAGTGACAGTGGATTATTTATTTTAGCTGTTTTAATTATGTGTATGTTTTATCTGAGGGATATTCAATACTATTATAATAAAATTATGATTCTGCTTGCATCTTGTAGTCTGAAAGTTATTAACTTTCGGGTATCTTCAGGAATTCTGATTCAATACTACTACTAACACTAACTAATAGATATATACCATAATTTTTCCAGAGTTCAATCCAATGCCATGTGAAGAGATAGTACAGAATTTTAATGAATTACGTCAGGATATAGTACTATTGTACGAGTTGAAGTTAGCTCTGGCTAATTGTGAATATGAACAGCAAACATTAAAACACAGATATGATACTCTGCGTGGTATAAAGGTAAGTTATCAATATTTGCTTTGGAAATGATTTAATGCATTCATTTATTATTGTTAAATTGACACATTCTCCCATTCCACATTTCTTTCCTTGTCCTCTTTTGTTGCCACCGAGTAGTATTAATGACAAATGGTTTGTAGCATTTCTGTGGATCAAAAATGTATAAATTCTCTATTCTCTGTCATAAAATACAGAACAGAGTAGATTAATGGCATTGCCAGACATAACATCTCTTTTTAAAAAAAAAAGTAGATGATAGGCTAATCAATCAAACTCATTGATAACATTACAATGATGTTTTTTTGGTAAATGTCTTACTTATTGGTTAACCCACGATTTCACTCATTAATCATCAGGTTTGTGGTTCATTAGGAATTATTCAAATATAGATGACATACTATATTTTCATGTATTATTTCCCAGACTTGCCCAAATTCTAATCGAGCAATTTATATTTTAGACGGAAGTGAATATGGATGTAACCCCTTCATCTTTACCATCAACACCAATACCTGGGGAGACGGGTGTTTCTTTATTAAGTGGAACACCAATAGGAGTTAGTTCCACACCCAATACACCTCTAATACAGGTCACAGAATCACAAGATGATTCACAAACATTAAAGAAAGGAGAAGCTGTAGATGTTGTAGGCAATGCTGATTCTCTTACTACGCCTAATGTACGTAAAATAATTAAATTGTAGCAGAAATATTTAGATTTTTGTCTTCACCAAGAAAAGAAAGGATTCCTACACTAAAATAAAAGGTTTTACTTGCCCCACCTGACTGTCCATCACGTTTTTAAGGATACAACAACTCTTGTTCTAATTCAGTAATTGATACGTTAAACTTTATGATTCTATCTTTATGATTCTATCGGTACTTGAAACTGGTGAAAGCTGGTGTATGATCAGTACCATGGCTGAGTTTGATCATGAGCATTTTCTGCTTGCCAAGTGAGACTTAAGTTTGATTGATATTCTCTATAGTTTTGTTATCAGTGAGTGTGACCGGTATATGCCAATCATGTGCATAACAGTCTGTGCTTCTGGATTATTACCAATAGATTGTATACCTAAGCGTTTCCTAGTCCATAGGTGAACTGTCAACGTTTGACTTTTGTTGTCCAATTGAGCTACCAACTAAATCTAAATTATACATTCAATGTTTGTTTCAGTAATCTATTGTCACCCTAGCTTACACAATAATTTTATCCAATATTTCAAACATTTTACAGAATGACAATGGGTTGTTTGCCACATAGATTTTTAAGACGGTGCTCTGCAGGATTTGTTGATAACTTTTTTGCTGGTGGGCATATAAGGGGAGAGTGGCAAGTCCATATCTATGTTTGTAATAAATAATTTTTCTTTTCTATATTTTCAGAGAAAAAGGAAAGCTGCTATAGAACAAAGTAACTTGTTAAAGAAGATAAAACAGAAACCCTAAATCTATTGTTGTTGTTATATCATGTTGTATGTCATGTTGTATGTCATCATATCATTATGTATATAAAACCATCATCATATGATTACTTTGTTCTGTATTTGTTCATACTGTGCCTGCTGACATTGCTGTCAGTGTCAACCATAACATGGCTATGATCGACCTCCACTTTGTAACTATACAATTGTACGGCCAGTATAGAATAATGCACATGTATAGAATCCGCATTATCTTGTGATTGGTGTTGTAGAGTTGAATACATAGTCGTCAACAGATTATACTGAGTGTTGTGTTGATTATATACTTTGATCATTGATTATCGGTATCATGGACAAGGCCCATGCCGATATAAAGATTAAAACAAACTGGACGGCTTTTATTTGGGTCAATAATAAAATTATTGAGTTTTAAATTAAATACTGAATTATTTTTGTGGGTTGAAAATTTTATATTTATAGATAAAGCTGATTTTAAGGTATAGTCGACTTTACTTAATCCCCCAAAACGATTATTTAATCGAATTAGGTTTGCTTATCACTAATAAAAATAACACTTCAAATAAACAGTTCATTGGTGTTTTGATCATTTATGTCCATCTGACAATGAAGTTTATTGGTAGATTCAGCCATCTAATCTGCGAGTGGCCTCATTGTTTGTACAATTATATAATAAATATATTTAATAAAAACTATATTTTAATTTTCACATACAGTAAATTATTCAACAAACCATACATATTAAAAAATATATTTTTGATACACATTTGTATCATTGTATGATGAAACAGAGACAATTAGATTATCTTTAAAGATGAAGCAACTGTTATCTACAAATATTATTAACATACCAGAATAAAGGTTAACTATAGAGTTATAGGCTATACACATTTAATAGTACTTTAAAAAAAAAAAATCTGGTCAAAATATAAGATCGATTAATTCTAAATTATGGTCCTTTTAAGTTTACAAAGGTTTCTTTTGACTTCACACCATCATCTTTATCTTCTTTGTACAAGCCAGTTCATTCTTGACGAAGGTCTCGGGCATGCTTAATACATGTAATAACAATACTCTTGACATTAAAATAGTACATATTCTTTTACTTCTGAAATAGTTGTGAACAATCTAGATTGTTGTGCCTACATGTATTTACTATATAGTATTTTTTCTCACCATCAAAATTTTTAATTTATAAAAAGTTAAGAAATTTGACAGAAAAGTTAATTTTGGTTTGTTAGACATAACCTAGATAACCAACAGAATATTAATACAGGACAGTAAAACATTAATACAATGTGATTTTAAATTCTGATGACAAAATGATAGTTCTTTTAATAGTCTGAATATATAAAAGGTGACACTGATTCACCACAATACAAAATATATAACATATTATTGGATATATTCATGTGTATATATAACAATTATATACAATTCTCAATATGGAAGGGTTGCACAATCACCATAATGTTTAATCATTTATCAGTTATATTGGCAAGTTTTTTTTAATTAATTGTCAAATACATTTTCTGTATTACATACTGCATTATTTTTATTATTTAACACAGTATTACAACATATTTACTACAAGTAGTCCATTTGTAAGAAATAAAATAACAAAGTCTGTATTTTACATAAATGAAACATTTGTTCATTTCTCCTTGTGTCTTTATGGATTTTTACAAGTTTTATCATGTATTCAGTTGTTAGTCCTTCAATGTACTTTAGCTGAAGAAACTGAAACATAACGTTTCCACTTAATATATACATTCCCATTTCACTTGGACTGATTCAGTTCCACACGAGAATTAACACAATACAAAACGTTAAAAAAATCACCAGTATTGATGTCTGTATCACAATAAATTGTGTCTTCGTTATCACATGAACGTTGAATATAAACTTTATTTCATGAAACACTGCACACCATTAAAATATAACTAAAATAATTCTGTCCATTTGACTTTTGTCAACACTTACATGAAATATACTAGTTTGTCACGGATACTTTTCAAATGTTGACAAATAATAATTTCTGTTTTCACAAATACCATATTCAGGATTTTGAAACATTTCCTTCTTCATATAATTTATATACCAACTGAAATAGAAATAATTCACATTACAGGAAATAAATGACTGTTGAAGGTCCTACATCCAAATGAAGCCCTTTAATTACAGAAACAGAATCAAAATAAAGGTTCTGCTTGCATTTTTTTTATATTATCTGTCGAGATTGCAAAATTTCTTATTCATCATATATGTATAATAGTCTGGAGACTCAGTGCGGATGTGTTTCCATCAAATGGGCACAAATCCAAACCCAACTTTTTTAGAGTAAAATTTTGCGTAGAATACGATGCCGATTGGTAATCAGTCTGCCGTTGGGGTGTTTTTGAGACATTCGAGGTCAAGGGTCAAATGAGTTCATTTGCACTGAAACTGAATGCGCAGCCTTTCTTTTATCATGAAAATATGCAGAAAATGATCGTAAGTAATCACAATTTCAATAAAAACTGTAAATTTGCTAAATTCATCTTTGTTCTTAGTGACGCCGGAGGTAAAAAGGTCAAATTTTCCGTTTTAGCACTAGGAAGATTTAAAGCAATAAATGTCAGCGTGAAATATAAAAACTTAAGCGAAACCTGATTCCCGGAAATCCACGCCGCCTGCGGGCTTAAGTCAAACCATGAAACTATTCAATTGTTTTTCGGACAACTAATTCAATAAGGTATAACAATTTTTGTGAAACTAAATCAGGAAGATTTCGATTTAACAGTTTTCACGTAGTTTTGAAACAGGTTACGAAGTGTTTTGGTTCTGTTATGCAAGATATTTTTTCGCGTTCCAAAGTAAATGTACGGTGCTAAGACCACCTAAAGATAAGTTTTAAATGTTCCTACTATAAATTAGTACAGGTTTTGCTTTAGTTTTTATATTTTACGCTGACATTTAATTGCTTTAAATCTTCCTAGTGCTAAAACAGAAAATTTGACCTTTTAACCTCCGGCATCACTTAGAGAGAGAGAAATGGGGTTTAACATCCACTCGACACAAACTAGGTCATTTTGGGATCAACGTATGGTTTCAATTTTATTTCAATAATTTGCTTGCGCGTAGGGGTCTTTAGCAGTGGGAGGAAACCGGAGTGCCCGGAGGAAACCCACGAGGTTCAGAACGCGCCACATACGCTCACACCTGGGATCGAAACCACAGCCGCATGCCAGAGGTGACCGTCCAGCTAGAGGTCGAAGCGCGGCACTCTAGACCACTAGGCCATCCCAACCCCCTCTGCATCACTTAGAACAAAGATGAATTTAGCAAGTTTACATTGTTATTAGAGTGATTACTTTCGATCATTTACAGCATATTTTTGTGATACAACAACGGCAGACTGATTACCACTCTGCACCGTATTCTACGCAAAATTTTACTCTAGAAAAGTTGGGTCTGGTTTTGTGCCCATTTGATGTACACCCCTCCGCACCGAGCCTCCGGTCTATAAATACTGAATGAAATGGAACCTTTTTATTCCCCATATTATGTATTGGTAACATTTTTGATATTGGTTAAATACTTGATTCTCCTTCCATAGAATAATTTTATTAATTTTCAAAAATATGTAAATTTTCATAAAATATTACTTACACTCTTGAATTTGATGGCTAAATTCTCAACAAATTGTTCTGAAGTTTTTCCTTGGGGAACGAGAGAACCTAAAGCTCTGCCAGGTTTTTCACGACCATACTTTTCTTCTAAACCTCGAGGTATATAATCTGTATTTACACCAACCTTTACAATAAAAGAAAATTATTTCAGATTTGAGGGGTTTTTATAAAAATCATAATACATACATACATAACACCACATTCTACATATCTCAACAAAGGACAATTAGTTCCATTATCCAATTATATGGACAAACACAGTTTAAATGAAAAACAAAGTATAGGTTAAACTAATAAAAACATTTTTCAGTGCTTTTTTTACATTTTCCCTATATAAAAGCAGAAAACTACAGAGAATCAGACGCAAAGGCATATTGAATGTTTTCATACTGTAGAAGATCTAGAATAAAAAAATAATTTCTGTGACATTAATATTCCTTTAAAATATACAAAACTATTTACCAGTCTATTCATAGGTACATCTGTAACTAGTTCATCTTCTCTACGACCATCACAGATTCTAATATAAAGAGATGCACCTTCTAATAACTTTATCTACAAAATATCAAATACAATATTCAATATATATACACAATGTCTATTACCCAAATTAAATGGATACTAGCAAAAGCTAGAGAGATACCTTTGTAAACATATCCAACAGATCTGAAGCTTTTGTCCGGCAATTTTGGACCGATTTTTACGAAATTTAAACTCAACTGACATTACGGTGTAATGGTGATATATTCAAACATTTTTTTTAAATCCGATTATAGTTGTGCGATTTTTCGTACAATTAGGGGCAATAATTCAGGAAGTTACAATCTGATATGCATGAATATCGAAAGGAATCTAGATCCTTGGGTTGTAAACTAAATTCAAGTTTCAGCAAAATCAGATGAAAATTGTGACCCCTATAGTATTAGTATCCACAAGTGAAAAAAACTTTTTTTATGTTCAATCAGGGGCCATAATCCATAGAGTTATGGTTTGATACAAGCCAATATAGAAAGGAACCAAGATCTTTGGGAGATACACCTATATTTCAAGTTTCGTCAAAATCAGATAAAAATTGTGACCTTAAGAGTGTCAACAAAAAATTATTGCCTGCTCCTGATGGACAGGGGTGACGGCCACATGAAAATTGCTGAAACAAACGGACTCCACAACAACCAAAAAAAGCAAAAGTCGTGTTTGAAGACAAAATTTTAATAAGACATGAGAAAGGATAATTACATTTTTGCTTCTAATGTTTCTCTCCATCCATTCTTTACTTGGTTCTCTAGCTAGTTGTTTTAAGAACTGTTGATTAGGTGAGCCTTGAAATAATGGTAGTTGAAAGGCTGATGTATAGGCATAATTTTCTTTAAATATCTGCACTACTGTCCAAGCCTGAAATTAAAACCATTTTAGACAAAAGGCATACGGACAGTCATATTAGAGGGAAGTCTGAAAAATTTCAGTGAAAGAAATGCTTGAAAATAATCAAATTTTGAAACCCTAATTAAAAAGTGAGCTGATCCCTTTGCTCTTTTCACAAAAATAGCGATTATAAATGTGGATACATACCTGTTCTAAGAGACCATATTTATAATTTTCTTTCGAGGCAGAAACAAATATTTCTTGTAGATGTATCACTGCTGTCAAGAAACGATGATAGGATCGACGGGGATAATGCTAAAATTTGAATATTATAATTAAAGATTAAAGATAATGGTGTAAAATCTACATACACTATTATATGCTTAATATTTAGAGGAAGTGAAGCATTATCAATTACCATGTTGAATTAATTTTATATGGCCCACATTTTGATAGGATTATCCATCTATTCAAAAGGAAGCATCCTATTGAAATTAAGATAAGTAACCCTGGTTTTTTTTAGATTTTTTAAAAACTCGTTGAAATTATTGATTGAATATTGAACTTCAGAGATGAGCGTCATTTTCATATAAAAAACCCCAAACTTCAACATTTCACAAATTCACCAACTTTGAGCGAACCTACCTTAAAACCATCTCTCCATGCTGGTGAAGTATTTGTACTTCTTAAATCAACAGCTTCGGTAAAAACTAATTTATCATAAGTGGCATGTGGTGCTCCCTTGAAAAGAAAACAAAATACATGTAACAACATATGAAAAATCAGAGTGTATCATGCTAAATAAATACAGTAATACAGAAATAAATATCTTATTCAAAAGATATGGCAATCAAATATGCAACCATCTTGATTATTCATATTTAGATATATACATAAAGAGTAAAATAGAACTTACCAGATAAAAGGCTCCTGGAGGATTAATACAGATATGTCCATGTGTAAAGTTAGACCAGGGTACATTAACAGCACTATCAATAGATATCTACAAACAAAAACATCATCATTAGTTGAAATAGCTTCGTTGAGCCCCCACTTCCACCATTAAGTAACAAGTAACTAACAACGCAGAAAAAAAAAAGAAAAGTTATAAGATGACTATTTTCAGCAGGAGGTCAAAATTTGTATCTGGCATATTTTAAACCTTTTACTTCTTCAGAATCAGTATTTTAAACATCTGTTTATCTAGTTGTTTTATTTCTAAGCCAATAAAAATAGGTTTAGTTTAACAGATATTTGTCTATATCTACTGTGAGAAATATAAATATTAAGCATGAAAATGTTGTACATCAAGAAATAAAGCATGAAAATGTTGTACATCAAGAAATAAAACATAACATGTGAACCGAGAAAAAAGCCCAATGTGTTTTATGGTCAGTTACTTATTCATTTTAAGTATAAAAAGAATCAAACCTTGAAGCCATGTTTAGGATTATACTGGCATATAAAGTTGAGATCTTGTTCTAATGGTTTAGAATCTACAGTTTTGGTCAGCTGGTTCTGTAAAATTTAAAGATAGGTTGCCAGGCAACGAAACATACGCCCACAGCAGCTAAATCGTCCGGGCAGTCAACAAGGGTTGTCGCATATTTTTAATTTTTTTGGTAATGAAACATTTGTAATACACTTAAATCTGAGTAACAACTCATTATGTAATTATCTGAAAATCATTAGAATTTGTTTGCTTTTTATAAAGTTTTGCCCCAAGCTAACAATTAGTATAGGAAACATTTAACATCATGGATTCAGCTGTTCAGTTATCAAAATTCATTGAAAATCAAAATACTTGTTCGTCTCAACACCTTAAACCCTGTGTATCAATCTGAAGTCAATCGGATGATAAGTTTGGCATCTACAGCGCCACAAGGTTTTTTGAAGTGATCAAGGGAGATAACTCTGGAAGTAATTTTTTGAAATCGATGAAAATCAGTAGGCTTCTTCGTCTCAGGACCTTAAACAGTGTGTGTAAATTTAAAGTCAATCGGATATTAACTTTGGCCTCTAGATCAAGGAACATAACTCTGGCACTAATTATCAGAAATTGATGCAAATCAATAGGCATCTTCGTCTTATGCCCTTAAACACTGTGTATAAATTTAAAGTCAATCTGATATTAACTTTGGCTTTTAGGGAGTTCACAAGATTTTTTGAAGTGATCAAGGGCGATAACTCTGGCACTAATTATCGGAAATCGCTGAAAATCAATAGGCTTCTTCGTCTTATGACCATAAACACTGTGTATAAATTTAAATTCAATCGGATATTAACTTTGGCTTTTAGAGCGTCCACAAGATTTTTTGAAGTGATCAAGGGCCATAACTCTGGCACTAATTATCGGAATTCGCTGAAAATCAATAAGCTTCTTCGTCTTATGACCTTAAACACTGTGTATAAATTTAAAGTCAATCGGATATTAACTTTGGCTTTTAGGGCGTTCACAAGATTTTTTGAAGTGATCAAGGGCCATAACTCTGACACTAATTATCGGAAATCGCTGAAAATCAATAGGCTTCTTCGTCTTATGACCTTAAACACCGTGTATAAATCTAAAGTCAATCGGATATTAACTTTGGCTTTAAGCGCGTCCACAAGATTTTTTGAAGTGATCAAGGGCCATAACTCTGGCACTAATTATCGGAAATCGCTGAAAATCAATAGGCTTCTTTGTCTTATGACCTTAAACACTGTGTATAAATTTAAAGCCAATCGGATATTAACTTTTGTCTCTAGAGCGTCCACAAGATTTTTTGAAGTCATCAAGGGCCATAACTCTGGTAGTTATAATTGAAAATCGCTGAAAAACAATAGGCTTCTTCGTCTCATGACCTTAAACACTGTGTATAAAGTTAAAGTCAATCGGATATTAACTTTAGCCTATAGAGCGTCCACAAGCAATTGTGGACGCCGGACGGACGGACGGACCGACGGACGGACGGGGGCGACGACAATATACGACCACATTTCAATGTGGGCGTATAAAAAGGTACATTATATCTAACTACTAATTATAAATATTTTCAAATAAAATTACTGGTATTTACTAATCTTGGACCCAATAATTTATAAGATGTGGTATGTTCTCTTGTCTTTCTACTTAAAAATGAATTACATAAATAGAATTATATTTAAGACAATAGTATACCTTTATATATTGTTCCATATTCTTATCACTTCTCATAAAGCCTTCTTTAGCTTGAGCATGTGTAGCTACAGCATCACGAGTTGGTATTTTAGGTCGTTTCATCATTCCATGTAACATCTTATTCTCTCCTTTTAATGGTACACATTTCATCGAATAATAAACTCTATCAGAATATTTTGGTCGTGGCTGCCACAAACCCAATCTAAGCCAATCACTTTGAGGTACTTTATTTGACTGTAAATAAATAAGGTGTTTCACATAAAATATACAATGAAAGACATTGAGCACGAAAGCTATACAGTGCTTAACCACAATATCTCTAACAACCTCAAGTTCAATCCTCAATCTTGGAAACAAATCCATTTTGATGACGGTAGATACAAAGTAAATCCAATTTCATAATTTTGATATTTTCATTTACCCGCAAAACAAAAGAGTAAAGTCTTGTCACAGACTAAAATTGGGCCTTTTCAAAACACAAAATGATAAAGGATAATCCAAAAAGTTTTCCCAAATATTAGTAATCTATACCTCTAATGGTTTTCCATTTGGTCCTTTAGGAACTTTAACAATTCTGACCAGTACTGATGCACATGGTATAAGTCTAATATTAGCATTTCGTAAAGATCCTTCACTTAATGGATCAACCCCATTAGGTCCTTGACTATATAACCGTAACTGATGAGCGCCGGTATTTAATGATATCTGGAATATAAAACACAGTACATTGAAATAAGGTTTTAATAATGAAATGAAATGGGGTTTAAAGTTCTGCTTTTCTGCTCTGTTATGTTAATGAAAACACGCATACGCCATACAGTGGGCTATGTGGGAAATTTGGCACTACAGCCTTCTTTTATATTGAATTCAAACTATCAAGGGATCCTTTACATTCACGCCAATTTGTACCCAGGACCTTGTTTTTTTGTCCCAACCAAGAGACTAGACAGCTGTCCTTGTGAGGCCCTCCGTCCTGCATCACTGACAAGGTAGAACCACAATGGAAAATCTGGATGAACTTTCTTGGCCAATGCAGTGAACCAACACTCAACATCACCCACCGTCACCCCTCTTTTAATAATGATAGTGAGGGAATCCCCTCTAATAACAGTTTGCACTATGCAGAAACAAACCTTTACCAATTTACATATCAACAATCTGTAAACACAGCTGACAAGATTAAAGGTCATATAAAAATCATATTCTGGTCCTGCATTACCTGTTTTCATTTCAAAAAATAAATATGGTCTCTTTAATTACCGCATGTAAATGTTTTCCCTGAGTTAAAGAAAGTAACTCTACAATATGACGATTTAAATGTCGTGCCAAATGCATCAAATTTTTAGGAAGGATTGGCACTATTACACTATTATCAAAACATGTATTTTTTCTCTTCCACTGATCATAAAATTCACAATCAAAAATTGAGAGACTTCATCTCCATTACCTCCATAGCATTTTTATCAACATTAGGCTGTCTTTCAGTTCCTGTTTCAACAAATATATTTATCGTAGCATAACCAACCACTGTTAACTTCTTGTAAAAACTATCAACAGTATAAATCTGTAACAAACACATTTAAACATGGGTAATTTATTAATAGGTATTTGATTATGCCATTTTATATTCTGCCATGGCTGTAACATATCAAACTACTATAAATGACTGTATGCCAAGCCAAGTACATTTAATCTGGCATGTCTATACCTGTATCATTCAAATAATAAGGAACTTTTTTTTCTTGATCAATAAGAATCATATACTTTAGGAAATGTGGTACACAGCTCTCTCCCTTCACCCTCCTATCAAAAGTATGTGTTACAGTTTATTGCTCTATCCAGTTAACAAATGTGTCTAAAGGATTACAGAAAGTGCACCAACCTTAAGTAGAAGAGTACTTGATGGTGGTATATTTGGCTCTCTAAATTCTTCTTTATGTTCATATATAGGATTATATATATCACTGTCTAATTTCACACTAGTTAATATATCTTTACCATATACTTCATACTTTCTATCTAATACACGACCAGCAACCTAAATTATCAAATAGAAATATTCCAATTATCTATTTACACTCTTGTTTAAAGGAGCTAAATCGCTAACATTTGGGACCTAGAAATTGACTCAAGTGGATCGCAACGCATATAATACTGTAATATGAATGTATATAAACTGATTTGCATTCAATTGTTTCCGTTTTTGCTCTAATTTCAAATCAGTTATGTTCGGCGAAATAAACCAGAAGTGTCAACCGAAGGCATTTTTTTTTTAGCGTCTAGTTATTCCAGTCTACATGCGCCGTTTGATTTGGTACAATGTTTTTAGCCTCTTTCCTCGAGTCTCTTGCTAGAACTGGGGCTGAAACGCATTATGGTACACGATTCGTGTACCAATGGTAAAATATTTATTTTTTCTTAAATATTGGATATCAGGAGCCCATCTTTTTCCGGTAAGATCACATCATCAATTTTGATTTAAATTGACAAATAATTCGTGTTTTCAATGTTGAAGATTTTGGATGACATTGAGTTAAAGACTTAGCTCCTTTAATAACTGTGTTGCCATGGTTCAATATACATCACAGACTGTGATGTATATTGAACCATGGCAATCTTAAAAGAAATGCTTGGGTAATTTACTGTAAACCTATTTTCATACAATAAACATGGACATGTGTTTGTCCATAGCTCAATACAATTAAATAAATTTATAAATAAGTTTTCAGTAATAAGTATTTACAAGGTTTCTGAGTCAAGTTCAACAAATGAAATGAAATAAAATGGGGTTTAACGTCCTACTCTTCTGCACCAAACCTAGGCTAATGGAAGATGGGCATACGCCTACAGTGTGCTATGAGGAAAATTTTGCCCGGGCAGCGGCGCTACGGCATACTCTTATATTGAATTCTAACTGCCAAGGGATCTTTTACGTGCACGCCAATGTGTACACAGGACTTCGGCTTTCCGGCTCATCCAAATGACTAACAGCTGTCCTTGTCAGACACTCTGTTCAGCATCACTGACAAGGGGGAACCAAGCCAGAAAATCCAGATGAACTTTCTCGGCCAATGCAAGGATCGAACACCCGACCTCCAGGCTAGCGAGCCAGGGCCTTACCCACTTAGCCACGTGATTCCCATAAGTTCAACAAAAAACAGCCAAGAAAATATTGATTGTCAATGGAAAGTTGTGTACAGTATGTCTCTAAAACATGCAATTCTAATAAAATTAGTTACTCTTATTTTATAATCATACTATCATAAAAAATTATTAAATTTGGCTGGAACCAAAGAGTGGTTTAGGAGAAATTGTTTTAAAAGTCTATAGTTTCTCTTTAGAAAATCTGAATAAGCAACTTAAAAGCAACATCCCTACCAAATGTAAATAAAATCCTTCTGAAAGTTTTTTAGAAGAAGTGGTAAAATTGAAAAAACTTACCTTAGTAAATGTAACAGAGTCGGGTAAAAATCTACAACCATCAATATAAATATCAAAACCATCACCTGATATATAAGGTTCACTGGGTGGTCGTTTTCTATCTAAAGGTAACCATGCAAACTACAATAAATACAGATTTGGAGATTATGGATCAATATAAAATGCTACATGATATACAGGTTTTAATGTATCACTGAATAGTAAAAATAGTAAAAAAAAAATGGACAACTTTTTATAATTAAAATCACTCAATGCAAAGGAAGTGTATTATGATTTTTCGTAAAATTTGAAATTTTCATGAACCCTTCTTACCTCAGGTATGGTGTCCTCTCCATCACTAGATAGTTCACTAGGTGTTAATGAACCAGGTCGGGCCACACCCTGGAATATATGTATACGTAATGTTGACTTTCCATATGGCTTCCACTCTCTATTGTATGCCACATCTTCAAATGGTATGCGTGATGCCTCTGGTGTTGGAGGTTGGAACAGTTTTAACGTGTGAGTTCCAGTATTAATTCTCATGTGGGACGGATCAAATTCCATCCGACTTCTGGCAGTTAAATCTGGATGGAAAGAAAATAAAACGGCATTAATAATAATATAACTTTATTGAGCATGATAAATATATTTTAATTGTTTATCTGAAGACTCATATATCCACCTGTTTTATATTTTACATACAGGTCATTTTGAGAATCCTTCTTCATTAACTTAATTGGTTGGAGCAGAATAGACTAAGACTTCTTTATTATTAAAGGGGGGGTGGGTGAGTCTGTATTTGAATCTATATTCCTATATTTACAATCAATCTATTCTTTTTTTTTTTAGAATACTCAGATTTTTTTTAATTAGACTCCAGTCTGTTATTTTATATTTACATAAGTGAAAAATCAGGGATGGGATTTCAAATTCAACCAAAAATAAAATTGACCGAAAATTAATTGAAAAAGATTCATTTCAATCAATGTTTTCGAGCTATAAAAGATATAATGTAAGAAATGAATTACCTCTTAAATGAGTCTGAACTAATGGTAAGGCTGTCCAAGCTACTAAAGTTTCATCTTCGTATGGTGATGCTTCAGGATTATCAAAATGTACATCTTCAGGTCCTGGAGTTTTCTTCTTTAAATAAAATCTAGCAATGAGCATCATATCACCTTGCAGTTGTACATCTGAGAATGATGCTTCTTGTTGTCCGAATACATGATAACCTTGTTTAAAGTTTGATCTAACAGCGGTAGTACTACATGTTACAGGTCCTATGCCTGATTGTGCAACCTGGAAAAATATGTATTAGTAATTTCAGAAATTACAATTATCATAGCATATTCTTCATGTAATTATAATTTACTGGAACCATTATTTTACTTTTCCTAGAAAGTGTAGGTTCTCAATGTTTTCTTTCAAAACTAGAGTGATTGGTCAAAATCATTCGCGGATGCTTATAATATCAGGCACATATATTTGGATATATCAAAACAATGACATACCTTTCCAGTAGAAGAATAATAAACGCTTAATCTAACTTTTCCTTCTCCTGGTTCAGCATTTTTAACTCTATCGACTTGAAACCCTACCAGTGGCTCCATGTTCGGATTGCCCCTCACGGGATAGTTGTCTAGGCGACTAAGAAGGAAATGATAAAGAAAAATCAATCTATACGTCTTACATCAATATGTAAAGTTCAGCCCTGCTTCCAGTCTGTGGCAATTACTAGTTATCTCATCAATGTACTATTTAAACTTTGATCGTTTTTTTTTATCTAATTTTTCCAAAGACTAGTATGGGGAAGTAGAAATCAGATCTTGACTATTAATTTCCCACCTCCTCTAATTCTAGTTTTTGTACATGTTGAAAACATAAAATGTCTAAAGGAAATTAACTATAAGTGAAAAAATCTAAGTGTTATCAAATGATTTGGAAGATTGATCATGTTACAGAGGTGGGAGATCTACATATCTGTCTATAATAAAATAAAAGTAGAGTTAGAGTATGTAAATGTACCTGTGATATGGCGAATGTGGAGGACTAGCCGAAGGAGGAGGTGGGATCATTACAGGTGATATAGTTGTCTGGTGTAATACTATTCCTCCCTGTAATTCAGTCGATACAAATGTTTCATATATATCTTTGAAAATATAGAAATTTTAGCCTAATTCGGATGTCGCGTTTCCAAATTTACATTGATTACATGTGAGATAAATAATACATTTTTCAAAAGGAAAAATCAAATTACTAGTTAGTATTATGAGTAAGTTACCTGTGGTGCTAACTGATAAGTAACACTATTAGTATCAGCTATAGTAGATGTAGCATGTATACCAGCTTCATTCATGTGCACAATACGATAATATATTTCAGATTCTCCATACTGTCAAAAATAAATTATTACTAGTATTACAAGTTAAAAAACAAATTGTGTTTTTATCGTGCTCAATCTAATCACTAAATGCCACTCAAAAATTATCTTAAAATCAATCAGAAGTATATAATCCTTTGGTTTGTTTTTTTAAATTTTAATCTAAAAATGTTGAATAACCAATTTGAGCATATTCTAGAGTGGATTAGAGTTGTGACATAATTATATCCTGTCCGAAAAATTCAAATGACAATCAGTGACTTTAATAGTAAATGCAGGGGGACCGCACAGCACACAAACAATTACACAGACAAACCTAAAGACAGGGCACAATATACACAGACGTCTCAACAACAAAGGTACATATCAGATTAAACGAATAGAACCAGTTGCTGTAAAGGATTTTGTGTTGTTTAACCTACCTGTGGAATCTGAGACAGATCATTACTGGGAACAAAAGGTTTAATTGGCACCATTCTCAAAGGTAACTTAAATCTTCCTGCTAACAGCATATTATTATCATCAAATAGTGGTATTTTAGTCCAGGCTCGTGTTATAAGACGAGTTTCATCATGTTCTGACCCTGGTCCACCAGCACATTGTAACTCTACTACAATACCTAGATCGGGCTGAGGTGGACATCTGCAAATAATAAATATAAATATTAATATCATTTGTCAACGTCATTAAAAACCTACATAAAAGCCTTTATCAATACAGAAAATGTCAAAAAATTATCTAGTAAACTGATCCATTGCAAAACTTTACCCTTGCTTGCAATCTAAGAATGGCATGGAGTTTAACAATTATCAAAAACAATACTTTGGTCCTCCTGTGCAATGAGGACGGGAAATTGACCCGAGATTGGCATTTCATCCTTCTCCCCTTCAATTCCAGCTGCTAATGTTTTTTACCATTCATGTTCTTCACTGGCATTGCCCTGATTTTCAAACTCAGAGAGCTAAGGTGCTAGATCACTAACCTGGTGTTAGTTCCCTGAAATTTTTTAGCATAGTTTCCTCTTGTCAGTATTGTCGGAAATACTGGCAAGAAATAACATGTAGTCATTCAGATTGGATGAAAAACCCAGGTTCAGTGTACATGGTGGTATAAAATAACCCTTGACAGTTTAAATTCAGAGTAATATTTGCATCATAGCACACTGTAATATGGTGCAGAATAGTTGGATGTTAAACCCCATTCATTCATTCATTCCTTCATTCATTCATTTACTCTACTGCAGAGAGAAAATCTCACCTTGGAACAGGTTGTCTTGCGCCAACCAGTGCACTGTTGGTATTATAAGCTTGAGGCCGGGTTGATGGTTCAGCATAAACCATTGGTAGTACAGAGGGATCACCCATTTTGGAGATAGTGTTATGTAATCCAACAATAAGTCGAACAGCTGTTACTCGAGGATCAAGATTTAGCACAAAATCATAGAAAATAACAAACCCAGCACTGAAATTAAGTTAAAGCAGCATTATATTCAGACTTAAAATTAATTAGATATTTCTTCAAAATTCAAATTATTATTCACTTTTTATTCAAATATTACCAAATTATTTCTCAAATGAATAAATATTCTTGAAATGTTCAAAGAATTTAACTCACCAAAGTCGAAATCATAAGATAGAACTTTTCAATAAAATAGACGAGTTTACTGTAGATGTGTGGAGATGAGTTTTACAGCCAGTATGATGAAAAGTATCAAAATAAATCAGTCAATAGAACAAATGATTTAATTGATGGAATTAGGAATTATCATTTCACATGAAGCTCAAGGCATCAATCGGTGAAGGGGGGGGGGGAATGGTGATTTGTCTAAGGTCAAGTATAATAATGTGGTAAAAAATATTGTGTCTTATACTGAAAATACACTATACATGACACATTTATCAAAAAAAGGCCAACATTTTCCAGAATTCTTTTATTTACTAAAATATAATTTTGAGACAATATAAACAACATAGACAGTTTACATACATATTTTTTCAAGAGTCTGTCAAAATTTATAATAAAGAGATTGAAGTATAATTCTATTTCAGAATATTTGAAAGGATATGTTTTGAAATTTAAAAGTTATGCTTGCTTTCTTTGGAAAAGTTCCTAGTATGTATTTAATAAACAAAAGATTACCAGAAGTCATAACTACTGTAAATTCATTTCCAGCTGGAATTTCTCTAAACTTATTTAATACATTTAAAATTGAAGGCTATTACTTTAAATACAAGATAGTTCCATACAATGTTTAGAGAAAGATCAAATATGTTCAAAATAGAAGAAAACTGTTCATTTCATAATTTATTATAAAGACATCTAATAAATGTACATCTGAAGAGAACAGAACAGAACAATATATATAACCTATTTTAAAATACCCAATAACGACCACCCACTAATTTGTTGCATCTAATATTAAAAATAAAAGTTTATTTTCCATTTCTTCAATTAGCAACAATAATTTCTTTTTTCAAATGTTGTAATGAACAGACATTTGCAGAGTGATGTGGCATCAGTCAAATCTCATTTTGAGTAAATTTAATCTCATATTGAGTAATTTCAATCTCATTTTGAGTAATTTTGATTTCCATATTCCATAAGAAAAGTACTAAAAATTCAGCGATGATCAAAAACAACTCCCTCATCGACTCCAGGTATGGGTTCATTCCATATAGAATTATCATTATAGTAATTATAACCATTTATTGGACGTGGTCTAAATTGAGTGGGTGGACGATAGTATGGTGCTCCTCCCCCACCCATTGGCATCCCTCCCCCTCTCCCCATTCCTATTGGTCTACCCCTCCCTATCCCACTAACATTTAATGGTGCTCCTCCATCTATAGGTTCCCCATTTGGACCAAAACGTCTTTCTATTCTATAAGCTTCTGTTGGTTCTTTGCCTTCTTCTACAAGTTGAGGAGGGATATATTCTTCTACATACCAACTATACCCTCCTCCACCCCTGCCTGCCGCCCCTCCCCTCCCTCCTGCTGGGGGGAGCCTGAAATAATAAGAAGATAAATTACTTATAACAAAGGTATTTTATGGTGTATTTAAATTATCTTACTTAATTCATGTTTCTTTTCAATCTATTGACAGATCTATTTTCATATGAAGGCATCAAAAATTAGTTATCTTAACCATTAGTTTCCAAAGAAAAATTAAATCAGTGTTCCTTACAAAAATTATAAATCCTTTACAAAAATTATAAATCCTTTACCAAAAATTATAATCCTTTACCAAAAATTATAAATCCTTTAACAAAAATTATAAATCCTCTACAAAAATCCTTGGAATTAATCAATATTTTCTTGAAGAAAAATAAATGTGTTAATGTTAATAGCTCATTATTTATGCCATCTAAGCCTATAATGAAGAATTTCTTCATAAAAGATTTTAAGGATGAGTTTATTTGTTATGTCTACCATCTACAACTTATTAGTTTTATATTATTTAAATCATACAAAAACAAAGAATATTTTGTCAGAATAAATTAGAAAAAACAAATATGTAAGTATTCTACAAATATACAGAAATAATAGAAAATATTTGGCAGTAAGCATAAAAATCTTTTTGTCAAATACTATTCCCAAAACTTGGGAAAATTTTAATTATGCTAACAGACTCGAATAACTTTCCACTAAGACACGGGATGGGAAATTAGGACATGTACCATTTGCATGCTTCAAGTTCTGCAAATGATCAGTCAATCCTTTGTCAATCATGAGCCAAACATGTGGAAACCTACATGGTTGAGATTGATGTTAATTAAATAGAAACATATCTGAATAAATAAAAGTGATTTATGCATGCATGAACTTTCTACCTGTGTAGAACAAATGTCTCCGATTGATTGATCTGCAAACGACTCACCAATGATCATAAGATGATATGCCAATGATTTGTCCATTGTGTGCAGAAAACATGTCATTAGAATAATGTAATTTTCATTTCAGTTCAGTTTATTTCAAAAGACGTTTCATTGAAAATATTACATCTTTCATGTTATATTGCTGCATTCTTTTATAACTATAATACTTAACCCAATGTTCTTTAAAGAGTACTATGGCAATTAAAACAAAAAGAAAAGATTAGATGCCATTTTATGCTCAATGTTGCAAGGACAGAAATCAATTATCTGGTTGGACATGTCCAAGACAATAAATATGGCGCATGAAATCAATATACAGTAATGTGAACTTTAAAATTGACCGATTCTATTAATTTGATTAACGTGCATGTTCTAAAAGATGATATCTGCATTTTAGTCTGAAATATTATGGATTTAATTCATTTGTATACTTTGGAATAGTCTACTGCACATTAAATTTTATGTAGAATTTGAATTTAGACTCAAAGACTACAACAATTTAACATGATCATGATTAGATTCATTAGTAAGAAAATAATATCTACTTTTCTAAGATATTCATCATGATCATAATCATCATAATAGCCATCATCATAAATGTTATCAGCATAATAGTTATCAGCATAAAAGTTATCAGCATAATTGTTATCATCATAGTCTAATACAAACTCTTGAACTCGTATTGGTGGTGGGGGTGGTAATTGTAGAGGTATATAAGGTGGCGGAGGTGGTGTTGGTGGGGGCTTAGGAGGAGGACAAGGACGGCATTGACATCGTCTTGTAAAAAAATGATAGAGATAGAAAGAAATCCATTAGTTAATTAGTTTTATCAATGAAAATCTGGTTAAAATGTTGCCATGTCAATACATAGTTTTTCTAAAACTTTATACACAAATCAAGCAGACATATTGATTGGTCCTTTATTTAATGTGTTTTCCCTTGTTTCCATAGTAACCAGACTTTTGATTGATAGAATTGGTAAAAGCCCCTAAACTACAGTTACATGATTATGTATGATATATATTCTATATTTCAAAAAATTCTAGTTTTTGGTAAATTTGCAACATTACTTTTTCACAATAATCCTAATTTCTACATCTGAACTGAGTGGGATCCATAATAATCGTTATAGCTGTAGTTTAGGCAATAATGTAAAATGAAAGAAAAATTTGTTATTACATGCACAGTGAAATCAAGACTTACGCTATAATTTATATATCGATACGATAGTTGGGATCGTATTCATTCTCCAGGCGGTGATGTGTGCTAACCCAAGAGTGAGCGACTGCTGGCTCTCGGTAAGTATGTGGGTTAAAACCACCATGACCGTTACAAGAACAACCAGAGTAACCACCACATTGACAACCAGAATGATTGTTACATTGGCAACCGCTGTTACAGCTGAAACAATATGTAGGTTTTTTTATGTACTCTGGAAGGCGTATTTTATAGTCTTATTAGTGCAGTCAGTGCATACATGGAATTTGATGCAGATGGTATTTAAATTGGAAACATACAAAAAATTACAATGTTGGAGTATATAAGTCCTGATTTCAAGTACTCGTGCATGTAATACACAAATTTTCATATTATCAATCGTGATATCACACATATACACTGACTGGCACATCACCCATTCATTTTAAACTTATAATAATCTATTTCATTTTCTATATAATCTTTTTTCTTAAATATTTCTTTAAATGATAATAATCCACATCAGTTACAGTTTACTTTGAGATTTATTTGGATTTTTAAAATAATTTACCAAATGATTTTTGAAATATTAATATCATAATTTAGAAGCATACCTGGGAGCACATCTGCAATGTTGGCTGTTCAGACAAAAGGAAATGATATTACAGTCATAAAACAACAAGAACTAAACGATGATGACACAACATGCACACAATTACATAATTATAACCACTAACTATACAAAATAGGCTGTGCAGGTAGAGGTTGTACAGAAATGGAGTGGTGACACTACAAGGACAAGGAGATTTATTTTCAGTAAGAGTGTACATGTAAGTCAATACATATCTGAAGCTGGGTTTGACAGACTTACACAAGACATAAAATCTTATTTAAATAGGGAATGGTAGCCAAAGTCTAGAACTTGGACAACTGAAAAACATGACATTCTCTTCAAATACTTCAAATGAAATTTGTTAAATTCGGCAGATATTCACAAATTCAGCAATCATTTAAAAAGATTTTAATTAATGTATATTTCATGTATGATTTCAACCATACATTTATTTGTATGTTTAGGAAGCCTCAACCTATCGATGATAAAAAATGTTGACGGACTGTCAATAAAATCATCTCCACACAATCTCTATTTATCAACTCAAATGTTTTAATTCATAAAATGATTAAACAAAACTTACTGTTGATCATAACAATGAGTGTGTCTATCCACTTCAATATACTTCTAGAAAAAAAATAATGACATAAAAATCAAATTCTAAAAATGCATTGAGGCTGTTAAACTTTGTTCATTTGATGAAGCTGCTGATTAGACAGCAATTATTCCCTGCTTTTACAATATGTATCAATGTATTATTCAGATATGTTTTATCTAGCATACTGGGGTGATCTGTTTGATCACTTTGATCCACATATGAAAGTATATCCATAATGACCAGAAAAGTATAATTGTAGCATTAAATTGAATGATTAGCCCATAAACAATTTAATTATTATAACGAGCAGCAAGCCATGAAACCAGTGTAGATGAGACAATCTCCATGGTTAGAACGAACAGGTTTATTGATTAGACATTTCGGACAAAAGGTGTCCTAATTATAAAATGGTGTCAACCACTGCGGCTGTCATGAGAGGGCATTAGTGAGTTTTTGTAACTTTTGTCCCAATCCATTTGTAGTGTATTAACAAACAATCGCACTTTGAATGGTAAAGAGGACCACATTAATATTTGTGATACTTTCAACTTTTTTTATGGCAGTTGCAAAATGTTCAGTGGCTTCAAATCCTTGCCCATTAATGTTCCAACATGTAGAATAGACAAGTTTTTATGCCCTATTGCACTGAAATCCAGATGTGATTAATATACAATATTTACTGTTTGGATAGCTGGTTGTATTGGTGCTGCTGCTATAGGTTGTGGACATGGTGGTTGATGTACAATTATATTTTGTGGTTGATTCTGTTGTTGACTGTTGAGTTCTAGTTGTATCTTTGTCTCTTGACGTATCGCCTCCATATTCTGTTGCAATTCATACATTTTTAGTAGATGAGCTTGCTGTAATCTTCTGATTTCTCGTTCAAGTTCATCTAAATATATTATCACAATATTGTGTAAAAATTTTTCAATAGCAAATGGTAGAATGTATTGTATTGCGTGATCCAAATTCTATAAATATTGTTGTTGGAGCAGGTAATAGGTTTTAATACATTAGACTTCTGAATTTTGTGTTAATACATTTGTGCATTGTTTTGTTTTTGTGCTTTGTGTTATTAGTTCTCCTGAATCTTCTATTATAAATATTATTATCATCAACAAATTCAATTGTGAGTATTGAATTGTACTAACTGGCTTTACGTTCTAAAGATGTGCACGGGGTAAAGGGATTTTTATCTTATCCTTGAGATTATGGGCTGAAAAGTTAATTAGTGTTCTGAAGAGGGCAGAAATCAGTTAATAGCATTATATGAATAAGTCAGCGGAAAAGGACAACTGATGAAGTATTTGTAGCATAGACTTGGTGCTTTTTCATTTTAGTAAATTGAATTATCTCCCCTTGCTCTTCAGAACTTCTAAGCTAATCCCACTGAAATAACTTAAGGACCAATACTCATTTACATTAATAATAATAGCACAAACTTTAATCTATAATTGCCCTAAATACCTGTACCCATTTATCTTATTGCACCTTTCTTGTGTATATGAAATCTTTATTTGATTTTGAATGGTTCACACAGTGAGTCAAGAATGATTCATTGCATGTAAAGTTAATAATGAGAAATGAATTTAGGAGTGCTCTGTTTTCTTAGTTACCTCTGAACAATAATAAAAATTGGGGCTGGAAGACAGCTCACCCTAAGTGAAAAGGGGTGGTGACAATGTGATATTTAATGTGACAGTGTCCATTGTCCATTGATGTCAAAGAATCCTTTCTTTTTATTTTAAAAGATAGTTGAAGATCTTAAACAATTTGTATTACACCAGTGATTCCCTATTTTTTGTTGGTTGCGACCCCATTCCAGAAACTAGCATTTGATCTCATCCCCTCGAAGGACAAAAGTTCCTTTTACAAAGGTGGTTTGAGTAATGCACCAGCCATCTACCTTCACAACAAGTAACTGCTTTAAATTAAAGAGAAACTTCATGTCCAAGGTCCAAGATAATGTGGCAGAAAATGAATACAAGTCAAAAAGCTAGTTTACCTTTCCAGATCAAAATGTTGTAATGAGAGACTTGAGAAACAAATTATGGGCGTGAGAAAGGAAAGATGGTTGGCAATGTGGCAAGAGGTGTATAGATTAGCTTTTTTTTTCAAAAGTTTGAGAGTCGTCTGCCACAACCCCTACACTACTGAAGTTAGGTTCTACAACATAATGATGTTTATAATTCTTTTTCAGTAAATTTGGTTGAAAATTCAACAATAAAGAAGCAATTTACATGTTTGAACCTCATTGAAATCTGGACTTCATTGGTCTATTTCTATATAATTATTTGAACAGATTGTTTTCCATTGTTGACATATCGATTTATACAATGTGATCTTGGTAGGAGCGGCAAGGGAGAAATAGGGTTTAAATTCCATGAAGCACAAATGGGGCCATTTCAACGGACTAACATACATTTATTTGTGGTGTGATATTGAGCAACAAAATGCCTTCTGATACAATATCCTGAAATTGTCCACATCAGACTTAGACTTCACACCAGTGAAATACAAAAGAAGGTGATGATGTGCCAAAAGACCACAATCATTTCTTAACATTTCTTTTTAACAGAAATAAAGCACATGGCTCAAACTTAAGATGATAATCTCCAAGATAAATATTACAAATGTATATATCAAATTTTTAAATGGTATTTGGTAATTTCAATGTATTTAATTTATAAATGAAGTGCATAAAGATTATAAACATAAGCTGAGCCATGTACTTTACTCCTAAAAATTACAAAAGACTTGCTATTAAAACTAACTTTCTTTATTATTCTAATGAAAAATATACATGCACATTGTATATAACGAGATTCTTTAAGATACTGGAGCATTAAATAATGTACAATGTTGTAGAGGTAAATGTTTTATAAGATATTAAAATATGTATGTAATTAATAGCACTATCTCTACAATAAAGGGCAAGTACAAATTCTCAGCTTATGTTTATATCCTATACACATTCACTTTACATAATATATATATATATTATAGTATCAGAACAAGCTTATCTTCACATAATAGATTCATAATTAATAACTAAAAGAAGATCAACATCTTTACATAATTATCACAGTTTTTACACATTCCTAGATGTGTTGATTGCACACAAAGTAACTAATCTATGGAGATGAGTCAATAACTAGTTTCGAGCAATAGAGAATTCACTAAATAAAATAAAAAAGTATGTTTTACAGGCTAAAGGAATTTCTAATTTCAACTAAATATTAGTGCTTCTATCTAAAAATTGGTGCTCTTAGCAATGCTCATTTCTTCATTAACTGAGTCATCAAATTGATCAGACATGTATTCTCTGAAAACAATGTATCATTCCATGATAGCTGAATATATTATGCAACTACTAATTGAAATTCAGGCAAAATTTTCAATTTGTATTTTTCTTTAATCACTGTCCATTTACCATAGATCGATATTGAAGCGTAAGTAAATTCTGGGATTATCCTCTGCCAATTTCCACCATTTGAATGCAGAGTCTGTCGATCAACACATACCAAGCGCTCTTTGTGCTGTCGAGCAGGCATCATGTCGACAGTGTGTCAGTTTACATTTTTGTCCTGTGTGCACCCCCATGGGTGTCTTTCCAAGGAATCCAGTATTTTCTTGTAAGATTGGGTGTCTCTACTTTCCATATATACCAAAATTGCCCTAGTTTTATTGGAAATAATTACCTGATAAATACTTTCGGTGGAATGTATCTTTAATAGATTGGTATTGTTAGTACAAGTATTGTCAACTATAAAAGCATATGGAAAGTTAGAACTACCTACAACTGAAGAAGCTTGTTCTGATTTTATACTGATAAATCTGTCCAGAAAATGTACAACATCTTTTTAAAAATTTGGCAATTATTTTGGCAATAATTTATTAATTAATGCTGTCTATGGGATCTATGAGATTTACGTGATTTGGGTTCCCTGGCACTTCCTGAGATAGAAGTAGCAGGATTGACAGAATATGCAGTTGTTGGTGCTCTGCTTGGCGAAGGGACAGTTAGGGATGGAGGTTGTATTGTCATCTGAACAGTTGGTTGAACACTGTGGGCAGATGATCGAGCAGCTGTTTGCGGAATAGATGGCTGAACTGTTTGTTGGACAGAAGGTGCTGGCTGTTGCTGAACATATTGGGGCTGCTGCTGAACATATTGGGGTTGTTGTTGAACATATTGGGGTTGTTGAACATATTGGGGTTGCTGCTGAACATATTGGGGCTGTTGCTGAACATATTGGGGTTGCTGCTGTGCATACTGAGGATAATAGTGCTGAACATCTGGGTAATAATCTGACGTATATGATTGGTTACCATAACAAATATGACAATTGCCAGAATCTAAAATATCAATATTGCTATTGCTATTGTTTTGTGAATTTCCCGTTTCAAGAACAATATGATCAGTCGCGCGAGAGGGGGAAGGATGACTGCACCGAGATGGATAATTTATAACTGTTATAGGTGGAACTGAAAAAAAGAAGTAGAATAATTCAGGCTTTAGTGAAGTATATATTCTTTCTCCTTACAAAGAAAGAGAATAGTTTAAAGAGTGTTCCTATTGGTGGTTGTTAGTAGTAAAAACACATGCACAAGAAATAACTACATTTAAATTACTAGAAAGAGGAAATGTGTGCAATCTAACACAAGTTTGGAGAAAATCAAATAAATCAGTATTAAGATATTACAGTTTGTAAGAAATTTGCCACAGATCTCTGATTTATGTTTAACTAAACCATGACCAGAATAAATCGACTTGAAACCAGTGTACACATGTACCAGACAGTAACATAAATAAACAATAATATGTCAACAATTACTCTGAAAAAGATACTGCTTTTTTGCCATCATTCTTTGTTCGGCTTACAAAATTATCTTTAAATCTATAAGTGTCTTTAGGAGCACTTTGTGCAGCCTTTTGAGCATTAGAAGTTTGTTTAGCAGCTCTTTCAGCTTCAGCTTGCGCTTGTTTAGCTCTTTTCTCAGCTTCAGCCTTAGCATTTTTGCCAGCTTTATCTGCTTCTGCCTTAGCTTGTTTTGCTCTTTTTTCAGCTTCAGCCTGGGCTTGCTGGGCTTGCTTAGTTTTCTGATCAGCCTCAGCTTGAGCATTTTGTTTTGCATTGTTTGTATTATTTTTTTGTTTCTTGGCTTCTGCTTCTGCCTTTTTCCTAGCATCTTCAGACGCTTTGGCTTGCTTTCGAGCCTCAGCTTCTGCCTTTTTCTTGGCATCTTCAGCAATTTTGGCTTGCTTTTTAGCCTCAGCTTCAGCCTTTTTCCTAGCATCTAAAGCTACCTTTTCCTGCTTTTTAGCCTCAGCTTCAGCTTTTTTACGCATTTTTTCATTTTCAATAAAATGTTTCTTGTTATTCTCATTTGTATCTTTGTCAGAGGATTGTTCAGACTTATTATTGTTAGGGTATTCCTTTTCCGGATTAAGAGGTTTATAACCTTTGTGATCTTTATGCATGGTCTCAAATTCTACTGGGGGCCAACCTGTCTCTGCATAGTAGTTATAGGGATCTGAAGGATCTGTTGGAGGTTTTGGATAAGAATGAATGACACCACGAGTGGGTTCCTCTGCCTCAGTGTCCAGATAAGAAGAAGGGCTAGACTGCCCAATAGTAACAGGACGATCAGAGTAATTTTCCTCAGGAATGGGACTGGGTTTAGGTTTAGATCTATATGTAGACAACTGATCATGTTTGCCAGTAGGTTTAGGTCTTGATGTGGTGGGTTTATCTCCATTATGTGCATTTATGGTAGACGGCAGAGATCTGTAAGTATCTGGATGAGGGGGGATGGTGTTAGACCTAGTTGCAGGTTGGATATAAATTGGAGTGGATGCATCCATGGGAGCATCTTCCCCTCTGGGAGAATCTATCAAGTAGGGTGTAGTAGTATTAACTGGACTTTTATATGATTCAGGATTAACATAGGAATCATTTAGTAATGGTTGCGGCTGAATAATTGTGACTTGAGATGGTATGGGTCTAGCTGAGTTGGTGTATGGATAATACTGATACGAAGGATCCTGTACTTTTTGTGGTACAGGTTTACGAGGAGCAGGGCGCTGAACTGTATCAGGAATAGGATCATATATAATATCAGAATCAAAATTTTGTGGGGGCTCTTCAGGGTAAGTTTTCATATTAGAAGGATGATTATTCAGATCAGCAGCAGAAGTTGGCTCTAACGTTTTACCATTTTTTTTCATTGCAGATTTTAAGGGAGCATGTTCAGAGTTATTTGGTTCGACAATGGCTGTTCGAACCGAATCTTTCGTTTCTGGACGATCTTTATCATTCTTTTTTGATGAACGAAATGAGAAAAGACCTTTTTTCTGTTTTTCTTCTTTTTCTCTTGGTTCATTATTTTTAGGTTTTTGAGAATCATCTTCTACATGCTGATCTGAATAAAGTTTAAGTTTTGGGACAGTTGGGTGGGTTGCCTTATATTCATATTGATCATTATTTTCAAAACTATCTCGAAGTCCTTCATCATACTGTGATAAAGATGTAGATGCCATATATGATCTAGCGATGTTTGGATCTTCTTCTTTGGCAATATTGTTTTCATCAGGAGGACCTAACACAAAATCTAGAGGATAAGGTTTTCTTTTATGTGGCTCGGTTCTGCCAATGACACCACGTTGTAGACCTAAAGAAGTTAATGGACGATTTAAACGAGATGAAGATAAAGGACTTGTGCCAATATCTACTAAACCTCTATTTTGAATGTCAATCGAATCACGAATTGACGGGTTGAGGCCATACCTAGAGGTTAAAGTATGGCCTCCTTCCGCTAAAAAAGACGACCCGTAAAGTCCTAAATTGCTACTGGGTCGATAAAGTGATCTGTAACCTAACCCTGTACCGGGTCTGCCAAATCCTGATGCCCGTCCTGTTACACTATTCAATAGAACAGCATCTGTGTCAACATTGCTATCTGTCTTTCCCAACAAAGAACTATAAAGTGGTTTGTAACCCAATGAACTGTACAATAATGGATTATTTTTGGAATCAGACGGATTGAGTAAAGAGCTATAAATAGAACTGTGACCTAAAGTACCATACAGCGGATTAGATAAACCTAGTCGAGAGCCCATCGTTCCACTGAGACCAAAGCGTATTGGCGGCAGCCTACCTTCTCTGTCATCTTTGCGCCTACCCTTTGCCATCAGATTTTGTTCTTGCAGCAAGTAAAGTTCTCTATTTAATCTTTCATTTTCCATATCTAATGTCATGATGTGTGCAGAAAAATCTGTTTTCTTTTCTGTAAAATAAAAGAAAGATAAATAATTTTTTCATGGCCAGAGATAGGGTGATCTAAATTGGAAATCAGATGTAAATATATGTGAGACAAGATATTAAATGCAGTGATTTATTAAGAAACAAAGTGTGATTAACATAAAGGGGGGAAATAGCGACCTTACAGCTGAGAACGAACGGCATTTCGGCAGCTGAGAGCAAATGAATGCAACTTAAAAAGGTCAACCTGAGCGCCAGTTGAAGCCAGTTGCCCATGTTTAACTTTCTGCCACTCGCTTCAACTGGCAGCAATTAGTTGCGTCAACATGAGCGTTTTTACAATTGACATCATCTCATTTACATGGAAAATATATCACATCATAAGAGACATGGGTTATGTCACTGTATGAATAAGCAAAATGGAATCAAATGGAAGCCACCAACTTTTCAAATGTTGATGATGTTAACAATAATGTATTTATAGAATTGTAGAAAGACCAACCATGCCTTTTGGTGCTTCTCCTAAAGTAATCGACATTTTGTTGATCATGCGATGAATAAATTAACAGTCAAATGTAAAGTGTTATTGCTTTCAGTTCCAAGTCAACATGTATGCTTCAAATTTAGTTTCTCTCAGTTGTTCTAAGTTGCTGATATGATTGACATAAGCACAATTGCAACTGACTGGAACTGAGTTGCAAAATCGACATAAGTTATGCTTTAAATTTGATACTTTTTTATTATGAAATAAACACGAATAGATCCCAGAAATGTGATCATGCACAGCTTATTTTCCATGCAATTAATTCACAATCACAATTAGTAACAGATTTAAATAATTAAGTCAATACTCAATTCTCCTTTACAAATCAAGAGTTCAAACTCTGCTCATAAAATATACTTCAATTAAAAACAAAATCACCATAGTTTCTTAACAAATCTGGTTAAAATGGCCCAGTAACTAAACTGCAATTCCTAAAAACTAGAATATCCATCATACCACAATGAACAAGCCAACAGTGAGGCTGATGTCCCCCGCCGAAATCCCAAAATAAATAGAAGACACATATTAATTAATCGCACATTTATTTTTTTCAATGTATCGAGCAATCAAACTGAACACGAAGTGTCATCCAAAAGTGTTTTATAAAGAAAAATGCTAAAACAGACGAAAAAAATGAAAATGTACCCTACTTAGGGGGACTCTAAAGGCAGACAAAAGGGCCCCTCTGGCCAAGGGAAAGGGCCCTTGTGTCCAAGTCAATCGTTTCTATACACTGTTACTGTTGAATCCATTACTAAATGAGAATGCAGTCATTGTATTGGCATAAAAATCATCAATCAAGATGAACCTAAGTTATCTTGTCCCAAAGTATCAACCAATCAAATTGCTTATCTCTGCTTACCCTAAGCGGAAAATGCTCATCTTCGAACTCCATCAAGGCATTGACCTAATAAGCATATACACCAAGTTCGAACATTTTAACTCAATTAGAAGGAGAGTTATTGTGTTCCAAAGTCGCGACTACTCGCGAGCAATCAAATTGCGTATCGCTCTGCTTACCTTGAGCAGAAAATGCTCATTATCGCACTTAGTCAAGGTATTACTGTAATGAAACTATACACCAAGTTTCATCACTCTCACTTAATTGGAACTAAAGTTATCGTGTCCCAAAGCATCAACCAATCAAATTGCTTATCTCTGCTTACCCTAAGTGGAAAATGCTCATCTTCGAACTCCATCAAGGCATTGACCTTATAAGCATATAAACCAAGGTTGAACATTTTAACTCAATTAGAAGAAGAGTTATTGTGTTCCAAAGTCTCGACCAATCAAATTGCGTATCGCTCTGCTTACCCTGAGCAGAGAATGCTCATTATCGAACTTAGTCAAGGTATTACTGTAATGAAACTATACACCAAGTTTCATCAATCTCACTTAATTAGAACTAAAGTTATCGTGTCCCAAAGCATCAACCAATCAAATTGCTTATCTCTGCTTACCCTAAGCGGAAAATGCTCATCTTCGAACTCCATCAAGGCATTGACCTAATAAGCATATACACCACGTTTGTACATTTTAGCTCAATTAGAAGGAGAGTTATTGTGTTCCAAAGTCTCGACCAATCAAATTGTGTATCGCTCTGCTTACCCTGAGCAGAAAATGCTCATTATTGAACTTAGTCAAGGTATTACTGTAATGAAACTATACACCAAGTTTCATCACTCTCACTTAATTAGAACTAAAGTTATCGTGTCCCAAAGCATCAACCAATCAAATTGCTTATCTCTGCTTACCCTAAGCGGAAAATGCTCATCTTCGAACTCCATCAAGGCATTGACCTAATAAACACATACACCAAGTTTGAACATTCTAGCTCAATTAGGAAGAGAGTTATTGTGTCCCAAAAAGTGTGACGGACAGACGGACAGACAGACGGACGGACGAACCCATTTTAATAGTCCCCCAACTTTCTTCGAAAGTCACTTATAGATATTTCATAATTCAATTATTCGATTTCATTCGAAACCCACTTAAATATTAAAACTAATATGTTTGTCAATATTAATGTATTTCAGAATACCTATTGTTCACTTGTTTTTAATAATATGCTTCCAATCTTGACATTTAAATTCTACTTTCAATTCTTTTTTTTAAATATGACATTAGTAAGTATGGTGCATGGTTTTCCTTAATTCATATACTTAGAATTTCAATTTTTCTAACCTTTTTGTTTGGGTTCTGGAGGTTTTTTGTTCCTCATGGCTTCTTCAATAGCTTGAGCTTCTGCTAGCATCTGAGCTAACTGAGCTAAGATTTCAGGATCGTCTCCTCCACTTTGAATATAAGCTTGGCGAATAGCACTGCAATATAATCAAAATAACTCAATTAAATTAGAGTATTTCTATTAAATTATATTCTCTCTATTACCTAAAAGGATGAGTTAAGTTTCATTAGATAACATTCACATGCAATCGTTTGTATACCTAAAAAACATCAACTTTTCAAAGTCGAATGCAGTTCAGTTTAATATATTAAAATTGAATAAATTTTTCACAACAGTTTCGTTTCTTCAGTCCTAGTACTCTGAAGTTTTTTCAAAGTTTCAAATGTTATGTACTACAACTTCCATATGTTTACTCAATGGTACTGTTTATTTTACATTTGGTGCGGTATCTAATAAGAAATTGACAATTAATGACAACTAAGTTATCATTGATGTTTAATCACGCAATCTGGTTAACTAAACTATTAATGTAATATCTAAGTTTGACATACCTAATTTCAGCAACCAATGAGTTACCATAGTAGATGGGATATGTAAAAGATTTCTTCTGTTGAACCTGTTGCTGTTCTCCACTGAAAAGACACCCACAAATTTACATAAAGCAAACAGATGGTGACACTACAATTAAAATACAACAATTTGACATGATTTAAAATGTTTGTGTTATGTTTAAATCTGAAAACATAGGTTATATTATACATATTTATTGTAAAACCATACTGAATGTAGTTAATTCACCTTGAAAGAAAAATATTTTAAAACATTTTTGTTGTCTAGAAATCATCCCTGATTTCAATAACCATTAAAAAAGCCAAAAATAAATAATATGTTTTTGGAACAATTGATGTAGGTGAAGCAACCTCAGTACAAAAAGACAATGAATTGACTTACATGATGGCCACTGGCTGTCTGGATGCCAATAACTGTTTTTTTAACTCTTCTAGAAGTCTCTGATTTCTTGCCTCCTGATCTCGTAATTCTGCTATTAAAGCCGCAGTATTGTCAGATTCAGGAGGTTTTCTGCCCAGATCACCTAGACGCCTGCGAATTTCTAAAAAATAAAAATCATTAATTTAACAATCACAAATACTACATGTATAATATATCCAAATTCTAAAATATGTTTAACATTTGACCTTTAACCATATACAAAGAAAGTCTATTTTTATTCAGAGAGTTGTTACAATCAGAATTTCAAAATTTTATACTGCATTCATCATATTACAGACAGTGTGCAGAAACAACAACATTTATCTTTTTAAGATCAAATTACTCAGTTTGAATGTTAAGTCATTATTGCTTTTTAAAATACAGATGTGACGTCATCCTTTGATGTTGGTGTATCATTATTTCAAATAATCGTACGGGCAACTTGCCAATCTTGCTTTATTTATACTTGTGAAATATTGAATTCGTGTAACGTATTTCACTGTAAAAGCACATGCAAGTGCCTGTATTTTAAGTTGTTTAATGGTCTCGAGCTTAAGACATTGCGTAATATATTGTAAAAACACTCGGGCCGTGCAGCCCTCTTGCTGTTACAATATATTACTTAATGTCTCGCTCTCGACTATTAAACAATACATAACTCAGAGAAGTTCAGGCAAATCGTGAGTATTCAGTACACACTACAGGTATTCATCAAGATCACATCTTAATCAAGGCACTGAGGGGAACAAAAACCAGAAATCCCTATATTAAACCATTAAAGAAAGTTAGTGACAATGGATTAAACACATCTTTCAATACCCACATTAGCACTTTCGTCAAAAAAATAAATGTCAACTGAAATAAAATCCAAGAACTGGGCTGAATAACTAAAATATTTGTATGACACATAAGTTGAAAGTCAAGACCTATTCCTTCATGTTAATTTGTCTCAAAATTAGCATGCAATTTAAGTTGACTGTGCCAGATGTAACTGTCGAAATTGGAATCTTTAGTTTCCCCTTTTTTTACCTATCTTCCAAACTAGGAGGATCACAAACAACTATCTCCATTTAATTTTTACATTATTCTTATAATATACGAACACAATTCTACTTACCATCTCTCTGTCGTTCTAGATCACGATTTCTATTGGAGAGAAATTCCATCTGTTTACCATGGTTTTCTGCCAGTGATTGCAATTTGGGATCATTGTTGGGGTTATATTTGCTTCTCTGAAAATCAATTGATATTTTTTTAAGGTCTTTCCTTTCTGTAATACTGACGGATAAGTATAGAACAATACAGAAACACTGACAAAATATTAAAATTAAATCACAGAGAATAAATATAAAAGAACACAGGAAAAATCAAACATGACAAAAAAATTATTTCATTGATGTGTAACTTAAAGTTATATAATGCTTTAAATTAATATGAATAATTTCTAAGTGAAATGTATGCATAAAGGATAACAATGAATTTTCAAAATACATATTACATGCTTGAAAATATTTTGCAATTAAAAAGGTAATAAGTAATTAGTAGTAAGATTATTGGTGCACACAGGTATATCAGTATATAAAGCATGCAGTTAATAAACAAACAAAACGCAATCCCAGTATGTTTTATTAAAAATCACAGCAAATCAGCACATTACACCAGTAGTCTTTAGTCTGTAACTTACATCTTTAAGTAAGTGTATACTCATACTAGCATCTGAGTTACGGCCAGTGCTTCTGTGATGTAATGGACCTAGGTCTTGAATCATCTTTCGCTCTTGTTCTCTCATTCTTTCATACTGAAAATATAATTATAATACTTATATTGCTATCATTGTTCAGATTCATATTTGTTTGAATATTACATTCAATATTCAATGTTTTAACTCATTGATTTAAACTTTATCAAATTAATACATGTATATAAACATACCGAAATGGAGAGGCTCAATATAGTATTATCCGTGCCTGCGTGTAGGTCTCAACTTGATCAGTTTTAATCATGCATTTATATATCAAAATCTAATAATAATATTTAATTTGGTGATTTATTCATCTTGAAATAGAAATGATATTTAAAGTGAATTATACTTACTTCTATCTGCAGTTGTCTTAAGTCTTCATGCTTAGAAAGAGGAAGCTGTTTCCTGTATGTATTATTTGGTGTGCCATGTAACTGTCGCTCTGTCTCTTCTAAATTATCCAGTAAAATCCGTTCTTCAAAATCCCTGACTTCACGATTCCGTGATCTTCGATCTTTGAGAGCTCGGAGCTCCTCCACTCTACTCATCATTTTGAAGGAAGGATGGTTTGGTTTGGTTTGGTCTGCTTTTGTTTACTAATTAAGATGAAAAATGTGAATAATTCTGCTGTTTGTGGTGGATTTGTAAATTTTCATCTTCCCCAGGATCTCTGGAGAAATCCTTCAATTTTTTCTTAACACTCATCATTGCGTTAACTTTTGTGTTTGCTTCTTCACAATGAACCAGTTCTTGTTGTTTCTTGAATACAGTAAATCCTTCGAAGTGTCTAAATATTCGTCCAATGACTTGATCAAATACTCTTCTTTCTTTTTATTTTAAATCCTTGGATTAAATTACTTTCTGTTATTGAGAGAAGAACAAAATTTGATTTTAGAACTTCAACTTCACTGCGTCGGAAAAGTCCAATCACAAGATACGAAAAGGAGGCTAACCTAGAACATTCCAATAACTAAGATAGAAGAAGACGTCTGCTAACAATCAAAGCAAACAAAGGGCAATAGAAATATGAATTATGGTCCCATAAAGAAAAAATCTTATTGAAATAATGATATCAATAGAAAGGTATGAATACCAATTTTGAATAATAATGCAACTATCAGGGTTTGTTGTGGTTGGTAACCATATACACAACAGGGACTTTTGTTAATATTCTATTCAAGCCATAGAATACCCCATTTTTTAATATCTTCTTAAACAAAGGTTAACATGACACCCAAAGTTTGTCAAAACTTACTCAACATAAGGGGGAAAAACAGGATTGAATGTATTAGTGTAAATATGAGTGACTTATTGCTATAAGTAGAAACAACCACCCTAGCAACATATAAACATTTCAACAAGCTATTACAGTTAACTTATAAAGCAAGTCGTTGACATTAATATTGTACAGATTGACACAACAAGATCAGCTATATTAAAGTCAAAACACAACATTTGCCAGGCTTTGTAAATATTATAATAGGTTTAAGAAAAACACAAATCATTTTGTAGAAACAATTTAGTCAATACTTTCCTAGTAAAATTGGATCTAACACCAAGTACTGTAGACATGTAAGTGCATGGTACATGTAAGTGATTTACATCAAACCATTTGGCCATCCAACTCCCCTTTTGATTTGATTACATATCAAAAATTAAATTTGCACACATAATGTAACTGATTTTCATTAACATGATACTAGATTTTCTCAATAACTGTGGGGTAACAAGAAATATTTAAAAAATTATTCTGTGGCTATATTTTCCACATTACATCAAATTTATTATGAATAAGTGTTACAACTGCTTGAAATCGTTCAAGCTGCCCTTGCTAGAACAAAACATATATTTATTTAATAATTTAATAAATAAAAATCAAGTGGGCTAATTCTATATCTTCAATGTAAAAACAGAACAATTATCTTGTCATAATGAAATAGCTTTTATTAAAGAAATTAACATTATAATTCCATAACAACTCTTTAACGTTAACAAAGTAGTTGTACAGTTACAAAACATTGGCATTCGATCATTAATCTAGGATGGACCTTACAGTCTATAGCAAATTAGCAATATGTCAAAAGTTGTTTGGAGATCATTAATTCAACAAATATGAACAGAAGTCAAGCTTTCAACTGGAACACAATGACATTTATTCAGAGGATCACACAACATTGAAAATGACTTGTAATGTTATACGAAGAAATTTTTTATATGTTTTATTAAATATACTAGATACATAGCAACCATAATTCAATAGATCTTGAATGTTAATATAATTCACTACCTAATATTTAACTTTTACATACATGTAGAAGTAAATTAATAAGTGATGTCATATATCATGTATACATGTATAAGCTTACTTCTATTACTACACATGTGCATGTAGTTCTAAGGTACTGTAGATATTATACTGTACAAATCTTTATAACAGAAAGCTTTATGGATAACATTCACTTGGTTTATTAACTGCAACATTTCAATGAGGACACACATTACCAAACAATTTGTTTTTTTTTAGATAAAAAATATTTAATTTGGGGCGTATATTCTTGAAATATTCAATATATTATCTCATGAAGAAGATCTTTTAAGAAAAATAGACATAAAATCTCACATCACAATTTAACATAAGCATCTATAACTTAAGTGCCAACTGTGAAATGTACCCAAAATATATGGATTACAAAGATTGCTTGGATATGTGTAATGAATTTAAATGTGGCATTTTACCTAATATTAAATGTTATGCAATGCCAATGTTTCTCTAAAATAAAGCAAATGCCACTGTCATACAGAATTGTTACATTTTTGAAGATTTTTTTACATCAAGACTATTGTACAGAAAACATTTTCATGTGGAAAAAGAAAAATGCTGTGTAATGTAAATACTCAATGCTATATTACATACAAGAAGTAACAAGTGTAATTATTTCTTTCCAGGAAAATTCTTTGTGATAAACGTTCCTTGTGATAATAGTCAATCTAAATTGCATATATATTATAAGGATAGAAATAAGAAAAAAATCTCAATGATAAACGTGCATACTTGATTAAATATAGTTAATTTAGAGCATGAAGGTTGGTGTGGCATGAGTACAAATATATGTGACATAAATGTACATGTACTGTGTAGGCATTATATAAGTTCATTTTCATACCATTTGTATACAAAAGTACAACAAAAGTTTTATTACATAAACTTGTTACTCATATTGTTTGTTTTGTGAAAAAAAAAATAAAACAAATCCACTAAAGTGCAGTGTGCATGACTAAACAGAGCAAAAAGCTACTAATCATAACATCTTGGCCCAGTTAAAGATACATTATGGGAGATAAGATAAAGAGTTGGCAGTTCTCACTATAATAGTTAAAAACTAGATAGTGTAAAGGTAATTTGCTGAAAATTTCAGTCAAAATGATCCACTATCAGTCGAGATCGAAGTGGGTGAAATTTTCGCCTAGCCTCGGTCATCATTACGAAAATCATTAATATAAACAGCTTAGTCTCGATTATTCACGTCTTAAATTCAATTATCAATGGCTGATAAGTAGCATATAGGAATCTAATCCAGCCAACATCGAAGGCTAGCCTAGACATCAACAGTTTATTATGGTCTGGATAAGATAGTTAATTAATGTCTAATTGATAATTTAGATAACATTTCAGGCCTAAAGAAAATTGGCAGATTTAGCTCTTGCATAATGCATGTTTAAGCTTTTCCGATAAACTACTTTCAAGTGGTAAAATTTCACAGGTTTGATGCACCTAATCAGGATAAGCAAGATATTTTTCTAGCAAATACTAGATGTGCCTATAAAATGTCATGGTCTTAACAACATTCTTTTGATACTTTTACATTTGTCAATTATACTTTATTATGGACATTATCTGTGCGAAGCTTGTTGAAGACCAATAGTTCAATTTACAAAGACTATTTGAAAATTCCATCAATCTAAGCTGACCCCTATGTAACATGCCTACTGCCATCTTTATTTATTGTGAACCAAATAAATGGGCCTGTTTTTAATCCTATTGAATGAAAGCCAGCAGATTATCTAGTATTTGTATTTTGATTCTGTTTTCCTAATTAAATATTGAATAATAATATTAGTGTGGATTAAGCTGTGATAAATTTGATATTTTCCAAAAGATGCTAATCAGCATCATTGCTCTAATTCTTTGACATTTCCTCAGCTAATGCTATCAAATAATCAAATATACGTGGTTATAACCCTTGACATTGTGAGCATGATATAAATATAATATCAAAGCCTTGACATCGTGAACATTATAGAAAATAGGATATAGTTAGTTGTGCCAACTATTATAGGAGCTGGGACCAAGTGTTAGAAGAAATCCATTTTATCCCTCCTCACTAAAAAGCTACCGTATATACATAGTTCATGCAGTACAATATCATCTACATATCAAATAAATAATATCACTTTGTATATCATATACCTCACTATCATCTTCAGATGGGGTTTTAGGAAGTTCTGTCTGAAAATGTGTGATCGGTTTAATACATATGGGATCTACACAAATCCAGATTTAATTTTGTTCATATATCTATACAATATTCTATTTCTATTCCAAGTTCTTACAATTTTTTCAATAGTGTATAATTCCTCCAAACAGTTTCATTAATTTAAAATTTGCAAGAAACCTTCCACTAACTGCCACGAAAAGCTAAATACTGTTTATCCAAATAAGTATGCTACTATCTTACTGGGTGTGTCCCGGAGTGGCAAATAAAATTAGTTAAACCACATTACTCAACTGTAAGAACCTTTAGAACCCCTTTTAAAAATCCCCTTCTAAAAATGGAGTATCTAACTCCAAAAGATACTGAAATATTTACTTAACACCTGATGGTGTGGTGGCCTGTTTGAATAGCGCCTGGCTGAAACCTGAGGGTGGAAAATGTGTAAATCAAACAATACAGTTCTATCCCAACAGTCTGAGAAGGTTTGAACAAAGTCAACTTGATTATCTTTATGATATAACTGTTAAACTGGTTGATGGTTTCCCCACCTACAGGATAATTTCCTTTGTGCCTTAATTATATTCAAAATGATTATTCAATACTAACCTCTGGAAAGTCATTATCACCACAATGACACCTTGATTCACACCTTTTACAATTTCTGACTAAAACCATATCATGTCCACTTCCAATACAAAATCTGGCTTTATGTTTGGCCAATAGCCCAGTACTTGAAAACCCCATACTACATGCATTGCATGTATAGGGCCCTGATGGGGCATACAGATATGAAGTCATTTTGATTTAGTCTTTTGGCACTATTCTAATTAAAACTATACACTGTATGTACAAATTGCTTCTAAGTTACTACTGGAATTAAAAAAAAGAATAACATAACAAAACAATTAGACACGTTATGTATGTAGAATCATGTTAACTAAAACAACAATAATATTTTTTGCTTTATTTCAAAATGCCGAAACAAAGCTTTCTGTGACGTCAACAATGTGGAACGTAAAACGGTTACATAGAGAATGCATTGAAAGATGGCGCACATCTGTATGTATCATTACTATTTCATACCATTCAGTTATTCTATGTGATTTATTTCGTCACTGACGCTTAAGTTATATCACAAGAATATTTTATAAGAAAAAAATAGTGTTGATACGGTACACGTTCCACAACTACCATTATTTTTCACAAAATATAAACCTAGATTTTTTTTCTCCCAATTAGTAAAGTTTTACATACATACCTGGAAAATCAAAGCCAAAATTGTGGCCTTAAGGCACAAATTCACCTTTTTTTGTCGCTACATTTTCGTTCGACGTGTTTCATCTTCGCCATATTGAAAAGTGCCACATTTTGCGCGCGCAAAATGACGGGTACTTGTTTTGAGGATGGTTGTCAAGGAGACATTATGTCAGTCGTAAATTATCAAGCGTCTTTTCCATTTAATAAAAATTAAATACACTTCACTTATATAAATTTACTTAGGATTACAAAATAAACATTCTTTTAAAATGATTTTTATGGCCCTTACGACCTGAACGGGCTTAAATTGAAATTGTTTTACACAGATCAAGTTTGGGCATATCAGTCGCTATTTTACTTCTATTTGCTAAGACACGGACTGTTTGCCAATAAAATGTGTGTTTTTTATCAGAAGTATAAAGATATGATTTGACAATAGACCCTTTGCAATTCATCTAAACAATAATAAGTATAATATATATGTAGGCGCCTATACCGTTTTATAAAAATGTTATTATCGCCACTGCTATTCACGTTATGTACATTATATTGGTAATAAACATTGTTGTGAAAATAACTGTATACATAAACCTATAATAATGGGTCAGTGATCCATCTTTATTTTGCAAATGAAATATGGTATTCTTCCCTAGTAGCCTGTACTACAAACAATATAAATTTGTTAATTTGGGGGGAAATCTGATCAGCTGTCCGAATTTTGTATCATAATTTATGCGTATGAAGGGTGTGGGGTGTCGCCACCCGAGCTGTGAATTTAAAAGACCAGACCAGTTTTATGCGTAGATTCTTTCTACAATTGGGGGACATGTGATGATAACATAAATGATGATGTGTTCTATTACACGAATCGTGCACCATAATGCGTTTCAGCCCATGTTGTAACAAGAGACTCAAGGAACGAGGTTAGACACATTGCACCAAATACGGTGTATGTAGACTGGATTAACCAGACGCTAGAAATTTGCATTCGATTGAAACTTATTTCGCCGAACATAAATGATTTGAAATTAAGAGTAAAAATTGCCAGGCAACGAAACATAGCTAAATCGTCCGGGCAGTCAACAAGGGTTGTCACATAATTTTACTTTTTTTCGGGAATGAAACGTTTATAATACACTAAAATCTGATTACGAGTAACAACTCATTATGTAATTATCAGAAAATCATTAGAATTTGCTTGCTTTTTAAAAAGTTTTGCCCCACGCTAACAATTAGTATACGAATCATTTAATATCAAGGATTTAACTGTTCAGTTATCAAAATTCATTGAAAATCAAAATACTTATTCGTTTCAACACCTTAAACTCTGTGTATCAATCTGAAGTCAATCAGACGATAAGTTTGGCCTCTATAGTGTCACAAGGTTTTTTGGAGTGATCAAGGGAGTTAACTCTGGAAGTAATTATTTGAAATCGCTGAAAATTAATAGGCTTCTTCGTCTCATGACCTTAAACATATATAAATTTAAAGTCAATCGGATATTAACTTTGGCCTCTAGAGCGTCCACAAGATTTTTTGAAGTGATCAAGGGCCATAACTCTGGCACTAATTATTGGAAATTGCTGAAAATCAATAGGCTTCTTCGTCTTATGACCTAAACACTGTGTATCAATTTAAAGTCAATCGGATATTAACTTTGGCCTCTAGAGCGTCCACAAGATTTTTTGAAGTGATCAAGGGCCATAACTCTGGCACTAATTATCGGAAATTGCTGAAAATCAATAGGCTTCTTCGTCTTATGACCTCAAACACTGTGTATAAATTTAAAGTCAATCGGATATTAACTTTGGCCGCTAGAGCGTCCACAAGATTTTTTGAAGTGATCAAGGGCCATAACTCTGGTAGTTATTATCGGAAATTGCTGAAAAACAATAGGCTTCTTCGTCTGATGACCTAAAACACTGTGTATAAATTTAAAGTCAATCGGATATTAACTTTGGCCGCTAGAGCGTCCACGAGATTTTTTGAAGTGATCAAGGGCCATAACTCTGGTAGTTATTATCGGAAATTGCTGAAAAACAATAGGCTTCTTCGTCTCATGACCTTAAACACTGTGTATAAATTTAAAGTCAATCGGATATTAACTTTGGCCTCTAGAGCGTCCAAAGATTTTTTGAAGTGATCAAGGGCCACACTGTTAGAAATAAATGTTAATTTACCATAAAAATATGGTAAACTATTTACGTAGTTCTATGTTATTTTACATATGTATGTTTTATTACACCAAAATAGCAGTGATAGTACAAACTGTGGTAAAAAAACCCATATTGTACAAGTGATTTCACCCTGAAATAATTCATTTTACAAACGTAACGTCAAAATACAGTAATTTACAGTGTATTCTAACTACGGTAACATGTACCTTGGTTGTCGTAAAAATGTGCCATCGCAGAAATATTCTATTCGATAGTAGTAATTTTAAAAATGAAACTTTTGTTAACATTTCTCAGCGAACAACCGATTAAGAGTAAATGTTTCAGTTCACAACCAAATAGCAAATGACATTACGTACCGGTACGACAACCATCAGTTGTAGCTTTCCCGCCTTTTTGTTTTCGCAAATACGTAGATGTGCCTACATCATGAGCTTCACATCAGACGAAATGGAAACCATGCTTTGTAAGTTGACTTTCTTTTATTAGGCCTTATAATAGTTCGTTACTTTTTGACTGTGTGTGACATTCTTTGCAATTAAAGTGTATTTTGTGGTGTGTTCGGTACAACTAGGAGTAGGAATGGACACTCGTTTGCAGGAAATTGACCTTTGACATTTGATAAATTGATAGGCGGGATACATGCCATATTAATAATAGTCATTTTATTCAATATGCTAATGCTAGTTGTGCACTTATGGAAATATAAAATGTTATATTTTTTTATTGTTTGTGTGTTTATTTTGTTTATTTTAAATCCTACAGCCAAAGAAGTAAATGCTTGTTTAGAAAAGATTGATTTTCTTAACCCTTGTGCGTACACGTCGCACGAAAAACGTTGTCGGTAACAAGGGGTAATCTCAGACCCCAGACATAAAAAGGTTTTTGGATGAATAATTTCATTCAAATACCATCAAACTACAGCTTCGTATCAAGACTGAACAATAATTAATCAGGCTAGATCAAAATATTTCAGGTATTATCAGTGACGATAGGAATTATAAGATTTTTTTTGAAACCATACAAATCTAAAAATATCGTAATTGTCATGTTACATGCAGAATAGTCTTTTGATGGGGTTGGTAGTGTACCTTGATTTGCTCTCAGATCTAGATTACTAGAATAACCAAAACAATATCATCAGTAAGAACGATTCCTAATACAAATCTAGCACTGATTGCAGAACAGATTAGACACCTGTAACTAGCAAAATGTTGAAAGGAAAGGGGAGGGGGGTCCACAAGACCCCTGGTGACCGACAACGTAATACTCGAAGTTTCTTGTCAAATTATGAATGTTGCCACTGCCTCACATCCATTCTATTTACCGCATTATACTCGACATTAAGTAGCTGACAATGTATAAAATTCTCGCTAGACAATTATGAACCAATTTCTCACAAATGTTAAGGATATGGTCGTGGGGTCCAAAAATACCCCTTGTATACGCACAAGGGTTAATGAAACACAGGTCACAAAAATCAAAAACAAACTGATCAGCATTGGTGTAGACAACAATGAAGATCTTAAATATCTAGAATTAAAAGATTTGGTCGACTGTGATCTTAATGTCATCCAGTGTAGAAAAGTTTATCAAATTTTTTTGGATCACCACAACAGATGGACTGAGGAACTTGGTAAGAAGATGCCATTTTATTTTTAGACTTTTAACCATTTACAAATTTAAAGCCTAAGGTCAAGGAGCTAATATTTGGGTTCTAGAAATTAACACAAATGGGTCACAATGCATATAATATATATAGGGATGTGCCCACGCATGGCCGGATTAACCATGGGGCACAGACCCCAGGGCCCCCCATATTAGAGGGGCCCCCACAAAAATCTCAGTTGCGTCCAGTCCCCTCCTCTAGAAATACCATCATTTCATAGCACTCACATGATTGGTCCACTGAAATAACGCCAGAATGCGTTAATTTTGTTGCAGAATTTGTTTTTTTCTGGGGGAGCTACTTCTAAATGGCTCCACACAAGACAAGTGCCTGAAATTCCAGGAATGACATTTCCGACCTCCAATTTCTGAAGATCTCCAGGGGAGAGACCACCCCAGACCCCCCTAGCTGGGACTCGCTCTGCCACAACTCCGTGGTCGGTGATCAAGGTCCCCCACATGTTCCAAGGTCCCCTACATGGTTAATCTGGCGTTGTGGCCACAACCGGCACTTTTTGTTGACACCCAGCACAAAGAGAAAAAAAAGAAGAAAGCTGCGCACTAGTGCGCGTCATATAATTTAAACTCGATTGGAGGGTTGAATGGTTAGCATGCGAGCTCTGTATCAGAAAGCCTGTCATTGAGTCAACTGGCATGGTTTCAAATTTTCCGTTGTATGTGACAAGGAGTAGGGTCGCCCTAGACATTAGCAAATGACGATAAATCTTTTTATTGGCGAATGTTTTGGCAAATGAATATTTAAGAGTGATATTTCGTAAATCTACTAATATTAAACTTGAAATCGTCTCGTTCCACCTTCGTTCTATCGACTCGGTGTCGTGAAGTGTCTATTTTTAGTACATTAAATTACTCTAGACTTAATCTTACAATGCTGCGCATTACAACGACTAAAAGATCGAGTCTCTAGACTATCAAACACAGTTACGTCCCTTTTGTGTGGTGCTGCTCTGTTTACATTCGCTACACTACAACTACTACAAGTACAAGTTTTGTTTAGGCTTACTAACGCAGCAAATTATAATCGCACAATCAATAATTATGACAACTAATACGATAATACTAGTAAACCCAAAATAAGATGCATCGTTTACTTTTTCCTTACCAGGACTTCTGTTAGTTCAGAATCAACGTCCTAGAGTGAGAAATGAGAGTCTTATCTCTGACAAAATTCCTGCATTGGGTACATGTGGACAAAAATTAGACGTTGACCGAGCTAACATTAGTTTAATTTAATTTAAAAGTAACCTCCCTCATTACCTCATGCTTATAAAGATGGAAGGACCAGAAAGCATACATTTTGAATTTGTCAGAGCATTTGATCAGTGGTGTCTTAAAAAGTATTGTTGTGTTTTTTTCTGTGGCTGTGAAGTAACTACATTTATTGTCTTCATAATGTTGCTGGCCGGCCACTCTGGCTTGCGGCTGTGGTTTTGAGCCCTGGTGTGGGAGTATGTGGCATGGAGATAGGGGCACCTTCTCAACCTCGTGGGTTTCCTCCGGGCACTCAGGTTTCCTCCCACTGCTAAAGACCCCTACGCGCAAGGGAATCATTAAAATGAAATTAAACCATATGTTATTCCCGAAATGACCTAGGTGTGTTGAGTGGACATTAAACCCCATTTCTCTCTCTCTCTCTCTCTCTCTCTTCATAATGTTAACTTTTGGACAGTCAAGGAGGGTAGGTAACTAACTAGGTGATGGAATTTATGGTAGCTGGCTTTTTTTTTTCGCACGTATCCAGTGAATGGCCATTTTTGCTCAGAAATCCCAGCCAGAATTTGGCTATTTTTTTAATTGCGATAAAGTTTTAAATTTTTGTTTAGAACTTTAATAAATTAACTATTAGTCAATCCCCACGCTAAAAACATTAGCAGAATTCATGATGTATATGTGACATAGACCCGACCAAAGCACAAAATAGTGCCAATAGTGCGGCCCCCACGTGTGTCAAATGTCTCTTTAAACTTGCTAATTCTTTTAAGATCCCATTTTCTTCCGGGGATTATTATTCAATCTCGAGTTGTGTCCGTGTTATTGCTCAGACAACCCTGATACGACGCATTGTACTTTCGTTTGTTTGTTTACAAAGTGACTTCTGTGCATTGACCAAGTGACTTCTGTGCATTGACCAAGTGACTTCTGTGCATTGACCTCGCGACCTGTGACCTTCTAGATAAAGTCTTAGGATATCATGGCTTTTCACTGTGTCTGTCGTTCAGATTGAGTCAAGGAGATAACATAAAACTCTTTTGTACTAAATAAGTAGCCTACATTTTAAACATTTATTTTTATTTTTAATTATAAACAAACATATGAATAAAAATATTTGTCTAAAACTTTCTGAATTGGCTAAAAAATTGGCTAAAGGTTTTATAAGTGGTCACTCACTGGAGTAGGGTAGCCTGTCCAATCTCATGCGTTTTCTCCAGGTCCCTCCCACAGCTAAAGACCCCTACGTGCAAGCAAATTATTGAAATAAAATTAAAAACCATATGTTAGTCCCGAAATGACCAGTTATGTTGAGTGGACGTTAAAACCCTTCTCTCTCTGTCTCTCCCATCCTACAAAAGAATAAACATGCCAGTTCTGTGGGCTGTTTTTTTGCCTTGCAACCAATCTTTATTTAATCTGTTACATAATTTATTAGGTTCACACTAGAGTTTGCATATTTTTCAGATTCATTATATTCAGCAGATATAAGTACTGGTACAAGTTCTTTTAGTGAAAGCCCTTGTCCGAACAGCCCAGCATCAAATAGTGCAACAAGCAGTAAAAGTACCAGTAGTTCAACTAGTTGCAATGATTGGTCTCCTTGGTCTTACACATTCATAATTCCGTGGCAGAAGTTCCCACAAAACTTTATAGACTCTTGTGAAGTGTCGAATTGTCCAAGTCCTTCAGATAGAAAACAAGTCGTAAGAATATTAGTTGATGAAATCCAGGCTATTTGTAAACGACCATCAATAAAAGATGTACAAGCTGTTTGTTTAAAACTCATAGACCGGTATAAAATCTCACTGTCTGATAATTTTAGCGGTAGTATTATTGGTTCGGGTGTTAGTAGTTGGGTTAATCAGATTAACGAACGAATTCACAATAAAAACAGGAAAAAAGTTTCAAGTGATGACAGCGAATCTGGAGTCAACTCTAAGAAAAAACGATCAAGCTATGGTTGTTTAGATAGCTGGAATAGAAGTCCGGAACTTACTGAGATTGACGATTTACATACCAAAAAAGAGTGGCTTAAGGATGAATATGTCAAAACTGTGAAAAATACCCAGCAAATTGATCAGCACATGAAAGATGTTTTTCCTCTACTAAGAGAACAAATAAATAAAAATTGTTCATCAATTAGTGAATTGAAAACAGAGTGGCCATTTCTCTTTGAAAAACAATGTTGTTTGGAGCATTTTAGAACATTAACTGGTGTCAGTATTGAAGAACAATTTCTGGAGTATTCAAAGAACAAGAAAAGGGTCCTTTTAACATACATGAGTAATCAAGAAAACCCTGATGTTAAAGAAGTAATTGCAGACATAGACAAGTACACGTCCATTACTACTACCAAGTATCCCGAAACTGATGGGATTATACCTCTTCTATTAAAACATTTCAATGAAGAGGGTTTAATTGAATATTACCCAGTAAGTATTTCATCAGAAGATGTTACACATTTAAACTTTAGATTTAAATTCATGAGCAATCAAAAATATATCTATATGTGTATGTTTTACTATAAAACCATGATCTTATAAAATGAATTCTATTATTTCAGCTGGCAACTGATACTAAGAAAATTGAAGAGCAGAGAAGAAAAACTGGAGCTCCTGTCATTAGTGTAGTTGGTAATATATTTTTTTCATTAAATTTTATGAAGGGTAGCATACATTTAACTTTTCTATGATATGATGTGTATTGGGATAAATATAATAATGGTTTATGGTTATTAAAGTACTATGAGATACATGTGACTTATATCAACAGATTTGATATAATTGTATGTACCGCAATTTACAAGATTGAAGCAATAAATGAAAATAAAAGGTTTTATAAAATCATAAACCTACACCAACCAATTAATTTTCTGTCGTTTTTACTTTCGGCAACTTAGCAGTAAAATAAATAAGCTTATTTTGTTTAAATTACAATAGTCCCCTCCTTTTCCTCCTGTGGCGTCTGCGCCACAGTGGCTCAATAAGTAAGGTTTCCAGCATATTTTCCTCTTGTCAGCCGGTGATGCTGGACATAGGGCCTGGCCAGGGTACACGTTGACATGCATGTAATAGATCCCTTGGCAGTTGTGCCCCAAAGCATTCTGGACAAAAAAATACCACACTGTATAAGTGCTTGTACATCATCAAAAGCCCAGTTGGTTAAAAAAAAAAAAGGTGTTAAACCCCATTTAAGTTCATTAAAGTTATCAATGGTATTTTTACAGGATGTTTGTTTACAACAACCATATTTCATGTTGTTATAGAAAATAGATCAGTCACTGTTCTACACACATTTGATGATGCTGTAATGGTTATGTTTGCTTTACACTATTTTTTGAACTTAGAATATCTGACAACTTGCATAGCAACTTTAGAGTTTCTACAAAGGTAAGATATGTTAAAATTAATTCTTCCCAAAATTTCACTTTCAGCGTATTCCAGCCCAATCAGGTAGAAATCTGACAGACTGGTCAGCTTTTATTTATAAAACAATGATTCAGTAAGAATATTGATAACCATTGTTACCAAAATAAACATGTTTTGTTGATATATAATTTGTATGTAATATTTTTCCTTTGTGTTGAACTACTGGGTGTAGAAGTAGAAAAAAACTTGTTAAATAATGCTTTTGTTATAATTTATTATGATATTCGAAAGCCTTTATTAAAGGGGGGTTGGATGGCTTAATGGTTAGCGTGCGCGCGCTGTATCATAAAGCCTGTCATTGAGTCAACTGGCGTGGTTTCGAATCCCCGGTTGTACGTTGCAAGGAGTAAGGTTGTCTGTCCAACCTCATGGATTATCTCCGGGTCCTCCAGTTTCCTCCTTCTGCTAAAGACCCCTACACGCAAATGAATTATTGAAATAAAATTAAACAACATGTTAGTCCTGAAATGACCTAGTTTGTGACGAGTGGATATTAAAACCCATTTCTCTCTCTCTCTCGCCTTGTTTATATTTGAAAAAAAATGGGTTTTGTAATTTGTATAAATTGATTTTATGTTGATTCTTTCTTTTTTCTATTTTCAGAGCATATATGGGCATCAACCCAGTGAAAGGATCAAAAAACAAGAAAAAGCAAGGGAAAGCATATCAAGTTCATCCTAAAGTGTTACAGTTAGTTAATGAATTGAAAATTTTTGAAAAAAAGATGTAAATGTTTAGTTGTTACTATTGTTAGTTCCTAAACATGTCTTTCGTTTGCCAATTTTGTGAGCATATATGGGCATCAACCCAGTGAAAGGATCAAAAAACAAGAAAAAGCTAGGGAAAGCATATCAAGTTCATCCTAAAGTGTTACAATTAGTTAATGAATTGAAAAAATTTCGAAAAAAGATGTAAATGTTTACTGTTTAGTTGTTACTATTGTTAGTTCCTAAACATGTCTTTCGTTTGCCAATTTTGTGAGCATATATGGGCATCAACCCAGTGAAAGGATCAAAAAACAAGAAAAAGCAAGGGAAAGCATATCAAGTTCATCCTAAAGTGTTACAATTAGTTAATGAATTGAAAAAATTTCAAAAAAAGATGTAAATGTTTAGTTGTTACTATTGTTAGCTCCTAAACATGTCTTTCGTTTGCCAATTTTGTGAGTTAGAATTGACGAGTGTAAAGGAATATCTTAGTCATTACAGGTTACATGCTAATGTAAAAAATATTATTTTCCCGTGTTGTTATGATAATTGTCGGTTTAAATTTGTTCGATTTACGTCTCTAAAAAGTCACATGACACGATCTCATTCATTTAAACAAGATAATTCATTAATATTGAAGAGAATGTCCAAGTTAACATGTGAAGTAAAAGAGTGTGGGCAAAATGTGTTTGGTTTCAAAAATTTAATTTCTCATGTTAAAACACATATTAATGGTAGTGAAGCTGTATCGTGTCCCTTTTCAAACTGTAGCAAAACATTTAAGGTCAAATCCTCCTTTACTTCACATGTTTCAAGAAACCATAACCATCAGAGTTGTTCTAACCAAGTTTCTATTATAACAGAAAATGTTAAAAATTGTACAACTAATTGTTATTCTCTGGATGAAATTGAAGAGGAAAATAACGCTTTATCCAGTACTATTACCAATAGTGGAGATTACACTAATCATTTTGCTTTGTTTCTCATGAAGTTGGAAGCAATGCATTTAGTACCAGTTAGTACTATTGATTCAATATTATCTGATGTCTCCCATTTACATACATTGTCAATGGACATGTTGAAATCTCAATTAAGAAGTCAATTTTTATCTTTAAACATTAAAGATAACACTGTCATTACTTTGTTGAAAGAAGTGTTTGAGAATGATGATATGTTCTCAAAACTGCTTTCTACATCAAGCAAAGAGCATTTTTCATCTGACTTTAAAAGAAAGAAATTCTTTAAATCAAATTTTAATTTTATAGAGCCAATAGAAATTAATCTAGGATTAAATGAAAGTAACAAACAGTCTGTATTTCATTATATACCTTTAGTAGACACTCTTGAAACTGTAATTTTAAACAGAAGTGTTCAAACCCAATTAAAAAATCCTATCACCTCTTCAAATGAAGGAATATATTATGATTTGATTGATGGTGAATCGTTCAAGAACAATGAATATTTTATGCAAAATCCAGCCGCTATTAAACTTGCCTTGTATCAAGATGCATTTGAAATAGTGAACCCTTTAGGATCTGCTAAAAAAACTTTTAAGATATTAGCTTTCTACTTTACTTTCATAGACATATATCCACAGTATAGAAGTAAGGTTGATGGGTTGCAATTGGCTTTGTTATGTAGAGAAACAGACTTTGAATACTTTGGTTGTAGAGTTCTAGAGCCCTTGATAAATGATTTGAAGAAACTTTCTGTTGGAGTTCATTTAAAAAATGGAAATTTATTACAAGCTAATATTGCTTGTATTATTGGAGACAATTTGGGAAGTCATTTATTGGGTGGATTTGTTACAAATTTTGGGAATTCTGAATATTTTTGTAGATATTGTTTAATTCAAAGGGGAGGTTATGAACATGATCCTTTATGTACGAGAAATGCATTACTGAGAACAAAAAAAAATTATGATGATTGTGTGGAATTTGTTAAAGAGTATAATGTAATTCACAAAATGGGAGTTAAATCAGAATGCTTGTTTAATATTCTGGATGGTTTTCATGTGTTAAATCCAGGACTCCCACCTTGTGTAGGTCATGACCTTTTTGAAGGAGTAATAAAATATGACCTTGCTATTTTTCTTAAAGAATTGATTACCAAACACAGATGGTTCAATGTGAAAATAGTAAATCATAAAATTCGTTCTCTTCTTCTCAAGGGGAGTGACATTGGTAATAGACCAGCTCTACTTAAGGATGATATGTCATGTCTTAAAGGCCATGCTGTTCAGAATTGGTCATTTTTGAGATTTCTGCCCATCCTTATTGGAGAATACATTGAAAATACCGAGGATGATATTTGGATGTTAATTTTGAATTTGAGAAAAATGACAGAGCTTATTTGTTCTTACAAAATTTCAATTAATCAAGTTGCTGTGCTTCAAAGATTGATTGAAGAATACATTGATTTGAGAATCACCCTGTTTCCTGATATTAAACTTAGACCTAAACATCATTATTTACAGCATTTTCCTTGGTTAATAACTCAGTTTGGTCCACTTTTACATGTGTGGACCATGAGATTTGAAAGCAAACACACTTATTTTAAACGTTGTATCAGAAGCTCAAAAAATTTTGTTAATGTCACAAAATCTCTTGCAAATAAACATCAATTATTGCAAGCGTATTATCATGCTGGAAATTTATTTCCAAACAATATACTATATGAAAATGTCATAGAAGTAAATGTTTCCATGCTAGATGAAAGAATGGCACAATGTATATCGTTACTATTTCCTAACTTACAAAGTGTTAATATAACAGACTTTGTTAAAGTTCATGAAGTTTCAATTAAAAAGGGTATGTTTGTGATTATTGATGTTGAATCTTGTTTGGTTGGCATTGGTCGTGTAGAATTTTGTGTAATATCGCCAAATGAACAACCATATTTAGTATGTGAATATTATAAGACAGACAGGTCAGATTTAGGAGTATATGAAATTGACGAACCTTGTAAATGCATACTAGTACATGTTAATGATTTATTGGACCGATTCCCTCTTTCTGCGTATAACATATCTGGTAAAACTGTTGTGATGTTAAAAAGTTTTCCTTTTGACCCCATGATTCCTGAATGATTCTTTACAACAAACTTGCATATATATGTTGCAGTAAGATTAAATTTATTGTTTTAAAATCAAAAGCTTCAGTTGTGGCTCTTAATGTTTTAAGAAATTAAAGTTATCATTTAATTGACTTTAAGTTTATGTAACAATCCAGTTTTGATTATCTTTGTTAAATATTTCATTGTTTGTCAAAATATATTATTTGACTTATGTTTTCCTGGTATGGTTTTATAAACTCTTTTATTTTGTTCTTTTAAGTTTCATGTTGGACATCAACATGGTTTTATAAAATTTGTGATTATAGATGTCGAATTTTGTTTGGTTGGCATTGGTCGTGTAGAATTTTGTGTAATATCGCCAAATGAACAACCATATTTAGTATGTGAATATTATAAGACAGACAGGTCAGATTTAGGAGTATATGAAATTGACGAAACTTGTAAATGCATACTAGTACATGTTAATGATTTATTGGACCGATTCCCTCTTTCTGCGTATAACATATCTGGTAAAACTGTTGTGATGTTAAAAAGTTTTCCTTTTGACCCCATGATTCCTGAATGATTCTTTACAACAAACTTGCATATATATGTTGCAGTAAGATTAAATTTATTGTTTTAAAATCAAAAGCTTCAGTTGTGGCTCTTAATGTTTTAAGAAACTAAAGTTATTATCTGATTGACTTTAAATTTATGTAACAACCCAATTTTAATTATCTTTGTTAATTATTTCATTGCTTGTCAAAGTATATTATTTGATTTATTTTTGCCTGGTATGGTTTTATAAACTATTTTCTTTTTTTCTTTTAAGTTTCATGTTTGGCATCAACATGGTTTAATAAAATTTGTTTAAATTAAAATGATTTTTTGTGGTTTTTTTTTGTTTAAGTCATTGCATACTTAAATGTCTTTCATTACATAAACTCCGGTTATTTTACCCTAAAACAACAGGCAGCAAAAGTTGCCCGTAACCTGTATGTAAAATTACCAATAATTAGTACTTTTATCCCTGTGATGTATTTTTACAAAAAATGTAAATTAACATTCGGATGTATTTTTACAAAAAATGTAAATTTACATTGTGATGTATTTTTACAAAAAATGTAAATTTACATTGTGATGTATTTTTACAAGAAATGTAAATTTACATATATGTCGATTTACAGTAACATGTTAAATAACCAAGCGTGTAATTTTACCTCTAATTTAGGGGCAACTTTTGCTGCCCGTATTTTTAGGGTAAAATAACCAAAATATTTCTAACAGTGCATAACTCTTGTAGTTATTATCGGAAATCGCTGAAAAACATTAGGCTTCTTCGTCTCATGACCTTAAACAATGTGTATAAATCTAAAATCAATCGGATATTAACTTTAGCCTCTAGAGCGTCCACAAGTAATTGTGGACGCCGGACCGACAGACAGACGGACGGACGGACGGACGGGATGACGACAATATACGACCACATTTCAATGTGGGCGTATAAAAATGGAAACCATTGAACGTAAATCTGTTTACCTACATTCATATTACAGTATTATATGCGTTGCGACCCACTTCTGTCAATTTCTAGGTCCCAAATGTTAGCGATTTAGCTCCTTTTCTCGTTAGCTTTACCATTCAGTATCAATTTCGTCACTCAGAATCTACGCAAAAAATGGTCTAGAAACACTTGTTCTCATTAATTCACAGCTCAGGTGGCGATACCCCCCCCCCCCCCCGCCACGGATTATGTGGAATATCAAAGGTGCTGTGGTTATAAGTTCTTGAGGGCCGATTTGGCTGGGACAAGATTTCGCCAATGCAGAGATTTTAGAATAGTTGTTATTTGAGATGATGTTTTTGATTCGTGATACGATTCTGGCTGCTGTATTCTGTATCTTGTGCGGACATACACATTTGTATGTCATAATATAAATGTACTTTTTTTTTTAAATTTTGTTTGTCTTAAACAATGCCATGTACAAGTGAATGTGTAAACTAAAGATGGAAATGCAAAGTAAATATTTGCTTTTCACAAACTTTATGCAGTTCTCCTTCACTATCAATTAATATCAACATGTTAGAAGGTAGGTTGCCAGAGAAAGAAACATACCCAGCTAAGTCATTTATGATGATCAATCATAAAGTAAATAAGCCAAGTCGCGTTGGTGTCATCCTTATCAGTGACCAGGCACGGATCCAGAGGGGGGGCGCACGCCCCCTCTTTTTTTTTGAGGTGGCGAACAATTTTTAGCTCCATATATTCTTGCGAGAAAGGAGAACAAAATAGTTTAGGTTGGAAATGGTAATTTTACAGTACTAGTATGAAATTAGTCCTTGTGGGCATTTTTCCACTCCAAAATCACAGGCCGGGCTTTGCACTCCCAAGTGGGTGCAGCATGCCCCCCCTTTCTGAAAATCCTGGACCCGCCCCTGGTGACTGTAGCAAATATTCACTGCTGATCAGTATGACATTATGCAAAAGCTAAATCTGTCTTTAGGCCTGAAGTGTTATCTAAATTATTAATTAGACATTAATTAACTTATCCAGACCATAATCAACTCTTGATCCCTAGTCTGCGATATTTACTGGATTAGGATCCGATTTGCTGCGGAACTTTTATTCATGATTTAATCATGAAATGGGTAATCGAGACTATGTTTTTTTATCGAACCGAATTTAGTAATGATAATCGATGCTAGGCCGAAAATTCAATTGCTAAATTCTCGGTCCACGGATAAAAATTGTGACCTGTAGACAATTGTGGACGGGCGGAAGGACGAACAGGGGCGACCACAATATACGTCCACATGAAAATGTGGGTGTATAAAAAATAGGAAAAACATGTTATGCTTACTCTTAAAATCAATGTCTACATCTTCAACACAAAACCATTTTTAAATGATAAATTTTTATTATTCATTTTTCAAAATGTACACATGATTTATGAATGAAAGTATAACAGAAGTCAACTGATAAATAATTATGATTTAGAAAATGATATAGCTTGACTTTGATTGAATCATTTCAAAAGGTTGACCGTGACCGTATCATTTCAAAAGTTTGACCATGATTTTATCACTTCATAGATTGACTGTCATTGTATCATTTCAAAATTCAACACAAACCTCATCAAGAGTGATAAAATATTATATGAGTTACATGAAACTAAAATACATAAAATCTAATTTTCAATGGATATCTATATTTCTTCCAGTAAATGATTACTAGTTAGACAAACTTGACAAAATAACAGGCTTAAAAAAAACATCTATTTACAAACAAATATGAAATACAGTTGATGATTTATTAATTTATGTAATGTAAACCCCAAAATTATAAGACAGTTCTTAAATTGGTTTAATCTTAAAGTGTAAGCCAATAAGTGAGAACACTAAACATTTCAAATCTTGCACTAAGTAGTAAAATGTTCTCAAACCCTCCGGATCTCTGAAATAGACAAAAAAGAGAACTAATGATTTTATTATTCAATCACATGCAGTGTAATATTTGAACCATATAAATATTTCTCTACAATACAGGAAAATAGTTTTTATTGCATTTATTTTAATTTTTCTTTCTGAATTCAAAAGTCTTCATTTTTAGTCTGGATGATAGCTTACTTGAAAATGGGGACAATGCACTGAAATATCATATTCAAAGTGGTGTTTGAGTAAGTGAAGAGCACAGGGGAAGTGCGATCTAAGTCACATTTTCAACGAGCCCCAGTTAACAGTACTATCTCGTAGCAAATTGTATAAGCTTTCTGTGGAACAATCAATTTCAAGTAAAAACGATCTGAGTCACATCGAACCAAGGCCTTTCTGAAATGACCTCCCGGACAAATACGTCCATCGTACCCTTTATTTGACCTTAATTTGGCTGAAAAGTGGAAGTCAGTTGTACTGGTATTATGATTCGTATTAAACATCATTTTGAAGATGTAATTAAACCCACTTGGTTGTTCTGTTCGCGTCAAGCATTCTCATCCAAAAGTTTGTTTTGCCTTTTATGCGAAAAGACAAAAATGTGACTTAGATCTTTCTTCCCTGGACTCTTCAAGTGTAAGTGAGCTTGGTAAAGGGAGATAACTTATTGGAGTAGAGCACAGGTAAACTTACTTGCTCTGATTAACATCAACTAATGAACCAATTTTGGATGTAGTAAAAGAAATATGTTCATCACCAATAACAACTTCTAATTCCTGTAATATAACAATTAAATGATTAAAGAATTAAATGTAGAAGAGTTATGCATCCCAATTATGCATGTAAGTGCATGGGGACTACACCCATGCATAAACAATTATACAAGATGAACCTACGGACAAGATACAAACACTGGCACATCAAATATATCAGATCAAATAGATGGGTCTGGGGACGAACCAAAAACGTCCACTGCTCTGCATAGTCCTAGGCCTGTAGTGATAATTAAAACATACTAATAATAAAGGGGACAAGAAAAAGGCAAAATATTCCCTGAACGTACTGGTGTGAGTCAAAAAATTTTAAAAAATGGGGTATAACGTCCTACTGTTCTAATGAAGATGGGAATATACCATACTGTGTGTTGTGGGGGAAATTTTGCCCAGATAGCGGCACTACCACCTACTCTTTTATCAAATTCCAAATGCCAAGGGATCTTTTACGTGCATGCAAATGTGTACACAGAATCTTGTTTTTTTGCCATCCAAATGACTAGACCTGCACCGCCAGTAAACCACGCTTGAAAATCTGGAGGAACATTCTCAGCCATTGGGGGCGAACTAGCGACCTCCAGACTAGTGAGCCAGCGTCTTGTTCACTTTGCCACCAAGACTCCAGGTGTGTGCCATGATCGACTATGTGCTGCAAGAAATCTCAGTGACAGTTCTTTGAAGAAAATAAATTTTTAAAAATAACCAGTTTCGTGAAATTTAGTAAAATACCAAGTAAATTAAAATGGCTTTACATATCGAAAATGTCCTGATGGCATTCATCTACTAAATGATGTTAATTAAGTGGTAGTCTGCTAAAAACGCAATACGTAAAAAAGGTTAACAATAATAAGGGCGATAATCCAGATAGTATTAGGAAAATGCTAAAAAGATTAAAATTAAGATCCATTCAAGATTTATTTCCTCAATAGTTACAATCCTAAATTAATAAACTACTAGGAAAAATAGATTTTGATGCCAACATTATGTTTAGAGAATCTTCAAGGAAACTTGTTGAAAAACTTCAATTTTAAATAATTAAGGCTGGCAAGTTTGAAAATTTGTTTCTAACCTCTAGAATATTTACAAGAATCATGGATAGACACATAATGAAATGTGAGTATTTAAGTGTGAAATTAAGAGGGTATTAACAGTTGACCCATTAATATCTTAAAGATCAGAATGAAGAATCTTGAGAACTTCACCAAATTACCGAATTTCAGCTTCAGGATAAAATAGAAGTCATGTTAGGTAAACTGTAGTAGAGTTAATGAAATATATGGTCAAGTTTTAAATTTACCTGTCTACCAACTCTATCAGGTGATGGCCATAATGTGTCATCTTCTTGCATAACTTCTGAGTCTTCAATAATTCTCTTTAATTCTTCCATCACTGATTTATGAACAAACGCCTTAGAAAAAAACACCAAATCTATCATTAAAATGATTTGACTATGTTAGATAAAATTATGACAAAAAATGATGGACAATAATTTTAATAAATCATTATATCGCAACATGAAATGTTTTGACATTTTACCAATAGAATAGTGCAATAATCCCAGATTATTGCCATTTGCCCAGTAATATTCTCTGAAAGATTATTGTAATGTAGTTTACTAAAACAAAGTGTAATTAAATTGGCCATAAATGTACACAATTGATATTTGAAAAATCAACTCAAAATTGCTGTACTAATGCATAATTTTTGTGCAGAACCAGACTGGAGAATAATTTCAATAAATCAATATTTATTGCAATATGTAAATTCAATTGACAATATAATATTTTGACCATTAAAAATCAAAAAAAAAAATGTAGTGTATTAAAACAAAGTGTAATTAAATTGGCCATAAATGTACACAAAATTGATATTTCAAAAATCAACTCAACATTGCTGTACTAATGCATAATTTTTGTGCAGAACCAGGCTGGAGAATAATTTCAATAAATCAATATATATTGCAATGTGTAAATTAAATTGACAATATAATATTTTGACCATTAAAAATCCCCCCTCCCCCCCCCCCCAAAAAAATAAAATTCTATATTCTCATCCATTACATCAGTGTGTATATACTCTTGTACTTGAAATAAAAATATTTTTAAACCAACATATCGTTTGACCGTATCTCTCTTTCCCTAATGGTAGTATTTGAAATATACATGTAATTGTATTTTATTGAAATATAGTGTGTGCTTGACCTTCCTATGATTCAAATCTATTTGGGGTTTTTCTAACTCTTTGAGTCTGTTTTCTTGAAGTAGTGTAATGTAAAATGTTACAATTATGGTATTATACTCTAGATTTATCACTATAATAGTGAAAAAAATAGATAACAACACGTAAATAGAATATGCTGAAGTGAAAATTTCAGTCAAATTGCTCCACCCTGAAACAAGATATTAGCTTTTGAATTTTTAGCATAACTAAAGTCGGTATGATAAAAAAAACCCCAAAGTCTTGATTATCCATTTTTACGTTTAATTATATTTCCAAAAAAAGAATTCCAAACCACTAAATATCGCAGGCTAGCGATGGTTTTAAGAGTCGATTATGGTCTGGATAAGTTAATTTATGTCTAATTGATAATTTAGATATAATATTTCAGGCCTAAAAAAAGACCTGCAATAGGCAGATTTAGCTCTTGCACAAAATGTATGTTTAATTAAATACACTTACCTCTTTTCTGATCATGGTATCATTTTTGTAGTTTGAATTGTTAGCATACCGTAATTTACCTGAGATATAGAATTGACAAAAGTGTTAAAAAGTTCCTTGACAGAAGGAATTCTAAATTGAGCATTAAGACAAGCATTTATGTAGTATTTGGGTTATTTATTAACAAAATATGTCTTGACATCTTTACAATTTACACAGAACTGTACATTTTCACTCTAGCTTATATTTAGAGTAGGGCCTACTTATTATCTGTTGTAATATTGGTTTTGCCCAAGCATAAACTAATGCGTGAGATACACTAGGCGAATTGTTACAGCGTCAGGACAGGTACTATTTCATTAGTGTCTGACATTTTGTCAGGTACATGTACATCTAAAACTGTTATTTCCAGGCCTGCATATGGGCCAACCTATCAGTTGGAAATGTGATATTTGCCGCAGCCTCGACCAACACCATATTTCTTGTCGTCGATGACCAATTCGGTGAGTGTGTGAATTCCTCAAACAACCATTTGAAGCTTCATGGCAAACAAAATGCAGATCTCTAACTACATTTTGTCACAAAAAGCAATCAGGCATGCCTTACTTAAGTTTTAGGCAACATATTTGCAGAGAAATCATCAGACATTTGACTGCGTAACATTGTTGGTAAATAAATTGACCGACTAATACATATATGTGGATAAAATAAGCATAGTCACTTTAAAAGAAAGATCTCTCAGATTTATATACCAAAAATACTACTAATATTTGGATGGAGTAATCTATATTTAAATAACTTTTACATTAGTGCCAAGATCTTCCGGCCTTACAGCACCTTAAGGGATAAAACAAATAACAATGGGGTCGCTTAGTAACACAATAGCATTAAGTCAGAACAGGGACATAACTCCAGTATGTCATTAATGTAAAAAGGGAATTAATCATTTATAAAATGAATGTTCATCTTCGTCAATTAAGCTTCGGAGAGAATAATTTTATTAATCTGTTCTCTTTGGCTTCCAGCAACTATTCATTGATGAAATTCAATTTATATTATTGGTGCTACTTTGAATTTGCCATTTCCACAGGTTTCTAGATGACTACTATTAGTACTAAGCGGCATTGTTCTATTTTCCGGATGTAGTATTTGGGACCTGTGTAAGTTCATTCGTAGATTCAGCTGATGGTCACTTTTGCCAATAACATAATCCTTACATACAGAGTAGACCACATGTTTGGTTTTAAACGGTTCATGTTTTGTTCCACTTCCAATACTCAGTTATTTGACATGGGGAATGTTGAGCCATCCATTATGTCTTTACATATTCCACACCACTTATAGCTGAATTTTGATCAAAACGGGACGATGTCAACAGTTTCCTTAGATTTACTGGCTGTGTAAAGCTGATTATAAAGTAGGTGGTTAGAAACATCTGTTTATTGATATCGATGAGGTTCATTGGTCTACTGTGGTGTGGGTTAAATATTGTGACTAATGTCATGATATTCATAACAAAACACAACACAAGGTATATATGGATATAACTACTTCTCTATAATTTAATAACGACGTTTCGTAACACATACAGGTCACGTTTTCAAGTTAATGAGTTAATGTCATGATGTTATTATTCTGTTTTGGGACTCGAAGAGTATCTGGCTCTAGTATTACTGTTAAAGCTGTCTCGTCTGTATGTTATGGTATTGTCGATCAGCTTTATCGGATAATCTTGTTTTATAAGAAATTCTTTTAGCTCACAAAGTCTTTCAAAATGAAATTCATAATAATAATAGTGTGTCCCTTTCTGGCTTTGGAGTCTATATGAATATGGTTAATAGTTAAATATGTGGATACATGATATGATGATTAGGCTATGGCCATGGACTGATCATGGACATTTACTCCCCTCCCTGATAATTTAACCACACGAATTTCATCTACTGAATCGAAGTGCCGAATCGTTGCCGCTACGTATCAGTAGCGCCAAGCCGTAGGATATCGTGTGTGACTGATGCAGCAGCTAATAAATGAGCTAACAACGGTAACCTCGTCAAACCCACGCCCGGCGACCCTCTTTGTAAAACTACAATAAATATAGATAAAATACTGTTAGAGTTTGAAATTGTGCGGAATCATTTTAAAGAATATACATACCATCGGGTCTAAATTCAAATTCAAGAAACTCGTGTCCAAATTTGCCTTTGTGGCCAACATAATAACGAAGATAAAAGTCTGTGGAGTGCGCCATTGCTGTTCTTAGACTAAAGCTTCTTCAAATGTTTTCGTATGAAATAGTTAATATTTCCCCAAGAATAAACAAGTCAATATAATATTGTATTCACGCGGATACAATTTATAAATTGCTTTGCAAATCATTTCCCCTCCTTATAACTGTCCATTTTTGAGCATATTCCATTATTTAATTAAGATCCGAAACAATGCCCAGCGTTTTCTAAACAAAGCTAGCTTCTACTAGATAATGTAGACGAACATTATTGACATTATGGGCTTAACCATTCATTAAAGATCCAGTTGTTACGTAATTTGATTAAATTAATGGCTTGTGTAATCAATTAGCTGAAGTCATGAGTACTGATATTCCGTCTAAGTGGATTCGAACAATTGATTGCAAACAGGGTGCTGTCAGGGCAGTCAGATTTAATGGTAAATATAAAATAAATACCGGCAACCGGGTAGATTATTATTATACTTTATACTAACTAACTAGGTAATTTTCCCTTGTAAAGTACTGTAGACGTTTAACTCTAGAAACGAACGAACGACAATGACAGGTAAATTTTCTTTTAACGCCCCAATAACACTCTTGTTGTAGTAATTGAATAATATGTCCTAATCTAATATTCTGGTCAACAAATTGTATTATTTTACAATATTCAAATAAATTGATGATACAAATTTCATCGTAACACATCTAATTTAAAAAATTGGAAAAATTCAACTACATGATTTGAAAAGGTTAACGTAAACCTTTTCAAATGTGACTTGGATTTTAAAATATTTTCGAATCCTCTGGACAAGTAAAATATGATGTAATGGATAATTTACACAACAGGTAGGACACATAAACATCTGGGTACTTAGAATAAGACTATTATTTATTTTCTAGAGCTGCCAAGCCAGCAAGAGTGTTATTGTCCCTTTAATAAAAATCGAACAGAACTCAATGGAACAGAATCTCGAGATCTGCCCGGGCAATCCGTCTGTTTTACAAGAGTTGGCATAACATTTGTATAAAGTTTGATGCCCCACAGCCCATACACCAGTAAAACTGGGCTGTTCACTATAACCGTGAATATGATAGTGCTGAGACAGTATAAGACAACAGAGGAGTAGAAGAATAATGTTATAATTTTGAGACAGACTTTTTCTCCTTGGGGGAAATTTTGTTCTTAGACCAATATACTCACAGCAGAATAAGAGTGAAAGACAACATGTTTTCAAACATAATAAGTTGACATAGTCATTTTATACTGAAGTTTTGTTCGAGTAGTGTGACGTATGCAGTGAACACTTATTTTGATACCGACTGCTCTTATTTTGTGACTGACTTCAGTGACTTTGAGACAGACTATTTGTGACCCCCTCACACCCCCACATTTACATGTACGCCCCTGCAAATTGCAGTATTTACATGTAAATAAAAAGTTTAATAAAACCATTTTTTTTAACCTTTAATCTTTCTTTTTAGCTGATGGTACTTACTGTTTAACATGTGGAAGCAATAAGACAATTAAACTCTGGAATCCACATAGAGATTTACTGTTGAAGTCTTATCAAGGACATGGTTATGAAGTTTTAGATGCACAAGCTGGGTGTGATAACAGTCAAATATGTTCTGGTGGAATGGATAAAACTGTTCGCTTATTTGATGTGGCTACAGGAAAAGCATTGCGAACATTCAGGGGCCATGCAGGTAAATTATATGGATTAGATTCCTTTCTTTTTTATTTTATCTTAGGGGTTTCAAATCCCCCCCCCCCACACACACACACTTCACCTGTAGCCTGATACTCTTGATTTCTTCTAGAAAATAAATTCCCTTCATCAGTGTTTATAGTAGCAAAGGTACAAGTACAACCAAATTTTTCTCACTAATTTCTGAGATGTGTATAAGTTGTTTCTGAAAAACAAAATATTATTGTATTGGTTACACTGGGATGGCTAAGCGGGTAAGACGCTGGATCACTAGCCTGGAGGTCGCGTGTTCGATCCCAGCATTGGCCGAGAAAGTTCATCCAGATTTTCCGGTGTGGGTTTCTCCTTGTCAGTGATGCAGGACTGAAGGCCTGACAAGGCATTCAGATGGTACAAAAAATCAAGGTCCCATGTACACATTGGCATGCATGTAAAAGATCCCTTGGCAGCTGGAATTCAAATTTGATATAATAGTAGGCCATAGGGCCGCTGCCCGGGCAAAATTTCCCTCATAGCACACTGTATGGCATATGCCCGTCTTCATTAGCCTTGGTTAGAATAGAAGCAGAACAGTAGGACATTAAACCCCATTTCATTTCATTTCGTATTGTTTACAGGTACAGTTAATTGTGTCAAGTTTAATGAAGAATCAACTGTTATATTATCTGGAGCTATTGATAGTAGCATACGAGCCTGGGATACAAGGTCAAGAAAAAATGAACCAGTTCAGGTATGTTATGAATGATAACAATTGTAAATCTTTATACATCCTGTTGCCTTTAATTTATACACAGTGCTTATGGTCATGAGATAAAGTATCCTATTGATTTTCACTGATTTCCGATCGATAAGTCTAATTACTGGTAGAGTTATGGCCTGTATTAAATACCTTTGATAAATCGTGTAGACGCTCTTTTTTGCGAATTCAGATAATAACTGCCAGAATTATGGCCCTTGATCACTTTGAAAAATCGGTTATCATCCGATTGACTTCAAATTTATACACATTGGTTGTGGTCATGAAACTAAGCATCCTATTGATTTTAATGATTTCTAATAGTTACCATCAGAGTTATGGCCCTTGACCATATACAGTCATGAGATGAAGAAGTCTGTTGATTTTCAACGATTTTCGATTTTGATTTTGACCAAATTTTTCATCTGATTGACATTAAATTCGTATGTAGTGTTTAAGGTCTTGATACAACAAAGCCTATTGATTTCCATTGGTGTTTGACAAATATTTTTAGAGTTATGGCCTTTGACATTCAACGATTTCAGATTTTAGTGTGTTGTAGATGTTTCATACCGACAAAAGAAAAAAAATATGTGACAACGCTTGTTGACTCCCCAGACTACTTAGCTGCTGTCGGCGTATGGTTTGTTGCCTGGCAAGCCTGGCAACCTATCTATATTTGTTTAAAGTTTCTAAATGTAATAATTTGTATCGACTTTTTGAATGCCTTACCTGCTATGGGTAAAGCTTTCGTTCCCAGGCAAATAAGCTTTTTTATTTCAAGGATTCATCGTTTCATTCTGTTTTTTATACGCCCACATTTTCATGTGGACGTATATTGTCGTCGCCCCTCTCCGGACGTCCATCTGTCCGACCGTCCATCCACAATTGTTTGTGAAAAGTCTACAGGTCAAAATTTTTATCTCATTTCAATAAAACTTGAAATATAGGTTTATCACCCTAAGATCTCGGTTCCTTTCGGTATTGGCATGCATCGGACTGTAACTTCATGAATTATGCCCCGTGATTGTATAAGAAAATCACGTTTTTAGCTTGTGAACACTGTAGAGGTCACAATTTTGAATCGATTTTGATGAAACTTGAAATAGATTTGGGTTCCTTTCGATATTTTGCTCATATGGGATCGTAACTTCCTGAATTATGGCCCCTGGTTGTATGGAAAATCGCCTTGATTAGCTTGTGGTCCCTCAAGAGGTCAAAATTATTACCCGATTTAAAAAAATGTTGCTCACTTCAAAAAGTCTTGTGGTTTTTCTAGAGGCCAAAGTTAATATCCGATTAACTTAAAATTTATACACAGTGTTTATGTAAAACTAAATCTTTTAAAAGCATTCTTCCATTTTAATTTCAGGTAATGGATGAAGCTAAAGATAGTGTAACGTCAATACAAGTATCAGATCATGAGATATTGTCAGGATCAGCTGACAATCATGTGAGAAGATACGATCTACGAATAGGTCGAATGATGTCAGATTATATAGGAAGTAAGGCATTGTTTAACAGTTACATGTCTGAATGGTCTTAAACAACAGGACTGAATAAAATATTACAAGTTTTTCAGAGATAAATATTTTTAACATTTAGATATTTGAGGATGTAAGTATACTAAAGAAACATTAACAAAAACATGTTAACAGAACAGAACACAGTTTTCATGGGATACAATCAATAGTTTATTCTAAAAGCATGACGTTTTCCTCTTATCGTTATCAAGCACAAATGACAATTTAGTAAACTTGAGGTTGTATCCCATAAAAACTGTTTTCTGTTAATGTGTTTTCCGATGCTAAATGCCACTTTAAGATTATGTTCTTTGAATTGTATATTAATTACAATCTAATTAAAATATAGATCTATATTTCGTTTCGTTTTTTATACTTTCGATGGCCTACACTCATGTAGATCTAACTAGTTATAATGGACGCTCACGTTCTATGACGTCAGGTATCAAGCACGGGACATTTGACCCGATAACGTCAGTCATTCGATTAACCAATTAGCGATCGCCATGCTTTTCAAAATCCACTTGTGTTTTGTTATGATTTCTATCCGCTGGTGTTAGTATAGACGTCGTTGGCTGGTAATATCTACCCACAGTTCCACGCATGAAAAGGTCAAACGGTCGATTCGACAGACCATTTGATTGGCTGACCCCTCATTTCAGCCAGAACACCAGTTAAATAACAAGTCCTCCAGATCCAAGAGTAGTGAAGACAAGTAAAAACGAAATTTTGAACTATAAAAAACGAAACGAAATTGGATCTGTGTTTTAATCAGATTGTATTAATTATATTATATGTTTGATCTATCTTTTAGAACCTGTTACCAGTGTTACCTTCACTAGAGATGGTCAATGTATTTTAGTTAGTTCTTTAGATGATACATTACGACTGATTGATAAAGATACAGGAGAACTTCTGAATGAGTATGTATCATGGTCATGTTTAAAGTGTTTAATTTCTATGGAAAATATTTATTCCTCTTTTAAAATGAATTATAATATTGTCGAGGTATATAGATTATATTAAGCTAAACCATGCTGCCCTGATTGCCATATATAATAAAATAGCGTTTTTAAAATACAAAAATAAAACAAACGTAATTTTCTGAAGTTGTCTCACTCAACAAACAATATTGCTTTAATTCAGCCTGGTTCATCAGATTGTTGAGGTCACCATTATTGATGGATGTGTAGAGAATGACATGTGCATTGCTATTTATAAATGGATACAAGCTTTTGCTAATAATACACATGCCGTTGTGTCATGTTATAACTTTAAGATATGATAGTCATTTGAGACTTCACACATTTTTGACGATAGCGAAACAAATCGCGGCACGTGCCTGTCGATAGCGAATCAACTCGCGGACCCTTCGTACTTGGCAACGGCATTAGCGAACTGAAGCGCGAAATCAATCAACGCATTTCTATTGTTTCTATTACATTAATTAATGGTGATTGGGTAATAAAAGTAAAACCCGCGATGAAAAGGAATGTTTAATTCGCTAATCATCCAATAAAAAATATATGCTTCATCACCGGATCTTTCAGTATTTACGTGATAGGTCAGAGGTGAAAAGTCACACCGTGTTTTCACTTTGGCACTATTCCAATATTTTCACGCTGTCACTTACGGCTAATAATTAAATGATATTCAGAGTAAAATAGAATCAGATTTTATGATTTACTGCCAGGCATATTGTGGAATATGATAATGTCGAAGAAATCAACTATTTATTATTTTTTTTGGCGTTATGATGGGAAGAATGCGTATACTCGAGCCGAGATCAAGCGTGTCGCCGCCATCTTGGACACGCTCGCTCAAACACATGAGAACATGAAACTTACGGCTAATAATTCTAGACTTTGGAAAGCTAAATTGAATCAAAACATTTAGGATTTAATACAAGCTAAATAGAGGAATATTACACTGTCGACGATTTCAACTATATATTTTTATTTTCGACGCAATGAAGCAAAGAAAACGACAATTCCCGTCATATCCAAAGAAAGGCAGAAATGTTAAATGCCGAATGCGATGAAGTGACCGTTATTTTGGGTGATATTTCTTTTTAAAAGTTATATTTATAATTACTTTCAACACTGCTGCCAACACGAGGGACTATATTTTTGTTTCATATTAAAAAAAAAAATCGTAATTGATACTTTTTCACGTTATTTTGCCAATATGATAGAGAAAAGTCATGATTTTAGTGGAACTGGCTTTTCAATATTATTTATAGTAATATAAATGCTACTTTGTACAATTGAATTTTATATCATTGGAAAGAACACGGCAATGTGTACATTTTTGTAACAGAGTATTTTTGTGTATAGAAAATATTTTTTTAGTTATTTGCAATTTTGTAGAGGGTATTAGGATTAACAATAATCCTCTAATTGGCTTAGGGAGAAGGACCCTGCTGATTTAATGAGCTTAGGGGTAGGGTAGCTAATCTTTTAATTGGCTCAGGGTTAAATGGGTTCTTTCTTAACATTCACTGAAGTATTAGTTCAAATGCGGCACATTGATGATAAGTACTGGTAAGAATGTTCAAAGATTTCGACATTGAATCAAATGTTTAATTTAATTATAGATATAAAGGTCATAAAAACAGTGAATATAAAATTGATGGCTGTTTAAACAGTAAAGATACTCATATATTAACAGGATCTGAAAATGGTTTAGTCTGTATTTGGGATCTTGTAGATGTAAGTATCATTGATTTGAGGCTATTTTGCAGTGGCTATGTTTGTGAAGTATTAGGTAATAAGATGCAGTATAAAGATTATATTTGACTGCATAAGAGAATAAATCATATAAATTCATAATTGTCCCCAAAATTTCCCCCGAAAACATCACCGAATGAGTGGATGTATGAAAAAATCAACAATGAATTATCTCCCTTTAGCCTTCAATATTTTTTTAATATTTATGCATAGTTTGGTAGAAATGAAATAAAATGGGGTTAACGTCCTCCTGTTCAGCTCTGACTGGGCTAATGAAGATGGGCTTATGGCATACTGGGTGCAATGAGGGAAATTTTGTTTGGTCAGCGGCGCTACAGCCTACTCTTATATGGAATTCCAATTGTGAGGGGATCTTTCACGTGCATGCCAATGAGTACACAGGACCTCAGATTTTCACCCATCCAAATGACTAGACAGTTGTCCTTGTCAGGCCTTCTGTCCTGCACCACTGACAAAGGGAAACTACTCCAGAAAATCCTGATGAACTCTCTCTCTCTGCCAACCCCAGGAGCAAACCCAGCATGTTTGGTTGGATGCAAGACATTATGTATTATGTTGCTACTCAATTTCTTGCTCAAGGCAATTCAACAACTTAAAATACAGACATTGTTCCACACTTGCATTTCAAACAAATGGTCACAGGAGTCAATTATTTCATCTAGTATTGAAATAAGTTACAACTTGCATGTTGCTTGTACCATTATTTGACAGTATAGTAACATCAAAGGATAATGTCACAAGTGATTTTAAAGGAGCTAAATTGCTAAAGTTTGGGACCTAGAAATTGGCACAATGTAATATGAATGTATTTAAACTGATTTACATTCAATCGTTTCCGTTTTTACCTAAATTTCAAATCAGTTCTGTTTGGCGGAATATGCCAGAAATCTCAATCGAAGGCCAATCTCTAGTTATTCTAGTCTACATAGTAATTATTGCGCTTGCTCCCCAGATAAGAATGGTGTTATTGTTGACATGACTTGTGGAATATGAGTAGCCTCGTTCTTCGAGTCCCATGTACCAATGGTAAAATGTTTTTTTTGTCTTAAATATTGGATATCAGAAGCCCATCTGTTCCTGGTAAGATCACAATATCAATTTTGATTTAAATTGACAAATTTCCTTCATTTTCATCTCTTAATATTTAAATTAAGATAACTGGTTATTATAGATATAATAAAATGAAATATAACTTCAGTTTCAGTCTGATTGAACATTTGCTTTTTTAACAGTAGTTTCTTTCTAAAAATTATCTCTGGAGAAAATCAAAGTATCTTGTTTTTTATACGCCCACATTGAAATGTGGTCGTATATTGTCGTCGCCCCCGTCCGTCCGTCGTCCACAATTGCTTGTGGACGCTCTAGAGGCTAAAGTTAATATCCGATTGACTTTAAATTTATACACAGTGTTTAAGGTCATGAGACGAAGAAGCCTATTGTTTTTCAGCGATTTCCGATAATAACTACCAGAGTTATGGCCCTTGATTACTTCAAAAAATCTTGTGGACGCTCTAGAGGCCAAAGTTAATATCTGATTGGCTTTAAATTTATACACAGTGTTTAAGGTCATAAGACGAAGAAGCCTATTGATTTTCAGCGATTTCCGATATTTAGTGCCAGAGTTATGGCCCTTGATCACTTCAAAAAATCTTGTGGATGCTCTAAAAGCCAAAGTTAATATCTGATTGACTTTAAATTTATACACAGTGTTTAAGGTCATAAGACGAATAAGCCTATTGATTTCAGCAATATCCGATAATTAGTGCTAGAGTTATGGCCCTTGATCACTTCAAAAAATCTTGCGGACACTCTAAAAGCCAAAGTTAATATCCGATTGACTTTAAATTTATACACAGTGTTTAAGGTCATAAGACGAAGAAGCCTATTGCTTTTCAGCGATTTCCGATAATAACTGCCAGAGTTATGGCCCTTGATTACTTCAAAAAATCTTGTGGACGCTCTAGAGGCCAAAGTTAATATCCGATTGGCTTTAAATTTATACACAGTGTTTAAGGTCATAAGACGAAGAAGCCTATTGATTTTCAGCGATTTCCGATATTTAGTGCCAGAGTTATGGCCCTTGATCACTTCAAAAAATCTTGTGGATGCTCTAAAAGCCAAAGTTAATATCTGATTGACTGTAAATTTATACACAGTGTTTAAGGTCATAAGACGAATAAGCCTATCGATTTTCAGCAATATCCGATAATTAGTGCCACAGTTATGGCCCTTGATCACTTCAAAAAATCTTGCGGACGCTCTAAAAGGCAAAGTTAATATCCGATTGACTTTAAATTTATACACAGTGTTTAAGGTCATAAGACGAAGAAGCCTATTGCTTTTCAGCGATTTCCGATAATTAGTGCCAGAGTTATTGCCCTTGATCACTTCCAAAAATCTTGTGGACGCTCTAAAAGCCAAAGTTAACATCTGATTGACTTTAAATTTATACACAGTGTTTAAGGTCATAAGAAGAAGAAGCCAATTGATTTTCAGCGATTTCCGATAAATAGTGCCAGAGTTATTGCCCTTGATCACTTCAAAAAATCTTGTGGACGCTCTAAAAGCCAAAGTTAATATCCGATTGACTTTAAATTTATTCACAGTGTTTAAAGTCATAAGACGAAGAAGCCTATTGATTGTGAGCGATTTCCGATAATTAGTGCCAGAGTTATGGCCCTTGATCACTTCAAAAAATCTTGTGGACGCTCTAAAAGCCAAAGTTAATATCTGATTGACTTGAAATTTATACACAGTGTTTAAAGTCATAAGACGAAGAATCCCATTGATTTTCAGCAATTTCCGATAATTAGTGCCAGAGTTATCTCCCTTGATCACTTCAAAAAATCTTGAGGACGCTATAGATGCCAAACTTATCATCCGATTGACTGCAGATTGATACACAGTATTTTGATTTTCAATGAATTTTGATAACTGAATAGCTAAATCCATGATATTAAATATTTCCTATACTAATTGTTAGCGTGGGGTAAAACTTTATAAAAAGCAAACAAATTCTAATGATTTTCAGATAATTACATAATGAGTTATTACTCTTAATCAGATTTTAGTGTATTACAAATGTTTCATTACCAAAAAAAGTAAAAATATGCGACAACCCTTGTTGACTGCCCGGACGATTTAGCTGCTGTGGGCGTATGTTTCGTTGCCTGGCAACCTATCTTTAAAATAATCATGACAATTTAAAGTAGCTAAGTCTCTAACTCAAAATCATCCAAAATCTTCAACAATAAAAACAGAAATTATTTGTCAATTTAAATCAACATTGATGCTGTGATCTTACTGGGAAAAGATGGGCATCTGATGTCCAATATTTTAGACAAAATTAACATTTTACCATTGGTACACGAATCGTGTACCATAATGCGTTTCAGCTCCAGTTGTAACAAGAGACTCGAGGCACGAGGCTAGACACATTGCACCAAATCAAACGGCGTATGTAGACTGGAATAACCAGACGCTAGAAATTTGCACGCGATTGATACTGCTGGCTTATTTCGCCGAACATAACTGATTTGAAATTAGAGTAAAAACGGAAACCATTGAATGTAAATCAGTTTATATACATTCATATTACATGCATTGCGACCCACTTGTGTCACTTTCTAGGTCCCAAATGTTAGCGATTTAGCTCCTTTAAATGGTTATATAATTCATCTATTTGGATAAATATACTTTGTAACATGCAATAATAAATACAGGACTTAGATTCGTTTATAAGATTTCAGGACTATCTTTTTTTTTGTCTAAAATAAATATGATTTGTTCTGCAGTATGTAATTCTATATACAGGAAGGATTCAGCCTTTTATTTTAATGCATTTTTTTAAAACTGAAATTTTCAGGCAAATATGGTGGAGAAATTGGATCACTCAACTATGCGTGCCATACATTCCCTGTCTTACCATCCAAGTGATACTTGTTTATTAACAGCATCTGGTGACAAGTTTTATGTTTGGAAATCAAAATATGCACCTAGTGGAGATTGAAAGAATAAAAAGCATGTCATTGATATGGAATCCTTCGTAACGTAATATAAGTGGATAAGACAGCTGCTAGTACAGGTGAACATAATATAAGAAATGTCTCCAGGGAGATAACTCGTGTTGTTTCTGCTATTGCATTGGCCTAGAATCCATGTTTGAAAGTAATTTGATTCACTTTTACATGCTTTTGGTGATATTCTATCCAATCAGGAGATATAGTATGAATGATCCAGTTAAAAACAAAACATTCCAACCTTTTGTATTGTTCTTTGGGAGATAGTGTTGCTTTGACATCTCTGAAACATCTGCTATTAACATGGAAAATTAATTACTACTGTAATAAAAGATATTTTATATGTTTTTATATTCAGATAGCTAATTGGTTCTGTTTCAAATAAATATAAAGTTCTCTTTTCCAAAAGGATTGAACAAGATCAATTAATAGGTAATTCTCTGCCAAGTACTAGATTGAAGTATGAAATGTGGTGTGTCTCTTATGGTCAATTTCACTTTACTGCGGGTAAAGTAAAGCCATATGGGAATTGCAAGGTTAATAAAAGTTGTAATATGAAAAAAAATATGTACCTTAGTTTTCTTTTCCAAAGTGGGCTAGAGTGTAATAATACTAATAAGCTATAATAATGTAGGATGGTTTTGCTCGGTACAATGAAGTAGCAGGAACTCAGGGGTGTTTTGGGAGGTAGGCCTGGCCTATGTAGCTATTTTTTCTCCCACAACAGGGTAGGCCTGAGTAGACTCCGTATTATCAGGTAATTTATAACTTGTAGTAATAATGACCTCGCCTACAAGAAATGAGATCATTTTTGGTTTTGAGTTTATATCTCTATGAACATGTTGTATTCTTTCATTTCTAAATGGTTGTCTTTTGAGTGATGGCAACGAATAGATTGACTTTCTATAGTTCATTATCACTGTCCAGTTACATTTTTCAAGATAACAAACATGCTTTTCTTTTTATCCAAGATATACGTTAGAATCCTCCAAATGGCATAGATTTTGTCAAAATTTTCTGAGCGAATCTCACTATTTATTCATTGGACACTACCTTTTTTTTTAATTTTGGAAAACACCCCTGCCGGAACTGTTTTTCATACACAGTGCAGCAGAAGTTTAAATAGTAGCTGAATACAGTATGCTCAGTCTTAGATTATAGGCATTGTCTTTCACAGCGACATAAAAGTCATAAAAAAAGGATGCACCATTACTGTAAGTGCCAAAATCATAATTTGTTGCGATTCAGATTTGACTTTTTCTTCGTCCTTACTTTCACCTCATCAGTATCTTCCGCCAGTCCACTACAGTTATAATAAATGAAATGAAATAGGGTTAACTACTGTTTTTTTCCGACAGGGCTAATGAAAACGGGCATACACAATACGGTGTGCTATGAATGTCTATGATCGAAATTTTGCTCACACAGTGGCACTATGGCCTATTCCTATATGGAATTTCTGTATCGGACCAATCCTAGCAAATTGGCAGCTGTCCTTGTCAGGCCTTCCATCCTGCACCACTGACATTTCGCTAACACTGACATCTTCTGGGCTAATTAAGACTGACTTACCCCAAACAGTGTGCTAGCTGTGAGGGAAATTTTGCCCGGACCTTGGTTTTGTATCCTATCCGAATGACTAGACAGCTGTTCGTGTCGGCCCCTCTGTCCTTCACCACTGACAAAAGGGAAAACAATGCCAGAAAATCCTGTTGAACTTTATCTGCCAATACCAGAAAGGAAACCTGTGACCTCCAGGCTAGCAAACCAGCGCCTTACTCACTTAGCCATGGTGGCTCCTATATTACAATATTAGTACAAATGAAGTATTAATGGAGTATCAAAGAAAATAACATCATCTTGTCAGACAATCTTTAATTTTAATTAGCATGAATCTAAGTAATGCGAAAATACCGGCACTGTACTGTAAATTTAACCATATAGTTCTACATGTATCAAGCAGAAATTAATTCATCGGCGCGTGTAGAGTTCGTTTGCCGTGTAACGCTAAAAGAAAAGCGGTTCCTACTTTTGGTTGGTCCCAGCAGGGGTTCAGCCCAGTCAGATTTTTGGCTTATATGGCACTGTCTATCATGTTTTACAAGACGTAGATAATGTGGCACTGTCTATCATGTTTTATAAAATTAGGTGTGGTGATTTTGAAAACGTAGGCCTACGGGTGAACGTCCAAACTGACCCAATTTACCACTGAAATTTAGATTTCATCTCATAGACTGATCAAACACAACATCATGAAGGTTATGAATGCATTATCGATGATATTATTGATAATTCAAATACATGAATAATTATTGTAATAACATGCCAGACATTCTACATGATGACATAGATTAAATTATATTTTATTTATCATCTGGTGTTCATTCCAACCTTGACATTTGATAACAATTATTTCTGGTAATTAGTTTTAATAATGTGTATCCTTTCCAAAATGATAACACGTAAGCAATTAAGACCAAAATTAGGGAAAAGCAATCTGTTGCGCAGTTTGATGTTCACTAGAATTAATTAGTCATTTTATAAGGTTCGAAAGACGAGATTGTGTATAATTTGATCAGTAAGACCCCGATGAGTTGTTATCATGGTTGAGCCCAAGTTTCACAACGTTCTTATTATCTTCTATCTTTCTATATCGGCGAGTTTATTTCCTGGGGAGACAGGGGATCAAGTTTTATTTTAAACCACATCAATGGCAGCGTATTAATTTTCGTAGCATTCTCTGAGTGTTAACGATCGTGTTATGGCGGGCGAGGGATCAACCTTTGTTCAATATTTCAACCTTTTACAGCGGGAGGTTTTCCTCTTTCTTTTTCTTTCCCACGGAATAAAATAGTGACGCAATGTTTTCAAGATTGTAGGTTTCCTGTTACATGTCTCCAAAAGCATATCTTGAAGATTGTAAGGGGCATCGTAGTTTATGAAACAGTTGGTCCTCATTATTCGTAATCTCATATTCACATAATCATAAATAATTGCTGAACGCAGTATTTCTATCTACTGGCGTAAAAGTAGCATATCTTCGTGGTTTGGTATCTTTTTGTCTTCAAATATATCTATTAAACAGGACACGTGTGCAGTTGCGTTTGTTTGTGAGATTCGGATTGTTTTGGTGCCCCCCTTTTAGCAAACCATACTAATACAATGTGAATTGCAGGTGAAATTTAAAACTTTCGGAATTTAGTTTGAAATCTACTCAGTAATTTATATTAGTAATAGTAGGTCCTATAGCTGTTAAAAGAGTATAAAACTAATGAAGTGAATCAATGATAACGTCTCTGCTGGTGCCTTGTTTGGAATTTTGCTACATATTCGTTAGTGGTTGAAGGTCGACCGATGAAGTGCTAAAGTAATTGATTTATATGTCATGTGGAGAGGTGTGTCAGTTTCTACCGTCAAAACTGAACTGATCCATGGCGCTAAAATCGTCAAGTGGTTTAACGTTGAGTTGAGTATGCCTTTGTGATAAACGTCTTAAATCTTATTTCTCACGAGAAGGTCAGCACATTCTCAAAATTAATCAATCTTCATATGTTAAGTTGATTAAACGTGGGGTATTCGATTTCGACAAATTAAACCCCAATGAGTCAACATCAGATAGTAGCTTCGGAGATCAGATATGAACTGTCAAGAATATAAATTTGTAGATCAATATGGCTCATCGAATAGACGAAGGAAAGTTCGGTGTTACTTTGGAAAGGGCCTACAATAAAGTTGCAATATGCCAATCTCTCGTATTAATCGTAATGCATGTCGAATATTAAAGGAAGGGTTAGAAATGAAATGAAATGGGGACTTAACGTTCGTACATTTACTGTTCTGCATTACAGTGTGCTGTGGATGAAATTTTGCCCGGAAAGCGGCGGCCGTATTCGAACTGTCAACGGTTCTCTTTGTGTGCATACCAATGTGTACATCGGAAGCCGGTTTTTCATCCCACCCGATCGACTATACACTGTTCCTTGCCGGGGGTGGGGCAAATCGGAAAAAATACGATGAACTTTCTTGGTCTAGAAAGGGACAGGCATCCAAAACGGGACCTCCACGTAAAGTCTAGCGCACAACCCGACGCACTTGCTACTACGGGCAGTCTACGGTGCGAATTTTTATTTAACGCGTACGTATAAACGCACCAATTGCGTATGTTCGGCACCGTATAGAAGATCGGAGACTGGCCGTATAACTTTTGGCCCTGCACGTACAAAAATTCACCTGTTTTTTTGCGGCTGGTCTGCGAGCTACCAAACCCTGCGGGTTGTGGGTTAGGCTTTAGAAAGCCAATGTCTTACTTATTGAACCACCGTGGCACCATGAAGTGTTAGTCACCAAGTAATAAGCAAAATAGGCACTACAGGGTTTTTAATTTTAAGTGAAGGAGGATTTACTACGCTGAAAAGACCGCAGCTGAACGGGACACATGCAAGTTCCTTTAGGAACTGCCTTTAAGCGGACGATGTCCCATGACAGTTCCTATACGGCCTTATAGCTGCAATATAAAAATACCACTCTCCTCCACCTCTGCATGGCTATTTTGAAATCCGCACCTATTATTTTTCGCCTTGATTACACTTTATTAGTCATGCGAATCATTTATTGCCACTGCTGCCACACATTTAACAGGGAAAAAGAATGGTGATTAGATGCAATATTAGTCCTGTTAACGAATATATTTGCATCTATAACTGAGTATATATACACCTCATATTATACATGTAATATTCCAAATGGTGATCTTATTAGTTATTTACATATTAAAACCAATCTTACTACATGTATATACATACTGTGTGGATATTGTTGATATTGCAGTTTTCATTTAGTCTGAATCTGTACAAAATATAAGGCAAGGTTAACAGGCGCACACTTTGTTTTCTTGTTATATATCTTGTTATGTTAGCTTTTCAGAAAATGCAAAAAATCTTATTATTTTCGGTGAATAATTTGTAGCATGCTATATATTGATGTGGCTGTGATGAAGTGGATGTGTAGATATAGGGTATTATTTGATTGATGGTATACACATAGGCGTACGAGGCCCAACTTGTTTTGGAGGGGCCAGCATATTTTCCCGACAAAAATATTTCTTTAGAGCCCGCCCGCCCGCTAGCGTCGGAGGGCCGAAGCGTGCGACGGGGGGTCTGGGGGCCTCCCCCCGAAAATTTTGAAAACCAGACGGCCGTAGACGCGATTTCCAGGCATTTCGAATACTTTCTAGTAATTTGGAGTGGGTAGTAAATTATGTCAGTTGCAACATAACAACTGGTAAAAAGTCATCTTTAAAATACAAGCTCTAGCTATTACTACGAAAACAAGAACAAGTCGAACGATTTACTTTTGCCACATTTTTCATTTTATGAGACTTCACATTTTTTATCCAGATCTCAGATGTATAGAAGACTTGTATATATTTTATCTACTTTTAATATATGAATGGCCATTTTAAAAGAGTTCAAATTTACAATCTACATGTAATATATTCCGTATTACGATTTACTTTTGCTACGTTTTTCATTATATTATTATGACAGTTCACATGTCGCCTATGCCAGTGGCACTTTACATTCACCTATGAATATTTATTTCCAAAGAAAAGGGCTCAGTATCGAATTATTTACGGCCTATTGAGCCATCGTACATGTGTATTATATGTGACTACAAGGTACAATATTATTACAAACTTATCAATTATTATTAAAAAAAAATTTCAGCTGCTCACTTCTATCACTGGGCTCGTCCGGTGCATGGAGTTGGATGCCAGTATACAGGAACACAGTACTCAAGAACTGAGAAAGGCCGTGTGTACGTGCTAGTTCTATTCAGATGGCGTATTACGTGTTCATCATTGACTGGACTGCTTTCTTTCCGCTTCCATATTATTAAAAATATTCAAAACCCGACGGCGCGACGCTTCCCGACAAACTGAGCATTCATTCCCGACAAGACCATAGCCTTCCCCGACAAGGCCATACCCCCTACCCCTACCCCCACCCCATTTTCTAAAACTCCGCGGCTAATGACCGATCCCACAATTCTGAGCTCTTTTCAGATTTCTATTTTTTCATGAAAATATTTGGGGGGACGGGTGCCCCCCCCCCGCCTCGTACGCCTATGGGTATACATAACTTCTTTGTAACAAATTTCTTCTACTAATCTGACTTCCTTGTGTACCGAAATTCATTTTTCCCGGCCTAATAATTCAGTGAGGCAAGTCTGTAACTCAGTATCATCCGCGTCACACATTGATTAATCAATCAGCGTTGACGTTTCTAGCGGTTTATCCACAGTCCCGTGCATTAGAAGGCCGTTTTATTGCCTAATCTCTCACAGCATTCAAACCATGTCAATGATAACAACTTCCCCATATCTTATGGTGTATAGTAAAGACACGTAAAACAAAATTTTAAACTGTTAAAACAAAACGAAATATGATCTGCGTTTTAATAAGAGGCTTAATATATTTTTTAGAGGAGAATATCATCGGTGTAGACTGTGTAAGCAGATGCCACAGACTGTCATGCAATTTGGACTCTTCGCGTATTTGACCGAACGTAACTGATTAGAAATTACAGTAAAACAGAAATGATTGAATGTAAATCAATTTATAAACATTCATATTACATTATTATGCGTTGCGACCCATTTATGGCCATTTCTTTGTGTCAAAGAACAGATTTAGCTCCTTTAAACTACGTACGCTAAACTGTACTTAAATTGATTATTTAACTTTAACAAGAAATCAAAATATCAACGATATATAGATAATCTCCCGTCCATCAAAAAAATTAAGCCGAGACTTATGTCAATTTACGCCAATTTTCAAAAGTGTCTCCGAGCATCTTTTGATGCTTATAAACTTATTTTATTGCATTGTATCCAATTTAGGATCACCCCAGATGTTATAATTGTATGGTCAACTCCTGTTTAAACTGTGGATGCAATGATACAATAAAATCTTATCTTATCTTACAGTAGGGGCCTCAACCCGAAACGGCAATATATTAGTCACAACGACCATAATGAAATCAAATCGACAAATTAAATAATAGTTATTTAATACGGATCCGATAAATTTTGACTAAACTTTTAGACCGATCTCAGACGTATACAGTAATATTAAGAAAAGTAAGAACTGTTCCAAATGAACTAGACCCCCTATCCGGGCGGGGTGGGGTTACGGTCAGGACAATTACTATATAGAGAGTATAATTAAATGTTTCAACGATGAATACATACTGATATATCAGACAACGCACCGAGTGGCGGGAACGGTAAGTGTAGGGGGCGATGGTACTACTTAAATCCACAAATAATTTCAGCAAGTGTCTCTATTTCAACACTCATGTTTCCATATATCCGTTTTCGTTAATAATCATAATATACTATTCAAAAAAAGTAGGGGATATTTGATTTTGGGGGCATAATACTAAAATATGCAAATGACTACGAAAAAAGTCACTATAGAACCTAACAGAAGAAACATTTCCAGTTACATGTGACGCCCAAACGGACCAATAGCTACCGCATGGAATGCAGGTGATGCTTGGGATCATCATGGGGGTCCAACCCAAGATTTGCACGACTCTGACTTTGAATGTTACAGTCATTGTGGCATTGAATTCCAGGGTGGAAACATCAGTTTAATTGTTTTAGTGACCAGAAAACAAATTTTGATATGCGTCGGCTTACCCAAAATGAAAGGTTACGTGCCCCTGGCATGCTACAGATCGGCACAACACAGGCGGTTGTGGCGCGGACGATGAATGTTTCTCAGTCTGTCATAAGCAGGCTATGGTCCAGATACCAACGATACACAATCTGTACAGGACAGACCACGCTCAGGTCGACCAAGGGCGACAACTCAAGCCCAGGATCGATTTATCCGTACCTTGGCCTTGAGAAATCGTGTCATCACAGCAAATCAGATCAGCGCTCGTCTTCAAACAGACACTGGTGTGAGAGTGAGTGGCCAGACGATTCGGAATCGACTGCATAGGGGTCACCTTCGCGCCCGACGTCCTCGAGTGATCCCTTGTTTGAGAGATCATCACATTCAGGCAAGGCGTCGTTGGTGTAGGGATCGCCAACACTGGGATAATCGACGCTGGAGCAATGTGATGTTTTCAGATGAGTCAAGGTTCACTGTTGATTTTTTGGACAGACGTAGGAGGGTGTGGCGTCGTCGAAATGAGCGCTTCCAAGACGTTAACGTCATCAGACATGATCGATTTGGGGGTGGTTCTGTTATGGTGTGGGGAGGCATCACTGTTGCTGGAAGAACGGCTTTACATGTTGTTGCAGGGCGTGTTACAGGCCAGTACTACCGGGACAACATCTTGGCAGTCCATGTTGTGCCGTTCGCACGACGTCATGGCCACCGTTTCATCTTCCAGGATGACAACGCAAGATGTCACAGGGCCAGGATCGTTACAGGTTACCTCCAACAACAGAACATCACCACATTACCTTGGCCAGCACTGAGTCCCGACCTCTCCCCCATCGAGCATGTCTGGGACATGCTTGGACAGAGGTTACGTCAACGTCAACAACGTCCTGTCAATGTCCAAGAATTTGTTGCTGCGTTGCAACAGGAATGGGACAATCTGGACCAAAATGACCTTAGACGTCTCATTAGGAGTATGCCACGTCGGATCAATGCTTGTTTGGCAAACAGAGGAGGATTTACCTGTTACTGACTTTGTTGTGATGCTACGTGGTAACTTTGCTGTTTGACCCCGGGTATCATTTTACCCTTATAATGGTCAGTCTGTGCCTTACTTAGTCTAACGATCATTTGGAATAAATCGATGAATGTGAACTTCATTTAATTTTGTCATTTGTTTCTTCGTCAGTTTCATTAGTTGACTTTAATAACACTTAAAAATCAAATATCCCCTACGCTTTTTGAATAGTATAATAAGTCTACTTCTAATAAACTGGAATATTATTATCAATATCAATCATGGGAATATTTAACTGACAAATTGCATTGTCTATAATGTGTAGGCTAAGAACATTTTTGAAGTTACGCTTTTCCCTTAAAGTAAACTTACATGTATAACTTTATAAGTGTATTTATTACAATCTCATCAAATTTCTGTTTAGGCTGATAGGTTTTTATCTAAATTTCCAATCTTTAACGGAAAATGGTATATTTGGATCCAAGAGCGCTCAAAAGGGCTACAGGTTTTCTGTTTAGCCCCAGAAACTAAAACATTTTACTTCAGTGATTTTTTATATTCTCTTTACCGGCGAATAATACGCGAGCTTTTATATTATGACAAATATTTTATAACCAATTTGATATCGCCAACCCATATTAAACACATAGTTGTAAAAAGTTACAGCCTAAACGTTAACAAATTAGATAACGTTAATCCGTATTAGATAATAATAAAATTGATCTTAATAGTATATTATAGTAAAGCACACGCCGTTCGCAAATGACATACTTTTATAACGGTAAAAGAAAAGCATAATATAACTGTTCACGATGACAGACAACACGCGGGTTTGTTATGCGCAATGAATACAGGGATATATACCGCTCGCGCAGGTCTGTCTTAAATCTCGCCTGCCTTTAGAAGTTCAGAGGAGTGACATCAAAACGGGAACTGTATGATATCCCTAGTCATAAATGGCTTTATAGAATCAAGGAATTAATACGTGATGATCTTTTATGTTACTTAAATTATTAATTATAAATTTGCTGTGAAAAGTGAAGCTTAATTAGTTGAAGGAGTCGCAGTACATCGACTGACACAGTACACGACAAATGGTGACGATATGACACAAGTTCGAGGTCACTGACACTCGAGAATAGTGTCAGTTTTACAGCATGTTTAAGGTGTAAATGTACCAGTAACAAAATGTCAATGATATCCAGATATAAGAAGGATAGGTAATCCTATTGTCAGGAAATATGGAGATCTATTGGAGTATATTTGTGGCCTTTATTGGGATACTGTTAACGGAAACACCTGTTGGATGTGATAGCGACTCAGGTAAGTCAATTTGAGACTGTTAACTTTTGGGTGACTCTGAAGTTATTTTATCCATTACTAATTTACACAGACTTTGGATTGAAGAATTGACGAGTTCGTATAGCACACCTCAGTCAATTCTTGTATTAAAATATAACTATAGTTTTTTTTGTTTTTAAAATCCCTCAGCGTCGACGTACGACATATTTCCCTAATATTACAGTTTTGTCTCAAGATGTCAAACGAAAAAAAACGTGTAATCTTCTTTACCTACTGGTTATTTGACCAAGGGTTAGGTAAGTTTTTGGGAGTCGTGTTTATTTGCAAACAACAGTTTATTTGTTATTTAAGATCTCAGGCTTTAGCATGTATGCTTTACAAGGTATACTTGTTTATCAGTTCAAAGGGAATATGTGAAAGCAGAGACGACCTATGTGGTCGTACCTTTAGCTAGTGGGTAATCACCAGAAGACAGTTGGGGACTATCCTTAGAATTAGGTCATACAGCACCGTGTGACAGCAACTCAAGTTATAACTGTAGTCGTTTGATCTCCCAGCGTGATTTATCATAGACCACACATTCTGCTACTGTGTGTTATTCTTTACACATTCTTTATGCCCTGTTTCAGTTTATTAATCTGCTTTGGAAAATAGATTTTAACTTTTTTTTTGCTTTGATTCATTCAAGCCCTTTGATGTTCTTAAAAGATTTACAGTAAGCTTATACATTTAATATTTACTTACATACATGTGTACCTCTATAGGTTATATTGAAGTTTAACTGCTTTTAGAAATATGCTAAGATTGCATAATTATCCACAGAAAAGATGGTGATTTATTAATTGTAAAGCAATGATTATTGAATTCCATCCATTTACTATCCATTTATTTTTTGGTTAAAATTTATCTAATGCCTTCATGCATTCATTTGAGAGGAAAGCTAGCTTTATACATACATTTTTAAAATCAAATCGTAAGGTCAATATCAAAAGTCTGTTGTCTTCCAGCAATGGGCTTGTATAAAAATTTGGGGGGCTGGATGGCCGAAATGGTTAGCGTGTGCACGCTGAATCATAAGGTCTGTCATTGAGTCAACTGGCAGGGTTTCGATTCCCTTGATGTACATGACAAGGAGTAGGGTTGCCTGTCCAACCTCATGGGTTTTCTCCTGGTCCTCCGTTTTCTCCCACTGATAAAGACCCCCTATGTGCAGGCAACTTATTGAAATACAATTGAACCATATGTTTCCCTCTCTCTCTTTTTCATAAAAATGCCAGTATAAATACATAGTACCGGTACACAATAATACTGAACAACATTGTACATGTTTATGTATGCAAGTGTGTTCTACATTTATGTATATTTTTTTTTACATCTACGTGTCAATAATATGCTTATTATTAAATAGATTAAAATGAAAATATCTTATATATTTTATTGTCTGACAACTGAGGACTATTAACATTACAATCTTACATCAAGATGATATAACATAACTCTATCAGTCAGCCAGTTCACTACTATTTATTTCACCACAGGCAAAGTAAGATTTCTCTTGATTTATGACTTGTTTATTTATAATTGGTTCAAGAGGGTTAGTCTACATTTTTGGAATGATTATTTGAAGTGATAATCTATCTGTGTGATGCACCATAATGATATGCATGAATAAAATCTAATTTAGACTGGGAGTGAAATGATAAGATGAATAACTGTAGTTTTATCGAAATAAACACAGAATAACCATAGCTTGAGAGGTGTGTGGGGGGGGGGGGGGTAAATTCAGCTTGGTACAAACTAGGTAATTTTAGGACTAATTAAGATTGTACAATGTTATTTCAATAATTTGCCTGTTTAGCATTTAGTATGAATCCAAAGAACCCAGAAAAAGCCATGAAGTTGGGTGGGTAACTCTACTTTTCGGCAGGTATAAGCTAGGGATAGAAAACCACTTAATTCAATGACAGACCTTATAATCTAAAGTGCACACATTAGGCCACTTGATTGCTTGCTTTTTTGACTTCAACACAAAGCCAATATCAAGCATATTGTAAAGACTCATTAAATTGTATAAAGAAAGCTGGTTGTTTTTGCTATAATATAAAAATAGATAATAATGAATCTATTGAAAATTTTGTCAGCTGTCTAGTCATTCGGATGGAACAAAAATCTGCAGGCACAAACTACACACACATTGCACTGAGTAATAAACAAAAAAAATACCAAATCAAGTGAATGGGTCTGGGGGCCAACCATAAGAATCTACTGCTCTGTATAACCCCAGACCTTTAATCATACAGACTTCATTTTAAATGAAAAACAAAACAATATTATTATTTGCAAGAAATACTCAATAATGTGACTGGTCTTTACAATGGTCGTCTAATCTTGATGGAAAATGACCTCTACTTCCTTTTTAGTTTTCCCATCAGCCTGCCCCTGCTTGATGTTCGAAATATATTGAAAGTTTCAAACGATATAAACAAATTATCATTAGGTCTTGGCTGTTATTCTGGTAGAAAATAATCTTTAATGTGCTGTTAGTGATATATACGGAACCATAGTTTTTCATCTTATTCCAAGGGAAACAGGCATTAGGTCTTGGCTGTTATTCTGGTAGAAAATAAAGACATGAAATCAGCAGGAAGTAATGGAAAATTTACATAGCCATACCTGAACCAAAACGCTTTTTGGTTTAAAATTGAAATGGGATTTAAGGCACTGACTGAGCTAATGAAGACAGGCATATGTGCAAAAGTAGGAGATTTTGTTTTAATTTCCAACCGAAAGGGAATCTTTAATGTGCTGTTAATGGTATACATGGATCCTTAGTTTTTCATCTTATTCCAACGACTAGACAGTTTAAGTTGCTAGGCTCTGTGCCCAGAACGCCTGACAAGGGAAACCACAGTTGAAAATCTTGAGAACCTTTCTTGGCCAAGACCTGGCCCCGAGTTCACAAAGCATTCTCAGACTTAAGTTGAGAATTTACTCAAACTTGTTCACCTTATTTAAACTAAAATACAGCCCTTTATAATAATTTTGTTGTTTTAATTAATCAAATACATCAATAAGAAACTATGTGCAAAGTTTAGTATTTCTAGATCAAATATATTTCTCATAAACTGTGATTCAAAGTTGAGCAAATTCTCAACTTAAGTCTGAGAATGTTTTGTGAACTCGGGGCCAGGTTTAAATCCAGTACCTCTCATACTCACCGAGCCTCCCTGTTTGGCATGACTTCTTTTTGTTGTGTGTGGTCTGAAAGCCTTTATTAGTTTTTTAGTCTGGATTGGTGTGACTTAAAAATGTGCAGAAAAAAATGTAGTTGAGAAAAACTGCCATCATTTAACCAGTTCTATTACAAGTAAATGCCTGAAATATACATAAGATAAAAACTACAATATTTATATTATAATCTGAATGTACATGTATATGTGTATCTAGATGGTGATATACAAGATGCAAAATTCAAATACTCTTATATTAGCTTATCTGATTTATACACATTTATTTGGTATAAGATTAGATTAAAATAGATTTGAAGTGGATTTGGAAAAGATAGATGAGGGTATATGTGTATATATAAAGATGATGACATGAATGTGCACTTATACTGCAATAACTTAACACAGATTTCAACTACATCTAGTTATACATAATGACACACTGAACTTTAAATATAGAGAATATTAATATAGTGAAATGGGGTTGTTTTTCTTGGCTAATAAAGAAGGGAAAAGCCTCATGCAGTGTGTTGTGAGGGAAATTTTGCCCGCACAATGGCATTTCCACATACTCATGTCACTGAATTCCAGAGTTCTATTACGGCCACATTGGTAAACCTTGGCTTATCGTAAATTCCGAATAACTAGACTATTTTTCCTTGCTAGGCCCTCCATGCGGCAATTCTGAACTTATTCTCAGCCAACACTGTTATCGAGCCTAGGACCTCCTGTCTAGTGCACTAGTGACATACTCACTGAACTATAGTGGCTCCCATTTTGTTGTGGAAATCTTGTCACATTTTTTTGTATGGAAAAAGTTGGCTCAAGAAAGACTAATTCTGAAGAATTGAATTGCATAATAGGCTGTGGCACTGAATACTGCCTCTTGATATACACACATACACTGTGTATGTAGGGAAAGAGCCCCCATTGATATGGTTTTGTCTGGAAAATGATGTTTAAAATGAAATGAATAATACTGATGTAGACAGAAGAATAACAATTAGTCTGTTTACAGTATTAACATCAGTCATATGACATTGTTTTGATTGAGTTGTAAACTCATTAGTTAGATGATAACAAGATCCTTATTATAACAACCTATAGCCACAGCTCAAATAAGATACTATCAAGTTGCTCTCATAGTTTTCAACAGTGGAGTAAGTTTCACCTTTTGATTGATAAAGTATAGATATAAAGATGCTTGTGTCAGGGTCATGTTGAAGATTTATTTTATATGTCAATCATTTAGTTCCTCATTGAGTTGGCATGATACCAATTTGAATATAATAGTGTGTCAATAATTCTAACAGATAATCATTTAATATCATGTTTTGTTTTGTGTTAGTAAATGTGTTTCTGAACAATCTGATACATGGTCTGCCACACTGACACTGTATAGAAAATTGTTCAAAGATATCAGTCACCTGCCTAACCTCATGGGTTCACTCCTTATTCTGTTATATCCTCCCAATGCTAAATAAAATTGTACCATATGTTAGTCTGGAAATACCTAGTTTGTGTTGAGTAGAAATTAAACCCCAGATCCATAATTTGAGCCTCAAATCGTGTGATTTTTCTACTAAGGAATGGAGGGGGTGGGGTTATTGGCATGGCTACTGCACCTATAATTATAGTTTTTAGAAATGAATACCATTTGGAATAAGGACAACTAGTATCTGTAATGATATAGGGCTTATGAAATTTGGGATATACTGAGTGAAGCTATGGGAAAGACAGCTCTGAAGTCTTTCAGAACTTCATTCATCTTAATATTACAGTAAACATAGTGAGTGGTAATTAATTATATTATATTGGTAATTGAAAGAACACATTTCAAATTCTCTATCTGCTCATAATAACAACAGGTGTTGATCAGAGAAAACCCTAAGATTTCACCCTATATTCGTTTGCAAATTATGAAAGACTCATGTCTTCAAGGGATTACATCTAAATTTTCTAGAATGCTGGTAAGCATTTTGTGATAATTTAAAGTTTAAAACTGAAAACATAATTTAAAATGTCTTGACACCTGCAACACGATCTAGCCTTTCATTTGTCCATTTTGTGGGTATGATTGTGGAAATATTCTTGCGATAAAAATAGTTTATGCTAGAATTTGTGCATCCCCTTTAAATAAGGGACACCTATGAGGTAAATATATATGATATTCTGCCACCCACACTGGTCAGGCTTACATTTCTGTATGACTAACTTTAATGAACTCCTTTGTAAACTACACAAATCAGGATAATGTGTAATCGGATAGGTAAATACCAATGAAGACAATCACACTTATTATGTATTACATTACATGGTAATCCTATTCAGTGTTTGACATACCTGACATATTTTAGAAGACCAGTAAGCTACGATAACTTATATTATTAAAGCCACCTATACATTTATCAAGTGTCTTTGTATTGTGGAAGGCTTGACTGTAAACACTTTTACTGACTATTTTAATGATAAATACATTTAATTTCAATCTACTATGAAAAATGAAAATATTTGCTTCATTCCTGACGTCTTTCTAAATTTGGAAATATATGGGATTATGTAAACATGCCAGGCATGTAGGTAGATATGTTATAGAATTTGAAATATGTCTGACACTTACTAGAGAATTTAAGTTCCTAAATATGTTCTCTTTTTTATGCAATTAGAACAAAGAGAGCAATTTTAATCAATGTTTAGAATGTATGAAATTCATCTTGCTTGTTTTTCGTTTTTTGGTTTTTTTTTAGAATAAATAACTGTAATTTTATGTAGTGTCATTTGAGAAGGGACTATAGATAGTTTTCGGTATTTAGTTGGTAACTTGTGAACAGAGAGCCTTTATTTCGAGTTTCTAGTGTAAAACTCCATATGAATGATTTGACATAACTTAATAAAAAAAATGCATGTATACATGTACATGGTATTTGTACAAACTGTTTCAAACAGGATTTGTTACGTCTGACTGAATACAGTATTAGGTGCTTGCCATAGACTAACTAAAATAATGGGGCATAACTCTTGAAGGTTTAACATACAGTGTTTTGGTGGATTGTGTACTAGAATTTGACATCGGAAATAGCTGTTCATGACATTTATATTCAGTTAGAACCATTTACTGACCTTCATATCCTCATGACTGAAGCTTGTTCTATTTTATGTGTGTGAATTTCCTTTAATTCTTTAATTGTTCTTTTGCATAAAATGAAATGGGGGTTTAACGTCCTACTGTTCTGCTCGTGTATAGAATAGTTAATGAGGAAAATGAAATGCTAGAGATTGCATATTTTTCACAAGAGTAATTGTTTCATAACTGATTTCTTAGTAAATATCAGAGCTCTTTTGGCTGGTTCATTATCGTTGTCACATACCGGTGAGAGGGGAAGTTTCTGTTATTTCTATAAATTATATAGTATTTATGAAGAAACAGTGATAATTTCTGTTATTCTGTTATTTCTGTTATTCCTAAGGCTAACTTAGTAAAAATGAAGAAGCAGTGATGATTTAATTATTTTGTTGTTTTGTGAGGTGTGATACATATGGATTCATGAAACCAGATCAATGTTAGTTTTCATACTAAAAACATTTTGTATTTTGACCGGGTTCCATCACTAATCTCTTCTTCCACTTATATCACCTCTGTTTTATTAAATGTTGTCTGAAACTCACCAACTCCCAAATGACTCTAGACACACATATGTTAGTCTGAAATTCACCAACTTCAAAATGACGTTAGAGACACAAATGTTTTGAGCAAAAGTAAAATGTCATTTTTAGGCTAAAATAACACATTTTCAGGCAAAAATAATACAATTTCAAGTTGTAATCAGAGATTTTTGTTTTAACATATGCTATTTTCATCAATAAATTTTGACCAAACTTTTACAGCCTTCCTAATCATATAGAATCCTGTAAGGTCACCATATTCCACAATTTCTTGTCAAGTAAAACAAGAATTCCATTTCAGACACCTCAATATGTCAATGTCTTGTGCAACCAGGGGCCTTATTCACGAAATTTTAACCAAGATAAAATCCAAATTTTAGTTATTTGATTGGATAATATTAGATTGATTTTAGTGCTTAGCCAATCAAAACAGAAGTATCTTCTGAAATTTGGATTTTATCTTTAGTTAAGATTTCGTGAATCAGGGCCCACATCGTTGTAATTACATGTATATATCTAAAGGGTCAGATTATAGCATGGACGTTCTTTGCTGGAGGACCTCCAGATATTAAATGAAAAGTTATTTGATTTCCTAACCGTATCAAAGTGTAGGACATTAAATTATCAATTTATAGAGGGTTCAAGTAACATATTTAGGTGTATTTGGAGTAAATATACTAGGGGCTTCACAGAACCTGTAGCCTATAGGCCTACAAACTATTAAAGCAATATGCACTTTTTCAAAAGATTTGTGTGTTTTCTCCAATATCATCTTCAGCATCAGAGCCATTATTGATCTTTTTGGTATTGAAATTTGTATATAAATTGAATTTTATTTTACAGGGCTAAAAATTACCAGACAACCTTCCACTGGTACTGTACTACAACATCACCGATTCTCATTTCACTGTAAAGCTAAAGGAGATCCTTCCCCTAAAATAAAGTGGTTCCACAATAACAAAGAAATGTATCGAGAAGGAACTAATTATAGAATAACTAGAGTATCTGGTCACTTACGCTTTACTGATGTTGATGTCATAGATAGAGGACAGTATAGATGTCGAGCAGAAAATCAAAAAGACCCCGCTGTTAATTCTAAAACTGTCACATTAACTGTTCATGGTAAGTATATTATAGATCTTTTCAGAGATACAGGTAATCACTCTTGGATACAGTTACACATTCCACTATTAAAAGCTGTTATAAAACGTATGATAAACGTTAGCATTCCCTCTTTGTATCCTTGCCAATATTCCATCCACAAGGGAGATGACAATTTTACAGTTCACACAGACATACTTTACCAAGGATCAAAAGTTTTGATTCAAAATTTCAATACATAGAAACCATTAAGTTTGACACAATGGGCATAGTTTGATACATGTAGTTTGATGTCCATGTCTGCCATTCTGTTTCACAGAAGACAAAAAATGTACAAAATCTGACAACCTCTTAAACTGGATAACTGTATCTAGAAACTTATGATTTCACATTTGAGAAGAATATTATGGGCCGTTCAGATGCTAACAAAAGTTAACTGGTTAAAATGCCAGTGATATCAATAGGCTGAGCAACTGAAGACCGCTACCAAACCAGTTTAGTGTCTTGGGGCTCTTCTGTAACGTTCTATTACAGAGACACTCCGGAGGGGCCAAAGCAAAAAAAGAACTAAAGGTCAATTGACTGATTCCCAACCCCCTGTTCTGTCATTGAGTGCTAAAAAACACTAATTTTACTTTTCTTTTAATTAAATACCACGAATTTGTACTGATTGGATGGGTGGAATTGAGAGTGGGATTTCAGTTACAAAATCATTGGACACTTTTGGAGTTGCTTATAGCCAAATGGTTAGCGCATGCGCATTGCCTCATAAGGTCTGTCATTCAGATTCCCCAGTTGTACGTGACAAGAAGTAGGTCACCTGTCCAACCTCATGGGTTTTCTTTGGGTTTTCTGGTTTCCTCCCACTGTTAAAGACCCCTAGGTGCAAGCAAATTATTGAAATAAAATTGAACCTTATGTTAGTCCCAAAATGACCTACTTTGTGTCAAGTGGACATTAAACTCAAGTTTCAGTTCATCTTATCTTTTTATGACAAAACTGTACCATTGTCAGGCTAGAATTATTCCATTTAAAGATTCAATTTTCACAGTGGTTTCCCCTAATCACTCAAATGACATTCAGTGGTTTTAATTTTGTTTTTCATTTTATTAACAGTTCCTGCAGAAATCATAGACTTTACAACAGATAAAGTACTAGAGTATGGTACACTGTTAACATTAACATGTGAAGCTGCTGGAATACCTATACCCACCCTTCAATGGAAGAAAAATGACCAAGTGGTAAAATATAACTTGTTACAATTATACTGAAAAATATAAACCATTAGTTGTATTCAGCCATGGTAGTAATAACGTACCTGACAAATGTAAGGCACTATTTAAACTAATACCGGACATAAATTAAATATCAATAAAAAAATGAAAAAAAGACAAATCTGTGCCTGCTGACATAATGGCATGCAAAGGGGTTGTACTTGGTAAAGGCAGAATTTGTGCATGATAATGTCTGTGACAGGTGCCTTATTTGGTTATATAAATTTTAATGGTCATTGTGTATGCAATATCCCAGTGAAATAAGGTAATGACATTGTCGCTCAGTCAATTTTGCAAGTCTTTTTTTTACCAAATTACCGGTAATTTGGTGTTTTTATGGTTCTTTGAGAAATTTTTTTGAGATGTGTAATATGTCTAAGGGCTAGATCCCTTAAGTATAATTAAAATTCACTACTGGTATGCGATTTCAGATGTTGCTTCAGGAATTTGGATTAGCGAGTGGAATTTTCATAGATAAATTCGGATATGGAAGGCTATGACAATGTGCTTTGTAGTGAATTCTTACAAGTGATAATTTTCCCAGATATCATAGATGAATTCCAGGGGCGTTTTAAGGTTTATCATGGCGGAGGCTACACTATTTTGAGGGCCCTCTTTCGCAGGGGGGGGGGGTTGATTGATGATTTTTATGCCAATGCAATGACTACATTCTCATTCAGTAGTACATTCGACAGTAATAGTGTATAGAAAACGATTGACTCGGACACGGGGGCCCTTTTACTTGGCCAGAGGGGCCCTTTTGTCAGACCTAGGGCCCTTTTCTCTGCCTTCAGGGCCCCCCAAACTAGGGTACATTTTCATTTTCTCATCGGTTTTAGCATTTTTCTGCCGTTTTACTTTTCCAATTTCTTTGATTTTTTTTCGCGAGGAGGCTGGCGCCTCCAGCGCCTCAGCTATAAAACGCCTTTGATGAATTCTGATCAGGCAGCTGTGACAATTACTAGTGATGAGTATTAAGAAGTGATAGTCCCTTGTCACAATGTCCCATTATATTGTGAATATTCCTCTTTATATTGTGAGTATTCCCCTGTATATTGTTATGATATCCTTTTATATTGCGAAAAATTCCCCTCACCCCTATATTGTGACAATATCGACTTATATTATGATGATATCCCATTATATTACCACAGAAAACACTTAATATTTCAATGATATTTTTAAATAAAACTATTATTCTTCTTTTAATAGATACATAAAGAAATTCCTGCTGAAGATAATCGAAGTTATGTTAATATAACAACACCCCCTATTGTTAAATCAAAATATACCATCAACGTTACAGAAGTGGCTAGATATGTCTGTGAAGCAACAAATCATCATATTGGTGGAACTAAAACAGATAGAAAAACTGCACGTATTTATCTCCTAGGTAATCATATTTTTTTTCTTACCTTTGCCCTTATTGCACTAAACAGAATTGTTCAAATATAAAATCTCATTGATTTGAGGTTATTATTCACTAAATTAAATTCATAATATTTTAATTGTTACAGTGGTTTAAGAATTAATGATCATTTTTAAGGGGTAACTTTCAGAAAGATATGCCGAGTTGCATTTTCTAATAGACAAATTTTCTTCGTTTATTATATTTATGACCATTTCTATTTAATTTATTATAAAATTTGTTCTGGTCAGTGAGTGAACCAAGTAGAAGATATTGATGAACATGATAAAACATGTGTTCACTACTGACCAAGCTTTATAAACAAGGGATAAAATGTAATGGAGCATTCTATTGATGTTAGATCTTGATGGATGATTGATAATATGCTATTTTACATCTGTGATCCTCCATCTCAGAGTTGTAGCTTGTCAATACTTACCAAGTTCTGTAGTGAGAATTAGTAAGATGGACTTCTAGTGTTTAGTAAATAGTAAATTAAAGGTTGTATCTGTAGTGGGAATGTTTTGATGTGTGGTAGAGATGAAGGTAGATTTTTGGCGTCTTGTGTTATTATGAGAAGTTGAGGTAGCGTAGTTAGTTTGTTTCACTGGTTTGACTACTGATCTATCCTTTGATATCACACGTGCTACATCAAATCCTAGCTATTCCCTCTGACTTATTTACAACCTTCATCAATATTTTTATATCACTGTTATCACAATCTGGCCAATTACTGATACACCCAAAATAAAGTACTATCAAATGTCAAAGACTTGAGGATTGTACTAGCTCGTAATAGTAGTAAAGTCATCTAATTATTAGGGTACTATTAGAATTAATAGGAGTGGTACATTAATTTATGGGAACATAATTCAAGATGTTTTTAGATTACTGGATTATATAAAGTAGATAAGCACAGAGATAGATGTCCAGTGAAGAGTTTTTGAACAAGAATGAATAAATTAAATATCTAAAGTCAAATATAAAATAAAGTATGATTACTTTTTGGTCAAAGTACGAGGTTTCCAAAATAAATGGAACAATGGATAACCTGTATTTGAAGAACAAGTAAATCTCTACCTTTAATAGTTCGATTGATTGAGTTCTGCACTCCCATGATTATGTGTTATACATTTATGTACCTATTCTACACATTTCCTGTATAGACATAACATTTGTATATGTAATTTGTTACTACACAATAAGCTTTTATGATGCAGAGCGGGGTATGCAGTTGCATAAAATTGTTAATCAGTGCAATTAATTTTTATTATGTATCCACTAGCAGCGTTCTTAAAGTGCCTTCTGTTGTTTTGTTATTAGTTCATCGAGATTTCTGTTTGATCAGTTGCAGTATTTATATTTTGACGGAATCAGATTTAGTATATAAGACAGACATCAAAGATTGACAAGTTTTGTTAATTTGTAGGTAGTATGGTAACTGAGCCAAAACTAACGTGTAATATTTATATACAACTGGTCGCATGGGCTATATTGATATTGACATAATGTAAACCAGTTATACACCTTGTTGTTTTGTGAATGAAACAGCCACTTGTTGTACTAAGAAGAGACAGGAAACATAGAGGATAAATAAAGTGAACAGTAGACCAGTCTGTTTTACTTCCACTGGTAGATATACAGACAGGTGTTTGCTATGATATATATGGTGTAGAGTCTTTGTATTGAATGAACTACAGCGATATAGTAAATTAACTAACATCAAACAATCCACTAAAATAAAATAACAGTAAAATACCATTAAGATTTTTTTTGTAAACTTTTAACTCCAAAATTTCAAATTTTTAAACTCCTGTAAGAAATTGGCAGACTTATACAAAATGTCTTTTTTGATTAAATTTTATTTTATCAGGAAATTACAGATCAATTGAAAAAGATTAAAAGTACAAATTTACTTAAAGTGCCAATCTTGATTATATTTTGGAGAATAAAACTTTTGTGTTAAAAGCCCTTAAAATCCTCTACCTTAGGGTTGAGTAACTAACCTAATATATGTGATATGTTGTCAAACAACTTAAACCTGTCAGTCTTCATCTGGAAATGGAGATCGGTGGTCCAAGTTGCATTATACAGTGTCTGGATGAAACCAGACCTTTATTTTATAAAAATTTACCTTTCACTATCGCTTTCACATGTGGGTCATGCACTGCATAGACCGCATAAGAGACAGAAATAGATTATAAGGTCACCCAACGAAAATTTGACCAGTAATCTTAAAAGGGTTGCACATGTCCATGTAGGCGGTTTTGACTTTCATGTCCGAAAAGACTCAATATTTTGAGCTGAAATTGGTACAAGGTAAATACACCATTCCTATGTATTTTGACATTTAAATTTCATATGTACACAGACTTTTATTTCTGATGTTAAAATCGGGATGGTCCCTTTAATCAATGTGGCATTTTGCATCCATTTTGTGCTATAATATAGACTAGATGAACATAACCTTTTCTGATATTTGCATGAGTACATTCAATAACCTAAAGGTCTCGAAATGAAATTATACTTATCAAGTATATATATACACTATGCTTTGAAGTCTCATGGAGAGAGGAAGTTAAAACAAGTGCATAACAGTTAGACAGTCAATTCATATTTTAAATTTCTATTAAACTAGCAAGGCAATACCTTGCCCAGTGGCCCATCTGTTTTTTTCCCAGTAATATCCTAATATTACTGTACCAGAAATATATTTGTTTTCTTTTTATCATTCATGTTCTTTCCAAAATATGCCTTATCAATTAGACCAATAAATAAATTGAGTAGAATGTCTAGATTTGCGATGTGTTTGGCGATAAGTGTGGAATAATAACACAACTACAAAAACATCATTGTAAGACCCTCACTAGGTCTGTAACTGGTAGCAGTAAACTTAATTATTGAAAGAGGTATTTATGAATGCATGTCTATCACTGATAAAATGGTAAGGAATGATAAGGTCTAAATATGAGGTCTAAGATATAGTTATATAGATTTAAAAAGCCAGCTTGATTTACAAGTTCAAATTTTCTAAACGAAATAAGACAAAATGAGCATTATAATCTTTGATTAAAAGATAACTAGTTTATGCAAGAAGATATATACACTAAACATTTTAGTTTATTTTTCATGGTATGGGATTGGTTTTGAAAATGCAAAGTTTAGAAACTGATGATTTGACTATAAATATCCATTTGTTTAGACATCTTTAATATGAATGAAATAAAGGTGTTTGTGTTTGAAGTAACTTTTTGAACCAGGAATTGGCTTCTTCTTGTTCTTGGTGTGATACTTTTCAAAAAGCCCAAGGCACCATCAATTTGAGTACAAGAAACATGAAACTTTATATGCTATTCTTTGGGCTATTATGCATTGATTGACAGACTTTGATTTTCATTAACAGATTGACTGACTGGAAGACCTGATAAAGGCTGTTCAGATGCTTATATTTGAGCTAATTCAAAAACTTGGTGTTTTTAAACTGTAAAACTGTAGTGTTCACACGTACTATAGACCAAACTAGTCAAATTTTTTGACTTTGTCGGTTAGAGTTGATTACAAATGAGTGCATGTTGTCATTTTGCCTGGAAGATAACTTACGTGTGACCAAAGCTACCTGGTGCCCAGGGTTCAGATGGCCAAGATAAGCCAGCTTTTAAGAAACGCCTTCTTGAAGTCAGGTAGAGAGATGGGGTTTTTAAACTGGTTTATTTGCCCCACCTTTGCATTCAGACGACAAAGTTAAACTGTTTTAATAATCGCTGTTGTTTTGAAACCAGTTTAATTTAAGCGCCTTTTCAGTATATGTTAATAATTTCTAAAAAAATGCTAGAATTATTCTGAGCCACTATAATCATGGAATTCTCAGTACGTGTACTGATTCATATCAAGGGCATTGTGGGATTAATTTGATTTCAGGGTGATCAGTATCGTTTGTTTGTAATTATTTAAGAAGTATAACACAGGGGTCAAACATATCACTGTTTACTGGTGGAGATGTGATAGTAGAACCAATCACCATATTTCTCTAGGGTGTGACTGTATAAAGCTTCTATCAGTACTATACTTGATCCCAGGTCTCTGCTATGTAATCAATGTGTTTGATAAGTCACCATATGTTTATATACACGTTCATCTGGTAATTATATCTGACATGTTAATTCTGTGGTCACTTACAAACATCTCTTAATCATTTAAATTCCTTCCTGTTCCTCTGCTCAACTTAATTAAATTATAATTGGTTTATTATCTCAAAGTAATGTTAATTTAGAGTCCATAAAATTCAAATGAATGAATGTTAGTTCTGGTATATCCCCATCTTTGATCAATACAATATAAGTGTTATTACATGTATATATGTTTATCATATTTCAAATTTTATTAGAAATTGGTTAAAAATCATTACAATCATATTCATATATTTTTGTACCTTGTCACGTATTAATAAGATAAGATCTATTAGTATATGGCCATTTTCATTTTATTCATTTGTGTTGTCGTAATATGTGCTTTGATCAAACTGCTGTGTTGGCATAATATCATAGAACATGTCATTTGACAGACTGTATATTGAAAGAATTTAGCTGATCAGATGGTATACAAAATATGAAATAATAATCATTTGCAGGTGATAAATTGATGTGTTATGCAATTTTAACACAATTTCATAGTTTTTTTTAGAAGAAAACTTTTCATGAAATTGAAATTAGTTATGGTTTGATGACAAAATTTCACAATTTGAAAAATCATTAAAGACATACATTCAAAGTGATTTTGATTTCCCTAGAAAGTTAAACATAATTCTTTCATGTAGATAAAGTTTTAATTTTGTTGAAGTGTTGTGAATGTTTTAGATATTAAGATAGACTTTCAGTTATCAACTTTAATCAGGTTTCAATTCCTTGGAGCAGTTTGACTGACAGGTGTTAGATTTTCAGGCAGAGTTCCACCATATCACTCTAGTGGCGCCAAGTACACTGTATTTATACAACATACTAGCTACACCGTCCCCATGGAATAACATGAAATGGATTGGTTGAGCTGAATAGATTTCTTTGAAGTGTTTCAGTGGCTTCATGAATGAACATGAGACATTCTAGAGTAGACTATCAGTGACGGACAGTGTTTATATGTTACAGACAACACATGGATTGTTTCAATACTTAATTATCTTAATTGGATCCAATAGATTCAAACTGTTTAGAGACAGTTAAAGCGTTGGTTGACATTTTATACCAGGGACTACATCTTGGACATATTCAACATGTGTGTTTAGAACAATTCTATTTTCATTCTGAAATTGTGTTGTGTTCAGTTATATAAAACAGTACCATATGTATGGAAGCAAGACATGTTTTGTAGACTGACGACTAAGCCTAGAGACTTATTATATTTTTTTTTACACTTTTGAAATTTCAACAGAAATGACAATATGAAGTTAATAGAAAAACTTAAGATATTCTTTATTTTTTTCATGTGCCTGTTTATAGCTGATAATACTGGATCGTCAAGGTGAGTTGGATTAGATATATATGTTTTATTGAAATGAATCCATTTATTAGCCGTATTGATGTACCACTTACTGTACATTAACTGTACTTGTCAGCTTTTTTGTGTCTATGGTTTTAATGTGCACAACCAGAGATATATAAAAAAAAGATAAGGAAAGAAAATTCATAACAAACTTGATAGCTTCATATCTTTTTAAATTTACATTTTGTTTTTTCCAAATGGCCAAGATAAATTTATGTTTGAAAAAAAAATTACTGATAAAAAGTGAATTATGTCATTATATAAGAGACAGGCACCTGGGGTTTTCAATAAATTGTAACATTTATACTGGGGAACAGATCTAGCATCATTGACAAGTGTCAGATAATATAATCTAGTTAAATCCTGTTAGACGATCATAGAATAGGTCTTGATGTCAGACACCACTAAACCAGAAATAAAGCAGAAAACATTTGAGTATGTTACATTGTCAGTTTTTAGTAAATGCTTGATCTATAGTCAAGAGTTTTTTTATTTGGACAGATGAATTTTGTTATTTTTTTGAAACACATATATCAGATCTTAACATATCCAATTATTTAGTCTACCATGTTGAAGTTAAAAAAAGTTATTTATTTACACTGGTCTAGAAGAAATGCATGCACATGAATAGGAAAGCAACTGGTAATAAGAGACACAACTAAAATTATAACTGTTGACTGATATCAAGATGAATGATGTATTTCCCCCTAAAAAATTTCTATCATATATGGAATCATAGAAAAAACCTGTATTATATGTTATTATATATTTGGATGCTATACCTGGTGACAAGAGGGAGCTAAAACACAGCTTTAAAAATGGGAATGCTGTAAGATAGATAAAACAGAAAAAAAATGATATAATTCGTAATAATTAAACTTTGTATAGAATTCACTAAATATGACAACTTATAAACAATAGCAAAACACAAGATATGAAAATGGATCCCTGGAGAACACTACAGTGTCTTTTGTTTAACCATGAACCTTATATATGTACATGTAATATGGCTTAACAGGTCACATATGTAATACATATCATAGCAAAACATGCTTACAGTATTTCACAAAATTCTAAATTTCACTTCCATGTTTTGCCTTCAAAAAGTTTTTTTGTATTTGTGCGTTGATAAACAAGTCTGCTATTTCTATATGGGTGGAGTGGACAAAATAAACACCATTCTGGTATGTCATGGTCTAGGATTAAAGTTACTGCATAACCTACCAATCTGGTTTATATTATTAAGTAGATGAATTGTCCCATAGAGAAATGACTTCAACCTGAATATATATCAGTATATTTCCTTCTGTTTTATTATAACAATACATAAAACACCTTTGATAATAAATATAGTATAGACAAATAGCATGCTTGGTGTAAATAGTGTACACATGTCAGAAATAATGACTGTCAATTAAAGTTAGATATAAAAAGATAAGAAAAATCATGCAAATCATTGGTGGGTGTATATATCAACATTAACAGAGAGGGAAATACTGTTTAATAATATTTATATTTTTGATTAGCTTTTAGTTAGCTTTCGTACATGTCTCATTGGTAGTGGGAGGTGAGTGGGAGATATGTAAATGTACGTGCCTGGTGATTTATTGATCTGACTTGGCAATAAAGATCAAAAAACAATGAATTTCTTATTTAAAATGCAATATACAAAGCCTTCCATTAATGAGTTCAGATCAGTTGAAATTAATCCTTTACTTAAATTAGTTCTGTTGGTTGTCTTATAAAAACAAACTAATGTAATATTAACACAGATGATGATGGGTAACAAAGACTGGATATATTTTTTCTGTAATCGAATATTATCTCTTAATTTCTTATCTCACTCAACAGTGATATAGAAGATATGTGAGATACACAACACTGAACAATTCCTACCATTTTTTATCTGGCAAAGCAAACATTTTTTAAAGCAGATAAGAAGTTCAATTTTTTTAAAGTAGTTAAGGAAGGCTTCATTACTTGATATATCCTTATCTCAAAGATGTGGTATGGTACAAAAAGTTTATACAAAAGTAAAATGGGTGTAAAATGTCTCCTGCCTAAGGCTCGGTGGCCAAGTTGAACCAATATTTACATTCAGCTCCGATAAACATCAACTGAAATATCATCTTAAAGCAGCCTAACTCGAAGGGTGCCATCTAGATACCTTCATATAGAAATTAATTTGATAAAGATATTGACCTCCTGCAAGTCGAGTGTGCCCTCATCAGATAAGCCCATCTTTGAATAGAACATGTTTGGATTTATTTTTTAAACATTACTGATAAGTTCTTCTTATAAACTTACAATCCAGCAGAGATTTGAACTTTAAAAAAATTCATAGCAAACAGTAGTTACCAATATCTGGTGTCTCTTTTGAAGATTTTGAATTTAATTGAAGTAAAAATATTTATCAACTTCAAAATATAAAAAAAACGAACAAACAAACTTTACAGCAAATACCTTCAAACTTTAAGAAGAAAATATTTTGGGTGGAGTGCTGGGATTAAATAAGATTTTCTATTTTTTTAAGTTTAAAGAAATAGTTTTGAAAAATAATCTTTTGGGATATTTAAGGCAATCATCAAAGCCTTGTGAACAGAAAATAGATGTTTTCATGATGAAATCAGACATTGATAAATAATTTATATGTAGTTGAATCTCCCAGAAACAAAGTATATTCTCTTCTTTAAGAACAGAAAACTGACAAAACACTAAATGAACATAATGCCAAAACTCATTTATGTCAAGTTTTCCCTTTCCTAGACATGTCAATATTGATAACATTTCAAAGTTCAGGCATCCTATATATTATTATGATCTGGTGAAATATTTGTGTTCCTGACAAATAAATAGCAACAGAGAAACGATCAAAAAAAGAGAACCATCAATTAATGTTTTGTATTAAAGGTGCCCTTATAACTTTAAAAGCAATCACATAAAATTCAAGTCTTGCTGCTATCAAATAATCGATCATGATAGTAGGTGCCTTTGTATAAAAACTGATATGAAAGAAATAGACACTAAAATTGAGGTATGATCATTGTTTCGCTAAAAGTAGGCTGTACATTACGAAATATGAACTGTTGATAATGTGACTTTGTAGTCTTTTTAATCTATGCTCGTCTTCATTAGCCCATTCGAAGCAGAACAGTAGGATGTTAAACCCTATTTCATTTCATTTGTAATCTATGCTTATTGCTCTCTGGTGAGTTGGATGGCCGAATAGTTAGCCACTGCATGTTGTATTATAAAGTTTGTCACTGAGTCAACTGGCTTGGTTTCGATTCCCCGTTGGTATGTGAAAAGGAGTAGGGTCGCCTGTCCAACCTTGTGGGTTTTCTCTGGGTCCTCTGGTTTCCTCACACTGCTAAAGACCTATATATTCTAGCGAATTATTGAAATAAAATTGAACCATATGTGAGTCCCGAATGGACCTAGTTTGTGTCGAGTGGACGTTAAACTCCATTTCTCTCTCTGTACTGCACTACCAGTATTTTAAATAGTTTTAAAAGTATAATCCTTTTATTTATAGATTCATTAGGTATCACACCAGAATGAATTAAAGTAATTGATAGAATAATCTAAAACACTAATTAGGATCACATCAGGAATCCATCTCATGAATTGGAAAACAGCCTGATGCTTTTAAAGTTGATTTAACATGACTGGCTTTGTTTTTTATCAGTCATTAACTGTTAACACTTACATTAAATTGGCTTAATTGGTTGTTTGTCTTCCATAAATGCAAGTGTTTTATAAATACATATATTTGGAATGGGTGAAGAAAAATACCAGCAAGGTGTAGTCTGTTCTTTATCAAGGGGTACTAAACAAATTAAAGTAGAAATAGAAACATTTCAGGTGTAAGGTATTACCTGAGTAACTGATAAGAACATTTCCAGATCAAAATAGATTTTTTATATGATTCCTGTAAATTATCCTCTTAGCAGGGAGAAATTAACTTTATAACAATCCTGTTCAATTAGCACAGAGGTCCATGTTCAGATTGTTTTTGTTAATGAGCAAAAACAAAAAAAAGAAGCTGTATCAGAGAAAATTATATTTGCAATTTGTTTTGAACTTTGATAAAAACTATTAATAATGCACTTTGTAGACTCTTAATACGTTAATTCCTGTGGTGCTCTATAAGACCCACCACAAACAAAATTTACCTTGCTTGATTGGTGTTTAACATCTGCTTCTGCAATAATTTTCCTTTCTTTTCTTTCATTAATCTTCACATGAGACCGCCAAAGTCCTAAATGTGATGATATAGTTTTGTAAATCTAAGCCCAAAATAGGATGCTATAGTCTATTTACAGTGACTGAACATTTCAAATATTGTACTGGTCGGAAATGATTGCTAGATAGGTGTCTTTAAATAAATGTTTTATCTGTATAAAATGCAACAAAATAAAACACTGTACAGTTTTAATGAAAGATTGTGATTGTGTTATCTTCTGCAAGTTACAGACGATTAACAGTAAAAAGATAGAAGCAGTCTGTATATCCATCTTGAACATTCTTAAGATACTGTTACAGAAACGGAGTTATCTTAACACTAATTAACTTCTGTTTTCACCGATAATAAAACAAAGATTTAACAGGGACTGTTTCTAGATTTCTTTAAGTTTTTATAAATCAACAGTATTTATGCTACACTAGAAAAGCAATCAATCTTGGACCTTAAATTCACAAAAACTCCAATCTCGTAGATCAGAGAACTGTTCACGTGATTTTTTAACCCATTGTTTTCCCAAACTATATCTGAACATGAACACAACCCAAGACTTATGATCCACATTGTTCAAATAAGAATTCACAAATAGATGAACTTAAGATGTGTAGGTTAAGGGTTCCTGGTTTGTCTGGAAGCAGAATTTAATCATTGAAGAAAAATGGTTCCTGTTTTAACAGTGATTCCAAAGAGATATATTTTTAGGAAACAATTTATCATTTCTATCTTACAGTAGTACATTTATGTAAAATTATGAAATATTTGGCAATAGCTGGAAGGTTATCATGAAGATGATCTTCCATCAAATAACCACATACATTTAATGTACATCTATCTATGTGAAAATGAGTGGAAAAATATTAGTTTTATCTAAGTAATAATTTATTTTCAATTTGTATTTCATAAGAGAAACATTTAGTTCATCTTTGTTCTGCAAGGCTTTCTGTAGATCTTACAAATTTCAAAACACATTTCAGAGAGAAGATGGTATTGGATGAACTATCATCAAATAAAACATGCAGATTAAATTCTCTAGCAGTGTACCTTTTCATTTAACCTTTCAATAAAATACTTTTCCTTACTGACAAAATCACGTTAGAGGTATCAAATACATGTGGTATGAATTTCTCTCCATTTGGTTTATATGATATAAAATGTTTGCTGAACCTAAGGTACTATTACTAGGAGATTTCTTATGTAATTGCATCACCAGATACTAATTTCTATCATATAAATAGTCAGAAAACACTGATATGATAGCATGAGTCATGCATTACATCCAGTTTCTAGGAAAAAATTTGATTTGGTTTATAAGATGCTGTTGGCCATGAGGAGGAGGTAATACATCGTAAAACAAATTTAACGTGCAACTTGTCAAAAGTGCATCTGTCTGCTTGATCATAAATAGTTTGGTAATTTCATGTAAAACCTCGCTTCCACACATTGAAAAAATATTTTGACAGAATCGGAGTTTGTGTGTATAAAAAATAGTTTTCGAGACTGGAAGAATGGTAGAAGAACATATTTGAAATTAGAACAGAGGCTGAATAAACCATGGTTTCTTTTCTTCCCCAATAAGATTAGAAAGCCTCTTGCACACTTAAACAAGCAGTCACAATTTTCTGTAAATAAATAAAAGGCCAGCAAACATATGTTCGCTGATCACATGCAGCATGTTTTCAATAGTTAGAAAGCTTGTAGCAGGCGGAGATCAGCTCAATTTGGTCAAACCAACTGGTCATTGTATTTAGACAGCTTGTGGGAAAACATGCCATCAAAACAACCAGTACTTCACCTCAAAACATCCACATAAATTGATTAAAATGACAGATCTAAAACTCTTTAATGACCGTTTGATAGTGATATAGACATGGGAAGATTTGTATTCTGGCAGAAAGGTCGGAAAGGTCAATTTGTTGATTGAATTTTCTGTGAATGAGAGATTAGAGTAGATGAAACAAATACTGGACATATTGTCAATTAAATAAGTGTTCTGATTGAAGATCTAATTAAACAGATACAAACAGTACTCCACTTGTATTTTTGTAATCATAAATCTACTGTAAACTGTAGTCTGGCAGGGCTTACTCTTGAAACTTACTGGCATTAAAGAGTAAATGGAATGATATATTTCTTTCAAACTTCAGAAATACTTTTAAAACATAATAAGTTAGATAAATATTCATTGTAAAAAAGAAATATAATACTAACTTTTATGCAGCATAATAATTTGTCATTCAGTATAATAATTAGATTTTAGTAATTATGTGCATCATATTGTTTAATTATCAAGACTAAGGAATGGATTTAAGAGAAGACAGCTTTTGCCATTCATAATAATTATGTTATGATTATTAGCTTTATTGTAATATTTATGTATTTTGATGTTTTTCAGCCCTAATGGTCATTGTGCTGAGTATAATGGTACAATATGTAGAGATATTCTTGGGTCACAACCTGTATTTTATAACACATCCTATTATAACAATACCTATCATATGAATGAAGATATAGTTGTACGTTTGTTAAAAGAGATGAATGAAAAGAGATTATTTGATTCTATGTGTAAAGTTCCAGCTAAAAAATTACTCTGTCACTATGCTTTTCCTGACTGTGATAATATTGGTGATCCAACACCGCCATACCCTTTATGCAGGTGAGACACTATATTATTTAATAATATTAGACAAATAAGTCCTCCAATTTTAAATTAGATAAAATCAAACAAAACAGCATTTTTGCAAAACCTTATGGACTCTCCATAACCATAAAAGACAATTTGCATTTCTACTTGACAGATCATTAGTAAACAAAGGTTGGTATAGTTTTATTTTTTTCATTTAGTTACTTTTAACAGTTTTGGGAATGGGAACCCCCCCCCCCCTCTTTATGGAATTATTTTCAACATATTTTCATGGATTGAAAAAGCTTTATGCTATAAAATTAGGGTTAGCAAAGGTCTAAATATGAAGATGGTGATAATTGTTGAAATTTTGATACACTTTTTTAGCTTGATTACTTTAAACAGAAGTAAATTGGTAGTCATATAATATATGCATTTATCTTTTATTCCTTTTACTTAAATGCTCAGCATCTGTGTAGTGTTCACGAACCTACACTTTTTCCACAATTTTAATGTGTTTCAGTTTGAGAATAGCGATGATGTATTTCCTTTAAAACAAAATAAAAATTCATTCAGTTAAGTTGTACAAGTGATGACAGATGTCCTGCTAATGTAATCTTAAATTTACATGCACATGTCTCAAATCAGTGTGATTTTAATGGTGTCCCATCTTAAAATTATAAATGAACGTCCATGGAACTTATTAACATTTCCGTTTTGCAGAGAAATTGACATGCATTATAACATGGAAGTTGTGATCAAAAAAGGCAATATTTCCTGTTTAAGATGTTATTGTTTTGACGATCACCAGAAAGGGTGTGATACAGTAACATTTCAAAACTTGTCAAAGCAAAACACACAAAAAAATTGATTGATACCAGACTTCAAGTGGTTAATAAGCCAATTAAAACTGGTGTTATATACAGTCAATGTTTCCTCTCGCTAGAATCTTATATATTTATCTATATCTAGAGTAGTGTACACATTGATAAAAAAATTTTTATAGGTATACTAGTCCAGCAGATAAAAATAAGGTTGTTGAAAGTAAAAACTGTTAAAGGTTGTTGTTAGTGTTTAAATTTAGTTAATTTGAACCACAAGTGGTTTTTCTACAGGAATCAGTGGCACCATATGGTAAACAGTCCGCCTGTGAACTGGGTTTACAAGGCAGTACCAGTCAATCAAGACAGCTGCAAGCCTAAAATTACTTGTGTCAACTGAGGTCAGGCTACTGCTGTCAGATTTCAAACATCACTTCATTTTTATGTCCCTAGGTTTAAGTACAGATGATTTTTACATCTTCTGACTGTTGTTTTAATGATTATGATGTAAATAGTTTTCTTTCAAGACAAAAACATAATCTCCATTTCCCTTGTCTGTTCCAATTACCCACTTGTTTTATAGCAAGGACAACTGTACAGTGTGAGAAAATAGAGAAATATTAACTCCTCCTTTTAGTTAATACAGGCCTTTAATTTAAATAAACATGATTTTTTTGTTCACTTTCAGAGAGAGTTGTTTGGCTGTTAAAGACTTATTGTGTTACAAACAGTGGAATTTGATATTAGAGAATAAAACCGATGGGATTTATTTTCGAAACCGAGCCCACTTTAGATTGCCTAACTGTCAAGAACTGCCCTCCATGTGGGATAGTGGTAGTAAATGTACAGATGGTCATTTGTTTGAGAAAAAACTTGATGAAGTATCTAGTAAGTCTAGCTGTTAGTCTTGTTAATTAGATCATCCAGTTTAGAAAACCTGAATTCTCAGAACAGCATACACTAATGAATAAGTTTTTATTGAACCAACATCTAAATACCATTGAAAGAAACTCAGAAGATAGCTATTTTGCAAAATAAAATCTCATTTGTTGTGTCAATTTCAACATCTAATAGTTTATTTTCTTTACCATTTGTCATCCAGAACATAGAACAGTGAATCTGTGTTTCTTTTTCTAATGTTGTATTTTTATAATGTTAATTAGAAACATACAAATCATAGCCTAAAAGGTCTTTGAGTTTATAGTTGTCTAATTTGACAGTAACATGATCACAAAGTATTTATAAATTATCTTTATAATGTCCTGAAATATATCAACAAATCCACTGCTGAAGAAACGAATGAAGAGGTAATAATAACTAGGAAAAAAAGAGTTATCATTTTATTATGCAATAAAAATGAACCTAGATTATGTGTATGAAATCCGATAGGTTGTATGATGTAGTTTATATTTTAGACCATTATACTGTCATTTGATCTCTCATGCATGTAGAAACACTGCAAAAACTTAAATACTTAAAAAAGATATGTGTCTGTAATTTTTAAATATCAAGGATTATATAACGAAACAATTAGAAAGGCTATTATGTTGTCAAAGGATCCTTGTCTTTATTGTAATCTAATAGTAATATTTCAATCAAACATAAGCAAATTGTCATATTGATAAGTGCAAAGACTTTAATCACCCCAAATTAGGAAGTAAATAATACAGACGGGAAGAGAAAGTTTTATGTTTTTTTGAAAACTTGATACATATTTATGCTTTAAAAATGCACTGGTTCCCTTTAAGTAATCAAATAAAAAGTTCTTTTCAATTCATGCATAATTTGCCACTGGTGTTATATTTTAAATTTATATTAGTAGCAATTTCATCACTCTTTATTCATTTCAAGATAAATATTATGATTTTTACCTCATGTTAGACAAAGAAATATTTGTAAAACTTCAAAGACAATGGACCTCCCACTGTTGCGTTATATTTTTGTACGTTTGCCCCAAATCTCCCTTTTTCACCATGAAGAAACTATTACAACTGCATGTTTTTTGACATCTTTAAAGGTCATTGAGCAATCATTGTTCTCTTTAGCGCATCTTATGTCAATAAAAAAATTGTTAATCTTAAAGACTAAATGTGTGTTACGCGATGATACAGATCTGAATAAAAACGTTTGGCATGTACATATATTACAAATCACACATTTATTAACCAAGTTACAAATCACACATTCATTAATCAAGATAGAATACTTATCACACATTTATTAATCAAAATAGCATAAAAATTTAAAATTTAATTTTTTAAAATGACACTTTTTTTCCTGAAATAGACTTCTGGTCCAGTTTTGTATCACATGTTCAGGTCGGGTGAAATGAGATAAAGATGTAATAGGAAAAAAGTATTATTATTGAAACAGTATCAGTAAAATAATATAAACATTGTAAAAACTGATAACTGGTGTCCCTTCCTTAATTCTTTATCCGGATACAAAATTTCTTTACATAGAAGAAAATATTGTTGACGCCTTCAGATTCAAGATTGAAAGCAGAGTACATTGTATTACCATTTCTTGAACATTGAAAAATAAACTTTGAAAGTCTTAAACAACTAGATAAATAATTGCTATCAAAAAATGAGGTTTAACTCATAACCTTTTTGACCTTTCGGGAGATGACTTTAACAGATTAGCCAACAAGGCAACTTTTTTCCTTCTTGAAAATTTCGAAACATGAATCCAAAAGATCTTCACCATCAGTTTCAAAATGTCATGGCTGAACTAACCATGTTCATATATTCTGTTTCCAAATTTTTCTGATGGGAATAAAAATATAAAGTCTGACAGTTACCGATTTTTCAGCTGTTAAGAAAGACCTGACACATATTTTACACAAACCAAACTAATATTTACCCCAGATTGGTGTTAAAGCATAATATTATTATTCTTAGATTATTTTAACACAGACTTAAAGTGGCTCTTACTCCTAGTAAATCTTAACCCTATTTGATTCTTTAGATCTGGCTTAACAGATATTTTATGTGCTCCTCTTGGTTGCAAACAATGTTAATTGTTTTAAACCTGTATATGTTCTAGTGGAGAGGTGAAGAAATAACAGATAATGTTATGGAGATTTAATATGAAAAAGGGGGTGGGGTGATGTTTTCATATTGTCAGTTGAAATGTTAAAAAAACATCCTCTTATAGATGATAAATATAATATATAAATATAATAACCTACTTGCATTACATAGACAGAGGGGACGGGTGTGAACAAAATGACATTTTGATTGACTAAAGTTTCCTAATTCAGTGAAATTGAAGCTATAGTAGAGAATAGTAGTAAACATGAAAGACATGTATAAATATGATAGAGATGCTGAGGCTGTAGGAAAGGAAATAGATTCCACAACCTTTCAATCTCTACACCTTCTTTCAGGTTTTTCAAAGAAAAATAAACCTAGGGTCATATTATGATTAGTAAAATGTATATATGTATTTTGTAAGATAATATGAATGCGTTGAGTTATTGCTGTAATCTCTGATGAACATACAGCAATATTAGCTTAATGTAATATTTTTGAAGTTAAAATAGAATAGATTAAACCAGATTTGACTGAATAAACATATGATTATTATTTTAGGGTTTTATAAGTTTATAAAAAGCTATCTTTCGGGGCATTAATTAAAATTAATGGATCTGTTCTTCTCAGTCAGAGTTTATCTCTCATAAATGTGTTCATTTCCTTTCTCCAAATTCTGCTGGCCCACTGGTAACTATATGCTTATATAGAGGGGGGGGGGGGAGGTGGTCAAGCACGTGCCCTTTAGATCATGAGGTTTGTCATTGAGTCAAGCATCATCAGTATCCCCAGGAGTATCATTCCTGGGTCAATTCACAGGGTTTTCACGAATTCAGATTATCTGCCATTGATGATTTCATTGGTCATGAACTATGGGTTGATTCTACGAACAAATAGCACAATTATCAAGGGCAAATAATTTCACTTTGTTTTTTCCCCGTGAATGGACCCAGGGATTAGTGGAGTATAACGGAAGAATACAACTGGGGATACCAAGAATGTGAGTCAGGTGGTGTGGCTTTGATTCCTAGCTCGTGGTATGTGACAAGGAGTAAGGTCACCTATTGGTTTCTGGGGTTCCCCTGGTTTCCTCCCACAGCTAAAGACTTTTAAGCACAGGTGAATTATTGAAATAAAAATTGTGCCATATGTTGGTTACAAAATGATCTAGTTTGTGTTGATTGGACGTTAAACCCCATTTTTCTTTCTCACTCTGATTATGTAGAATAATAATCAATCAACAATATTTTATTTATTTATAATGTATATTTTAGATGAGTGTTACAAAGGTAAAGGACAGTGGTATAATGGTACGGTTAATGTAACAAAATCTGGTCTGGCATGTCAACGCTGGGATCATCAACATCCTCAAACTCATCAACGACCACCAGAAGTTTTCTTAGACTTACAGAATTCTGAAAATTACTGTCGAAATCCAGGCGAAGAAGAAAGCCAACCATGGTGTTATACCATGGATAAATTACACCGCTGGGAACTATGCGCTATACCAAAGTGTGGTAAGAAATAATAAACATCTTGAATACATCATTAATGATAACATGTATTAAATATGTCATAATATTAATACACACCAATACTCTATACATTTATTTATAGGTGTCTAATGTCTTTATTGTGTTGTTATTATATATTAAAAAGTTATGTATCAACACTCTGTTTTAGTCAGGCTTTTCCTCAATAAATTTAAAATAGCTGACTGGAGTTGCTGGCATTAAATAGCTCTATGGTTTTTTTAAGCTCTTTACTGTATTTGTTTCAATAATGTATGTAGAAGTTATGATAATGTAATATTGAAACTGCAATGCAGAGAGAAGAAATATGTTTGAATAGAGCTGGGTTTTTTTTCAATGGATGGCAGAAGGTCAGGGGTGGGACGTTGTAGTTCGCATATGATATCCAGGCCTTAGTTGCTAAAAAGTTACGGCAAGTTCCAAGGATAATTATGATTTTTCTTGAAAATTATATATTCAGCCTTGACTGCTTAAGCATTGGGAAAAAACACAATGGGGGAATCAAATATAATCAAATTTATGTGGGCAATAAAGTGTCCCAAGTATAGTCAAGTATAACTTATAAATATGTTCTTTTTTCTTGAAATTGCATTAAAAATCATAACTTAGATGTCATAAACAGAATTTTGTCCACTTAATGTCTTTTGATCATTCAAACCCAAGCACCCTCCTTACAACAAATTTCTGACAACATCATTCCACCTTTTGTTTGAATTCAAGGGTGGATCCATGGTGGGAGTAAACCAGGTCACCCAATTAGAAGAGCAAATGGAATTATTTTCTGGAGGTTTTGATGGTAGGAGAAGGACGGAAAAGGTCCAAAATGCCTTCCTCCACTCGGCCTACAGTAATTTTGTTTCCGCCATGCTTTAATTTACAATATAAGCTTCTGAAATAATTCAAATGCTTGTATATTTTTCAGACACATCAACCACAACAGAAAGAGCTGAGATCAACAATCCACTTACTGCTGAACCATTTCAGTTAAAAACCATCATCATTATATTCATTGTATCAGCTGTGGCCATATTCATCATTGTCCTAGTGGTGATTTTATGTTATAAACTTTGTGTTCAAAATAATAATCAATTTAACTATGACCCGACACCACAAGAAGACTTAGAAATACATATTTCAAAACTACCTCAAAATTCTTTATATCATAGAGTAAAAGACAAGCCAAAGTTGAACCCTAAATTAGAGGGCTTAGAATTTCCTAGAAATGATGTTGTGTATATCCGCGATATTGGACAAGGTGCCTTCGGACGTGTTTTTAAAGCAAAAGCGCCAGAGCTAGTAAAAGGTGAGGATTTTACAATGGTTGCCGTTAAAATGCTGAAAGAAGATGCGTCTGATGACTTACAATCTGACTTTGAGCGTGAAGCATCCCTATTGGTGGAATTTAACCATACCAATATAGTCAAATTACTAGGCGTGTGTGCAGTGGGTAAACCAATGTGTTTACTATTTGAATACATGAGTAAAGGTGATCTGAATGAATTCCTTCGCTTTTGTAGTCCAGATCATTTCATCATTCATTCTCATTCTCGTGACATTTATTCTCAAGAATATTCAACATTAGACAGTGTTAACCAGTTGTATATAGCTAAACAAATTGCCAGTGGTATGGTGTATTTATCTGAGAAGGGTTTTGTACATCGAGATCTTGCCTCACGTAACTGTCTAGTTGGTGATGATCTTAAGGTAAAGATCTCAGACTTTGGACTAGCAAGAACTATTCATAGTATGGATTATTACCGTGGTAGTGAAAATGATGCAATACCTATTCGATGGATGCCATTGGAAGCCATTCTTTACAATAAATTTTCCGTCAAGTCAGACATCTGGTCATTTGGTGTGGTGTTATGGGAAATTTTTGCTTTTGCGATACAACCATATTATGGTATGACTCACGAAGAAGTTGTGAAATTTGTTAAAGAGGGTAAACATTTGGCTTGTCCAGAAAACACACCAAAGCCTATTTATGACGTTATGAAAACGTGCTGGTGTCGTAAACCATCAGATCGACCAACATTCCGCACATTACAAAAATCTTTAAGTTCTATGTATGAGGAATATCATAAACAGAAATTAGCGGAAGACATCTGATAGAAAATTTTTGTGTTAACCTCCACAGAATTTTACTGAACTCTAGAGTTGTAGTGAGATAAATGTGTTAAGTAGGTTCGGCCAGCGCTCAGTATTGTATGGCTGGTAGGGAAGAAGAAAGGTATTTGGCCTTTAGTACAGTATGCGCTAGAGATACCTATGGTTGGCCACACAGCCATTCACCAGGTGATTCCTGCAAGAGGAATAATACATTGTGGTAGGATTATCTAGAAAGTTGAAAGAGTTTTAAGAATGTTAAGAACTGGTCAATATTTTGTTTTGAAAGGATTTACAGTTTTGAATATACAATCTGAAAACAAACTTCGCTTGTTTTCTTTAATACCATAGTAAGGTACTTCTTATATCTATGCTTACTCAATTTATATATAAATACATGTAGGTGTATACATTTAATAATAGATCAATATATAAGTAATAAGAAGGAAATCAAAGATCAATAAGTATTTAGAGAATAAAGAAAAATATATCACTTGAAATCTGGCTTCCAAAGAGTGCATTACATTGTTTTGAGAAATAATTTTGTAGAAGTAATTCATGCATTAAATCATTTCATATTATTCCAAATTGATGCTTATTGTTGAATAATGGGTAGTATGTCCTGTTTTCAAATTTTTTAAAGCTACATTGATACAGGAGACTAATAGTCATTTTCCTGATTTAAATTTATCAAAAAAATGGATGAAAGGTGTTCTTTGTCATCTAGACAATAAAACCCCAAAAGAAAGTAGATTTGATACCATCTTAAATCTTGACCTCAATCGAAACTAGTTATTAAATTCTTCAGTAGCTGACTGATGTTTTAAAAAAGAAAATGATGGGAACTTTGGATAACCATAACTTACCTTAGAACTAATGATTTAAATGATTGTTGGACCAATATGCCTTTTGATACTATTTTTTTTATGTGTATTGACTAAAATTCTACATGTGCCTTTTCGTCTAGAACATTGTGCCTTTATCAAAAACCTACTATGTGCAGCAAAATAATTCCAAAATGGCAATATTTTTTTTAGATAAGCAGATAACACTGTATATGTTATATTTTGAGATTATGTTCTTTATAGTAACAGATGTATTAAGATCTATATTCATTAATAATAAAACCAGTACATGTGGTGTACATGTATACTATAAATTATTTTGTTTGTTTTGTACTATACAGTCTTTGTTTCTTGTATATACATGTACATGTAGTATAACTCTAAAATTATAATAATAATATTATTCAGAAATCTTTTTTAAAAGTTACATAAATCCATATCTATTAAACTTGATGAGGTACTGTTTGGTATGTATTAAATTGAAATAGACTTGTTAATGTATGATATATTATATTGAAAAATATCATTTTAAAATGCTCAGATATCATTTCATTGAGCTGCAATCAGGCATGGGCTTTAGGAAGTGTATCCCATGTTTCTTTGCCAGTTGGACAACCTGCAGAGTTTAAGTGAAAAGTTTAAATTATATGTACTCTAAATTATCTATTTACAAAACAAAAAATTCAATATATATACTGTTTATTGTAGTAGTCGGGACAGGCAGTTAGTCCTAATACATCTTTCTTGGGATCTCACTATACCTGTAGCCGAGGGACTTGCAAATTTACAATCTTAATCTGGCTGTAATCATGGTATGTTTAATTTTGGACCAATAATTTACTCGGTTTGAATATGTATGTGAAACAATATTACGTATTTAATGTTCTCAGTTTCATGTGGCAGCCTCTTGAACTAAATTATTAATTGTTTACTGAAATAGTTTGAGAGATTATCATTTTATTAGAGGCCATACTTGTTAATTATTTATATTATGATCATTATTTGTAATAATAAATAATCTGCTTATAACAAATATAGCATTTTCTTATAAAAACAAATTTTGGTTATACAAATATCAATCATTTTGTTTGATTTTATAAAAAAAGAATTACAATCTTAGATAAGGGTTGCTTGATGATGATTTCTCTGTTTAAGTCTTTTTTTAAATTCAAGATCAAAGGTTAAAGATCAGCACTGTTAAAGGAAATAATTTAACTCTAGCATGGTCAAATGATCTCAATAATAAATTTACTTTTATTTCTTTGTTTCTGCTACATATTTATTATCAAGAATGAAATATTATCTTCCAGAAAATAATCAAAAATGTATTTGTCAACAATTTTTTATTCTGACAAGGAATAAAGTCTATTATTATAATATGTGTATTGGTATTTGATATCCTCTTTCATGTACATTTGTTGAATGCTTTCATTTAAACAAACGCAGTTTGTCTGAAATATTTTTTTTGTAAAAAGTATTTAGAATATTTTGTAAACAAATAAAACAAAATTGCCTGATTCTTATTTACCACATTTTTGTTCAGACATTGAAGACTTCAGAAGATTCCATAGAGATTTCGTCAGACTATCCCTGCTGATATACATGCACCCCGACTGCACCCACTTAGTCACATATATCAAATTCGTAATTAGATGAGACAGATTTCTATAATACTTACATTAAAGGGTTGTCAGCTATGTCATGAATGAAAAGTATTTCGACATGCATTATTTGAGTCCGGTGAGAAATCACAAACCGAAAATATCAACACATAAAAGATATAATGAACCTACAATCTGTATGTATTACTGTTTTACTGAGCAAACAATATTATGGCCACTATATAATGTAGCTGCCAAATATTCATTGACATAAGTAAACATTTCCTGTCTTTATTACTCCAGTTGGTGCAGAACAGTAGGGTGTTTAACCTCATTTCATTTCTTATATGCAAACCGTTATCTTATTTTCTCAACAATATGTTTAATTATTCCTGTGACAACATGTATTGCTCTTTGGACAAAATTGGAATTAATCAGAAAAGTAGGCTAGCATTGAAATTATGAACAACTAGCAATTTTTATGTAGTGCTTATGTTCCCTGGACAAGGAATCCTATAGATATTCAATTAATTTCAGGGCCAATGCTCTTGGAAATACTGTAATATGCAACCTATTACAGTTTATGGTCGTCTCGGATTGCTTGCAGTAATTGTAGAGAACTAGTTTAAAAACCAAATTAACATCATTGAGCGAATAAATATACAGATTATGATATGTAAAACTTTCAACAATGAATCGAAATAAATATCATCCATTCTAAGATGAATATTTCCATGATCATATTAAATAAAGTAAAAAAAAAAAAACTATTGAACTAAATTAAAACAAGACATAATTTGTCAAATAACAGATTTAGTTCTGTCTAATCGGACAAAAGATTAACAGTATAATTATGCAACATTAATATTAAATGTTCATATTTAATGCTTACAAAGAATGGGGCAATGTTCCAGACCTCTTCATATTTTACAAACTTCTCAGCACTCCAGGGGCCCACAGTTGCTCAGGTAGCCGAGAAAGCTCCACAATAATTTTACTATTAAAAAATCAGAAGACGATAATCCATGGATTAGGACTTAGCAGTCGTGAGCATATGTTTCGTTGCCTGGTAACCTATCTCTGCCAAGGGGTCTTTTACTTGCACACCAATGGGTACACAGGACTGATTTTTTGTCCCATCAGAATGACTAGACAGCTGTCCTTGTCAGGCCATCCATCCTGCACATCGACAAGAGGAAACCATGCCAAAACAGCCTTTATGAACTTTCTTGGCCAATGCTGGAAGCGAACCTGCAACCTCCAGACTAGTTTCCTTGATTTAGTTTCCTTAATCCAATGTTAAACATTTATAAAAAAAAGTCAATTATATCCAGCTAATTTCATGTATTGTTGTGCACTACAAAAACAGAATAACTTTACATTCTGTGTATTAATTAGATATTGTCCGTAAAATGCAATTTGATTTTGAACTAAATATGTACCTGTTGCAATTTTATTAAAAAAAATTTAGCATGCAAATTTATTTTTCAGTTAAAAACTATGTAGCTATATAATTTAATATATATCTTATCAATTTAATAAAAAGCTGGAAGGGAGCCAAGCTAACTTGTAGACATATGATACCAGCTGTGTTTTAAAGTAAGTCCTATTAAAAATTATCAATATGTTTATTAAGTGCTTTACACCTTTTTAATACTGATAACAACTTAATATAATGAACTTGGGCATGTACATAGCAGCTGGAAGTGGTGCCTGTCGTTTTTTTCCACTAAATCAAATTTTGAACAAAAAGATAAGAGAAATATCTACAGGATTGAATTCATCAGTGGCTATTGCTGAGTATTACTATTATTAATGGGGGAAAATTGGGGATTGCCAAAATTTAGTATAAAATTTTGAAGAAATCAAATTATATTTCCTGAATATCATAACACTGTTATTTGGTTAGGTCTGTTCATAAATTGTCAGAGCTCCCTCTTCATTGATGAACAGCTCATGGCTGTCTCGTCTCCAGATTTTAAACAGTAGATTACAACACTACCCTCTCATAGAATGATATTCTGTAGCTGACATTAGTTACAATAAAAATCGAATCAACAGTTACTGGAGGTGTCAAAACTGTCATCCAATATATCTGCTGGTAATCGTAATGCTGACCATTCGAGCTTTTCCCAAGATCCAGAACCCGTGAAATAGTTTCCGCCGTTCCATGGAGCCCAAACAGACCTCCAACTAAAAGATTCACAGTCTAAAACGCGATTTGGTCGGTCTTCCCACCGCCTTATATAATCATGATTCATATCAAGTAGCACCCACTTCCATTCTTGAGAAGTGTCTTTTTCGAGAGCTATCGAAACCGACCACTCGCCGGGTGGGTGTTCATAAGCTGGCACTGCTTTGGAAGATACCCACCTACCAAGAGGGTCACTGGATCCAACAATGGCCAATCTCTCGTCGTGTAGAGTCTGATATCGGGAATAAAACGACACCACGCACATGTCCGGTTCAAGAATTTTCACTTCGCTGTCCCAGCTCGTGTGGATAACTCCACCGAATCTTCCAACTTTGCACCGTCTGTAGTCCTTTTCGATGTCAACGATATGGTTATCTTTATAAATCACCCATCGCCATTCAAACTCTGTATTTTGAGGAAGATACACCGAAGCTTGCCAGTACAATTCATTGTCATCATTACCTTCATCTGCTTGGATTGGGGTCATAATTCTCCATAGTCCGGATATGGCTCTAATTGCAGGAATTACTAACCTTTCGCCCTCTTGTAATTTCTCGTTCAAATGTAGTCGTATGTTCAGGAGAATCCGTTTTTCTGAATTCATATTAAAATATTAGTTGGGTTTTTTTTTGTAGCTTTAAAAGACAAGAAAGAATGAAAATATAAGGTGGGTCTTGATTTAATGAGAACGACGTCATGACAACGACCCAAACTTTATGACGTGGTGATGCCACTGCGGCAACCTGCTGGACTTTTTGTCTGAATAAACATGTGCCATTATAATGACAATGCACCAAATTATAACCCGGTTTCCTCCCACTGCTAAAGACCCCTACGCGCAAGAGAATTATTGAAATAAAATTAAACCATATGTTGGTTTGTTCGAGTGGACGTTAAACCCCATTTCTCTCTCTCTCCAATTTATAACACCTAGCTTCGCCAAGGGTTGTTCCATGCTTTTAGTTTATTTGGTCCATAACCTCCTTGGGTCGGGCAGTCGTAGAATTGTACAAAAAAGATATGAAATGAAATGAAATGGGGTTTAACGTCCTACTCTTCTGCACCTAACCTGGGCTAATGGAAGACGGGCATACGCCATACAGTGTGCTATGAGGGAAATTTTGCGCTACGGCCTACTCTTATATCGAATTTCAACTGCCAAGGGATCTTTGTGTACACGTGACCTCGGTTTTTCGTCCCATCCGAACGGCAAGATAGCTGTCCGTTCAGACCCTCCGTTCTGCATCACTGACAAGGTGAAACCACCAAAAAAAAAAGATAAAAATATCATGATCCTTTACAGCAGTGGTTCTCAACCTTATTTGCCAACGGCACACCTTGGAACACATGAAAACATAGCATAGACGGCATACAACCTATAGATACAGACTAGTCATAGAAACGTGGAATGGTTCAAACTAAAGAAAGAAAACCACAGCTAACGCACCAGTAGACACCAATGAATTCTCAATTGGGATCAAGTTGTTTACGCATTTTCTTAGTGTGCCTAGGAGGACACTAGGAGGACCTCCTAAAGGACGAGATTTCGATCGGAGACCATTTGTTACCAGACTGCTTGAGCAACATACTCGTTCAAATGTAAATAAATGAACCGTATGTGTACGGTCCATGGTAAATCATAGGCTATGTAGACCAACGCCTCACTTTTATTATTATACGTGTACATGTACAATGAATCTAACACCAATTACATCAGATATTGCAAAATGCAACCTGTTCCCGACTGTTATCAATGTCGATTTTGGTAAATACCAATGATGACAAAGTATTCCAAGTCTGCAAATAAAATAAAAACCAGTTAATTATACATCAAATCAAAATGTCGTGGAAGTGTGACCGACATGGGTTCCATTACAGACTCCACCAAAACGATTGAAGAACTCCCACCAACGTTTGTTCATTTAACTCAGAATGTTTCTGTAGTGTCACCAAGGATTAAAAAACAGCTGTTATTTCCCTCTATTGCACCCTTTTCAATTCAGATCTCATTACAGGCTAATGAAATATAACTCCATCTTGAGATTATACGGTGTGTCACACAACGTGTCTGTTCCAAACAAAAACTTCAGAATTTCATGTTGTTCAGCTGTGTCTAAAGAAATAAATGTTTTGGGTTTTGTGATCCCTGTATTTTGACTTATTTGTCAAGTAAATAAATTAAAAAGAGCAGGCTGTCCAACATTTTTTTAATGGCAAACGACAATGATTGAAGAAGATAAACAACGAAACTTTTAATAACCCCATCCACGTTTGGCCATGTGCAATTATTTTGGGTGATAAAGGAGGGAAACACAAGAAAGAACATAATTTATCCCCCCCCCCCCGATCCATTTACTCTTTTTGAATTGTTTGTTTGAGTCTCTGAGTATGATGTCTTGTCCATATATTTCATGTATTTGTTTTTGTGTAAAATGTGTGGTGCAGTTCCCCTGCACTTACTATTTGAATGATTGTGTGGAAATGTATAGCAGTAGCACAACTATTGACTCATTCTCATATGAGACCAAAGTCACTCCCAACCTCCAGTAGTCACATAGGATTGGTTGATACTTAGATAGGCTCATGCTGACATTTCTCATGTGTATAGAGTTCTTGAATGAAAAGTCTTCAGTCCTAATCTGGGAGTGAAGAAAAGTATTCCATGATTAACAAACCATTTAAAATGTGTCAAACTTAACACAATAATGTGAGTTTCATTTATTTTTACAGGTCAAATCCCAGATGGCTAATTTCCATTTTTCGGGATATTTTCAAAACAAATTTTGTCTAAAATAACCATTTAGAAAGTGGCAATATGAAAATATTTTTTATCAAAGACTGAACAGAAGCTGACTAATGTTAAATCAGACTCTCTTCTTTCAGTTTAATCTATTCGCAGTAATAGAGTTTGTTATGATATAAATAATATCACCAAAATTATATATTTTTTGGAACAAATGGGAGATTTAATTTTGAAAGATAAAGATTTGTCCAATTTAATTTTTTGTAACCCCCCACCTTAAAGATGTATTTTATAAGACCTAAATCTGCCTATTGCAGGTCTTTCTCTCAGCTTCAAATGTAATATAAATTATCACTTAGACAATTATTCATATGACAAGATAAATAAACTCTCTAGACCACTGGATGGTGTACACCCCCACCCTCCAGAGATTTGAAAATGTAACGATAAAATGGATAATGGGGACAGAGTCTAGATTTTCAAATACTGTTGCTACAACAATAAATGATCTATGCTATATCTTCAAACATTTATTACTATGCCCAGAATAAAATAATTTGAATGAAATTTTCAATATATATATGTAGAGAATCTCCTACGAGTGTTTTTTGATATCAAAATATATCAACACAAGTTGATAATGTAAAAAAAACGAGGCTCTGCCGAGTTTTTTTTACTTTATCAACGAGTGTTGATATTTTTTGATATCAAAAAACACGAGTTGGAGATTTTGTTTATCACCCATCCTTTCTTACATGCAGAAATAAATAAATATAATTCTTTGGTATAGATTTCACCTTTACTGGACCTAATTTCATTACTGTGTAGTGATACATCAGTTTTTTGACTGCAGTTTAGCTATTGCAAAGTCCTATATATTGACCCAGTATTTCCTTCAAAGTCAATTAAATAAAAACAGTTTCTTTTTAACAAAAAAAAAAGGCACTTTTTATTTAAAATAAGTGGTTTCTTTAAAATAAAAGAAAGTAGTTCCTTTTTGATTGACCAATCAAATTCATGTAAAGCGATATCTCCTAAGGAGATATCGCAGTAGATTATGTAATTTATCATACAAGCGATATCTACTGTCAAATAAGATATTGGCACTATAAACCTCAGAATGCCTCGTTCTGCATTTCTGTCCAAACGAGGTAAAGAAAATGCCTCGTTGTCTGCAGTTCCGAAATGAGGTTTTTTAAATTACCCTGTTTTTGGAACGAGGTATTTAGTTCAGAACGAGGCTTGGTAAAAATGCCTCGTTTACTAAACGTGTTTGTTTTTCAAGATAGTTATCAGCGGTATTTGCTATCAGCGAATTTGTAAAAATTAAAATTTATGTTATTTAATACGAAAATAAACCAGTCCAAACTATGATATTATAATCATGATATGATAATATAATCATTATTAATATCCATATATCTTCCTAATTAAACGTTTTAATTAAATTTTAATATATAAAAAATAAACAGGCGTATTAGAAATATGAAATGAAATTTTATGCTTTTTTGATTAATAAGAATGGATTATTTATTTGTTGTACTTAGATTAGATAAACACTAATTTGTTGTCTGCGATATCAGTTAGGTGGGGGTGTAGTAAAACAATTGCAGACACACAGCTATACCTTGATTAATTGATTGCCCCCAATAAAATGTCACAACACCACAGTTGTTTCTTAACACCTATACCTGATTGGGGCAATAAATCAATCAAGGTAGCTATGTGTCTGCAATAGTTTTACACCTCCATCGATGGCGTGTATTCTTGTCTTGTCAATTTCTCTGATAATAATATAGTTTGAACTGTTTTTATTTTCGTATTAAATAACATAAATTTTAATTTTTACAAATTGGCCGATATACCGCTAATAACTATCTTGAAAAAACCACGTTTAGTAAACGAGGCATTTTACCAAGCCTCGTTCTGAACATAATACCTCGTTCCAAAAAAGGGCAATTTAAAAAACCTCGTTTTTGAACTGCAGACAACGAGGCATTTTTTTTACCTCGTTTGGACAGAAATGCCGAACGAGGCATTCTGAGGTTTACAGTGTGGGTGATAAATTTCATTATCTATTTTTAAACTATTATAACAAGGACGACCAGCACTTTATCGAAATCTTACATAATTCATATTTAAGGAGACACTCCATCCACCACAAAATGGATCAAAACAATGATTTTATTTTAATTTATTTTACAAAAAATTATGTTTTAAAAAAGTAACAAGAAATTTAGTTTAAAAAATGAATCAAATGACATAGCTTTACAAACTCTTGTTATATTACATGAAGAATTTGAACACTTTCCTTGAACACTTTGTAGCTCTTCATTCCAGTATCTGATGTTCTCTTTCTATACAAGCTGTCCAAACAATACTCGGCTTTTTACTATTAACAAACACAGTCTTTTATCAGAGATTTAAGTATTTTTACTGTTTGGGGACTTGAGTCTTTTAATGCCACAGTAAGTATAATCTGTTTATTAGTGTTTATCTCAGATGTTAAATTTTTAGCTATCACATGTGTCAATGGCTGGAAAAGAAATGTCAAAAAGGTTGAAAAAATATACAAAATCATCCGCAGCAAGCGGGTTGTAATACAATAACATTTACATCAGTAAAAATATTATAGAGACACAGAACCTGGGTCAAAATAAAGTATACCAATTTTAAAACACCCCCACCCACCACAAAAAAAAATACAAACAAAACAAACCAGTGTCTTTGTTCATTGATTGACGTTTAAAAGGAAAGACCTAAATTTATGGTCTACTACTGATTCTTCATGTAAGACTGAAAGAGTTGTCTCCCATGTCAAAATATACAATGCCGTATCTTTTGCATATTACCAGTACTCACTTCATCTTTCCCCAGTAAAACTTTTATATTATAAACTGTTGAGGCTTGTTGCATCTCATCTAAAACGATTTCTTTATTGATCTGGAGCTGGAAAAAAATATCATGAAAATGTTCAATAGTTTTGTATGAATATGTTTTTGACCATGCATGCTGCCATTTATTGGATTAAATAAAGGGCCATTCATTTATATACACAAACTTTTTCAGTCTGTTGATTTGGTAGAGAAAGGTTATATAATAATAAATAAATACCGGTACATCCCGGATAGACCAAAGCGGATGTGAATAGCTATCCACATTTATAGGTTTTTACTAGTTCATGCGGGTGCCACAGTTGTGCATGTGATGCAGTGTTTTGGGTCGGTCTAAGGTACGGGTACCCTAGACATAATTATTATTCTTTGTTGAAAAAAGAAGGAACTTTTGGAGAAGAAATTTGTCACAAAAGATTTTAGCATTGATTTGTCTACTTACCACAGTACCTATTTTTTTATATTGTGTAACAACAATAAATAATTTATCTGTAAATTGACTAACAACAATTTCACTTGGTATACCATTTACTTCATAAGCCACCTGAAATACAGTACACTGTACAGTAGTAAGTTTTGTCTGAGTTTCTGAGATGCCACAGTAGAAATGGATGTAAACCCCTATTATTAGTTATTAAAGGCAGTGGAAATAAAATTAGGTTTAATTCTACTTTTCTGCACCGACTGGGCTAATAAAGATGGGCATACACAAAAGAGAGTGTTATGAGGAAACTTTTGCCAGAGCAGCTGTCAGAGGTTCAAGTTTTTTAAAAGTGCACTCCAATGTGTCGGTCGTCCTCCAAACCCAATGTTCCTTGCAGGCTCTTTGTCTTGCACAATGGACCCGGGAAAACACACCGATAATCCAGAGGGACTTTCTCTGCCAACAGTGGCAACAGCTTTTGGTAATCCAGCCAGGGAGTCAGCACTCTGCTACTACTAACTGAACCCCTGCGCTCAATTTATAGAAAGTTATTCATGTTAGTGCTACTAAAAGCATATTGGTTTTTAAATTTCTAACTCATCACATTAAATTAGGATGCGAGTCTGAAAGTCGACTTGGACAAATTGAAGTTGGCGCAAAGGATTAAGCCTACTTTCATTTCTGTCCCATCCGATGAACAAAATCAAAGCCAAAGCCACGAAGTTTCAACACACAAAAAGAGCATTCTTGTACCCTGTTTTATTTCCTCAAATACTGCACACGGTTAAAGGGTCTAAACAAGAACAGTCTGCAATATTTCTAGGATGAAATTGAAATATGAATAATAAAAAACCTGATTTGTTGACACCGGAAATTTACTTCTCGTGCCATGGACGGAAGCTGCCATTTTATCTGAAAGCGAGGCTGATGGTCTTAACCATAATCACAGGGTAAAACAATAATAATAAACGTGATACTGACAGGTTGGAAAACAGTAAAATGCCTGTTGACTTTTTAGCATATGGTTATGCCGCAACTGTTGCTGCAGGTGGCATTATTGGTTATGTAAAAGCAGGTAATACGGTTTCATACATACATGCATACATACATCCTCTTCAACAGTAATATTCAGGCTAGTAATTAGTAGCGTCGCCTCTCTGTTGTTCTTCATATTATATTTCATTCTAAAATGGGTTGGCTCGCAGACATGGGCATGGGGACAGCCGGACAGAGGACCACACATAATTTGTAAAAAAAAAAAGCAACAAATATACAAACAAGACACATGATTTATCAAAGTTTTTGATTTTCAGGGGTTTTTCAAAATTTTTTTTATCTTTCTTATTTTTTTAATCAGAGGGTAGTTTTTTTTAAAAATTTGCTAACTGGATATTAAAGGCTACACCGGTACTTTCTTTTACTTTTATTATAAAGTTTTATGAACTTGGCAGCCAAATTGACTGAAAATAGGTTAGATTGATAGTAAATATTATGTGATTTAGCACCAAAAGGGAAGAAAAATAAAGTAAATAGTGGATTACTAAATTTGAAAAATATGAAGAAAAAATCCCAACGAAAAAAATCAAAAATTTTGAGAAATCACTTAGGTCAGGGTGTTCCTTCCCGTCCTCATGTAAACTATCTGTCTTAAAGCGTCAATTTCATATTTTTAAGTTATATTTTTAAAATATATTAAAATAAAGCCTTAAAATAGATGATATCTATAAACAGTCTAACCTTGTTAAAGAATAATCCTATAATTCACTATTGCCAGTTGAGAAATTGGCAAAAATATCACTTTCAACATTAAATTCAAACGTTTGAAGATAGCTATTGCATGGAGGGAATGGGAAAACAAGGAGCTAATTGTGTTATTATTTCCGATGTGAAAGATGTTTCAGTGTGGAAAATAATGCCTATGATTGTATAATAGTGAGTTGACAACCTACTGAGCAAAAGACATAGAAATAAATATGTTTTGTCTTTCTTGGAAAATATGAAATTCCCGCTTTAAAGGACAATATTGGTGCCAGTCATTATATGTGATAGAGCTGGTTAAACACATTCCAAATATACTTTTAACAGGGAGATCAATGCTACGATAGCTGAGTATTACATGTTTCCCGAATCGGAAGTGACGAACGCCAAAGGAAAACATGGGTCACCGCTTTATATAACTGACTAAAGCGACGAGTGATAACAGATACACGGCCGAATATCTGCTCACTAATAATTCCTTCGAAGACCAAAAGTTGTTATATGGGACTGTAAGAGGATATCTGACAATTCAATAAAGTAATTGAATGTCATTAGATAAAAAAACACGAGAAAAATAGAAATAGTCGGTACATTCCCTTGTTTATATTCATTCTATACCTTATAAAAACATGGTAATGCACGGGCTTTTTCTGTTTTTCTTTCGTGTTTTCTTATCTAGTGACAGTCAATTCTTTTTATGAATTGTCAGATATCCTCTCACAGTCTCACACAACAACTTTTGGTCTTCGAAGGAATTATTAGTGAGTAGAAATTCGGCCGTGTATCTGTTATCACTCGTCGCTTCAGTCAGTTAAATAGACCGGTGACTCGTGTTTTCCTTTGGCGTTCGTCACTTCCGATTTGGGAAACCTGTATTACTCAGCTATCGTAGCATTGATCTCTCTGTTAAAAGTATATTTGGAATGTGTTTAACCAGCTCTATCATATATGTGATAATGGCTGGCACCAATATTGTCCTTTAAGTTGATTCAATCGAGTTCAATAGTCCTAAAATTTAAGTTGATTAATTCCATTGCGTTCATTAGTCCTAAAATTTATGGGAGAATGGCATAGGTTGCAGTTGTCTATAAATCTGTTTTTATTCAGTTTAAAAACAGTTCCAACTATATATGTGCATATATGTACAACTCGAACTGCCAGTCTGATTATTCACCTTCAGCCACATGTATGATCGAAGTAGCCTATTGATATTGTATGTGTCGCTGGTGTGTTTATTGACAATTAAATTCACAACCTCTTGATTTTTTAATTTAAAGTGAAACGATTATTGATGTTTTTTTAAAATAGGTCTTCCGGTACTACCAAATGTATAGAGTCAAGACAAGTCCTTTATTTTGGCAATCATTTATCTACTTCATGCCAGTGCTCACGAACACATACATCAATTTTAACAAAATGTGTAATCGTAGAAACAAAATGTGGGTAACATCTCATTATCATCTTCCACATTTTGAGACTGACACATGGTTATTTAAAATGGGGATATATAAATTAATATAATATAAAAAAAACCAGTTTATTTGTGCAATAAAAGCTATTTCAGAATCTGTCCAATACTTATTTGATTTCTAATTCATAGTGGTTTGACAGATTATGGTACTGGTATTCAGTTCAATTTTGCCTTGACAATACGTCAATACTGGAAGTGTCTTTACTTAAATGTTTTCTTCTGTGCCAACTTAACCTTTGATTCAACATGACATTATGGCTAGAAGTCATAACGTCATTACTGATTGACTTTCCCCAAACCTCCATGCTGTTACCAGTATGTAGACAATAAAGTACATGTAAATATATACCCGTTTAGCAATGTGATTTTTTAAATTATTAGGAATATTTATTTTTTTTTACAGGAAGTGTGCCATCTCTGGTTATGGGATTAGCTTGTGGAAGTTTATTGGGATTTGGAGCATACCAAATCAGTAATGATCCAAAAAATGTTGCGGTGTCATTGGGTAGGACAAACTTATTTTATATTATAATTTAATGCAAAAGGCTCTTTGCATGTAGCATGCATATAGCTAGGAACGATGAAATTCAATAGAGCTGTAGCCTGGCTGTATTGTAAATTGTCAGATTTACCATTGCATAAGTCTTTATATGTGTGATTTGGATTTTGCAAAAGTGTCCCTTAAATTACATGTACACATAGATTTTCATGATTTCTAGTACCATAATATTTATCAATAAAATTTATTGTGAATTTTATAGAAAATTATAAACTTTACTTGAGACACATTCATTAATTTCTCAAGATATTACAGTGGAAGCTGTAGCTTTAATTTCATCATTGCTCTCACATTTTGTTGTGGAATGATTTTTCTGTTTAAAAATCCAAGGTTTTTTATATTTTATTTTAGTTACTAGTGGTTTGTTAATGGGTGTAATGGGTTTCCGATATATGAATTCTGGGAAGTTTATGCCAGCTGGTCTTGTTGCCTCAATGAGGTAAAAAAGTTGTTTCCATATTAAAGTAGCTAAGTCTCTAACTCAATTTCATCCAAAATCTTCGACAATGAAAACACAAATTATTTGTTAATTTAATTCGAAATTGATGTGATCTTACCGGGAAAAGATGGGCTTCTGATATCCAATATTTAAGACAAACTAAAAAAAATTATCAGTGGCACACGAATTGTGTACCATAATCCGTTTCAGGCCCACTTTTAACAAGGGACTTGGAGAACGAGACTAGGCGGTGGTGCATGGAGAGCATACCCAATAGGTGAACACTCTTTCAGAGCTACAACAAAGTGACAGGCATCATACACACCAGTGCAGAATGATTGACAGCTGTCAGCCTTCACCTTAGAAATATCAAGGGAAATAATTCTAACAACTGGAGGCAGACCACATAAATGTTAAAACCTGTTCTACTGCTATTCCAGGCCACGAATTTAAAGTAGAACCATAAACTAATATAGCCATATTTATATCCCTAACTTTGACAATCTGTCTTTCGCCCATAATGCCATTAATCCCCCCTCCCCGCACATGCACAAAAAGTCACGAAAGAAATAGATAAACATTCAATGTTTTAATTTTTCTATATACCCCCACCCCCCCACACACACACACCATAGTTATATTGGCTTTCACAGCAGGATTGTTTTTATTTAGAATGTCCCCAACAGTATTTTCTCCATTAGTCCTAACAACATGATTTTTTTTATTAGCGCCCACGGCACGATTTTTTAAATATTGCATGTTATAATAATATTAGTATTTCTGTGGTCCCAATGATTTTATATAGATTGCCAGTCACAGCAGAATTTTTATTCGCATTAGCCCCCACAACAAAGTTTTCTTTAGATTATCCATCACATCGCGATCGGGCCTCGAGTTCACTAAGCATTCTCAGGCTTAAATTAAGTTAATAATTTACTCAACTTTCAATTACTGTTTATAAGAAATATCTTTGATCCCAGGGGCGTGGTGAGAATGAGTTCATGAGTAGCCATACTCATGCGCCAAAAAGTTTTTGCGCCAAAATCACAATCAAATTACTCAAAAAATGAAAAACATTTGTAAGTGGAAAAATTGTTTCATCTGACCCAATTAAAAAAATTTTGAAAGAATCAAGTTGGAAAATTTAATCTGAGGGGTTCATGGAGAAAATTAAAATTGAAAAATGCTTAGAGTTTAGAGAATAAAGTGAGTACACAAAATGGTACCACACTGGAAAATTCAGACTGCAGATTCAGCAATGCAGAGTGCAGATTGCGTTTCTGGGCTTCTAATTTTCGAAATTTTCACGGGGGAGGGCCCCCCGGACCCCCCGCCGCGGGCTCGCGCCTTCGGCGCTCGCGGTGGCCGGCTTTGCCGGCCACAGCTCCGCGGTCAGTAAAAGGGTTTTTGTGCCAAAATCTTTTTTGTTACTCATAATTTCTTCTCAATAATTGCCCTCACCACGCCCCTGTTTGATCCCCAAACTCAAAACTTTGCACATTGTTTCTTATTCATGTATGCCTATTTGATACATTAAAACAGCCAAGGTTTTATACAGGGCTATATTTTAGTTAAAATAAGGCGAACAATTTTGAGTAAATTATAAACTAAAGTCTGAGAGTGCTTTATTCAGTTTGGCTTTCACAGCAAAATTTTTCTTAAGATTAATGCCCCCACCATTATTCTCTAAAGATTGCCCCACCCCACCCCTCAAAGCAGTAATTATTTATAATGGTTCCGATTTGCCCTCACAGCAGGATGTTCATTAGATTAGTCTCACCAATAAGATTTTCTCTAGATTACTACAGTATATTTATTACTAAATTATTACAGCATATTTATTACTATTTATTATTATTATTACAGCATATTTATAGTGCACCCTTTCATATTCTGTGTTTAGGGGCACTTTACAAAGTGACAATGTAATCGTATAAAAAAACACAAAAAAAACCAACAACCAAATTATGGACATATCAGTTGTATGCAGTGTCTGTTAAAGCGGATTTAAATAAACATTTTAAAACGGGTTTTTTTCAAACTGCATGGAATATTATTCTATAAAACATACAGTTGAAAACTAAAACAGCCCCCATAAGAGTCTTACAGAAACTGCGAATGTTCGGGCCAGCAGAATTTTTCGACGGAATAGCCATCACAGCACAATTTGTTTTCAGATTAGTTCCCATAACACGATTTTCTATAGATTGGTCCCAACAGAGGGTTTTTGTTTAGATATCCATAATATCAGGAGTTCCCCGTTAGATTCTTTAGAATATCAATTATATCAGGAATTTCTTTCTTTAGATTATTATCCATCACAGCAGAATTATTCGGCACAATAGCCATCACAAATTTTGGGTCAAAATAGCTATCACAGCTGAATTTTCTTTCGATTGGTCCCGACAGGAATAATTCGTTCTCAGCAGGATTTTCTATACATTGCACCCAACAACATTATTTTTTCGAAGATAACCATTCGTATCAGGAATTGTGGTTAGATTATTCATCAAAACAGCAGAATTATTCGGCATAATAGCCACCAAAACAGAATTTTTCATCAGAATAGCTATCACAGCAGAATTTTCTATAGATTGTTCCCGCAGCAGGAATTGTCATTAGATTATTTAGTATATTCAGCAGAGGAGGAATAGTCATTAGCATATCCATCACAGTAAAATATTTTCATCACAACAGGCATGACAGCAGAATATTTTCATCACAACAGCCATACACAGCTAAATTTGTTTTTAGCTTGGTTCCAACAGCAAGATTTTCTATAGATTGGTATAAACAGCATGCGTTTCTATAGATTGGTTTAAACAGTATGATTTTCCTTTAGATTATCCATCATATAAGGAATTTCGTTAGAATATCCACCACAACAGGTTTATTCGGCAAAATAGCCAGCACAGCAGACTTATTAGTCAGAATAGCTGTCACAGCAGAATTTGCTACAGATTGGTCCTAACTGGAAGAATTGTGGTTAGATTATTCAACAGGGCTGAAATTTTCGTCACAGTAGCGGTTATAACAGCAGAGTATTTTTATCACAATAGCCATGACAGCAGTAGTTGTTTTCTGCTTGGATATCTTCTATAGATTGGTTTAAACAGCTGGATTTTTCTTCAGATTATCCATCATATCAGGAATTTCGTTACATTATCTATCACAGCAATGGTATTCGGCAGATAACCACCAAAACAGTACTTTCGCCAAAATAGCTATCACAGCAGAATTTTCTATAGACTAGTCCCAACAGCAGGAATTGTGGTTAGTTTATTCAGCAGAGCAGGAATATTTTCGTCACAATAGCCATGACAGCAGAATATTTTCATCACAAAAGCATAACTGCAAGATTTGTTTTTAGTTTGGTTCCAACAGCAGGATTCTCTAGTTTAAACAGCAGTATTTTCTATTGATTGGTTTAAACAACAGGATTTTTCTTTAGATTATCCATCCTATAACGAATATCGTTAGAATATCCTAACAACAGGTTTATTCGACAGAATAGCCAGCACAGCAAACTTTTTCGTCAGGATAGCTATCACAGCAGAACATTCTATACATTGGTCCTAACTGGACGATTTGTGGTTAGATTATTCATCAGAGCTGAAATTTTCGTCACAATAGCGATTACAGCAGAATATTTTTAATCACAATAGCCATGACAACAGAAGTTGTTTTCTGCTTGGATATCTTCTATAGATTGGTTTAAACAGCTGGATTTTTTACAGACTATCCATCATATTAGGAATTTCGTTAGATTATCCATCACACCAATGTTATTCGGCATATAACCGCCAAAACAGTGTTTTCGTCAAAATAGCTATCACAGCAGAATTTTGTATAGATTGGTCCCAACAGCAGGAATTGTGGTTAGATTATTCAGCAGAGCAGGAATTGCCGTTAGAAAGGCAGAATATTTTCGTCACAATAGCCATGACAGCATAATATTTTCATCACAACAGCTAACAGCAAAATTTGTTTTAAGCGTTGGTTCCAACAGAAGGATTTTCTATAGTTCGGTTTAAACAGCAGGATTTTTCTTTAGATTATTCATCATACAAGGAATTTCGTTATAATATCCATCACATCAGGTTTATTCGGCAGAATAGCCAGCACAGCAAACTTTTTCGTCAGAATAGCTATCACAGCAGAATGTTCTATAGATTGGTCCTAAATTGAAGAATTGTGGTAAGATTATTCAACAGAGTTGGAATTTTCGTCACAATAGCAATTACAGCAGGATATTTTTATCACAATAGCCATGACAGCAGAAGTTGTTTTCAGTTTGGATATCTTCTATAGATTGGTTTAAACAGCTGGATTTTTCTTCAGATTATCCATCATATCAGGAATTTCGTAAGATTATCCATCACAGCAATGTTATTCGGCAGATAACCACCAAAATAGCTATCACAGCAGAATTTTCTATAGATTGGTCCCAACAGCAGGAATTGTGGTTAGATTATTCAGCAGAACAGGAATTGCCGTTAGAAAATCCACGAAGGCAGAATATTTTCGTCACAATAGCCATGACAGCAGAATATCAGGAATTTCGTAAGATTATCCATCACAGCAATGTTATTCGGCAGATAACCACCAAAATAGCTATCACAGCAGAATTTTCTATAGATTGGTCCCAACAGCAGGAATTGTGGTTAGATTATTCAGCAGAGCAGGAATTGTCGTTAGAAAATCCATGACAGCAGAATATTTTCGTCACAATAGCCATGGCAGCAGAGTGTCTTCATCACAACAGCCATATACAGCTAAATTTGTTTTGAGCTTGGTTCCAACAGCAAGATTTTCTATAGATTGGTTTAAACAGCAGGATTTTCTATAGATTGGTTTAAACAGCAGGATTTTCCTTTAGATTATCCATCATACAAGGAATTTTGTTAGAATATCCATCACAATAGGTTTATTCGGCAGAATAGCCAGCACAGCAGACTTATTCTGCAGGATAGCTATCACAGCAGAATTTTCTACAGATTGGTCCTAACTGGAAGAATTGTGGTTAGATTATTCAACAAAGCTAAAATTTTCGTCAGAATAGCGATTACAGCAGAATATTTTTACCACAATAGCCATGACAGCAGAAGTGGTTTTCTGCTTGCATATTTTCTATAGATTGGTTTAAACAGCTGGAATGTTCTTCAGATTATCCATCATATCAGGAATTTCGTTAGATTATCCATCACAGCAATATTATTCGACGGGTGGCTGAAATTTTCGTCACAATAGCGATTACAGCAGAATATTTTTTTTCATCACAATAGCCATGACAGCAGAAGTTGTTTTCTGCTTGGATATCTTCTATAGATTGGTTTGAACAGCTGGATTTTTCTACAGATTATCCATCATATCAGGAATTTCGTAAGATTATCCATCACAGCAATGTTATTCGGCAGATAACCACCAAAACAGAGTTTTCGTTAAAATAGCTATCACAGCAGAATTTTCTATAGATTGGTCCCAACAGCAGGAATGTGGTTAGATTATTCAGCAGAGCAGGAATTGCCGTTAGAAAATCCATGAAGGCAGAATATTGTCGTCACAATAGCCATGACAGCATAACATTTTCATCACAACAGCTAACAGCAAAATTTGTTTTTAGCTTGGCTCCAACAGAAGGGTTTTCTATAGTTCGGTTTAAACAGCAGAATTTTTCTTTAGATTATCCATCATATAAGGAATTTCGTTAGAATATCCATCACATCTTGTTTATTCGGCAGAATAGCCAGCACAGCAGACTTTTTCGTCAGAATAGCTATCACAGCAGAATGTTCTATAGATTGGTCCTAAATTGAAGAATTGTGGTTAGATTATTCAACAGAGCTGGAATTTTCGTCACAATAGCGATTACAGAAGAATATTTTTATCACAATAGCCATGACAGCAGAAATTGTTTTCTGCTTGGATATCTTATAGATTGGTTTAAACAGCTGGATTTTTCTTCAGATTATCCATCATATCAGGAATTTCGTAAGATTATCCAGAATTTTTCTTTAGATTATCCATCATATAAGGAATTTCGTTAGAATATCCATCACATCTTGTTTATTCGGCAGAATAGCCAGCACAGCAGACTTTTTCGTCAGAATAGCTATCACAGCAGAATGTTCTATAGATTGGTCCTAAATTGAAGAATTGTGGTTAGATTATTCAACAGAGCTGGAATTTTCGTCACAATAGCGATTACAGAAGAATATTTTTATCACAATAGCCATGACAGCAGAAATTGTTTTCTGCTTGGATATCTTCTATAGATTGGTTTAAACAGCTGGATTTTTCTTCAGATTATCCATCATATCAGGAATTTCGTAAGATTATCCATCACAGCAATGTTATTCGGCAGATAACCACTAAAACAGAGTTTTCGTCTAAATAGCTATCACAGCAGAATTTTCTATAGATTAGTCCCAACAGCAGGAATTGTGGTTAGATTATTCAGCAGAACTGCAAAATTTGTTTTTAGTTTGGTAACAACAACAGGATTTTCTATAGATTGGTAAAACAGCAGGATTTTTCTTTAGATTATCCATCATATAAGGAATTTCGTTAGAATATCCATCACAACAGGTTTATTCGACAGAATAGCCAGCACGGCAGACTTATTCTGCAGGATGGCTATCACAGCAGAATTTTCTATATACTGGTCCTAACTGGAAGAATTGCGGTTAGATTATTCATCAGAGCTGAAATTTTCGTCACAGTAGTGATTACAGCAGAATATTTTTATCACAATAGCCATGACAGCAGAAGTTGTTTTCGGCTTGGATATCTTCTATAGATTGGGTTAAACAGCTAGATTTTTCTTCAGATTATCCATCATATCGGGAATTTCGTAAGATTATCTTATTTGGCAGATAACCACCAAAACAGACTTTTCGTCAAAATAGATATCACAGCAGAATTTTCTATAGATTGGTGCCAACAGCAGGAATTGTGGTTAGATTATTCAGCAGAGCAGGAATTGCCGTTAGAAAATCCACGAGGGCAGAATATTTTCGTCACAATAGCCATGACAGCAGCATATTTTCACCACAACAGCCATATACAGCAAAATTAGTTTTTAGCTTGGTTCCAACAGCAGGATTTTCTATAGATTTGTTTAAACAGCAGGATTTTTCTTTAGATTATCCATCATATCAGGAATTTCGTTAGATTATCCATCACAGCAAAATTTTTCGGTAGATAGCCACAAAATAGAATTTTTCGTCAGAAAAGATACCACAGGAGAATTTTATATAGATTAGTCCCAACAGCAGGAATTGTTGTTAGATTATTCAGCAGAGCAGAATATTTTGGTCACAATAGCCATGACAGCAGCATTTTTTTTTCAGCTTGGTTCTTATAGGAGGATTTTGTATGATAAAATCATCATAAAGTGTTATGCTTTCTTGTGTTACAGAAAATATTTGCCTACACATTGGATGTTTCCTTTAGCAGCTTGGATTTTTCTTCAGATTATCCATCATATCGGGAATTTCGTAAGATTATCTTATTTGGCAGATAACCACCAAAACAGACTTTTCGTCAAAATAGCTATCACAGCAGAATTTTCTATAGATTGGTTCCAACAGCAGGAATTGTGGTTAGATTATTCAGCAGAGCAGGAATTGCCGTTAGAAAATCCAAGAAGGCAGAATATTTTCGTCACAATAGCCATGACAGCAGCATATTTTCACCACAACAGCCATATACAGCAAAATTAGTTTTTAGCTTGGTTCCAACAGCAGGATTTTCTATAGATTGGTTTAAACAGCAGGATTTTTCTTTAGATTATCCATCATATCAGGAATTTCGTTAGATTATCCATCACAGCAAAATTTTTCGGAAGATAGCCACAAAATAGAATTTTTCGTCAGAAAAGATACCACAGGAGAATTTTATATAGATTAGTCCCAACAGCAGGAATTGTAGTTAGATTATTCAGCAGAGCAGAATATTTTGGTCACAATAGCCATGACAGCAGCATTTGTTTTCAGCTTGGTTATAATAGGAGGATTTTGTATGATAAATTCATCATAAAGTGTTATGCTTTCTTGTGTTACAGAAAATGTTTGCCTACACATTGGGTGTTTCCTTTAGAGGGGCCACGGTGACTCAATGTTCCACTCAGTGTAGACTGACAAAGGTCATCATGGCATGCTTTTCCAATGTTGTTCCCCCTAATAGGTTAGGACGGAGGGGGGGGGGGGGGCTTGGAATTTGAAATAAAGAATAGTATTTTGCAAAGGTCATAATGGCATGCTTTTCCGATGTTGTTCTCTCTTGTGAATAGGTTAAGAAGGAGAAGGGGGTGGGGGCTTGGAATTTCAATTATATCACACTGCATGGTGTATACCTGTCCTAATATGCCAGGTAGGTGTAAAAACTAGGATGTTAAACCCCATTTCATTTCTTTACATCAGATTGGGCCCAAATGCAGCATTTCCCCATACCGCAGAAAACATTGGGACCTTAATTTGTAAAAGAAAAGAGGTATAACAAAAAGAGTGATTGAAACATGCAGATGTATAACTTTATTTTTCATATTTGGTCAACATAAAATTTGCCTCTCCACAGCATATATTTATTTTGTTCACCACAACAAATACTGAGGATTCTTTCAACAAAATGTTGCATATAAATTGTCAAGATTATAAACACGGAAGTTGCAATTCTGGAGATATGGTAAATGTAGCATTGCAAATAGAGAGTTTTTCTTGAATCTTCTTTTTAATAGTTTTGTACATAGATATACAACTAATTGGAATCCCAGTGCCTGAAAGAATAATGGTAAATAGTCTTCTTTAATAAATGAATTTAATCATAGTGTAAGTGTACATAAATTAACTAAAATTACAAATTACCACCACTACCATCAAAGAATCAACAAATTGGAGACAGTTCCAGATGCAGGTTTACAACACAATGTAATGAAATTTTATAAATACACCTCCACATGACACAAACTAGGTCATTTTGGGAGTAACATAGGGTTCAATATTAGCAGTGGAAGGGAACCAGGAAAATCAGGATTTCAACAATTTGCTTGCGCATTGGGAGTCTTTAGCACCGGAAGGAAACCAGGAGAATCCAGAAAACCCAGGAAAAAACCAAAATAGCCAGTCTGAAAGTTACGTTAAATTCTTTATGAGATAATGCTTTGTAAATGAAATCTGGGCGGACAAACCTCGTACTATATTCGGCTCAGTATAAAAGGGTTTTACAAGAACAAGAAATTACCTTATTGCTGACAACGTTAAATCTGAAGCCTCTTTTCTGCTTTTCTTTTCTCAGAACCGCACGCCTATAATGTTAACGATTGTTATTGTCAATGTTATATACTACATGAAATAAACTTAAATGGGTTTTAATTTCCAATATGGAGCTAATGAAAACAGGCAAACCCCATGCAATGAGGTTTGAGGGAAATTTTGCCTGGACATGGGGGGGGGGGGGGGGATGGCCTAGTGGTCTAGAGTGCCGCGCTTCGACCTCTAGCTGGCCGGTCACCTCTGGCTTGCGGCTGTGGTTCCAAGTCCTGGTGTGAGCATATGTGGCATGGAGATAGGGGCGCCTTCTCAACCACGTGGGTTTCCTCCAGGCACTCCGGTTTCCTCCCATTGCTAAAGACCCCTACACGCAAGCGAATTATTGAAATAAAATGAAACCATATGTTAATCCCAAAATGACCTAGTTTATGTTGAGTGGATGTTAAACCCCATTTCTCTCTCTCTCTCTCTCTTTTGCCTGGACATAGGTGCTATCAAACACAGGATGACCATGTCTAGCTATTGCTAACCACACTTTACACATTGAGACTTTGGGGCTCCCAATATTATAGAAATAAAATGAGGTATAATGTCCTACTGTACTGCTCTGACTGCTATGAGGGATATTTTGCCTAGACAGTGGTGTTACGGTCTACACTTATATCCAATTCCAACTGGCAAAGGAACTTTTACGTACACGTCAATGTGTACACTGGACCTCTGTTAATCTTTGCATCCCAACAACTAGGCAGTTGTCCTTGTCAGGCCCTATGTTCTGCGCCACTCACTAACAAGGAGAAACCACGCTGGAAAATCGAGATGAATTTTCTTGGTCAACACTGGGAACTAATGATGGGTACTTTATCATTTTTAGTATTATAGGCTGAATTGCTGTCAATGGATAAAACCACTTACATCAATTTCTACTTTGACATTAGATTTTTTAATAGACTATCAGAGCATCATCCTGAAGAAAAATGAAAATAGAACAAAATTAAATAAATGAAGCTTTATAAAGATGCATTGTTACTTAGATTATTTAAGCTTTGCTTAACTTGACCCATCAGCCATGACCCCTGTCAATAATAATAGTGCCAAATAACAATTGATACCTTGGGTAACATTACAAATTAGGTGAAGGTGAAAATAAAAATAAAAATGGAATTTTAACGCCACTCTTCGGGTAATGGCATAGGATGCCATTGCATTTTACTAGTTTATGCCCTACCCAGAAAAAAATGTCAGCATTTGAACATTGGTTTTTGAACTACAAAAAATCGCAGTTTGACTTGAGCCATTTCGCCATTTGCCAAGGGATCCTTTACGTCACATGCACATCGATGTATTGACGGAACCTTTGTTTTTCGTCCCATCGGAAAGACTACACAGTTGTCCCTATCAGACCCTCCGTCGATCAGCACTCACAAGGGGAAATAACGTCGGAAAATCTCGATGAACTTCTCAATTCTCGCCCACTGACCAATACCGCCCGGTACAATTATTGTATTACAATATGGAAAGACATATTTACGAACCAAACGACCGTATATCGATCGATATCAAAAGACACTTCCTACCTGGTGCATTGAAATTCCTGGTGTTTCGTGTTATACATTGTGTCGTCACGTGTACTTTTGTCGCTTTCATTTATTTCTCAGCTTCCTAACTAAATGCATTAAACAGCTTGTACATCTCAATTGTCGGTAGGTAAATGGGTATCGCCATCAAATTCAAATTGATGATCAAATATATCAATTCGCTGGTGAGGCGAGTTGCTAACGCGACCTTCACCGATCATGTCAAGGCGTGGTTATGCTTCTTAATTCCCGCCTACAAACGCGTTAGAATTACTGCTCATCTAGTTATTGGTAGCTCCTCCCCTTTTTTATATTTAGCTGGATACGGTATAGCATCAACCAAGGAGTATTAATAGACTATTTATACTCCTAGGCATCAACCTACCCAATAATGTAGACTGGAATAACCAGATGCTAGAGTTTGGCATGCTATTGAGACTTCAGGCGTATTTCGCCAAACATAAGTGATTTGAAATTAGGGTAAAGACGGAAATGAATGAATGTAAATCAGTTTATATACATTCATATAAGATTATTTTTTGAGTTGCAACTCATTTGGGTAAATTTCTAGGCCTCAAATATTAGCGATTTAGCTCCTTTAAATTATTGCAGTTGTTTGCTAGAGAGAAGGAAACCGCTCCATTCTTTAAAAGATGTCACCTTTTGTTTACTGCATTGTTGGACAGTAGAAGGATACTAAATGCTATACAGTGACTGGTCTCAAAAGTTTATGTACATTTGAAAATAATACTTTCAATCTGATTAAAATATCAAATTTATATTTCGTTATTTTTAATATACTTTTGATCTGACTAGGGGTCATACAGGCAGCTTTTGATCCTATGACGCCAGACATTTGACTAACCAATCAGCGTTCATGTTTCTAGTAGGATATCCACAGCTCCTTGCAGTGCACGCCAAGAACTTGCTGCAACAGATCATTTCATCGGCTAATCCATCACATTAATCAGTTATTATAACACCTCTTCCAGTTCCTAGTGTAGTACTAGTAAAGACAAGTAAAACAAGATTTTGAACGAAATAGGGTCTTTGTTTTAATCAGATTGGTCCTAGGTTCTATATCAACCGTGTGACATCCTGTTCTACTCTACTTACTCCATTGTTCAGAGATTTGAATTATTTGCCCTTGATTTTATTGGCCATGTACATGTAGATTGATTCTATGAACCAAGCAAGAAACAGTTTACATAAGAGTCTTATCGTCATTGTTTACAACAACTATTCAGCGTTCTTAGTTGAAGTAAAATGCAGGTTACTTCCCTTCATTCACACGCTTTATATTTATGAAACTTTTTGATTGGTCAATTAAAATTATACTGGTAACTTTTGTCTCCCGGGGTCAGTGGAGTAGGACGGAACAATACCTTTAGGGATATTGTAAACTTTGTCAAAATATTTAAGGACATGATCTTTTGTGTGCATGTCACTTTTTTCAGTTCTTTGATATCAAACTTTTTCCAAACTTTCTCATAATCAACGTAAACAATAACGTTCAGACTGTTATGTAAACTGTTCTTGATTGGTTTATAGAATCAACATGGTTAATGTGATGTGTAGTGGTTAATGTTATATGTAGTTTGATGTGTAGTGCACTCCTCGGAGGAGGGCACAATTATGGATAGCATGATTATTGTTAACTAGAAATTTAACATTTAATTACATTTATTTATTTTCAGCTTTTTGATGTTAGCTAGACTCGGTCTAAGATTGATGAAGCAGTAAAGAAGAATGAATGGTTGTGGATTTATATTGATTTTCCTATTTCATATATCATCATACTATTTTATAATAAATTGTTGACATCAAATTTTATTCAAATTATTACTTAAAAAAATAAAGCCTTTTTTTTTTTACAAAGAATTTTTCTTTTTTATCTTTGTTGAAAGTAGAACAATCTGATTAAAAAACAAATCTATTTATTTTGTTTCATTTTTTGTTGATGGCCAACACTACATGAAGATCTGACTGGTTATAGTGGAAGGTCGCGTTAAGATTCATATGCGCAGCAATTGAACCCTATGACATCAAACATTGATTAATCAATCAGTGTCGACGTTTCTTGTGGTTTACCCACAGTTCCATGCAACACATGCCAAGAACTCACTGTAATAGACTGTTTCATTGTCTGATCCCTCACATCAACCAGAAATAAACCAGTAATTGTTATACCATAAATCTGTGGCTTTGTTATCTTACACATGTGTTATCCTTGAGTGGCATTTAGTGATTACTGATTAAGCATTAAAAAATGTAACGCAATTTATATCAGGGTTCAATTTAGTCTAAAACGAATGAGTAGCAAATTTTTGTGACGGATTCACATTTTGGCTAATCAATTCAAAATTTGAATAGCATTTGCTCAGATTTGAGGAGCAGTAAAACGTAGCCTACATCACAAAAATTTGCAATTCTGATTTTTCGGGGTATAAGTGGATACGCTTTTCCGCCTAAGTCCGGCCTTCGTTGTATACTCCGCTTCGACTTACGCACGGATGAAGGTAAAAAAAAAACTGACATCTCCAAAAAAAAAAAAAAAAATTCTGTTACCGTCTCTCCACGATTCCGGACGAACTAAACGTCTAAAACAAAACTACACGTACTTTATGTTAAACCATTCCAATCGAAATATTTGTAGACGTGGCTTTGCTTGTTTATTTCTTTAAATATCCCCCTCTCCGCCTTCAAAATATTATCAACCCGAGAATATGCCATAAGCATCAAATATATTCAGACATTCGTCAAAAATGGCTTGTTTCACGCGTCTCGCGAGATGTCTACTTTTAGTTTTCAGTTAAGTTAACCAATCATACTATACTGCATTGTTTTATTCTATTTTTAGTAACACTTTATAAACACGTGTGATTAAAAACGGAGTCTGCATTGTCTTGTAGTTATCGGATATTGAAATAAAGACTGGTTCAAATTAATCACGACCACAACTTGGAATATTGAACAAGTTATCCTGCATTTATAGATTGATTCTTTTGTAGGCCTAAATATACTCCACATTCATCCAAAATATAATGAATCGCACTTCACAAGTTTGAAAGCAATTTTTGGCTAATGAATAAAATAATTTGAGTCGCTTTTTGCGATGCGATACCGCTTAAATTGAACCCTGATTTATATGGGAAACAATCACTGGATTATACACATCACAATGTTTCTACAAGCATTCTTTTATCATTTTCCATATAAATTGTGTTGTGTTTTTTTAAGAAATATATTACGATTTGTCATTCAGGAAATAATACAAGATAAATTAATTTTGGTACTTGCACAAACAAAATCATGGTGTAACAATACTTCTTTTATTAGAAATTATGTTTTAGAACTCCCAATCTTTTTTTTCTTTCTTTGAATTTTTGGGGTTTTTGGAGATGTCAGTTCAGTAATTGTTTCTACAGAATTACTTTTTCGCTTTTGGGCATCTTTTTTGCCCTTTGAACCTTTTTTTACTTTTTGTTCACTATTGTCTTTTTTAATCACATATTCTGTTTCCGGAACCTCCTCCTCACTATTCTCTTGCACATCTTCATCTAGCTTTTCTAAAACCAGTGTTTCTTCTTTATTTAACTTCTTTGATGCATTTGGGGGTGTAACTGCTAAGCAGGTTATTCTGAATTTGGTATCATGTGCTGCAATTTGCTCGAGTGATCCCTGCAATTCAAAATCATATAAACTATTTTTTTCAATTTGTCAAACCTTCAATTATGTTTTGACAATGTTTACATAACATTAATACAAGATGATGAAATTAAACTAAGTTAAGTGAATATTGTAACCTTTTCTGTCATAACTGTACATTAATATAAATTACAACTAAGTTAAATACTATAACATTTACCTTTTCTGTATCTACACTGTATGCCCAAATATTACCATCACTGGCAGTAACTATTAATATTGGTGACTGGTCCTCTTCAAAATTTGAACATGAAATGCCTTTTATCCTGAAATAATGCATAAAATAGTTTAAAACATTTTGCTATACTTCATGAGGGATGGGGTTAATGTGTGCTGTTTTGCTTGCATGCTTTGTACCTGGAGTAGATTCCCACTATATAAAATATACCATTAAAGTCATGAAATGAGATAAAACTCCATATTTCTATGATGATCACTGATAAGATATTTCTTGTAGTGTTTCATATTTTGACTTAAAAACATATAAAACCATGCAATTTTATGTAGCAATAACATCTTGGATAGACTTAGTATTTAATCTATACTCAAGGTATCTTACCGAGTACATTTTAAATGTATTGATGTAAGTTCTTTATCTTGTATAAAGTCATACAATATTAACTTTCCTCCTTCACCACCAAATGCTATTATACAGTCCTACAAATACAAATGTTTATGCCACTAATTATTTTTTCTGGGGGTCGGGAGTTAAGTACATTTATTTCTTTGTGGAATGAAAACGGATGAAGCCATTTTTATATACCGGGTAATATTATATTGATAAGATGTGTTATATTTGTAATAACTTACATTGATAAATACTATATTATTGATCCTCTTATCAGCCTGTATGGTACAATGAATGGCTGCATCCTGAAGTAGAAAAAAAATAGGTTGCCAGGCAATGAAAACATGTCCACTGCTGCTTTGTTGTCGCTTGGTCCATCTTTACTAATATCATTGGCGATTAGACACTATCCTATGATATAGTAATTGGTGGAGCATTTAAAAGATTCTACAAAATGAACATGGGCTATAACTCTATGATGTAAATTGTAATTAATTGACAAGGGCGACAATGTGGGAGTATAAATACTGTATAATTCTAACTGAATCTGATATCTAACTATAATTACACTGATTGTCCACTTTAATGCCCAAAGCTTTTAACAATTAAAATAGAAAGAACATGTAAATAAAGTGTCTTACCTCTAATTTATACACATTTATTTTATTATAAAAACTAACAGCATAATGTTCTCCATTTGGTGACCACATAACCCAATCTGCAACTGTGAACATACAAAACATTTAAGTTCTCAACACAAATATAAATAGATCTAATTTATACACATTTATTTTATTATAAAAACTAACAGCATAATGTTCTCCATTTGGTGACCACATAACCCAATCTGCAACTGTGAACATACAAAACATTTAAGTTCTTAACACAAATATAAATAGATCCTTGAGAATAGCATTTTAAATATTTCCATATATGTGTGCTAAAATATTGGGCAAATGGAAAACTGGGCAGTGGCATTACCACATATGATGTGCACCACTTGGGGTTTTTGCTGTATTTACATTGAACCCCAATAAAATGTACCTTAGCACGTAGTTGTGTACTCATTTACACTATTGATCCAAGAAATGTTATTGTTGGTGTAATTTTTGACTTACATGTCAAGGCTGGTCGGTTGCCCATCATTTTTCTTATTACCTGTATTGAGCAACACATTCGAGAAACAATTACAACAACAACATAACATAAACAAGAGAGCATATCATTGGTGTAGATTTCTTTCAGGGAGATTACAGGATAGCGTTTTATTTTCAACACAGTACCAGTATCAGACAGCATTGAGACCAGTATGTATAGGTACCTACAGTCTCTCTACTGGCGACACCTGTACCAGTACTGATGAAAACCCTGCCACTGACATCCTGGTTTTTCAAAAAGATTTTGGATGAGAAACACTCCCCAAACAAATATCCTGTGTCCACCACTGCACACCACTAAGCATCACATATATTTGGAAAGTTGTGGTCTTGATAAATTTACCTTCTTTAATATTACTAATAAAAGCATGTCTTCCTGTAACAAGATTCCATGTCCTTAATGTTTTATCTTTACTAACTGTAATAGCCATTCTACCACTTGGATGAACAGATACACTATTAACAGGACCTCTACAACAAGAATTTAAAATTAAAGCAGCATTAGGTAAGATTAGATAAAGAGTTGACAGTTCTCGCAATAATAGGTAAAAAATAAATAATGAATAGAGAATATTTTGAAAATGAAAATCAGCAATATAATTAGAGACCAGCCTTGATTGTCTTCAATACCACTGTTATGATATTAAACAAAGTCTTGATTATTCATTTTTACGGTAGCCACATCCAGCACAAAATGTATTTGAATCCACTAAATGATGGCATTGAGAGTAAATTATGGTCTGAGTACCGCTAAGTTAATTTATGTCTAATAATTAAGATAACATTTCAGGTCTAAAGAAAGATTCAGCTCTTGCATAATGCATGTTTAACATATCATTTTGGGCCAAATTTCATTTTACATAATCTGTATACTTGAATTCTTACTTGTGACCCCTGAATTGTCTCAGACATTCCCAGGTATAATTCTTCCATACACACATGGTACCATCTTCACTTGTACTAAACATATGACTGTCTTGAAAGAATGTGATCTGTGTTATATTACCTGTAAAATGGGAAAGTTTTAAAAATAGAAGCACAATCCTATTGTACTAAGTTTCAAATGAAAATAAATCAATTTATTGTTTAATCCATCAGATATTAATTTTGTTTGTATTTTATGTTATACCACATTGGACATATTTTATTTGAAGTTGGCATTCAGAAAATGAAGATTTTTAATAATTAAATTATCTGATTTGGTTAACAGAGCTGCATTTTATTGGTGATTTATGAAAAAGTGCACTTGGGGATTATAACCCTATGGAACACAATTGTCTCTTATAAATACTAAACAATGCCAATGTTTATGAAATTTCAGTCAAGTCAGTGGTGTTAGTCATCATACAAATGATACACTCTATTAACTTTAAATTTTATCGTATAATAATACCTACTTCGGAATGAAATCAAATGTTTTCTTACAATACAAAGGACACTGTATTAACTTCACATTTTATTTAATAATAGACCTACTCCTGAATGATGTCAAATGGGATTTTCCAGGCAGGAAGTCACATGCCAGGATTGTTATTATACCACGGTCACTTTCAAGTTTAGCCTAAAGGCTAACGTACATTACCGGTAGTTACTCTGCTACAATGAACTACTGCTCCAGAGACCCGAGTGTGATACGATACGTATTGTAATTGTACTTATTTACATTTTTAAATAGTTTTTAGATCGTTGAGGATGCCCTCATCCTTGTGTCTTCATCGTACATTGACACTTCGGAAACGTATTGAGAAAGTAATACCAATCATATAATATTTCTCTCTGTTATATCACCAATGCAAGTATGCCCACAACTTGTCAGCATAGTTACTAATTATCGTCTTAAGTTAAAACTGCGGTAGTATAATAACCGAGAGAGATGAACGTTTGTGTTTGTACCCGGTCATGTAACTTTCCTTTTTGGAAAAACACATTTCGCATAATTCCGGATTACATGCAGTATGTCGACTCAAATTTCAATGACTATTACTAGCCAGATTTTGGGTAGGCGTATAAGGTTACTTAACTAGATAGTGCTTACTGTTTGAGTTCTGGTAAATAATAAACGGATTTCTTCAATTATGAACAAACTAGTTAACTTTGGTTATTATAAACTTACCTGTGTGTTTAAAATGAACTCCCGTTAAATAAAATCCATTGCACCACTAAATGTCCCAACGTATAAAAACAGTTCTCTCTTGAAAAATTGAAATCCCACAAACTTTCGTTTAAGAAAAATATCAATATGGCAGCTGGTTACGTCACACCTCGGGAGATATCACTTTGTATTAGGGGTGACAGCATAGGAAATGTGGCATTTTTACGTCAATTCTTTGGTTTAAGTTAAGCACGTCCCGACTCGGCATTGAGTTTGAGCGTTCGCACACATAACAACCTGTATTTTTTAAAATTTGTTACCGACTTAATTATTTGATTAGCGGCTCGGATGGGATAATTTTCTTTTTAACACGCATGAGGAACAAAAATAACTACATTCTTTTCACAGGCCTTAAATATTACCCATCTTTAAAATATGATATGATAATATTATTATTTAACATATATGCAGGCCATTTACAATTAATGTTCCGCTTCTTACAGGGTGTTACGGACTTATCGGCATTGTATACGCCACCCAATGCCATTAGGCACTTTGAACGCTGCCGCAACACGCTTAAAAATGTCACTGAAGCAGTTATTATTTGATCGAAAGAATGAGATCAAATTAATAATACACTCAGAGTCCTCAGACTCTTCGGAGGTGTGCTTCGTGATCTGTGTTAAACTATTTATAACATAAAAAAGATAAGATATTAAAATTTATATTTTATATGACTTTATTTTTACGAGTATCCGTGCAAACAGTGATTCTTTCATTGTGAATAAAATTTGATAGACTGGCGATCAATGGTTTCAATATAAAGCTCCTATGTAATTGCCTTCAATTGATATTTTCGTCGCCCAAACTCAAACGATCGTAATGTTGGCGCTTTGCTTTGAGCATAGCACGTGGTTGCCAAAATATGCGTCAAATTGAAACAACCTCGCTTCAGTGTGTTGGATTCGTCCAATATGTGACGAAAGCAATGTTATTATCCACTCTGTCGAAATAACAAGTAAATATTCAAATTTTTCAAGAGAGAACCGTTTTTATTCGTTGGGATTTTTAGTGGTGCAATGGATTTTATTTAACGGGAGCTCATTTCAAACACACAGGTAAGTTTATAATAACCAAAGTTAACTAGTTTGTTCATAATCGAAGAAATCCGTTTATTATTTACCAGGACTCAAACAGTAGTTAGTATATCACATACGTACATACATTACCTGAATGATGCATCAAAGCACCTAATTCTGTGTGTTTTTTTAGGTTAAATAATCTGATAGTTTCATCAGTACTGCCTGTAGCCAGTATATTCTTTCTAGATATACCTGCTGATTTAATACATCCTAAATGTGAGTGATCTGTAAACGTTTGTTCAAATTTATACTCCTGCAAAGGAATAATCCTAAAATTACAACAATAAAAGGAACAAATTTTTCACACAGAGTGATTGAAAGTGACTATAATTACTTACAATACGGTATGAAAGACAAAAGCTTTCATAAACATAACAATCATTAAAAACCAATTAATTCCAGAAGGATTAGGCCTATCTATTGAAATTTGAATTACTCAATTTACTGTATTTCGAGTAACGTACTTGTCAGTCTTGTGGGGTTCAGAGTAAGTCAAGTAAATTCCTGTGGATTTCGTTTATTCATTCAGATGGATACAGGAAAAAAAGTTGCTGTCAGTCGTATGATCCATTTAATCATATATAACCCGGCCGGTGGTGGAAAAAAAAGTAGGGCTTTAAAACTTAACTCTCATTCATAGTTCATACTATTCTTCATCCCATTTCGACATTATTTGCACAACCACTATTTAGATATATCGACATCGTGCGAGAGGCAAACAAACATAGAAAAACAAATTCTTACGTCTCCATTTTTGTCTAGTTTATAACCTAGTATCAGCTCCTCGTAAGTACCAACAACAATATTCATAGTGAACTAATTTTGAGACCTCAAAAAGAAAAAGTATTTCTAAACATATTTTATTCTAACTGCACGTGCAATTTATTATTTTTGTTTTTAATGTAGAGTTGTCTCCCGTGTTGTAGCTGTGATTGCTAAGTCCATTACTAGTGAATTCAAATGCTTGTTCATTAAAAAGAAACTGGTGGTAAACAATATATCGCTGTTTATATTAAATATATCGCTTCTAAGAACATAACTGCACCCATTATAGTTTAATAACGTTAATCTCAATGAACATATAGATGCTTATATTCTTACCGAACTTTCAAGACTATTGACACGGGAGGTAACTCTTTTTAACCACAAGAAAAAAGTTAAAAATTATTACAGGAGGACGTTCCTCAATATTTCACTAAATTCACAAAAATGTCAGATAAAATAGAGGAATATTCTGACAGGAGATCATACAGATCATCTCATCATTACAGGTAAAAACTGAAAAGATAGTAACTTGAATTTATAAGTTACATTTGACAAATTGCAATTTGAAAAGCCTTTTTTAATTTCATTTTACCTAATGATGATGATATACTACATGTAGATTGTAATACTAATAGGCTAAATCTATTCACATTCTATAATTTCTACCCGGTAATTAGTAAAAAGTATGAATTTATTATTCCCCTTATTGAATCTTTAAAGGAGGTACATCGCTAATATGTAGCTCCTAGAAATTGACACAAATGGTTTGCGCAACACCTATGATATGTAATTTGAATGTATAAAAACTGATTTACCTTCAATCGTTTCCATTTTTACTCTAATTTCTAATCAGTTGAGTTATGATCTGCGAATAAGCCAATCGAATGGCAATCCCTAGCCTTTAGTTATTGCAGTCTACACCTATAGCATTTATTGCGCATCTCCGGTAAAGAGTGGTCACCGTTTCTCATGACTTATGGAATATGTCTTGCCTCATTCTTGGAGTCCTGTGTTACGAATTGCGCTGCAATGCATTATGGTACACTATTCGTTTACCAGTGGTAAAGTGTTTATTTTGTCTTAAATATTGGATATCAGAAACACATCTTTTCCCAGTAAAATTACAACATCAATGTTGATTTAAATTGACAAATAATGCACGTTTTCAATGATACTGAGTTAGATTTAGCTACTTTAATATAAGGTGTATACGGTATTCAGTTTACAAACCCTCCTTTGCTTCAAGGAGACTGAACTTTAAGTGATTAGCTTACATGTAAATGAGCTAAATCCATGAATCAGGGTTGTATAAAGTGTTTCTTGAGTAGGCTCACCTTAAATTAGAAGAATATCCATGCTTACTCTCTTTTGCCTTTTGTGCTACCAAAATGCTCATTTAATTTCAGAAACTTTCATTTCAGACCAGATTATTCTCTTTATATTGGTGATCTATCAAGTGGTGTAGATGATGACATGTTGTACAATGCATTTGCTGGTTACAGAAGTTTACGCTCTGCAAAAGGTTAGGCAAACTTATCATTTTAATAATATTAATTAATGCATTTCTTATTTTTAATGCCTTCTGAATATCTGTCTTTATCTTTGGTGAAATGTGCGAAGAGTCCAAACTGAATGGCAGTCTTTGGCATCTGGTTATTCCAATCTACAGCTGTAGTATTCACCCCTCTGGTGTGTTTAGCCCCATTTATCAAGTAACTTCAGTACAAATGGCACTCAAAAGCATGCTCGCTCGCAATTTGTGTGCCAATTTTAAAATTTTAATTTCGTCTTAAATATTGGATATCAGAAGCCCATCTTTTCATGGTAAGATAATAACATCAATGTTGATTTAAATGGACCAATAAGTCTTATTTTCGATGTCTAAGATGATGGATGGTACTGAGGTAAAGAATTGCCTCCTTTAATAATGGATGGAATGTTAGGAACATTGTTAAACATACCATACTTTTCTAGATTCACCCATTACCTTCTAGAAAAGTGTTTATTTTTCTGGCAAAATTAATATCACTCATATGTGCCTAAGTAACTAATTTTTTTTATTATTTTAGAGCGCATAAAATGGTTTTCTTTAATGCTTTCATTTTGAAATAGTTGTTCTAGATTCTAATGGAAAAAGTAAATGTTATGGATTTGTAAGATTTTTGGAAGAAACTGATCAACAAAAAGCCTTGATTGAAATGCAACACATGGTAATTGGTCGTAGAGCAGTTCGAGTTAGTTTAGCAGCACCGAAAAGGTATAAAATGGAATTGTTATATGTGATTGTAAATTAACAATGTACACCTATTTCATAATTTGTAAAGAGCTTAGTAGATGTATGTGTAATATTAGAATATATTTTGTATTTTTCCGGAAATTGTCAGTATCTATATGGAAATGAAATGAAATGAAATGGGGATTAACGTCCTACTCTTCTGCACCTAACCTGGGCTAATGGAAGACGGGCATACGCCATACAGTGTGCTATGGGGATAATTTTGGCCGCCCAGCGGCATTACGGCCTGCTCTTGTATCGAATTCCAACTGCCAAGGGATCTTTTACGTGCACACTGACTGTGTACACAGGACCTCGGTTTTTCGTCCCATCCGAACGACTAGACAGCTGTCCTTGTCAGGCCCTCCGTTCTGTGTATCCATATGGAAATTTAATATGAAAATATATAGGTCTATACTAAACTCCTTGGTTATTGGGGGGGTTGGGTGGCCGAATGGTTATCGTGCGCGCACTGTATCAAACGGCCTTCCATTGAGTCAACTGGTGTGGTTTCGATTCCCCGGTTGTACGTGGCAAGGAGTAGGGTCGCCTGTCCAATGTCGTGGGTTTTCTCCAGGTACTCCGGTTTCCTCCCACTGCTAAAGACCCCTACGCGCAAGCGAATTATTGATTAAAATTAAACCATATGTTAGTCCTGAAATGACCTAGTTTGTGTCGAGTGGACGTTAAACCCCATGTCTCTCTCTCTCTTCCTTGGTTATTGCAACAAATTATTTAATTTTTCAACTTAGGCATGAAATCTTGAAACATTTTGTTGATGTAAATGTTAACTTGATGATTACAGGATGGAAGCACCAGGTACTAATACTCATTATAATCCTCACTATAATGGACAAAATCAATACATGTGGGGAGGATATACTGTTAGTTTTAATTCTAATCCCAAGCTCATGGAATATTATGTAAGTAGTTTTTATCATTCTTTTTTCATGTATATTTAAATAGTCTTTTGATTTAAGACTTCTAGTTGTGTTTACATGTACATGTAACTATTACAGGTTAATGACATGTTAACTTGATCAGTATTTGAAGTTTGTGGTCATTGAAACTGAACATTTGTGTCTCTCTTGAGACACAATGAAAAATCGAGTTGAATCATGTAAAACCAGAGATATTAAACTCAATTGTCATCACCCGTCCTCGTAAAAGACGTGACCTATAGGGTTGCCTGTGAGCTATTTTAGAAGGGTACTCTATCATGCCCTTTTCAAACAACACCATGTCCTACTAAGACTGCACCGTCCATAATTTTTGTATTTGTGGCAAGATGTTGTTCTTTGAGATGAAAATATGAAATACGCTTTTCATATTCTCTTAAAATTCTGAATGTCCTCCGCTGTGCAAAATGACAGTTGTCAATTCATTAAGAACGAAGAATCGACTAATATTTTCTTTATTTTCCTCCTCCAAACAAATAAGACCAAGAGATCTTATTGTGTTTTATCCTGGCATAATTAAAGTGGGGCGTCCTCGCTGAAGGAATTCCCACCAGGCGTCGCCAGTAAAAAGGTGGTTCCACGTGACCTTGTTGGTAAAAGAACCATGTTTCGGCGTATTGGGATTAAATTCCATATTAACGACAAAAACTAATGTTTATCAACACATCAGTTCGTATTAAATGTACAGGAAAACAATGCTGTGCGGTATACAATGAGGTCACGTGGGACCCGCTCCTCTATGAAATTATGTCCCTTAATCTCTAGTGAGGACGCCCATTAAAGTTCACACCTGTTTCATGCTCTCCTACATGCTGTTATGTTTAAATATTAATTCTTAACCATGATTTTAATATTTTCATCAAATTATCAAAACTAATTTTATTGGTATTTTACTTCTTAACTGGATATTCTCTAATTGTAGGGACAGTATGATCCACAGTATGAAGATGATTTAGAGAAACTTGAAGGTTTGTTATTGAGTTACCTCCCTTCATCTACTAACCACTATAAGTTTATATTCCCTATGTGCTGCATGATGGACGGGGGTTGGGATGGCCAAGTAGCCTAGAGTTTCGTGTTTCATGCTATAGGTGACCGATCACCGCTGGCTTGTGGTTGTGGTTTGGATCCCTGGTTTGAGCGTATGTGGCTTGGAGATAGGGAATGCCCTGGGTAGCGGTACTCTGGTTTCCTCCCACAGGAAAGACCCTTAGGGGTTGGCTAAAACTAAGATAAGACAACTTGTCTGCAATATCAACTACGGTGGAAAGGGATGTTAAACACCATGATCAATAACATGGATGATGGTGTGGTGTTCAGCATTTTCTTAAATGCATGTTTTACCATTATAATGTCATGGCCGCTTTGGTTCTTAGAAATATATTATAAAAAGAGGGGTGACTTATTCAACAGCCAAAAATTTCGAATTAACCCATTAGTTTACTTTTAGCACATTTGACAAAATTTACATTTGGTATCTCAGCTTTTGGTTCCATCCTCATGAACAATCGTTGGGGTCTCCATAGAACTTGACATTCATAGTATGCTATAATAACACAAGTTTCTTGTTTACTTATATTTACTTCTAAGTCTGTGTCTTTCAGATCCCCAGCTTGAAGTGGACGTAGAAAAAGAAAATCGAGAATTTATGCTCTCCAGTGAGGTAAATATTCATTATTAACAATTGTGGTATTTATGATAAGAAATATTGATATTGTTCCAAATAAAATCAGATATTTTCTATTCTAAAGTCTCTGGCTGTAATATGTAAATTTGATTTATTTATTTTTTATTTCAGCAATTTTTCAATGCCATGGATCAGTCACGATGGCATCCTCTGGATCATGTCACATCGCAACTTCGTCCTGGACCAAGTTGATTTATGAGGTTGGATGTGTGGATTTGTGATTAATTGTGACTTTGTATCTCGTATGATCTCCAAAAGTTTAGTTTATTAAAAATGAAGCATTGTTTTATGAAAGAATGACAGTACATCTTTGTTATCATTTTGTATACTATCTTTGGATTCAGATACTATCTTGTGATTCAGTATACTATCTTTGGATTCAGTATGCTAAACTTTGTCAAACAGAAAAATTTTCTGTGGTCACTAAGAGACTATGGTGATAATAAAATATTATCCCGCTAATGTATTTATTTAGCTTCATTTTTAAACGCCATTATGGAAATGTGGACGTATATCTATGTTATATCGGAACTGCTATTGCACGAACAGATCTCTACCAGAAGTAGTAAAACTCTGAAACTGGAAGGGAAGTGTAATGTCACCAGACCTATGTCAGTCACCAGCCTAACACAGCCCTACTGTGGTCTTAAACACCTAACAATCACCACAAATATATAATGATATCCATGTAAATAAAACTTGTGTGTGTCAATGGCTGTATCTAGTATATGTATATAAATAAGCCAACATCCTGATCTGACAATGTAACTTATTACAGCTGAATGCTGTTCACTTGACATATTTAAAATATTCAATAGCAATTGATTAATCCTGGACTACAGATGCTTTAAAATATTCAAAGTCGTTTTTTTAGATTGATCAGAGACCGTTCACCTAGTAGTACTGAATAAACCAGATATCTATCAATTTTATGAAAATTTGAGCCCAGTGCAGTACCTGATACAATTCTCGCTATAATAGTTAAAAAATTGATAATGAAAAGTGAATATGCTGAAATTTTCAGTCAAATTACTTCACTCTGATATCGGCGATACAATTATAGTCTTGTCACGATTGTCATCACTACCGTTGTTTCAATAATAAACAAGGACAGCTGTCTAGTCATTCGAATGGGACAGTAAACCGAGGCCCCATATTACAAATGGTACCTTGCTCTTTTCTGGGGTACACATGTATACCCATGCTCTAATGATGAAAGTTTTCAACCTTTTTACTAGTCTATTTATTTTTAAATGATAAATATGTAATTACTCTCTGGTAGGTCTTTCATGTATTATCATGTATTTTAAAGGTTTTTTTTGTTGGAATTTGGAAGGCTTGAGGCACTCTAAAAAGCGTTCTAGAGGCTGGGTCGGGGGGTGGGGGGGAGACACCCTCCTGTCTTTTGGTTTGCAGTTGGAATTCGTTATAAGAGTAGGCATAATTTCCCTACTCTGACTAGTCTTATGAAGACAGGCATAAACCCAATCGGGGTAGGATGGTAAAACCCATTTCATTTCATTTTTTAATACCTAGCAATTGTAAATCTGTACCGATTGTATATGCTCAACAACAAATGGTGTTCTAGCTTTTCATAATAACAAACTATTTAAAGAAATTCCTCACTCTCAAGGTTAAATTATTTTTCATTGACATAAATATATTTGGAGGCCTGGGACTCTTTGAGACCAAATTTTATCGTAATGCATAAAAACGACACTAATTGCTTAATGACAGATATTTGGCACAGCTATCCACCACTACAGATTTCCAATTTCAATGACATAGTTCATAAGTACGGTTAGGCGGATTATTTTCTGATTTTCAGGAAAGGAGTGGAGCTGCTGTGCAGTTGCATCAGATTGTTTTTGTAATATGCAATTTAATATGAATATTTTATTAGATAGCATGTGTTATTGTGTTTATTAAATGTATAATATAGTTTAATAAGTATTGATTTAACTGTAGGATATTGTCTATACTCTTACTCTAAGCTGATCAACCAGTGGGAATACACCATTTGATTATCACTATAAACAGCTGTATGTTCTTTACACCCACCAGGTATTAATATTTTATATTTATCAGAGATGGATCTAGAAGGTGTACAGGGGTGTTCATTCTCGCTTTTTGTTTGCAAAGTTAGTGTATGTCAATTATAAGTTTTCATCCTGAATCAATTACCCACTCCCACCCTGAAATTGTGTTCAGGTTCTATGGAACCTAGTTTGAAGGGGACTTAACAGTAGGATGTTGAACCCCATTTCATTTCATTTTGGAAGGGAACTTAATAAAATACATTTCTGGCCAAGTAATTTTTAATTACTGTTTCATTCAACTTGTAACAGAAGAATCAGGGTCGCTGACAAGTTTTGCCCCACCCCCTCATCCCATACCTGTACAAGAACATTAAGACCATATGAATAATTATCGGGGGCTCTCTGGCACGTATACTGGCCATGCCTAAGTAACAGAGTAGATATGTATGGATCCCTTGTGGCAATGTACCGACTACAATCCCTCTCCTTGAGAATTAGAAGAATACTCTAAAAACACAAAAGCAATGTTTATCAATTGTCAACTACTATTCCCCTAATTGGTTGAGAGGGGGTGGTGTATGTGGTGAGGGGGGGAGGCTATAGGCCGATACTGCCTAACAAACTAAACTATTATCCAATATATATACATGTATATATTATTTATTGTCCGTTTTTAATACATTTCTGCATAGTGTGGGCTGACCTGAAAATAAAAGCCTTAATTTGGCTAGGCATGGCAATTTTGAGGAACTGCTAATTAATGAAAAAAATACATGAGATGGGCTCATTAGCCCATCTTCCCAATGTCACTACATTGCAAGACACTCCCTATCTATTTGAAAAAAAGGATTTGGATTGAAACCTGGCACAAATTATAACACTTACTGTGTTATTCTGAGAGTTTTCTATCCTACGAATTGGTGTTTAAAGCCTTCGAATTTAATTCTGTGCCCATTATATTTGGCATCCTATAAAAAGGGGGTGGGGGCAGTTTGGATCAGGAACTGGTGGAACTTCTTTTTCTTGTGAAGCGCCTCTAAAATATATGTTACCACTTTTATTTATCTGGACATAACCGAAGTTATTTGGCCTCATTCAAAAAAAATAAAATCAAATAAATATTTTCAATTAATGTAAAAAAAAAAACCCAACAAAGACCAGAAGGTGTATGTGATAAATATATCTATATAATGTGGAATAAAACTATAACACAAAGCAATAAAAGTTCTTTATGGCTTTATAATATGACCTGGTTAAATACTCAAAAGGTCAACTTTGTTTTCGTTTTGACGGAGTTCACACACTAAACAACTAAAAAAATAAAACAAAATAATCTTAAAGGATTAGATGATGAAAAGTGATAATGAAATTGCCTTGCGATAAGTAAATCCGATTATACTTATCAATAACATTAAATATATCAGATATCACTACAAGTTTCCACACGATAATTAACACTTTAATAAGTTTACACTAAGCTCCAAGATGTACAAGAAAATTAAATTTTAACAAAGGAGTTTCGCATTTCACATTTAAATCCCATCTCACCGCCCTAGTCGCTGATAACATCGTACAAGTAATTAAATAAAACTTGTTAATTTTGATAAGACATTAATACGTCACTGGAACGCGTAGACACATCATTTGTTTCACACGCTTGGTGATAACATGATCACGGTGTCTTTGTTTCATTTCTTCCAATTGAAATCAGCAGAAATGCCGACCTTTAGAATGGAATGGAACGATATATTGTGCTTTAACGCCTCGTCGGCCTCGAAGCACACTGTATGGCATATTGTTTTTCAACAATTTTCGACAATTACTACCGGAGTTACGGCCCTTGGTCTCGCTAGAAGCTAAAGTCAAAGGGGCAGTAGGTAAGATTAGATAAAGAGCCGACACTTCTTGCTAAAATGTAACCAAATTGCCCCACTCGCTAAAATTTAACCAAATTGCCCCACTCTGAGCCGAAATATTAGCGATTCAATTTAACGCTAATTTGGTGTTATAACAAGTCTCGATTATCCATTTTTACATTTAATTATCCATTACAAAATGTATTCAAATCCACTAAATCGAGGGTTGATTATGGCTTAAAAAAAGACCTGCATAAATTTATACACAGCGCGGTTTTGAGGCAAACAGTCAATGTTACGCGTCATCAGATTTTAATGTTTTAATTATAGACATCAAAGAAATAAAAACTACGCGACCACCCTTGTTGCCTGACGGACGACTTAGCTGCTGTGAGTGAGCGTATGTTTCGTTGTCTGACAAACTATCTATTGAATGTATGATACGTGTTTTCGCCTCAGGGATGTTCATATAAGCTTATCATTAAGTCAGTTATTTTCATTGGAGGTTATTGAAATCTTATGCGAACTACAATATTGTGAATACCCGTCCAAAAATCGGTCAATCCTGCCCAGTAAATAAATATCCAGTGATGAATAGAAGATGACCCAACATTTAGTATCATCTGCATAGCAGCCGACATAAAAAGCAGTCAAATCAGCGCTTACATGTAAGAGGGTAAATTCGATTGAATCCACGCCAGGGAACTACCTATTGTTGATATTTTAGTTTTGTTTACAAATTAAAAGTTCAAAAATCAATTTGAGATCACTTTAGTCTGGATAAAGCAGATATTGTTCGAGAAATGCAAATGATGAACAGTGGCTTTGATATAAATTAAAACTATAACAGCTGTTATTAATAAAATTGATTTAACATCGGTGCTTGATTTACTCATAAAGGACTTTATTACTATTTACTATTTTACATATCCCCCATCTTTCTATTGTTCTCACCTCTCTTGTTGAGTATAATTACAATACAACAGCCGTTACTTGTGTAGTTGTAAATGAAATAAATTTACAGTATTGTAATGTGTGAAATAGACGTATGTTTCTGTATCATACTTTAAAGGGAGACCACGTTGTTAGAATTTCATCTTCACAATACCGAGGGCCAACGCAGTACGCTGAGATCGTGAAGATGGCACTGTGATACATGGGTTAGTAATAAGTAGCCCGTAGGTGGTTGGGGTAGTATTTTGCCAATCCCTTCTAAAATGTTTCAGCAATTGAAAATCTTTTGGTCTGAGCTGAATACTACTATCCCAACCAGGGCTGAGAGCAGTTGACTGGTTAACGTATAAATGAGATTAACATATAAATGAGATTAACGCGTTAACACTCTGTGACGTCATTAAAAAGGCATACTCGGATGTAAAATAGTTGTACAGACCCATGAATGGTAATAATTAATGCAAAATGTCATTCAGAGACCACAGTGCCACTGTCGCCTTATACCTACAGCCTCTGTTTGGGCTTGATCACGGTAACCAGAGAAACGCTTTATGATATGTAGAAATTGAAATGGTGTGTAGCCTATAACCCCAATTTTGAGGAGCTGCCCTAATGTCAAAAGTTGCTGTCTGTAGGTGATTCACGCGGTTTTTGAAGCCATGGGGGCGTTGGCCTACCTCTGTCCCTTCCAAAATATACGCATCGAATATTGTGTCATTTATTAAATTGATCAGATTGCGAGGATTAATAGATTTTTGTAGTTAAATTCATTTTTATCAGATCACACTGTTGTCCTTTCATGTAAAAGAATTTAACAATATGTTTCAGACACATATTTCCTCTTTAAATAACCAACTCAGGAACAATTATCTGTAAATATCTATGGTGTCTCATCTTCAATAGAAATTATACAAACTCTTACATCTTGTTTTATTTACCATGAAAATAGTAAATCATTTTACAAATATTCTATACAGATAAACACATTGTCAGTTGTAAATTTATGACAGGCAACACATCAGAGTTAAGGTCTGAGGTTGTGTTAAAAATGAGTATGTTTACATCACAGAAATTACTTTTTTTTACTCAAATACCAACGTATACTGAGCTCTTCATTTGCCTATTTTTTTCATTACCGATTTCAAGAGTTAAGAAAATAAATGTAGATTGAAAAATAATCAGAAAAGGAGCGTTGTCAAATATTATTTCTTTTTACATAATACCTTGATTGGCAAAAATAAATGAAAAGAAATGAGAGTGGTCTATTGTATTTTCGAATTTCGTATGCCAAGGGTTATTTTACGTGCACCACAATGTGTAAACGGGATCTCAGATTTTAGCCTCGTTCGAACGACGATATATATATATATATATAGACACTGTCCTTGGCACTGACTATGGCCCACGCTTCGACTACACTAATAACTTGGCAAACGTTATTATCGTGTAAACACTATACTATTTTAAATTGGGAATTTCTGATTTTAATTAAAACCAGTTAACACCACTAAAACACAAGCACGTTACATGAGTTGGCCCATTGTAGGGGATACGAGAAGGGGGCGAAGTAACAGCGCTTTGCATCATGGGTTTTGCGCCTCTTGAATGGATATTGGCCTGAATGGTCTACAAATAGTGACATTTACCTGTTGTTATTTAGGAATACAGTGAACATTTTTATTCAAATGTGTGCTGAGTCAGATTTACATCGTAAATTTGTAGACCTACACATAAGTAACTTTACACAGGAAGGCATCTTTCCTTGTGTTATCACATCTACAGTACAAGTTTAAAGCACGGTTTGTATAGTGGGCGTCGGGGGGTCACGTAGCGAACACAAGGTTTTATAGTGATAAATGGGAAAACGGGCAACCCGTTAACTTGAAAGATGGAGAATTTAGAGCTATAACCGTGTATGCAAACAGTGTACACGGAGTGGACTTAGTTTTGTTGATGTCCATCATGTGGTCATTGTATTAACCAACAGGTAGAATTAAGACGAAAGACCACCTCAATGCACAGGTTACGCGGAGGATATAAATGTGCAAAACCTCAGCGAACTTGACTGTCGGTCTACAAATCTCCTTAATCTAGATTTACGCGTTTTCGTTGTTTTTTCTTCAGGACTTTTACATGTAATACAGCTACCGATTTTCTTGTAATATTAATCACCGTATCACGTTTATCTGAGATTAAGCTTTTTTATACGTGTTAAAGAAGACATGCGTTCGTTCCAATATTCCAAACTCCTTCGCAATCATTGTGTCTTGGTTTGAAATAAAACGTGACAAATGTTTTGTATTTGTTTAGTGTCCATTTTAAATAGAAAAGTTCATATTATGAAGGTTGGTAAAGCGGAAGTTTGGTGTTTTCCCTGCCTTGCATTAAATAGCTTTATCGATATTTTACAAACTAATTAATCCTGATATATATATAAACATGAAAATGCCTTCCTTGTTCCTTGGTACTAATATATCGTGAACTTTTTATGGTACCATTACATTAGAAAATTCCGTGACTGGCTGTCTTTGTCACTATTAATAATATTATTATTATTATGTTGTGGTCCCAGACCCAGGAGGTACTTTTTTTCAAAAATATTCTAGAGTAATGGCCTACCGAATAGGCCACACGAAGCAAACATTACATCTGGCTTGGATTGTTCTGATTTATTTGGATTGTTCTGGTATAGGAGGTGGTTATATATCATAGGTAGGCCCAACTTCTTCGGCACTGTGGGGTGATCATAACACTAACATGACATTCATGTCAACGGAACGGTTTATAATACTATTATTAACAATAAACACGAACATTATAAGAAACATTGATCCGGCGTAGCTTAGGCATAGCCATGAACCGGAAGGAGCATAAATCCGAAACCGGAAGTGATAGTTCATCGCCACAAGGCGGTCCGCCCGAGCTACCAATTTACATCAAATTTCAGCCTCTAGAATCCTGTAGTGTAGCCTCCAACACTGAGCAGATAGACTGACAAACAAACGACAGTCACAAATATTAGTTTAGATAGTTAGATAGATGGGCAAATATAGACCATGCACAATTAAAAGCATTCTGGTCTAAAAATTACTAAAAGGATAAGTTAATGCTGTCTAATATCCACATTATTTTCTGTTGCTTGTACGCTATCATCTTCAATTCTCGGTAACGTCTACAGAAACATTTTCAGAAATTTAAATACGAAAAATGTTTATTGGACTTCTGTTTCAGTGGCGTTTCCGTCTGTTCTTTTTCGGATTCCCACTGTCAAGGATTTTATTCTTACGTACACGCCAATGAGCACGCAAGGGATGTGGAGGTGGCCCAGTGTGCCCATGGGCTCTATAGTAGTACTTTCAGAACTACTAGGCATACTTTACTTGACCCTGACGGCATGCTTCAACGGTGACAGACGCTATCTTTAACGGACATGTTTTAAGTTAAAGGACAATATTGGTGCCAGTCATTATCACATATGTGATAGAACTGATTAAACACTTTCCAAATATAATATTAACACAGAGATCATCGCTACCATAGAAGAGTAATAAAAGATTCATGAATCGGAAGTGACGAACGCCAAAGGAAAGCACGAGTTATCTCTCTATGTGAATGACTGAAGTGACGAGTGATGACAGATAAACGGCCGAATTTCTGCTCACTAATAATTCCTTCTAAGGCAAAAAGTTGCTATATGGGACCGCAAGAGGATATCTGACGATTCAATAAAGTAATTAAGTGTCATAAGATAAGAGAACACGGGAAAAATAGAAATACTCCGTACAGCCCCTTGTTTTTATTCATTCCATAGGGGTGGCCGGGGCACATTGAACACTGTATAGTGTTGGGTTGTATAGTATTATTTATAAAGGATATATCCATGGAGGTTCAATGTGCCCCGGTCTCCCCTACCTTACAAAAACATGGTAATGCACGGACTTTTTTCTGTTTTTCTTTCGTGTTCTCTTATGTAGGGGCAGTAAATTTTTTTATGAATTGTAAGATATTCTCTCACAGTGTCACACAGCAACTTTAGGTCTTCGAGGGAATTATTAGTGAGCAGATATTCGCCCATGTATCTGGTATCACTAGTCACTTCAGTTAGTTATATATAGGAATAACTCGTGTTTTCCTTTGGCGTTCGTCACTTCCGATTTATGAATCCTTTATTACTCCTCTATCGTAGCGATGATCTCTGTGTTAATATTATATTTGGAAAGTGTTTAATCATTTCTATCACATATGTGATAATGACTGGCACCAATATTGTCCTTTAAGCGATGGTGCGTGTAAACTATTATACTTATTGGAGATAATTATCATAAAGTCAATAAATAGGTCTATATTAGCAATGACCTATGATTATATCATTGTTATATCAAACATAAATATTTACAAATTGATATATTCAAATTTGGCCAGAACAAGAGCATAATAATTTAGTCTGTCCTACAAACTGTATATAAATAACTTATATACATACAAATATAAACGTAAACATGTCATGCTTAAAATTTATACATTACACCTCACCCCCCGCACACGAGGCCAAAGCACTATCATATAACATGTTCGAAAGAAAATTAAAGCCTAAGCATGTTCATGACGTCAAGATTTTCACAAAAAAGTCAGTCGTTTTATAAATTAAAAGAAAAATGAGGTTAACTTTCTACTTTCCAGTACCGATTGGGCTAAAAGAACCTACGTTGTGACCATGATGGCGTGGGGTTAAACCGTTAGAAAAACGTAAATAAGGCATTTAATCTGTGAAATTTTGCTAACTTGTGTTATGCAGGGTACCAGCAAAAAAGGGCAAACGGATGAAAACTTGATCCGAAATCATGTTCGTGGGTACGACAGCTACACAACCCGATTTATGCGAACTATAAAGCATTGTTTAATTCTTTCAAAAAGTCGCCTATGCGAAAACAGGATACACACACGATTAGTATTTTTTAAAAACGCACTGATTTTTTTTGTAGTTGAGAAATTGCGCATTAATTTTCACGTTTTATTAGATATCATACACCAAAGAAGAAACTTTCGCAGCTGTCCTATACTATTTAAGCAATATCATAAAAAATATTGTTCAATATAATTTTTTGAACGACATTTTCAAACTCAGAATGGTCGATACTTCAATATTTTGTCACCTGGAAGATGAAATTACAAGATTTCTATATCACAACATGGTATAACTGCACCGAAAACATTATCAAGCACTTTATTATTGGAATCAGATTTTTCTAATTGTGTTACACTAGTTTAGTAATGTTAGTTATTTATTTAGATCTAGGCCCAGGCTGTATTCTGTTTATATATCAACGAATATCAAATATAAACGTGTTATGCTATGTTAAGGGAGTATTAAAATTAAATAAAACATGCATGATAACACATTATGACAGGTCATTATAGAGGACGTGACGTTTAATGAGGTGATACCTTCTTACTGCTCACCACAAACTATATTCATCAAAGCGGAGCTACGATACGATCATGACGAGATATAATACGTTGGTAAAAGTATATTGATACAGTCTATAAATTCTGTTTGGTATATTTTCCCTTTTTACATGTTAATAAGCATGTTTAAAGTCATTATTACTGAATCCTTGTCCAAATATGGCACACAAATGACTATATTTTTTGTTCTTTAGACAATTTGGTAACATTGACACTCCAGTGGCGTAGTGAGAGTAAGGGTTGTGAATCAAAATAGTTCCTTTTAGGGTATTTTAATCTAGAATTTTTTTTGTTTTTGGGTGGGGTGGGGTATGGTGCTTACTTTAATTTCAATTCAAGTAAACTAAAACCCCTTTTTAAACTGATAAGTTACAACATGTTTGCTACTAATCTGAACATATCAAGATGTCGTGCTTAGACTGCTACTGTGTATTGATAAACAAAGTTCAATAGTCATACAAACATAGATAAGACAATACCGTAATAGATATACAATTTCTGAACATAGATAAATAAAGTAATCAAGGTATGTCTAAATAAGGACATATTAGTCAAGTGTAAAGTTGTTACCTTTCATCGGTTAGACAATGGGCTAATTACATGAAAACACTCTCATCTCACAACGCTTGTTGAACATTGTGATTTTACACAGAGAGAAAAAAGTGGGTCAGTTGACTCATTTGTGTGAGTATCCATAAAACGACTCAGTTTTCGTTGACTATCTTGGGACTAACTTGGAACTTACTTGGGACTCAAATAGTGAGTCAAAAGACTCATTTTTGTGACTCACTAAAAAATCCATAAAACGACTCGTTAAGTGAGTCAAAGTGACTCGTCAGGTAAAGTGAGTTCTTCGACTACTTTAGTGAGTCTAGTGACTACTTTAGTGAATCTAGTGACTACTTTAGTGAGTCTAGTGACACAAGGGATGAGTAGCACAACTAATTACAGTGGTCAAGTGACTAGTAAAGTGAATCAATGCAAATCTATTTGAGTCACATAATTAGCCTTACACAACGAGTCAAATGACTCCACACGGGCTGGAATCCTAATTAATTAAGATTTAATACTTCTTTTTTAATGATTCTGTGGTTCGCATTGCACAACGTTGACGAAAAATATATCTGTAAAAACGAATACGAAGATGTTATTTTTTTTCAATTAGATTACACGATTCGTGTATGCTTAGTTTTCCAACAACCTTATGCCTGGTTTATTAACCCCCACATTTGCAGTATATGATTCCGGGTTCGTCTTTGAATTGACGATCTTTTTTGCCAAATAACATAATATAACGTTATGTTTCAATTAGTGCACCGTTTCTACCGATGTGATCAGCATTATGTCAGCTCAATAAGGAAACAATATTAAAATAAAAACTTAAAAATACATTATGCGAGATTATAAACAGCTGGCAGTTCTAACTATATAATAGTTAAAAACTAAATAATGTAAAGAGAGTTTGCTGAAAATTTCAGTCTCGATTATCTATTTCATGATTAAATCATGAATGAAAGTTGAGCAAAAAATCGGTTCCTAATCCAGTAAATACCACAGGCTAGTGATAAGTTCATTAAAATCCAATTAATAATTTAGATAACATTTCAGGCCTGAAGAAAGGTCTGCAACAAGCAGTTTTAGCTCTTGCATAACGTATGTTTAATTTAAAAATAAAACACTCCATATAAGTTATACATAATTTATTTTATCGTCTAAAAGTAAAAGTGGTTGTCATGCAATATATGGGCACAATTGGCGGGTGGAGAACAACGAAAGTAAGAAAGCGCTTTCACCCATTTGCCTAATGCTTCTCATGAAATTCACTGTAACATCTAAGGGAGATACTTCAGAACGTAACACTAAATATCGATATAGTTCTTACCTCGTGATCCGAATGCTACTCACCAAATATGAAAGAAATCCCTTAAATGTTGTAGCCTCTATCGCGACCCGTTGTTTCAAACCAATTTTGATAACCATAATGTAGATAAAGGAAGAGCCCCGTTCGTGTTCACAAGGTTTTTGGCAAAGAGAGTGTAACTCCTTAACTGAAAGAGAGTATAACTCCCTAACTGAAGGTCTGGTGCACACCAAACCCAAAACTCATTTTTTTTCATATCATATATATTTTAAGTTCCATCTAAATCGGACAGAAAATATAGGTTATCTATTGTGTGTCAAAAGTTTGCGTAAAAGGCATGGGACATAACCAAGAAAGTTGCAGGCCACTATTTCCGTAAAGGTGGGATGGACAATTTGTTGAGAAGTGTCAGTCTGATTTTCGCGCAATTCAAACTCAAGCGCGATTGTTGTGCAATGATTATATTTGAACATTACTTAATATCAAGTATCACCGTGACCCATACATAATCCACAATATTAAAAAGTCATTCAGTCATTCAGGAAGTTGAAGACCGATCTTTGGCATATAAAGTTACATTTTAAGTTACAACAAATTCTAATGGACGAGCCAGAACATGTCATCCATTAGAATTACATATGTAGTTTCGTCATCCATTCATCCATGATATCCCCTTGATGTAGAATAATGGGAGTTGTTATTTTCTCTGGTCTCTGAAATGATACAAAAACAAACATCCAAGACTTAAAAAATATTTAGGGGAACCACGGTAAGACACGGACTCGCTAGGACCGGACAAATACCCTATAGGTATGGTGTACACGTAAAATGTAAAAGAAAACTTGGTAGTTGGAATTTGAAATAAGTGGATGTTTTCCTCGCAAAATCCCCCCCCCCCCCTTAACATCGTGGCTTATGCCCGTCTTCATTATCCTAGTCGGTGCGGAAAGGTAGGGTTTTAAAGACCATTTTATTTCATTTCATAAATATTTTATTGTTTTAAGTTGTAGCAGGTGTTAAAATGACAACCCAATCCCCCCTCTGTAAAACATAAAATATTTTCTTGCTTACCACATCTGTTGGACACAGCATTTTTTTTTTTTAGGTCCTCTTTAAGCAGAATAGGAAGGGCTGTAATTGCAGAATATCCAGCTCGCCCTGTAAAAACACTCATATTATAAGGGAATTTCGGAAGGCGATTAAAGTGCGATTTAGTGAACCCAATAGCGTATACCTTGTGTTCAGTTAAAATACCTTCAAAAGTTGTAAATTCATGGCAGCCCATAAATAATATTCATAAGGTTGTTAGACGTGCGAAAAGCCTAATGACTCATCTGTGAACCAATTGGCGACTCGGTTTTGACTCATACGTATAATTATCCGCATAGCCCCTGCCAATGCAATACGGCAATACTCCACCCAGGCCTATCTATATGGTGAAATTTTCAATTCTATTCATATTATGTTGAATATCAGCTTAAGATTTCAATATAAAGCCCTAATTGGATCATAATGAATTCCTACCCAATGCAAAGGGGACCCATCAAGGTCTACACACGTCGATTTCATAAATTTGAATCTGAAATTTTTAATCAAAAACAAAATCAGTGGTCTATTTCACATATGCTACCTAATCTGTGTAACATAGTAAACATAATATTGAGTAAGGCTGTATCCTTAACAAAAACACCAATAATTTACCTTTTCTGTGGCAGATATCGGTAGATGACTTCGATTTTCTTTTAATCAAACAAGCGTCCAGACTTCGTTAAACTGCCGCCATAAAACGTCCACCCACAATTCATTTCACCGGAAGAACTCACTCTTGACTCACCCTTGACTAGGTTGTGACTCACTTACAAAATCTTCATCGCTGATTATCTATTAACGGGGAATTATCCCACAAGTTTTGTTAGAAAAAATACATATGATTCACCTTTTCCATTGTTGATATTTGCAGATGCTATAGATGTTATTTTAGTCCAGGCTTCGCCAAACTGCCGTCATAATACGTGTGACCGAAAGGACTCACACGTAACTCACCCTTGACTAGGCTGTGACTCAATAACGTCAAATTCATCACTGAATATTTAATAACTCAGAGGTGACTAGTTAGTGACTCAGAAGTTTCCCTCAAGTTTCAATAAACCGAGTCATAGCTGACCTATTTGCCCCCAATCTGAGTCAAAATACTCATCTAGCTGAGTATTTTCAAATAACTCACCCAAATGAGTAAGTTTTACGCGTTTTTGACCCACTTTTTTTTCTCTGTGTACTGTGTCGCAAAGACCCCGTGGTATTCTAACTTAACCTTTTTTGATGGAAAGTGAGGACAGTTGATTGAAATACGCACGGCAATATATAAGTCTGGTTCTTGTGTTTGGTCCTATGCGAAGTACTAGATATACTTTCCATGTTAGCGATAAAGACAAAACCTCCGCAAGAGTAAATGTAGTTTGAAAATTCATTCTTGCCGGCGCTGGTCGATCGACGACAGAAACAAAATATTATGCGGTTCGAATATTTCCTGACTTCTACCACTCAAAAATATGAACAAAATGTGTAAATTTGTCGACAATAACAGCGATAGGAATTATGTTGTGTAATTTTTTCCGTTGTCATGGCTTTATCATTAACTGTTTTAGAAAATGAGACGGCAAAAATTTAAACCTCAATTCTATGATAATCAAAACAGTCACCACTCTGCAGCAATAACGAACTATTCGACATAGATTTAATTATTTGAACTCACTATACCGTCATAAAATATGCATTCTTCAAATAAAATATGTTCTCTCATAAACACCCCGATAGCTAACTCGCTATTAAATTCTATTTTCAAGCAGACGACATTAAAATTCCTTAAAATATTGTGTAACATTACTTTTAATTAAAAGTCTGGTCTAATATATAAATAATAGTTTGACTCAAGAAAATTAAAAATCAATTTAACGTAGCACACCAGACGTCTGCTGTAATGTAACCTTTATATATTTTAAAGCTGACTTGAATGTGGTCAAATATCTTTGATATGATATAAAATATTGCAGTATTATAACGGAAGCTGTCGCCATTGTTTGGGAGATCGCATTTGCATGGTTGAAGCGGAGGGTCGTTAAAATTTATACTTATAAGAATTCAGGCTGTTACCAGTTCTAAAATGCTACATATAATATAAACAATACTTCAGTTCGTGTAGAATTTGCACATCTGGCATATTCAATCTATACATTACAGCTATCTTTTAAAAATAGAAACCAGTCACATGGACACCTGAGGCAATATGACCAATTAACATATTCTACAATATACACACTAATTAAAAACACACAGAAAACATCAAGTGTGTTGCTTTTAAAAAGGAAATTTGGTCATATCCCCTTTGGTCAGAAAGGCATTGAGAAACAGACTTATACTTTTCCTTTCTGCTAAACAAAGAGTGGATTGGAGCTCACGTGTTATAAAACTTCATTTCATTCATTCATTCACTCATTCCATAATAAAGAGTGGCCCTTAACACGTGCCAAGATTTTAGTTTCGCGATTATGTAACTTTGTAATGTACCCTTTCTCAAATTTATTTCTCGTTCCCAAAACGGACTACAGTTTAAGCCCTCGGGTTCAAGACAGACATCGGGTCAGCATAGAACATTAATCTCCCTAAAATAACAAAGATAATACAGGAAGGGACCTTTAAACCGATTATGGAAAAGGTCAATTTTTCAAGAGCCCAGAATGGTTAAAATATCGGGGCATGGGGCAGCATAAAATCACCATCATTACCACCCGGCTATTGTCAGCTGTTGGCGAGGTTAAATCAGTTAATGCGGATCTTGGAAGCAGATGACCCCTGCCATGTTGTAACAATTAGAGCCTAGTAATACGACTGTCATAAACCTATTTTGATCTGAATTATTGTAGCTACCAGGTTGCAACTGGTAATCTATATTTAATCCTGAGTAAAAACACGCATGAGTCAAAGAATGAAATTTAGAATTGACCAATGATACATGTATTGGCGATTTGTCACCTTCCAGCGTGTACGAATAATACTGCACTTCAAGCCATAATTCTGACACGCGTCACACAAAATAAATGACGTTAAAACTTTACATGTATATAATTGCCAAAGTGTCTATAATTTTATTACATTATCTGGAAATGAGACGAGTACTTGAACTATAGTCTGCTACTAAAATAACCGCTTAAAATAATGAATTAATAATAACGATAATAGTCTAACCAATTGTTAGCCCTTCGGTCTGTATTGTCCAAACTGAACAGCCGTATCGTGGTATATTTTAAACAATTAGTTTTTAATATTTTGAAATTAATAATTGAGAACATTTATTATACAAACAGAAAACTAGCTTTTCAAAATGCGAACCCAATAAAAAAAATGCCGCTTTCTTAAGTAGACCTATGTGGCTCAGTGCGTAAGAGTAGCTCGCTAAATATTTTCTGGCATGGTTCCCCTTGTCAGCGTGCATTAAAATAACCCTTGACACTTGGAATTAAAATCAAGAGCTGGCCGCAGCACCACTGTCCACGCAAAATCCCCCCTCCCATTTACACAACACTGCGTCGGTCGGTTGTGGTTACCTTGATAGGTGCAGAAACGCAGTTTCATTTCATTTTTATTTCCGGCCCTGGTCTGACATGTATCAGTTGCTAGTATACAGCGATAAAAATGAAATGGGGTTTAACGTTCCACTTTTTATGCAGACATGGAAATTGAAAACGGGAATACGCCCGGGCAGCGACACTCCAGCCTACCCATATATCGAATTCCATCCGCCAAGGGTTCTTTTACGTGCAAGCCAATGTTCATACGCGATCTGGGTTGCTCGTTCCATCCGAACGACAATACGTTGTCCCTTGCCACTGACAAGGGGTGACCGCCCCAGAAAAACTTGATGAACTTTACTATCTAGGTCAACTCAGGGATCGAACACGGGACCTCTAGGTTAGCGAGCCAGCGTCTTATTCAGTGAGCCACCGCCGTTCCCTAGAGCTATAAAAGACAGCGTGCTCACACTGGAAGTGCAAGAAAGGAACCCTTGATATAGCTTGAATTCAAAGAGTAGTTGGAAACGTTCCTCGCGTCGCACTAAAGTGGTCATGTCACAAATACAAAAATATCATAAAATATTAGTATCAAAATATCGTCGTTAACGGACGATAAACCCAATTTCAATTCAATGGATTTGTTTGGAAATTAAAGAAATATCAGCTGTGTTTACTTAATATGGTCATATACATATAGGTCAAATATATATACTATAGACAAATTTATATAGGTAGTAAATAACAATATAAACCGTGTCACGTTCAATAATATATATGTTTAACGCCGTCTCATAATCATGGTGTATTGGTTTAAAATAATCCCATTTCTACTTATATTATTGATGTTTATAAAGCCTGATTTAATTGAGAAATAGAAATGAAATAAATATTATAGATCAGACAACAAAGTTTGTATTGACATCACCCCATACTTAAAAGTAATTAAAATCCGACTATAACAAGGACAAATAAGGTTAAAACAAAAGTGTATAATAGGGCTGGTTATAACGAGAACAACGTAGGTTGTAGCAAAAATAAACATGTAGTATCTAATAGAGTAGAGTTGAACAAGAAAAGATTGTTATATCAAGAACATATTATTAGGATTAAGAACAAAGTAGGTTACATCGAGAACAAAATAGGTTATAGCAAGAATAAAGCTGTAGATTATAACAAGAAGTTCAAGAACAGACCGTGTTATATCAAGAACACATTAGGTTATAACAAGAACAAAGAAGGTTATAACAAGAACAAAGTAGGTTATAGCAGCTACAAACCCGGGGTGGTATAAAAAAGAGCAGAATACAAAAGCAAAAAAATAATGTATAGCAAGAATTGACGTGTGTGAGCAGGTTATTTCAAAAACAGAGCAGGTTATTAGAAGGACAGGCTATATGTTATAACAAGAACAAAACAGGTTATAGGAAGAACAAAGTACGGGAATGATATAATATAGCAGGTTAAAGCAAGAACAACGTTGGATATAACATGAATAAATGGGTATGAAATACAAGAGTGGTATAACATGGGGTGATATAATAGTAGGATATAAATGGGTACTATATAGCAGGTTATAACCAGAACAGATTATGCCATAACAAGAACAAATGGTTGGATGTACTATAGTAGGTTATAATAGAACAACGTATGATATAAAAGAACAAACGGGGAGGATTATATTCATAATTTCTGCTTTTGTGCTTCTATGCCACGAGCCACCAGGTGTTGCATAAAAGTAATATATACATGTTAAAACAATTAGATCAAGAACCACAAAAACGATATTAGTAATGCAACATTATTCAACATGTCGTGACTTTACAATCGATTACATGTATTTTTAGAAACAACCATAAGTTATTATATAAATTTAAATGTGCACGAGCATTGTCCTACTTTATAAGTTTCAACTACATGTAGAGGGTATGCAGAAGTAACATGTCATGAAATCAATATACATTTATACGATGTAACTTATTGAAATACATACCTCGTACACATACACAGCTATTTTTGTCAGTACACCGGTGTAAATTTAAAGGGACAATAACACTCTTGCTGGCTTGGCAACTCTAGAAAATAAATAATAGTCTTATTCTAAGTACCAGATGTTTATGTGTCCTACCTGTTGTGTAAATTATCCATTACATCATATTTTACTTGTCCAGAGGATTCGAAAATATTTTAAAATCCAAGTCACATTTGAAAAGGTTTACGTTAACCTTTTCAAATCATGTAGTTGAATTTTTCCAATTTTTTAAATTAGGTGTGTTACGATGAAATTTGTATCATCAATTTATTTGAATATTGTAAAATAATACAATTTGTTGACCAGAATAAAGATTGGGACATATTATTCAATTACAACAAGAGTGTTATTGGGGCTTTAAACAATGTGAACTAAACTGAAATCAAAAATCAATCAAGAAAAGTATATTTGTAAATATGAAATTGTAGGATGGGAGAAGGGTGGGATGGAGCGTTGGTAATGGAATCATAGTTTGAGATATACAATTAATTTTGGCACAGGGCGAATGACTTTAAAATACAACACGAAATTTGGAGCAAATTTAAATCTTGGCACACTGATCATTTAATGCCTGGAATCATTAGAAATTTTTAAATGGCCTACATCTATCAAATGACTCGAATTGGTTTAAAATATGGTAACAGGGCTTTACTTAGTCAACATGCATTTTTTGCTCACATTTTCAGGTCAATAACCCATATCACATTATTTAACTTATACTTTAAGTAGGGCTTTAGCTATGGGCTACAGATGTTTAGGTGTAGAATCCAATATATTTTCATGAGCTTAATGACGCAGAGAAAATTGAGCGTGCACAAGTTCGATAACTTCAATCTTAATAAAGCATGAATGTTTTGAGCACTTAGTACTAAAATATTTCAAACGGGCATAAAACAATTAAGAAAAAATATTTTCGCTTCGTAAAAATTAAAAGATCAAAGAGCAATACACAACTGAATATTATAGAATATTAATCAGCCAATATCCTTTTGCAAAACGCCATTTAATTGTATGCAAGATACGCCCAATTCTAATAAAGATGTAAGATGGATATTGAAAAATACAGGATCCATATTGATCAAATTTAGACATCATTCTATAACACCTGTTCTAGTTATTATGACCACGAGTTAGTCTTTATGAATGTAGATATAGAAGGATATCACCTGTCTAGGATTAATATTAATATATATCGTCTAGTCTAAACCATTATCAAACATTATTATAGCATACATAAATATCCCGACTTATATTCCATAAAACGTTTGACAATAAATTTGAATAAGGCCGTGTCCGTGTTTATTAAATATGTTCTATAAGAAGACAAAATAATTATAATAATAACTTACTTGTATGGCCGACGTATCTATTCTTAAAAAGGGTCATGACATTTCATCATTTAATTAAGGAATACTTAATACGGCATTAGGTAAGATTCTCGCTATGGTGGTTAAAAAAATACATAATGAAAAGAAAATTACTTCATTCTGAGCCAAGGAATCGGCGATATAATTATAGACTAACCTCGATTGTCATTTATACCGTTGATACGAAGACAAAGTCTCGATTATCCACCAGGAAACGTATTTTAATCCACTAAATTTCGCAGGCACCCGATGGCATCAAGAGTTGATTGTGGTCTTGGTAAGGTAATTAATGTCTAATTAAACATTTAAGGCCCACCGAAAGACCTATACAAAAGGCAGATCTAGCTCTTGTATAATGCATGTCAAAGAGCAAAATCAGCCCATTGCAGGCCTGAAATGTTATATAAACTATTAATTAGACGTTTATGAACAAAACAAGACCATAATCAAGTCTCGATGGCATCGGACATTTCGAGATTTATACTGGACTAGAACGGTTCACCATTTAAAAAATTAATATAAAAATGGGAAAGCGAAGCTATATTTCGAATATACCAGTGCCCTCGTTACCACAATGCATGCACACATTTTGTCATAACTACAAACATGATAACGTGGCTCAGAATGAATTAATTTAAATAAAATTTTCAATAGTTTCTTGTTACATTATATATTTTTGAGCCACTAGAATGGTTAGCTCTTTATCTAAATCTTACATAATGTATCTTTAATGAAACACAATTTTAAAGACTGAAAATATTATTTAGATCCCTTGACTTACTTTGATCGCATACAAATCATATATCATGTAATTTTTTCAAATGATTACAAACTCATATCGTTGGTCAATTTCAAATGGTTATAATTTACTCGAGGACTCATAGGTCAGAATAAGATTTAGTCCCGTACGGACAGAATGGTTTGGAACAGGGGGGCTTAGAGCTCCGTGTTTAACCTGGAGGTATACTCTTTCAAGAACATGTGATGCCACCCATCTCTTGACTTCACAGAGCTAATACCCTTTGTTTTACTTCGAGTGTATATATTCGAGGGAGAGGGGCAAATTATAAGAATTGTGAAGGGGTGCTTACATTAGCCTAATTATCATATTTTTACTCCAAGACAAAATAATGTATGCTATAAAAGTGTCCGTGCATACAACAATATAATATTCACATAGATATCTGATTCTTCTTAATGCAAATATTGAGTGACGTCATAAAATTGAGCCGTCAAGGCCATTATTAAGTGGGGAAAAGCAAAACGTGATTTACAAGTTTTATATGAGCCAATGATAAACCAAAAATTACACAATGAAAAGAGAAATTAAATTCCAACCAAAGAAATACTAATTTTAAGTTTAAGGATTAAAAGCAACTCGGTTTAATCCTCGCAGTGAACATTCCTGCGTAGAGAATGAAGTTTTGCTGGTTTTAGTTTATTTAGTATTTTTCGTATAATTGGCCGTAAGCAGCCGAGGAAATTTTAAATATGTATATATTGTAGTACGTGTGTTATATATCTGACATATTGACATTATATATCAAACAATAATATTGATTACATTCTAAAAAAAGATATTAAAGTGATCGTGTAGAGATGTATTTTTAAATGTTGAAATTTACTATATTTTATAGTAGTCTATGATACAAAAGAGCCCCCCCCCCTCCTCAAATTAATACCGCTGCAAATATATGTGCATTCGAAACTAATGCAACGCACCTTTAAATTATTTTATTTTTCATTAATACCATCATGTTTGAATGTGTCACCTGAAATGTTATTTGCTATCTTGATATTGGAATACGGCAATGATGCCATACCTTGCCATGTAACATCTGTTGGTGTGTGAAAGAACTTGATGGACCTTAAACTCAGTGGCGGCGCCAAGGAGGGGCAAAATCTTGCCTGCCCTCTGTTTGCCCCCCCAATAATTTTCGGGAAAAAAATGTCTGAAATGCTACCTGGCTGCATTCTATTTTACAAAATATAGTGGCGAAAATATTCATTCACTTTGAGTCACTCTTACTCCGCCCGCTCGACACTTTCTTCTCTGATCGGATAAACTAGTGATTTGGCGACAGGCGGTATCTGTTAAAGGACAATATTGGTGCCAGTCATTATCACATATGTGATAGAGCTGGTGAAACACATTCCAAATATACTTTTAACAGAGAGATCAATGCTACGATAGCTGAGTAAGACATGTTTCCCGAATCGGAAGTGACGAACGCCAAAGGAAAACACGAGTCACCGCTTTATATAACTGACGAAAGCGACGAGTGATAACAGATACACGGCCGAATATCTGCTCACTAATAATTCATTCGAAGACCAAAAGTTGTTATATGGGGCTGTAAGAGGATATCTGACAATTCAATAAAGTAATTGATTGTCATTAGATAAAAAAAACACGAGAAAAATAGAAATAGTCCGTACATTCCCTTGTTTATATTCATTCTATACCTTATAAAAACATGGTAATGCACGGACTTTTTCTGTTCTTCTTTCGTGTTTTCTTATCTAGTGACAGTCAATTCTTTTTATGTATTGTCAGATATCCTCTCACAGTCTCACACAACAACTTTTGGTCTTCGAAGGAATTATTAGTGAGTAGAAATTCGGCCGTGTATCTGTTATCACTCGTCGCTTCAGTCAGTTAAATAGACCGGTGACTCGTGTAAGGCAGCATTTTCAACAGTCTATTTTTCAAAATTTTCTTGGGGAGGTCCCCAAAACCCCCACAAGGACTCGCTACTTTAGCGCACACAAAGGTACTTCGTTGAGGTTCGCAAGTCCGTTCGTTTGCCATTTTGGTCTCTGATCGTATAAACTAGTGATCAGGCTACGGACAGTATGTGGTCAGATTTATTTATCTCGACGATCGGTGCCTGACTGAATACGCTGTCAGAGAGCATCTCCGAGAGTCTATTTTCAAAATTTTCTGGGGGCGGTATATACCCTCCATAAATACTCCCGACATTGGTGCTCGAGAGTGGGATTCGTCGAGTCCGTTCGTTTGACACTTTACCTCAACGGTCATTGCCTGAAATACTGCCAGGCTGCATTTCTGGCAGCCTGTTTTTCAAAATTTTCTGGGGACCCCCCCCACCCTTAGTTGATACTCGTGCCTTTGCCCCCTTAACCTTAGACTTTGCCCCAGCTTTGCCCCTCCAACCACCGGCGGCTGGCGCCGCCACTGCTTAAACTTAACCTAAATCAAGAATAAAACGATATTCAATCGAACGTATACGATTTCGATGAACCATGATCAAATAAACCCTAGTCAACACATTACGCTTGGTGGCCTGCTTTGTTTTCTAATTCTTGTATCAACTTGTTTGTTTATCAAGTCAAAAATAAAACGCAACCTTTTAAACTTTGTGCTCACATATTGATTTGTGCGTATCCCCGAAATTTGTATAGGTTTTTATGTCGATTCAATTGTAATCAGAGTTATGCACAATATGCATTTTCGTGCTGAGACAGTATATGCATAGTTATAACCGGATGTAGTAATATCAATTATCTGTTATTGCAATACTTAGAATTCTTACTTTCGCCTGAATTGATAAGTAGAGTTAACCTGTGCAACCCAATTCTGAAGAAATAACCATTTCTTGGAAAACTCGATGTGTAAGTCGAAACGCCACAATGAACGAGGAAATATTTTTATTCGTTCATTCATATTTAATGTGACATAACGTATGTATACTCCCATCATTTAGATTATCTGAACTCACGTGACAGGATACTCCGCACCTACGCGACTATTTAGGCCGACTTAGCAATCTTGTTAAATCATTTCGTGACATATTTACTTATTATACATGAGTTAACTGTTAGTTTTCTTATCAGTACTAAACGTGTTTCCTATAGTACAAACTTAGCGGTTGGTGTCTCGTTTGCAATTCGCAATGTTGAAAAAAGCGATTATTATACCGTCATACTCAGAGGGCATTTCTTTAATTTAGTGGAATGTCACTAAAGCCAATTGCCAAATACATGTACTACAACCAAGATTCATATAAAAAAAATTGTTGATCCATATAGGCGCTCAAAGTTTTAAATTGTGAGCTATATCTTGTGCCAATCCTTCAACGACCCTTAACTTTAAAAAAAAGGTACGTTATCGCTGCAAAAGGGGAGTCAGTGTACAGAATGTCATGTCGACGCACTGTTGAAATGCTCGACTCGGGTTTGAATCACAGAGGGGGCCAATCTTATTTTGAACCTTTCTGTGTTCAGTTGTGTTTCATTCGATCGGATTATATGAAGAATTAGGTGACGTCGTTGGCTCGACGCTCGTTAGTCCGACGTTCTTTAATCTGACGCGGACGGGGTAAGGAAATGAAATGAAATGGGGTTTAACGTCCAAATGTTCAATTCTGCTCCGACTGCGATAACAAAAAAAGACGGGCATACGTCATACAGTGTGCTTTTAAGGGAATTTGGCTTGGACATGGTCTACTCTTATATCGAATTCCAACTGCCACGAGATCTTTTACGTGTATACGGGACCGCGGTTTTTCGTACCACCGAACAACTAGACAGATGTCCTTGTTATTTCCTCCGTCCGGCACCACTGGCGAGGGGAAAAGACAGCGGAAAATCCTGATGAACTTTCTCGGTCAACACCGGGAGCGAACCAGCGACCTTAAGACTAGCGAGCCACGGTGGCTATGGGAGCCAGCGTCTTACTCACTTAGCCATCGTGGTTCCGGGTGGGGTAAAGATGTTTTGTTAATGTTTCAAGTCTAATTTACGTCATGTGTACTATAAATCATGTATGCCATATATAAATCTTATAAGTATATAATAATGCCCCATCTTTATATTTTACACATTGGGTGAACTGGGCATTTTTTTCACGATGTTACGGTGGTGTGGTCTAAAGGATTCTTTACCGGTGTGATGTCTAACTGTTTAGGCGGCGCGAAATCCCCACCTTTTCCTATACATGTAGTTACAATGAGCTGTTTTGTGTCTGCTGTAACACGGTGAAGTTTTCTTTTGAAGATGCGTTATTTGAGATTTAAATAGCTGACCTTCTTGAAATAAAAGTTTAGAAATAGATGATGAAAAATGAATACAGGGACTACATTTTGTCAAATTACGATATTCTGGATGTTTGAAGTTTCTAGCCTAAATAGTCTCGATTGCAAAGTACCATTTTATATCTCAGCCATCCGATGCTGTAGAGAGATGACAAGGGCCTCTACATTTGAAGCCAAAAAACTGAAAAAGCCCCTCAATATTAACAGATTTATAGCCATTGTATAATGTCCCTTTAATAACACTGCTAAAGTGTTATTTTATGTGACATTATATAGAGAGATGTTTTGTTCAAGTTTTAAATTCTTCATGTTTTTCTGGATGTCATGTTGTCTCGATCTAGTTTACTATGATACAAAATAACAAATAGACCCATCTGCACTGTGTGTCAGCCTACATGTATGTAGTATAATAAATAGCTGTTTTGTTGCGTGAAACAAATTGTTTTTATTCCTGGTTTATATGAACAGTAGTCTATTGACAATGAAGTATAATACACTCGTTATGGTACATCTAAATCTTACGCAATCAAGTGAGGAAAGAGAGAGAATGGGGTTTAATGTCCACTCGACACAAACCAGGTCATTTCGGGACTAACATATGGTTTAATTTTCTATTTCAATAATTCGCTTGCGCGTAGGGGTCTTTAGCAGTGGGAGGAAACCGGAGAAAACCCACGAGGTTGGACAGGCGACATCACTTGTGGCCACGTAGGTTCCAAAGTCAAAGGTTCTCTAATATTCATTATGAGCTGTTAGTAGCATTTTTCGTTTTAAAGAGAATTTGGCATAATGGAATAATATCAATGGAACTGTATGGCTGCTTAGATCATTTAATTCCAAACATAATGTTCCGAATAATGCACAATATGCAGATTCAGTGCCACTTTAAGGTTATAAGAACTCCGTGGATCTTTAGAATAAATTGTTCATTCAATCGCGTCGATGCATTTTTAAAGAAATGTCATTGTGGGTTATCTGACGCTAAATATATATAGCCTATGACAGGTATTTTGATTTCTTAAAGGCGGGGTTTCAATATGTGGTCAGTTTTGTATCCTTGGTGCATCTGTTGTGGCAAGCTATATTAATGGACAGCTGGACCCTGTCTAAATCAACGCTTACAATGTTAATCGCATTAATATTTTTCTCCAGAAATAAAACACAGCAACCACTGCCCGCAAACAAGAACTCAGTTGGTGTACGTAACTTATCAAAAGCACGCGACCAAAGATGGTCAACCTGTGGTCTGTTATTTATCTAACGATTTTCTTTTTCTTCTTCTTTTCTTTCGAATAAAAGGCGAATGAACTAAATCATTCGTTAAGATGTCTTTTTAAGTGTTCTGGGAATTAGAGTGGAACGCTCTTTTTATTCCTATCTACGTGCTTTATACAGGTAGGGTATTTGTCAAGACGTCTGCATGTTTACCTTGTTATAAGGAAGTGAAGTGTATAAGGGGCACACAGGCTACAAAACAAGACCTATCCTGTATAGACATGCATACAGTAAAATACAAATAACACCAACATAAAAACACATTGAATACGTTATAAGACATAATTTTGAATCAGTTATGACTATATTACATAAATTCTTTACACAGTTGAGTCGATTCAAGTGACAACTTATAGGGCAATTTATGTCATTTTTTGAAATAATAAAAATGAGCATAAAGAAAGTTTTAAAACGGACTTAGAATTAATATAAGACACGTCAATAAATTTTGCTACTTTCATTTCCCCTTTTCACTATTTATTGTAATATTACCATTTGAAATTACAGGTAAACTCAAATAAGTAAACAAAATAGTTAATGATGTTAACACTGATTAAAGCTAAAAATAAAATCTTTATTTATAGTTGGGTACGAGACCTAAAATCCGTGACCAATTTGCGGGGAAGTTGTTTTGAAGGTTGTTTCTATACGAAAAAAACCTGCTGAAGCGATTAAGCTTGGGTGCCTCTCTCTAAAATGCTGGCGGAAGCCGCTAGAGGGCCAAATTCAAAATGGTGGTCAGATGTGGCGGGAAAATATAAAATTATGTAATATAGGCTTCTGATGTGTCTATTCGTAGGTTTTAAGGGTCTCTGAATCAAAATATTGTAATCAAAAATCAATCCAGCCACTAGTTTTGCCAATATGGCCGAAAAATCCATGATGACCATCATTTTTGTCCTGGAAAATAGTTTCGGGGTCGATGTCTTCAATTTTGATGAATTTGTGTCGATAGATGGCAACCAACAATAATACTCACCGATATTTATCATCTGATATACTGTTGTCAACTGATTTTGATTTTAATTTAATCCACGCTTAATAATGGACCCATGTAAGGCCCTGTATCCATAGGCTGTTCACTTGTGGCGTGTTCCCCTTGTGGCGTGTTCCCTTGTGACCTTGTGAAGCGCCACAAGGACAATGAACCTTTGTTTTTTTAAATGTGCCTGTTCTCATAGGTTGTACCCAGGGAACTTGTGGCCTCGCCCACGGAACATGTGGTCTTGTGACCGGGAACACAGACAATGAACATGTCAATTCTTTTGCAGCTGCACAAGAGGGAACACGCAATTACCAGTACGATATTGTATGGAGATGCATCTCCCGGTCTGTTTCAAGGCCTGGAAACTTGTGTGAAATTCACCCAGTTCATTGCGAGTTCTAAAATTGGCCGGACCCAGCACTGTCGGCGTTGTCTGAAGACATGTTTGTCACAGGATGGGCGAGGCGTGACCGTTTTGGGGAATAAAGAAAACTTAAGATAAAAAAGAATTCAGTTTATATAGTACAACATAACAATCTTTCACAAGTGCGCACACTTATGACGTTACAAAATGTTTAGCCATCAGCAAGACCATACTTCAACGATACCATTTATCGGCGACCATCGACGATACCATTCCAGGAACAAACTGTCGACGATACCATTTATCGGCGACTATTCTTAGACGATACCATTCCAAGAAGAAACTGTCCACCCATCGGCAAGACCATACTACGACGATACCATTTATCGGCTACTATTCAACGACAATACCATGTATCGGCTACTATTCAACGACGATACCATGTATCGGCTACTATTCAACGACGATACCATGTATTGGCTACTATTCAACGACGATACCATTTACCGGCGACCAGTCATCGAGGATACCATTCCAGGAACAAACTGTCGACGATACCATTTATCAGCGACTTGTCTTAGACGATACCATGTATCGGCTGCTATTCAACGACAATACCATGTATCGGCTACTATTCAACGACGATACCATGTATCGGCTACTATTCAACGACGATACCATGTATCGGCTACTATTCAACGACGATACCATGTATCGGCTACTATTCAACGACGATACCATGTATCGGCTACTATTCAACGACGATACCATGTATCGGCTACTATTCAACGACGATACCATTTATCGACGACTAATCAACGATGATACCTGTAAAATTAGTCAACATTTGAACATAAATTTACTCATACTAACTCATATACTCATACTAAAATATACAACGATGAGTAAAACATACGAATCCTGCACAGAGGAACCCAAGACAACAAAGTTAAAAGTATAATTTCACTCACCCAAGTACCTGGTGGCAGTATCGAGTCTTCAGTACCACTGTCATAATTCATCTCCCAAACAAGCCCGATTGGCCGGCTTATATACTACCTGTATGCACGTGCATTGCAGGTACAAAGTTTGGGCGAGCCTTAAAATTACAGGTAAATAGTTTAGGCGAGCCACGCAGCAGAGTTTGGGCGACCGATAGTGATACTAATGAAATACGACCGTGACAATGTTGTCTTCTGAGATGAGCACCAGCAAGGAAAATAAATGCAATAGCGGCATCCTCCTCATCCTTCTGATTTTCAGTAGTTAAGTTCATCGTCGAGCTATCAATAAAACAACTGTTCGCATAACGGTAGTTGTGTCTTGTGTTTGTTTTATTTTCTGGCTTATTTAATGCTTAATTACTGAAAGTCTGAGATCACACACTCTTCCGTTGGTAATGGTTGAAAACTGCTCCATAATGGACAGTGCGGCTCAATTAGATATGTGAACCCAGCATTACCAGGACGTTTAAGTGACTTACTTGTTCACTGCGGTGATAGTGCAAGTGATGAAGATTCCGATGAAACTTCGACTTCTGAATCTGAACAATCAAAACTGGACCTATCTTTTGAATCGGATGACTGTGATTCTGATAAGTAAAACTGACTTTGACTGGATAAGTTGGTGATGTTTATTATCATGTGTGATTAGATATTACATAGGTCCATTATTAAACGTTGATTAAATTCAAATCAAAATCGGTTGACTACAGAGTATATCAGATGATAAATATCGGTGAGTATTATTGCTGGTTGCCATCTATCGACACAAATTCATCAAAATTGAAGACATCGATCCCGAAACTATTTACCAGGCCAAAAATGGTGGCCATCTTGGATCTTTCGGCCATATTGGCAAAACTAGTGGCTGGATGGATTTTTGATTACAATATTTTGATTCAGAGACCCTTAAAACCTACGAATAGACACATCAGAAGCCTATATTACATAATTTTATATTTTCCCGCCACATCTGACCACCATTTTGAATTTGGCCCTCTAGCGGCTTCCGCCAGCATTTTAGAGAGAGGCACCCAAGCTTAATCGCTTCAGCAGGTTTTTTCCATATAGAAACTACCTTCAAAACAACTTCCCCGCAAATTGGTCACGGATTTTAGGTCTCGTACCCAACTATTAGACGGATAAAGTTAAACCGGTGTAAATTCGAGTTGCCAGTAATTGATGTTGAGGAAATTAAAATACTCTATATAGAGAGTTCTTGGCCATTAAGTAATATGATATTAAAATATACATGTACACATCATTGTGTTCATCATCACTGTCATCTTCATCATCATCGTCATCATTCAAACACGACAGGTATCCGGCCATAGGCCAATACGCCAGGTGGGCAGGGTGGGGGCAATCTGACTCTTCGGTTCGGGCCGACGGATAAAGCGGGAAAAAAATATGATATAATCTAATGGCAAACTGTCCCCACCCCCGTACTCCTTGCATATCACGCACAGGCGGGAAATTGAAAATCACGCCACTTGAATCAATGACAAAATAGACGTTCCTCCAAAGTTGTATAAGGTGTTTTCGAAAGAGTCTAAATACAATGTCTAGTACGCGACACTCATGACTTCTTACAGCTAGCTGAGGCGATGGTTTGGGCCAGAATTTCAGAAGCTAAAAGTTCCTGCCATGGGTTTTAAATATGAGAGGCCTACCGTGGATTAATACACTTAGGGAGACCGACTTGCAGTCATTTGAATAGTGATAAAAATTCATAACACTTCTCAAGTAAATACAGCTGTACTGCTATTTAGCCTCGACTGCCTCGACTGAGGGTTTAAAGGACATTTCGCAATTTGTCCTTGTGGTCTTGCTCATTTGAAACAATTACAATTGCAGTGACTGTCACGTTTCATCATATTTTCATCCAATCATCGAATTATCACTTTTTTGCACACCTGTTCTTGAAATATCCTTAGCCCTGCTTTCATGTGGTTGACTGAAACGAAACAAAATACAAAAGTAAGCTATCTATACACTGTTAAAATTTTTACGTATTTTTACCTCGTTTTAACTGGCAGAAATATTGCCATCGTTTTAACTGTATTTTAACATTGCATGTTATTTCACAGTCTGTAATGTAAATTTACCTCTAGCTATTTTACACCCATGGTAAAATTACATACCTGTAAATGGAGTACGTGTAAAATTGCCATGATGTTAATTTACATATATTTGTACAATAACATTTAAATAAAAACATATTGGGTATTTTAAAAGAGTTTATGTAATAATACCTCATAAATGTTGTAGAATTACATATTATGTAATTTGCATAGGTAACATTATTCAAAGGAATGTGTTTGTCTCGGCTTGGCTAATTAGTCCTAGGTTCCATCCTGGCGAACACAAGTAGCTTAGCGGAACTTTCAGCCGAGCATGTAAACCAACATTCAATAATGTAAAGAAAATAAGTGAAATGAGGTTTAATGTGTTACTGTTCTTCTCCTTATAATGGAAAGAGTAGGTGTTACAGCCCAAGCAAAATTCCGCACCCAACTCAATGTATGGCATATGCCTGTCTTTATTAGCCAGTTCGATAATTCAGATTTTGAATAACCTATTTCTCTAAAATAGACTAAACTGACTGACAGAAAAGTAAATATTTTGAATAATATTCGATATGTGGTCAATGGGGGAATAACTTATGTGACCACTATTTTTTTTTTTTATAAACAATATTTTATTCAGAATGTCTGAACGGGATTGGGGAACAGGCTTAGCCTATGTAAAACCCCTCTCCCTAGATAATATACGTACATAATATTAAAACAAAGGAACAAAATGGGTGTATATACAGAGTTAAAATGGCAAACACATACCTAAATATAATAATACATATATAATAGGAAAGATAGCAATGTATAATATATTATGTATGATGAGTTAAGTTAAATCATCACGTTAATTAAAATTAGTACTATAAAATGAAGCTGCTAATGAGCTAGATTTAATATCTGTTAAAATCTGTTTGACATCTCAATAAACTTGTGGACTTGATTAAAAATATTGTTGTTTACATCAGTACTGTAATTTGTGGATCCGAACAATAGACAGTTAATGTTTTTATGGTTGTATTGTAATTTGTCTATGGTTTCCTGACCACTATTTGAAGGTAAATTTACAATTTTCTGTAAAAATAATATGTACAGCGGCATTTCTGTTAATATACAGCTCACGTGATGTAAACTGACACGTGGTTGTATTACTACATTAAATTTGATGTAATTTTACATAAGCCTTGTATTCTTATGCGTCTACATCGTTTTAAATGTAAGTTAACAAACCATGTGATATTACAAATCATGTACTGTATTTTTACTATAATTATAGCTGTAAATATACATATAATTTTAACAGTGTAGGGTTAGTCAAGACAGACATATTTCTTATTATTATTTTGGCGTTAATTGTCCGCTTCCACTATGGTAATATCGTAGACAAGATGTCTTTCGTGTTGGGGGAAACCGGGGTGCCGGAAGTAGCCTAAATAGGCGCCCCTATATCTCTCAGAAACATACGCTCTCTCCAGGGATCGAAACCACGACTGCAAATCGCAGAGGTGACCTACTATCTCGAAGTGCCAAACTCTAGACCACTAGGCCATTCAGATCCACAAAATTTTACATGATGTGAGGTGGTTATCATAACTGATAATTATTGATGTATTTGGGTGACAGCAATCCACGCAGTTTAAGTTCGCAAACATGCGCAATTGGAAACATACAAAAACAACCGACTGGGCAATTTTGCCCGTATCGTGGCTGTAAACCCACATCCGTCGGACATTGACTGTTAATGGAAGTGAGAAAATAAAACTAAACGAATACATGTACTTATATAATCGATAGTAGGTTGTAGACAGTTATGGCCGACATAAAGTATCGGTGAGTTTTAAAACCCATAAAAAAAATCTCCTTAGATTTAAAGAAATTGTATTAAAATAAGGAAGTTGTAAATAAATACTGATTTCCTTATACGAAAATATAATTTCACAAACACTGCAATTTTTTCATAAGGTGTTATCAAATTGTGTTGCAGATTGGATTCATATTCACAATGGGATAAATTTGTCAAGTTGAAAAGCGTTGCACTTAAAGTAGCGTAGTCTCATCCAAAGTCTTCGACATTGAGAACACGAATTATTTGTCAATTTAAATCAACATTGATGTTATGTGATCTTACCGGGATAAGATGGGCTTCTGATATCCAATATTGAAGAAATAATAAACATTTATTCCAATGGTACAAGAATCGTGTACCATATAATGCGTTTCAGCAACATTTGTAACAAGGGACTCGAAGAACGAGGCTAGACATATAACCAGTCATGTCATACGGTGACGTTATATTCTTATCTGGAGAGCTTGCACAATAAATACTATTGGTGTAGACTGGAATAACCAGGCGCTAGAGAGATTTCCATTCGATTGAGACTTCTGGTGTATTTTGCCGTACATAACTGGTTTGAAATTAGAGTAAAAAGGGGGACAATTGAATGTAAATCAGTTTACATACATTCGTATTACATTATCATATACGCGTTGCGACCCATTTGTGTCAATTTCTAGGTCCCAATTATTAGCGAGAGAGTCGAGAGAGAGAAATGGGGTTTAACGTCCACTCGACACAAACTAGGTTATTTCGGGACTAACATATGGTTTAATTTTATTTCAATAATTCGCTTGCGCGTATATATGGGTCTCTAGCAGTGGGAGGAAACCGGGGGACCCGGAGAAAATCCACGAGGTTGGACAGGCGACCCTACTCCTTGTCACGTTCAACCGGGGATTCGAAACCACGCCAGTTGACTCGATGACAGGCCTTATGATACAGCACGGACGTGCTAACCATTGCATTGCATCAGTGTGAGATAGATTTATTTGGCACAATGTGCAATGTATACAATATTATACTAAATGACGTATTAGGCCTACTAGGCCTAATCCTAATGGTACAAAACAAATCTTAAAACTACTTTGGGGATCCGTGGCTGACGCGTCAGCAACCTTTAATCCGGTCAGTGTGTAGTCAATGGATTATGTATACTATGCCATATAAATTTGGGTCCACAAAAGATTTTGTTTGCGTAAAATGATTCTAAGTAAGTTTAACGCTTGTTGACTGATTATCGACATAGGTTGTTTTACAAAGTGTGAACTTTCACAGTCACAGGTATCGAGAGGTCTGGAAAATTAAATACCTTTTGTAAACAGATTAACTGGAGATTAGCGGAGGACTGTAGCACGATTCTTCACATAATTACACTGGCTAGTGCAATCATTAAAATATCGACAGAATATTACATGTCAGTTATTATATCGCCTGCATCGTAAAATATGCTTCTCTTAGATCACTATCTGTAATCACTTTTTGGTGGCAGCTGGTTTCAGTCATGCGCATCCTGAATATTTATAACTGAAATTAGTACTTATGCAAATTGACACACGTGACTTCAAGTTTAAATCAATATAAGATCCCATTCAAAGAAAACTATTATCAAGAACACTACTCCCGGAAATAAAAATAAATGAGAGCAATGTGGGATTTTTTTTTCTAACACTATTTATTCAGTAATTTTCTATGTCTGATGTTAGAGGCAGGGGTAGTCGTCAAGAAAAATTGTCTGTCGTTTGCACACTTGATCATAGTATATAAAGATAACCGTATGTTAAGCTCAAAATCATGAAAGTATTGTGAGGGGGTGAAATATCAATGTCCGCCGTGTACACATTAATTGGTGTTCACCTAAAAGAACACTTATTGTTGACCATGGCCCCCTATAGCATTGCACACTTGAGAAAGGTAAATAAAATTAACCGAATTATAGACACAAAATTCCATTCCATTCTAAACATTTAAGATTCATTTGTCAATCTTCTCCCAGTTATTGTCGCCTGTCCAACCTCGTGGGTTTTCTCCGGGTCCTCCCACTGCTAAAGACCCCTACGCGCAAGCGAATTTTTGAAATAAAATTTAAACCGTGTATTAGTCCCGAAATGAACTAGTTTGTGTCGAGTGGACGTTAAACCCCATTTCTCTCTCTCTCTCTCTCTCTCTCTCTCTCTCTCTCTTTCTCTCTCTCTCTTCCAGTTAATGTATTGAATGTATAATTACCGATTATAACATTAAACCATATCTAAAACTACATGTTCTATGCGATTATTTAAATCTGAGATACACGATATGTCATTGGGAACAGATTTTAAATGTTACTTTGAGAAAATCTGACTGTCGTTAATACTGTAACAACTTTTAAAAAACAAAAACATGAGAAATATAGATTATTCAAAAATTTCATTAACATCACAGCAATCCACTTTAATTACATAAATCGATCAAAATACACAAACCTCTGGTGCTTATTCAACAAGATTTAATTATAACTATTAGTTAAACCTGTTTAATTAATGGTCGATATGCTCGGGTAATTTAGATAATCTATTGCAAAAATCTGCATTGTCACGGAAGTCAGTGGTCTGTGATATTTATGTCCCGTCTGCGACAGGTAGGCTTTCGAGACATTGTGCCTCTCAGACATTTTGGCCACAGATGTATTTATAGATTGATTTTCTAAAAAAAAAACGGGGCATAAAGAGGGCATTATCGCAGGCTTTAACTAGTTAATATATTTGCGGAGTAGCACGTGTCACTTAACCGTCAAACCATCTTTTATTATTCTGATCCATATTAATAACACCTTGATCATCGATACATGCGCACGCGTCTCTCTACCTTTAAAGCATACATCATTCACCATATTAAGGCACTGTTCAAAAATTCACCAGGAGGAAATGAAATTATGCTGAATATTGGGCGATTTTAATATAAAATAATTATCTTTATCTTATTTATTTGAATAATAAGTATAATGTTTCAATTTAATTCATGGCAAGAATAATGCCTATCCCATAGACCACGGTGACGAGGTAGTTCCTTTAAAATGCAGACAAATTTCGACAGTTCTGCAAGTCTGCAATTTTAATTTAAAACAAAATATTGGGATTATTTTTACTCATTTACATAATAATTATGTATGGATATAATTCTGAATAACCTTATTATTGGCATGAATTTGGGGCAAGGTGAGTTCAACCCCTATCAAACACAATATTTGGCAGAGTAGAGCTAGCTACCAAAATCCTAGCTTTCTGGTCCACAAATTGACATAATTTCTAACGTTACATTCTGTATAAGGTCCGTAGACCAGTAATTACAGACTTAATATCTGGTATTAAAAGTTTTTACGGTCGGGGTTTTCTCAGAGAAAGGTGTTGAAATATTTATTACTTCTGTCGTTCGTCTTTTCTAAAGACTATTGCTGTATAATAGCCAGGGGGAATACCCGAGGTATGTAAAACCTGCTGACACCTCCAATTTCCATCCAGTAATAGAAATTACACCCAGGGGTCAGCTGTGAATTGCCCGAGTTTTAATGTCATCGTTTTTGATTTGTGCTTAACAAAAGAAGTGAAATAAACCCGTCCGATTTAGTCAGGTAAAAGGGGAACTTAACGTCGAACAATGATTGTGACCGGCCAGTCGCCAGTCAAGCCTTGTTTCACAATTGATAAGAAACGAACTTGGCCCAGCTGACGGCACATCGACCAATAAATAAAGCACAGCCTGTTGCGTACCAGTCGTGAGACAAGCGTAGTTATTAGGCCGATGTTCAATTAGCATCTATATTTTCAAATCGGCTTCCATTGATTTTATATCTAAAATGTCACAGCTTCACAGGTGAAAGAAATTCAATATGTCAGTATTGAAACACGTGGTTTATGAAATACGAAATTATCACCAAACGAATGCTATCAGTGAAATGAACAAATAGCCTATTCTTTTTGTCTAGGGCTGTTTTAATTAATGAATACTGAATATTTTATGTTGATTTGCATTAATTTCATTAAGTCTAATATTGCACCACTCGTCACCTTTTCTTTTTTTAAAAAATCTCTATGACAATATAGTCCCAAAGCTTCTTTAGAATATCTAAGAAGTTTTCGCAACACGTGGTTTTGGAGATAGCCGTCCATTGTCCTAAATATAGACATGGCCAGAGCTTGTGGATACAGCTTACTTTTCAAAGATCAGACAAAAACGCATTAGATGAAAAATAAACCAAGACATCGAAAGTTATAAGAAGAAAAGCTACCATAGATGTATTTTATGTTAGAAACATATATTAAAGTAGTTGAGTATTATCCCTATTTCCCCCTAAAAATGCTTCACAAAACTTTGAAGTTTGTACCGGCTTGTAAACTGACAGCCGCTTGACACTGACAGCTTTCTTTGTGTAGTCACGTGATATTGAAAAAGCGCGAAACTACACCAAGCCCTAAACCTGTCATTTTTATAAATCAATACACAGAGATAGTATTCGATTTTATTGTTAACAGGTTCCTGGATAATTTTGAAATGTGTATTTACTAAGTTTATTGTCAATCATTAGGGTATTTGCCAGGAATAACTCATATTCATGGGAAATGTCATCGCGAGTTGTTTGGCGTAACCTTTAACCTAGGCCCTGCGAGCCAATCAGAACGCCAGGACATACATATGCTAATGACCACGTGGCCTCGATCTGTCAAACAAAAAATGTTCCACGCTGTCGTATACATATCAGTATAGCCGCGTGGTCTGAGCTAGGTAGCGTTCTTGGTGTTTTGTGGATATTGACAGGTGAATATCTGTCATCGGAACCGTCAAACTGGACATTTTTACCATGAAAGATAACCGCGACAAGATGAGAACGAAAAGAGGTTAGTAGATTTTGCACAATTCTCTCGTGAACAACAACTCAATTTGTTACAAAACAGGAAAATAGATGTAGACTTCCAAAAGCACGTGGTCGACAGCCACTCGCTCGGCTTGCTGTGGGGCTTTGTTTGAAATTACAAAAGTCACGGATTTGTATTAGCGCAAATTATTCGTCAGAAAATGCTAACCTAATCAAAACTTTTGTCTACATTTGAGAGTTTCGTTGAGTTTGACATTTTGTTAAGAAATTTGAAATCTGACAGTTGTGAACTGTCAAATCATGACAAATGAAAGATGGCCCACTTTCCTTTACTTGCAGGAGTCATGTCTTGCGGTGATTACAAACATTCGAAGTCCGCTCTAAAACCGTGTTTTTGTTTACCTTTATGTCAATTTACCCCAAGCTCTCGCCACAAATAAAAACATCTTTAGAGACCGTGAGGATGAAACTATTTTCTAAATTTGAAATGGGCAGCTTGCCATATGTTATGCGCGGCGTTTCTTTGTCATTTGCTATTTTTAATCTTTAAGTGTTAGGTAGTTACTCCATAAATTCTCATAAATTTAACTTTTCCTTTCAGTTCGTGAGCACAGTGGCAAGTCATGGATGAGTGACGAGTATGACTCGGGGGATGGCAAACGGAGAGATTCAGCACTCAGTCTTGAGTCAAGTTTGAAAAAGCGGAGGGGTAATTTGCCTAAAGAAGCTGTCAGAATACTTAAGGGTTGGTTGTATGAACATCGATATAATGCCTATCCCACAGACCAAGAAAAAGTCCACTTGTCAAATTCAGCCAATTTGACAGTTCTTCAAGTCTGTAATTGGTTTATTAATGCAAGGCGAAGAATTCTACCAGAAATGATTAAAAAAGATGGAATGGATCCGTTACATTTCACAATAACACGAAAAAATAAACAGTTGAGTTTCGATAAGGAGGATTATGAAGACGGAAAATACAATGGCCAATCAGTGATCGAAAATCATAAATTTGACAATTCCGAGGATAGTGTTTCAAGTCGTGATTCGCTTTATCCTGTATCCATGGAAACAGACGGATATGTTTCGGACAGTGAAACCTCATTAAGTGACTTTTCCGATACAGAATCCCTGTCCAGAAATGCCCTCAGTAATCCCCGATTAATAAACAATACATCTACCCCTCATAACATGAAGTTCGCCGCTCAACAGGGGGCATTGTTGACATTTAATGACAGTACTGTAAACAACACCCCACCTCCATCTCCCCCTGCTGATCAGAATAAAGACATTTTCCGTTGTTTTTACATGTTAGTAGATGTGGCGATTAATCAGCTGGAGAAACAGAGGCAATTAGAAAAAGGCGAACACAACAAAGAAAACAGTTTATAAAGAAATAATGTGTTCTCAGAAGTCAATGTGAAATTTTAGTGAGTTACTTCCCCTGATTGTATATATCCTATACGTATGAGTGTTGCTTACTACCACGTGTTTTTGTACCAGATGGTAGCCCATGGCTTGTCAAGGTAGACTACACTATAGCCTTTTGTAATATGTATATATACTAATGTGTATTTCACTGCCAAATAGAGACTGAAACATTCATAATTCAGTGTGTTTATATATTAAAAACAATTCTCATTTTGACACAACATTAATTTGACAGTTAAAAAATTGTAGGGTTAATACAATTATGGTGATCAAAGTTTAAAAGTTTTCTAGTCTAATTCATATATTTACAATCTCATGGCATTTTGAAAGTTAAGAAAAACTTTCTTTCATCCATTGAATTTATTAGTGCTATTTTTTTTTTGTATTAACAGGTAATATATTCCATTCCATTCATTTAATCACCCATTATTACTTATGATGTAAATTTAATTGCATTATATAATTGTCTTATTGCTAAATTTAGTCAAATAATTTAGATCATAAATGCATAATGCAATAGCTGTGCTAGATTAGTTGTAAAAATGTCACTATCATACTACACTGTAATATGACTGTAGTTCATCCATATGGCTTGAAGCTATTTATCACGTGACCTCAAAAGCACGTGGTGATGGCTTACGGCGAGGTTTGATGAAGTATCACAACTTAGCAATGTTTGACATGGTAGACCCCTAGTATGACTAGCTATCTACCCATTCCAACTGTTCCTTTTTCATTTGCCTTATAATTATTGTTGAATAAATTTTACATTGAGTTAGTACTATTTAAAGATATATGACTAATTTGACCCAATTATGTTAATATGCGATTTATGATATACAGGGATTATAGAGATGACATTTGGGTCTGTTGAATAGTTGTATACTTTGTTTATTGTTAAAAGTAGTCCATAGACTGAGTCTGTTTGACTTTTAAATATAACCATCATTGTTTTTTTTGTTTACCTTTTGATAATCATTTGATGATGATTTTGAAATGTTTGCAGTTAATGTTTTCATTGGCATCTAATCATTCAGGGCGTTAGTTATGAACATACAATTATGAAACACTGAGGGGAAAAAACAACCTACCCGGAAACCCCGCAAATCTTTAAGTGCATTTAAAAATTTTCTATGTTTTATATACATGCCAGAATTTTGTATTTTGAATAATAATAACGTTAAAAGTTAAAAAAATAAATGATTTATATATTTATGTATGAGAATATTATGTACAGACTAACTATTGATTCAATGAATTGGTTTTTTTTGACGTGTGATAATTATAATAAAATTTAATAAATAGTAAAAATTAATCAATTTTTTTTCAATTATTTGAAATAATTGGGAAATGATTGTGGTTGGTCTATTACGTTATTGTGGTTAGCCTTAGGGTCAGTTCCTGGCCCCGTGTACCTAAACAAATACAAACCAGCTCCATAATAAGTAGGCTAATAAAATAAAGCTGTCTTTGTTATAATTGTTGGACAGGATGCTGTGGATGATTGATATGTCTACATTGTAAATTATTTTCATCCTCATTTAAATTTCTCCAAGCTTGTAATGTTCAAGTATTGTTGGTTGAGTAGCGTTAACCGGGTCAGGCTTCAGCAATCGCTTTACTTCCGCGTATCAAAAAGAGCGGGAAAATCTCAAGCCGCTCAGATTATTACACAAACAAGTTGGGGATTTCTCGTTAAGACAGATTCGTGTGTCTTTGTGCATGTGTGAGTTTTCAGCTAAGCAAGTGGGTGACTTGTTTAGATCAGCGGAGCGTGACGTTTTATTTATCACACCTGGGCGATTGTTGGAGAAAGTGACGGCTTTAATCCAAGTTAATTCTCTGGCAATGTTAACTGTTAAAATGTGTGAGTGATTGTTGTTGATTTTACACCGACTGACATTTTAAACATCAAACTTTATGCACCTATTAAGTCCTGTTGCAGAGGGACCGTTTCACATAGCAACCGCAAGACTTCCGTACACAAATCAAATAGTAAATACACAGTATTGCTATTCTAGCATGAAACAAAATTTGGTTTAACGTCTCACTTTTTTTGCACCAATCGTAGTTTTCCAAGAGGGGAATTCCGAGAAACTTTCTTCAGTCAACACCGTTATCAATGCCGCAAGGACCCCTTCGTCAATGAGACAGCACTTTACTCGCTGAGTCACCGTGATTCTGTGCATACATAAATATCGAAAATTTTGCTATTCAAGCTATGGAACTTGAGTATGTATGCGCCGGCATCGCGAAAACATTTCAGGCGTGGGTGTCTTATAAATGATGTGAGGCGGGAGTCACACACATGTAATTAATGTTCATGGATGAATCGGAATGGCGTCGCTACCCCGATAAACTAAGTAAATGTAAAATGCAACCTTTCTCACATGCCCTGGTGATTTAGCATCCGGATAATCGAATTCTTTACCAAAGAATTTCACTGTTCCACAGTTTGAAGGATTGAAAGGTCTTTTTATTTCACAAATTATTCCTACCTGAAAAAAAGTACGGACAATAATGTACAAGTACCCGTAGAAACGATGACAGTCCGTTATTATTAATGATTATGGCTAAATATTTTGTTAAGTGTTCAATTTGACTATTGCATAAATTTATAAATGAATTATGACCCATGTTCGAAAATGCCAGAGAGGCGGGCCAAATCTAAAATGAAGATAATTGACTCATGCATTCTTCTACGCTTTGGTCATAATTTTGAGAATATAAATCAATCCCTTATTCGACTGAACCATATTTTGATGAGTTGGGTTTTACGTTCATATTGAAAACTCGGAAAAAAAACATTAACTTGTTTTGAACTTTGAAAAATAAGTAATGATTTTCCCATTGTTTTTCCTATAACCGGCATTAGTCCGATCGGTCCAGACCTTATTTATTTGGATAATGTTATTTACTAGACCCCAAACCTCTGAAATCTCGTCAATCTGCTGTTTATTAAATGTACATTTGAAATGGCGTTCTATACCAGCTCTTATAACAGCCCCACCATTGACATTATTATACTATATATAATTATAATAAACTTCGTTCAAACTCAAATCCACGTTCAAAGAAAGTTCGTATCAGCTGTGTGTGTTTGTGTCATCTGGTGACGGTTCAATATGGTAATAACTACTGAAACAGTTACAGTTAGACAGGAAATGATATGTTCTGCATCGCTTGTTGCACAGACTATACACAAAACATAACAAAAATGTTATTAGAAATGTATACCAGCTGTTGTCCATAATGTACTCACAAACGTGACCAGTGGTCAATAAGGCATACATGTCAAAGTGACCACCTTCGGCCAGTTTGCTATGGTCTATCATTTTACATATTCCCCCAGCTGTTGCATGGCTAATCAATAACAACACAATTTTAACATAAGCGATAAAAATAATGAAATTGTCAATAAGTCATTCATAACTAAGTTAATTCAGTGACAGGCTACGATATGATATGAACAATTTAAAAATTGTTATTTCTGAGTTATATGAAAATATTTATACTATATACAGACCAAGGATAGAATAACAAACACATCTATAAATATTAATATATATACACGTATATATAATAAATTTTATTACCCCCATACAAGACATTCACGATGTCCTTCGTAATATATTTATTTTTTTAAGGAAATTCTATACCGTATTGTAGTCACTAACGGTCAAGCATTATAACCAAAAACAGGTGCCGCATTCAACCATAGATCATAACAAATAGGGTGGAAACGATTAATGTCTCCTTGCTCACACGTCGCCACAAAAACATATTTTCCGACACTACCTAAGTTCACCGTAGAGCACATCACTCAAAACGGGACATTCAGCAGTCCTGAATTTCACAATGGACGGTTAATGGCTTCCTTTTTGACCCGGCTCGATCCATATCTGCTGCGACATGACACCAGCATGACGTTTGTGCCCGCTAAGATGCTGGATGAAATATCTTGTTTATCCAGATCTGTTGCGACGCGTGCCCAACAGTCTTTCTGTTTGCTTCCTGCTTACAGCATTAACAAAGGAAATATTTCTCTGAGCTTTGGTGAAATAAATGTATTTTGCTTTATTTACAATCATCGAAAAATGATAAACCTGACAAAATAAATTCCTACAAAATTCGAGAATTTGACAAGAGTTGCCCTCCAACTTAGAAATGACCCCACCCCTTCAGTTATAATATAGCCCAATGACAAGATTCGAGCTTTGAAATATTCGAAGAAAACAACTGTACGATATTTTCAGCTGATGTTTTTAAATAATTCAATTCGTATAAAACGACAGAGCACCAACAGCAAATCAGGTATCACTTATCAATTAATTACTGTTTAAACAGTTACTTGGAGTTGGTATAGTTTCAAACAATATTATGTACATCTGCAAAGGGGTTCAATAGTCCAAACTATAAAATTCAATATTTACAGTGAATTATATTTCACAGTCGAATAATAATTACACACTGTCCCTTTAATTTATTATTACTGCTGTATAGTATATAGAAACATGCGGGGAAGTTCAGTGCCCCGAAAGAAAATCTATATTTGCTATTTATATCGCCTGCTAAACATTGGTCGGCACGCTTCTGAAGCCTTGGCATTTACGCGAAAAGAATTTGCATGTGTACGAAATGTCATTCAAATTGCAGAACCTCGTCTCTTATATCAGATACAACTGTACATTTTACTGTTCGGAAGTCAATTTAACCCCGTCCATTATCTCGTGTATTTCAAAGGTAACAAAGAAATGTGGAGTTACTAGTTGTTATCTATTTTCATTTTTTTTTATTTTACATTTACACGGCAGAATATTCCAGGTGTCAGTCTTGGTCTGTCTGCGATATAGCCCACTATATCAAGTATTTCGGAAGGCAAACCAAAAGGCATCGTAGAATTGCAAATAGAACACCCCTGGTGTTATTGGAAAAAGAAAACCGGTTCGCTTAAACAATTGTTTGTTTGGGTGGCGCGGAGGAGGGTGTGGGGGTACTTGCCGGAAGAAAATATTTTGGTGTGAACATCCCACTTGCACTGCCACACCATGGATGTCAGCAATAAATCCCCTTATATATGTGGTTTGTTAGCTATATATAAGACACACGTAAATGTACGGGGCTGTAACCCAGGTTTATCCATGTACACATTCAGATGTACGTAAAAGACCATCAACAGGAAGTTTAAATTCAAAGACCACTGTCTGGACAGAATTCTTCTCTCAAACATTACACACGTGAATATGGTCAATAAAAATAAATACATCAAAATAACATTTCTCTTAGTCCCAAACTAACCAATGTATTGCGTTGACTAAAAGTTTAAACCCCATTCTTTAATAGAAAAGAATTATCACATATATTACACGCGTAACCATAGAAATGAAATATACCATTATCTTAGTCCCACGCTGACCGATGTATTGCGTTGACTAAAATTTAAAACCCATTCTTTAATGGAAAAGAATTATCATTATGTTCATCTCAAAATGATCGAGGTATTGAGGTGAATATAGATTTTAAACTGCATTCCATTCTATACAACATATAGCAAAACCTTGATAATTATTGACATTATGGGTCTCTTTAATGTTTCGTGTGGAACATAATTAGGAAGTCAGAATACGTCAATAATAGTCGTCAATAAATTAAGCTTTTAATCAGGTTAACCATACATGTCACCATAACTTATTGCTTTATCAATGAGTTTACCATCATCGCACGGTGTGTTTATATTCGTCCCACATTCAAATCCGTTGACATAAAAAATTGATACATAGAATACTACAAGTTATTGTGCTGTGTCATCAAAAGCCTTAATTGTTGTATTTTGAAGTGTGGTTTGGTATTTCAAACGCTTCACTGGTTAAAAATAATGAAAGAGAGGATGTTATTGTACTCAATATATCGATCACAAAAACTCAGATATGACAGAGGTGTTTTTTTTCTGAAAGTCAGCAATGCCTTCAATGTCTCCTGGAGTTTTACGTCCACTTCCACCAAGGGTGATATCGTAATGGGGTTTATAAGGGTTGATGTAAAATGACTTAGACACAGGATTCGATTATCCAGTATCTAATTGACCCGGGTGTTTGACACCTTAAAATACATAATACATTGGCAAACACATGCTTACGGCCAATGACGCAAACTATATTTAAATCTATTTTGACTTAATCTCATTTAAATGACACTGACTATAAACTTCCAATTCGCGTGTGTTACCCTTAGCTAATTCCAATTCCCGTCCCTCTATATGTGCCGACAAGATGTACGTGGTGATACCGTTTGGAACCGAACGCCATCCCAAAAATGTCTTGTATCAAACAATTGATTTGTGTCTGCATTATTGTTAGGACGAATTTAAATAATAATAGAGGCCATGATATATCTAAGAGCATTTATGAGACTTTATAACAGTTCCTTGGATTTACCAGCGTGGTTTTCTCCTTGGTACAGAGGGCCTGACAATGAAAGCGCTAAGCCGTTCGAATGGAACGGAAAACCGAGGTCACAGGTACACATTGACATGCACATAAAAGCACCCCTGACAAACTCCTGTCTTGGCTGTTGGAATTCAATTGCTGTTCCGTTAAAATTTCCATCACAGCATACTGTGTGGCGTATACTGGTCCCCATTAGCCCGCCTTGCCATGCAGAGTGTTAATTTTCACCGACAGAACAAGATGTCATCGAATGTTGACGGATTGTCCTCGAATACAACCCGGAACTATTTTTGTATCAAGGTCAAGCTTTATATTATGGTAGTCATGTTATTAATTTCTCAGAAGAAACCAATTGACTGACTGCGTAAAACGGAAACTAATTATATTCTGTTTGTAAACGGTGATGTCACTTGAACAATTAAACGTATAAATAACCACGAATTATGACAGTCAAACCAGGAACGAGTGTTTAGAGCTTATGTGACCGTTGATACGTTCACACAGAAATTTGCACTTGAGTTGAATTTAAAATGGAGTGATGTTGACAGTAAGCTGAATAATACTTTGCCAATGCAGTCTGACCACGATACGTAATGACAGGCAGAAAGAGTAAAGTCTAATTAGTGAGTTGTGTGGTCATGAAGTCAAATTAGATTTAGTTAATACCCGATGAATGAAAACATTCAAGTGCAGTGATGTGCAATGTTCAGTGGCTAATAAGAGAACTCTTGTTAGTAAATATAATGCCCATTTGTCCTTTTTTTAGCCTACTATATATATATATCGTGCTGGTTGTTTTGGAAACAAACGAGTAATTGCTTTAACGCCGTTATATCAGTGTAGTACTGCAATATGGTGAGTCAATACAAGAAAATTGTGCACTTTTGGGGAAAAGCGTGAAAATTGGCACAAAGGTAGATTTTTACATGCTTATTAACTTGTGGGTAAGGACCAATTGAGTTTCTGTCTGTAAATCCAATATGGCCGCCAAATTCAAAATGACTACCATTATTACAGTAATTTTGTCTACTGTAAGAGCTTCTTACCTGTGATGTGCTTAGAATTGACCAAATATACATATAAATGCAGGATCTGACATATCTGACCAAATTCAAGTAACCAGGGTACTCTAGAATCCAATATGGCCGCCAAATTCAAAATGGCCACCATTATTACAGTAATATTGTTTTTAGCAAGAGCTTATTATCTGTAGTGTCCTTACAATTAACTAAATATACATTTTCATACAGGATATGACATATCTGACCATATTGAAGTAAACAAGATATTCTAAGATCCAATATGGCCGCCAAATTCAAAATGACCACCGTTATTACAGTAATTATGATGTTCATTACGTATGATGTGCTTACAATTGACTAAATATACATCTAAATGTAGGATCGACATATCTTTTTAAGTTCAAGTAAACAAGGTATGTTCTAAAATCCAACATGGCCGCCAAATTAAAAATGGCCGCCATTATTACAGTAATTTGGCTTATTGTAAGGGCTTATTAGATCAAATCGAACTAAACAGGGGATTCAAAATCCAACATGGCTTTCGAATCAAAAATGTTCACCGGGTACCATAAACGAGTCCCTTTCATGTAAATTTACTGGCCACAAACTTTAGTTTTGCTGTGGATTCTTATGTTTAAACTAGCTTATAATTCAATATGGTCATTTAATTTAAAATGACAGACGTTGTTGCAGATTAGTACCCTGATCAATAATACTCAGTCTTAACTAGAAAGATAATACAGAGGTTGCGGAATCCAGTACGGCAGGATTTTCATACGGGATGCGGCATGTTTTCATTGTGATTCAATGAACTATGGGTCACAGTTCATTGAATCACTATGAACACATGCTGTATCCCGTATGAAAATGCCTGCCGTACGGGATTCCGCAACCTCTCTAATATCATATACAGTTCCAAGTTACTGTTGCTTCTCACCTCATTTGGTATGTGTCATTCAAATGTCGAAAGGCCAAAAAAAGTGAAGTCACACTACCAAATGCCCTTCTGGCACTAAGAGGGGCGTTCACAATCCCCATGGCATTTGCAGTACGTTGTACATGCAACCCCTGCCTTGACACATTTGCATCGACAACGGCATCCTTTATCTACATTGCAGCCACATTTGATTAGCTCCTGGCAGGATTTACAAGCCTCAGGTAGAGTTGTCCATAGAGGCTCCCACATGCCTGAAGTTCCTTTTCTCCATCCCCAATCTGATGGGTCTGGCAACTCGGGGGTCCGTAGCAAGGCTTGGCCCCATACATAGGCGGCCTGAAATACAGCTCTTTTCGCATGCTGAAAAAGTGCTGCTGAGGTTGGTGGGATTAGCTCAATTGCCCTTCCCTTATGAGTAAAAAGTTCTTGGCGGGCTTCATCAACACTTTCACACGAACTTGTCCTGTCATACATGAGGATAACAAATCTCTCAATTGTTGACATATGATTATGCAACTCTTCTACTGATGGTGGAGCTCTACTAAGAACTGCAAAGGATTCTTCAGCATCCTTGTATACTTGCTTGTTTGCCAGGCAGTTTTCTTTCCTCGATTAAGAAAGAAAGAAGTCTGATCACAACCGTTGAAGGCGTGGAACATTAGAAGAGACATTGATTTCTGTGGACCTAATGTCTTGGAAATGGTCTGAACTGGAATTAGTCTGCAATTCTTACCAGTACCAAATGACACCCAAAGTTCGGTCACATTGATCTGGTTGAACAATGCTGTAGATAGGACAACTACATCTGTGTCAACAGTTCGCAGCATAATTCGCTTGCAACCAGTAGAGGAGGCATCAGCTGCATGTAGCAAAAGCCTAAGACTTAGAAAGTGAAAAGAAACAGAGACAGAATTGGAAAATCACAGTTAGAGAAGCATATGAACGTGTTAAAAGAATTCACACACATCATTTTCCTTACTCTGGAGATCATATAACACTTGGCAGCCATTTTGAGCGTGGCAACCTTATTTGGCAGCCATCTTGATTTCAGAAACACCTTTAACAGATAAAAAGCATTCACCTAAATTTATATTCAGATGATTTTGGTATTGAGTTTTGATTAAAACTACAGGACGATATTACTCACTATCATTTAAACATTTTTATGGAATCGGCGGCCATTTTGAATTCGGCAGCCATCTTGAATCACCAAATGATATTGTAAACATCAAAACATTCATCAGTATGCAATTCAAGATGATTTTGAGATAACATAAAGCAATATATAGGTACCGTAAACCAATATCATCAATCTCCTCAACATTTTAAAGCATAATTAGTGGTCATTTTGAAAATGGCGGCCATTTTGAAAAATAGTGGGAAATATTTTTGGCCCTTACCCCACGATTGATCAGTATAGTCTAAAGTATGTTTGTGCCAAATTTCATGCTTTTCCCCAAATTTGCACAATGGTTTCACCATATTGCAGTACTAGTGGAATTCCAAGTCGTTCAGCAATGGAGCCGGGTGAAAGGCGTCTCCATCTTTTTTTATTGGTATACCCTGTGAAGCCCAGCTCTGTCCACACGACGATGAGACCAAGCGAAAAATACCCCCAGGGCATCAAACTCTGCAACCTTTTTTCTAACCGAATTCTCTTTACTCTTGATATTTCGATTAAAGATTAAATTGATGTTTTAATATTGCTTTATGATACTTTGACACTGAAGCTGACACCGCAATCGTATTTGATACGCCCCTTTAGAATAAATTCAACGATGTACGTACTTTTGCAATTCATTAATGAAAATTTTCCTAGGAAGCAAAGGGTCAGTCGTAGCTCGATGAGAGGAGTAGCAATGGCTCAACAATCTGGACATCCCGTTTGTGCCGAATCGTTGATATGTAAAATTGCAAAATTAGAACATTTGTAGCCCCACCATCGGGCAAAACTTTCTTCATATCACAATGCATGATGTATATCCATCTTCATTACTATCCGGACAAAAATTCCCCCACACCACTCTGTATGGCACACCCCCGTCTTTATTAACCCAGACGTTAAACCACATTGCATTTCATTTCCATCTTCATTAGTCCGATTGGTGCAGAAAAGTAAGACGTTAAACCCCATTTCATCTGGATAAATATTTTGGTCGTGATATGCACAGTCACATCTTCAAAATATCATGGCATGGCGACATTGCTATAATTCTTCATAATATATATATATATATATATATGTATATATATATATATATTCATGAAGGTTGGCATTATACATATCTTCAAATTCTGGTTTACGAAATATGACCAATCTCAGAGGTTTATATTTTACACCCTTTTGTTAGTCGTAAAGTAAAAAAAAATATATATCAGTGCAGAAAGATACATTATAGTTAAAGCCCCAATAACACTCTTGTTGTAACTAAATAATATGTCCCAATCTTCAGTCTGGTCAACAAATTGTATTATTTTACAATATTCCAATTAATTGATGATATAAATTTTATCTTAACACACCTAATTTAAAAAATTGGAAAAATTCAACTAATTGATTTGAAAAGTCTAACGTAAACCTTTTCAAATGTGACTTTGATTTCAAATATTTTCGAACCCTCTGGACAAGTAAAATAGGTCGTAATGGATAATTTACACAACAGGTAGGACACTTAAACATCTAGTACTTAGAATAAGACTATTATTTTTTTTTCTGGGGCTGCCAAGCCAGCAAGAGTGTTATTGTCCCTTTAAGAGTTTAATAAAGAGTTGACCATTCGTGCTACAATATATCAAAATAGACGATAAGAAAAGAAAATATTGAAAATTACAGTCAAATTACTTTACTCTGAACGGAGTTGTCACTATTGGAAGTTTTGACTAGCAATAGGCATCAGTTGTGTCTGCACGGTCTTCGAGAATTGCCGATCGTTTGATTGACAGACGATAATTTCACCCACATTTTCTCGTTTATCAAGTAACATTATCAATGGCAATGATACTCTCGCTTGGCATGCCCTTCATCAGCAGTTTCCGGGGGTGACGTCAGTGACTAACGGTAAACGTATAAGCTTGGTCAGCCATTTATTGATTTAAATTTAAATGGACAACTGTTTTAAATCCAAACTATATCCATGCTACCCCGAGGGTCTACAGAGTTGATTTTGAGGTTGTAATGCAAATAAAGGTCTAATTAATCATTTCTGTGACACCTTAAGCCTAAATAAAGATTAAGCTCTTGCATATAATGTATGTTTAATGTACAGAAACATAAAACCAAATTCAGCCCTCAAAGACTTAAGTAAAAGTACTTTAAATGGCCCCTTTGTTATAAATTAATTCTGTTCAGAAAAGGAATCCCTGGTACTAAAAAAACAACATTACATATCATAAAAAACTGTTCCATGAGAATATTTTGTAATATGTATATATAATTAGCAAAGTGTTTAGAGCAGGGCTAGATTTACTTTTAACATCTCTGAGCTATAACAGGGAATCTAATTGATCACAACCGCGAAGGAAATAAATATTTCCTATGTATATTAGAATAAGTTGTATATTAATATCTAATAACCTAGAATGTTACATATGTATTTACCTACAGTATAAATATAGATGATTTATTACTTTACCGTTATATAATTGTTTACAAAAGTTCCAAAACATATAGCGTGAAATACCATGCACGTGTATAATATAATGGCCCTCGCCGGTGTATTATGCACCAGATGTGACCGTTTCACGTGCCTTAAATACCCAGATTCTTTTTCATAATCACAATAAACCATATGCATGGAGATTTTGGCTTGTTGCGACAAAAATAGTTTTCGATTTAGTGTGATTTGACCGAGAAGGTACACACACCCGGGTTGACTATGGCGGGGTATAATTAGATTGTGTGTACAAATCAGAAAACAATCAATGTGTACAGATGTTTTGGTCATGTTTCATTGGGTTTGGAGTTTCGCTGATCGGTGGTCATTCGAGTTACAAATTTTCAGTGGTTTTAAGATTGAAGGAAATCTGATCTGATATTGGTTTCCTTTATGTAGTTCAGTTTATGACAAAATGAAATGAACGGATCTAATTAATATTCAAGAGACAACCACCTTCAAGACTGGGTCGCATTATTTGTATTACATCTTTCTTAAAAATCATTAATTTTTGTTGGTTTTTATTTTGAGTGAAGCTTGTTTCATTACAGGCCCGAGGCCGCTTAATACGCCCCCCCCCCCGAATTGGTTCTGTTTATTTGATATTTTGTTGTTTATTTCTGTGTAATTTGCCACGTCCGCGGTGTTGTCTTGTCGGTTTTATTTTGCGTGTAGAGCTGTTCTCCTGCACTAACTAATGAAGGACAGCGGCATTAAACCTATGACAAGCTGGTTATTATTCGTCTAAATGACATATTGGGATTATTTCACGAGTGAGTTGGGTACAGTTCCAGTGCATAAGCAATTCTCTGTCGAGTGAATGTAACGTCTAACTGGAGTGCATAGTACGGGACCAGAAGTGAATTGATCCCACGCTTATGTTTTGGTAAACTTTTGAGTAAAGGCTAATTCATTTAGTTGTGAGTCTAAAACTAAATGTTTTCACATCAACGTAGTGTATGTTATATTTCATAATATTTTGATTAATAGCGGAAATAGAGTTAAACTAACTCACGTAGAATGGAAACTACTATGTATATATATAATGTAGATATTAAATATATATTGAACCTTTAGTTGTTCATTCATATTTTATCATAAGAAATAAAGACTAGTCTGTATTCATGTATCATGCCTATTTCAGGAAAAAAATATTTCACCGATTTAAAGAATTTCACAAAAATATTTTTCGTTAAGTTTTCCGGATCTGTCTCCTCCGTTGTTGATCTGGACCAAATGTTCCACAGACCCGTGGCGGCACCAACACAATAAAATATCTAGGTGACAGTCACTGGGAGAAAATCTAGAAATTTGTTCACACATCTTCACAACGTCAAGATAACACAATTCATTCACTCATTTAGCTGACTTATTTTGTGAAATTGGTTTGCGCAGATGTGTGTCAAAATACACTTATATTCATGAAATATTATAATGCGCCAGCATTCAAACAGTTGAAATCGCACCCATCTTTGTGTCCTAAAATAATAATCGATTTGATTGCATTATATGATGTGTATTTTTTTGCAGTGAAGCCTGTCTTCCTTCAAAATGTTACGTCCATAGTTTAATAAAGTCAGCGTTGAGATATTGACGACTGTTCCGATACACCATTAGTCAATAATCTTTTCGCGCCGAGAAGTTGCATCATCACTATACATGTATAATGAACTTAAAGTAGCTATCACGATTTGAAAAGTCTCAAAAAAAGAGTCTGAGTACGTATGAAATTTAGGCGCCAAAATATACAGAAATGGTGCATTTACCGTGTCTCAAAATTTCAGCTCAAAATATTGAGTCGTTTGGACGTGAACGTGCACATAACCCTTTTAAGATTTCGGGTCAATTTTTTCGTTGTGTGACCTGATAATCGATTCCCGTTCCTTTAGAGATCTACATGTATAGAATGAATGGCCCATGTGCTGTACTTGATAACGAGAGGTAAATTTCACCTACACGTTATTTTGATAAAATAAAAGTCTGGTTTAGACAATAGTCTCTACCTTACAGGGGGGGGGGGGGGGGTTGGGATGGCCTAGTGGTCTAGAGTGCCGCGCTTCCACTTCTAGCTGGCCGGTCACCTCTGGCTTGCTGCTGTGGTTTCGAGCCCTGGTGTGGGCGTATGTGGCATGGAGATAGGGGCGCCTTCTCAACCTCGTGGGTTTCCTCCGGGCACTCCGGTCCCCCCAACTGCTAAAGACCCATACGCGCAAGCGAATTGTTGAAATAAAATTGAAACCTGATGTTAGTCCCTAGTTTGAATGACCTAGTTTGTGTCTAGTAGACGTTAAACCCCATTTCTCTCTCTCTTGACCTCCTTACAAATGTTTAGCGCCTTTACGTTTGGAATTGGAACACACGCAGACTACATGTATGATAATATTGTTAATATTATCATATAAGTGTAGTTGTATAATGTATGTTTATATTTAATGACAATCAGTAAGTAATATCAATTCTTATCTACATACTATTATATACAACATATTAATCATACTCATAAACACACTGTCAGTAAGTAATATCAATTCTTATACAACATATTAATCATACTCATAAACACACTGTCATTTGTGACAGTGTATCTAGAGTACTTTTACACTTGCATATAATTTGTAAGGCGGATGGCGCACGATGCATTCAGGTCGTTACTCCAATTCATTACGTATATATATATATATGCATATACTGATTCATAACATATTACATGTATCCACGTGTAAAATATTAATATTGAACAGCTGGAGAAATGCCAAATTGATCGAAACTGCAATTCTACCGGTCGATCCGTCGTCAAATTACGCTTCTATGAGCGACGATGCCATTTGTGGCTTTAAATTATGAAATAATTTGACATTATTGTCGTGAAACTATAGCATTCCTAATTCAATGCAGCAATTGGATAAGTCAACATTAGGTTTAACTTATTTTATGTTCAAACGGCCTGTGCAATGCTGACGATAGCGATCATGATGACGTGGATTACTAGCTACGAGAACGTAGCTAAAAACGTTGAGATATACTGATGTTCTTGTTTTTAGCTACGATTGGGAGCCTTCAGTTTGACGTGGCAAACTCAATTTCTTTATTAATGCATGTAACATCTTTAAAATAAGATAAGTTAATACTCTTATCACTAATTAAACTTACAGAGGCCAATGCGGTGGCACAACTATCGCCTAACTCCAAATATTCGCATTTAAATTACTGAATCTATATATTTGTTAGACATCCACTTCCATTGATATCCACGTGGATGTCATTTAGTATTTCCACATGTAATTGCGTTTTTGATTGGCTGTTATAAAGCCCAAGATTGAGCGCCCGCCCACATTATGACAGCTGTTAGACTTCACTGCTCTAAAAAAGATGGCGGTCTTAGTAACGGCAGAACGCCTCGATTTTAAATGCGATGATTTATACCCGTTCCAGGTAGGATTATATGCTTAATTGTAATTTAGTGTGTCAGAAATATTATAAATAACAATAATCAATCGTTGTTTTGATGAAAAATATTGTCAATTTTGCATAATATTAGCGGTTGTGAATCAGAATCGCACTTGCAACGCTACTGAAATGCAAACAAATTTCATCTGTCACACACGGAGGGTTGACAGATGAATTTTTTTATCTAGTGGATTACATACATCTATTGTTATATCATACAAGGTATCCATCGGTACAAATGGGCTAGATGCATTATCCCTCTGAGTTGGGTGGCTAAGTGGTCTAACGCGTGTACTTTAGATCCTGGGGCTGCCATTCAGTTAAGTGGCGTGACGAAGACCGCATGCTTGTACTTGACAGAGGGTAGGGCCGCTTGGCTAACCACATGTTTTTTTCGCCCCCCCCCCCACTGCGTATGCAAATTATTGATATAAACTTATACCAGTTTAACACCCCCTCTTTCTCTCTCTCTTTCTTTCCCTCTCTCCCTCTCTTTGTGTAAGTATATCCATCAACCGCTAAAATATCAAAAAATAAACTGTCTACCCTTCCTGAAATTTCCAGCCAAGCAGCTTAAGATAGTGAACTGTTAAAATGACCGTCAAAATTTCTACGCAACCAACAAACTTACAGACAAGGTTATCCAAACACTGCTATCGGTGTCGGTTTGGAAATGAGACGCCTATCATACATGAAAACCGACTGTTTGTAATCCTCCAAATCTTATCACTGGACTACAGATACCAATTCAGGGCGTGGGTAGATGTTTCAATGTGCGTTCCAGCACTTTTATTCAATAAAATGTTTCAAAGGCAGCTTCTTCATGAAGAGAGCATTTTTAAATAAGATAAACTCGTGTACAAAACTCTCTATAATGTATGAAGTTTATTCAGCTAGCTGTTGCCAAAGGGCAAATACACTAATTGGTAATTACAAAAGTAAAGTACCTGCACAGAATATGCAATCAATAAAAAAGAAAAAAACAAATCAAAACTAAACAAACAAATGTTTCTGACATTTTCGTCTATAAATATTTGATGATCGCCCCCACAATTCCAGAGGAGAATATTCTAGTACGGAGAGACACGTCTAAATACTATAGGACTATATATATAGTGTAGATAAATTTACAGTCAACGTAGATGTTATTTCCACTTGTGAAAGCAAGTCTATAGGTAGAGAGGTAAATATTTGTTTATCAACATATATACTATCAGTAGACGCAGCCATTAACATAATGATAATATATAGGCTAGATTTCACATGCAAATTTATTACTGAAGCAACCCAAATGAATGAACCTTGGACGTTTTAAGTACGTTTTAATTCGTAAACATGATCAAATTAGAACGAAGGGACCAAGGTTTAATTCTCACATACATTTTTATAAACAATGAATGAAGGTAAGAGCGGAGTAATCCAATAAGGCCAAATGACTTAATTCTTTTGAACTTTAATTTCAGGACCATTCAGAAATCGAAGTGTCATAAATTATGTAAAGTGAAATTGGTTCACAAACAGTAACCGTGGCCACAGTAACCATAGCTGCACAGTTAAATTCAATATATTAAATATATAATATTTCCCAATGGAATACATAATGCCCTGTGTTGGTCTTAACCGTTACAGATTTTAAAGGGATACATTCTATTCTTCGAGTGGCATTTAATAATTACGTGGTGATGTTTCAACAAGTCGGTCTAATACTTATGAGGTACATAACGAGAACCCTGACTGAATAAATGAATGGGTTTGTTCTTCAAGGAAACACACTTTAAATGTCTGGAGCACACACGTAACCAGCCATAGTTCTAAAATACCCACTCTTTGTAATAGGCAGCAGTCATGGATCATCACGTGGAGTATTGATTTGGGGACATGGCACCTTGCACCCAGTCTCATATTATTGGTTATGTTCTGACATCTATCTGCCATATAGACTGTACAGTAATGGCAGGCTGTAGTTCCCTGTCTTGTCACCATGTTCATTGTTCAGAGTTTGCTAGAGAATTATTGGGGGGGGGGGGGGGGACTGGAAAAACGTTTGTGGCCGTCCAATTTTCCGAGGGAGGGGCAGAGACGGATCATGGCGTGGAGCAGTGACGGAGCCCGGCGTTTGGATGACAAAATCTTCCTTTTATATATTTTGGAGAAAAAAAATAATGAGGACTTATTTCCCCCAAATCGTGAAACAATTCTACACTTTATTTTGACCAAAATCAAAGAGGTTATTCTTTCGTTAAACTTCATATCATGTTTGAACATGATAGGTTCAATATTATGTTCACTCATAAATCGGCCGCGTCTTCATAGCCCAAGTAAGACGTGAAACCCCATTTAATTTATTTATAAGTGGACGAACAACGAGAAAATAATAACCATAGTCTTAGTTCAAAAATAAAAATAAATGTTATAATATAAGTTTGTATAGCATAGCTCATTGTCTTGAACCATTGAAATAATACCTGGATGTTTCCTCAATTAATGTTCGGTTCCGTTTCTAAAACACAAGAAAACAACAATTTGAACACATTTTTGTGAATAATATAAATATACATGTATCCGTATTTAAACATAAAGTGGTTTGGAAACGTGGACCCGGTTCTCGATAAATCTTTGACATTAAGGGAATAGCTGAAATAGACACACTATAATATTTCGTTCATAAATCATAAAGTCGTTCCTTTCTTGTGAACAGTCTAAATATGTGGTTTAATTTATGTAAATTCAATGGATGCTGGGGTTTGATATGAGATATGCTAGAATAGCTATCAATGTCAGCTTCTGGATCAAGTATTTTGTTAGAATGATTTCAAGGTCATTTGCTCCCATCCAAAAGATTCAGCATAATTGTACAAAAGCATATCTGTAATTATCGAGTAAGGAGTAATGGACTATATAAAATATGACATGCAGAAAAGAGCCATTTTCCCAGCCTTTCATTAATGGCCTTCCTTGACCTAATGACCTCCAACCAAAGAGAGGAAACAGGGTTGGCAAATCTTTGTGGTTTTACTGGCATTTATCATTACCATTTAATCCCATGTTCAAATACAATTATCACGTGATACATAACGCCGATTAATGGAATCATCCATAACTGACTTCAGACTGACCAAAACACGGAATGTTGTGACTGGTAGCTGACCGACCGAGTCTGTCTGGCCACTAAGTGTTGTGATTATATAAAACAAGTATAAGTTTACGAGATGTTGCCGAAGGGCCAGAACTCGAGTTGTAAAGAGGTTAAAAGGTAATCGACAGGTCAGCATTACTCGATTGCTTGTTTACTTTCAACGTCTCTATAGACTCACACACAAGATATCAATCGGCCTTCACATGATAACGACCGAGGTAAAAGGGCCACCAAACCATTAGCATTTTTCTCATATTGGTTTCCAAAATTTAGCCACAGAGAGACTAACTGTTTGTGCAGACTAAATGTCTTTAGGTATAGATTCACGAAACGGGAGATTAGTTGCAATTGTATTCTATTTGGTAAGCCAACAGATAGCTGAAAAAGGAAAAAAAACAGCAACCCGCCACACAACAACACTGGAACCACACTGGTTGGTTAATAAATAAAAAGCAGCTGTTTCTGGCGTATTCGTTTTCAGGACCCAGAGCTGATGTTCGAGAATACAAGAATATGCATTCTGTTTCGTCCTTTCATGACATATAGTGTCATCCGGAAAGTGCAAGATAGATTTGATGACTTTTGTAGCGCTTTGAAGAATGCCCCAATCGCTTTTATTTAACACATGTTAAGAAATCCTAAACGATTTTACGGTAGTATATATAGTTTAATTTCAAATATATAAGTCATATAGTTTCTGTCTCAGAGTTCATCTTTGTCAACTTGGCCTCAGGAGAGACGCTATACAACTGTGTGTAAAAAAATAGGTGTATGAAATCTCTTTGATATTTTAAGTAATCTGTTAACTTCAATGAAACTGAACACAGGCTATAGTCAATCATAGGAAATGATAAACAAAAAGCATACATAATGGATTACTAGATGAGCCGTCTTGTTCCTTGAGGCGTCCTGTGCCTCTGGGTGCAGAATGCTAGACTGACAGTTTTAAAACGATAATGACATGGCTTTAAGTGACTAAGTAAGATTTTTTTTTAGATATAAGTCGTTATAAACTATTTACCATTGTCTAGTGATTATGGCGATTCGGACCATTTGGTACGAGGTATGTAAATCATGATAGATTTCCTCACCAGCAGGTTTGCTTATAACGTAATAAAATGACATCTGTACCTAACGGTGACGAGCAGATAGTAGTAGTTAATTTAATATATTATCATAGGCCTATATATCATAAAATTGATGTCTGCTGTAACTGATGTCAAACGCTCTTCTGTTGTGTGTAGAATGAGAATAACTGAAGCGTGGATGTCAATGACACAGTAAACAAAAGACTGCCGACCAGACAGTTCTAACGATTTATAACACCGATTGGTGTTTGCCACGCTCACGTCTGAAATGGATATGGAAAACTAATAAAGATGAAACGCGGACGTTTCCGTTGAATGTTCTTGGTTTTACAGCCTATTCGATTTGCGTCTCCATTACGGTTTCTTTCAGTTCAGTACATCCAGGTTATTTTGTGTTTGTCGGTGTCGGCATAAACTGACAGCCAACCCGGAAGTTTTTGAGTGTTTATAGGCCTATACCCACAAGGACAAATTGTAATTAATTACTTTATCACAATGCTTGGTCGTTATTGTTTTCCTCGAAACTGTCGTGTATGGAGAAGCGGAAGTCATCGTCTACGCGTTCGAAGCCATTAAGTCATTCAAATCAACACATATTCGGCGAGTTTATTAATTGTTATTCAACCGTTTTTGGTATTCAAGGCCCTGTTTCTCAAAATCTTAACTAACGATCAAATTCAAATTTTAGCAGATACTTCAATTTTGATTGGCTAAGCACTAAAATCAATCTAATGTTATCCAATTAAATTACTAAAATTTGAATTTTATCTTCGTTTAAATAAAACAGGCCCCATATTATCTTTTATATTGTAGATTTTACTGAGAATGTTGAACAACTGGCTTTTAGTTGTCACAACAGTTTGCTTTAACTACGTCCGGTTAAAGGACAGACATAACTTTTCTTCTTTCAGGACTAATGAACGGCTTGTGGGATAAGTTACATGTTTACATTCAAACTAAACACATCGCCAGTCGGTTTCCAGGCACCATTAAGGACCTGCTTTCCGGATGTTAAAGTGGTGTGTATATTTTCGGACTTTATTTCGCTAGGACAAACTGTGCAGACACCGCTACACGTGTAGGAGACAGGAAGTAACACTGGGAGAGGTTGATTAAAAGATGCATTATGTAAGATTTAGATAGAGAGGGAGAGGGGGGGGGGGGGGGGGGGGGTTAACGTCCACGCGACACAAACTAGGTCATTTTGGGACTAACATATGGTTCAATTTTATTTCAATAATTCGCTTGCGCGTAGGGGTCTTTAGCAGTGGGAGGAAACCGAAGTGCCCGGAGGAAACCCACGAGGTTGAGAAGGCGCCCGTATCTCCATGCCACATACGCTCACACCAGGGATCGAAACCACAGCTGCAAGCCGCAGAGGTGACCGGCCAACTAGAGGTCGCAGCGTGGCGCTCTAGACCACTAGCGCGCCCCCCCCCCCCCCCATTTAGATAAAGAGCTGATCGTTCTTTCTATGTTAGTTCAAGTACTGATAATGAAAAATGAAAATATCATTCAAATTACTTTACTCTGAACGAAGTTATCAGTATTCGAAGACGTAGCGTTGATTGTTTATTTTAGTAGCAACGGTAGGCCTACTTGAAAATCTTTATCTAATTCATCTTTAAAGAATATATATACTATTCAAAAAAAAGTAGGGGATATTTGATTTTTAAGTGTTATTAAAGTCACCTAATGAAACTGACGAAGAAACAAATGACAAAATGAAATGAAGTTCACATTCATCGATTTATTCCAAATGATCGTTAGACTAAGTAAGGCACAGACTGACCATTATAAGGGTAAAATGATACCCGGGGTCAAACAGCAAAGTTACCACAGCATCACAACAAAGTCAGTAACGGGTAAATCCTCCTCTGTTTGCCAAACAAGCATTGATCCGACGTGGCATACTCCTAATGAGACGTCTAAGGTCATTTTGGTCCAGATTGTCCCATTCCTGTTGCAACGCAGCAGCAAGTTCTTGGACATTGGCAGGACGTTGTTGACGTTGACGTAACCTCTGTCCAAGCATGTCCCAGACATGCTCGATGGGGGAGAGGTCGGGACTCAGTGCTGGCCAAGGTAATGTGGTGATGTTCTGTTGTTGGAGATAACCTGTAACGATCCTGGCCCCGTGACATCTTGCGTTATCATCCTGGAAGATGAAACAGCGGCCATGACGTCGTGCGAACGGCACAACATGGACTTCCAAGATGTTGTCCCGGTAGTACTGGCCTGTAACACGCCCTGCAACAACATGTAAAGCCGTTCTTCCAGCAACAGTGATGCCTCCTCACACCATAACAGAACCACCCCCAAATCGATCATGTCTGATGATGTTAACGTCTTGGAAGCGCTCGTTTCGACGACGCCACACCCTCCTACGTCTGTCCAAAAAATCAACAGTGAACCATGACTCATCTGAAAACATCACATTGCTCCAGCGTCGATTATCCCAGTGTTGACGATCCCTACACCAACGACGTCTTGCCTGAATGTGATGATCTCTCGAACAAGGGATCACGCGAGGACGTCGGGCGCGAAGGTGACCCCTATGCAGTCGATTCCGAATCGTCTGGCCACTCACTCTCACACCACTGTCTGTTTGAAGACGAGCGCTGATCTGATTTGCTGTGATGACACGATTTCTCAAGGCCAAGGTACGGATAAATCGATCCCGGGCTTGAGTTGTCGCCCTTGGTCGACCTGAGCGTGGTCTGTCCTGTACAGATTGTGTATCACGGTATCTGGACCATAGCCTGCTTATGACAGACTGAGAAACATTCATCGTCCGCGCCACAACCGCCTGTGTTGTGCCGATCTGTAGCATGCCAAGGGCACGTAACCTTTCATTTTGGGTAAGCCGACGCATATCAAAATTTGTTTTCTGGTCACTAAAACAATTAAACTGATGTTTCCACCCTGGAATTCAATGCCACAATGACTGTAACATTCAAAGTCAGAGTCCTGCAAATCTTGGGTTGGACCCCCATGATGATCCCAAGCATCACCTGCATTCCATGCAGTAGCTATTGGTGCGTTTGGGCGTCAAATGTAACTGGAAATGTTTCTTCTGTTAGGTTCTATAGTGACTTTTTTCGTAGTCATTTGCATATTTTAGTATTATGCCCCCAAAATCAAATATCCCCTACCTTTTTTGAATAGTATATGTTATGACGCCAATTTCATAGGTGATTTCCCATAACTCACGCATGATTACTTCCTGATCCTTTCGCCTGAAACTCTTGAGTATTCATCAAAACCTTACTGATTCAAGACCAAATTGTTACCACAAGTTCAGATGGATATAAATGGGATAGAATTGCTATAATATAGGCGTACTAATTGCATTACGTATTATAAAACAATATTGGTCACAATACATTCATAGAAATTGATGATTTACAGAGAAATTCCCCAGTGTCCTCGGCAAATTTCTAACCTTCAGCCGAAGTCATAGATGATGAAAGAAATCCCCTGGATATATTTCATAACTATTGCGCAACTGTTATACAAATCTATGTATTGCATCATGTGACCATTATTTTGTTGAATTTCCTTAGGGTTACTTGTCTGTAGGAATTCTGCATTTTTAGAAGCCGGTAACATCTATGCGTGTCCTTTAAAGATGTGGGTGCCTTATTGTTTCCTTTGTGTATCAAATTGCAATAAGAATATATATTTTCACAATAATGACGGAAATGGCGGAAGTCTTACTCACAGTATATATAGATATATATATAAAGATAGGTTGCGAGACAACGAAACATTCTTCCACAGCAGCTAAGTCGTCCGCTAGTCCACAGTGGACTAATAGAAACATTTACAAGACACCAAATACTGTTTACAAATAACAAGCACTAAAATAAGTAAATTACCAGAAATCATTAGAATGTGTTTGGCCTCTATACCCGATGCTGGCCGTTATTATACAAAACATCTAATATGGTTATAAATATAGCAGTTCGAGTAACGAAAATCATTGAAAATCAAAATGTTTTGTTTTAGCGGCTAATAGTATGCTAGAAAATGACCGCCTACAACAGAAATTACAACTGTAGGCCTAAATGTTGCGCATTAGTCATGCGGTTCGTTAAATCACCTAAAACGCAATTCCTTGTGCAAGAGTTTAAAGCCATGGCAGCATATTGGACTGCAAATCTAGAACTGAAAACAATTGATGACTTTGACAATTATTAGTCTCAAGACGCCGAATTTGTCTGACCTCTCAAGAAAAACCTGCATTGTTATTCATTCATAAATATGCGATTTTGTCAACACTATCCGCACGAAATCGTACAAATTATAACAGAAATATAATTATGTACACATTAGCCTATGGCTACAGTAATGAGTCAATAATCACAATTGGGGGTTGGCGTATTTGATATTTTAACCATTCTATGGTATACAGGCAAAACATACCAGAGCTACCGTATGGGACAAAAAATACCGGGCATCAAAATAAAATGACCTACATTATGTGTATGAAATATAACAAACTTCAATTATTTGGAAAGAATACACATATATGAGTTTCTTTCTTGTTTACACTTACGAGTCATATCATATATTATACTCCACTCAAGCTGTTGAAAAAAGCCGATACAGGCCGCGATAAAAAGGGAATAATTCCCTGATGTTAAGTAGGACCGCGTGTATCATATACTTGTTTACCTCCTAACTGAGCGACCTTGGGAATTGAAGAGACCATGATATGTTTATAATGGGTATTGACTGGCACTGAGAATGGAAGGAGGATTGCGGCCGAATTCCTTGAGTCGTCTGCACATGAACTGAAACTGTTTCTGATTTGGGCCACGCGAGCATTTTTATAGGCTTAAAGATCATAAAAATAGTCTATCTTTTATGTATAGATTCGAGCGCATGCCGTTTATATATATATAACAAGACTTTCGGCAAATGTCAAATGTCAAAAGCGAACAACGAACTTCCAGCATTCCAGCTATTTTCTATAGCCTACTAAAGAATTTTTTATTCAGTAGAGCGGCTTATAGGCCTACCCCTCCCTATAAAACACATTTGTGAAATTTGAAAGATTATGTATTATTTAATAAAATATAAATTATACTACATTTGTCATAAAGCCCACATTAGAAATAAATATTGACGATCAGATATAGAAGCGGGACACATTAAGCAGTTTCTGAAATAATCGGATTGTGGGGGATTTAGGTCGGGTGAATTGACGCGTGCGCTGTAGGACACAAGACCTGTTATCTGTGCAAGTCAAGGAGGGGGGGGGAGTAGGAGTAGGGCCGCCCGTCTAACCTCGTGGGGTTTCTCTGGGTATCCCGGTTTCCTCTCACTTCTCTCGAATTATTGAAATGAAATTGTAACATGCAAGTCACGCAATGACCTAGTTAAACTGTCTATTTTTGTTAATCAATGTTCACGTATTGTCTGTTATATAATGCACTGAAATACCTAACTAGATCAAATGAAAACGTGAATCTGATGAAATCTTCAGGTAATTTGCATTTTCATTGAGAAACATTCCCTTTATGAAATAAAGCAGAGCAGGCCATTAATTATGTATGTACATAAAGCCATGTACGACACAAAACATGTTTATGCTCAGTGCACTATACTTGAAACACGAATATAAAAATTATCAAAATGCGTCAAGTTAGTAGACACGAGCTAAGCTGATTGGAGTTATCTGCCCATTGTTATACAACCGAGGGTGTTGTAATAATATGTAGGCTATACGGCCCGTGTTATATCAACGCATGACTTTCACTTGGGTTTCATCAGAAATAATTTCGTCAGAATGTACGTCTTATATACGTACAGAGCTAGAACATTCTAATGATAATTTGACTAATATACAGTACTATTGGAGAGATCTTACAGCACGTGACAGTTTGATGGTGCAATATGTCATTTATCTTCTTATGTAAACAAAATATCTATTTATAAACATACAACTCTAAATGTATTTGATAAGAATTAAATACATCTTGTGTGTATTTATTTGTATAATCGTATTTAATATACGTTTACATATATTTGGGGGGGGGGGGGCAAATACGTCGCAATGTAACAGGCAAGCTTATACCGCGAAACATATAGGGTCCTCTGTCCAACCACGTGGATTTTCTACAGGATCCTCCGGTCTCTCTCTCTCTCTCTCTCTCTCTCCCTCTCTCTCAGCGGCCATTGTTTTCACACAGAATGGAGAGCACGACAATACTACAAGGATAGAGTGGACTGTCTAACCTCGTGGGGTTTTCTCCGGGTTCCTCAATATGTTGATGACTTCCGTCCTCTAATTAATGTAAAATCGTATTTGTGTTGTGTGGACGTTTAAACCCGATGAAGCAAAACGAGATGACGACTCATTCAGCTGCTCAAAATACTGATAATCTTTATGTCTAATCATCAATTATAGTAAAATATTGTTGCCATGTCGGTGTTGTGGTGCAATCGTTTTATGGAAGAAACGTTATAACTAAACAGTACAATATCCTACTGCGCAATATTTTATATCTCAATATGCGATATCGTCGCCCCTTTTTTAGTTTTTAACTGAACTGAAGCGTTTCTTTATATATATTTAGAAGGCATGTCGAGCTATTTATTCGGAAAACACTCCTTTACTGTTAAAAAATCGGAGCTCATAGTACCAGATAATGTGGCATGTTTTCAGATTTTCTAATAATAAATTTGGGCAGGGACTGATCATTCTGTTAATTAGCCGAATTTTGATAAATATATGTGAATTCCCAACAATCGGCATAAAGTATAAAAGTCATTTAAGTCAAGATGATTATCTATTTATCATATATAAATACCGTATCGGTTATCTGTTATCAGAAGTATACGCTATAGCTACTGATACAAGCTTGATCTTGTAGTATTAGACATCTCTGAACACAGCACTCTACCTCTCCTTCATTCACCCCAACCATCTCTATTTTACCCAAGTGGCTGTGCTTCAGTACCCAAACAACTTCAGAAACAATATCAAGCTCAAATTTCGTCGAAGATAATCGTTCAACATATTTCGAACCAAGGTCCACGGTGATTGTTACTAGCTGGGATAATATCAGCTCAAACACTCCACCGTATAGAGAGACTTGTTAGATCTATTTACAAGAATATCACCATTCTTGTTATCAAACTGTTTAAATAAAGACATCTTCAACTGAGTGACCGGTCAGAATCCAAAGTATTAGGTCCATTTAGCATTAAGTAACGCCTCTAAATTACCAGTTCTAGATAAGTCCATTCAAATTGTATATATTTATACTTAAATATTCTTACAATACATGTACATTGGCGCCTCTGCTGGTAGCATGTACATGTTGAAAATATTAAATGTGTAAACAGTTTTACGGCTGTGAGCACCAAGACCAATTCATTCTATATATAAATGAAATGAAATGGGGTTTAACGTCCTACTGTTCTGCTCCAAACCTGGGCTAACAGAGAGGGGCATACGCCATACTTTGAGGGAAATTTTGCCCGGGCAGCGGAGCTACGGTCTACTCTTATATCGAATTCCAACTGCCAAGGGATCTTTTACGTGCACGCCATGCAATGTGTACATGGGACCTCGGTTTTTCGTCCCATACGAACGACTAGACAGCTGTCCATGCCAGGCCCTCCGTTCTGCATCACTGACAAGTGGAAACCACGCCCGCTCTATATATAAGACAGACCATATAATCTAAAGCGCACGCCGATCGAAAAGTAAACATTACTTTAACAAAAAATGTAAACATGGTCTGGGGCGATAGTCTTATCATAATGCCATTGTTTATTTTACTTATTAAGGAATAAAGTGGCACGATAAACAAATATAACCGCGCATTTGTTGACAAATTCCTAACTGAATATTGGAAAATATGTTTTTATGTTATTTTGAACTCTCTTGTCACCTGGTATGGTGAGGTGTTGTTTCGGTTGTGTATAACCCTTTTCTTTTCTTTTTCATCTAACTTAAGAATACCTACATGTAACCCCATTGATAATAACCTATACACTGAATAGAAGAACAAAATTATACACTTGTCTGTCCAAATATTATAATAAGGTTCTTTATTGTTTATCGTTATATATGTAAATCACTATTTGGATGTTTTTAAGGTTATGAACTTCGGAAGATTTGAGGGTACGTGAAATCTCATAGGCCATAAATTAGCACCCAGAGGCGATCAAAGCTTCACATTAGGATGAAATAATATCAAAAATTGCTTTTAATATCTCTTTACATTTGGTTGTTTTATTTGATGTCGCATTCTGTGTCATATAATTCACAATAAACGACATTTAGTTGAATATGAAACTGCAGTAATTTATCATTATGAAAATGACTCAATGAAACTCCATTTTGATTATATCTGAAGATAATGATGTATAACGAATATATTTATATTCCCAGTTATAGGCAAGACAGAGTGTGGACTGGACAGTAGCCTCCAATCAAGGAGGGAGATTAAATTGAGTTTTTGTATCGCTGTTGATTTCGTCATACGAGTTACCCTATTTAATTTGAATGACGAATTTATTTCACCTGCTTTTACCTATTTATAGAATTAAATCTTTGTCATATTGCTCAGTCTATAGGCATTATACTTAAGTCTTGGAGTTGTACAACCAAGGAGGTGGCCACGGGACCAGTATAGTACTCTACATGCCACTGATGTGAGCCCAAATTATAGAGATTCTCAGAGAATTGTGAAAGGCTTTTCATAATTATTTTGAGTGTTGAAAATCTTTTTGTGTTTTAAGACTTCATAAATATAATGTAAGATCGAATGGGAAAAATCCCGTAACGATATCATTCACAAATAAATAGGCCGTGTGATATACAAATTCTATACCAGACTGATAAAAGTAAAAGGCCTGGAGACAATAATGTCTGAATACCATTAACACGTCTAAAAATGATTCATTCATAGTTTTGAGCGTTCATAATCGTTTACAATATTGAGTTATCTGCACCCAGACTTTACTTCTTTACAATTGGGCGATCTATAACCAAGGTTCTTTTATTCTACAACACTTCACAAGTCCACATAACTTCAAAGAGATCCGCATACAATACGATTAATTGTAATTACAAGCTAGAAATGAATATGAAAATCGTTAAGTTATATTTACAGAGAAAAGTTGCTCATCTTTTGTATAAATGGTTACAAAGCCATCTTTTAAAGACCGGCATTTATCATAGTAACAACCTTAAATAGCAGGGCGTTAATATTGACCCGAATCATATTTCCTTATTCAAAAAGAAGCGTACGTATTTTCATTGACTCTATCCAGGTTTCTTGAAAAAACGTTAGACCGGCTTTGTGCGTAGGACATGTTGGAAACAGACGGGTCTATTCTGTTTGACATTTAGTCGTCAATATGTATATAAAGGTGATGATTAATTATAGGCTGACTAGCTGATCAATAATATATTTTTTATTCCAATTTGTCTCAACTTGCTACAGTTTTCAGTGTAGATAAGCATAATAAAAAGAAACAGTGTATTTTATTACACTAAGGTGTTTAATTAGTTAGTCGTTAATTAATAATAAATAGAAAACATTTGCTTTTTTTATTTTCCCGATATTTTCTTTAAAACAAAATTTTACTTGCCATTTTTTACAGACTACAGAATGCCAGACGAAATGCGATCAGTTCATAGGATGAAATATTTTAATATCAAGCTTTCAATTATGAATATCCTAACGGTTATACCATTGACTGTGCAGTTTTGTTTTACCGAGTTTCATGGTTTCAACTACATGTGTAACATGTATCTAAATGAAGAAACGAGTTGGCTCGTGGAATCGATAGCAGGTGTTTGCACTGTATATGGATAACCACTTTAAAAATAACGACGCTGTAGTCTAAATGGCTTCTTGTGAAATTATAAGGGCAAGGTCCCACGCGTAGGTCTTTTATACCCATATATTTACATGTCTAAAAACTAAGTATGGTGTCTTAACATACGACCACTCGCTATAGAAATTTGTGTACTTTGGCTTACAAGTTATATCTATAATACACTCAACAAATAATGATATATCAGTGAATATGTAGAAAGGTAAAGGGTGACGATTATGGGTTGGTTGACCCACGAGACACAACAGATGTATATTATAGAAAGAACAATAGATAGGTTGTAATATAACAACTGCTGATTAAATATTATAATACCAACAGATGAACATATAGATTCCAAAGATAGCAACGACAGGTGCCACCTTCCCGCGTCCTCTGCAAACTTTATGTCTATATAATATTTTTTTATCGCTTATAATTATTTCACCTAACGTAAATTCAGGATATGAAATTTAACATTAAAGATACATTATGTAACATTTAGATAAACGACTAGCCATTCTTGCTATAATAGTTCGAAAATAGATAATGTAAAATGAATAATTTGAAAATTTCATTCAAATGACTCTATTGCAAGCGGAGATATAAGCCTTTGAAGGTTTGACGTGTGCAATAATTGCATCCACCGTATTGGTTGATCGAAGCTAAGTCTTGGTCCTCCATTTTGATTAAATCAAAGTATCGCTGAACCGTTCCAATCTATTTTATATCGGAGAAGTCTGATGCCATCGAGAGTTGATTAAGGCCTGGATCAGTTAATTAATGTCTAATCAATACTTTAGAAAAACATTTCAGGCCTAAAGAAAGACCTGCAATTGGCAGATTAAGCTCTTGCATAATGCATGTTTTAGACTGGTTGATGTCATGAATCAGTAATTCATTAACAAACTTTAGAAATAAATTCGGCGATGATTTTGTAATGATCAACTCAATTTTGTAGCCATCTTCCCAATACCGTCTTCATAAAAGTCTTGAAATTTTGTGATGGTGTCCCTGCTTTGGATTAGTAATAGTGGAGCAGATAAGAGCAATTTTTGGGAAGGATCGTGCAAATGATGATATAGGCATCAAATTTGACACAGTTGTTCCTCACGGGATAAAAATCAAATCTGCCCGATTGGCCCATTGAAAATCCAAGACGGCAAGATGTCCGCCAAATTGGCCACCCGAAGTTGATGTTTTTCTCAGAAATATTTGTAGTTCGAAATAAGAACCTTACATGAAAGTACGTTGTAATTCTGTGACGTAGCATGAATTTAGGCTTATACGTCGATCGATTCAATACATTTTCTAGTATAAATGTATAGGTATTTTTAATTACATTGACTCACCACATTCCTAAAATAATTATCGCACGGTGCTCCATTCCAATGCTTGCCTCAATACGTTAAAGGAGTTGCTCTCTAACTCAATATTTTCCATAATATTCGAAATTAAAAACACGAATTGGTCAATTTAAATCAATATCTTGTCTTGAAAATATTGGATCCTATATATAAGACACAACTAACGTTTTATAATCGGTACACGAGTCGGATTCGGGTGCCATTTTGTAATGAACAGATAAAACCATATCCTACGAGATAATGCGGAAGTAATGAGTAAAGGTTGATTTATAAACAACACATAATGATAAAACAAACCCCTTGTACAGAATGGACTAAGCAGGCGTAATTAAAGACCGTCGTTCAATCTGAACTGTTCGCGCATTTCACCGGACATAATTAATTACAAATAACAATATTTTTTTTTTACAAAAATTGAATATAATTCACATTACATTCATTCATATTACACCAGTAATATAAAATTTAAATTCAGTCGCATCATTTATTTCAAGCTTGATTAAAAACGACAAAAATATTCAAAAAAGTTTCTAATGCCCACATCAACTTGTCTGTTATTATACATAATAAACCAAATAACACTTCATAGGTCTTATATAGTGGTTGGGGTTTGCGGCACTATACTACATTGGTACCACACAAACAAACAAGGGAAACACATATAACATATATTTTTAAGTCTCAAACTTTTTTTTATATTTTTTTATTTTTATATATTCTCGCTGTATGTGTGTAGGCCTACATAAATTAAACTTATTTTTGTAAATTCTAGAGAGAAGTCAATAACATGTTCTCCGATCCATTTTCAAGTATTACGCTTTTATACCCATTAATTTCAAGGGTCCAAAAACAATTTGAGCCATACGCCCTTAAAAGGAGGCAAGTCTCTAACTCAATATCACCCAGTCTCGACATAACAAACACGACTTATTGGTCAATTTAAACATACATTATGCAAGAGCAAACTCTTCCTATTGTAGGTCTTTCTTTAGGCCTGAAATGTTATAAGAACTATTAATTAAACATTAATTTACTTATCCAGACTATAATCAACTCTCGATGTCAAGGCTAGCCTGCGATATTTGTTGGATTATAGTTCGATTTGCTGCAAAATTTTCCTTCGTGATTAACGATTAATTGGATAATCGAGACTACTAGTTTTATCTCACCGACTTCAGTAATGATGACCGAGGTTAAGCGGAACTTTCATTCACTTAGTTCTCGGTTCATAGTGGATCAATTTGACTGAAATTTTCAGCGAATTGCCTTTACATTTTATAGTTTTTAACTATTATAGTGAGAACTACCAACCCGTTATCTAATTTCCCATAACGTATCTTTAAAGCAATATTGATGTTGTTATCTTACCGTGAAAAGATGCGCTTCTGATACCAAATATTTAAGACCAAATGAAAATTTTAAAATTGGCACTCGAGCACTATTTGTAATGAGGACGATTCGATGAACGAGGCTACACTTAACCAACACGAGAATACCAATGATGCCATTGGAGAATGCGCCAAAAGACTGACATTCAATTTCGTCTCTACAGTTAAAATAGAAAAGATTGAATTAAAATTAGTTTATACTTTCATATAACATTATTATGTGCGTTGCGACCCATCTGTGTTCTTGTCTGGGAGCTAAAGAATATGGATTTAGCTTCTTTAAGTGTGTCATTTTTTTTTTATTTATTCTGTTTTAGGGGTCTTCGTGTTCTTAAAAAACGCCGAACTTTACATAGATTGAATATATCTGATTTAACACGTTTAAGTCTTACTGAGCTCAGATAAATGTCGATGAACATCATTTGCATATTTCCGACATCATATTAAAGTCACTGGTGCATTTTTCAGAAATCTAAAAACTTTCAGGGTCACGGCTTAGTTCACGTCATACTTAAATCTCTACTAAAACGACATTGTAATTTCGCTTTTATTTCCAAATGGCACCCTCTCCGAACTCGATTAAATGCATTTCGGAAGTTTCAGCGGTCATTTATCATACGATATTCATATAGTTATTCTGAAGCAGTGGCGGCGCCAGCCGTCGGTGGTTGGAGGGGCAAAGCTGGGGCAAAGTCCAAGGTTAAGGGGGCAAAGGCACGAGTATCAACTAAGGGGGGGGGGTCTTCCCCAGAAAATTTTGAAAAACAAGCTGCCAGAAATGCAGCCTGGCAGTATTTCAGGCAATGACCGTTGAGGTAAAGTGTCAAACGAACGGACACTTTGAAAAATAGACTCTCGGAAATGCTCTTTGACAGCGTGTTCATTTAGGCACCGATCGTCGAGATAAATAAATCTGACCACATACTGTCCGTAGCCTGATCACTAGTTTATACGATCAGAGACCAAAACGGCAAACGAACGGACTTGCGAACCTCAACGAAGTACCTTTGTGTGCGCTAAAGTAGCGAGTCCTTGTGGGGGTTTTGGGGACCTCCCCAAGAAAATTTTGAAAAATAGACTGTTGGAAATGCTGCCTGACAGTATTCAGGCACCGATCGTAGAGATAAATAGAGCTGATCGGATGTCACCTCTGGCCTGATCACTAGTCTTTCCGACCCTAGAGAGGAAAGTGTCACATGAAACTCAATGAAGTCCCCAATAATTTGAAAAGTAGACTGCCCGAAATGCAGTCTGGCAGTATTTCAGGCATTGATCGTCGAGATAAAGATACCGCCTGTCGCCAAATTACTGGTTTATCCGACCAGAGAAGAAAGCGACAAACGGGCGGAGTGAGTGACTCAAAGTGAATGAATATTTTCGCCACTATATTTTGTGAAATAAACGGACTTGCGAACCTCAACGAAAATTTGAAAAGTAGACGGCCCGAAATGCAGTCTGGCAGTATTTCAGGCATTGATCGTCGAGATAAATAGAGCTTAACAGATACCGCCTGTCGCCAAATCACTAGTTTATCCGATCAGATAAGAAAGTGTTGAGCGGGCGGAGTAAGAATGACTCAAAGTGAATGAATATTTTCGCCACTATATTTTGTAAAATAGAATGCAGCCAGGTAGCATTTCAAACATTTTCAGAAATTATTGGGGGGGCAAACAGAGGGCAGGCAAGATTTTTGGGCGGGCAAATGCCCCCCTTGCCCCCCCTTGGCGCCGCCACTGTTCTGAAGTCATGTGCAGTTAAATAGTCGGGCAAATGAACTTCCAGCAAACAACGGGTACCGGTAACTAAAAAAAGGTATATAGAGATAGTCTACAGCAGTCTATTCATATTTACCCTTTATACGTCGTTAAAAGATGTGCAAAACATAAAATATTTTCAACATAAATAATATGATCAGATTTGAATAACACATTTTATATGCTTTATGCAGTGTAAGCATATTATAATGGAAGCCTGTTATTATGCACGCATACATGTACTAGTTATATTTCGGAGCATTACAGGAATACATTGGTATCCAGCCATTAAAATGTTTGGAGTCATCTGCACGTATACATGTTATAATTAAGGCCATGCTCTCTCTTCCTATTCTACATTGTAGGACCTAACACTGATCCTTGCGGCACCCACAAATACATTTTTATATGATGGGGCACCAAAACGGCCTGGCTTACTCAAAATAAAGGCGTGGTGAAAAAAAACCTAACAGAATTAGTAATACACAATTCTTAGTGTCAACAGACTGAAGAATATCGTTTTGGACCATCTTTAGAGCGATTTAGGTGCCATGATCTATTCTATAAGTACCTTTGAAACGTTCGTGACACGTACATGGCATGGCTGTCAGTTTCAACACAATTCATTTTTCCCCAAATCTTTGAAATGAAGCGTAGATTAGATAATATTTAAATATATTCTTAACAAGACAGGTTTTGTTATATTAGTCTTGATAAGTGAAAAGGGACTATCGATATAAAAATATGACCAATCTCACGAATGAATTCATCCAGGCTTTTTATAGATGATTTGAAAAGATCAATGAAAATTTTGATGGTTTTTCGGTATTTCCGTTTGAAACTTGAAATGAGATTAAATCAGGTAAACCAATTGGATTACTGAATTTAGGACTTTCCAATTTTTTAATGGTGAGAATGAGTTAGCAACGTTATACTAGTGCTGCATCGTAGTAACCTTAGACTTGTGGTCAAAGGGACATAACACTATTTAGATTACAGGGGTAAAACTAGCAATCCAGGCTACAATGCTTTCCATATAGCTTCACGGACTTCTCAATATTATGTTGGTTTCAGTAATAACTTGAGTTTAGAAAACATTAAAAATGTTGACTGAAGTGAAAATATCACCCAAACTACTTTAAATTTGAAACTATTTCTCTTATCATTGACTGAAGAGCAACCAAATAATAAAATATGGCAATACACTGGAACTGCATTGGTCTATAAATGAAATAACTACCAGTCTTCATCTAGCATTAACTGTTTTCCATTTTATTTTCCTATCCATATTCCAGTCATATAATATAGCTGAAAACTTAACCTTAGGAAATTCTTTGGAATAGCCTGAGATTGTAGCAATCACTTTATTTGAAAACATAGCACAATAAATACATTGTCATAAAATAACTTTATCTATATTTTAAATTACATTCAATACATATAATATATAACTTGATAATGTATATTTTGGTTTCCTAAAATAGAAATATCATAATTGGAGAAGGTATTTAAATTGACAACCAAACCATGGACTTATGTAATTTCAACTGAAATTATAACACCAAATAGTACATTACAATATTATAGCTATTAACAGTGTAGTCCATGGGACAAAGATTATGCTTCCTATGTAGAATATCTGACCAAGTTCATCAATCTATCAAGAATTTCACTTGGTTAATACTGGTACTATATTTTATATATGAGAGTGATAGAGTCAATATTAAAAGAATGAATTAAATTTTAAGGAATAAATTTAACCATAATCACACACAGTATGTTATATGCATACAACTTGACTATATATTGCTTTCAAAATGTTACAATCAATTTAATGTTTGTTGACACCAAATCTTTTCACAAAGGTACTTGTCCATTTGTTTGAAATTAAATCTTTGAAAAAATAGCGAAACGAAGATTGAAAATCAACCTCAGGACCAACCTTCATCACAATGTGAAATTATAGGATACACTTTGTTGTTCAGCACACCTTGATGGATAGTAAACATATCAACGTGGTTTTGTTTATGCAATATGTCATTAATATAGTTCACAGATAAATATCTTCACAAACCATACATTTCGACTACTCATCATCATAACCATCATTATCCTCGAAAACTGGTTCATTCTTATAAGTCTGTGGTTTTGAAAAATAACTACTACTGGTATTACTGGAAGTAGAATTACTGTCATCTACGATATCAATTTGTATTATTCCACTCAATAAAGCATAACCAGCCATGGCAGTTAGAGCAAAGATGGCAGCTAATACCATATTGCGTTTTTTGTTTGGGAACTCCTGAAGATCGGAGGATGTCTGAGATTTTGAAGCTTCTGCTTTTTTCTTTTTTGCTTCTTCTACAAAGAAAAGTTACAGAAGTTAAAAATTAATGTTAAAGATCTGAAATCGTAACAGAGAAGGTGATCAAAATTCAAAGCTTTGACTCAAGTTGCTTCCCAAGACAGTAAGTAAGGATAAATATTGCAAAGAATTGCACAGGTTTTGTCATCTTTGCAACTGTGAGTTTGATCCTATAATTGTACATGACAACAAGTATTACTAAGCCGTAAAACTGCCAGGGATTTCTCTTTTTTGCAAGCAGATTACTGCAATAAAACATATATTATGTTACTTCAAAGATGTTAAATCGAATTTCTCTTCTCTCTTGACCCAATACTAAGTCTCTAAATCTAGTAGATGAAATATTTTAACAATAGTCTGGAGGCTCAGTGCCGTTAGGGCGTTTTCGAGATATTCGGGGTCAAAGGTCAAATGACTGATTACCACGCGGCATCGTATTCTACGCAAAATTTTACTCTAGAAAAGTTGGGTCTGGTTTTGTGCTCATTTGAGGGACACCCCTCCGCACTGAGCCTCCTCCGGTCTACAATGGTCTTATGAAATATTCTTTGCAATCAAAAAGTCTGAGTGATGAGGTGTTTGTCATTTCAAATCTACTCTAGTGATACTAAAACGTACAGACTAGGTTAGCTAAAACATTAGAGATGATTTGAATAATAAGTATACAAACAATGGCAGGGTACAATATTTATTTCGCTCCAATGCTGTGGCTTCCAAAATCCAAACTAATCTTACATCTTTTCAGCTTTAGAGTACACAGTGATAAAACTTTTTTCTACCCTGCCAAGAATACTAAAATACCAACCTTCAGGATCTGGAGGGAAGTATCTAAGTAATATTCTGTTACATAAACTGCACAAATTATCACACATTTTTAGATGGTTTTGTAGTTGATTATTAGGTAGTGGTGCCTTTAAGATTGGTGCAAGATAACCAAATACTAGTGCATCTAAAGATGATGGCCTGAAAATTAACATTACAATATGATGCCAATAATGGAACAAAATCAAAAATTTTATAACCTTTTATTTTTATACTCTAAATAAAAAACTGTAAATCTAAATAAAATTCAATACTTATTTTTAACTTCAAAAAGTTCTGCAAATACAAGACAAATACATCCCGAGTCCTTGGTCATGTTTTTTAAAGGTTCAGGAATAGCCAATCTCTGTGTTATTGGTGTGAATAAAGTTTCTTAAAGACATTTCAAATAAGCAAAAGACACAACTGCTATAACAGGTTGAAATATATGGAATATACTGAAAGTTTCATGAGATATGCTCTCGAAATGAGACGGATAGAAAAAACCCATTGCAACATCCCTCACTTAACTGAGTTCGGTATGGGTTGATATTAATCCTGACTTCATTCTTTGTGCTTAAATCATATAATTTTGAATTTGCCAATTGACATGCTAGTCCATGATCACTCTCATACATAAATAATAGTTAAAGTAGAAAAATAAAGTCTGACTTACGTGCTGCCAAAGAAATATTCTTGTTTTCCAAGTCTGTAAGCCAGAAGATTCATACACTCTTTCGCTTCTTTATAGATCTGAAAGTTTTTAGTTTGCAAAATAAAAAAAAGAAAAATTTTCTTGTAACTTTATCACTGCAGAAAATCGGTAGTTTTCAATTCCACAAAACGCAATAATTTCAAAAAACTATTTGTTGCATTTACTTCAACATCAGAATGACGTCTTGATGTAAAACAATTATTTGTCATCGATAATTAAACTGACTATAAAAGAAAATTAAACCAATTTGTATCAAGATATAGTAAAATGAGAGCTTAGCTCAGAATTGTGCAGCCCTTTTTTCTTTATACCCATATGCATCACAGGGAATGCAATTTTTTAATGCATGGTTGCCTAAACACAAAAATTTGTGAACATGTCACAATGGCAACAATATGGCACTCTGGCTGATATTCAAACTTGGAATCATTTTGAGGTATATCTGAAACAAAATTCATTTATTTTGATTCTTAGTTTATGGAATGTTATTATATCTTAGAAATAAATACCTTAGCTTCAAGCTCTGTATCACTAACATTAGTACCACCTTTTGTTAAAGATACTCTCAATGATGCTTGTTTCTGTTTTTGACCAGGTATGAAGAAATTGAGTGGAAAAGGAAGAACTTTAGTGTACCATGGGCGAGTAAAGTCAACAAAAGTTTTGCCATCGATCCACCAAAGATGGAGCTGAAATAAATAATAAAATATAGCTTTTATGAAACATTTTTTATAATGAACATCAGTCACTAGCAAAAATTAATGATAACAAATTTCCAATGCATTAATATCACATTTCTATCAGTTCCAACAACTGATAGAGTGTGAAGTGAATAGAAGGTGACATAGTCAAACACAGAGAACTTGTTACCCTCAGAGTAATGTATAAAGCTGACCTATGTCTTTTAACCCGTAATTCTTCATTAATACCTCACATCACAATGAGAGAATTCCAAATCTAGAACATTCATTCGAGTATCCCCTAAATAAACACATTCCATTTTCTGTTATTATAAGATTTTGTTTCCAGAAGTTCTATGAGTTCAATAAACACCTGACACTAGTCTTTTTAATCTGAGAAACAACAAATAAACAGTTTCTTACGATGGCAGGCAAGAGTTTCTCCTCCAACATAGAAGAAAATGCAACAGCATCAGCACTCTGTTTATTTGATAAAGCAAAATCACAACCATAATTCTGAAATTAAAATGAAAGTTATCAAAAAATTCATTATCTAACTTGATCTTATGAAATTCATTCAAAGCCATGGTGGTTCAGTATGTAAGGCGCTGGCTGACTAAAGAGGAGATCTGGTTCCCCCTTGTCAGTATATATAGTAGTTCAGATGGGACGAAAAACCAAGGTCCCGTGTACACATTGGCGTGTATGTAAAAGAATCTTTGACAGTTGGAATACAAATGATAGCACACTGCATGATTATCATAATGTATGCCCTTCTTCATTGCATTTTCTATTTTCTATTTTGATTTTTATTCTTACCTGCTTTCTTAAATAACTAAATATTTCTGAGACTCTTGTTTCTGTTACATTTCTGTGTTTCATTATTGGTAATTCACCTTTAAAAAAAAATTAAATAATATTAGAGATTAAGCAGATTAAAAAATAAAAGTTGTGTCCACCCCAGATGTTCCATGCTACCATTCTTATATTTGTACATAGCTAAGGCAAATCAGTAAGTCGATAGGAATTGCACAATAAATGTAATTTACATTACATTTTTTATAAACCATAGCCAAACAGTCAAAATTTGCTGATTTAAGTATATTAACATTCTTCACTCTTGGCAGATGATTTAATGATGGAAATCATGACATTCATCATAAATCCATTTCACTTAAAGTGGCAACAAACAAACTTATGTAAATCGGAATAACTCGCTAGTTGCTGTCATTATTCAGCCTTTAATCATACTAATATCAATTTTAGTAACTCTCACAGTTTAAGCTTTCAAAAAGTATCTGAAATTTACTGCTAGGTACTGTAGTCAAAATAAAACTAGAAGAGGGATTTCAAATGTGTATTTGGGAGATGATTTTGGATAAAGAAGTAACAGCATGTCATGGTTTGCGGTAGTTATAAGATAATTCAAATTTTGTGTAAGAATAAGCTGTAAATCTTGGCTCAGTATTGAGTTCAGGAGTTCACACACATAACTGCTCGTATTCCTTATCTAGTCACCATCTTTTACATTTTAGCAAAAAATCTGCAAAGTTTATAGCTTTACTTTTAGAAATATTTTGTTTTAATCATGAATTTCGTTTTGAACACAAATGTAGCACAAAAACATTGACATTCGATTTCAAGCCTTAAATTTTACCCATGAAAATCTTTTATATTATATATTATAACATGATAGATTCAACGTGGACAGGGAATTTACAAATATGGGTTTATGGTGTGATCTAAATATTATTTACTATAAATTTAAAAATAGTTGATGATAAAGAATATTATCAAAGCTAAACCACCCCCGCAACAATTTCACTGGTTCTGTCCAACACGTGACGAAAGCTATGTTGTCTTGAACTCAGTCAAAAAACAAGTTTATACGTCAAATTTTCAAGAGAGAACCTTTTTATTCATTAGAATATTTAATTGAAGAATGGATTTTATTAAACAGGAGGTGATTTCAAACACACAGGTAAGTTTAAAATAACCAAAGTTAAGTAGTTTGTTCATAATCGAAGAAATGTTTAAAATTTACGATGGTTCAGGCAGTAGTTACCAGTACACATGCATTGCTACTCTAAATATACTGACCTGAGGGAGATCTCCATGGATTTCCAGTTTTTCGTAATTTTACAGGAACTCCAGAAAATCTACAATATGACTTAAATACAAGGGAGAAAATTAAACAGGGCCTCACAATAACATTGTATAATTTTATTTCATTAATTTGCTTGTGTTTATGGATTTTTAGCAGTGAGTCTGTGAGAGGAAAGTGTAAAACCTTGCATCACCCATGAATTTGAAAATGGGAAGGCAATGCACTATAGGCTACATATAGGCCTACTCCTCGACACCTAACCTACAGAAATGAAAAGGGGTTTAATGGCCTACTCCTGACTAGACTAATGAAGACGGGCACACACCAGTGTGCTACGAACAAAAATTTGCCCGGGCACTATAGCCTACTCTTGTAACGAATTCTAACTGCCAAGGGATCTTTTACGTGCATGCCAATATGTAGGCTACACAGGACCTCCATTTTTTTATCTCATCCAAACAACTAGACACCCCTCTATCCTGCACCACTGATAATGGGAAACCAAGTCGGAAAATCGAGATGAACTTTCTCAGTCAATGCGTGGATAGAACATGCAACCTCCAGGCTAGTTAGCCAGCATCTTACCCACTGACTTATCTACCATCCATGGATCCCCTCAACACCTACAATAACACAAACTACAAGCTTCAGACAGTAGGCCTATTTTCAGATCAAATGGCAAGCTTCAGATCAAAACCATGTCACTTGACTCAATGGTAGACTTTATGATCTAAAAGCTAAGCACACATTTGACAACTCGACCACCCAAGTCCCCCACCCACCCCACTTAAAAGAGTAACAAGGCAAGGTGTTGTTAGGTAACCAGGCCTACTCAGCAGAGCCTACTGCTGTGTGTGCCTACTGTGCTGCTGTGTGGGGGTTAGCCTACTCACTGCTATGTAGGTAGGGCCTACAATGTTTTATGTAGAAAAAAAAATACACTACAAAAATTAATTCTTTCTCTTTGGTATAATTATCAACAATTTAAATCATACCAAAGTTGACAAGCAAGCAGGGTCAACTGTGGGTAAACCCCAGTCTCCCTTCCAAACTTGCAGATCTATCACATCATCTGCCATTTTCACCTTCAATAGACCCTGTTAACCAGACCTAAAATATCTAGTAAAAAGTAAAATAAAAACGGGCCTTTATATCACGAATGTTTGCTATTTTGATGGCGTAGGGTCATCATTATGTCATTAAGGAGGTCACCTGGATTTTTCGTTAGGACATAGTGTCATTTCGCGTCATAACAAAATAAAACTGACCTTGTGTAATATCCCTACACATTCAATAGTGAAAATGTTGTAACGTAACAAACCGACGTAGTTCGAATGGAATTTGTGTTAGTATATTTTTCAAGTATATCAAGATTGTCATATTAAAGTCAATATGAATAATTTTCTCCGAAACTATTTGAGGCTTCAGTATCATTAGGGAATCATTTATAACATATTTGTATAAAATGAAGGACTCTTTTTTTTAAATCGCAGTAGCTTCCGGTGAAATTATAGAGCTGTTGTTGGGAAAAGCGCTAGAAATAAACAAATGAACGTCAACGAGATTTTTCCACGTGTCAACACTGTGCTTAAGTTAAAAAAATCTATGTCTAGCTTATCGAATTTATTTCAAAATGATTAAATCAATGTCATGTGGAGCACTCGTGATTATAATTGCAGTGTTTTACTATCGTTGGAAGTCTACTGTAACAACAACAGCAAATCTGACATTGATTGAAAAGAATGTTATTTTCGCCTGGGATAAGCACATCAAATTCCCTTCCTCATCTTTTCAGAGACTATCAGTGGGGTACGACAGTTTAATATCTGATTTTCTTGCTTGTTTAAAGTTGTTTCCTTGGTTTTTTTTTTAAAAATATTTATTTCTGTCATGTACCATTATTCTATAAAAAATATTCCAATCAAGCCTTATAGAAATTTTAAAGTAGCTAATAAGTCTCTAACTCTAACTCAATATCATTCCGAAGTCTTACACTTTGAAAACACAAATTATTTGTCAATTCAAATCAACATTGATGTTGTTATCTTACCTTGAAAAGGTAGGCTTTTGATATCCAATATTTAAGACAAAATGAATATTTTACCATGAGTTTAGTACACAAATAGTGTACCATAGTGCGTTTCAGCATCATTTGTAACAAGTGACCAGAAAGAACGAGGCTAGATATATTCCACAACTTATGTTAAACGGCGAATCCATAACATATCTGGAGAGCATGCGCAATAGACTGGAATAACGAGACACTAGAAATTTCTATTCCGTTGAGACTCGATCATGGGCATTTCGCTGGACATAACTGATTTTAAATTAGAGTCAAAACGGAAACAATTGAATGTAAATAAGTTCATATACAATCAGATTACATTATTATGTGCATTGCGACCCATTTGGGTCAAATTCTAGATCTCAAATATTAGAGATTTAGCTCCTCTAAGTTAAATTTTGTTTGTTTTGATTTGAAAATGATCGACTACAGAAACAGCAAAATCAACCCTGTTTATATTGACACAAAACTCACACCGTAACCTATAAAACATTTAAAGACTGAAATAGCATCAGTGAGAGTGGTGAGCCTTTTAAAGGAAAACTATCGGTTGTGAATAACTCAGAGAACACAACTGTTAATTACACAGTATTGTATAAATAAAGCAATTAGAACATGCTTCATCAGTTATCAAATATATAATTTTTTTCAGTGTTAATTCAAACTTGGATATTATAGTAGATGGTGTAAAACTGTTGAAGAAACTTGGAATATCTCCAGGAAAACGAAAGAATCATGACATCATTGATAACCTGGAGGAGTTGCAGGAAACATTTTCCTATTTCTTTGATAAAGGTTCTGCTGCAGAGCGTATCTTTTCTGAACCTAGTATATATAAACAGATTACCAATGCAGCTAAAACTTTGCCAGGTGTAGAGGTATAAAGCGAGATTTAATTGCATTTAATTCTAATGGACAACTACAAGACAAACAAAATGTTCAGAAATAAAACAGTAATCTTACTCTAACATCAAAACAGTGCTCATAGAAAACCTAGGCTTGATCATCTAGTCTAACTTTGTTGCCAAATAAGCCCAACTTTCATAGTTTGTATGGCAGGGACAAAGAAAGTCCAGAATATCAATATCTGTATGGCTCCATGCCTCCAACGCTCATGATGATCTTACCATGAGATTGCCATGTCACAGATGAGGCAGCAATGTACATGTACCAAATACATTTATAAACAAGAAAAGTGTAAACTTACATATAAAACATTTTTATGAAATATTTTTAGTTATAAATTTATATTTTCAGTATTATATTGGAGGAAATGCTGCTCTCATGGCCACAAAAGCATCAGTTTTATTTCCTGATGTGGAGGTAAAAACTTATAACATTTAGCAGAAATAACTTTGGATGAAAATTAGAGAAGAAGAAACCCCCCAGTTTCTGCTCATTGTCTAGAGGTGCCATACATTTATTTTGATGTGCATGCTGTAAATGGCATTGTTTCTCAGATAAAGTTAAAACCTAAATCTTTTCAAAAATATTGTTTATGCCAAAAACTGGTGTGTATAGGGCTATAGACCAATTCGTATCGTTCATACTAGCAGGAAAATGATCAGAATGAGCATGTATATCCGTTGTTTATTTTGATTATAGAGTGTGTATTAGCAATGATGGTAGTGACATCAATTCATATGAGCCACAAAATTAGGCCCACAAATGTAGCTGGAAATCTATATAGTAGCAGGTCGGCATTCCAGATTTCTCTCAGAAATCTACTAGTTTTATGTGAACTCTGAAATGTGACTATTGATACCGGTACAAGTATATCCATATAATCACACACAACAAGTTATGTTTGAGGTCTAAAAGTACTATTTTGATATTCACATTACTGACATAAATACATTGATCATTTCACTATTATTTTTGATTTGAATTAAATATCTTTTTTTGCAGATTCAATTTGTAGGACCAATTGGACCAAAACTTGCACAAATGATGCCTAAATCTATGAACATTCCAAAAAATAGCCATATAGCTGAGGACGAGTTACATTTAATAATGGAGTACAAAGTAGGACAAAGTTGGGGGGATTCGACAGCTCCAGTAGCCACACGATTTATTACCAGTTATGATGAATCCAACTCTAAAGTCACCATGCTAGAAAGATATTTTGAGGATTTAAAAGATTTTCAACCAGATTTGGCTTTGATTTCTGGTTTGCATTTGTTAGATGGTGAAACAGAAGAATTTTTCACGAAAAGAATTGATTCCTTTATATCTGGTCTTCGTAGCATTCCAAGAACTGTTCCAGTGCATTTAGAGTTAGCAAGTATGGCAAACAAAGAATTTGTTAAAAATATTTTGAATAAGGTGAGAGGAATATATTATAATAATTAGAAAAAAAAATATTCAGTTTGGTCTTTGTTGGTGTAAATGAAAAAGATCATGGATAGAAATATGGTTTTCTTCAAACCTTGATAACATGCCAATACATTCAAAATCACCCAGTAGTTTTGGTATTGGAGACTGACTTCATTATTCAATAGATAGATTTTTATAGATGGAAATAAGCATGTTAAAAATTTGTATGGGGTACCATATTATAATTGTTGTAATAATTTCTGCAGGTGTAGAATATGAAGTAAACAATAACCATAATTAACAACATCCTTCTGTAGAGAAACGTACAAGGTTAATATATTTGCCTGTGTTTCCCCCTAGTTTAAATCTTTTAAAATCTAGCCTGTAATGTGAACATATATTGTTGTCAGCTGTGACCGTCGTCATCAGTCCACAATTTCTTCTAAACTCTCTACGGATCAGAGTGGATTTTGTAAACGGTGAAATTTATTGTTTACATTCAAATCAGTGAAATCATGGAAATACGATACAAGTGAAAGTTCTCATTGAATTTTTTTTAAAACTTGGTGGTGAAATTGTTTATTGGGGCATGAAAGAAGAGTTATCTTTAATATTTTATAGACTGCACCGACAACTGTGCTGCTTTTGGGAAGATAGGAGAGAAGCCTGTGTGTTAGTTTTATAGATGATCATTTTAGATTTGCATCTTTATTGCTAAACAGAAATATTAAGAAGTTATTAACCTGTTGAAACATGTAACTAGTCAAAATGTAGAAAAAGTCCCTTTATATGTATATGAACATATTTGATAAGCTTATACATAATACAATATGCCGGACGGAGTAAATTAGCCAAATTTACTAAAACAAGATGTACACATTAGACTATGCAATCTAGACAAAATACAACATCCTTTAAAATTAATATGCACTTGTCAAATAAAAATTACCAGACAAATACTACTTACTAGACAAGACAAAATATGACATGTAAATAGAGTTTGCTAGACAAATATGATATGCTAGCAATGGAGTATGTTGAAAAAATATGACATGCTAGAAAGATAAAGTAATATGATATGCTAGAACATGCAATGCTACTTTTAGACAAAATATGACATGCTATAAAAGATACAGTATTACTATTAGAAAAAATGGCATGATAGAAAAATGCATTACGTGTATTAGATAAAAATGCTATACTAGGAAATAAAGTATTACTATTATTAGACAAAATATGATGTGCTAGAAAAACAGTATTACTATTAAGACAAAATATGACATGCTATAAAAATACAGTACATGTACATGTATTACTGTAAGAGCAAAATCACATGATAGAAAAATACACTATTAGACGAAATATGATATTCTAGAAAAAAATAAAACACAGTATTAATGCTATGAAAAGTACAGTATTACTATTAGACAAAATGGCATGATAGAAAATTACAGTATTAGATAAGATATATAATGCTAGTTAAAATATGACATGCTATGAAAAATACAGTATTACTATTAGTCAAAATATGACATGCTATGAAAAATACAGTATGCAAAATACAATATACTAGACATGACAGGAACTACATTAGGAAAAGTTGATGTACACTAAACGGAATAAATGATACTTAGATAGTACATAGTAGTAGCTAGAATAAATAAAATACACTGGACAAAATACAAAATTAAGAACAAGTAGGGGGCTATATGTACATGTAACATTAACATCTTGTGGATTGTTTGATCTTATACCAGTATTAGGAATGCTTTTGCTGTTTGAAAATAATTCTGATCAATTGCATTTGAATTAATTTGAATATTTTGATAAATTTGAAATCTTGTTAATCTAATCCTTAGTTAATGCTTATTTAATTTTTTTAAAACTATGCCCACTTATAATGTGGATGGATGGATGTGTGTTCAATTGCCTTACTAGTGGGTTTTCTTTATACCCATTGCCAGATATTTTTATTTGTTCATTTTGTAATATATAAAAAGTTCAGAACTGTAAATAGTTAATGAGATTTTTCATTTGGGCAAAATGAGTTGGGAATATTTCCAAATGAATGTAAGGGACTTATCTCAATGTTTATATTTGTACTCAGATTACTACTTAATGTAATGAAGGCCCAATGTGATCTTTTGATTGGACAAGAAGAACACTATCGAAATGTGTAATTTTCAAATTGTAAACTGTATTAATATTTACATTTAACTTGTAGGAGCTTAGCAATGGTTTTTTAAGAGTGGCCTAATAAGGCCTCATCTATGCTTACTGATGAATTTTTTTTAATTAGAATAAAAATAAATACCAAATTAATTCAAAATTCCAAGTTTAAATGCATTACCTAACTTGATAAAAAAATTAAAAATTATTAGGATTATGGCATTTTTACAGTTCATTTATAACTTTTGGATCCAACAAATCTAGCTAATGCCACACACCTTGAAGTGGAGATGGGTTCACAATTATAACTGGAGTCCAGTTCTTGGACTAATATCAAACAATGTATTTTAAACAGCTTGTGTATTTTTTCAACACATCTAAATTTGACATCTTTTATTCTGGAAGAGTTTATATTTAGAATGCAGTTTGTAAATTTTTCACAAATTCTTTCCATAGATTTTGTTAAAAGATTTTTAAAATAGCCTTTTCAATTATTAACCCACATTCTATTTTTTTTTCAATCTTTTTTTAGAACTATATTATTAGATAGTTTTAAACATTTTATAAAGGTAATCATTGTGTTATGTTTTTAGCTTCTTATTATTGTGTCATAAGCTTATTATCATTGTGTTATTATTAAACAATGACTTATTTAAAATATTTAAAAAACTTTAAAAAAAAAGAATTTAATATGTGTTGGGGTAAACTAGAGCTGAACATTACCACAGTAAATGATATTGGTTTTATTTATCTACAGGTGCTACCTGAAATTTCTTCCCTTGGCTTAAATGAACAAGAATTGGTGTTTTCTGCTTATGCTGCAGGTGGACCACATGGTGAAGATTATGAAAATCATAATGGACAACCTATAATTTATAGAGTAGCAGACATAATGTCATGGCTTCTTACAACATATGGATATTCCAAAAATAATCCTAATTCACGTTTGACAAGAATTCATTTTCATTCATTGACGTATCATATTGCAGGAGTTCATCCCGATGTCTGGGGGAATGTTGAGTCAGCCACAATGGCTGGTACACGAGTGGCAGGTTTACAAGCCTGTGATGTGACTCAATTAGATCCAAGTATAATAGATCTTCATATACCATTAAAATATAATCTTTTTTCTGGAGATATAGAAAGAAATTTTAATAGTAGCCACCCACTTCATAGATGGAAATTAAATGGCCATGAATTCGTTTTTAGTCCCGTTTTAGTTTGTAAAAAACCTTTAAAAACTGTAGGATTGGGGGATGCCATTTCAGCCACTGGCTTGATGTATTCCAAATTTACATTTCCAGTTAGTTGATTATATTTAGATCATATTTTATGTTAGGCTGCTTTGAATTGTCTATTGAGTCCAAAAAGAATTGTCCAAATTTTGCCTGAAATTGACGAGATTTTCTTTTTCTGGGGAAACAAGATTTCAAAGGTAACTTTAGTATAATCTATTAAAACTGAAATAGTAAATCTATAGAAATAGTGCAGACAAGTAGGGGTTAAACTCCATTCATTCATTCATTCATTCATTTCATAGAAAGTAGGAGGTTAAACCCCGTTTCTTTTTTTCATCCAATCTAATCCAGTTCAAATTTTCTTCATGTTTAGAAATCCTAAAGCACAACTAATATTTTTCATCATATTGTTAGAAATATTAAGAACTATCTGTATATTTTGCTTATATGACAAATGGATGGGATTGAAATTGTACATGTATTTTTATAATAATGAGTATTATGCTAGGCTTCCGTGTTTGAATAATGATTAAACGGCACTGTTATAAATGTTTTATATAGTTTTGTACAAAATAATTTATGTTTGTTTGTTCCTTACCTAGTTTATTGTTGTACAGTATACATGTATTTAAGATTTCAGGGATTATGGTTAAGAGTTATTCTCCCCCAAGAAAGTAAGAGACTATTACAATGGTTTGTTCCTCTGTTGGGGTGGGGGGTGGGATGGATAGCACGTGTGTGCTGTGTCATAAAGCCTGTAATTGTGTCAACTGGCGTGGTTTCGAATCCCTGTTGTATGTGACAAGGAGTAGGGTAGTCTGTCCAACCTCGTGAGTTTTCTCCGGGTCCTCAGGTTTCCTCCCACTGCTAAAGACCCCTACGTGCAAGCAAATTATTGAAATAAAATTAAACCATATGTTAGTCCCAAAATGACCTAGTTTGTGTCGGGTGGATGTTAAACCCCATTTCTCTCTCTCTCTCTTGTTCCTTTGTCTGTTTATTCTTCACACAGTTTGGTTGGCAATAACTCTGCTTGCAGCTAGAATGTTCAAACTTCGTGTAGTCATTCCTTGACTAAGTTCGATAATGAACATTGTCTTCAAAGAAATAAACAATTTGATTGATAGAGACTTTATAAAAGACAAATGTGATCAGTGATTGTCATCTTTTTATTTTGGGATTCAGGCTTAGGACACGTTGTCGGCTTGTTTCTCTTGCTTCAAACTTGGATATCTTTTAATAATATATTCCTTTATTGTGGTGATATTGGTGGTTTTGGACTGGTATATTGTCATTGCTTTGTTAATTTTGTGCCTAATTACTGTACAGTTACTAGAAAACCCAATCTACCCATTCCATAAGATGTCTCATGTCAACAAATGATATGGTTGCCAGTGTTTGTGTGCCTCACCTTAAACTCTGAATCAGTTTTTCTATTTATGTATGCAATATGATACAGTTTACTTAATCTGATATCCCATTAATTTGAGAACAAAATGTTTAAAAGAAATTATAATACTATGTGATATATCAGTCATTATCATGTACATGTACATTTATAGATATATCAGTCATTACCATGTACATTTACAGATATATCAGTCATTCCCATGTACATTTACAGATATATCAGTCATTACCATGTACATTTACACTTTTTTAGCTTTTTTCAAGATGGTTTGTGTTGATTTGATCAGAAATAGAGCTCTTAAAGAGTCAATACCAATGTTGTCAAATGCTAGGGGTTGTCAAGAACAGTATTTAGATTAATTACTCTGTTACAAATACTTATCCCATTTAATATACTGAGCGCCATAGAAAACGCATCACTTACTTTTTATACGCCCACATTGAAATGTGGTCGTATATTGTCGTCGCCCCCGTCCGTCCGGCCGGCGTCCACAATTGCTTGTGGACACGCTTTAGAGGCTAAAGTTAATATCCGATTGACTTTAAATTTATACACAGTGTTTAAGGTCATGAGACGAAGAAGCCTATTGTTTTTCAGCGATTTCCGATAATAACTACCAGAGTTATGGCCCTTGACGACTTCAAAAAATCTTGTGGACGCTCTAGAGGCCAAAGTTAATATCCGATTGACTTTAAATTTATACACAGTGTTTAAGGTCATAAGACGAAGAAGCTTATTGATTTTCAGCGATTTCCGATAATTAGTGCCAGAGTTATGGCCCTTGATCACTTCAAAAAATCTTGTGGACGCTCTAAAAGTCAAAGTTAATATCCGATTGACTTTAAATTTATACACAGTGTTTAAGGTCATAAGACGAAGAAGCTTATTGATTTTCAGCAATTTCCGATAATTAGTGACAGAGTTATGGCCCTTGATCACTTCAAAAAATCTTGTGGACGCTCTAAAAGCCAAAGTTAATATCCGATTGACTTTAAATTTATACACAGTGTTTAAGGTCATAAGACGAAGAAGCCTATAGATTTTCAGCGATTTCCGATAATTAGTGCCAGAGTTATGGCCCTTGATCACTTCAAAAAATCTTGTGGACGCTCTAAAAGCCAAAGTTAATATCCGATTGACTTTAAATTTACACACACTGTTTAAGGTCCTGAGAGGAAGAATCCTACTGATTTTCATCGATTTCAAATAATCACTTCCAGAGTTATCTCCCTTGATCACTTCAAAAAACCTTGTGGCGCTGTAGATGCCAAACTTATCCTCCGATTGACTTCAGATTGATACACAGAGTTTAAGGTGTTGAAACGAACAATTATTTTGATTTTCAATGAATTTTGATAACTGAACAGCTAAATCCATGATATTAAATGTTTTCTATACTAATTGTTAGCTTGGGGCAAAACTTTATAAAAAGCAAACAAATTCTAATGATTTTTAGATAATTACATAATGAGTTGTTACTCAGATTTTAGTGTATTACAAATGTTTCATTACCAAAAAAAAGTAAAAATATGCGACAACCCTTGTTGACTGCCCAGACGATTTAGCTGCTGTGGGCGTATGTTTCGTTGCCTGGCAACCTATCTTTCATATAACAAAATGATCCTGTAAACATATCTTATTTATTTTGCTTCTTATTGTGAACAATATTCAACACATCAATAACAACACATTTGTACACTTATGGATGTTTAATCTGTAATCAACGGTACAAAGTCAGAGGGCTGCACAGTGTGCGTAAGAGCCAGTGGAGGACACACGCGCTACTGACATCTGTGTCGTACTTTTTGGTTTTGACCCCTCTGACTTTGTACCGTTGATTACAGATTAAACATCCATAAGTGTACAAATGTGTTGTTATTGATGTGTTCCCATTTGAATATTGTTCACAATAAGAAACAAAATAAATAAGATAAGATCATTTTGTTATATGAAAAACTAAGTGATGCGTTTCCTATGGCGCTCAGTATATATTCTGTCTCAAACTTATTTTTACAATATTATTTGATTTTTTGTCTAATTCAGCCTCTATACCTATATTTACCAATCAGAATATTGATATATTGTTACATTTACTAAATATATTCATATTAGGATGTTTCAACACAAGAGTAATCTAAGCAGTTGAATATTGGAATAACTCATGTGGATTTGCTCAGTTCCATCTATTCAGTCATCATTTGAATCAACTCTTGTCTCCAGTATATTATGTTTACTGTTCCTTATAATAATTTCTGATTTTCCTTCTTGTTAAGTATTACTTCATATTTACTTGTAAATAAGAACTACCCCAATATCAGATTAAGTTGATTTTAAGAAATATAAGAAATATTTCATATGTTTCTTGCTAATAAAAAGTATCTCATATTTAGTTGCTAATGGGAAATATCCCATATTTTTCATGCTAATGAGAAATATCCCATATTTACTTGTTAATAGGAAATATCTCACATATAATTGTTACTAAGAAGTATCTCATATTTTACATGCTAATAAGAAGTATCTCATATTTTACATGCTAATTAGAAATATCTCATATTTACTTGCTAATGAGAAATATCCCATATTTACTTGCTAAGGAGAAATATACCATATTTACTTGCTAATGAGAAAACTCCCATATTTACTTGTAAATAAGAAAACTCTCATATTTACTTGTTAATAGAAAGTAAGACATGTCTCACAAAACTTGTTGAAAAGAAATATCAAAGATGTCCGGCAGTGACCGGCATTGCTTGAAGTATGTTGTATATTAGATGTAAGAAGTATCCAAGGTAGAGGTAATTTGAACTTTGTGCAGTTTTGAACAAAATAAAGTATTGAATTATATTGATTTGACATATTATATTGATTTCTATTGTTTCAAAGAGTTAAGCAGCACTTGACCCTTTTATTAGTTTTATATTTAGCTTACTGTGTCGACAGTGGCTATATCTAAGCATGTATATTATTCATAAGCTTTTGTGGGCCTAGTCATGTTCAAGACCAAAGAAAATACAAACAAAGTTCAACTACGCATTTCCCGTTTATTTTTAATTTTTAAGGTAATGACTTACTTCTTCAAGTAAATGCTATGAAAATTAAACTAATTTATCAAACTGTTGATTGTGTTAGATTCTTCATTGTTACTAATGATTCATATAACTTGTATATTTATTCACCATATCAACAATACAGGTGTTTTAGTATTTGAGGGAATAAAACTTTAATTCGATCTATGTTAAGTACTGTGGCAGAATAAAAATATACGTCGATATTCCTGTAAAACACCCTCCTGCTCTCGACTGACAGGAAGATCAAAATATTATGAACTTGATTTGGATAACTTTTATAAAATGAACATAATTGTCACTTTGGAAGAAAATGAAAATTCAAACTTAGATGGGTAAACAAGCCCTGACGGCTGGGGTACACCATGGTTTAGGTCGTGTTTTAAAACCCATCCCACCACCAGCACGTACAGCAGCGTAGTAGATGTGTGCAACAAATTTGCAACGCACATAGTTGAAACTTGGATTTCTGAAAGTTTGTCGACATATCCGTTTTAAATGATCCTTGAAGGTATGATCACATCGTCGTCTGCTAAGATTCCACATCACTCCCTGAAAAATATTATTAGATGTTGATTGTTGGAAGTATATTTATCATTAAATAATCTGGGACTGAAAACATTTTCTGGGAGAAAAATGTCCTCATGCACTCTTGCCGCTGCTATACTACATTTTATTTAGTACATTACTGCATTCGAAAACATTCGCTATCAGTAATTGTCAAAAGCATGGACGGTTATTCGTCCATGGTGCTTCCGTTCTATTTATAATGTAATAACATTTCCTCTAACTGCCTCCCCAAGCCTTTGGCTGTATCAAAGACAATATCCGCGTATGTAGCTTGGCAAATATATTTGAACTAATCTTAATCAGCATTACTAAGACACCTGTCCAGCCCCTGTGGCCACGAACAAACCGAACTTAAAGGAGCTAAAAACACCCTACAAATTCACGAAAACTGTTTATAGACGTTGGGTCGATGGATTAACACACGCAAGAAACACCCTACAAATTCACGAAAACTGTTTGGCTACTTACACATTTATAACAAGCATCGTGTCTATCACAAGCTGGAGTAAACGTTTGTTTAAAGAAAAAGTTGGCACCAAATGGTATACTGCAACCATTAGAATAAATTGAACAATCGGAACCGGAGACCTCCAGCCATCCCAGCTGACAAATTACGAGAAATATGCCCAGTGATAAACTTAGCCAAGCCTGAAAACAAAAAAGTGTACAGATGTGAAAATCACGACACGGGGAGGTTTCAAAATATGGGATCAGTAGCTGACGCAGGATGTGGCGAACCATATGATGTGGTTCAGATTTTTCTGTCAGATTTGTTTGTCTGTTCACGATTTTAGACGAAAGAATTGCCTAGTAGTTAAGTTATTAGTATTAGTACGAAGGTTTAGTATTTATTAGTACGCACCTTCAAATTTTCGCGTCGGGAAATGTCCATGGTCCACCTCACATAATCTTTTGAGTAAGACATTGCCAGATGTTGCTCCGTTGTGGCGGAGAGCGTTCAGTCAGACGAAATTTGCAGAAAAACTAGAGCCAGACAAAGAGACAAAAATTAATTAACATTACGGGTAAAGTTAATGTAGGATTTTTTGGTGGTCTCTTTCCAGCTTCTAAAAAAGTTAATGTAGGATTGTTTAGTAAAGTTAATGTAGGATTATTTGGTGGTCTCTTTCCAGCTTCTAAAAAGAGTTGTGTCCCTTATATATACCGCACAATACTCCCCCCTGAACTGAACACATAATACCTTTCCCAGCAACATGGAGGCATTGTCGACATACCCATGCCAAATGTCTCAGATTTATTGGAAAACTCTCTAAAAATAGTAACCGTTATTTAACTCGCGCGTTGTTAACAAGTTTTGACATCTCTATACATCTAAACCAAATTGCACACAAAAAAGGTATACTTTCTATTCCAAAGATAATGTCAATTTGTCGTAGTAGTGCAGGACGGACGGCATGGCAAGGGTCAGCGTCTAGTCGTTCGGATGCAACGAAACACCGATGTCACGTGCCTCCTCCGAGACAATTTTGAAATTTAACAGCCGCAAATGCGTTTTTTCGGTTATTCTAACCATTGAGTTTTAACAAGCAATTAACTTCAAAATGTTCAATCGTTTTGCAATCTAAATTACACTCAATACCGACCTGAATTCCAACCATCCAATGCACTGTTGCAGATGCGTCAAGAAATAATAATTGATGCCGGAAATATGTCGAACAAAGTACAGTAACTCCAGACAAAATGTTTTAATCCATAGTCAATTCAATACAAATTCGTGATATTCATTCAAAAGAAAGGTCAAATTAGTGTTATCTTAGATTCCTGGATGTAATTTGCCGTCTAGATGAAATAATAATTTTTGTTTTCACTTTAAACGTTTGCCCGAAAAGTCAGATTGGCCCCTTCCCCAACTCACACACCCCCCGCCCCCTAGCTCGTACGTTTATGGCAGGAGTGCACCGAACCTCACTCCAAATACAAATACATACCGTGTTGTGTTCCTGTCACTATATTGTGTTTATTTTAAATTCAAACGTCATATATTTGGACTTCAGAATTACATAATAAAAATTCTAAAACTTTGGTTAAATAAGGTGTACAAAGTATGGTGGAAAGTATGTAACTTACCATCTTAAGGTGGAAAGTATATAAAAATCCCAGTTTAATTGTATCCTACAACCGTACTTAAGATTAGCGAAGAAGCTCTGCAGGCTGATTTACTTGGCAGATAACACACTCTAATTGAATTCGTCTTAATTAGCTTTTACAAACGCATTATTCCACTCTCAGACAACTAGCGCTACAGGAGATACAATTATTATCTGTTGCTCGTTACAAACTGGAGATAATTTGGTTGGCCCAGATTTTCGATGCAGTAGTTTGTTTATTTGTTTAAGACCCAAACCCGTGACTACCTAAATTAATCATGTGTGTCAAGTGGCGTTGTTTATTCTTAAAACCGTAAGCACAAAGACGTTTGTTGTATTGTCTTAAACGTCTGTCTTTTGATAGCCGTGATTTTGGGTTCGAAACGTGGCATTTGGCACAGGGAACTAACCATGTATTAAAGACAACAACTAACAAAGAAATCGTATGTTTAATTTCGACGCAATCCCCAGGTCGCAAGTCCGGATTACATATTAATAGTTCACGTAATGATAACTTGGTCAGTCGAGCAAAAATTTTATACCTCGAATCACAAACACTGCCAGCCAGAGAAAACCAAAAATACATGCCAGTCTCAGAATTCCCTTTATTTTTACTACAGCTAAAATAGTTACCTCCCTTTATCTGTGGAATCGCAATCATTTTGTAGATATCGTGAACGTACGCATTATCCGTCTTCTTCAGCCCCAATGGACAGAAAGATATAAAGTTAAACAAAATTTTCACGCTTCATCATAATCTACCCACAATAAAAAAAATATTATAATATTCACTTGTACTCTGTTGATGAACTCTTTACTTTACTTTATAAAAGGGTACAAATCATATTATTCAGTTCGTTGACAATAATTGTATCTCTCATATTTGTATGCTGCCTCTTATGGGGTGTTTAGATACAATAAAATCTATCTATCTATCTATCTATCTATCTATCTATCTATCTATCTATCTATCTATCTATCTATACGAAATAGTCTAATCGTTTCTGTAAATTATTTCTTTTTTGGGAATAAGTGTGACAGTATAAATGAATGAATGAATGAATTGAAGATCTGATATTAAGCCAGACGCATCCCAAGGAAAAAACCGGAAATATTCCATATCCTGAAACTGATTTCATGATACGCTTGAACCAGACAGCCATCTTGTCTACGTCTTAACAGGATGGCATGAGGTTTGTTGAAACCCACTTCAAGCTCATTTAAGATATGTCGACACAGTGGCGGCGCCAAGGGGGGGCATTTGCCCCCCCCCCAAATCTTGCCTGCCCTCTGTTTGCCCCCCCCCCCCCAATAATTTTCGGGGAAAAAAATGTCTGAAATGCTACCTGGCTGCATTCTATTTTACAAAATATAGTGGCGAAAATATTCATTCACTTTGAGTCACTCTTACTCCGCCCGCTCGACACTTTCTTCGCTGATCGGATAAACTAGTGATTTGGCGACAAGCGGTATCTGTTAAGCTCTATTTATCTCGACGATCAATGCCTGAAATACTGCCAGACTGCATTTCGGGCCGTCTACTTTTCAAATTTTCGTTGAGGTTCGCAAGTCCGTTTATTTCACAAAATATAGTGGCGAAAATATTCATTCACTTTGAGTCACTCACTCCGCCCGTTTGTCACTTTCTTCTCTGGTCGGATAAACTAGTAATTTGGCGACAGGCGGTATCTTTATCTCGACGATCAATGCCTGAAATACTGCCAGACTGCATTTCGGGCAGCCTACTTTTCAAATTATTGGGGACTTCATTGAGTTTCATGTGACACTTTCCTCTCTAGGGTCGGAAAGACTAGTGATCAGGCCAGATTTGACATCCGATCAGCTCTATTTATCTCTACGACCGGTGCCTGAATACTGTCAGGCAGCATTTCCAACAGTCTAGTTTTCAAAATTTTCTTGGGGAGGTCCCCAAAACCTCCACAAGGACTCGCTACTTTAGCGCACACAAAGGTACTTCGTCCAGGTTCGCAAGTCCGTTCGTTTGCCATTTTGGTCTCTGATCGGTGCCTGACTGAATACGCTGTCAGAGAGCATTTCCGAGAGTCTATTTTTCAAAATTTTCTGGGGGAGGTCCCACATACCCTCCATAAATACTCCCGACATTCTGGCAGCCTGTTTTTCAAAATTTTCTGGGGGAGACCCCCCTCTTAGTTGATACTCGTGCCTTTGCCCCCTTAACCTTGGACTTTGCCCCAGCTTTGCCCCTCCAACCACCGACGGCTGGCGCCGCCACTGTGTCGACACCTTTCTAATAGAAATAAACAAAGTAAATAAAATAATTAATACATCATAGTTTACCCAAGGAAGAAACTGGATAGTTTTAAAATCTTTGATTCTTTCCCAGAACTATAAAATATGCACCCTCTCCGGTGTGGCCACTACTGGCATAGGCACCTCTAAATCAACCGCTCTAGCCTCCTGCTTAGATACTTATTAGCTATCTCCAAAATTCGAACCCGAAATGAACCACGTGTCCAAATTATCTAACGCATGTGCTGCATATCATAACGGCTGAAGATCTATGCAGGTATTGGTTTTGATCATGTTTTCGCTTGTTCGTAGATCAATTTTCTCAAGGGACTCTGTTTGCACTAGCGAATAATTGAAATATTTATTTTTATAGATCCATGAATAAACTCTATATAGACTAAATATAAGCGTGACAACAAACACACAAATGTGTGAGTAGCTGTCCCCCTTTTTATCATAAGACTCCCCATGAGATTTGCGTGTTATTTGACAGCTAGGTAACTTTTGTGTTAGGTTTCTTTTGAGTTTGCACGTTTCTTTCGCCTGATCTAACTTTAAAGAACAGTGGAGACCTTTCAATCGATTTACAATCAGGTCAACAAATAAAACATCTAGCCTTATTACCTAATGCGGGGCTAAACTAAATATGGTGTCCATCAACTTCGTGGCAGATACGGAGTAATGGATTCATAGAATCAATTTGGTTTCGGGCATATGCTACTAACAATTGTGCAGATAGGTTACCTGCACTGTGGTACTGAATCGGAGAGGATTTTGTTATACTGGTGTAAATCAAGGAGCTCATTTGCTTCTGAAACTGGGTTCATCTACTGACGTTAGTTTTTAACTGAGTTGGTTTATTCATACTGTTCAGAGAGTTTACCTACAATATGAAATCTGGTCGTATTCGAGGAGTTAATGTATACTGGATGTAGCTTTTTCTTTAATATCTGGGGCCTATTTCACGAAATTTTAACTAAGATAAGATCCCAATTATAGTAATTTGATTGGATAATATTAGATTGATTTTAGTGCTTAGCCAATCAAAATTGAAGTATCTACTAAAATTGGATTTTATCCTAAGTTAAAATTTCGTGAAACAGGGCCCAGGACTATGGACTCATAGTTGACACATTCAGACCATATACGCCATGAGAATGCAGTTGATTGGACTTTGATCATCGTTCTATCTATCTAACTACGCATGTAATACAGATCAGCGTGGACTAATACTGCTAATCACGTTGGTGTATAAGTCAGTTTCCGTCTGCTTACCAATCTCCGGTAATTTCCGGCATGGTCTACGAGATCTATTACTTCGTAAACTAATATCCTCTATCGTCTTCACTATACAGACTGTAACATTACTCTATACATCAACCAAATATTAATTTGTAAGGTTATTTGCCGTGTTCGTCTGGAATGATCCCACTCATTCATTCATTCTTGCTACTTTCTTGGCCCGCTGAGTGCAATGACAAATTTTGCAGGTTGACTCTATACAACAAGGGTTGTGTTTTTAGCCATGGCGAATGTACTGTATACTGTATACCCTTTCTTTCCCGACGTTCTAAAATATAGCCCAAGAAAAGGAGAATTTAGAGGGTTGGTTGGCCGTTTAAGATCTCAAGCGCTGTTATTGAGTCAAAAGGCGCAGTGTCGACTTCGTGCTTGTATATGACAAATAGTAAGGGGGTCTGTCCCAAACTGATCCCGCTTGGCCGCTACAATCACTGATAAGCATGACATCTACGAGGCTTAATGAGTACGGCATATTCACTTTTTTACTCCGACAAATTAAATTCTCAGACATTTTTTTGAGGTAAAAGAAAAATAAATAAAGACGTTTGAAGTATTTCCTATTTAGTGTAAATGGGTATTAAAATGAGTAAAATGCATTTTGCCCGAAGCAGTTAGGTGTTAAAGGAGCTAAGTCTTTAACTCAATGTCATCCAAAATCTTCAACATTGAAAACACGAATTATTTGTCAATTTAAATCAAAATTGATGATGTGATCTTACCGGAAAAAGATGGGCTCCTGATATCCAATATTTAAGAAAAAATAAATATTTTACCATTGGTACACGAATCGTGTACCATAATGCGTTTCAGCCCCAGTTCTAGCAAGAGACTCGAGGAACGAGGCTAAAAACATTGCACCAAATCAAACGGCGCATGTAGACTGGAATAACTAGACGCTAAAAAAAAATGCCTTCGGTTAACACTTCTGGTTTATTTCGCCGAACATAACTGATTTGAAATTAGAGCAAAAACGGAAACAATTGAATGCAAATCAGTTTATATACATTCATATTACAGTATTATATGCGTTGCGATCCACTTGAGTCAATTTCTAGGTCCCAAATGTTAGCGATTTAGCTCCTTTAAGTAAACATTGCACGAGCCGTTGAGCCAATGACTGGCGCCGTGTGCAGTCAACGCACGTGTTATGGACATCCATCTGTTACAGAGATAATTCGTAAGTAATTCCCTGTGAAACAGATTGGGTCTGTCCATGGTCGTTGGTTTTCTTCCACTGCTGGCGATACCTCCGCGCGTGCGAATCGTTGAAATAAAATCAAGTCTTGATGATAGTTCCGAAAAGAGGTAGCTTGTGTTGAGTGCATGTTAAACCCGATTTCTTTCGCTTCTACTCTTAGCCGTCAGGGATGATTTCTGCGAGACTGATGGCGAGGGTATGGCCTAGTCGTCCATAATGGACAAAAAGCTAATCGACTCAGTGAGGTGCACGTAAAAGAATGCTTAACCGTTGGAAATCGACGAAGTAGATGGATCTGTCCAGAAATAGAAAACCACCATAGAAATAAAATAACCCAAATGTATTTCAAAATTACCGAAGGTTATATCTCTCCCACTTAATTTCGGATGACTGGGGGGTTGGGATGGCCTAGTGGTCTAGAGTGCCACGCTTCGACCTCTAGCTGGCCGGTCACCTCTGGCTTGCGGCTGTGGTTTCGATCCCCGGTGTGATCGTATATGGCATGGAGATAGGAGCGCCTTCTCAACCTCGTGGGTTTCCTCCGGACACTCCGGTTTCCTCCCACTACTAAAGACCCCTACGCGCAAGCCAATTATTGAAATAAAATTAAAACCGTATGTTAGTCCCGAAATGACCTAGTTTGTGTCGAGTGGACGTTAAACCCCATTTCTCCCTCTCTCTCTCTTTCGGATGACTACAATTATAACAGCACAGACGGCAGGGAAACGCACCTGACTTCAAACAAGTTGTCCTTGTCATAATTTTAAGTGTCAATCAACACAAAAGATACACTGTTAAAAATAATTCTGTAAAAAAACAGACAAATTCTGGCAGCAGATTTACCAGATTTTTCTGTAATTTTTATTGTTTTTTAACAGATAGTTTCTGTTAAGTCACAGAAGCATGTATCTGTAAAATTACAGGAAAAAATCTAGTAAATCTGCTGCCAGAAGATTTTCTGTTCTTTTACAGATAATTTCTGTTAAATCACAAAAGCATGTATCTGTAAAATTACATGAAAAAATCTGGTAAATCTGCTGCCAGCAGATTTTCTGTTTTTTAACAGAATTATTTTGGTTAAATATAAAACAAAATCATCCATAAAAAAATAATTTATTTTCTGTAAATGTAATTTTTCAATATGAATGTACAAAGATACAAACATTTTGAATTTTCTGAAGGCCAGGTTTACTACTTTCTGCCGTTCCTCTGTCCTCTTGCAAATTATGATACCTTCCATACAAACCTGAAACAAAATGATGAAGCACTATACATACAGGACATGAAATAAAAAGGCATTAACTTTCCTGCATATTATGGAGTATCCTCTCGCCGAGATAACTGTTTACGGCTTTGGGTTCTTTGGCATGTACGGTCAATATAAGCACGGGTAGCTTTCTTGGCTAATGTTAATAATCCAGCATCATATTCGCTGAACCATCGCGTTTCTTACACTGTAATATTGTTTACTTGGTCGATTTCAAATTCACAATACAACACACATTTGCATGCATGGCCACTATGTGCATTGATTTTGGATTCTAAACATAAAAAATAGCAAACTAAACAGACAGTACAGAGGTTGCGTCTTTAAATCTTATGCTGTAGATTCCTTCACACATAAATATTATTAGAAAGACTTACATTCTCATTTTAGAGTTGATTTCCCTCTGTTCTTTATTCTGAATCGTCAGTGCACATTCAAACATTCGCCGCCATAAGTTATATCTGCGATAACCGAATCCAACAGTACAACTACGTGAATTAACAAAACAGTACCGTTAATATAAAGGTTATTCTGGAATATTACAGGTCTTTTGATTATCAATACAATTTATTTTGTTAATAAACAGTTTCTATCAGTTAATATTCTGAAAAGTATGTAAAAATATCGACATTTCTGTACAAAGACAGAAATGCATGTAAAACAACAGATTTTATGGTAAAAATACGAGTTATTTATCTCAAATCACAGATGTTTCTGTGTTAATACGAATAATTTCCTTCAAATAACAAAAAGTAGGGATTTTAAAAACAGATATTTTTTACAGTGTATGATATTGCGCATGAGAGGAAGGAAGCTGGGTGAAATAAAACACGAAAAACCAGTCCATCATTCATCACTACATTAGAAATAATGTATGAAATATGTTAAACTTCCACACCTGAGACGACGACTAGTCAATTCGCATACATATTATCAGCACTTACTACTTATTACATATAAAACACATATTATATCATGATGACAATTGATTACAATCTGGTTTTATATTGATACTAAGGGGGGGGGGGGGGGGGGGCTAGTGGTCTAGAGTGCCGCGCTTCGACCTCTAGCTGGCCGGTCACCTCTGGCTTGCGGCGGTGGTTTCGATCCCTGGTGTGAGCGTATGTGGCATGGAGATAGGGGCGCCTTCTCAACCTCGTGGGTTTCCTCCGGCCACTCCGGTTTTCCCCCACTGCTAAAGACCCCCACGCGCAAGCGAATTATTGAAATAAAATTGAAACCATATGTTAGTCCCAAAATGACCTAGTTTGTGTCGAGTGGACGTTAAACCCCATTTCTCTCTCTCTATACATGTATATATATATAATGATACTAGCGGTTGGCCGGGCGTATAGAGCTATAGCCACTAACAGGAAATAACATAATCCTGAAACTGAAAGACCCACGCCACCGGGCTTATGTTACTCCCCGGTCCGAGCTACCTCTATTTACCGAATTTCAACCCTGGGACATCCTTAACTACAGACAGACAAATACACGACAGTCACAATTATTAATATAGATTACATTTAAGTTTCTGTTTTTAACTATGATAGGCTCAAACAAGTCAAACACATAAGTCAACAGGCAACTCTAATTTTTATTTTGAATGAAAAAAAAGTCAAAGACTCAATTGCATACAATGTGTTTTAATGTTCCACCCATTGCTATATCAACGCGTGGATTCGTATGGTGTTCTTCCCTTACTTTCGACTCTAACGTTAACGTTCACCCTTATTGTTTTTTTTCCATCCCCGAAACAGCAACTGCAACACGAATGAAACCTCTCTGACAATACAAATTAAGCCTTGTAACATATTCAAAATATTATGATAAAGTTAATTCGTAAACACGATACCGCAAGTGATACAAAAATATCCAAAATATCTAGATGTTCTATAAATTGCTTACAGAATTGTGGCATAGTATTATTCTATCTAGTTTAAGCTATAACAAATTATTTATTATTTCATCAAAATATGAAAAGAAAAACACACTTCGGGGAATCTATAGCATAAACAGACAAAGGGTTTTTTTATGGGAGAGATGAGTGACTTTTTAAATACAATTTAATAAAAGTGAATGAAATAATACCACACGCCAGTTTAAGATTGCGTGGGAGTTTTAAGTTACATATCGTCACGAGCAAGGTGTTAGACATCATTAAAGAGAGAAAAAACACAAAATAAGCCGTTAATAATTTAAATATATTGGTATGAACTAAGAAATTTATTTTCTAAAGGTGTCGAAGTTTTCTTATCAAACATATATGTTCCCTGTGATATATTTACCATATAAATAATGATTATTATTGGAATCTGCTACTTTAATTACAATAAACAGAATTTGTTATAAAAAATGTGAAGTGGCTTCAAGTTTAAACACCTGTATATAATGTACCTGGCACTGTTATAACCTTACAAGTCTGTTTTGAATGGGATTTCGGGAGCTTTAGCATTAGTTAAATCGAATTAGAATCAAACGGGCAATATCTCTTTTATTTGGATCAAAATTAATCGTTGATTTGAGATGACAAGCAGACAAAGAGCCAACAGCGGCGTTTACACTTGGCCGCGATAAACGCACCGAACTCGGAACCGTTCCAGGTCGCGACAAAATTCAAGAAATTGCACCATTTGCATTACTATACAATACCCGTTCTCGGAACCGTGCCTGGGAATCTAAATACGGAACTCCAGGAAAGTTAACGTCAGTTTCTGAAATTTAACCGTGCCGTACCGAGAACAGTCACCAACCACCTAATTTCAACGGTCCAGTCTTGCATGGTTCTCCGTACGACACGCTAGGGTTTGATCCGCTTCTGGCATGCTTAAAATTTGTAACGTAAACTCTAAAGGGGGTTTATATAATGTTGCAATCGTGCTGATAAAGAGGCCCTGTCCGTTCAATAGATATAGATATATTGTTTAATAGTAATCAGTAAGCGAGGAATTGAAATGGTTGACAGGTGGTACCATAATCATACTATCTATGTCCCTGCCGCCTCAATACATATGCACGTAGCGCCTTTAAAATATGATAGCAAATTGATATCTGAAAGTGGTGGGTGTCAGAAAACTCCCAATCTTATTAAAACACAGATCCTATTTCGTTTCGTTTTTACAGTTCAACATTTCGTTTTACGTGTCTTTACTACACTGAGATCTGGTTTATGTGATCAGCCAATAATGAAAGGTTTTGTTGCGGTGAGTTCTTGGAGTGCTGTGCTCGGAACTGTGGGTATTCCAGTAGAAACTCCAAGTGACTTCAACGCTGATTGGTTAATCAAAAGTCTGACGTCGTAGGATAAAATGCCCCTCTTATGACCCCTGACGCGACCTCCCATTACAACTGGTCAGATCTTGATGCAGTGGAGGCCACCGAAAGTATAAAAAATATAAACGAAATATAGATCTGTATTTTAATCAGATTGGAAACACAGCTTATAATCAACCCCGGAATAAGAAAATCGTAGTCATCAGATTTGTGGATTATTTGAATATTAGAAAGTGTTTAGGATTGACCCAGTGCCTACACAATTTAAAGATACTGTATTTCTTAGACAATACTGTAAATCTCTTTGACTAAACGTGGAAGTGGGTCTTTAAGTTTAATTTGCAGATCCAATCACTTGACTTCTCTATATAAAGAATTGGCCGTAGTTCTATAGCTTGGTGTTAATGAGCTGGGCTAATAAATCAAGTAGGGTTAGAATAATAGGACACCTGACTAACAGACAGGTTCATGGAATCTCGCCCGAAACAACAGTTTTAAAACTAGTACAAGTACTACATGACTTATTGCTAACTCTGTATAAACTATGTTTTTCTTTGATACCGCAGAAGAAATTAGCTGCTCCTCTGGTTAGGAGAAAACCAAAGATACCCAAGAACAAATAGGCAGTTTATGGGATTTGTTGCAAATGATTTAAGCCATGAAGTGATTTTCCAGATGGTTAAGTACAGTGTTGTTTGTTTCAACACATGGTATGTAAGTAGATACTGATATAAGTGAGTCCAAATACCTCAAACCTTCTACCTATTTATTTGCAAAATGGAAAACCATTTGTTTCAAATCAATTGGCGGTCTTTATAGCTGACATCTATCAAAGAAGTGTTTTTCTTCGCGTTTCTTTACCAATCTTTACCGAATTTCTTCCTAACTGTCAGACCACCTCTGTTTTATTTTTGTTTGTCACTGATCGTGAATGCAGGTGTACAAATCTCAAATTCGCTTCCTCCATTATAGATATATCCATTGTGTCGGTATTTTCTCTAATTCTTGTAAACATTTATCCTACAAATAATATGAAATTAAATGAGGTTTAACCCCCAACCTGTTTCACGCCATATATAGTGTGTGCTATGAGGGGACATATTTTGCCTGACACCCTTTAAAATGCTCGAGTCCCACTGTCCTGTGATGCGTTGCGATAGGATTATCCCTAATGAGCCACGATCTGGTACGTGCAGATTCGTTCGGGTACGTTTCGATACGATCAACACGATTGCTACGACTAACCTCAATGTATGATAAGTAAGACCTGATAGGATCATCACGATTATTCCACGATTAAAACCACGATTTCCATCGTAGCTCGAATCGTGATAGTGGCAACCTTGCATAAGAAGCAATACACATTTTTAAAGGGCTTAAAGCTGATTTATAGATAGTAAATTTGGCGATGTTGGTTAGATTGATTTTAATAAAATTTGGACCGATGTGATTTTTGGCAAGGCTAGTTTTTGTTGCATATCTGAAAGTGTATATTGCGCACGTGTGTTCATGGAAATTTTAGCATACGGTCTTTCTGCACACCAGAAATGAAATGAAATGGGGTTTAACGTCCTACCGTTCTGCTCCTCACACCAAAAGTAGGAATAGTACAATTGGGTTTCCATGAGGCTTATTACGTTGTCTGGCAATGACGATCTGAGATGTCGAAAGAATATGCTATATATCGCAGGACAATTTGTTTAAATGCCATTTTTAATAATCGAACTTGAAAAAATAGACAAGTCACAATTCTATGGAATACAATTGATGTTTATTACTGAGCGACGTTTCTTGATGAAGATTAGAGAAGCCTAGTCGATACGTCACTCAGTGATAATCAGTAATTGTCTTCCACAGCAACAATATTGCTGATTTGAGAAGATGCATCGCAAAAGAGAGACTGTCGCTTTAAAGTAGATTTATATAATAGAGTGAAAGGGTGACTGGTATTAACTTTACGTCTGTACATAACGATTACTATACATGGAATACAAACATAGAATATATAATAAAACGGTGGAAAGACTAGTAAAACGTATTGACCAGTATCGTGACTGTATTACATTAAACACCCTATTATCTAACTTTATTATACCTAATTACATAAGTATTTTGTATTTTTTGCTTACATCGTCTGTCTATCTGCATCATTTATTTGTTGGTGCATTGAGATCAGTTACCCAGATGACCCCAAAGCACAATATTAACATTCTTAATTGATAAGTTAATTTCAATGTGTTATATTCTGAAATTAAATCACAAACTTTCAACTTGACAGCTTATAATTCTCAGATGGAAATGTGTTATTTCTTTCTATTATTAACATTTCTAATCAATTAATAGATTTCAATGCGTATTTTCTAAAAATTGAAACCACAAACTTTCAACATGACAGCTTATAATTCTCAAATGGAAATGTGTTATTTATTTTCAATTATTTTAATATCACCCAACTGCCGCTTGGCACATAACAATAATAATTTGATTAGTTAAATTTTTCAAAATAACATAACTGTTTTGACTAATTTTAATATACGTTTTCTTCTTACAAGATTCATTTTTTAATGCGTGTTAGACCCTACTTTCGTTCCTTCCTTTCTTCAAGTAGTGAAGGCCAACCAAAATTGTGGTAATCTAGAAACGCTGTAACGAGCACAGAAAGGTTCCTATGTTAGATTACATGAGTTTTATTATTATTGCGGACAGCGATGTTGGCCATGTCAGCTGTAATTTTATAATATTCTCCAAATGCCAAGACATGCAATTCACCAGAAAATAAATAACTTAACCTCCCTATACTGGAAATATTTGAGGAAATTTTATAGCAAATGTCACCGTTAGTTGCATGTTTCATTGAATTCTACCTATTTCCCCAATGTTTAGCAAATGAAGCGAGCTATGTTAATCCACGGTGAATAAAATAATTATGGATTTTTGCGGCTATAGAGCATTAATAAATTTTGTTTACAGTCGAATACATTGTTCAGACCATCATTTAGTCATAAACTTTTGGTAAACATGATCATTTACAACCCATATTCGTGAAAATACACATTACTACAAATATGCTTAATTTCCCATGCGGCAGAGGTAATTATTTTTCACGAGATAGCTGAGAGACGGAGAAAATGTCGGAGATGTCTATTTAGGTGACTAGACTACATTAATTAGTTGTAAACAAAATGCCTAATGGAGATAATAGTGAGATGTATTTACACGTAACACGGAATAGTTGTCCTTGATGTCTTCCCTCAACTGAGGGGATAAAAGGAAATGAATTCATCTTACCGTCTTCGCTCACACGTCTTACACTAAAGAATCATTTAAATAACCGGTTTGTCGAAACTGTGTGATCCGTCAGTTGGAAAACAGCAAGATTTGGTGCAATCGGCTCACAACGCAAGAATTGAAGTGATAGGGCCCTACATCAGAATTTGCACTGTTAACACATTAGATACATTATACAAGAGCCAAATCTGCCCACTGCAGGCCTTTCTTTATACTTGAAATGTTATATAAACTATTAGACAATTATTAACATGACAAGACAATAATTAACTTTCGATGCCATCCGATGGGTCCGATTTTTATTAGGTTTGAATCCAATCTGCAGTTCAACGGCCGTTCATGATTAGCCGTAAAAATGGATAATCGAGGCTTTTTTTTATTATCGTAACAACGGTAACAATGACAGTCGAGGCTACAGTGTTTTTGAAATTAGTATTTCTCAGCTCAAAGTGGAGTAGTTTGACTAAAAGTTTCCGGATATTCCCGTAACATGATGTATTATTAACTATTTTTGCGAGAACTGTCAGCTCTATGTCTGTTCTTCCATATTGCCGTTTTAAGCCGTTAACCACCCCCCCCCCCCAGCACCACGTTTACAGGCAACGAATACACGTTCACCAGTGATTAAAAGTTTTCTGTGACGGGGACAATAAGCCAGAAAGATAGGTTGCCAGGCAACGAAACATACGCCCACAGCAGCTAAATCGTCCGGGCAGTCAACAAGGGTTGTTGCATATTTTTACATTTTTTGGTAATGAAAGATTTGTAATACACTAAAATCTGAGTAACAACTCATTATGTAATTATCAGAAAATCATTAGAATTTGTTTGCTTTTTATAAAGTTTTGCCCAACGCTAACAATTAGTATAGGAAACATATAATATCATGGATTTAGCTGTTCAGTTATCAAAATTCATTGAAAATCAAAATACTTGTTCGTTTCAACACCTTAAACTCTGTGTATCAATCTGAAGTCAATCGGATGATAAGTTTGGCATCTACAGCGCCACAAGGTTTTTTGAAGTGATAAAAGGGAGATAACTCTGGAAGTAATTATTTGAAATTGATGAAAATCAGTAGGCTTCTTCCTCTCAGGACCTTACACAGTGTGTGTAAATCTTAAGTCAATCGGATATTAACTTTGGCCTCTAGAGTGTCCACAGGATTTTTTGATGTGATCAAGGGCCATAACGTTGGCACTAATTATCGGAAATTGATGCAAATCAATAGGCTTCTTCGTCTTATGACCTTAAACACTGTGTAGAAATTTAAAGTCAATCGGATATTAACTTTGGCTTTTAGAGCGTCCACAATATTTTTTGAAGTGATCAAGGGAGATAACTCTGGCACTAATTATCGGAAATCGCTGAAAATCAATAGGCTTCCTCGCCTTATGACCCTGAACACTGTGTATAAATTTAAAGTCAATCGGATATTAACTTTGGCTTTTAGAGCACCCACAAGATTTTTTGAAGAGATCAAGGGCCATAACTCTGGTAGTTATTATCAGAAATCGCTGAAAAACAATAGACTTCTTAGTCTCATGACCTTAAACACTGTGTATAAATTTAAAGTCAATCGGATATTAACTTTAGCCTCTAGAGCGTCCACAAGCAATTATGGACGCCGGACCGACGGACGGACGGGGGCGACGACAATATACGACCACATTTCAATGTGGGCGTATAAAAACGACACACTATACATTGAATTTTAACAAATTTCTTCTATATGACTACCTGAACAAGCGAATAAAATTTACTTAGACAAAACTAAAAAAAAACCCTCTTCTCTTTCCTTTATAGCGTTTACAAGAAATTTGAACACACGGACGGGTGGACGCCATGGGTAACAATTGGCAAAATAAGGTTCTATGATTATAATCCGACTTATTAATGAATATGGACATGGGAGCTCTTGCAGCCGCTCGTTTCGCTACAGAAAGTAACTGGAATTATCCCCTGAGTTAACATACATGTGCCGTTGTCATTTTCTATCAGTGTAACCTACAACACTTTAGAAACTGACACACAATTAACCCCTTCTCCACCCCATGTAGGCACAACTTGGATACAGTATCAACTATGTCCGTCAATTTATATTGTTGTTGTCAGTGAACATAAATTTTAATCTCTATCTATTTAGGACAGCAAATCCATAACGTGGACACGTACATTACTAAAAGCTTTTTTAAAACACAAATGTTAGCAATCAGATTGACAGGTAGACGTGTAGATTAACCTGTTGTGATATATTAGATCTAACTATGTGTAATCTACGCCACCAACCAAACTGATAACACAGAAGGTTATCATCTTTCAATAACTTTTATCCGATGTTATCCAGTTGGGTTATGTTTTAACAGTTGAACTCGAGCTTTCCGTAACATGACAGACATCTGTCATGATTCTGAACCGAACCGTAAATGTGTAAACCGAATAAGAGAATCGGTTACATATACCAGTGATTGTGAGTGGTTTTTTTGCCCGAGCCTATAAAATGATATATACGATATTAAAGATTACTAACATCAATCATCCTTTGAATTAATCAGATACGATACTGTTAAGTACTCTTTCCCTCCTCCAGTCTTATGCGCATGTTTTGTCTCACCGGGGAATGGTCCCGATGGCCTACTCATGTTCGTATTGACTCCACCAAAGCAAGTTCAATCGACATGATACTTGGCATGATTGTTTTTTGGACAATTGCGTTTGCAATTTAGATTTAACATCACAATTCTAAGACGGCGTCGATGATGTCATGCTCGGTTCCTTATCCATGTCGCACTTGATTTCTCAATAATTCACATGTAGAACGATTTGAATTGATATACAGTAGACTCATCCTCGGTTACCCAGTGTACTCATTCCGTTCTACTCCACTATACCTTGGGTTAATCCATAGGGTTTCCACGATTTCAAACTATCTGAATGTAGTTGAAGTATACGAACCAATCAAAGGCAGTTTACAAACCAGTCTTATGTAGACTCTTTAGCGTCATTTTTTACGCCATAGAACTACATTGTTTACAAACAATATGGCGGCTTGTTTGATCGATTATGAGAAAGTTTGTAAAAATAATATAAAATAATTGACATGCACACAAAAAGATGTCTTAAAACATTTATTTGATGGCAGATGTTTTTATGTCAGTGAAAACCGGCAGTGGCAAGTGTGCAAGAATGGACTGAGGTAGCCATGTTTGGGCTATTCTTTGTTGGAACTATTTCCTTTCCAAGTTACGCTTTATGGGATTGGAGGATAAAAATATCACAATCAGCCAGGGCAGATAATTTGAAATCGTGGAAACCCTATGGATTAACCCAGGGTATAGTGGAGTAGAATTAACGGAATGAGTAACCGAGGATGCAGTAGACTGAGCAGTTTATAGAAACCCTAACCCTGGTTGACATGAATTAAAACGTTGCTCTTACATCATTAATAAACCGAAACTAGCTTTGTATTAAAAACTTAAATCTGACTGTCTGGTCTCCACGTTGCCGATATGGACATCTTTATCTTCTCTGTCGTCAAGACCTTGTTGAATTAATCGTTCAAGGACATTTAAGGACAAGTTGCAGGCTCTGAATAAGACCTGTATGGACAATGAAGCTTCATGCATGGTGGAATCACTTGATGGATATATTTGACAAGCACCAGAATAAGGCTAACGTCTTCACAAAGAACGTCGTAATCACATTTCCTAACAAAAAAAAATCAATAACGACATGCTATTGCAATATATAATCTTATCAAGTCTAACTGTAGTTATACCACAAAACAGACATAAATACGGAACAAATTTAAGCTACACTTAATACAACTAAGCATTATTATGATAGGCTACAAATTCGTTGATATGCAATGGAATGTGAGGTTTCGTGTCTGCGATAAAACCTACATATGGTTGGTAGTGGAAATAAAAACCTGCTATGCAGATTTTATAACAACCAGTTTCCATTCATCATGGGTGGCTCCCGTCGGTTGATCAAGTGGTGTCAAATGGGTACACAGAGGGACCTCTGTTTTTCGTCCCACAAGAACGACTAGACAATACTACTTCTGGAAAAAGTGAACAGGATGTTTTATACCATAGATTTTAATTATTTTTCAATTAAAAAAAACGGTAGTATTCAAATGCACTTCATGTCTGTGGCTTACGAGCAAAAGACACCAGAACACGACGATACGTCACAATTAATGATTGAGTTAAAACACAGTTTAAAATTGACGATTTGTTCTTTTATGGGAATAACAAAGTAACACCCTTCTTAATTAGTCCAGTCGGTGCAGAACAGTAGGACGTTAAACCCCATTTCACTTCATTTACTAAGATACTCCAAAACCAAATTAGTCCCGAAATGACCTAGTTTGTGTCGAGTGGACGTTAAACCCCATTTCTCTCTCTCTCCCAAAACCAAATAGCCATGTATTAAAATAGATGCATTATATAGAACGAGCAACGGATAAAAATAAAACAATTATTTCTTTTCAAACAAATTGACAAAATGAACCTGTGAATTAACATGTATTCTAAGCAATACCAAATGGAGAGACACGTTTCCAAGATATGTGCATCATCGTCCAATCGTTCATCGAAAATCGCAATTAAATTGGTGAAATTGATGCTATTCAATCACGAATCACCGACTGAAACGTGTCGCAGACAGTCTTTAGTTATTTGCCATGTTTGTCATGGATATATATAGAAGATCTCTTGGATTATATCATATACCGACGATCAACCGACGACAATGGTCGATCGGTCATGTACAAAAGTTATAAAACAAAATGTACAAAACTAACACATTTATGTACACTTAAGGTTTTTATACAAGAAGCTACCACATTTTCCGGGAAAAGTTAATTATAGCCCTTAGGTATATTCTACGAGGAAGCAATGGGTGGGAGGAAGTCCGGAGAGATAATTTCTGTCTCTAGTTAGCGCCCCACTAGACTACGGTATTGTCTGAAACTACTTGTAGAAATGTCAGATATAAATATAAATTTGTCATTATAGCGTCAACATGCTTTGATATCTACACAAATTACATTGACATTATTCAATTGCTTTTTGTGGTAATTGTGTATAATTATTGCATTATTATGTAAAATAACTATACAGAATTGCTAATATAAGATAACAAATGCCACTGAATTGGAGACGTGAGTTAGAACATAAAACAGAAATAAAATAAAGTTTCATTTTGTTATAGAAAAATTCAGTCTTTTGAACAAGTTACAAATGACGAAATGGCCACAGATATTCAATACCCCCCCCCCCCCAAAAAAAAAAAACCAAAAAAAAAACACCCACACAAAAAAAATTTAATGGCTAAATTCGGGTGTCTATATTTGCTCGACAATTTTAATGTAGGCAATGACGAATTCATCTAAATTAGATGGAGTATTAACAGGGCACATTGCGATGTTTGAAACTTTTTATTTTCTTAGGTTATAGTCGGGCGTTATTATTTGATCAACATGTAACTGTGTGTCATATAGATCAGGGGGGCAGTTTCACAAAAGTTCGTAACTTTAAGAAAAAAAACTGCGTAAAGAAAAACTTACGAAAAAGATACGAATTATTTACGTCGATTTCACAAAGGCCGGCGTAAGTTTTTTCTTAACTTTTTCACGTATCCTTTCTCGTAAATACGTCGTGACCATTCATGACGTCATGCTGCGTCACTTCATTCAAACTTCTGTAAACATTCCCACGGCCTACATGTTGACAATGTCGGCATTATAGCCGCTATGTTTGTTTTGATCATTACCTTTTGAAACATAAACGACGAAATGATATATTCTTTATATATACGCTAAGATGTAGTTGTGTATTTATTAATAAAATAATATTTTCAAGTATTTCGTTTACTTGTTTTTGTTTGCTACGTCATAGCGCGTGTCACAGTAGCATGCGCGTCGTCTGTCAGTCTGCCAAAAGCCGAAATGGGGTCTAAAATTGGACCCCTGAAGCCCTCCGCTTTTAAATTTGGGCAGTCGAGCAGACCTGTGGAATTCTAAAAGGAAAATTGAGCAGCAGCCAGACCAAGTCATCGAAATTCAGCGTTTGGGAGAATATACCGAGCGCCATAGAAAACGCATCACTTAGTTTTTCGTGTAACAAAATGATCCTGTAAACATATCTTATTTATTTTGCTTCTTATTGTGAACAATATTCAAATGGGGACACATCAATAACAACACATTTGTACACTTATGGATGTTTAACCTGTAATCTACGGTACAAAGTCAGAGGGGTCAAAACCAAAAGTACGACAAAGATGGTTAATTGTCAGTAGCGCGTGTGTCATCCACTGGCTCTTACAAACGCTGTGCAGCATAATCAAACATCTCTGTCGTACTTTTGGTTTTGACCCCTCTGACTTTGTACCGTTGATTACAGATTAAACATCCATAAGTGTACAAATATGTTGTTATTGATGTGTTCCCATTTGAATATTGTTCACAATAAGTAGCAAAATAAAAAAAAAATATGTTTACAGGATCATTTTGTTATACGAAAAACTAAGTGATGCGTTTTCTATGGCGCTCAGTATATTTGTAAGTGTCAGTCTTTGCCGCGATAGGCTTACTCTTAAGGCCCTAGTTACTTATAGGCCTACAGGGTCTAGTAGAACTACTAGGCATAATAATAGTAATACCGAGCGTTAGCCATAATCTTGTTTAATGAAAACTAACCCACCGAGATTATTTTTCCTGGGTTCCTGTTTGTGATAAATCAAATTAAATACTATGTTGTAGGCCTACTTGTAGTGTAAATGCTTGCCTACAACTGAAGGCTCACGATACCCTAGTTTTAAGCCTGAGTCTGTCAAGCCTATAGGCTATATATAGGCACTTTTCCGGTACTATAGTAGGTAAACCCGATCCTGACCACAAAACTTAAAAGGCGATTAGTCTAGACACTGATGGTACGTCAACCATGTGCCATTAGCAATGAAATTTTGGAAGCTAACTGGCATAGTAGCCTATCGTAATGCATGAAATGAAATTGGGTTTAACGTAACCTAGGCTAATGGAAGACGGGCATACTCCATACAGTGTGCTATGAGGGGAATTTGGCCCGGGCAGCGGCACTACGGACTTCTCTTTTATATCGAATTCCAACTGCCAAGCGATCTTTTACGTGCACGCCAATGTGTACACGGGACCTCGGTTTTACGTCCCATCCGAACGTCTAGACAGCAGTCCTTTTCAGCCCCTCCGTTCTGCATCACTGACAAGGGGAAACCACGTCGGAAAATCGAGATGAACTTTCTCGACCAATGCAGGTATCGAACCCGACCTCCAGGCTAGCGAGCCACGTGATCCCCCCTATCGTAATGCAATCTGGACTTGTACTGTAGTTTGTACACTACAGATGACAAGGATTTCGATCGGTGAGTTGCGGTTTCCATATCATAATTAATACAGTTAATAACATGTAATATATTTATTGGTCCGATCAAGTTTGTACCGCGAAACTAACTCGTCTGTATGGATGTCGGGAGGGTTTAATCTATCCCCGAATATTCTCTCCCAACGAAGTTCCTGAGGGCAGTTAAAAAAAAAGTTACGTTAAAAAAACTTACGAAAAAGATACGAATTATTTACGCCGGTTTCACAATGGCCGGTGTAAGTTTTTTCTTAACTTTTTCTCGTATCTTTTTACGTAGATACGCCATGAATGGTCGTGACGTCATGTTACGTCACTTCATTCAAACTTCTGTAAACATTCCCACGGTCATAATGTTGACAAATTCGGCATTATGTTTGGATTTATCCTAACCTTTTGAAACATAAAGGACGAAATGATATATTCCTTATATATACGCTAAGATGTAGCTGTGTACTTATGAATAAAAAGCTATTTTCATGCCTTTTGTTTACATGTTTTTCTTTGCTACGCCATAGCGCGTGACATAGTCATACGTCGCCTGTCAGTCTGTCAAAAGCGGAAATTAATAGAAAGCGTGAACATTAAAAATCGAAAACAAAATTGGGACAGCTTTCGGTGTTTCGATTGAGGGCGTAGAGCAGAATTATGGAATTCTGAAAGGAAAATTGAGCAGCAGTCTGACTAGGTAATCGAAAGACTGAGCTTGGGAGAATATTTGTGCGAAGTAGGCCCACGTGTCGATCTTTGCCGCGATAGGCGTAACCAACTCTTTAGGGGAAATTTATTGATAATTAATCGTCAACACGGGTTGTTATTTCTCTAGAAACACGATAAATTACTCTAGACACTGATGGTACACTAACCCCATGATCATGTGCATCTGTGATGAGTTTTTGGAAGCTAGGTGTGGCATAGTAGGCCTACCGTAATGCAATCAGGATTTGTAAGTTGTACAGTAGGATTTCGATCGGCAAGTTGCGGTTTTGATATCATCATTAAAGCGGCAATTTCATACTTTTAAATTATATTTTTAAAATATATTAAAATAAAGCCTTAAAATATATGGTATCTATAAACAGTCCAACCTTGTTAAAGAATAATGCTATAATTCACTATTGCCAGTTGAGAAATTGGCAAAAATATCAATTTCAGCATTAAATTCAAACATTTGAAGATAGCTATTGTATGGGGGGAATGGGAAAACAAGGAGGTAATTGTGTTATTATTTTCCACGTGAAAGATGTTTCAGTTTGGAAAATAATGCCTATGATTGTATAAGAGTGAGTTGACAGCCTATTGAGCAAAATACATAGAAATAAATATGTTTTGACTTTCTTGGAAAATATGAAATTCCCGCTTTAATATAGTGAACAACGTGTAATATAGGGGGTCTACTGGTCCAATCAAGTTTGTTACGTGAAACTAACTGCTCGTCCGTATGGGTGTCCCTAAATATTCTCTCTCGCCGAAGTTGCCGATCCGCATAAAGCAATGATTGCCAACTTTTTTGTGATAGAGTACCACTTGTCCGGAGGCCCCGTACATTCGCCACGTAGGCTACCACCTGATTCCAGAGAAACTCAATTCGTTCAAATAAAATAAAACCAAGTACGAACAATCCAAACCATAAGACAGAATTCGAAGTCCTAAAAAAACGTACGTAATAGGCAAAATAGTGTAATCCGAAAATGGACTGCTCCCCGTGTACAAAATACACGACAAACAGTGGTAACAGGTGTCCGGAAGAGTAAGCTTACCCTGTCTGGCGCCACACCCGCCATAGCTGCACTTTATTTGAATAATTTTACAAGTAAAACACACAGGAGAACTAAAAAAAAACCTCAACTCAATGCGAGGGTTGTGGGCTATCTGCTTCTTTCCCAAAAAAAGATTAATCAATCAAGAAATAGATAAAGAAGTATAGAGATAAAATATAAGTAAGTAGGCCTATGCAAAATAATAATAAGAACAGTAACATATACAAACTGAGGAAATAATGGGTATTATCTTGTGTTAGGCAGTAAACATTTTTGTGAAGTAAAAAATAACTAAAAACGTTCATGACCCCGAAAGTGCTCGCGTACCACCTGAAAGGCCCACTTGTACCCCTCGTGGTACGCGTACCACAGATTGGGAACCACTGGCATAAAGTAACAAGTCGGCCATTTTGTCTAAGATACGTAAAAAATCCAACTTACGACAGGGTGAGACTTGCCGTAGACTTTACGATCAAATTTACGAATTTTGTAAGTTAAGAATTTTAGTGAAACGCAATTTTTTCGTAAGTTTACGTTACGATAAATTTTTCATCGTAAGTTGCTTTGTGAAACTACCCCCTGATACGCATAAATTATAAAGGCGACCATTTCGTCAAAGATACGAAAAATTTCCAACTTACGACAAGTTTAGAGTTGCCGTAAACTGTACGATAAAAGTTACGAATTTCGTAAGTTAAGAAGTTTAGTGAAACGCGATTTTTACGTAAGTTTACGTTACGATAAACTTACGCAAATTTTCATCGTAAGTTGCTTTGTGAAACTGGCCCCAGTCCAAGCATTCAATTATTTGTTGACCAGAATGGAACATTATGTCGGTCAAGTATGTAGTCCCAAGACATTTGGATGTCTCAATTGCCCCCGACAACAATTAATACCTAACGACAACACTGTCTTGAACTATATATACATCTCAAACGATCGAGAAATAAATTTGATGATTTGATTATTTCTCTGAATAGTAGGATACACATACTAATCTAAAACAGAATTGGCATGAAGCCAAATGAGATATGTAGGAAAACATTAATAGTCTAACAGCAAAAGGCGGCAGTGAGTGTATTGCACGGGACAGAGTGTGCTTGATACTGCAGAAGCACCGAGTTTGTGTAAATTTTACGTTGGAAATGAAATGAAATAGGGTTTAATGTCCTGTATTTCTGCGCCAACCGGGTAATGAAGACGGGCATACGCCATACATGTCAACGTGCAGACGAAACCTTGGTTTTTCGCACCGTTCCAATAACTTGACGCCCTGCATCACCGATAAGGGAAAATGAAACTGGAAAATCCAGGGACTTCCTGAATAAGGTTAGGGACTTATCCACTGAATCAACTTGGCTCTGTACTGTTTTTTTTTCTATAGAACTTAACTCTTCTAAATAACTTTAAGTTATCTTACAGGAAGCTAGACACAATGATACTGGACCTCGAGTTAAAATTAACTTTTAAATGTTCAATTCTGACAGTAAATAAGAATAAGTATTTCAGTAAGTTTCAAGACAATATTAGAAACCAAAATGCAAATTCGATTCACATAATTGCTTACAACCCTGACATCCTCGTGTGCTAACATTTAACATTTGCAATTGACAGATGTTGGACAGTTCAAGAAGGTTTCTGGTTTAAACTTCATTCAAGATGTTTTTCCAAGATTGGCAATCACCTACGAAAACAGGAATAAACAGGTCCTACTCGATTCTGCCATCTGCAAGAACGACAGGCACGCTGCTCTTCATGGCTCTTGAGAGACAGATTGTGTCATGACATATGAATGGATTAATTTGCAATTTTATGGTTGAAAAAATAATGTTTTTTTATAGCTTACGCACAAATCAAAATAACATTTGGCACGTTTGATCAATTTGCTATGGTGTCATTGTTCAGTTTATTTACAAAAACTAATTTTAACTATCAGCAATCAGAAATACAATAGATAGTAATTAAACGTTGATAAATTTGATGAGGTAAACAATAATTACACTAACGGCTCATATTACGTCAGCTATCAAATTACCGTTAATAATATTGGATTAGTCATCAATACAGATTGAACTGAATTAAAATAAATGTTACGTCGCTGAGTGTGAAGTGGGTGAATATTGAACTGCAGGTATCATTTCCTGAATTAAGTGGGGAAAAAAACGGTGTAATCTGACGCGCTTGTGTTGTACGCTCACCGGCAAATCATTGAAATGCAATATACTTGCTAGTAGAAACATTGCGTTTTGTTAAGACCCGTCACGACATTATTATAAAAGAAAAACGTCCATCTAGCTGAATCATCTTCTTTCTTTTTCATTTCGGCAGTAATTTGTCAAACCTGTATTTTTATATGAGTTTGTTTTTTTGTCATCACTAGTAAATAATATAAATCATGCCATCGACAATCCCACTTACTTGTACGGATCTATGCATCTCATAACAAATGAATGTTCTAAATTAATCTAAACATGTTCTCGGAAGTCGGGGGCAAAGACGTGGAAAACGGAAGTGGGAGCGTATCCAATGCCTCTGTAATTGTTGGTACATGTGTGATGACACCCGTTTAAACATGACTCATGCCACAATTATCGTTAAATAATAAATTATGGGTGTATACCGTTATTCCATTACGAATTAAGATATGGATACTTCATTTTGATATCACATTAATTATAGTGTATTACATCACTATTTTTACGGTAATATAATATCTTGCTCGAGAAAACCGACCAGCAATTAACGAATGGTGATAATGTGTGATGAATATGTATGTCGGTAAGTCCATATGTAACTGATACCTGCTTGTAAATACTTTTTGAATATTATCCAATCATTGTGTGCAATCAGTTTTATGCAATAGAAATATGTCCGATTTTTTTTTATTTTGTTATTTTCAATATAGAGCACAGAAATTGAGAATCACTCGATTAACATACGCATTAAATTGCTAATGTTCAAATATTTAATAGTGATTTAGCGATATTAGTGGCAAATAACAATAACTGAATTTATTAGCGATTTAATGAAGCGTTGGTCTTAAATAAAGTCAAAATAGAGACAACCATCAATTCTAATCATGATTATGTTAGAAGAATGACCAAGTTAATTGAGAAGATCGAAAGTTACAAAGAGCGAGTCATTGAATTGTGAATCCGTCAGGGATCGAGGATTCAAAATTTCGACCATTCGCACGTCATCAATACACAATGCCTGTCGACATTACGTTTTTGACGTTTCAATGTACACCATGTCTGCGTTAAAAAGTTTTGAATGGTCGCCATTTTGTATCCTAGGAATCCACAGAAGTAGGAAAAATCACTGATATAGTTAACAACTGATCTACTGTTCATATTTTCTGAACATACCTAATGATCTATCTTCTGTCGCCTAACGACATCTTCTATACCTATAATTATATTTGTCATCTATCTTCTAGCGAACTTTATTATATTTATCATTTATCATCTCTACAGCTAACGATCTATGTTTTGCAACTATCATTCTAAAACATGATAACGACAAGGAGGAACTACAGCTTGTAGAAACTGTATATTGTTGATTATTCTCACTATTAATGGTAATTAAATTGATTTAGCAGTTCATATTAATTTACTTAATGATTAATCAAACGATACGATATATGATATATTGGCACAACAGGTGTCTAAATACCCCAGTACACAAATTTTATTGATTCAAAATGGCTGCATACATTTTTTCATAGTGCTAGAAATTTTTATTATACGCCCACATTTTCCCTTAAAACCTTGTTATCGCGATAGAGTCTGCAGTAGTTTTGAACAGCTTTGTTTCAAAATTTGGTGTGAATCATAGGCTGTCATGATTTTCAGCACCCTATGAGCTTTCTTTCCCTAATCACAGCCTCTTCATTTTCCGAAAACCTTGTTCAGACGATGGATTCTTGTTCATTTTCATCAATGTTCCAGAGATATATCATGTGTCCGGATCAAATATCAGAAGAAAAAGAACAATTGATCCCTAGTTACCCCCTCCCTATTTTAAATAGGCTAATTAATTATAAAAAAAAATGGTAATCAAAATGTTATTATATGTTAAAATATTTTTATGGTAAAACATTTTTTAACAGTGGCAGGTAGGATTTTTACAAGAGACGAATTGTTCACCAGGGAACATAACTGGTGAGTTGGTGTCAATGTTAGGAAATGTGCATTTATGGTATATTCCTGAAGCAATGGCTCGAGAAATCCCTCTCTGGCCATTACTATGGATTGACTTGAGCTTTTGAGCGAGTGTTTATTCTTCACGTTGAATCACATCTCCCCACAGTACAGCAACATGACAGCTCTTAATTTAAGCTGTGGTCTTCCCTAAAACATTTGATAGTGATTTAAGGTATTAAAAACGGTCTCCAAACAATATTGTTTACAGTGTTGCCGTTTTTAAGAGCTTCATTTGTCATGCAATTATTTTTTCTGCAATATGCACTGGTTAAAAGATTTCGTGAGACATGTTTAAACCCGAATGATGTTGTTACGCAGTGCTTTCATTACGGCAGTGTTGGGTGGGAATATGTCTAACCAATCGAAACACTGCGAGGGGTATGATTTATGGTTGCGGCGGTATTCCATAACTTTCGTCTCAGATCAAAGAAGCATTCACATAATCTAGGCACGAAGTGAGCCTAATGTGGCAGTTATTACATTTTCTGTCTGTTACTAATGTCACTGGTTTTCCAAAACGTTCAGTTATATTGCGAAAGGCAATGACCCACATCGTAGTGTTGCTAAAACACTACGTTGTGATTTGCCGAGTATATATACATTTTACACAAGGCTCGACATGCAATGAGTTCTTAAACAGCCTATAATGTTCTTAATTTGTTACTGCCACGGCCTGCTGGTCGAATTAGGCCGATAGTGAACGATTTTCGTTTTTGAAGTATTTATTTGGATTCGCTATGTATCACACCAATTTGCAACGCAGTCCAGCATACGCTGCAGCGAGTCCCCGTCTGGGATTATGTATTACATTTCTTCAAGGTTCATAGATCCTTATAACATTTGGGGTTAAAAGAGCGATGTATTAGATTTCTTGAAGGATCCTAGATCCATATTACATTTGGTCATCATCCAAGTTTAAATTTCTGATGAGCTGCAGTTGAGACAAATCTGCCACGTGGGCGTTTTGCTTCTCCTTGCGTGTCTGTGTTTTTGAAATATCTCCATTAATATTTACCCAAATATAACCGTATTTGGGTATGATAAGTAGCATAATGATCTACCTTTTATGTATTGGTCCTTGTTTGTACTTATTGGCTTCTTGGTGAAAAAAATGGTTTATTTATTGTAACATGAAAATTGATTCTCTTAACATGCATTTATTCCTTAATTTTCATACAATCGAACTGAATTTTTATATATGAGTTACATGACATATCTATTACACACTTGTTCTTGTCTGTGGATTTTATAGAAATTTTATCCAGTGAAGACTATAGTTCTTGTCCATAGGACGCCGATTTGTAAAAAATCATTTATCCAGGATTTTGTCAATGTTCTATTAATTATCATTCAAATTGTGAATATGCATCTGTACTATATCTTTGTTGGTCACATTTTTCAATGCTTTTGACCCATCCACCCTAACAACCGAACCCTTAATTATCATAACCATTATGTTTATCATGTTTGACCATATATATAGTATATTCTATAGAGAGAGAGGGAGAAATGGGGTTTAACGTCCACTCGACACAAACTAGGTCATTTCAGGACTAGTACATGTATATTCTATAACAACTTATATTATAGTTAGCTATTGTATAATCTGTAGCGACAAGGACAGCCGCCTAGTCGTTCGAATGGAGCAAAAAACCCGAGGTCCCGTGTACACATTGGCATGCACGTAAAAGATCCCTTGGCAGTTGGAATTCAGTATAAGAGTAGGCCGTAGCTCCACTGCCCGGGCAAAATTTCCCTCATGGCACACTGTATGGCGTATGCCCTTCTTCATTAGCCCAGTTTAGGAGCAGAACTTTAGGACCCCATTTCATTTCATTTATAATCTGTAGCAACCTATATTATCATGTTTAATGATATAAATGGTTTATCTGTATATTCTATATAATATATATATATAGTTTACATATATTAACGATTTATCTACAGTATAATCTGTAGCAACCTATATTATATTTATCATATAATACCAAGTAAATACCACCTCTAATATTCTACACAGCTTACATACAAACATACTTTCTCTCCACCTGCAAGATCTGATTTCTTCTTCCTCTCTTTTTTAAGCCACGTTTATTCCAGGAATGGAATAACAGGAATGCTTGCTGCCAAAACCAACGGTTAGGGTTTTATGTCTTACCATAATTCAGTCACAAAAATTTCTTGTTTATTCATAGTTTAGGTAATCAAATTGTGTTGTATATATACAAAGCTCTTATAGAAAGGTGTAGAACATGGCTTGACTCTTGTTTTTATGTTAGACATTTAGAATCGAATTAAGGTTTATTATATATAGACAGCTGCCAGTTTATTAACTAATAGTTGACATTTGTAACCAACAGATACAGGAAATAGATTACTTATTAGGAATTGTTTAGGTATTTTCTATACACTGTAGATAAGCCACACTGGCTCAGTGAGTATGACGCTGGCTCACTGACCAGGAGGTCCTAGGTTCGATCCGGATGTTAGCTAGCTACATGTAAGTTCATCATGATATTCTAACCTGGGTTTTCTATTGTCAGAGATAGATGGACGGCGTGGAATGGAAGAGCTTCTTGTCTTTTGGATCGGATAAAAACTGAGTCCCGTTGACAACCTATTAAAGATGTCTTCACAGTTAGAAATAGAAAAAAGGGTAGGCCGTAGGGCCACTGCCATGACACAGTTCCTCTCATAACACACTGCAGGGTGCATGTACGTCGTCATGTTTAGTTTATAGTAGAGCAATTGAAACGTTAAACTGAATTTTTAAAAAAAAAAACTGACAAGATTGTCAAATAACTGTTCTGTAACAAAAGATCAATACCCGATTACATAATTCGGGGTCATTTACCGACAAATGTACATGTATTTTTCTGCACATCCAAGCCAGGACAGTGGCGCTGCTGGAATTTATTTGTAATTTCTCTCGGTGTTTGTTATTTTCTTTACTTTAACGACCACGCCCTATTTAACCATTTGTTCGTTCAAGGGAGAACATACAGATCTAAGAATCTATAAAATTCAATCTAGCGACATAAAAGTGCGAAGACACATAAAAGGAGCAATAACAATATTTCATATCAAACAATTTCTGTTTCTTATGCGGAAGTAATAACAAAAATAAGACGATGCTGAAGGCCGATTAAAAAATATTCAAAGATTTTAAGCATTTTTAAAATACACATGTGTTGCCAATACAAAAAATAGCCCGAGCATATCATAAACTCTACCGATGTGGGTCGTTTGCTTAGCAAATCACTCAAGTTTCAAAGTTATGTTTCTTTTTAGTTGGTGTTTATCGCCAGATAATGTGTCATAAATACTGTAATATATGAGATTTCTGACAAAAGTTGGCTCTCTGTTTAATTGAAATCTACAAGCTAATGTATGTAATAGCTATAAATTAAGCTAAATGATTCTACAACATCTCCGAACACGGTAACTAATGGCTTTCTGTAATGTACGCAGATTGTCGACATTTTGAAGATACACGTTTCATGTAATTGGTCTAGTCGTGTTTATTGTGGCGGTTTTAAAAGTAGCGTTACAATTAATTTTATCTAATATCTATTTTACACAAAGTTATCGATTCGAATATGTAATATTAAAAGATATTTGATATTCATATATATATCTCGAAATTAACAAATATATTTCATCAAAATGATTTATTATTACACGCAACATCATTTACTACGTAAACATTATGTGTTTTGGTGTTTGCACAAGAAATACTTGTGTGGAATTGGCGGGGAATGTAGCCTATAAAACATCGCTTTCTTTTGTACGTCTGCCAAACCATAAACTGGCGGCCACGTGCAAACAAATTACAGTGAAATAGGTTCCGCAAGATTTTTTAAATGCTCTAGAAGCAACAAGTGTTTGTAAGGTCCGCCCGAATATGAGATGATTCCACAAACATAGGTAACATATGATAACATATATCATTTCATTCATGGTTCCTTCAAATAAAACCTACAAGTCATAAGGTTACTGCAAGTTCCTTTAATTAATAAATACAGAGCATATGGAAGTAGATAGATAATAATATCACATATTTCATCACACCTATGTACCATGTTAAGCATTTCCGTTCAAGTAAATATTATAGCCTTTATTGCATCATATGTGCACACACACTCAATAGAAGACAAGTGATACAGATTGTAGAATAATACCAACTATTTGGTATTATGTTATTAAAGATGCATTATGTAAGATTTAGATAAAGACCTTTATTATTGATTAAAAATAGATAATGAAAAGGAAATATATTGAAAATTTCAGTCAACTTACTTCATTCTGTTGCAATCGTGTTTCAATCCTTTCCCAATCACAACTACCGGGGGGGGGGGGCGAATGGTTAGCGTGCGCGCTGTATTATACGACCGGCCTTTGAATTAAAGTCAACTGGCGTGGTTTCAAATCCCCGGTTGTACGTGGCAAGGAGTGGGATCGCCTGCCCAACCTCGTGGGTTTTCTCCAGGTACTCCGGTTTTCCCCCACTGCTAAAGACCCCTAGGCGCAAGCGAATTATTGAAATAAAATTAAACCATATGTTAGTCCCAAAATGACCTAGTTTGTGTCGAGTGGACGTTAAACCCCATTTCTCCCTCTCTCACCGGTATACGATGATATGAGAGTTGATTATGGGCTTGTAATGTGAATAAATGTCGGATTAATAATTTATAACAATCGAGGCGAAAAGAAAGACTTTCAATACGCAGATTTAATTCTCACACATACATCTTTCAGCACCATTCCTGGGTTATGAAAAGAGACTTTTACAATTTGTTTAAATAGTAGTCCCAGACTAATAAATCAATCCAAAAACTGACTCGTTCAAAATTATTGCAAAAATGACTTAAAGGGTTACCCTATCTCAGTCGGAATTCCTCACCATTTGTGACTGTATTGCTTCGAGAACTATCACACAGCTTCATATTGTGGGGACAGGATAAACGTTTTTAGGTATTCTTATGCAGAACTAAAATTTATTAGAATATAATACATCGAGCTAAACAACGATATCAGGTACAATATTTATCTACGTCGCCTTTTAAGAACTAATTAACCCAATGTAGAGGCCCGATAGTCATAATTATACTGGGTTGTTATCAAGAGTTGTACAATTTAACGCGGACGAGAAAGTAGTTTAGTGGGTCTCAGTAGAACCAGAAAAATAAAATTCCCGTTTTAACCTATGTACACAACTCAGCTGTCCAATCTCCGCGGAACCGCCAAACAATGTTCTAAAGTCGCCATTATTATCCAGTATTTTCAAATTAACGAGCTATCAAGATTAATACAATGACGATGCATTATGTCCTCAAACAAACAGAAATATCACGTGCAAAATGCGCGTCTCCGTCCCAAACTATTGTTTGCAATAATCTCACCCAATATCGAATAATTTTAAAAGTATTATATTTAAAGACTGTGGATATTGACTATTCCCAGTGACATCTCCCTGAGTTATGCCCCTTTCTTAAGACACGCGTTTCCACTCTATATTAGAATATCATTTTTATATGGTGAAGCCCTGCTCAGTCGTTAGGCTTTGAATGAGTTTCACACCTTTATTTGTTATCAAATCTTTTGAACAAACCTGCACTTTCTAAAATAGAACAAAAGGACCAACGTCTGGATTTCCTATTCATTGCATTTGGTGTGACATAGCCACTTTTCCACAACAACATTTTTAATTTGACGGGGGCAATGGATAAAACTAATATATTACTCAATCAACAATTACTCCCACAATTTCATTCCTACAAATCGGAATACTTTGATGTTTCCAACCGTACTTCGGATTAAATCGTTGTTTACCATTTAAGCAAGACAATATAAACTACTTATTTTTTTTTATTTAAAACCCAGAAAATAAGAATAACACTAAATAAACCATTGTTAAATGGTGCCAAATATACTATTTGTTTTGTCGGGATTTTTTCATATTTTTCATTATTTCTCTGATAAGTTTTGTTTGTTTTGACGTACTTGTTTTGTTATATCGAGAAAACCAGAAAAAAATGGGAGACTTGTTCTGTCTAAGTTCTCTTTACACAAATAATGGTAGAAAGCAAGTCGACACAGATGGATAAGACAAGGAAATATAAATACCTCTGACAAAATCATTTATAAACATGTGAGGATTGCAGAAATGTACTCATGGTCCGCCCATTCATTTTTTCTTTGCGCGGAATGTAATACGATGCATTACAATGCTTTGAACACCGCCATTTTGCTCGATAAAATATTTGCACCGCACACCGCTATATACGTACTATCTAAAATATATACAATGATAAGGGTAACATATTATATTAAATAAAGGAGGTGTAAGCATCATCCCGTTTTCATTTTATATCCCGAAATAAAAAATAACAAGAGCATCACAATAAATTAGATTTGAACATAATATTGTATTAAGTAAATAAGGAGCAAGCATCATTTCTTTAAATTTAAGTAATATCGAATATGTTCATAAAACATTCTTAAGGATTATCTGTACAGTTGCAATATTATGATAAAAATCCCGATAAAGATACCTGTAATCTACATTCTAGAATGTAGCTACAGGGATCAAGCAAGTTCTTTTTTTAAATACGGTATCCAATTTATACTTTAGCATAGGTAGATTAAAAGTCGGCTAGGGCTAAATAAATCACTATATAAGATGTGTGTTGAAAGGGAACTGACCTCAATATTGTTAATTGAAAGACGGACTTATGTCTACAGATACTGTCTACTTTGTCTATTTGAAAAGGTTTCAAGATTTGTGTAATAATAGAGTTATTGGAGGTCAATTTGATCTGTTGTAGGTTACAACTCAACAACACATTAGGTCATCTGAAAAATACTCCGTTCAATTGTGTCTAGACTTTTTAACAAGTCATGTTCCAAAATTTGCTAAATGCTTTTGACAAACCACGTTTAAAGCGATTTCTAATAATGAATTCTATGTTCTGTCTATTGAAGATGTTCGTCTTGGGAAATAAACTCCTCAGTACTCAATTCAACATCCATGGAAATACATTTTTGTTGTCGATGAATTTTAACAGTTTAAAATAAGACATATAAAAATGTTAGAAACACTATTTCATCAAATAAGCTTCAAATATACCACCGAAGATAAAACAAAATGGTTGACATTTCGTCATATATAACACGTAAGGAGCAAGTTTATCGATGGTATCGTTGGTGGAATATCCAAAGATTCACAGGTTTTCGTCTTCAGAATCGTATTTCTTTTTACCTTGACAACTTCAAAAATATTGTGTCAATGCCAAGTACACAGGTCGTAACAAAAAAAAAACAAATACAAAAACTAAATGAAACGAAAATTGTTTCCATGACTAAGCTAAAACATTGCAACCAATCAGAAATGATCAATGGCTGTTCTATGGTCACTTACGTATCAGTTAATTAGTATTATTGTTGAGCTTATACTTTGTCATATTTAAAAATTCAACAAGTTATAGGCAAATTTATCTCCGAGATACTTTTTTACTGTATAAAACTGTAATTAACCACCTTTCGGTCCTTTTTCCAATCCCGAATGTTTAATCTGATATGGACGGATAACAACAAATTGTTTATAAGTCTGACGTTTGGTCTGTATGGGAATATTTAAAAAACAAATCAGTAGAAATACAACATGTTGCATCCGCCATTTGTAGGATATCAAGATTTCTATAACAATTGGTAAATTTTTACAACTATTTTACAGTGCATACAACGACGATGTTACAATATTCTGATTTTTAGTTTTAAAATGTAAGATTTGACAGGCTATTATACTGCATACGCTATACGATTTAAGAAATGCTACTTCATAATGTTTTATATCCTATTTGAAGAACAATAACCTATTTTACAAAGACCCGACACCCTGAGTACAGGTTGATATCTGATATAAACCCTTTATGTTCAGTCTTTAGATATATTCAATGTTTTCGGGATATTACAAGGTCTTAGATATAGATAGGAAAGATTTCATAAAGAGGGGTTTAACCAGATTTTATGCAATATCAGAGTATCAAAAAGTTGAAATTTTACAGGTCCCGATTACATGCCGCTTAGGAATTGTGAGATCAAGGGTTAAACGAATAGTTTCCATTACTGTATATATTTACGTATATATGAAGATAATTCTTTATAATTATTTACATGAAAAGACTAAATATTTATATGACAATTTAAAAATTTCTCGTTGTATCGCGCATGACTCCTTGACCTACTGACACCATCTCCAAAGATGGCGTTGTTGAATAGGAGCGTGAAATTGATAACAAATATCTTTTACTTTAACTGGATGGTATTTACAGAAAAACAAACAGCTTCTGTTACCATTGGTGATAGACATTTAAAACAAAAATAATTCACATATAACAAACACTTGAAGCAACCAGGATGTTATGTAGATATAATTGATGATTGTATATAAGCAACCTATTGGTACGCTGTTGATTGACAACCTGTCAGTCAAAAAGAGATTTTTAGCAGCAACAATTCGGCTATCTTTCCACTAGCTCAGGCGTTGTATTTAAATTACTTGAAACATAACCAACCTATCTGTTTTTCTCCCTTCAGATTCTTCAAATACCTTTTTCTCACTTAGGCCTCCTGATTGTCAAAGACTGTAGTAAAAACTTAGCAGGTAATTTCTAAATGTTTGTGGAAAGATGACACACCTTGTCAGACGCCGCTATGAATAATTGATATTACCATAGCAACGCTTTCTTAATGAAAATTTCAGTTTTCCTGTATGAAATAACATCCAAAATGTGAGAGTAGCAGCAAGGAAAACAATACACAAAAACTCTTTTGATCTGTTTGAACTTGCGTGATGAATTTACTTACCCCGATATACAGCATAGATAAACAACAGGAAAAGTATCGCCGCGTAACCTGGTTTTTAAATATAGAAAGAAAAAGGAATTGGGTTGGCAGAAAAACAAATTGTTGATTACCAGTGAGGTGGTGGTTGTTGCAGATTATCACCTGAGTTGTGTTGACAAATATATTACATCTAGAATCTGGTACACAGCGGTTATAATATTTGTTTATAGTAACTGTGTTCAGACAAACAAAAAGTTCCTTTATTTTTTCGAATGTTTACACATCCCCAAATAAAGACTGTTCAAGCATGATTTAAAAACTTTTAAATATTTTTCTTTTTCTACAGTCACTTTAATGTGTCCAGAAATGTATCCGATTTGTTTTTGATCAACTGTTTGGATACTTATTGTGACTGAATTGAAAGGCATGGAAGGCCAGAGACATATACACCCTTGCTTCAATCAAATATATTGGGTTAAAATAAAATAGTATGCTGAAATTGAACCGAATGGAAAATGCCTAAAACATTTTATGGCGATTCATAATTTAACTAGATTGCCGAATGATCAGATTTCGTAAATATAAAAAGTGAGTAATATTTTGAACTAATGAAGGTTGTCAAGTTGGAATAAGCACACCTTTTTATCCAAAAATATGTCATCGAATAATCAATAAACATGCATATTCCATTATCTTTTTAATATTGCAAAACGAAAGCAAATTATTCTTTCTATCTGTTGACTTAGAATTTATATATTAGCTTAAAGAGAGGGGTTCGCACACTTTCTGGTCAGCATTTTCTACACAAAACTAAGTTGTTTACAACAGAAAGAGAAGGATATTAAGACGTTGGAATGGGATGAAATGCGTGACGCCCGAGACACTCTTTGTTTAGAAATCCAGGTAAAATACCAAACCTTTGAAATACCCTGTTTTGGTGATATTGTGAGACACTTAATCGAATTCCCCATTACCAGGGTACTTGTACGTGCAATTAGGAATCTGGATTAAAAAAAACCCTCAAAGGTTCTACTCTGGCTACACCGAGATTCGACCCCAGACATTCGCTCCGTGAGTGTAATTGAACCGCGACCCGGGTCGAATTGCCAAGAAATTACTCAGAAATATTTGTCATGTATTTATGCGCCTTAAAAGGCAAGGTCAATACATAGTGCAACTAAAACGGTGATATGATATTCAGGACAAATATTCTCATCCGAACAAGTCGGATTACGGTCGGTAACTCGGTTTTTATAGTTTCGTTTAACATTTCTTTACCACACTAGGATCTGGAAGAGTTGTTTTTATATAACCCGCGTTCTGGATGATGTGAGGGATTAGCTAACGAAACAGTCTGTTATGGCGAGTTTTTGGCGTGGGGTGCACGGTACTGTGGGTAACCCAATAGAAACATCAACGCTGATTGATTAATCGAATGTCTGGCATAATAGAGTCAAAAGCCGCTCGTATGACCTCTGACGCAACCTTCAACTATAACCGGTCAGATCTCCATATAGTTTTCAAGTTTTTTATTCACATAGCTGTAAGTCATAGACATTTAGCTTTTAAACACAGTACAGCAATGGTAACACATAAAATAGAAAAATTCATAACATGAGATTAAGAAGTAACAGCTCACAGGGTGACTAATGATTTCCGAAATTTGAAGGCTTCGAAGACATATTTACATAATTTAACTTGAAGATTTCCATTATTTGTAGACATTAATTCACTAAATTTATAAACAGTAGGGTGAAGTGAATAAAATTTAGGGATATATTTTGTTGTTAGGTGATTTAAAGAGGCCATCGATAGTATAAAAAACGAAACAAAATATAGATCTGTATTTTATCAGATTGATATTCTTCTAAGACATCTTGACTGTCTTTAATACAAGACACTTATCAACTTATTTCAACTGTAAATATAATTCTATTCTAATTATCCACGGTCTGGAATCAAGAAAATAATCTGTTATTTCTGAATTTAAAATTGCTTTGATAAAATCAATATCAGTTCTTATAAACACAGATTCATCCTTAAAGGGATTTGCTTGACATGTACATGTATAAGGTGTAGAGTTTTACTACACGTGTATGTACAGAAAAGTTCACATTTAAAGGAGACAACACATTTAAATTTTTATCGAAAACTAACTTGGATAATTATATTCGGAGTTAAGCTTTGTTGAACTTTTTCGAAGAAAACTAATCGATAGTTTTCATGTAGAGTTATCCCACTGTGCGTTTTATTGGTATCATATTTGTACCACGCGCATCTTATCCAAGTTAACCCCTTTCTCAAATTCCAAAATTAAGAACGTTATCTGGTTTAAGATCATATAATGAAATAGGAAAAGTAGACTTGTTTGAGCAAGGATCATAGTCCTCGTTTCTTTTCCAGGATCATAGTCCTCGTTTCTTTTCGAAGGATCCCCCAGTTTCCTTCTACTGGCTAAGACCCCTCGCAAGCGAATCATGGAAATAAAATTTTACCATGTTAATAATCTAGAAATGACAGTCTGTGTTGAGTGGACGTTAAACCCGATTTGTCTCTCCCTACCAAGAGCCAAGAAATGCTTCATTATTCAGGTTGAAACATTCAAGTAAACAGACTATTTTGTTTGTGTGCTGATTTGCACTAATAAGTAATCACAAAAACACAAAGATGGTTTCACGTCTGCTAAAAGATAATATATGTATATATAATTTGACATATAACTGAATACACTGAATGGATATTTTTCCAAGTCACAACTCCACTTTAAAAATTGAATTATTCTTTGTGAAAAAAATCAATCATGTTAGCAGCAAATCCCCTTCTGACTGTATGGTAACACGGTTTAAATAATCCAAGGTCACTGGAGGAGAAGGAATTGAGAATCATGGTGCATTGACTGTAAATTATTTGCTGTCTGTACCCACACCACAACAGGTTTGTTTTATTAAACGCCATAATGTATGTAAAATAAGTTAACTGGCTGCAGTAAAACTCGCTCAAGCGAACAGATTAACTTAATTGCTCGTTTAACAAACAAAGCTTACGGTCTTGACTGTAAGAATTACTCACCGTATGTTGGGCATATTATCAATAAAATCACAGAATACAGGCATGAGATACCTCGTTCATCAATCTTGGACAACGTTTAAGAGTACACCAAAACACCAGACTAAAAGAATAGAACTATATAGTAGCTATATGGTCAGAAATGAAATGGTGTTTAATGGCACATCAACACCAATACTTTAAAAGAGACCACCATAGTTAAAATACCGATAATCTACAGAGATTCAGTTTTCTTGACTGACCCGCGTTGAAGGTGTTTTGATATTAATGGCATCGAATTGAATGTTAGGGTATAGGAAGAATTTCGCAAATTGCAATCATGGCAATTATACAATGTCTAGAAGTTGATATTTTAATGGATGGACAGGTTTTTTTGTTTTGCAAGAATACCCGTACATGTACTATTCCATTTTAAGTTATAACCAATTGCTAGATGGGTATTTAATACTAAAGGCATCTTCAATAAGCCCGCTAATGACAAAAGTCATGTTGCCGGAAGTGCTGCTTTTCTCACATTGCGTGACCCATACCGTTGTCAGATAATCCGTTTTAAAACAATTACGTTTTCAGCGGAGGAAATACTAAAATAAATACAAAATACAAGAGAAATCTCTTCAACAAGACGTTTAATTTGCCCTCTATACGTACACTAAAATTATTAAACCTGTTTGAACGCTATGATAAATTGAACCAATCAATCAAATTGTGTTATCGAGTATGTACACAGCATTGCTAAACTTGTGCTTGTAGTGCATATATATTTCATCAATGGATATTGTACATAACTCGGAACAAGACGGCAGTGACTTAGTAACACGGTAAAGCTTTTAGCAGTAGTCTTCCGCTGATGTACTGGGATTAACCTGAAACTTTCCACAAAGTGGTAAGTTGACTGCTATTGTTGCTGAATATAAAGAGTTGCTTCCAGACATGCTTTAAAGTAACTCTAAAGCAACATGTTTGAAACGTACACGAGCTTTATAAAGAAGCCGATAACAACACACGTTTCTTATCTAAACACAGACTCCGAATCCGTTGTTTATAATATTAGCAATGACAAAATTGAAAAGGTTTAATCAAGTTTTAATAATAAGTTGAACAATCTCTGAACCCTTAAAGGGCGAATAAAACATGCTTCCAATTCAGTATATTTCCCCGTCTTAAATCTTTTATTTTCCATTTTATTTTTGTGGTATTTAAAGAAAGTGTTGTAATCTTATTTGTTTCACACCCTTGTCATCCTTCTCTCCAGAACATTGTATGGGCCAACTTATTCCTTACTATCCTTCTCGTCGCTCAAATAACCCGCCCGTCTGTCCATTTGATGTAAATAAATGAACAGTCATATACTGTGCAGAATATAATATTGCACTTATGTAATCTGTCCGTTGTGAAAAAAAGGTTGGGGTGGGCGAATGGTCAGCGTGCGCGCGCTGTATCATGCGGCCTGTCATTGAGTCAAATGGAGTGGTTTCGAATCCCCGGTTGTACGTGGCAAGGAGTAGGGTCGCCTGTTCAACCTCGTGGGTTTTCTCCGGGTACTCCGGTTTCCTCCCACTGCTAAAGACCCCTACGCGCAAGCAAATTATTGAAATAAAATTAAACCATATGATGTCCCGAAATGACCTAGTTTGTGACGAGTGGACGTTAAACCACATTTCTCTCTCTCTCTCTGCTGCAAAAATAATTTTTACTGCAATATACAAAATCATCTAACCAGATTGAAGAAGTGATAATTGTTGCGTTGACTGAGTGGGAAACATCGTGTATGTGAGCATAACACATATTTCGTTGTAGTAAGAATCGATTATGGTTAAGAATCTCTTCTTTGTTTTTATATGTGACGTTTGTATTACCAATAGCACATGGAATTGCTACCCTTATTTGACCCTTAAAACATAAACTTAAATAAAAAACATCACTGTTTGTCATATGGAAATACTTTTCTTTAGACTTAGATATTATACCGTATTGCCGAGGCGCACAGATTATTTTGCGAGGTATCTTCATACATGTATGTATGTTTCCTTTAGTTTCATGACATGAATGGTTTAAACTGAAACAGACAGCAGTATCCCCTAATGTTATTAAAAAATATCGATGCAAATTACATTTGAGTCTTTACAGTCCAAAGTCCCTTAGGTATATGTCTGATATAGCTTTAATAGTGATATTCGTAAATCAAATATAATTCATAAAACATGTATTCTACGTTAAACAGTAACAGAGTCAAGAGCCTATAGGCACGGTCATCGAGGTTGGGTTTTTGGGTTTTTTTTTTTTGCTTTTGTTTTTTTTTCTTGGGGGAGGGGGCACTAGTTATGTCATAATTAAATCAACTGGTATGTCCTCGTTTATTCGGATGGTCACTGCATCTACATTTAAATACATATTTCAGGTAATATCATTGTGGGTTTGTGATGACAGAATAAAAATACTTATGACGTTGATTAGACTAACCAATTGTCTCGAAAACATTTAGCGCAATTTTCTCTGTTTCACGGGTTTGATTGGTGGGTCGACCTGACTGAACGCGCTTTCACTCCAGGTGGAAGCTGAGCTAGGTCCCACTGAATGACAAGATGAAATCGGTATTCCTCGATTAATTCCGCAAATTTCGTGTGTTTTTGAATTTAATAATTCATTATTATACCTTTGTAATCATGTTGATTTATGATGGATATAATAATGACATTAGTGCATTTACCCAGTTTGTGGAACATCCAATGAGATCACTGCTACCAGACTAATTGACCTGTGTGACATTTTACAGCCATATGGAATACTCAAACCTTTCAGCCGCAGGTATTAAATGTCTCTCAAAGAAGTGTGACCACGGAGAATTTAGTAGACGTACATGTTCTTTCAGCTGCTGGCATCTTTAATTATGGATAGGATTCAACCCAGACGCAATACTATGTATTTAAAAGTAAATGTTAAAGCCAAATATAGACATCAATGCAGTGTCAAAGGGAGCAACGTGTCGATAACTTTTAGAAAATGAATTCTAACTGTTGAATAGCTTAAAACACCGTGAATAGGTGTCATCTGTCGACATTGTGATCTATATATTTAAATCATCCCACCATGTTCCGGGCTTATATATTACTCATCGTTAATGAATCACGGTATTCATACTGCCTGGTCAACATTCAGTAAATCTGTCTATTGGTAGAACAGATCTCGATTTTTTCTTATCTCAGAAGTGTCATCGCGATCTAGTGTTAAGCTGTTTAAATGACAACGATGAGTTCTGTATTGAATTGTCCTGTTACAGTGCTTACTGTTAATTTTGACACCAATCTCACATATAGCCTTTAAATTAAAATACAAATCAGTAGTTAGACCATTTAAGGAGCTAATAACAAAATTTAATTCTGTACACGGCATCCTTTACGTGAATGAAGAAAGTAAGAATAAATGTATTGAATAATTAGTTCGCTGAATCCATGCACAGCTTGACAGTTATTAATGCCTGATTTAAAGAGTGGGTAGTGTGGGCAAAGTAAAATCCCAAAGAGAAATTCAAAGATAAAATAAATTATTAACTTACCAGATTTTATCACGAAATTACATAAAAGATAGTTAGTAAAGAGCAATAAAGGAAACAAAATATCTCATTAAGCAGGTAAATTGCGCAAGTCTTGTGAAAAGGGCCAATTTATAAATGGTAATATAATCCGAGAAGAATCCGTTAAATTGTAGCCCAAAGATTGGCGATATTGGAAAGGTTCAATCATGATAATAATGAGGATGCTATGTAGTTAGGTGGGGTTTATGTTCTGAGGGAATTTTCTCTAATAATGATCAAACTCAGCTACATGGATTAGCCCCACTTAAAGAGTTACTCTATTCCTGCTCTTTATTGTAAGTCGTCAAATAAAAGACTTACCAGAGCTTACGAAGAGAATTGTGGTCTGTTTGGTATATCGCAACAAAGGAACCCACAGTACTGACTCGATGAATGTGTCGTAGGTAGTCAGACTCTGAAACTATAAGTAACTATACTTATACAAGTTCTTCTTGTTCAGCCGATCTCGTGATATAATTTGGAAGGAAGATGTGCTGGTCGGCTGACATGTTCTTGGTTGCACTCACACTAAACACTGCAGTACTTTAGTAAACTTAATCACCATAAAAGAGGACAGTTCAAATTGTGATAGAATATATTCTATTGTAACATTGGGCGTTCGGGTATTCGTGAATAATCTTGCTACAACCTTTAATCTCTGATTTAAGACTATGAAATAAAGTGGGTTCAAAGCATTGGAGTAAACTTGTAATAAATTTAATCCTGTTCCATGGTAATTAAAAGATAATCAATCAAATTTAATGTGTCAATTGGTCAGACATAGATGGAATCTTTAGTTATATTTTACTATGTGTTGCCTGGGTGGAACTTTCAATTGAACTGAACGCTTTAACAGTTTGGACTAGATGTAATAATGTAAAAACTTATTTATAGATAACGGTATTTCATAATCCCATTAACTTCAATAACACTTCATTTCGTCACGTTGCTTATACTTTTACATCAATTATGTTACATATTAAACACTGTTAGGACGAGACCTGTTCGTGAAAAATAGAATATGTTGTTACATCAGGAAATGTACAATTATTCCATATTTTCCTTTGTGAGATTACAGAACGTGTCTAACGTGCTTTGAGAACATTGAATGTAATTCAGAAGAAAAAAACCGACCATTGACATTTGATATTACAAATTCCCTATTGCATGTTGTAAAGGTCACGGTTCGGGTCGTTTAGTTTGGACGTTACGCAGACGACCAGTTTTAGTAATCTGAAAACTTTAAGTCTGATCACTAATGTAACTGGTTTCTAACCTTACTCGTTTATAATATGACTAGATTGAGTATTAACCTTTCTTCATATTTAGATTGCCATATGTTATATTCATGTATAATGGTGGCTACCATTATTCTAAGGGGTACGCACAATCACGTTCGTGTGTTACCAAGCTGGGTTGATTTATTGAGTATTAGCCACTCTCCATATCAATTTTACCATATGTTATATTACCAGCCTGTTATCCTTTTTTCTTAATGTAATCACCTTCCTCATTATATTACTCTTATCTTTAGATGGCGGGATATATACACTTCCAATATTTTGCATTGTTGTTATCAATCATCTTAAGAAACATAGATCTAGATATACTTCCGTTATCATTAGGTTTATCGTTAGCTTTTAGGAATAGAATCAAAGAACATAATTGAACATGCTATAGGTTTTATTATTTTGGATTTATCATGTATTCTGATAGAGAAAGGTTAACTCAATGAAATGTAATTGTATAGAGTAAATTATATATAGAATAACATATACTATACATAGTTTTATAACAGGATACTTGCTGTGTTACATCAGTTTATTTGACTTAAATCTATTGATGAAGTTAATACTGATGGTATTCTCTTACAATAAATAAACACAGTTAAACTAAATAAACTACTGCTTATGTTAGCTGTAGGGCACCTTAATACAGTCAATTATGGCACGAGTTCCATCTATTTCCTCTATTTAAAACCATTCAAATGACATTTAAAGAATAAATAAATACCAGTTTTATAAGATGGTATGTGGCGTGGTTTCAACCCTATACCTGTACGAGTATTAGGGTCGCTTGCCTAACCTCGTCGGTTTTCTCCCGGTCATCCGGGTTTCTCCCACTGATAAAGGCCCTTTGGCACAAGCGAATTATTGAAATAAAAGTGTACCAAGTGTTAGTCCTGAAATGACCTAGTTTGGTTTGAGTGGACGTTAAACCACATTTATTTCTTTATAAAGTTGTAAATATTGATACAAATATTCAGAAACTTGTTCAAATCGTAGCACTATGTTGGAATTTGCTAGCCGACGTGTATAAATTGTTTACGTTTAGTGCAGAACGTTCATATATTTGTCCCGTGCTCAGAGTATAGGCATTGGTCTTCGTGTAACGAATTAGGTAATCATAATATTGCACATTATTTGGTTGATACATAACCAGTTCTCATCATTGGATTTCTGTCATTATTATAGAATTGAATCAGTTGCTATCTAGATATTACAGTGAGGTCAAGAATACTATAGGGAATTGAGATTATCAAATTATATATTATATGGTCCGGCAGTCTTTAGTTCAACTTTGATACCATTTTATGGTGTTAATCTGCCGGTCTACTAAATAGATTTTATTTTTACCATATTTAGTGTATATTTTGTTTTTTGAATATGCATACCTGTAACTATATCGTTTCATATTCTAAAGTACAACAATTTGTTACAAGACTAACATATGACAATTGATGGGGATTGGTTAGTTTTGCATTTCTTGCTTTACTTGCAATGTGTATGGGGGCCCCATTGTTGAACCACTCTAACTATAACCTCAAGATAGATTCCTTTTTTTGTGGTACTACCGACTTAACACCTTACAAGTAAGCACCGTACAGACATCAAAATATCAATGTAGTTAGTCAGTAATACAACTATGATCGTTTTGGTCCTTTCGATTCCTAATCTATTTTCTTTGCTTTTCCCGATTCTATTAATCACCGACAATAGGCGAAAAGAGTTTGGTTTTGTTGTCAACAGTATTACAAAAAGTGATTGACAGGGAAATAAATTTTATATATGTGCATATTCTACATATCGCATCCAAAATCTAACTGATTTCACGTACAATTGTGTAATAAGATATAGTTCTTCCCTGTCCATATTACAACGCTTTGTCAATACTTCAATTGGTATGAGGGGATCACGTGGCTAAGTGGGTAAGGCGCTAGCTCGCTAGCCTGGAGGTCGGGTGTTCGATCCCTGCATTGGCCGAGAAAGTTCATCTCGATTTTCCAGCGTGGTTTCCCCTTGTCAGTGATGCAGAACGGAGAGCCTGACAAGGATAGCTTAGTCGTTCGGATGGGACGAAAAATCGAGGTCCCGTGTACACATTGGAGTGCACGTAAAAGATCCCTTGGCAGTTAGAATTCGGTGAAAGAGTAGGCCGTAGTGCCGCTGCTCGGGCAAAATTTCCCTCACAGCACACTGTATGGCGTATGCATGTCTTCCATTAGCCCAGGTTAGGTGCATAAGAGTAGGACGTTAAACCCCATTTCATTTTCAATTGGTATGACCGCATCTTTAGTCGCTTGGGTTACGGCAACTCCATTTAATCAAATACTGTTGAATATGGAAAAAATGTAACTTTTGCTTCAAAAATTATGCAATATTGCGTTAGAGAACTTACCAAAATCATCTAAGTAGTAAATACACGAAATATATTTTATAGAAAATCCTCAAATTTTTATCTTAACATTTATTAACTCTGCAAAATTAATCCACTCTCACGGAAAGACAGCCATTATAACTAGGTTGATAAATTTGATTCAGTTGCTTTTGACACAAAGTACGACAACGAGAACCATTTGCCCAGCCTCCATGCACTCTACTTCATAGTAGAGTAGTGCCACGGCTGGGACAGAGAAATGCACATCAAATCTTCCCCTGTGGAGAAGATACAACTATCTGTAAATACCCCCCACCCTATGTTACTGAGGTAGCGCCTTACTGACCGAGCCATCTCGGCTTCCGTAACTGCGAGAAAAGAAGGGGACATAAGCGATCACCCGGGTAAGGAGGATTTAGTATGGAGTTTAAGGACTGTGTTTATATATAAGACTTGTGACCAGACATCGCGTTAGGTTGAAACTATACTGAAAATCGGGACCCTCAGCACCCAAATAACCGAAATGTTATGTATTAATGGGGATCACGTGGCTAAGTGGGTGAGACGCTGGCGCGCTATAGCCTGGAGGTCGGGTGTTCGATCCCTGCATTGGCCGAGAAAGTTCATCCAGATTTACCGGCGTGGTTTTCCCTTCTCAGTGATGCAAGTGGAGGGCCTGGCAAGGAAACTGTTTAATCGTTCGGATGGTACAAAAAACCGAGGTCCCGTGTACACATTGGCGTGCACGTAAAAGATCCCTTGGCAGTTGGAATTCGATTAAGAGTAGTCCGTAGCGCCGCTGTCCGGACATATGTCCGTCTTAATTAGCCCAGGTTAGGAACAGAACAATAGGAAGTTAAATCCCGTTTCGTTATGTATCAAACCCTTTCTTTATCGTAATTAGGTATACCGTGGATCAGTCACCACCTGTCTGCCACCATTCCAACGATAAGTTCGTACAACTGCGCCTTAATTCTCTTGACTTGGGGCATAATCATTTAATCAAATATTGGTGAACATGGAAGAAATGTAATTTTGTCTTCAAAATTTAGCAATACCGATTCAGAGAACACACCTAGCTTGCCTAGATACAGGCGCAGTTGTTTCTGCGATTAGTCCAGTATTGTTCCAAACTATGCAGCTTCCTGTTCCTTTGCAACCCTCAGATCGATCACTTGTTGGTGTGGGCCACTCTTGTCTACAATGTGATGGCTACTTTGAAACTGAACTAAAGTACAACTCCATCAACACAACTCAACGTATTTATGTGATCCAAGGTATGAAAGGCATTATATTAGGAAGACCTGCCCTCCGAGCATTGCATTTGATTCCAGAGTACTGGCCTAATGCCTATTCATTGGCTATGGTTGTCAACTTACAACAAAAGGTTGTACACAGTTTTCCAACCGTCTTTGATGACAAACTCAAGTCCATGAAGGGTGAACAGCTCCACATCCAGTTACACGATGATGCAAAGCCATTTTCCATTCACACCCCAAGACGAATTCCGCTACCCTTAAGAGATAAGCTTCAAGCCAAGTTGGATAGCATGGTAGCCCAAGGAGTCATCACCCCGGTCACAGAACCCACTGCGTGGTGTCACCCTATTGTCGTAGTCCCGAAGAAAGACACTGATGATATAAGAATGTGTGTCGACTTCACCAAGCTCAACAAATATGTTATTCGAGAACGCTATCAATCATTAACCCCACACGAGGCGATCGTCTCCATATCAAAACATGAGGCCAAGATCTTCTCCAAGGTTGATGCTTTGACAGGCTATTGGCAAGTCGCTATTGCCCCAGAAGATACAAGATATTTTGTGGCTATGTTTTGTCTTCGGATGGATATGAACTCAGTCCCGAGCTCACTAATGCCGTCAGGAATTTTCCAAAACCAAATACTATTACAGACATCAGATCATTCTTTGGCCTGGTAAATCAATTGGCAGATTTTTCGTCAGAAATAGCAGATGCCCTACAGCCGCTTCGCCCTCTCCTGAAGCCCAAGAATCATTTTGTTTGGGAACAAGCTCAAGAAGACGCCTTCAGACTAACCAAGGATCTCCTCACCAGCACACCAGTTTTGGCCAACTTTGACCCCAGTTTACCAACCCAGCTTAGAGTAGATGCTGCCAGGCTACATGGGTTAGGCCTTGCTCTTACACAAACCCAGACAGATGGTACATGTAGACTTGTACAAGCCGCTTCAAGGTTTTTGACACCCATAGAGGCAAGATATGCTATGATTGAAATTGAAGCACTAGGAGCAGCCTGGGCCATGAAGAAATGTCATCTTTTTCTCCACGGTCTTCCTCACTAGGTTACAACGTTTACGGATGAAACTATGCCCGTACAATTTTACAGCTATTTGGGTAGATGGTAAAAAACATTTTGCCGCTGACGCTTCATCAAGAGCACCTGTTGATCAGCCAGCCGAAGATGATATTATAGACCAAGATGATAGCGAAGCGCTAGTAAACACCATGCTGTCTCTCCAGTCGATAAACACCTTGTCAAAATCTTTAGTCAAGATCCAAGAGTGTATGGTCAATGATCAACAAATGTCAACCCTTGCATCCACCATTGCATCCGGTTGGCCAGACTCCAAGAATGATTGCCCTGAAAGTATTAGACGGTTTTGGTCAGTACGTTCAAGTCTGACACTTCATGATGGTATAATCCTGTATGGTTGTCGTACCGTAATACCTAAATCTATGCAACGCCAGATGCTACAACAGCTCCACGATGGTCATTTAGGCATGGAAAAGTGCAAGCGTAGAGCTCGGCAATCCGTTTACTGGCCTGGGATAGACAGAGCCCTGGAAGATCTCGTATCCCAATGTGAAAAGTGCCAGATAACCCAACACTCACAACCATGTGAGCCCCTTCAGCCACATCCAATGCCTGAAAGACCTTGGCAGAAGATTGGCACTGACTTATTCCAGGCACAGAAAATTATATCGTTATTGTCGACTACTTCTCTTTTTGGCCTGATCATACCGTCTGCACAAAGATACATCGTCTGAAACAGTCATATCTGCACTGACAGACTCATTTTCCAGATATGGTATACCAGAGGAAATCATTTCCGATAATGGGACGCAATACACCTCAAAGTTATTCCGGAAATTTACCCAAGAATGGAACATCCGACATAGGACATCCAGTCCCAGATATCCCCAGTCCAATGGAAAAGCCGAGGCTGCAGTCAAGGCCATGAAGAACCTGGTACGCAAGTGTCGCACCCATAAAAATCCAGACTTGAAAGCTTTGCGGAAAGGATTAATTTCATTCCGGAACTCGCCCTTACTTGGTGGTCAGTCTCCATGTGAAATGTTCCTGGGTCGACGTCTTAACGATACCCTACCACGTCACCCGACAGCATTCCACAAGAAGTGGACCATACCCGATGACCGTCGAATTCAACGTCAGCAGTATTCCAAGAACAAGCACCAGCAATGGTACAACCAGCGATCCTTCCCGTTATCTCAACTTAGTGTTGGAAATCATGTCATAGTCCAACACCATAGTACCCATCAATGGACGTTACGGGGCAAAATCACGAAAATATTGCCACATCGCTCATACCTGGTAAAACTCTCAACAGGAATTACTGTTCGACGCAATCGTCGCCACATCAGGTCTTATCAATCAATGCCGATCCCTCCTGGATCTGGAGGGGGTGGAGGTACAGAAGTCAATACGAAAGGTACAGCAGTCAAATCAAAACCTATCGAGTCCAAAAAAGTCCTCAAGACAAGATCTGGCAGAACCATTCACAAGCCAAAGAATTTAAAAGACTATGTTTTAGACTGTTAAAACTAACAGTGTTTAAATGATATTAACTCTAAAAAATCTTGGGGGAGGTGTGTGGTCTGAACCCTAGGAGTTATGTGCCCTTTATAGCTCTCTTGTAATAAAGTTATCTTGTACGTAATGTGGTAATGTCGCCTCGTGCTTCTGTTTACAAAATATCTACGATTAGACCAATTAGATAACATAACACCACGCCAGTTGACTAAATGACTTTATGATACAGCACGCACGTGCTAACCATTCGGCCATCCACACCCTCTCACTTTCAAAGATAGGCAACCATTATAACTGTATGGATAAATTAGATTCGGTTGCTTTCCACACTAGCCAAATCACCATATACTCTACTTAATAGCAGATCAGTGCCACGACTGGGACAGAGAAATACACAACATATCGTCAATGCACTTACTATGATTGCCTTTAAGAGCACACTTTAAGCTGTTAAGAAGGCACAACTGTCAAATTTAGGTAATAGGTAAAACCATCTTCAATAGAAGGCTTGATCTCACCATAACCACGTACATCTAATCAAGGCCTTCAAGTAATACCCTGCATATTTGGCCACTAATTTTGATTGGGTACAAGCACAGCTTGTGAGCCTATCAGATTCACCGGTCGTCGTGAATACCAAGTCTCGCGCTTCTAGCTAAAATGCTTACACGTGACAATCGAGTTGCAAAGTTCAAAGATCGATCAATGTCAAGGTTGCTGGTTTTGCATGAGCTTCTCAATTTAAAAAAAAAACTCTCAACGGCTGTAAACTATGGATGCCGCCATGTTTGTTTACAGTGTGTTATGTGACACGACCTCTGATTGTACAATGCTAATTAGTCACGTGTAAACACAACGGGCGCAAAAGTTCGGGAATTGCTAAGTATTAAAGCAACGGTTTAGATGTAAAACTCGCGGATGTTGCTCAAGGAACATGAGGTAAAACATTCTCAGAAACTGAAATCAGTTATCATTGACTAAAGGTCAAGAATTTATAAGCAGTTGTCGTTACATTAATAAGCAGTTGTCGTTACAAAGTTTGAAGATTAAAGATACTTTCCCACGTACAAACTGGGTAACTTGATGATGTATTTGGGCTAAAAACATATTCAAACAAATCAATTTATTTATTATAATTTTGCTTCAAATCCTTCTCAAACGGAAAACCGTCGCTATAAAAAAAAATCGACCAAAAGAGGTCAATTTGTGTCACGTGACTTACCTCTATCGGTACTTAGCAATGGGTGCCAAGTCGGAGAATTCATTGCATACACAAGACGATGTTATCTTTAATCGCTGACTATTTATTTCAAATATGAAAGCCTAATTAAATTCTCGGATAATCCACTACCCGCGCCTTTTTCCGTGATTTTTATATCAGACAATGTTGTACATTTAAAACTTCATAAACTTTATCAACATGTACATCAAGCGCACAATCTCCGCGAGCAACCTTTGGCTTCACGCGTGCAGAGACTCCTATTCGTCGGGCTGTCGATTAGGGAAACGCTAACATTTTGGTCCTGTGTGCGCTCTATGAGTGTTTTATTTTTTACAGGGAATCCAGTATTTTTCTAGTAAGATAGGATATTTCTACTTTCAATAGCCATACTTTAATTGGAAATAAACACCCGATAAAATACTTTTCTGGGGACGTATCTTTAAAAAATTGATCGTTTTATTCTTAATAAATATTACGGCATAATTGCGTAGTAACACACAACACGGACTACAAAGCCATCACAATGACATATAAATATTTTTCCAAAGCGTGAAACTTCACGTGGCTAAATACATGTATAGTAGTAGTTTATTCCTATAACGACGCAAGACTATGTTAATATCTTTTGTCATTCTATTTGATTGTCGTCAGATGTCCGTTTTCATTTAAATAACAAATATGTATAATGGATGACTTTCACAAAGATTGGTGTTACGTTGATATACCAGATTTTTTTTATTGTGAAACGCGAACATCAATTGAAATGGAATCAGTTGTCTAGACATTACCATTTTGTTTTCTGCTTGACGAAATCTAAAAATAATCTTGAGAAATATTTACTGAAACCCACACCATGGCTGATATTACAGAGTGTATGATCATATAGGATGTAAGCTACGATTTGATTTTTAAACCACGAATTCTAATCTCAAGTAGGTAGTTATAAACATCATTAAGTAGGTCCTTGAATTATTTCATATAGATAATCTGAAAAACATCAACTGCTACTTACCGTAACTGCCGTAATCTTTTGCCATAAAGCTTAAAACATCATTGTTTTTGCATAATACCTTGTTCAAATTCCCCCTAATGATTGCGTATCATTGATGGTTTATTAAAGCTCAAATATTATAGAACAACGCACAAAGTTTCAGACATACATCATCAAAGGTATTCTTAATTACCGCCCACAAATTATTCAAACTGATCTATTCTGAAGTGCCGGTCATTGGATGTTTACATTGGTTTCTATTGATTTCAAATCGCCACAATTATCCCTCCAAGACATAGTCGTTAAACTATGATACCATTTTTATACGTCCACATTCATAATGTGTGAACGTATTATGCCGTCGCCCCTGTCTGTGTGTGTGTGTGTATGGGTGGGTGGGTGTGTGTGTGTGTGTGTGTGTCTGTGGTTCGCCTACAGGGCGCAATTCTTCATGGATTTTCTTCAAACTTGGTATACTTATTCCTTATACCCCAAGAAAGATCCCTATTGTTTTTGGTGCATGCCCGACCTCAGGGGCAGAGCCACGCCCATTTCTAGTAGTTGTTTGTTTGTCGTCTACAGACCACATTTCTTAACTTATAATCTTGAAACTTTGATTACACATTCTTTGTACCCTAAGGAACATCCCTATCGTTTGGGATGCATGCCCAACCCCAAGGGGCAGAGCCACGCCCATTTTCTTTTTGTGTGTCGCCTACAGGCCACAATTCTTAATCGGTCATCTTGAAACTTAAAATACTTATTCCTAAGGATGATCCCTTTTGTTTTGGGTGCATGCCCGACCCCCGTGGGACAGCAACACCCATTTCTTGTATTTGTTTGCCTGTCGTCTTCTTAATGTATCATCTTGAAACTTTGAATACTTATTCTTGGTACCTTAAGGAAGATCCCTATTGTTTTTGGTGAGCGCCCGACCCCCAGGGACAGTGCCACGCCCATTTTCTTTTTGTCTGTCTGTGTGTCACCTTCAGGCCACAATTCTTAATCGATCGTCTTGAAAACTTTTTTATACTTATTCCTTATACCCTAAGGCTGACCACTATTATTTTTTTTGTGCATGCCGGACCTCCTGGGACAGAGCCACGCCCAATGCTTTTGTGTCTTGTGTTCGCCTACAGGATGCAATTCTTAACAGATCCTTTTAAAACTTTACATACCTATTCCTTATACCCTAAAGATGACCCCTATTGTTTTTGGTGACTTCCTAACCCCCAGGGGCAGAGCCATGGCCATTTTTACTTCGTGTCTGTGTGTGTTGTCTATAGGCCACGATTCTTAATGGATCGTCTTTAAACTTGGGATATGTATTCCTTATAGCCTAAGGACGTCAACTGCATGTCCCGACTCCCACAAGCAAGACACGCCCAATTTTCGTGTTTGTCGTTTACAGGCCGCAATTCTGAATGAAGCAGCTTGGTACTTGGCTTATGTATTCCTTATAGCCCGAGGGCGTCCACTATTGATTTTGATGAATGTCCCGACCCCCAGGGGCAGGGCCACGCCCACTTTTTGCCTTTAGCGTTAGGAAGGCACAATTCTGAATGGATTATCTTGGTATACTTATTCCTTATACTCTAAGGACGGCAACTATTGATGTTGAGGCACGACCCTCAACGCTAAACAAACCAAACGCCTAGCCTTCTTGACAAAGTACCATATCAATCAAAGCAGGAATGTGGACGTATATTGTAGCGTTAGCGTTATGTTTATACAATCCAGCCCATTCTACCAGAGCCGGTGTCTGACCAATTTCCCCAAAATGGACCCCCACTAGAAAGGGGTCCCGAAGCTCACCAACTTAAACCTTATTCCAGGCGATCTGGTAGCCCAATATTCTACACAAGTGTAACGGGCAATGTCTAGAAAACTGCTCCCATTTTGTCGCTGTTCATTCTAAACAAAGTCTATCCATCATTATGATTGAAGCACGAGAATGGAACAAACTTAATGTTGAAATTAGAAACTCTCAATCCCTTGCTATCTTTGTAAATACACTAAATAAATTAGATACTATCGTACCATCATATTACTATCTCGGGATACGGAAATTACAAATAATACACTGTAAACTAAGATTATGCTGCTCCAACCTACAAGGCCATAAATTCCTCAGACACGTCGATGATAGCCCTGCTTGCCTCTGCGGTCACAAATTTGAAGATATAGAACACTATTTACTCGTATGCCGCTTATATTCAGATGCAAGAAAACAGACAATCCATAACCTTCAACACAATCATAAAACAATTAGTTGTCTGTTGTATGGGTCAACAAAATTTAGTCCTGAGATAAACACACTTATTTTCCACGAAGTCCAACAATTTATTCTCTTATCAAAAAGATTTAAATCTCCATAAACAATTCCAAGTCCTGCACCCTGTACAATCATCTAAGTCTCTACATTATCCATGATGTATCATATATGTTCTATATTTATGTAATTATGTATGTATATATGTATGTAAATAATTATACTGTGTACATGTATCTAAATCAGAGAGAGGGGTTACACATAGGCATAGCCTGTTCCCCAATCCAAATTCAGATTTAATGAATAAAAATATTGTTTATAAAAAAAAAGCACCGGTGCTATTATTAATAATTGAACTCGTTGCCGATGAAAACAGTTGCTTTGGAACAATATCTATGCGTCTTGGTGTGGGGGCGAAACATATCTATGCGTCTTTGTGTGGTGATGGAACAATATCTGTACATCTTCGTGTGGGATCAATTTCTGAAATGGAAGTAGACAGATTCAATCTCAACAGCAACTGACCATAAATCTTTGCAATTCTTTTACGCACACTAATTACCCCACTTAATTATTATGGTTACGCTTGGTTCCCACTATCACGATTCGTGATGCGATTGAAATCGTGGTGATCATGGTGATCCTATCAGGTCTTATCATATATTGAGGTCAGTCGTAGCAATCGTGTTGATCGTATCTGCACGTATCCGAAAGTATCTGCACGTATCACATCATGAACTCAACATGGACACTCCTATCGTCACGCATCTCACGGTAGTGGAAACCTAACATAACCTATGTAGAAGAACGCAAGCGCGGATACAGGCGTAGGTGCATACCTACCCTTTTCTGCTGGCATTTTGTCCACAGTAGGAACCCCGACCGGGGTTAACCATGGATGTGTGTATCATACATTTCCATTGGATTAACACTATTTACAGTTATTATCATTATATTGTCCTCATCAATTTAGTTTTTAATTACATGTATGTATTAACTTTCAATATCTAGTCCCGACCCCATCCGTGAACTCTGACCACCCCACCAAAAAATACGTGTTCATCCTGTCTATAACCCTATCCTCTATTGCCTTTCTTGAGTCATAACTTATGTCGTCCAGAATCAAAGAGCTTCTCATGAGAGTTGTCGGACTTGGTGATCTATATTTATCATGATAAGAAGTAACACAGATTGCCATAAAATAACTATTAAAACAATTTATGGTACAAGCCAAGTTATTTGGGTGTATAAATAAATATTTAACTACTATAAATCCTAAATCTGTTTGTGCTAACAAATGTCAGTACGTGTTGAGCCTTTTTGTATTGGCAGTTTTCTGGCCATCAAATGTATTGATTTTCGATAAATATATGTATATTATCACCGTAAATGAAGAAGCCAGGTTTTAAAGGTTTATTATTTGAGCAGGGGACTGCTTTACGGACACGTAAAAACTCTTCTACTAATCGATGGGTTTGATAAGATGGAGTTATGAATAGTGTCGCAGGTTAAAAGTTAATTTCCAGTCTCCCGAATTTAGGTTTCCATATGGAATATGTTTTAACCATCTAAGAAATTGTAATGACGGTTCCAATCAGTTGCTTTGACCGTTGAGTTTCGGGTTTCAAATCTCAAGATATTATTCCGAGACCAGTTAGCATCTGTGCGTATTTAGTCGCTCAGGTGAGGTCCCGTATAGAGATTGGCAATGCTCCTTGGAAGTCTGTTGGAAACAATGACTTTTCACCTGATAAAACATTGACGTATCTGAATATGTCGTTTCAATGAATAAATATCTTAATGAATAAATATCTGAAAAAATGAGAATATGCAGCCCGTTTTCCTTAAAAAAAAGATATAAAGTAGTCATGACCAAGTCCAATCAAAGATAATATCATCAAAGGTTATTCTCCGTGACAATAAATAGTAAATCTTAAGGTAACGTTGTAATTACAGCCTGAAAACAGGATGAAGATTTTGTGTTTTAAAGAGCTGTGTGTTAATAAATCTTGGGAACAATGTCAACGCTTTAAATGGCTTTTATATTTTAACTCTGTGAATACAATTCCAAGAATTGGGGTTAAATTATAAAAGGATGGTCAAAAACATAAATTTAATTTACAATTGTTTAGTTTACGTTAAGGTCATAGGTCACACATTAATGAACGTATAAAATATCCGTCCATCCACCAACCTCCCCTACTTTCTGTTTTACAAAATCCCACTGTAGGACAATGCGTTCTGATTTTTGATGCCAGTAAAAAATATTCCTATTCGACAGCTCAAATCACTAAATTAAATCTTGTTACACGGAGATCAGATGTAGAAATTCACAATTGTTTGATTCCAAGTCATGTCATCGTGACAAACTTAACCTGAAGCACAGTCTTGGTGGTGCCGAATTGCATGATGGTGTTCTATTTCAGCCATCAGCCACTCTGAAACAAAAGAGACGCACGACGCCTTTGTCAACGAACAGATATCATGTATTACAAAATAATTCGATTTTTAAACTTTTCCTGCCGCTGAAAATTCTACGAACGTGGGTGTCATGTCATCAATAGCTTGAGTTATTCTGTATTTAAGAGCTGGACCCTGGATTCTATTTGTGAACCGATGGATGGAAACGGGTGATGAAATTAAAAATGATATATCAGTGATACGTGTTTTAATTCCAATCACGAGGAAATGTTGTGAGAGTGTGCAAATGTGAAATAAATTGAAAATGGCAACACTGTGTAAGTGACGGACTGAAAAGAAATAACATGACATGGGGTTGAACAATTATTTCTGCACCAACCGGGCTTATGGAGATGCAAGTGTGGAAGGCAAAAATTTCGACATTCTTCATCTCTTCATTTGAGGAGTTGTGATGGCTCTATTTTGTTTTTATTTTACTCTCAGCAAATCGGTGAAATGCTTCATCTTACCTCCGTTACCATCATTTTTGACACATCATATATTCTTTTAGAGAAGGTTATGTTCAAAATTGTCAGTTAATATGTAAAACGAATGACCTTTAAAAAGATAAATGTTACATACCAGAATTTTTTTGTATTGTTTGTCGTAAACATGAATCGAAATGGAATCAGTTGCCTAGACATCACCAGTTCTTTTTGTTTTACCAACAACAGATTCTTCTGGGTAACATCTAAAGCATACTTAAAGTAGAACATGTCAGAATTAAGGTCATAGCCTCTGTCCCAGACACCCACCGCCCCACAAAAAAACAAAACTAAACCCAACCCCAAAATACGAAAACTAACCCCAAATCCATTAATTCTAAATTAAGTTATCGCCATATTGATTCTACATGTTGTCACTCAAACTTTAACGATTTTTGAAATAAACAATTCAAACATTTTGTTACTTCCAGAGCAGGTAAGAAAGCAAGAATGCTTCAGTTCCATACAGATCATTTATTTCTTGTTGTTCTTGAGGCGACGCTCTTTTAAAAAAAATTCTAAGACTCCACCATAATCGACATGAAACTAGGCATGCTTTTTCTATGGACAATTGCGCATCGAATTTTAATATACATTCCAAGATGGCACGGATGTTGTCACGATTCGGAGGATCCTGGTTGGTGGTAGGACCGTAATTATCTCTAAATTATCAGTGCAACCCACTACTGCTAGATCTGGCCAACCTAGGGTTACTGATTCATGATATTGTTCATATAAATTCCGATCATAATGAATTTACAAATTTAGCTCGTACTTGTCATATCAGACATTGTAGTTACAACCGCCATCCACCCGTAACTATGTCTGGCATGCATTTATTAGGGGGTAGTAATTTTGTATGTTAATGAAACTTTAACTTAAAGGAGCTAAATCGCTAATATTTGGGACCTAGAAATTGGCCCTAATTGGTCGCAACACAAATATTAATGTAATATGATTGTATATAAACTGGATGACATCTCGCCTGGTACGTTCGTGCATTTTTATGCGTGAACTCTTAGTTTTCCTATTACTGGCACGCGCACGGGCACTATTTCTTTTTCTTTTGCATAAACCAAAATCTGGGTTTTTGCGCGGAGGTACTTTTGAGGTATTAGCCTGAGAAGCATAACACTTGCCACTGTACCTCTGTATCGCTAATTATAAATCGAGTGTGTGAAGACAGTTTATATAGATCACGCAAAAATTTTTCAGTACAAAGTTTATTCCCGTTCTATTTGCCGCTAAGCAAACCAATGGGACTATTTTCTCAACAGTGTATGAAGTTATCCATAAGTGATAATATCCTTACACCGAGAGAAATTATCTAGTCTCGGTGAAAAACCATGATCATCTGGTAAAAAATTACTTTTCTATTTTTTGGAACGAAAAACAGTGTTTTTAAAAACAAACGAACCTGCCGCACATGAGGAAGTCATTATACTAATAATAACAGACGAGAACTCTTTTTGGGCACAGGCTTTCTTACTGAGTAGTAAATCGTCCACAAACAATCATGAAGGAACTATAATAAGACTAGCGACGACTGTAGACAGTAAGTAGGTTATAAACTATACTTTTGAGTCGAGATTACTCGCTTTGAGTCGAGATTACCAGCTTTCAGGTCACCGATAACCAATTATGTCAGAAATACCATACTGACATTCGGTTTTTTCAAGTTGTACGCGAACTAACAATCGGCGCCCTAACTGTCTTCGTCAGCTACTTTCAGTTTCACAATGGCGTACGACATTCGGTTTTTCAAGTTGTACGCGAACTAACAATCGACGCCCTAGCTGTTTCGTCAGCTATTTTCAGTTGCTGGCGTACGGCCAGTGCCGGTGGGAAAAGACAACATTAAAATCAGAAATAGTTTATTTATTATTGTCGGACTTACGGTATCAATCCTGTCTAACAAATCATAAAGCTGTGGTGTTACGGTAGCGGCATAGTATTTCACCGTAACACCACAGCCACTCTAACCATTCATAATACATCTAACTATCACTCCCTACACATTTCCCCTCGACCTACTTTCCCAAACGTCAACAACACATCTCATACATCCATTTCACTGATTAACCCTTGTACCGCGTCTACTGGATGACATCGCGCCTGGTACGTTCGTGCATTTTTATGCGCGAACTCTTAGTTTTCCTATTACTGGGCACTATTTCTTTTTCTTTTGCATGTACTAAAATCGGGGTTTTTGCGCGGAGGTACTTTTGAGGTATTAGCCTGAGAAGCATAACACTTGCCACTGTACCTGTATATCGCTAATTATATATCGAGTGTGTGAAGACAGTTTATATAGATCACGCGAAAATTTTTCAGTACAAAGTTTATTCTCGCTGTATTTGCAGCTAAGCAAACCAATGGGACTATTTTCTCAACAGTGTATGAACTTTTTCATAAGCGATAATATCCTTACACCGAGAGAAATTATCTAGTCTCGGTGAAAAACCATGATCATCTGGTAAAAAATTACTTTTCTATTTTTTGGAACGAAAAACAGTGTTTTTAAAAACAAACGAACCTGCCGCACATGAGGAAGTCATTATACTAATAATAACAGACGAGAACTCTTTTTGGGCACAGGCTTTCTTACTGAGTAGTAAATCGTCCACAAACAATTATGAAGGAACTATAATAAGACTAGCGACGACTGTAGACAGTAAGTAGGTTATACACTATACTTTTGAGTCGAGATTACTCGCTTTGAGTCGAGATTACCAGCTTTCAGGTCACCGATAACCAATTATGTCAGAAATACCATACTGACATTCGGTTTTTTCAAGTTGTACGCGAACTAACAATCGGCGCCCTAACTGTCTTCGTCAGCTACTTTCAGTTTCACAATGGCGTACGACATTCGGTTTTTCAAGTTGTACGCGAACTAACAATCGACGCCCTAGCTGTTTCGTCAACTATTTTCAGTTGCTGGCGTACGGCCAGTGCCGGTGGGAAAAGACAACATTAAAATCAGAAATAGTTTATTTATTATTGTCGGACTTACGGTATCAATCCTGTCTAACAAATCATAAAGCTGTGGTGTTACGGTAACGGCATAGTATTTCACCGTAACACCACAGCCACTCTAACCATTCATAATACATCTAACTATCACTCCCTACACATTTCCCCTCGACCTACTTTCCCAAACGTCAACAACACATCTCATACATCCAGTTCACTGAATAACCCTTGTACCACGTCTACTGGATTACATTCAATTGTTTCCGTGTTGACTCTAATTTCAAACCAGTCCCAGTCTGGTTATTCTAGTATATTGCGCATACTCTCCAGATGTGGCTTCTCCATTTGACAGGAGTTGTGGAATATGTCTAGCCTCGTTCTTTCTGGTCACTTGTTACAAATGACGCTGAATTGCACTACAGTACACAATTCGTGTACTTTTCTCTTAAATATTGGATATCAGAAGCCTACCTTTTCTTGGTAATGCCACAACACCAATGTTGATTCGTGTTTTCAACGTGTAAGACTTTGGATGATATTGAGTTAGAGACTTAGCTACTTTAATCGTTTGGTTCTGATTAAACTTACAAATCAAATGATATCAGAATCGTCTTGCTAAGCTTTACAAGATTTTTTTAATCAATTGATTTCAGTTTTATGTGTACATACCACGCATGGCCACATCACGGTCTTCAAAGGTATCGTCCCTTTGTTGAACGAATTTACCGCCCTCATGTCAATATTTTCGACAAAAGACTACATTGTCCATTCATTAAGACTTTGTAACTTTGTAATGATAACATTATTGATAAATCTGGGAAAAGAAACATCCCATTGTTGACGTTTCTAATATTTCACTTTAATGTCTGATATTGGTGTAAACAAGATTCACGTTTCATCAACATAATATAGTTTAAAACCATATATCAAGCTAATATTTTTACATATTATAAATCTATAGTCATGCTGATACCATCATATCTTTGGTAGAATACAGACTGTTGGCCCATTAACTAATAAAAATACGGCACCGAAATCTTTTGTTTGCTGTCACTGTTTGTTGCCGCAGACGATACAATCCATTATCTTGATTTGATTTTCTGTTGTTTATTTCTTGCAATGTCTGTGTTGTTTGTCTGCAAGTTTGTCGTATTGGTTTGATTTGCGTGTAGTGCGGATCTCCCGCACTTACGATTCTATATACTTTCACCATTAGTATACGATTAATTATCGGCGACACAAAGCGTTTAAAAATAAAGTTGTCACCAACAAATAACCACCATTGTAGACTGGCTTTAAACTTATAAATAAACAGTCCTGCATGGTAAACCTATTATTATTCTGGCATCCAGCTAGCGATGACACGCTATGTGTAATTCAATGGGAAATGAGATTCGAGGGAATTTTTATATAGCGTGATATTTTTTATATGTTACCGTATGAATATCACACTATTCATGAGATGAACAGAAGTCCTGGTCATTCGTGATCGTCAAGAGAGTCGCTGTGACATAGCTTTCTTAAAAGATGCCAACCAATACGAATTTGTGCGATTGATTACATGGAATAAGATTTAATATTGTGATGTGGGTTCCATATATATCTCAGAACAATTTGCACTGTACAGTCGGATTGTGAAGTCCAGATCAGTGTAAAAAATTCTGATATCTCTGTGAAAAAGTTACTTGCTAGTTTAGTTATATATTACCTTTGACCCTAACATTGACCTAGTTGATTTTTTCAAGGGAAGTTATTGGAATATATTCCAAGCTGATTTGATCGACATGGAATAGACGACTATATTCTTCTGAGCGCAATACATACGGTTAAAATTATATGTATATTTACGGTTATATGTAGAGTAAAATACAATGTCGGATTTGTCAGATCACATTATTTGTTAAACAAGCATTATGGAAGAGCTAAATCTACCTATTGCAGGTCTTTCTTTGTGCCTTCTATGGTATATAAATCACCAATAAGCCATTTATTAATATGACAGGACCATAATGAACTCTCATCGGATGGCTCCGATTTTAAGCAGATTAGAATGGTTTGGTCATTTAATGATTTAATCTAAAAAGGAATAAGCTCGAATGACCAAGACGGTAGTTACGACCAATGCTTACGTCTGATCAAAACTACAAACATGGATAACTTCGCTCAAAATAAAGTAATTTGAATGAAATATTTTCAATATATTTAATGTGTTAGATGCCGCCAGATATGCGGCAGGGTCCGTTAAAGATCTTAGTCCTTCATGTGCTTAAAAGTGATTTAGGAAATGTGGAATTTTGACAATCGTTGACAACATGGACAGTGAAGATGAAGATGATGGGCTCTTACGTGAACTGAGAAACCCAATGGTAATGACGCAAGAACGACTGGGGTTGAAAGATTGAGTGTATATAGCAATATACCCAAACAACTCTTCTGAAATATTTTAAGTAAATCTACTGTTGTAGATTATTATTTATGTACATGTATATAATTATTATTATGTTTTCATGACGTGTTTTAACATTATTATTCATGTATATAATTGTTATTATGTTTTCATAGTGTATTTTTAAATTACATCCGTTATTAGCAATAAAGTACATGTCTATATATTTTACCTAACACTGTTTTTTTTAAATTGCCTCAAGCACACTCAGTAATGACACCAACTCACTATTAAGACCACATCTAGATAGTCTCACAGGAGGTCTTCTGTTGTAGATTATTATTTATGTACATGTATATAATTATTATTATGTTTTCATGACGTGTTTTAACATTATTATTCATGTATATAATTGTTATTATGTTTTCATAGTGTATTTTTAAATTACATCCGTTATTAGCAAAAAAGTACATGTCTATATATTTTACCTAACACTGTTTTTTTTTAAATTGCCTCAAGCACACTCAGTAATGATACCAACTCACTATTAAGACCACATCTAGATAGTCCCACAGGTGGTCTTAATAGAGGGATTTCGTCGTGTTTTGCATTATCCTTTTTTGAAATATTAGAGCGAAAACGGCCAACCCTTTATCTTAATTTAAAGCGACGTAAATGCACGTGAATAATGTAAGATTAGATTAAAAGTAATGTAGAACAAGCCAACAGTGAGGCTGATGTCCCCCGCCGAAATCCCAAAATAAATAGATGACACATATTAATTAATCGCACATTTATTTTTTTCAAACGTATCGAGCAATCAAACTGTACACGAAGTGTCATCCAAAAGTGTTTTATAAAGAAAAATGATAAAACCGACGAGAAAAATGAAAATATACCCTAGTTAGGGGGACCCTAAAGGCAGACAAAAGGGCCCCCACGCTTGACAAAAGGGCCTCTCTGGCCAAGGGAAAGGGCCCTCGTGTCCGAATCAATCGTTTCTATACACTGTTACTGTCGAATCCATTACTGAATGAGAATGCAGTCATTGTATTGGCATAAAAATCATCAATCAAGATGAACCTAAGTTATCTTGTCCCAAAGTATCAACCAATCAAATTGCTTATCTCTGCCTACCCTAAGCAGAAAATGCTCATCTTCGAACTCCATCAAGGCATTGACCTAATAAACACATACACCAAGTTTGAACATTCTAGCTCAATTAGGAAGAAAGAGAGTTATTGTGTCCCAAAAAGTGTGACGGACAGACAGACGGACAGACAGGCAGAAGGACGAACCCATTTTAATAGTCCCCCAACTTTCTCCGAAAGGCGGGGGACAACTACAACCAGTTTACAAATTCTCAGCTGTATATTAACAGAAATGTCATTATCACTGTCAAATAGTGGTCATATCAGTAATTCCCCCTTTGACTAGATATCGGATTATGTGCAACACATTTACTGTTTTGTCAGTCATTTTAGTCTATTTTAGAGAGAAAACTGAATACACTTTATTTGACTATTGAAGACAGGCAAATACAATATATTATGTTGCATAAGACATTTTGCTTGAGAAATGTCATCCTACCTACACTGTAAAAAATTTCTGTTTTTTACGTCGCCGAATTCCGTAGTTTAACACATTTTTTCTGTTAATTGATGGATTATTTTGAGAAATTGTGTTAACAGAGTGAATTATTTCTTCAAATTACGTGTTTTATGTAATTCTGTGGAATATCCAGTATTAAACAGGAAACTTCCGTGAAATTTGAGGATAGAATATTTTATTCCCTTCTATAACGGACATAATTCTGTTATTTTACGGAATAAACGGTGGAATGACAGGAAAGTTACGTAAAATTCAGGAATAAAATGTTTCATTCCATTATATAACGGACTATTTCTGTTTTCAAATGCAACGATAAGAAATCATATACATATATAATAATTCCTAATAAGAATCATTTTATAGTATTCATTTCAATTTATTAACCATAATATGAAGGATCATATTGTGTAGAGTTTGGTATATTAATAGTCATGTATATCTAATTTCCATTATTTATAAGATCTATAAAGTGTTTTCTCATTCATCATACGGTAATCAGATTGTAAGTATTTTCATAAATGTGTAAATACAATTTTCAACGCTCAGCAAGAATTGGTTGTATTGTCTGGTAACCAAGCACGCTTAAATCTGGATAATTTAACCGATTGGCCAGTATAAGCCGGTTTGTCTCTATGGCAGAGTTAACATATCTGCAAATTGATATTACCGCAAACTTGCATCTGAAAGCCTCTAGCCGGTCCTGACAGTTATTAGTTGACAGATACGGACTTTTCTCGATGAGGGTATTTTAATAAATATTAGCGGAGAGAGGATACATAAATATATCGCTAGCACTTCGGCGGAAACGGACGTTAAATAAAGCTATTTCGCACATTCTATGAAATATTGATTTGAAAATGGAATTTACGTTAATTGAGGGAATTTCCGTAAATTACAGGAAAAACAAATACGGATAAAATTTTCCTGGTAATTTTTGTTTCCGGAATTTTTTCCGTTTTTTCACGGATATTTTTATTACAGTGTACTCTTTCCATTGTCTAATGCTGTTTTACATGCTCGTCTGAAATGCCCCTAAAACTTTCTGTGTTCGCCAAAATAGAACCCATGACTACTTAGTCAAGTGGAGACAGCCATATTAGTAATATTTTAGCCCGGCAAATTACATAATATGTCAATCGGCAGAAATATTTACTTCCAGAAATATTACCATTTGTAATGAGGAACAATTACATAAACACTGTCAAATTATACGGCATGTTTTTTGTTTTACAATGCTATTTTACCAATTTATATCAATTAAGATTATTGTAATTTTACATGCACTCAATTTACAGCTACGTATAAAAGCTAGAGATAAAGTTACATTGCAGATTAGCTGGCCGGTCACCTCTGGCTTGCGGCTGTGGTTTCGATCTCTGGTGTAAGCGTATGTGGCATGGAGATAGTGGCGCCTTCTCAACCTCGTGGGTTTCCTCCGGGCACTCCGGTTTTCTCACACTGCTAAAAGACCCATACGCGCAAGCGAATTATTGAAATAAAATTGAAACCATATGTTGGTCCCAAAATGACCTAATTTGGGTCGAGTGTACGTTAAACCCCATTCTCTCTCTCCCCTCTTTGTTACCAATATACCAGGAAATCAGGAAGAGATAAACATGTGTAATTAACGTGTTGATCTTGGCCGCCCTTTATAATACCGGTCATTTCCTAATACACAGATCAATTAAATCGTTAGCCAGTAAGCTGTTTTAAAAGAAAAGCTAGCTGTTATCGTTACAGATGTGGATGATATCAACTTAAGTGGGATTTCGTCATCTTCGATCGCCGATAATTGTCAGACTGAAACACAAGCATAAGAGTTTGATCGGTCAACAATATTCTCTTCTACACTTTATTGTTCGAAGTTTTATATAATGTCTATATTGCCTACATGGTGATAGCAATTTTCATACACAAAGCATCAGTGTGGCAGTTTAACTTGGTACAGCGTGTCAATACCGAGTCTCTATTTTAATTTTGTTTCAGCTCTTGGCTAAAGACAGTGTTTTTAAATTTACTATTTGATGTAAAGTATTGATCGGTTTGTTATGTTTTTTTACTTCTACGATCAAGTATTTTCATAGATATACCAATGGACAGACCGTCAAGTCCTGCATTGACTGAACATGTATGTGTTAATCACTTTTGAGGGCAAGACTTTTGTCAAGGATCTATTTAGAACACACTATGTGGGCAGTAGTGTCTTACTTATCGTAAAAGATATAGATCTTTGCGTAAATAAGTGCAATCAATTTTGTTTAAAGGCGATAGAAAATGTATTACTGGAAATGCCTAATTTTGGAAAATGAAATTACTTTTTGTTTCGAGATGAAAACAACCCCAAATGGCTTCATATATATAGATACAAATTACTTTCATATGAAATAGAGTAGAAATTTATTGGAGAGCTCGTGAAATGACTACACGCCAATCTGATTATACTTATTCGATATACGACCGTTTACGAAAATTGATGACTAGGTTCAGCCGTTGTTCAAGTTTACATAGATACCTTAAAAGATGATTTTAAAAAGTTTGCATGCGCATCTTAGATGCCGATTTTGCAGCTTTAAATCTGACTACATCACAGATTATTTGTTGTGCTTTACAGTAGACGTTTAATTGCAAATATTCGTTGATGACCTTCCATTGGTAATATAATGATATCTTTGGCTGACGTATAATTAGTAAGAGCAGAATTTATAACGGATAGATTCGATTCAATCCAACACTGGTTCATTCTCTTAAAAAGCTTCCATGCCCTAACACACTAATTCGTTGCTTTGTATTTGTGGACTTTTGAATACTCTTTTGGGATGATAGCCCTATTTATTATAAACAAAACACATTGCCTATGATGGTGTTTTTTTTTCTTTTAATTAACCGCTTTGTTCTGAACTATAAGCACCATTACAAATTTACACTGGAATCATAGACTGGTCGCTCTTCAGATATCGCCCAGGGAAATTGCCAAATTAAACATAGGCGGGAGATAAAAGATAAAGTATGGTATCGGTTGACCTGGACGAACTTACTCATTACAGGGATTTATAATTTTGGACAATGTAAAAAAGCGATACTGAAATTATGATAAAGGAAGTCTTTCGGGATATTTACGAATTAGAGTATCCATAACCAGTAATGTCATGATTACAAGGACTAAAATTAATTTTATTTTGGACGAGATGCCTTCTGTAGAGAAGATACAAGATGACGGGAGACCAGTGATACTGATAGCTGCCTCAAAATCAAACTACAGACAGACTTTGTATTCGATCTGACAACAGTCATTGTAGTTGGGCAGATAAGTTTTTATATTGTGGGAAAAAGAACGACAAATGATATACGGCGTCCATGTGTGTCTTTAAAAAGTTTTATTTTCGAACGTCTGTACACTGTTAAACTACTAATGTCATATGATGTCACTGGTCAATTGTTTGGTCACATTATGGTTATTCGTGGACCAGCACAGCGCTACCCGTCGTTAATAATTTTAAAGAGATATGAAATACCGTAAAAAGTTGAGTGAATTTACAGCGATAGGGATAGACAGTGATTGGAAATGAAATGAAATTAACGTCCTACTGTTCTGCTCCGACTGGGCTAATGAAGGCAGGCATACGCCACGCAGTGTGTTATAAGGGAAATTTTGCCCGGCCAGCGGCACTATATCATACTCTTATATCGAATTCCAACTGCCAAGGTATCTTTTACGTGGACGTCAATATTTACCCGGGAACTTTTTGTACAATCTGAACGACTAGTCAGCTGTCCTTGTCAGGCCTCCCTTCCTGCACCATTGACACGGGGAAACCACGTCGGAAAATCCCGATGAGCTTTCTCGGCCACTGCAGGAAACGAAAACGCAGCCTCCAGACTCGCGAACAAGCGCCTTACCCACTTAGCCAGACACTGAATAGACCGTTATTGTAATGGAAACATGTATACCCTGCTCCCGTCGGTGCGTCCAATTTTACTTGTGAAAACTCTATACAGTTTTTGTCGGATTGATCATAAGGAGGAACTTAATCGAAATTTCAGAGTTATCGTTTAGGTATGTGGAATTGAAATTTTACAGATCGCAAATTTCGAACATGTTTTGTAGAGTAAACATTTCAATTGTATTTCAACCTAGAAGCTTGTGAAAGCGATACGGGACAAATTATATGATGGAATGTTCAAATGGACCCTATTGAAATTCTGAGTTAATTCGACGCGAGAAAGAGATTTCAATATCATTCAGTATAGTTAATATGATCACACGAGTTTAGAAACAAAGATTACAACACAGTCACCGACAAAATTTTAAAATGTAAAAGGGCACATTTTTAGAATACAGATATCTGTAAATGTATTTTTTAAAACTCGACTATTGGACCGATCGTCAGCGGTGAAAACAATAAACGCCCACGTGAGAGTTTATATCAGATAATGATCGTTTTAAAATAATTTGATCATAAAAAGTTTTACATATTTTAACGCAGATGTTACGTCCGCTTACTTAATGAATTGATGTAACATTAAACACCAAAGTTCAAATTATATTGGTTGGTTTACATTAATCTACTAGTCTACCAAACGCACAGGATAATGGAGGGTGGTTTAATATAGCTTTACCGACCATAATAACAGATGCAAATGACGGATTCAAGATTGCAGGAAATAAACGACATTAAATATCTCTAGAATGAAAATGGCTGATTTATTTTGATGTATGAATACGAGAAGAGGTCAATAACTTCAATATTGAGGTCAGGTATTTTTCTATCTTGTTATTTATGACGGAACTGAATGAACAATGATCTACATGCGAGAAGAAAATGAATCCAATGATTATTTCAGATGAAAATGTTTCCATTACGAAAATAGAAATGATTTTATAGACTAGCTACACATTTTGTTGGAATCACTTTATTAATCGAACAACGGGGACATTGATTTATAGCAATGTTCGTGATATACGTTATTGACATTGAAGACCAGCCAGGCTCCTATAGAATCCCACCAACTCGTCCAGACTGCAACATACTAAACGCGGTTGGTCCTCCCGGACGACTGTCTAACCTCGGTCCGTACGAGGTCGTGAAAGTTGAAAACGGCAATGAATATTAAATAGCACTATTATCTGATGAAGTGTTATTTGTGTTACGAGGTTATTTCATCATTTACATAACACAATTACAACTTATCAAAGTTTTAAAATTATTCAAATCATGGGACATCAAATATTGCATGTTACAGATGAATATTTATCTGACTGAATTTGTGAGTATGTAAAAAAAGTTATCATTCTTTTACAGGGAACACATGCAGACTGGCTTTTATTATAATCATTTCTAAGAACGCTATGGAAAAGTGCAAAAAGTTTTTTTTTATATAACTGCAGTAATTATGAATTCAGCCAGTAAAGAGGTATTGCCACTGGTATAGTTAATTATCTATTTATAAAAGAGAGAGTTTGTTTGTTTGTTGGCCGTATGAAGCCGAACGGCTGAACGTATATAGTTTTATATATAGGGAAATGGGGTTTAAAGTGTAGGTCATTTGTGGACTGACGTGGTTCAATTTTATTTCAATAATTCGCTTGAGCGTAGGGGTCTTTTAACAGCGGAGTGAAACCGGACGACCCAGAAAAAACACACGGGGTTGAACAAGTTTAGAATCGAAACCACACCATTTAGACCGTTCGACCACCCCACCCCCCTCTTTATGACAGCAATTGTTGGATGGTGCTTTGGTGTATTTGGTGCAGTATATAAAGTTTTATTTGATGGTTATACATGACCATGTATGTGGGGAGTAATAGTTTACTGATCTGAGTTTTTAATAACGTAACATCGAGTAACTTGGCCAGTATAATATACAGTTATATATTTATCAACTATATTGGCTTAACTAACTTTATCTCTTAGTGAATTAATGGTTATTTAATTGTAATGTAGGTCAGTTCTGTGGGTTCCACAACTCGGCTGTAACACATCAAGTTGACTTTTCCAAAGATAAGACGAATATTGTAGACCTGCTGTTTCCTTTCAAATTATGAGTTCGTACTGGAATTCACTAAGGACACAGTTTCACACAATTCGGGTAGAAATAGTGTTATTAATTTATCAAAACCAAACACGTTCAAGTATCGGAGATGAAACGGTTCGAGGTTCTAAAATAATATTTATATTCAACAATTAGTATGATTATTATATAGAAACTGCTTAATGAGGACAAATTCTTCTGGCTTGCGTATACTCACTGCTGCTTTAAAGCGTATTGTGTTGAATTGGATGTAAAAGTCGACTATATAAAACTTGTCTAAATCAAACTGTGAGCAAAATACTCTTCAACAATTTTCATGGTTTTCTGATTTGTAATGGACTGTCATCATAATTAGAATAGTATGACTGAAATAATAAAAGGCGCCAAATTAACAAAAATTTATACCGCGTGGGCTTTTATATATTACGGGTGAAGTTGTGTCATAGCATCGAGTATGTTTCGAACTTTATTTTCTTGCAGGGAGACCAAAAATATTATGGTTGGCGTGATGCTAAAATATCATACCTCTCGACAGGGTGTTTTTTTTACTTGTCTTGTTATGCCTTATTGCATATTTCGTGAAGCGGATTGAAAGGGAATAACAAGAAAATTGTCATTATATATATAAAACAAGAATAAGGTCTGAAGAGTAGGATTATTTATGGAGTAATTACGACGATTAAAAAATAAATAGGTTTTAAAATATTGTAACATTGATGTTAAATAATATAAATCATAGGGGAATAATGATGGCGGTGTGGAGTCAACAGAAACCTGCGTAAATTTTAAAAGGATGTCAGGATAAATTGATGCCAACAACAGACAGAACGATGTTTTTTGTGGTTCCACTTTTGGTTGTCTGTGGTTTTAAATTTCGTTTGCCTTTTAGTCTGGTTTGTTTCCCCCTTATAATACAGATTTTTGAACTGTTTCCGTATCTCGCATATTGAAATGTGTACTTAAAGTAATCATGTACCATGTAGGGAAGGACTCTCAGAAATCAATCGTGATACTGGTTATGTTAGTCACGTTACTTCTTCTTTTCCTATTTCAATTTCAATGGATCCATTCAGTTTAGTGACGGAACACATTGTGTCTTCACTTATAAAATCACCAACAGCGTAGACATTTCTATTAGACCCCATACCCAATGCGTTAAAAGTTTGTCTGAATGAACCTATTGCCGGTATCACAAATATAATAAGCTGTTGCATTAATGAGTAAGTTTGATAATTTTGAATTTAGCGAACGCCATACCTGTACCTAGATTTATCGCTTCCAGGCGTATATATGAAACTCATTGATAAATATTATAGAGTAGGTATGACCACGTAACGTGCGCCTATGTACTTTATAGATTACATTGGCTACCGATTGCATTAAAACTGCTAGGCGATCACTTCTGTTGGCTAATATGGATTCAGACCACCAAATATTCTCCCCCTGACTTAAATTTATGTCGATTCTTCACTTCACTCCACATTTTATTTGGACTGAACGCTTTCCACGCCAGACGGTGCATCACCTGACAATATCCTGATCGTAGTAAACAGGTAGGCTAACTACCTGATGTAACCTTCCGCCCCTAAACCATGAATATTCACCAAAATATTGCAAAAAAATCGTAGTTGATAACCTTGACCGAAAAAGTCGACAGAGTTGCCGTTGGACATTAAGCAATAATTGATGGTCTGACAGTGGGCGTATGATGTGTTTTGTGACAGATTTTCTTCCTTTTTTAAATGCCAAGGGAAGCTTATGTTCACTATCAGTGTTTACGTTAAAGGCCATTTGGAAGCCTACGTTTCTTACCACTCGCGGGAAATCTAATATGTCATTGTATACAAGTCTATAATTTTTATTTCCTCAGAGGAAAAATATATTAATATTTTAATCTACCTAAAAGACTCAATGTGACGTACTGAAAATATAAGTAAGTTGCTGATTTATTATAATGTTTATCTCTTAGAATTAAACATTACGGCTTTACTGTTTGGATTAACCCATTATTCTGGAGAACACAAGATATCGGTGGTCCACATTATACATACATTTGATTATGCTACCTGTGCCAGAATTCTTGCGCCCCCCTCTAGTGATTGGTTTTCCATGAAGAAAAGGTGTGTGCAGATGAAATTCAAGAGAAATATCTTTTGAAAACCTAGTAACTTCTTATCTTTGACCTGAACAATGATCATTGACCTTTCAGAGATATTGAAGTGGATTTATTGAACAAATACTACAAGTATTGATTTGATTGACTGGAGATAAAAGACTATTTTATTGTAAGAGCAATGACAATAAACCTTTGTTACCAATATACCACCAGGAAACCTTGTAATAGAAGTGATAAACAGCTGTAATTAAATTAGTGCTCCAGGCCACCGTTTACAATTTACCGGTCAATTCTTGTAATGTAACTTGGGAGATTTGATTTATAAAGATCATTTAAAACGCTGACCATTTGCTCAAGAGGCGTCAACTAAAAGCTCTTTAAAGATAAAACCGTCGTTCTATTTCCATCCTGTAATTCAACGGTATCATAAGATTTACTAGTTATTGTCACGGAGAAAAGTTGGACTTGGGTCATCTTCGATCATCGATAATTGTGAGCTTCATAGAAGAACTATTACCTTCTCACCAAGGCTTTAATCTTCCATAATTCATTGGCTTTTCTGCATAAATTGTTTTAGTCAAACCTAATGAAAATATACGCAGATATTACTTCCGGATCATTGTGTTTTTTGGATTGCGTAATTTTCAAATCAAGTTCAATAATTCGAATTTAATTATGAACTAGTGTTTTATTAACCAACTTCTATTTTCTGATTCTTCTTTTTTATTTTTTATTAAAAGGTTTTATTTTTCTAAATAAAAAATTACATTCTCACCATACAACGCGACTGACAAAATTATCTTCTGTCTGCTTGGCTCTGCCACTTTAAACGTTAATGGTTAAAGATAATGCCCTCTGGTCAAGCCAAGTAGCAGTTGATGTTCTCGTATTATCTGCATGGAATAATTCAAGAGTCTACTTAATGCTTTTTATAACTACCTACTTGAGATTAGAAATCACGATGAAAACATACTCTCACGTTACAGTAGTCTGATAAAACTGTGTACAACAATCAATATTACACTTATAATAATTAATAACGTGAATTAAAACAGATGAGTTCACACTATACAACAGATCACGTTTCATTTTGAGCCAGCATTTATTATTACATCTACAGCAGAATAATCACTCTAAAATTCTAAATTATCCTTAAACGAATATAAAGCAGCGTAAACAAGCATTACACAATGTTTGATGTCTGAACGATATCCCTGTCCAGACATATTCCTCTTAAGATCATCATTACGAGAGTTCGTTATAGAGGTATATGTGAGTAAATAATGATGACGTGTTCTTATATTAACAGATATAAAATCTTGAGAGGTTTTTACTAGACGTATTCTCGTGAAGTAGGATTATTGTCGATATCAAATTCTAATATCAGTCCATCAAATCATCATCATCCATATAAGGTATAAAACTCACTTCTATATTGACTGTGCAACCACCGAATCAAATTGTGTCTACGCATAAAGTTCCGATCTTACGGTATTGTGTTATTATACTTAATGGCGTATTATGCTTAATGGATATATATTTCCCGTATTCTATATTCTAACTCTTAGTTTCATTGTTCACCATGATTTAATGAGACATAACTTTAATTAAATTAAATTGCAGATCGCAAATTTAATAAATTGTTAAAAAAATAAAGCTGTGATCAATAAAGCTGTGTTATTTAGCTATGACGAATATTATGAAAACGATGGGCAGCAGGCGCCGTAATAGTTGTATGGAAATTCTGGTTGGTGGTGACAAAAGGGTAAAAAGAGGTGAAAAGGTTTATAAAAGGTTTATTACAACACTTGATAATCAGTCAAAACCGCACGATCAATATACTTAGGGGAAAACGATTCAAGATGATAAAATTAACCCTCCCAGCCCGAAAAATACTTTGCGCGATAAACGACACTGATTTCACAAGAAAACAAAGTTTGATCCATATCCAATGTTTCCACACAGCTACATCACGAACACGGCGTTGTAAATTCAATTCAGAGCCAGGTCGCAGTAGATTGCCATTGAAACTAGCCTCCGAACTGAAGAACATTAGCTACTGTTAGAATTGATTCTTCTTATCGGAATTTATTTTGTATTAGATCTTACGTGAGAATTAAACAAATAAATAGGAAGTGATTTCTTGGTTCGCGTATCTCTGTATATTTCTCAACCTAATCAAATGACTTCACGCCGTGAGTAAATTCTGCTGTGATGGGAATATCTGGTTTTCGCAGCCTCAAGTGCCGATCAGAAAATTGCTCTTGGATTTGAACTTTCATTCTGCAAATTGCCCTGAGATCAGTCAATACGAATCGATGGAATAGGTCATTTTTATTCTGGAAACAAATAAATATATTTTTTTTTAACTCTCTTATATAATTGATACGTTTTAGTCTTAACAGTAACTAAACGAATTCCGGCGTTTCCCCCTTGCTAGGAAACCTTGTTAACACTCCTGGGCCAACAATTATCATTCGATATCTTTTCTTAATTAAATTGTACAGATTTCAGAGATTAATAAATGGTGTTATTTGTAATTGAAAACCCATATCATCAACCCTTCTCTTTGATATTAGTTCAGACTGTATAAGAGGCAGAAGGCCGTAGGTTAGGAGGTTATCTCTCGGGGTTAAGAGGGAGAGAGAAATGGGGTTTAACATCCACTCGACACAAACTAGGTCATTTCGGGACTAAGATATGGTTTCAATAATTCGCTTGCGCGTAGGGGTCTTTAGCAGTGTGAGGAAACATGAGGACCCGGAGAAAACCCACGAGGTTGGACAGGCGACCCTATTCCTTGTCACGTACAACCGAGGATTCGAAACCACGCCAGTTGACTCAATGACATGCTTTAAGTTTCGGGGGTTAAGGAAACACTGACCGTGTTTATGATTTAAAAGGATGTCAAGGTATACTAAAGGAATATACCTAAAAGTTATGCCTAATTGGGGCATGATATTCAAACTTAATGGAGCTGTTTATTAGGCGAATGCCTTGACAGTGTTCGATCGTGCGCATTTTCCACGAAGGATAAGCAATTTGATTGGTTGAGACTTTGGAACACGTGTAGAGTGATGCAATATAGAGCATAGATTCGTTAAAGGACAATATTGGTGCCAGTCATTATCACATATATGATAGAGCTGGTTAAACACTTTCCAAAAATATTATTTACACGGAGATCATCGCTACCATAGAGGAGTAATAAAGAATTCGTGAATCGGAAGTGACGAACGCCAAAGGAAAACACGAGTTATCTCTCTATGTGAATGACTGAAGTGACGAGTGATGACAGATAAACGGCCGAATTTCTGCTCACTAATAATTCCTTCGAAGACAAAAAGCTGTTATATGGGACCGCAAGAGGATATCTGACGATTCAATAAAGTAATTAAGTGTCATAAGATAAGAGAACACGGGGAAAATAGAAATACTCCGTACAGCCCCTTGTTTTTATTCATTCTATAGGGGAGACCGGGGCACATTGAACACTGTATAGTGTTGGGTTGTATAGTATTATTTATAAAGGATATATCCGTGGTGGTTCAATGTGCCCCGGTCTCCCCTACCTTATAAAAACATGGTAATGCACGAACTTTTTTCTGTTTTTCTTTCGCGTTCTCTTATGTAGTGACAGCCAATTCTTTTTATGAATTGTAAGATATTCTCTCACAGTGTCACACAGCAACTTTAGGTCTTCGAGGGAATTATTAGTGAGCAGATATTCGCCCATGTATCTGTAATCACTAGTCACTTCAGTTAGCTATATAGAGGAATAACTCGTGTTTTCCTTTGGCGTTCGTCACTTCCGATTTCATGAATCCTTTATTACTCCTCTATGGTAGCGATGATCTCTGTGTTAATATTATATTTGGAAAGTGTTTAATCAGTTCTATCACATATGTGATAATGACTGGCACCAATATTGTCCTTTAAATTTAAATACCTTGACTGAGGTCGATGATGAGAATTTTCTGCTTAGACTAAGAAGTGATAAGCAATTTGATTGGCTAAGACTTTGGAACATAACAACTCTGCTTTTAATTGCAGCAGAATTTTAAAACTTGGTGTAGATGTTCATTAGGTGAATGTCTTGACTGAGTTCTGAGAAAGCTAAGCGGAGCAATGCAATTTCATTGGTCGAGGCTTTGGGACAAGATAACAACTAACTAATGGGGAGTTTGAGGACTTAGTGTATAGTTTCATTACCCGGTACTTCAAAACCTTGACCATGTTCGATCGTAAACATCTTTAGCTTAGATTAAATAATTAGTTTGATTGCTCGATACTTTTCAAGAAAAAAATTTGCAATTAATTATATTTATATTGGGATATCGGCATGGGAATTTAACCTCAAAGATGGCTTGGTAACTTTGTAGTTGGCCACAATCATGACATTTTCGACCATTTCCAGTGTTATCGTCCATAGATAGGACCATTTGTCATCACTTATTAAGATCTACCAACTTTTGATGTGTCCACCTTGTAATGTGATCGTTCATTGCGTCACCCCTGAGACAACAATTATCATCAAATCATTTTGAAATGGGTATAGGTTTTCGGGATATTGGAGTTTCATTAATTTTAGAGGTTACAATTATAATTCAACCTTTATGAAAGTATGTCATATTAAAAAAACAGCAATATGGTAACAAATATCTATTTGCCTTCTACACAGTTAATTAAAGATACAGTTCTCAATACACCAGTTAAAATCTAGATGGTGTAAATGGGTTATGCCGAAAATTTCAGTCAAACTGCATCAAACCTTTTTTTTTAAAAATCACTGTTGCCTCTAATGTCATTGTTTCCGTGGCGCGATAATTAACGATTCTCGATTATCCATTTTTATGTTCAATCATCAACGGACGTAGATTTGCAGATCGGATTCAAATCCAATGAAAATCGACAGATAAGAGTTGATTATGTTTTTTATGTTAATAAATTGTGTCTAATTAATAGTTTATATATCTCATTTCAGGCCTAAAGAAAGACCTACAATAGGCAACATTACCTCTTGTATTATGCAAGTTTAAGTTCTTTGTATTTTGTTTTCCATGTTATTACAGAAAAGGCAGATTTGAATTAAACTAAATATTTCTCACAATTAACCAGACATTGCGGGGCATCAACATCGTCTCAGACTTTTTGTAAACTGGTGATATATCACAAATAATATTGATTAATTGTATCCGAATGTTTCAAAATGTGGTTCAAATTTAAAAAAAAAACACAAAACAAACCCTGTAAGGAAAAATCCCGCTACCTGTTTTAAGTACATATTTCAATTGAACAACAAAACAAATTTTGTCCAAGAGGAAATCAGTGGGGAAAACAGTAATAATTGGTATTGTCTAGACAAACGCTTCAATGTCCATTGTTGTTAACACTTAAAGGACAATGATGTGATCCACCAATTTTACTTTTGTGATAGATATTTGCTATAGTTTATACCTAGCGTCTACCCGCAATTTCCGAAGTGGTGCAAATTAAGGAGACCAGTTATCGTTCTTTTTTCTTCCTGTTAGTTTTCGCCTTTCCTGGATCTATGGTAATTTGTTCTTGGTGTGGATATTTGGGTTGCAACAGAAATCTCGTAACTGTCTCATTTTCAAGAAACGCACATATTGCACTGAACTGGCTGACATTTATTTTTATTTCCGACTCACGTCAGCATTTATTCTGTGACATTTTCTATAATGGTTTTCACGGACGCTCTGCAAATACCTTCCTGTTAGTGAAGTGAAATATAATGGAGTTTAGCGTTTCACTCTTTCTTAATAGACCAGTGTTTTGATTATCGACAATAAAGTATGTTTAAGGTTTATTTGAATTATGATCTAATTATAAACTCCCTTTAACAGATTTCACACCGGAGTGGGGGTAGTGGTGATCTAATAGTGGGATCTTTATCTGAGGGTTTGGGTAATAAATGAATCTCTACCAGTCTACCAGTATTCTTTTCACTAGACAACACTGCGCAAAAACTCAAATACCTCGAATTCATTTTCTCGTGGCATCATTACCCCTTACCAATAGCGAAAATAAACGTTAACCGAACTGTTTTAGTTGGGGAAGTTATCTTATCTTCAGATCCTTTATGGTTTATATGGGGTACCCCCCCCCCCCGCCAATAAATATATAACCATTCGAAACAACTTAAGATATTCTAAACGATAAATAAACCCTATATTAATGTGTGATTTGAGAATTTTTTATTTCTAAATATTCAGACATAATGTTATATAAATACAATATACATAATTCAGCTGTTTTGATCTCAAATTATCTCTGGGGTGTTCTGGGTGGATTGGGTGCCTTCTTTAAAATATTTATCATACAGGGACTGTTAGTGAATTGGAATGAGTGGTGTTGTCATTTGCGTTAAACGATTTGGACGATCATGGATGGTTCTAACCTTGATAATCATTGATCAAGGAACTCTAAAAGTACTTATGTTTATGTTATGTTTGTTCAATTCATGTTGAAATACTAACGTCATACATTTGCGGACTCGAAATTCACTGAACGGAGTGCCCAATGTGAGCAGCTGACCAACTTGTGCTGAACCGAACACTCATGAGCACTTGACTAAACATAAAACCTATTTTTCATAATGTCAGAATTGCAGAAAAAAATGTGTGACGACTTGCCTCTTACAGGTATACCAAGATTAAATTTTAGCAGAGAATCTCTAAGTTACTTATTGAAAAAAAACCCCAAAGCAATGCATTTAAACAACTGATGCGATGAAAATCATAGAAATTATAGGTATGTCATGATGAAGAATATTACAGATAATGAAAATGCCACATGAGATGCTATGGGATCAGTTTAATATACATATTCACCCACGGAATGATAGACGATTTATTATATAATTTGATAATCTCAGGTCTCTATGGTATTCCGACTTGACTGTAATATCTAGATAGCAACTGATTCAAATCAAATAATATAACAGAAATCCAATGAAGAGAATTGGTTATGTATCAACCAAACAATGTGCAGTTATATGATTACTGAAATTGTTACAGAAAGTCTCATGCCTTCAATAATAAATTCATGGATGTTCCATGCTGAAGGTAAACAGGTTATAAACATGGGCTAACCAATTCCAAAGATTATATAACTCTAGTTTGTGATCAATTTCAGTGGTTATTTCATATGAAAATCACAGTAAAGTAATTTATAGACTGTACCAGGTTATAAAACTGGTATTTATTTATTCTCTAAATGTCATTTGAATGGTTTTAAATAGAGGAAATAGATGGAACTCGTGCCATAATTGACTGTATTAAGGCACCCTACAGCTAACATAAGCAGTAGTTTATTTAGTTTAACTGTGTTTATTTATTGTAAGAGAATACCATCAGTATTAACTTCATCAATAGATTTAAGTCAAATAAACTGATGTAACACAGCAAGTATCCTATTATAAAACTATGTATAGTATATGTTATTCTATATATAATTTACTCTATACAATTACATTTCATTGAGTTAACCTTTCTCTATCAGAATACATGATACATCCAAAATAAGAAAACCTAGCATGTTCAATTATGTTCTTTGATTCTATTCCTAAAAGCTAACGATAAACCTAATGATAACGGAAGTATATCTAGATCTATGTTTCTTAAGATGATTGATAACAACAATGCAAAATATTGGAAGTGTATATATCCCGCCATCTAAAGATAAGAGTAATATAATGAGAAAGGTGATTACATTAAGAAAAAAGGATAACAGTCTGGTAATATAACATATGGTAAAATTGATATGGAGAGTGGCTAATATTCAATAAATCAACCCAGCTTGGTAACACACGAACGTGATTGTGCGTACCCCTTAGAATAATGGTAGCCACCATTATACATGAATATAACATATGGCAATCTTAATATGAAGAAAGGTTAATACTCAATCTAGTCATATTATAAACGAGTAAGGTTAGAAACCAGTTACATTTGTGATCAGACATAAAGTTTTCAGATTACTAAAACTGGTCGTCTGCGTAACGTCCGAACTAAACGACCTGAACCGTGACCTTTACAACATGCAATAGGGAATTTGTAATATCATGTCAATTGTCGAATTTTTTCTTCTTTTGAATTACATTCAATGTTCTCAAAGCACGTTAGACACGTTCTATAATCTCAGAAAGGAAAATATGGAATAATTGTACATTTCCTGATGTAACGAGCATATTTTATTTTCCACGAACAAATTTTGTCCACGCTACTTTTGGCATGTAATATAATTGATGTAAAAGTATAAGCAACGTGACGAATGAAATGTTATATTGAAGTCAATAGGATTATAAAATACCGTTATCCACAAATAAATTTCCAGACTGTTAAACCGTTCAGTTCAATTGATGGTTCCACCCAGACAACACATAGTAAAATATAAATAAAGATTCCATCGATGTCTGACCAGTTGACACATTGAATTTGATTGATTCTCTTTTAAATACTGAAAACGGGCTTCGGTTGAATTAGTTTTACTCCAAGTATTACATTTAATTGTCGAGAGACCTATTTTAAAACCGAACGAAAAAAAACAACTATATTTTGCAACAAGCACCTTCCCCCCGAATGGGGTTTAATGCCCACTGGACCAAACTAGGTCATTTGGACTAACATATAGTTTAATTTTATTTCAATCATTCGCTAGCGGGTAAGGGGTTTTAGCAGTGGGGGGAAAACGGAGGACCCAAAGAAAAACCACAAGGTTCGACAGGCGATCCTACTCCTTGTCACGTACAACCGGGAAATCGAAAACACGCCAGTTGACTCAGTGACCCCCGCCCCCACCTACACTAATAATATTATATTTCGACTAATCTATATGCTCTCTTATATATCATGGCGTAATGTATTACAAAACCACTTTCTCAGATTAGAAGAATTCTAGAAGATTTAAGAGGCCGTCTGTTGGTACATGATTATTGACGTCCACAAAACCCGGCAAAACATGTTTATATCAAAGAAAATAGAATTAACACCAGTAAAAGGGTCTGGGATTTCTCAAAGTCATGTCACGTCATGGGGTCGCCATTAGCATTGATCGAAACCATGGCTTCAATCGTTTTGTATCTGAAATAAAGATACATACAAGCTTCTGTTTATCATTGCTAAAATTCCGAAGACCCTCGAATTGCAGATTGAAGGAAATCAAAAGCTAATGTAAATAGACTGGTTGATAGAGTATGGTGATCCATCTTATTTATCTTTGACATTGGCTAACATGCGAGACCAATCACTGTTTATACTGATGATATTTTTTAACCCTTTGATATCGTTACCCGTAGACTTGAATGATTAGTTATAGTTCAGACAGTCGTCTCGTTTAACTTACTGAAAACCTTGAAATTACCGTCTAGTCATCGTCTTCTGGTTGTCATATAAACGTTAAAACCACTGACATCTGTCATATTCGATGATCGATACGCGATCGTTGATTATATACTATATAGGAAGCAAAGATTGGAAATCGTTTCCATCTACGGCCTTGAGGTAAACCAATTTCGACTACAACCAATTCCCCATCTCGTGTACACCGTTTTTGTTTATTCCCGCATTTTCATGATAAATTACGTTTCCCTTCAATCAATTGGGATATTTTGGAAGAGCAGATAGTAGAATTAAAAGATATTTGTTGTTAACTGAATAATCTTTACACATACCTAAATTTGACAATATAAAGTTAACTGAATAATCTTTATACATACCTAAATTTGACAATATGAAGTTTTCGGATTTGTTCCCGTAATCAATATTAGAATGTTTTTGAGATTGCCTCATTTTGCATGGCATCATTATTTGTTGACTTTATGGTCCAGATTCCTAGAATCAAAAAGAGTGTTTATCCTCACACTTCCTTACAGGTTTTGGCGAATATTCGTGATTTTGAGGCGGAGGGATGGCAACATTGATGCCAGAACCTATAAATGCCTTTGACCTGCAGTAAAAAAAAATTGGAATGTTGAACTCAATTCAATATTTTTATCAGAGGATTATGATATGATGTCATAAAGATTTAGACCATCTGAATGTTCAAAAAAAATGTTACAGACCTTGAAATATCATTAATTTAACATTGCAGTAAATGGTGAGAGTATTGCCAGTCCTGTATTATTTCCACTACCAAGTTCCTTCTATTTACAATCTCGCCGAGGTGATATGCACGACGGATAGTAATAAATTGTTTACTTGTTTAGACGACTACTTACAATTTGTATCTTTCAAAACTTCTATGACCATCCTCACACAGGCTTTTGAACAAGAGAGATTTAGCCTTTAATTAACATTAAGTGAAAGGGAGAATATTTGGTGGTCTGCATCCATAATAATTGGCAACAGTTATCCCCCTTGCCTTTTTCCGAAGTTAACATTAACTGAACTTTAGTTTGCCTCACAGCTGGATTTCATCCAAAGTTAAGCGCTCTTATGATACATTCTAACCAGGAAAATATCAATTAAGAGATAAATTATAATATTGAGCACTTTTCAAATAAATAGTTTAAAAGATAAATTGCGACGAAACCTCCATGCACTAGGGCGAGTTATTTGACGGGTTTATAGATTGTCATTATTTGAATGCATACCATGTTCACATGAATTAAAATTTCAAAAAGAAATCTCGGAATCTGTGGCCCATCGGGTGCTTTCAGGGCATGGCGGCAAGAACAATAACGCCCGCCAAAAACTTTTAATAGATGTGATCTTTATGATAAGTGATTAACCATCTGGTCCGAAGTTCGATCAGAAGGTGTCGCGTGACAGGAGTAATGACTCTATATGTGTGAGTATGATTTTCGATTGGGTACATGACTGGTCAATGTACATCATTGTTCTATTAGCAAGGCAAATTTCAGACCATAGACATGCATGGTGATGAAATGCAACCTAATGAAATACAGTTGATCAAAAGCTGTAGCCAAAATAGTCAGTAGCCTACTTGATGAAATTCAGCAATACATCTATAATTGTCTACGATATCACCCCCCGGTGAAAGTGGACTTTAAACACCAGAAACTTACACGTATATATTATTACAGAAAGTAGACAAGTATGAAATAAATTAAAGGGTGTTACATTTCTGATTTACTTACCTGTTCAACATACGTAGTACATGTATTATCAGACTCTTACAGATAGTGCAGGAGAACCAAGCTATAGACAAGCCAAACCCGAGAACACTGTAAGAAATAAACAACACATATCAAATCAAGTGAATGAATCCGGTGGTCATGCGTAACCGCCCACTGTGTTGTAGAGCTCGGTGCTATGGGCTTTCAATAGGAATTGATACAAAGTGCTCATAAAATATACCTTTCAACGGTCGTCATTAGATGACACATACCTATTAATTAATTGCACATTTATCATTTTCAAAAGTATCGAGCAATCAAACTGATTATCTATACTTGGTCTAGGGTCTAGGCATAAAAAGCACAAGCTCAGTCAATGTTTTGAAGTACCTGGTAGTGAAACTACACACTAAGTTTCATCACTCTCTATCAGACAGGAGAATCAAAGTTGTCGTGTCCCAAAGCATCAACCAATTAAATTACTTGGCTTAAGCGGGAAATGTCAATCATTGAACTAAGTCAAGACGTTTACCTAATGTACATCAACATCTAGTTTAAACACTCTACCTCAATAAAAGCAGAGTTGTTGTATTCCAAAGTCTTAACCAATTAAATTGCTTATCGCTACTTAACTTAAGCAGAAAACTCGAACTCCGTCATGGTATGGACATAACCTATATTCGGAATTTTATCTTTCTCATCCAATTAGAATCAAAGTTATCGTGTTCCAAAGTCTCAGCCAGTCAAATTGCTCATCTCTACTTAGCCTTAGAAGAAAATGCGCATGATCACCAAGTTTGAACATTCTGCCTCAGTTAGAACTGGAGTTATTGTGCTCCAAAGTCTCGACCAATCACATTGAAGTTTCTACTTTGCCAAAGCAGAAAATGCTCAGCATCGACCTTTGTTAAGTTATTGATGTAATGAAACTATACACGAAGTTTCACCACTATCAGTCAATTAGAATCACAATTGTCGCGCCCCAATATCTCTTTAAATCAAATTGCTTATCGCACTACTTACCCTGGACCGAAACTGCTCATTATCGAACTTAGTGAAGGTATTAATGCGATCAAATTATACACCAAGTTTCATCACTCTAATTTAATAAGAACCAAAGCTATCGTGCCCCAAAGCATCAACCAATCAAATTGCTTATCTCTGCTTACCCAAAGCAGAAAATACTCCATCAAGGCAAGTTTGAACATTCTAACTCAATTAAAAGGAGAGCTATTGTGTCCAAAAAGTGTGACGCACAGCCAGTCAGACAGACACATTTTAATAGTTCCCGGCTTACTTTTTTCATAAATTTTGGTCAAAATAAATAAAGTAATGTGTCCGTATACGAAATGAAATGGGCTTAACGTCCTACTGGTCTGCTCCGAATGGGATAATGAAAACGGGCATACGCCATACAGTGTGCTCTGAACTGGATGTTGCCCGCACACCGGCACTACGGCCTTCTGTTATATCGAGTTCCAACTACCCAACCATTTTACGTACATGGGACCTCGATTTTTCGTCACACCCGAAAGACTGTAAGATGACCTTTGCCACCTCCCGCATCACTGGGAACAACGCCGGAAAATCCCGATGAATTTTCTGGACCAATGTGGGGATCGAACTTATTCACTGAGCCACCATGTCCCTACGTCCATAATAATTGATCGCCCTCCATCATGGTTGTATACAATCGTGTTAGTTATTTGAATCGTGCCAAATTGCCAATTCTCACGCCATATTGTGGGCGGACCGCACCTAGACCAGAACCATTTTAAATAACCGTCTCTTGATAAATAGGTTACCGTAAAACTTAGAATAAGATTAAGACAATCGCGATAATATTTTAGGACTGATGGTACGAATGTTGGAATGTCCATTTAGAACTGAAAGGAAGCAATTTCCTCTACCAATTTAAGAGGAAATGTCGAGGCCTTTTTTTTAAAAAAGAAATGACACCACATAACACAGAAGGAAAGGCATTGTGCATGTCGCATTATTTTATAGTTAGTCACACAGTTGCTGTTTCTGAAGGTTAATGTGCAATTCAGCCAATTTATGTACACTTAAAAACGTTGTGTAATTGGCAATGCGAATTAAAACCAAATTGCGTACATTTTGTAAATGTCAAGACTTTGGAAATTCCATATCAAATTGCTCCACTCTGAACCGAGGAAGTGGCTTTTGAATTTTAGGGTAGCATCGGTCACCATTACTAAAGTCGGTAAGATAAAAAAGAAATCTAGGTTATCCAACTATGACATCGAGATTTGAGTATGGTGTAGATAAGTTAATAAAAGTCTAATTAATAATTTAGAAAACATTTCAGGCCTAAAGAAAGACCTTCAATAGGCAGATTTATATTAGCTCTTGCATAATGTATGTTTAAATACGAGAACTATTTCGTTAACAATGTTTCTGGATTTACCTACATGTAATTTATAATTGTATTAATGAATTTGCTAATGAGGTAGGGTATGCTCCTTTCGTAGCATCTAATAATACAATGGCATTAGTCAGTCTCTCTGGTTGCCGGTTATGAGATTCACATACTATTATTCCCCAATGTTTTATCTCTTTGTTTGTGGTGTCCTTTAGGATCGACTATAGTAATATATCTTATCCCGACTTTATTCCTGGCCGACAAAAACAATTCAACTAAAAAGACATACCTAATTTACGAAATTAAAAGAGAAAAAATGTCTAGAACTAGATTTGAAAATAACAAAATTAGAGGAATTGAGGTCTGGTTCTGTGCAAATAATGAATGGTCCTGAATTACAATGGACTGATTCCAAAATGGTTGGCAAGACCAATCTTCCAAGATTAGATCAAATTTTCTCGATGCTACAGATGGCAAGGTGTAACAGATTCATGGCAAAAGTATATTTCAACAGGCCTTTACAGATTATTTCGTAGAATATTATACGGGTAAATTGAAAAAAAAATGGCGATTTTAAAATTTCGTGAATACAACACATTGGCTATTTTAAGACTAACATTAGGTAATATGTTTCTATGGTTACATGTTAAATCTTTCAAGTCCATGAAATACTCCCAATTTCAGTGTGCATTTGTTAATCGCACACTGTAAAATGGGATTTTATAGTCGAGCCTACCTCTACCCGCAGTATGTTTCTCATACCAAGGCCAGTTGACATACTAATAGAAATACCAACTTCGTATACAAATCATTCTTGGTCAAACTTTTTTTTTTTAGTAAATATTACATATTGACAAAGAACTATTTACATTGTTCGGTACGCTTAGCACAAAGATTGACGTGGAATATTAAACCCTAAAGAATATAAGAAATTGGTAAGTAAGGTATTGTTTACACAATAATGTACAATTTCAATTTTTCACTTCGTATTTATGGTATTATCACTTCGTAATTATGGCTATATTTTATTCAGCCTACCAAAACCGTTCCTGAAGATTCACAACAATCAATAAATGGCACAAATCGAAACCTATGTCTCTCGTAAATGGAGATTAATAGCTTGTAAGTTGTGAATAAATCGACATATTATATCCTCTTCGTGAGAATTGCAGACAAGAGTATCTAAAGCTTGGGCGAAAATCGAGCAGCTTTGTAAAGAGCGACAAACATTAACTTCTATTTTATCCCTTTTCCATGTACATTTTAAAAGATTTACAAGGCATGTCTATGGAAATCAGTATTAAAGCAACCGTTTCTTCGGAATAATAGCAAGTCAAGAAGTCAATGGTTATCCTTTGATGCCACTGGATTGAGTTTGAACATAAAATGAACCACACAGATCAGCAACTTGTATAAAACATAGACAATTGGATTGTATATTGCACTTGAAACACAAAAACATGGACCAGTATACTTGTAATAAACATATACCAGTGGACTTGCAATACACACACACACCGATCAGTATACATGTAATAGCATAGATTGCATATTACACTTGTAATACACATGAATATACGGACCGGTATGCTTGTAATACACATAAACCAATGGCCTGTATATTATACTTGTAATACACAAACGCGGGTTTGTATACTTGTAATAAACATAGACAAAAAGGTTGTATATTTTACACCTGAAATACACACGGGCCAATCAGTTTAAGTACAGTATACAATACAGTTCAGATTAGATATACAGACAGAAGTATAACTTACACCATCAAACTATTTATAAAACTGACAGACAATGACATGGTGATGATGATATTGAATTTCTTCACTTTGTAATCTGAAGTCGTCCCCGAGTTACACATAAATGTTTGTTACACATAAATGTATATATTACACATAAAAACAATTTGCAAGAGCGAGGATAATATATAATCGTTTATTCTCACGATTAATTGTAATTAAACTGATCTAACTACGTGTCTGAATGAATGAATGAAAAATAAATAAATGCTTTAATTTAATTTATGTCTAAATTAAACAAAACAAGAAATAAAAACCCAGAGATGGTTATTATTACAAAAAAAGAGAGAAAGGGTATTAAATAAATTATGTAAAAAAATGAATCAAATATACCGTCCAAAGAGCTTAAATGCAGAAAACAGACAAATACAAGATTATTATGTTGAGGACAACAATCACGTCATTAAGGTATATATTCACCTTATAGATTGATATATATAAATATTCCCTCGAAATCCCACTAACACGTCATGTAAAATAGTTCGGAAAAAAACGAGCGATTATTCTATGTATGGTATCCCCCCTTCTTTTCTACCACGCACACAGTCACATAAGGTCATATCCAGTGGTTGACAAAATGTGATGATTTACTTAATTTTATTCATTATGAGCTTGCTAATCACTTTCAGTCTATGTCATAAGAAATATCCAGTTAAAAAGGTATTGAGGAAACACTGTAGGTGACGTAATTAACTTCGAGGGATGGCATCTTACCTTCAAATAAACAGCAACATAAAACCTGGCCAATCATACATAAGTCGTCAACAATTGTTCTTTTAAAAAAATTTAAAGTTTAGGTCGTAGAGGAAACCCTACAGTGTAAATTGAAATCAATGAAAACGCCGGTAAACTTTGTTCGTTCCAAGGGATAAAAAAGTTTAATTAGTTTTATTGTAAAATAAAACAATCCAAGATGTGGTTGTAAATTGTCTTGCTGAACACGAAATGGAGGCGGTGTTTATTTAAAGTATAGTTTTTGATCAAGTCGTCCATTGGAGGTCAATGAATGCTTTTTCATCTCTGTTTTATATCGAACTATCCAGCGAGAATATAAAACCCGTCAAAGTAATTAAATCTGATTACTAAAACTTTTGATATTTAGAGTTGGGTCGTTTACGACAATATGATACAAAAACATATCGATTTTACGCCCCCCCTCTCAAAAACCTGTTCAAATGACAGCCATCTTTCACAAACACCCCATTCTGTCGATATACCAGTGTCTAATTCCTATCACTCAATTTCAATGAACTCAAAAAACAGATAGCACAGAAAATGTCTTTTCTTGGCCAAAGACTCATCGTGTTGTCAATAACTCAAGTAGAGACGAAAACATTTCTCTGATAGCGAACTTCTTTTAACTTCAGGCATTTTTGTGTAATATCAGAATTTCCATTAAGATGCTATTTTTCCTGAAAGTAATATATACCATAAGAATAACTATTTGCACAAAGCGCATGATTTAGATAGCTATTATCTCCATCCAGTATTTAAAACGAATACTCGCTATTGCGACTCATCTCGCTTGATTGAATTTTTTTATTTTAAAAGACTAATATCTGCTTAAGGCTATCACTTCCAGAGCCTAACGTAAAATTTCCATGCTGTAAAAAGTTAAGTAAACTACAATACGGCCCTTTTAAAACAAATGACAAATATCGTCCCGTAATTATGGCTTAGTAAATTGCTTCTTCATTGTAAATTGCCATAGCGGAGCTACTATTTGGACTAGGATTTAGGAAGTCATAAGATTAGTCACCGGCGCAGTAAAAGTACAACAACATGTTGAGAATTTGACTTACTTAAAATAGTAAAAATCAATAAATGTTCATGGTATAGATAACTTTAAACAATACTCGTAATCGATTATAACATATCCTGACAAGATCAAGTTATAAACCCTATTTTACTCGATCTTACATTATAACTCTTACAAATATGCAAATATGTCAATAGTCAGTGTCAGTATGAGGGGGAAGCCTGGCACCCCACACGAAATTTTGCAGGCGATTGGCTGTCTTATGTAACTTACAGTCACCAACTTTCCTTTTATAGGTATTTCTCAGATTAATGGTGAACTTGGTAGGTGATTACAGAGGATATACTAAGCCTGTTGAAGTTAAAATGAACGATGTCAGAGTACTGGGTAGAAGATTCTGTGATTTATACTGAAGTATCTTTCAGTCATTATAGCCCAGTGTGTCAAGAACTGCCATATTACTGTCAATCCCCGGTGACCGTTTCCAACCTGATTTTCCATTTCATTAGGCTGACCGAATATAAAGAAACCAATTCATTGATCAGTTAGAAGTTTTCATCAGAAATATATCTTCTTGAAGCAAATGAGTTTAACAATAAGATTACCAGCTTGGTACTAACTAGCATCCTGGTATATTTAGTAAATTCCAGAGAAGCGCAAATTCAAAGCACTGAACAAGTACTATATTTCGTCTTGACAAACACTTTCATTTAAAACAATTCCCAAAAATATCGAACGATATATTTCTTTGATCGCAAAATTCGACCACGCAGCTGTATCATTTGTTTAAAGCGGATTTAGAACCTGAACCTGTTTGTTTTAGTTATCAATCCCCAAAGCGACGCCCATAAAGCCACGTAACTGTCACGCATACAAAGCTCTGACCTTATGATCAAAAATCTAAGATACATTCATATCCATCTCACTTATTTGCCGATTATCTAGGTCCCTTCCTGCTCAAAGTTGTTAACTGAATGACAAACTATTCAGACCTCTAGTATGCACAATTACAGAAATGCATAATACAGATGTAAAATTCTATAATGTATCCCCCATACGAGAAAGTCATTGGTATCTTATCAATTGTGATATCAAACCCAGTATGCAATTATATATTTCACATGAACCCAAGTATCTGATATTATTTCATAATGAAATATTTTTTATTAAATATTAATCTGTATTTTAGAACTGATAATATATCTAATGTTCCATATACCACTATGGCAGGGCGATGTTCTTTCGATTCAGGTTTAAACTGAATAATGTCATGCAAATGTGCATCGTGTGACACGCCAATAAACATTAATCATCTTTTATAGTCTATAGATCTTAAATATGTTATCATTCTGAATTATTCACATTCATTTTCTGGATGAAAGTGAGAATGTATCTTTAAAAGCGAAAATGGCTACAAAGTTACTATAGTTGAAGGAATTAACCATCAGCAAAATGACTTTTAAAATGTGTCATTGATTTTTTATCAAGCAATTTTCCAGTACAACTATCCTTTACTTTCACTCCAGCTTGTTATTTCACGGAGAACAATAAAACATTTTCCAGCAGGTCTAATTCCAGGAACCGGATATTACCGTCAATTGTTTAATAAATAATACATCATACACTTGACAGATAACACAATGTAATTCACCCTAAGCAGATCTATCGCTCGTTTACTATGGTCATCAATTATCTAAATATATGAATCATTTTTGCAATACTTTTGTATTCCAAACCTTTTCTTCCTATTAAAACTGTCTTTTTTTCTCTCTGAAAAATGATAATAGGTTAGGCGTAAATGAATTGTATGTAGTGATACATTTAATGTGACTAATGAGGTGTCTTTAGATATTACGTAGACAAGAAACAGGAATTAATATTGAGCAATAAGAAGTAATCAATGAGATTTCTGTTCCTTTTTGCTGACCAGTATCGGTCGAAGCTCTCGTCACGACCCGTTGATCAAATGTCTTTTCTGGACATATCTACCTCTCAAAGGTTAATGTAGAAGAGGAAAAGTTAATTGAAGCTATCAGCAGTAATGGTATGGTAGAGTCTTTAATGACTTTATGCTGGAAACACTATCCCTACCTTTTGGTTTTCTCATTAGCTCAGTGTTATTGATAGTTCACACTTCATTATGTTAGTAGATGACCACGACAAGTTACTAATACCCCTACTAGAATCTCTATAAACGTCAATCATATATAAACTAACACAATACTCCATTAATAACAAGTTTTCCGTCCATATTATACCATCTCATATTTCACAGAGTAGCCTCACAAACTTTAAGACCTGGCTTAAGGATACCTGAGCAGGCAGTTAAATCTGTTCATGGTCGTGGAAATCACAACTGTGTGCATTATAAACAGGCAATGTACGGAATACGGTTCAGTGTAGCATATTTTAAAAGCTTAACATTGAAATCTGAAAGCCAATGTAAACATACTATAAACACTTTGATTGATATGGTTTCCAAATCGGCGAGGTCTGTGGGGTGAATTATCCCGGAAGAGCGCCCATACTGACACGATTGGTGGGTCGCCTTATACTGAAAATATGTGATTGTCGGTAAGCACGTAATGCAAAAGGGGAGCCCATAATGCCGAGATTCGCGATTGGGATGAGAATGATTCAAGCCCACACTAGGCGTGATAATCTTCCAAATTCAAATCGCACTCTAACCCGATTCCAACTTTGTCAAAAGCAGCATCTGTGACTGGAAGTTAGGAATGGAAGGATACCAACCAATAGACCAATTCTATGTGCGTTTGACCAAGGTCACATTGTCATCTGCATATATAGCACAAATCTTGTCCATACACAAATTGTAATTAAACCATTGGATCTACCTTTATGAACAGGCCTATTCTGTCTCACTACATTAATATAAATCAACATTTTGCAACTAGTTATTAATCAACTGTTTTCTTTGAAAACCTCCCCATTCATCTTTTATCCAGGCATGCGAAAATGATCAGCTTTGTATACATCAAGAAAATAAAAGACAATAATCACAATAACCAGGCAGGCTATGATTGTGTCCCGTGGCACTTTCCATATAACGCTTTTTTGATTAAAGTCCGATTTGATTTTTTCTGGATAGGGATCGACTATCGGCGTTTGTGTTCGTTATGTAAATATTAATTGTAGGTAAATTTAGAATGTAGGTAAATTTAGAATAGTCACGTTATAAAATTTCAATGTTAATCATTTCACTTGTGACCATATTCAAATCATATATTGATAAATCTACTGACTTTATTCTGTCAGAAAATAATTATTCAAACTAAAGCAGAAGCTACGTGTGAACATGGCACGTAACTAATATTTTTCGCTTGTTGCAGACGTTTATGGAAATGAAATACTTGATCAACTGTTATAAGTTATTCCGTCTCTTAGAAAAAGTATGAATGTGTGTTTTCTTTAATAAAAAATAATCCGTAGAGCATGTCTGGAGGTTTTCCTTGAGCTTTTTTACATCAATATCATCCCTAGTAATAACCTTACTATAAATAATCTTCTTTCTTCAAAAGGCGTGTACAGTATCTTAATATGATCAATTTTTTGACCGAAGCTCTTGACCATAGGTAAATCGGATCAACCATTTCCTAGAACATTATTACCTCTAAAAGAGCGACCCCAATTTGACCTATCGGATTGAAGATGTGACCGGTGTCATAACTCTCTCTGTAATTGTTAATTATAAGAAATGTCTGAATAGGATTGTTTCTTCTCTCCGGGAGATGTAAACAATCCTATTCAATGACAGATGCAACCTTTGCACGCATAACTAGACTACAATAAATGAATTGAGCATTATCAATGATCCCGTTATCATGGCTTGCCGCAAGCTTGTTTTATCGTCAAAGAAAAGGACAAATAGTTGAAGCACGGGTAATGCTCATTGATGTAAATTCTATCAATTAAGCACATCTCTTTGAGTAGATTATCACAAGATGGCTGTAAAGACTGGCTGTATTGATATTTAACAGTACACAGATTACACCATTTGCCTACTAATTACATTGGGCTATATCACTAGTCTCTGTTTAGTAAACAGACCCTTCAAACCAACTGCTAATGGCGATGGAATTAAAAAACAGATGGGCTACATGTAAGCACATTGTCTGGAATCATACCCGAGGGAACTACTTAAAAATAAATCTCTCAAAGTTTTAAACAAATAAGACGTATCGATAATATCGAATTATTGTGAACTACATGTATATATATGCTTCCTATCATTATACAAGCTTTGGCTTTTTTAAAAGGTTGACACTGCGAGAGAGCGTGCTTCTAACAAAGGTTTTACAAAAAATGTATTTGCTGTGTAGATCTTAATGGTTGCTGTCTTCAAATTTCATCTAAAAGATGACATTTCTTTTAATGTATCAATATACCTATTAATTCTTCCGATACCACAGTAATAGGCATCACGGCCTTAATGTTGCCGGGTTGGGATTTGACGAAGGTGGTTACGGGATTGTAGTGACGTTATAGAGTATGGGAACATGAGCCAGTGAACAAAGAGTGTGGTTTCGATACTTGCTAAAGCCATCGATACCCTTCAACAAATGTATACTCGCTGATCACGTTTAGAAGATCCCCGTTTCACCAATCCACTGCAATGTTTTGAACGGATAAATACATGTATTGTGAAACTAGACCTTATTTTACTTTCAAATACACAAGTAAACAAAATAAAGGTAGCTATGATTCAAATTTAAACGATATATTGCTGAAAGTTCAGTAGTCCAGATAATTCAAACATAATTATTTTTGGCATCAATTGATCATTATTTTCTATTTTTATATTATGTGAATGGGATATACAGAGCTTTGTGGGGTTCCTGCATTTGTTTCATCGATCTAAATAAAGTTATTTTGTGCATATCACCCCGAAAGCAGTAACATATAAATATGATATTGATTTAATGGAGAAAATCATTTTATTAGCAGAATTTGACAAAGAGAGAAATGTTTACCTACATTTCACACACAGTAGGCTGGCTTCTGCTTATGTTATATGGAGATAGGATTGTTTATGAAGTAATGAATTTGAAATTAGCAAATGCCACCTTTAGCCCCGGGATTTACAGAAATACCACTTAAAAAACCGACACTCGTTCACTATATGAAATATAATTTCATTTATGGTCTTATGGTGTACAGAAAGGCCATTTAATTGATTTTAAACATGAGCAATGTCTATGCCTTTAAAGACACATTCCCATGAACTTATTTATAGACTAGTTATTTCATATAACTACACTGCAAGGGTGTCACAAACTGGTAGGCTGTTGGTTTTTAGTCTGCTCGAGTGATGTAGAACCTGCATGGGGCACTTGGTATTGTTCGAATGACTAGCGGTTCTGAGATCTGAGAGACACATCGGAAAAAGAAGTGGACCGGGAATAATCAAAGAAATTACGTGTACAGGCTTTAATGTTTATCGTAAATGAAGATCAGCAATTAATGACATATAAAAACTGAAAATGGACCATCCCCGCACCTTGACCAGTCAAGTCATGCTCCAAACAAGACTACTTAAGCCCCGTTTTACGGCTTGCAGCAATTACTCGCGATTACAATGTTTTGAAAGGAATTTGACGCAAACTTTGGATAGATTAATGTGTTTAATATGTTTTTTCATATATCACCAAATCTCAGTTTGTACGTGGAAATGTATTAAGTCGAACTGTTACACTAGCTTCCATGTTGATAATTTCACATTAAAAGTGATAATATTAAAAGGCAACCTCGATGTTTTCCAACATTTTATCACGCCCGGATTTAACTCTAAATCTTCAATTCCATCAACAACTACGCATATAAAATGTATTTCTGATTGTATAATAGACATTATCCAACGAAATTCGAAACAGCAAACTTTAAAGTCTGTTTTGAATTACTCGAATTAAATTTGAATTTCGCGCAGGCCTACTAAATGAGTTGTGAATAATATGGGTAGCGTATTACACAACATCCGGATGCGACCAATGACGTCTGCTTAAGGTTCAATGTATTTAATATAGAAATATTTAGTATAGACTATCAAATAACCGAGGGCTTTTAAAGAGTGACAAGAATGGTATTCATGTCATTAGCGAGGGACATATATATCCGGCTACAGACAGGCATGTCAGTCATTCCATTAACAATAGCTGTCTATCAAACCTAGGGGTGACTCTACAAACTCCCCGTACAAAAAGCGACTTGATTACAAACAGACTCTAGTCATTAGTAAACAATTAGCATAAAAAAGATCAACATTCAGTACTGTTTATGCAATTAAACTGAATAAGCTTTGTCTAGGGCATCTGTTTATTCAGATGGAAATTGACGAATTCCAGCCTTCTTTTCCGTTACAATTTTTTTTCAAAACAAAGCATTTATAATTTTTTCTTATAGTAATTGGAATGTGTACAGAAGGCGGCCATAGGTATTCTAAAGTTAAATTTAGCCTTAGATACCAAGATCTGTCAAAAACCACTGCCAGAAGAGTCTGAAATTGAAACTTCTTTTATCATATTTAAGGCTGTAATAGGTTGATTCGAATCCGACCATATTTTCACAGCTGTTTGAATCCCAATAAGCCGAAATGTACATCAAAGCTTTTAGCTATTCAAGAATCATTGATGAATTAAAAGTTTAGAATTATCTTAACCGAATTTCAGGTCAATTCAATATAACCAGGAGGGATGTATTGACTGTCCATTTTTGCAGGAGGAATAAAATCCCGTCGGAGAACCCCCCCCCCCCTCAATATTTACATCGTTTGCGGGCGGGGGCGACAGTTCCGTTTTGCACTGGTTGAGCATGGGATTTCAAATCTGAAAAGCGCGGGGAAACCCCATGACCCCCCTCCCCAAAATTTACGTGAGGGGCGCAAAATATCTAGGCCCATGACACGCAAAGCGCCATTCATTACGTCCCCTTCACATAGTCTTTGATAACCAGTATATCTTTATTTCATTAATTATACTTTGGGGCGGGATTAGAGGGGGCCAAAAGGAATGGGGAACATCTCCTGAATACATGTGCTACCTAGATCCCCATAAACCCACCCGATTGCCCTTCTGATTGACAATTATTTAGTAAAGACATAATAATTTTTCCGCCAGTCAATGACGACCAAGTATAATAGACGGATTTTGACAGGCTGTACGGAGACCCAAACGATCAGTATGAAAAAAGGGGTTACCATTTTAACACGGGCACAAATGGGCTCAATCGACCGTTGATGGGGTGGTTCAGATTAGCGATGTACGAATAGTTTCTTTGTCAATTTGGCTGCTTTTGGTTTCTAACAGCAGGAATAACTTACTTTTATACACATTTACATACAATAAGTACCTTACAGCCATCATTCTTACTAAATGTTATTCAAGTGGTAATAAAAATAATGTCTTAAGTTTCCCTTAAACTTTATCTTTAAAAGCACCACCCACCAAGATTCCCCATCAAATTCAAGTTTGGTTGAACTCTATCGAGAGGTACAGAAGATCTTATCCTGACGGGTAATGGATAGGTGGTATGACCTTAGTCCTTTGGACCATTGGCTCGATGGGCTATTATAAGGGAGAGAGGTATCTATTGAAAAAAGGAAATTACGTTTTCTTAACGTACATCGATCGGTGATTCAGTTTTAAAAATTGATTGACCGATAAAGACAGTCATCACATATTTCAAAACACTTGATGGTGAGCAAATACAGAACCATCTCAACCCTTTAGGACTCTGACAGTAAAACCATCACGAACTCCAATAATGCAATCCATTTGAGGATAATAAGGACTATCCGCTTATATGTGCTAACTAAAATGATATAGACATCGGTAATTGGGGGTGTAGATTATATCCTGTGGGAAGACGGCAGTTCGATCTTCTACGCAAAGACTTGTCTGCATCATGTTTTGTTTCCATTTCTGGCCGCTAGACATTGTGCTTTAAGTTTGCATAATAGAGTTGAAACTTCAACGGCGGTACGGCTTTTAAGTGATGGTAAGGTGACCAATATCCAACATAAAAGTCTATCTTCTTAGCTAATATTCCCAGCTCTACAAAATTTCAATGATTCGGTTCCTTTCAATATTTGATTTCCATACGTCAGTGTTTGTTCGATAACTTGATGTTTGACACAGTCTATAGCCGCGGGTTATTTTATTGGTATTCACATTTATTTACCGACTCATCAATGCCGATGGATTATCTATGTGCATTCAGATGTTATAAAGCTTCCTTCGCCTTTTCCATGGGTATCAATCGATGGCGAATAAGTGTAAAAATTGAAGCCAATCCGTTTCACTCACCAACCTGTCACCAAATGAGCCAACTTTACAGATATATTACAATAATATTGCTCTTCTTAAAGTCTTCTACATTATCAACGATGTTCCAATAACATACATGGAAGTTTTATAATATTTGTGTAATAAACAGCCTAAGAAATAGCCAACATTATATTATATTTATCGACGTCTACAATTTGATAAGCGTAGATCTTCATGAATGATTTAGCCATAACCTGCAAATAATTTCATTTTCATTCCGCGTAATACACATGGGGTTGTTAAGAGGATTATATTAGAGAATATATTTTTAATACCCAATTCCAGATTTTATCGGCCAAATCAACAGAAGGAACTCAGGGAATTATCTGTTAATTTAGCATGTTTGAAGAAAACGAAGTTTGTCCAGATTGACTTTCTTATAGAGTGAATTATTCAGTCACAAATTGCTTTGTTATTACACATTTAATATTTTTAAAGGGACATGTAGAAATATAAACATATCTACCTAGATATTGTATCGTAACCGACTACGTTGTCGAAATACGAATTGAAATGAAAAGTGGTATATATAAGTTGTTCTACACGCAGACACGTAAATAGTCATTTATATAGTAGCCACTCCTGTTTGGTTTGTACTTGAAATTATGTGGTTAATTCTGCCATCCCATTGTTAACCCCTCCCATTAGGCCTACCCACTTTCTGACAATTTGTTTTGACATGCCCGTTATCGGTAAATCAAAATACAGGATAGTCTTTGGTAGATTAAAAATACATGTAATTCTTTAAAACGGGATTTTTAAAAGGGTAGAACAAGTATATAAGCATGTTTTGTATGTTAAATCCTCCGATTAGATATTTATATTTCAATGTTACATTACCATTACATTATTATATATTAATACAAAAGCTATCTACAAAATTTTAGGTGCACTTAAGCACAAGTACGTACTGAAGTAGATACTTCTTTAGCTGAAGTTTTGCAGCCGCCAGTAAAACCCATTAATCATGTATAGATTTTAAATCGTTCCATAATGTCGTCACTAAGCGTGAAATTAGTACACAGCTAGCAATTAGAGTTATTCAACATAATCACAAAATTAACAAACCTCTGCAGCAAAAGATTTGATTATCAATAAACCTGCATTATTAAGCCTCAATAAACTCCATTTAAACTCTAAAGAGAGACGAAGCTATTTCGGGAAAATCGCCGTAATACCGCTTCTAATGCCATTGATTGATTTGTAACAAATCTATATAAAGTAAAGCCTGGCTGGAACTCTCACCTCCTGAGATGGATATCTTTTAATAGGACAATTGATATCTCATTTATCATAAGGCAATTATCAAATCAGAGTGAAATTTGGATTCCAGTTTTACCTTAAAGGCTTTCTTGATGAAAGCATAATTTATCATGGTCCATCCAAATCTCCGAGGCTGCAACTTAAGCTATCTAATAAGACGCTGGTAGCAATTAACAGTTGTCAGATATTCAAAATAAAATCTGTCAAAATCCCCCTCCCCACAGTCTACTTCTGTATCTAACATATACGCAACTATATCTGTATGTAATCGAGACGATACAGCGGGTTTATTTGACATTAAAATCAATTCATTTCATAATAATACACCTTGATAAGAATCGGGGCAACATATGCATAAAACAGAGACATAACAATGAATATCAACTCACATAAATATATTACCGCAATAATATTAAGATATAAAAAAAGATGTTTTATGACAAAACAATTATTATACTTAAAGACACGCACTGGGAAAATAACCACTTGGTTTGAAACAATGTCCCTTTTTCATCTGCTTTAATCGTAAGTCACAAGCCCATGAAGACAAGGAAGTACATACTGACGTGCAGCAAGAAAAAAAAACTTTGGCAGATAGAAATCCAACAAGAATCGTTGGAAATACCGCTATCCAAGCAAATATTACACATAACCACAAAAGTAAAATTTACTATGTCATATTTGTCTCAGAATGATTGAAGCATCGTGCAGTGATGCTGTCAAACGGTGCATCATTTTCAAAGTTCGCAATAGCTACATTGTTATCTACATGTACTATACAAACTCTTCCCTGAAATCAGTTGATATGTTTTGATGGCCGGGTGGTAAGTGCTTGCCCCCAGACATCTCCGTCATTCATTTACGCTTTTATACCCCAGTGACAGCCATGGTCATAAAAACTAATGTATTTCCTAGGATTAAAGCGTAGCAGTTGGTAGTATCAAGTCGTTCTTGGAACCTGTGAGGGAAAGGCAACCTGAAAACGGGCAAATATTTCCAGTAGAATCAACTTGTCTTTGAGTCATTGATCATGAATTAGTGTTACATTAACGCAAGCTATTAAAGTCTCTTAATCGTAGTTGAATGTGTTCAATCAGAATAAAACATGAGCTTTTTTCTTTTAATAAATTGTGTGAATCTCTTAATAATTGATCCACCGTTTGTGTAAAATTAAGAGGAAGAGTCGTTAAGTATCAAAGGTATTATAACGATAACAAAACAAACTGCAGAAAAAACCTTTCTGGTAGATTAAATCATGAAATACGTTAATAATTTACTATAACAGACACATAAGTTGATATTAAACTCGTTATCTGAACAGTCAATACTGATCATGAAAATGGGGAATCATTGAAAGCACTAAAACCCAGAGGTCCTAAAACTTTTATTAGAATCCAACCAACCATGTCAAATACGTTGATACAATCCACATCTCCTTGGAATTCATAAATCTATAGAAACGGTCACAGGTTGAAGATTCCAAATTATTATCGCGAACATGGGCTTAATGATAAAAGAGTGGCAATAAGACCCATCGGAGAGCAAAATTATCCTGAAGATAATGGATACCGTATTGAATATTCCATGTAGAATTTTAATCCGAAATCTTGGCTTGACTGAAATTGAGGCCAATAAATAATGAGTAAAATACACCATTTGATGCAAAAAGAATTCCCCGCAAAATGACAAAAGAATAAAGGAAAAGATGGTAATATATGTCCATTAACGGATATAAATTTTGGTATGGCAATGCACAAAGGAAAATGGTGACGTATTTGAAATGTACTTCCAGCATCCACAATAATCTAGACCTCCACCGGCGGCGCGTATTTAGTATATATGCAGTTAATAGATTGGGTTTGTGTAACCAAGTGATCGTGCAACGAGAATAGGTAATAAATGTGCTGGATTAAAGGTATCACGTATAACAATCTTTGGTACAGTTAGATCATTGGTGCCTGTAGAAAACAACGGACCAAAAGGTTATCAGCTCGGAGTTGCTTTCCAATCTGATAAAATCCAACAGGACGTGGTTAATCTTCTCCAGCACAATTAAACAGAAAGCATCCAAAATCGCACCGGCGAAACAATGTCCGCTGTGGTTCAATTTCATTTATAACCAAGTTGGGGTTTGCCAGTCGACTAACATAAGTCCGCAACAAACATCAACTCAGTGGCATCCAGTCTTATAGAGAATTTCCATAAAAAGATTCTGGTGGAAATACAAAAACGCCTTAATTTCTGTATAAGTATGTGAGATATCCAAGTACCTTGCTTTCGGATAATTCTGAATTTGAATAAGATCCTTTCTCGTGAGCTATTCGGTAAAACGGAAAAGAACGGCTTCCAAAACATTTCGTCAATTTGAGCTCACCAAAAACTGTAGACGGATTACGGATACCGAGGACAACAATAATATAGGCCCACAATAAATGTAGTCGACTTAAAAGAAAGAAATTATTATAAATTATTGTGTAAAATTATACTGGGTGTCAGGCAGGTTGAATACCACATTCCTACTTTATTTATCTCGGGATGCAAATTGTCGATAATTGAAGTGTTGTTCTTTTCTAGTTGATAAATATTTTGCCATTATAAAATCTATCATGATATCAACACGTACCTAAGAGTTGCGGGCTTCAGTTTGCTAGAAGAGTTAAACATGTATATTGTGTGGGAGTACTAATTAGGTCTTTCTTAAAGTGGTTTTCTTACTTTAACCAAGAAAATAATATAGTTAATAATTAATTCTAAATAACTCCACACTGAACTACAACCCTCAGCCGGTATCACCACCCACCCTAAAAACAAAACAAAAAACAGCAACCAAACATTTTATACAATGTTCTACGTGACTACTAATTTTGAACATACATAAAGCGTTCACATTGCAGCAATGGGTTGTCGCTTGATGAGTTTTACCTCCGTAACTAACAAGAGTCACTGTGGTTTCGTGCAGGAATTAAACGCTGGCTCATTAACCAAGAGTTCCGGGGTGGACCGAGAAGTTCTCCGGGATTTTCCAGCGTGGTTTCCCGTTGTGCAGGACCCGAAACCGAGTTACCATGTACAGTACCCATTGGTGTGCAAGTATAATAACACGCTGTATGAGTATGACGAAGGTCCATCTTCATTTGTCCGGTGCAGAAAAGTAACACGTTAACCCCCACTTCATTCATTCACTTCTTAACTTACATAAATTTATAATTTCAAAAGCTAAGCTTCAGGTTTTTGTTTAGTTGTAAAGTGTTGATTGAAGAGTATTCTATGTGATATTTTCATCGTAGTCACTTGACGTCAAGAATCATTGATTGCTGCAAAAAGACTGACATTTGCTATCAGAGTACATATATCACCATTCAGCTTTTGCTGGTTTCATCGACTCGCGCCTTACGGAGTAGCACAAACCTCTGGAATAGGGCGATAGGGAAAATAGATTATACTTATATATTTCCTACTTTTAGAATAGAACGCCTTACAAGAATAAGAATACCCTTAACAATTTTCTGGGAAAAACATGAAATTGGCCTCAAAAGCATATCCATTATAGTCTTTGGCATTCACATACGATTACAATATATTTTTTTATATCATACAATGTCAACGAACAGCTAAATCACCTCAAGAGTACAGTATATTTTCCTCTTTCACCTGAACTTCTTTACAGTAACAATACATATTTCAGATTACTTATCAGGTATGCAATGAGGCATTAATTATATCACAGGTATAATACAGCACAGGTATGTACAAGTGCACATAAAATATACATGACAATGGCTCTTAGTAAGGCCGAATAATAATTGGTATTGTTTAAGTCTTTTATCTTACCAATTGTGGCATTTGCTTCTTAGTTTAAGCTCTGCTAGTTTTTCTCCATATAATATGACTTTCTGTAAAGAAATTGTATTTTAGTTGCCAGCTAATTAATGTTCAAACATTGTATTTGAGTTTCATTTAAATTCAACAAGCCAACAGTGAGGCTGATGTCCCCCGCCGAAATCCCAAAATAAATAGATGACACATATTAATTAATCGCACATTTATTTTTTTCAAACGTATCGAGCAATCAAACTGAACACGAAGTGTCATCCAAAAATTGCTTATCTCTGCCTACCGTAAGAAGAAAATGCTCATCTTCGAACTCCATCAAGGCATTTACCTAATAAGCATACACACCAATTTTGAACATTTTAACTCAATTCATAAGAGAGTTATTGTGTTCCAAAGTCTTGGCAAATCAAATTGCTTATCGCTCTGCTTACCCTGAGCATAAAATGCTCATTATCGATCTTAGTCAAGGTATTACTGAAATGAAACTATACACCAAGTTTCATCACTCTCACTTAATTAGAACTAAAGTTATCGTGTCCCAAGCATCAACCAATCAAATTGCTTATCTCTGCCTACCCTAAGCGGAAAATGCTCATCTTCGAACTCGATCAAGGCATTGACCTAATAAGCATATACACCAAGTTTGAACATTTTAACTCAATTAGAAGGAGAGTTATTGTGTTCCAAAGTCTCGACCAATCAAATTGCGTATCGCTCTGCTTACTCTGAACAGAAAATGCTCAATATCGAACTTAGTCAAGGTATTACTATAATGAAACTATACACCAAGTTTCATCACTCTCACTTAATTAGAACTAAAGTTATCGTGTCCCAAAGATTCAACCAATCAAATTGCTTATCTCTGCTTACCCTAAGCGGAAAATGCTCATCTTCGAACTCCATCAAGGCATTGACCTAATAAGCATATACACCAAGTTTGAACATTTTAACTCAATTAGAAAGAGAGTTATTGTATTCCAAAGTCTCGACCAATCAAATTGCGTATCGCTCTGCTTACCCTGAGCAGAAAATGCTCATTATCGAACTTAGTCAAGGTATTACTATAATGAAACTATGCACCAAGTTTCATCAATCTCACTTAATTAGAACTAAAGTTATCGTGTCCCAGAGCATCAACCAATCAAATTGCTTATCTCTGCTTACCCTAAGCGGAAAATGCTCATCTTCGAACTCAATCAAGGCATTGACCTAATAAACACATACACCAAGTTTGAACATTCTAGCCCAATTAGGAAGAGAGTTATTGTGTCCCAAAGTATCAACCAATCAAATTGCTTATCTCTGCTTACCCTAAGCGGAAAATGCTCATCTTCGAACTCCATCAAGGCATTGACCTAATAAACACATACACCAAGTTTGAACATTCTAGCTCAATTAAAAGTTATCGTGTCCCAAAGCATCAACCAATCAAATTGCTTATCTCTGCTTACCCTAAGCGGAAAATGCTCATCTTCGAACTCCATCAAGGCATTGACCTAATAAATACATACACCAAGTTTGAACATTCTAGCCCAATTAGGAAGAGAGTTATCGTGTCCCAAAGCATCAACCAATCAAATTGCTTATCTCTGCTTACCCTTAGCGGAAAATGCTCATCTTCGAAATCCATCAAGGCATTGACCTAATAAACACATACACCAAGTTTGAACATTCTAGCTCAATTAGGAAGAGAGTTATTGTGTCCCAAAAAGTGTGACGGACAGACAGACAGACAGACGGACAGACAGACGGACAGACGGACGAACCCATTTTAATAGTCCCCTGCTTTCTTCGAAAGGCGGGGGACAAAAAGAATTTTAGATGCCCACAATATGCAAAGGTTGGATGTGGTTATGACACAGCTTCTTTAACATTTTACTCTTCTGTTCATGACCGATTATTCCAAAGTTATTGAAAATCGCCAACAAATGTTCTCAGACACTAGTCTGAATAAAAATGTCTGATATTATTTCATTATAAAATATTGGCGTAGGAAGTGTTGATTAATATTCAAATAGTAATAATATTAATATACAATTTATATCCTACTACTGATCGTGTATAATATGGTGGATTATTTGAAGATGAAGTAGCTTTGAGGAATAAAATCCATCCATAAAATCCATCAATGTCATGATCGCAGATATTTAAGGGTATTTGTTTTTTGATCGCATCATGATAAATTTTGAATTATGAAATAAGTATATGAATGTAGATAATACAAAATTTATCAGGACAGAATGGATTCTTTTGATGAATTAGTTCGCTTTCAGAAAATTTGAGACTATAGTTAATATATTTTGCAAATATTACGGTGTTTCCATAAACGACTAAATCTATGAATCTGTAAATCATAAATTCAATTTGAACTTATATCATGTGGCGGATTTAGAACAAATGAGGACCTGTACTAGTTACGTTATGAGGCCCATTACTTGGATCCTGAGGGAGGTAGGCATACTTGCTCCGAAAATTTAGTAGTCAAACTTTTACATGTTAGCTGATAAATCATTATTTTGGGCAAATATTTGAATTATCACGGAAGATTGTGCTCCTAAGCACAATGGTAAATCCGACACTGCTTATAATCACTTACATTTCTGGCAACAGATCTGCCCGGTTGCAATCCATAAATAGCTGTGTGGGTGAATAACTAATCTTTAGTATTTTGATAAAGGATTAATTGTACTTAAATACTTGTAAGATGAAAGTTAAATCGTTGCGTACACAAAGATCAAAATGTCATTTCAGCTGCTGTTTTACTTGCTTGTTGAGACTGGATTTTAAAAAATAAGAAAGCCGTATAGAGAAAGATAAATATGTTAACTCTACACAGTACATTAAAATAGCTTCACGAGGAGAGATCTTGCAAGATTCCTGTCAAATGATTTAAAATCCTAGAAATTGTGTTCTAAATAAATCTGGATTGACTGGAATCAAAGAAAAATTTGATGAGAAGTTCAAAGACAGAAAGTGAAACATAAAGCTTGTCAGGAAGTCGAAATACATTAAATTATTACCATTCATCATGGGATTTACTGGTGCTTTGTTTTTCTCCAACTAGAACACATTAAAGTGATTAAAGGAACACACACCTGTGAGAACAGCTGCTCCAGTGTGTTCTGAGTGTGGACACAAATAGTACCAAACAAGACTGGAATGCTAACAAGGAATGGGTTTGTGTCTAATTAACCTTCACAAAGCAGTTGGCGGGGTCTTCAGACATGATTAATATGCATGTGCACACATATTATACTATTGATTACATGTATTCTTCAATTATTTCTCTATATTGGTCATAAAGAAGATCTGACGTGGAGCATCAGCCAAACACCGACAATATGTTAGATATCCATCCTTCCTTGAACAATTTATACTTCATGTGTGCAACTTATATTTTTTACGAGATTGTGCCAGGAATTCATTTAGAACTATGACAACACGCATATTATACCCAAAAGAAACATGGTTTGTATGTCTGAAGAGCCATTTTAGCAACCATGTTGAGTTTGTCTGATCTCATAATATTCTTATACAATTATATAGGTCCAGAAAACACAAATACTCACATAATGGTCAAAAAGGGGTTACATGTACATGCATGTATGATACTGTATGTACTATCATATACAAATTATTCAGGCACTTTCATAATTACACACACCGAAATGGAATACTTAATATCGTTAGTTCTCCGAATACGGTTATGTAGGACCTACAGAATTTGTATGATAGTTTGTTTCTTTACCAGTTTTCAGAGGTTATTTTGTGCCAATGTACTTCATATCAAAATCTAAAAATCTCATAGACAAAGAAAAAACACCGTAAAACAATTTCACATTAACGCAATTCAAATGATCGAATGAGTACGTATTTTCTTATTTCCCTTGTGAAACCCCACCCAGGGCTAGTTTCCCTTCCAGTGAAATTCCATGCACAATCCTTAAAACTAAGAAAGGTTTTTAGCTGGTTAGTTGTGATAACCTACGACGACAATTTCCTTTGATCTTGGAAGCCAATTCTGTGGGAGCATTCTTAATTTTATAGTGCAGATAAAATTAAACATAGTGTGCATTTCACAGAAAGTCCTTGTAGTAGGGCCATGTTACCAAAAAGAGAAACACAAATTTATTCCTATGCATAAATCTCGAAAAGAAGTGAAACGGTAGGTCATTGGTTCGTGTGAGCTACTCTCGCTTGATAAAATAAATGTGTTGTAGAATGTTTTATGGTAATTATTTAAGTGATAAAGACGGTAATCTACAATTTAATTATGATGATAGTATTGGTTAATACCTCATAGATTATTTAACATATATACACCATTCTATTATCTCTTATAGCATGCACGGTAACTAACATTACGTCCACACACTAGTAAATGTACAACAAATTAAATATCAAACTTCTTTGGAGGGAAAATCAATTCATATTCCAGACACATTTGATTGAGATAAATAAGCTATGTGCATGCTATATCTAATATTCTCTTTATGGGTTGTAAATTAATCAAAGTTTATAATTAATATTTTTTTCTCAATTAACTTAAGTGAGTTTGATCAGCTAATATTGAATAGGGTAAATAGGAAGGCTTTTCAGAATGAGGTAACTGGGCTACCTGGTTTGAATGTCCACTACATATTTTAAAAGGTTAGTTTGTTAATTTTGTTGTCTTTAAAGAAATGAAATGAAATGAGGTTTTACGTCCTACTGTTCTGCTCCTAATCTGGGCTAATGAAGACGGGCATGCGCCATACATTGTGCTGTGAGGGAAATTTTGCCCGGGCAGCGGCGCTACGGTCTTCGTACAACCCTAACGATTAGACAGCTGTCCTTGTAAGGACCTCCGTTCTGCATCACTGACAATGGGAAACCACTGTCTTTAAAGAATTAATAGCAATGTTTAGTATCATGCCATAGTGTTCAATACATTACAACTTTTGATTTCAGTAGTATTATACTTATAATCAATTCAAAGAAATGCTATGTTAGGCTTTATTTAGCTCTGTCTGGAAAACAATTTCCGATTCCTTGTCTCCTGAATTACAGTAAAGTTCTCCTAAACATGCACCTAATCTGACCTATACCATTTCTAATTCCTGGTCTCCTGGGGACCACCAAAATGACAGTTATTGAAACATTGAGTCAATAATAGGGTATGTTGAGAGAACAGAGTTAGATATATTTCTTTTGTTTGGAATTACATCATGAAATGAAATAAAGCATGATGTGCTACTTTTCGGAACCAGACGAGGCTAATGAAGACAAACATTTGGCTGGACATCTTCGTTTCTGGCTACTCTTCATTGAACTCCAATTGGCAAGAGCTCATTCACGTGCACAGGTACCATCCAAATGACTCAATGACTTTCCTTGCATCACTGACATGGGGGAACCAGGGTAAACAATTTTGTGGAATGTTCAGAGCCAACACCTGGATCAAGCCAATGCCATGTGGCCCCCCATAGTTATATTATGTATGATCTGTCAATGCAACTGTATTTTCCAATGAAAAGGCCTCCATATGAAAAGATAGTAAGACCAGGTAGGATACACCCACATTTTCGAGAGAGGGATAGAGAACAAGCTAATAAGAAAGTGATTTTTCCTAGATTTTTCCAGACAGTCTTAGTCTGATTTTCATGAAATTGTAATTCAACCTTCATTACGGAGTAACGGTGATATAATCAAAGGTTTTTTTCAAATCGGTTAATAATTGTGAATTCCAGAGAAACCACAAGCTAAAAAACGTGATTTTTCGGACAATCAGAACCATAATTCAGAAAATTACGATCCGACCGGCCCAAATATCGAAAGGAACCAAGATCTTTGGATTATAAACATGCATGTCAAGTTTCATTAAGATCGGTTCAAAATTGTGACCTCTATTCGATCCACAAGCTAAAAACGTGATTTTTTGTACGATCAGGGGCCATATTCCATGAAGTTTTGATCCGATACATGCCAATATCGAAAGCCGCCGAGATCTTATGGGGAATAAACCTATATTTCAAGTTTTGCCAAAATTGGATAAGAATTGTGACCTGTAGAGAGTCCACAAACAATTGTGGAACGGCGGACGCTCGGACGGACAGGGGCGACAGCATAATACGTCCACATGAAAATGTGGGCGTATAAAAAAAATAAAGTTTTACAAATAACAATATTTGCTTAAAGTTTCTTTAAAATATTGTTGGCTACACAGTTATTGGGTAATGAATAAAAATACATTAAAAGAAATAATAAAGAAATGATATAATTTTAATCTAAATGACTAGAATTCCACAAATCATAAGAACAATTAGATATTTTTATAATGATTTTCTAATCAAATCTACATAATGAGTTTTATAAAAGTATATCTGGGAATTTAATATCACTGGTGGTCTCCTAAAAAGTATGATAATCAGAAATGTCTGAGTTCCTGGGAAATCACAACATAAAAAATGTCTAAATGGTTCCAGAGTTTGAAATCAATGCCCTAAAAACCAATAGATCCATTACAAAGACTAGTGGTTTAAAATGGTGATGACAGCAACCATTTTTCATGTATTAAAGTCTGTTAAAGGTTTCTGTATTCATTAGAGACATAGTTGTGATACAAAACTTACTTTTTTTCTAGTTAATTTTCTCTTCCATTAACCGTGTGCTTCGGGAGCTACAATGGGAAGTTAATATGGTAAGTTAGAATTATTGGAGTCAAAAGTCAAGGGGCTTTAAGTTCCTTTCTGCTCTGATAATCAATACTTCTTTATGCTCTTTTTTTTTTATTCTAGATGGGTTCATTATCACACTTCTGTCACATATTATTGAGATGGAAAACTGTATTTCTTAAAATCCTGGAAAAAACATCCCCATTCCATAACCACATTCTTCTTTTACAGGATTAAGTATACAAACTTCTTGGCAGCTTTTAACTTCCTGAAAAGATAAATAAAATGGCCAAACTCCAAACCACAAAAAATCTTTCAGTAAATTTATTTCAAGGAATAACAAAAATAACTTATTACATGATAAAAAAGCTGTTCAGATGCCTGAGTAGTGCCAGCGGTGGTGTCCTGAATTAAAACCAGATTGGACTAGTTCAATTCTAACTTCAGTGGCCGACATTACCCCTTTTCAAAAGTGAGCTTCAAAGGATCTTTGTGTCCTTTAATCTGTATTGCTAACTTAATTTGCTAGAACTTTAAAAAAGTGTTCAGCTGGTTCAAACATTAAACTTCTATAACAAGTATGTCTGAGACTTGATATGTTCAGAAGCTTCTTGGTCAATTCAGGTTTACACAGCCAACAAACAACATCTTAGCAGGCTTTAACCTAAATCATATATTTTCGTCTGGATTTCAGATTTGCACATATCCACCACTGTTTACTGAATTTCATGAACATTTGTTGGAAATTTCAAAGGTTAATCATCTTCAGATAAGTTCCAACACAGGTTATTTCTTTAAATATTGCTTAATGAAAAGAGTTCCATAGTATTTATAGATACCTTTGTAACCTACTGGGTTACTTCCATGGATATTAATTAAAATCAATTTACAACTAAAAAATAATATGACTCTATATGCATGAAATAGCTTCATTTAACATCCGCTTCCACCAAGGTGATCGGGCAGATTAACCCTCTATATCAAACTTTAATATAATTTATATGACTTGGTTGTTAAGACACTAATCTCCAATAGTTTTAAAAGTTTGATTAGGTACACAAGATAAACTATATTTATATGTTGCAACTAGTGACTTATGCTAAATAAAAATATGTTAATTATAACGACAATAGATGAGGGTGTGGAATGAGCTAAATTTAGATATAAATCCGTAAAACAAATATGCAATAAAACTTTTGTTTGTAAAGATTAAAACAATGAATACATTAATTTAATTATATTGAAAAAAGCCTAGAAGATTTTTGTCTAATTATAGGTATTACTATGTATAATATTCTTCTATTCTAATAGAATTATAAAAACTATTTATCTATGAATACACAAAACACATGAAAAAAATTCAAATTCTTGGTTATAACCAGACTGAAGCAGGACTAGAAAACAAAACGGGTAATACCAAACCAGAATACATGTACTCGTGGCAAACCAATAAACCAAACAAAGGCATATGATGCGTTGATATACCAAAGAGAGAGAGAGAAATGGGGTTTAACGTCCACTCGACACAACTAGGTCATTTCGGGACTAAATATACCAAAGAAATGAAGAACAAAATAAAAAGTCGAAGTCTAAGCATTGTGTTCAAATTCTAGATTATACTTACCAAATGATAAACAAACCATTATCCAACTGGGAGATTTTATGTTTTATGCACCATGAGAATTCTAATTACCTCTACATGATTTGTACCGCATATCCTCTGTAAATATGATAAACAAAATAATTTTTTTAAATATATCCTACATCATCAGGGGCACAGCAAGCAGTAAGTCCCAGTCTTGTTGCTTTTGTTCATACAACATTACAATGCATTTGATGAGAAATGATTATATATGTGGACAGTGTCATGACAAAATTTCAGAATATGTTTGCCAGATCTCCTAATCCTAACCCTTGTTTGCTTTGGTTTGATAATCTTAGTGGCAGTTAAGTTCAGTTATCTTTCAAAAAATAAAAAATAAATATCTTGTGTAGACTATAGATATCGTAGATAACTAGATAATAAAAAAAATTTAACAAACAATGCTCAATTTCCAAGATGTGTCAAAGAGCAAATGAATGCTTCAAAAAGGATGAATCAATGCCTTGAAGACATTTATAAAGTGCCCTCTGACGTGTATACTATCATATCATTTAACCCATCTTCTAACTGAATTAGCAATATCACATTTAAAGAAATCAGTGTTTATGGCATTTACCTCTATCAAATTACTGTCCATTTTCATCAAAATAACTGATGCTTAATAGTTGTTAAGTCAATTATTTTCCAAAATAATTAGATGGGGCAAGTTAATCTTAAAAGTGAAGTGACCCCAAACAAATTGCAAAAGAAACGAATGCAGTTGGGTTCAATCATACTAATATTAGAAAACATCATGCCCAAATTCGGCTGAAATGACGTAATTACTGTAATTCAATATGTCAGTCTCCAGGAGGTTTCTGAGAGCAATATATATCGTAACCGGTGCATTTCAAAACAATGGGGTTAAATGTTTCAAAAATAACAATTTTGACCAAAACAATAACATGACAACATATTAATTAATTGCACATTGATCTTTTTCAAAAGTATCGTGCAATCAAACTGATTATTAACTATACACTAAGTTTCATCACATTCTATCAGATAGAATCAAAGTCAAAGAAATTGCTTACCTCTGCTTAGCTTTAACAAGAAATGTTAATGAACATCTCTAACGAACATGTAATCATGTTTAAACATTCAATCTCAATGAAAAGCAGAGATGTTATGTTCGAAAGTCTTGAATTGCTTATCAGTCCTTAGCCTAAGCCAAAAATTCTCACCATCAAACTTAGTCATGGTAATGCTATAATGAATCTATACTCAGTTTCATTGCTCTCACTTAATTATAATCAAAGTTATCATGCGCAAAAAAAGCTTCAACCAATCAAATTACTTGCTTATCGTAAGCAGACATTGTTCATCATTGAACTCCATCAATGCATTCACATAATGAATGCCTAGACCACAGGCTCATTTCTGTCTTATGTATTAATGTATTGTCTAGTGTCCATTGGTGTGTACATCAAAAGAACTTATCGTGAAATGTATAACAGACACGAACAACCTGAGGTTATTATCGGTCTAGATGATAGCAGACACGGACCCGGGGGCCAAGGATCCCTGAACTTGGCCTTGCGACGGGTTTCCACTCTATGGAGGTCTGGTGGGGTTCTCTCCTTCATGGTGCAAAATTTCTGTTGAAAAACTGACTGTAAATGATGTTTTCTATAGTATATCCTGAAGTTTCCAAGTTTTAGCCTATGCACAAATTTGGTATGTGACAATCTTATCAGAATTCAGCATCCAAAAAAAAACCTTATTTTATAATACAAGCAATACAGAACAAAAATCACTATTTTGGATTCTATTTTGATTGGTAGAAATTGAATGCCACAACCTCAAAACCTCATATTACAAGCCATATCCAACCGAAGCAAATGAGGATTAATTTAAGATTATTTTGAATTTCTGCAATCATGGATTCTCAAACATCATTTTCGAGATCAGAATTGATCCCAGCGACATTGAAAATCATGTAAACAACATGTTCCAAGTCATATCCAACAGAAAAAAAATGACGATTAACTTTATATCGGCCATTTTGGATTCCACTTTATCTTCAAATTCAAAGACATTGAAAACCATATAAAAGACGTAAATGTCATATTTTACGAGGAGATTCTCGCTGGTAATATGGTGTAAATGCCATTTTATTACCAAATTTGGCAGCCATTTTGAAAGAAATCACTACCACCATGTGAAAAATACATTTTTAAAATTTGTTTTTGTCACATACAGCCTCTATAACCACTTTGTATTTAAAGAATTTAATACAAAATTAGTTATCCCCCCACCACTAAAAATCTTGAGTTACGAGATATTGCTCTCAAAAACTTCCTGCAGATTAATTTATGATAAATACCTTATTTCACCTAGCGTTAAGCTGTCCTTCGGATCTTAAATATGTACATGGCTACTTTCAGTAACATAAATGAAATATCTTTATTATCTCCCTGTTCATTTTTGAAAAAATAAGAGAGATCGAGGCTTTGTAAATAATTTAGACATTGCTACATTTTGTTATACCTTATGAGTATCCATCACTAGTCTCTAGAATCAAGCAGCCCTACTTTAAAAATCCCTTAGTGTTCCAGTACATCTACACTTCACTATGCGTTATCATTTTTGTTTTTTAAAGCATTCAAGATAATCTGTTCATTGTTATTTTTCTGTTTATTAATATTGATGAGATCGAAGTTAAGGCCCATAAACCGTATTCTATGTTATTCAGCACTAGACGTAGAAAGAGCTATTCATCTGCACCATAAAGAGTTAATCAAATGAATTGTGCAATGAGGGATAGATTCGCTTCTATTACCTTAACTAGGACATTCGGTTCCCAAGACACTAGAATCTATATTTTTTGCAGGTCTAAAAAACGTTCTATCCACAATAGCGATGGATGTGATAAAATGCAACGATTTTGGATAGATAACTAAATGAGGTCAGTTTGAGATGAATATTTGGACTAAATTACTATTTCTCCTAACCCACTTGATAAATTTCAACTAGATTTCTATTATTCTAATTCTGATATTTTATAATGACGTTCCTTGGCACCAATTGGTTAGGTAGGAGCAACCTAAAAGATTTTACTCCTTTTTCTAATTCCCTTAATTGATTTCATCCAAATCTATCTCTCATCTTTAACTCGCTTTTTCTCAAAACTACCATTTCTTATTTGGGCAACTTCAAATGGATACAGCTCAGTCATACCAAAAATACATCATTTTGAAGGCACTGCGACGGAGAATGTACGTGAAAATAGCAATTTTCAAAATTTCCTTATTGCGACTCAATTTGCCAGGACGGGTCACAAATGTGTTCAAAATAAAATGGCTTGGCCATAAGAACTGACACGGGTAGACATTTTCTCAAAAGACAGGGAATAAAATAATCTGTTGACAGTCTACTCCAACCCACCGGTGATCAAGCCCACTTGGACTCTTGTTTAATAACTACTAGTATTCTGATCATTAATGCTTTTGTTCAACTGTTTTTTAAGGCTTGCTAATGGCATAATCATCAAGTCAATACCTCCAAATGATTAGAATCCAATCTGAGATAAATAGATCTTGATGTTGTGCTGATTTATTTAGAATAGTCACAGGCGAGACTGGAAAGTTTTCACGATGCCATTAGCATCATCAAAGTTATGTGTGAACAACTTATACTGCTTGTGTCAAATTGAGTGGCATTTCTAAATTGATGTTAGTGCAACTGACTCTTTCGTAATGACACCTCACAGGAGAAGAATGATAGATCTCAATTTGATCTGTTGCTAGCTCCCCAAATTCTGATTAGAAATATTGCTAAATGGTTGCTGGCTTGCTGCTGTTCACAATTTGACCTTTTATATTGACTTATGGTCATGTTGTGGTTTCTGCAGACAGGCCAGTCTATTTTGCTTTACAAAATCTAACTTTCTTGTTTAAAACAAAAATAACCCATATAAAGATTTGAAACTTGACTTTATATTAGAAATGATAATACTTATATTTCATTATTGAGTCCGCCAATTCTTAAATGTCTAAATTTCTTTTGGCTGATAGTAGTCTATGTATGTTTGTTGTTATCTAAAGTAATAATGACAAAGTAAATCATATTACAATAAATAAATGGTAATTCCATTTATCCTAAAAAACATCTTACACATCAATAACACTTTCCAAAAGCCTTCTTCTTCTATATATCATTTGAAGGGTATTACATGTTCATCCCTTCCTGACAATTGGGATTCAGATTTCTTTGATGTTTGCAATATTACTTGTGAATTTCTCTCATATCAAGATTAATGCTTCATGTTTTCACCAAAGTCTCAAATGAGCATATCCAACAATAATTCACTAAGAAGCTAAAGCACAGCAAATATACACTACCATCAAGAGACTCCATAATTCTAAACTTGAACATTCTTGCATGATGAAATCTTTGAATTGAAAGAAAAACACTCCAAAATTTCATATTAAAATGATAGATTTAAAATGAAAGTGATTCATGATCATAAACAACGACTTTCTTATAGAGCGAGTGAGAAGGAAAGGGGGTTTACGTCCACTCAACAGATAGTATACTGGAGTAACCTTTTGTAGATCTTTATTTCAACAATTCTCTTGCGTTGGATAGGAAACCCGGGGAACAATAAGAAAATCCGTGAGGTTAGGCAGGTGACCCTACACATTGTCTGGGATCCTAACCGAATCGAAGACAGACCTTACATCTAAAGCCTATACACTAGGCCAGTCAGATACCCCCACTCCACCTTCCGTTTTACAGTATTGTCTTAATGTTGAATTTTATAAGGTAGGCCTTGAAAATATTCTTTATGTTTACACCATATAGTTTGATTTATTCTATTCCATGTCAATTTTGTGATACCAAACCTCAAGACATATTTACATATCCTGCAAAAAGAGGTCATCAACCCTGGATTTGGTGTAGGTTTTCAATGTAATCACATCACCAACAGATACATAGAAGTCTTGTAATAGATAGCCTTGATTTAAGGTGCCATCTTGTAATCAAATTTCACCATCATTACATTTTCAACTAGTGTCATATGGTACCAAGAAGAAATTAACGTTAATGATAACTCGATACAAGTCTCCAAGGACAGTCTAGTATTAGGGGGAAAAAAATCTTATTAACTTGAAATTCGTAAGCAAAATTGATCAAACTCTATAAATAGCTATTGACAAACTGGATTTTAATTTTTTCTAGTCAAATTAGACAAAGAATTGAGTTTCCATGACAAAAGTACTGCTAAAAGAGAAATGTTATTTTGTCATGGGGGAGAAACTAGATTTTTTCAAGGGTGTATTCAGATATAAGTTTTTCCAAACAATGGCTCATCATTACTACATGCTATAAGACTTTGACTGAAAAGACTATCCCATAATAATTCTATTTTATAACTTACCTGTATTCACATTATTTTTAAGGCAAGGGCTATAACTCTAAGGAATGTGGGTAACTTGAAAAAATTATGATCCATCTAAGAAAAATTCATCAATATACTGTCTTTATAAGTATATATGAAGACTGATGGCAGATCAACAGACATTATAATTTTCATCCAAATTTAAAGGTATAAAATTCCTTCTCTCAAACTTACTTTCAAATTTATCTTGGAAGCATACATTTATCTACTTGGATACGTCAACAGAAAACATGATTCCAGACAATTCAGTCTGATAATTAGAAATCTACATGACACTTGACAATTAATGTGTTTTGAAAGACAAAACTGAAAATACACCAGAATCAGTCTTGTCTTCTTGTGTCTGACTAGATAATAATTACAATAAAAGCTCCAAATTATATTGACAAGTGAGTCATGTTGGAACAATGGAGAACATATTTTGAGCTTTTCGGATCATTTCATTTAGTAAAATAATTATAATCTAGAATCCAATCTGATCTAGTTTATACATATGAAATGAAAATGAAAATGAAATGAAATGGGGTTGAACGTCCTACTCTTCTGCATCTAACCTAGGCTAATGGAAGAGGGGCATATGTATGGTGGCCCATGGTCGCAATAGCGGTTTTTTTTGCATTTCATTTAAAAAAATGAAAAATATTAGTAAAAAAAAAGAATTTTTTTTTTTTTTTTTACAAAATAAAATATTTTTTTCAAAATTTAAAATAAAAAAAAAACTTTTTTAAATAAAATTTTTTTTTTTTAAAATTTAAAATAAAAAAAACTTTTTAAAATAGCTTTTCAAAATTTAAAATCAAAAAAAATCTTTTTTAAATTTAAAATAAAAAAAAAATCTTTTTAAAAAATTAAAATAAAAAAAATCCTTTTGAAAATTTAAAATAGAAAAAAAATTCTTTTAAAAAATTAAAATAAAAAAAAAATCTATAAATCAAAAAAAGAAATGATAATAAAAAAAATTTAAATGACAAAGAAAAGATAAAAATATTTCCCGTCGTGGCCCATCGTCGCAATAGTGTCTTGAGTATCCAGACATAGTATATAACTATCATTAGACAAGAGAGACTAGAAACATTGTGGCCCATTGTTGCAGTAGTATCTCGATTATCATGTGTGGGATCTATGAAGAAGGTAGAGACTCGAGCGACAAGAAACGAGCCTGTAGTTATCTTACATCAACATGTGAGTGACGGAACTTTGGCAAGTTTATGTTCGTTCACCTGACGATGTCCACGAAGGCTATTATGTTCTATTTTGTCTTTGAAATTGATATTGTGTGCCACTGCACTTTCGCACCTCTCACGATGACCTCCAGGAGAGCAGGGATTTCACAAATCTAAAGCTAAAATCACTAAACATTGACTTTTACTAAAATCAAAGTGAAATTTTATAAGTTTCACGAAGATCGATTTTAACTAAAATTTAAATTTAATTTTAATCGATAATCTGAACAACAGACACATCTTACATGTAGAGCCTTATATATACTAGTAGTTATGAGGCCCTGCCTACATGTACCTGTGGAGACGTTACACAGGTTATGAGGTCAACCCACTACATTTTGTACGGTACTGGAAACAGCTTGTCAAACGAACGTAAAATATGGCTTCAACGAACAGAAAACCTGCGTCGTATCAAGGCTGTCACTGTCAGTGGGATAACACTCATTGAGTAATATATCCCCCGATGAAAATGTGATTTTAACAGAATTAGCAAGTTGTATAGGACATTTGGCACGCGAAGAACGCTAGGCCTATCTCATATCTGTCGATCACAATTATGCCGTGTGGAAGAAATACACCAATAATCTCTTGGTTTATATATAATATTTAAATAGAGAAAATCCTCGTGTTGTTGTTATTCCAGAAGAATATATTGGTGAAACGCTGTTTTTTCTTCGACGGCATAATTGCGACAGATAGGCCTAGCGTTCCTCGCTAATTAAAATCCCATTTTCTTCGGGGGATTTATTACTCAATGAGTGTTATTCCACTGACAGTGACAGCTTTGATACGACGCAGATTTTCTGTTCGTTTAAGCAATATTTTACGTTTGTTTGTTTGTTTACAAGCTGTTCCAGTACAAAATGTAGTTTGTTGACCTCATGACCTGTGACCTGTGTCACTTCTCCGTAGGCAGGGCCTTATATCTACAATCTACATAAGGCTCTGCATATTGGGCGGGCCTGTCGTTCAGATTGTCGATCATCTTGTGTGGGCGATGATGGACATAGACTCTAGCGACAACGAACAAGTCTATAGTTACCTCACAACAAAGTGAAATTTTATTAATTTTATAAGTTTCGATCACGAAGATCGATTCTAACTTAAAATTCAGTTTTCATAGATTTTATTTAAAATTACTTGTGCCTTGATGCGAGGTAACTATTATATATAGACTTCCAACCATCCAATCAGACTGTTGCAGCTGCATTCACAATTAATAATAATCGATGTCAGAAGAAGTGTCGCACAAAGTAGTGTGGATACTGTCAAAATGTTTTAATCCATAGTCAACTCAGTACAAATTCGTGGTATTCAATTAAAAGATAAGTAAAAGTAGTGTTTTATTAGGGCTCGGTGACAGTTAAGGAAGCAAAACTAGAAATGCCCGAAAAAAATTAAGGTTTACAGACAGTGGCTACGAGGCGAAGAAGTGGGGCTGAATTTGTATGGACCCCAACAAAAATTTGGAATATTTGACGAGCGCAAACGCGTCTTACTGCACTTCCAGTCGGTAAAATTAGTGTATTATTAGATTTAGGGCACTTTAATTTGCCAAGTTTATGAAATAATTTTTTTTTACTTTACCCGTCTGCCCGAAAAGTCAGCTTGCCCTCTGGCTCGTACGCCTATGGGCCTCATGTCTATATATAAGGTACTGCATGAAGGATGGGTCTGTTGTTCAGATTATCGATTAAAATTAAATCTAAATCTTAGTTAAAATCGATCGTCTTGAAATTTATAAATTTTAAAATTTCATTTCTTTTTTAGTAAAAGTCAATGTTTAGTGATTTTAGCTTTAATTTTGTGAAATCCCTGCTCTCCCTGAGGTCGTCGTTAGAGGTGCGAAAGTGCAATGGCACACAATATCAAGAGCATAATAGCCTTGGTGGACATCGTCAGGTGAACATAAACATGCTATAGTTCCGTCACTCACATGTTGATGTAAGATAACTACAGGCTCGTTTCTTGTCGTTCGAGTCTATACCTTCTTCATAGATCCCACACATGATAATCGAGATACTACTGCAACAATGGGCCACAATGTTTCTAGTCTCGCTTGTCTAATGGCAGTTGTATACTGGGTCTGGATACTCTAGACACTATTGCGACGATGGGCCACGACGGTATAGATTTTTTTTATTTTAAATTTTTAAAAAGATTTTTTTTTTAGATTTAATTTAAAAAAAAAAAAATTATTTTGACTTTAAAAAAAAAGAAATTATTTTAAATTTTGAAAAAAAATTTTTTTATTATTCTAAATTTAAAAAACATTTTTTTTATTATTATTTTAAATTTAAAAAAAAAATATTTTAAATTTAAAAAAGTTTTTTATTTATTTTGTAAAACAAAAAAAAAGTTTCTTTTTTTTTTCTAATATTTTTCATTTTTTTAAATGAAATACAAAAAAAACGCTATTGCGACCATGGGCCACCATACATTTGCCATACAGTGTGCTATGAGGGAAATTTTGCCCGGGCAACGGCGCTACGGCCTACTCTTATATCGAATTCCAACTGCCAAGGGATCTTTTACATGCACGCCAATGTGTACATGAGACCTCGGTTTTTTGTCCCATCCAAACGACTAGACAGCTGTCCTTGTCAGGCCCTCAGTTCTGCATCACTGACAACGAGAAACCAAGCTGGAAAATCGAGATGAACTTTCTCTGCCAACGCAGAGATCGAACACCCGACCTCCAGTCTAGCGAGCCAGTGCCTTACCCACTAAGCCACGTGATCCCCCTTATACATACTATGTTCATTGCTTCCATGTAGTCTTATATTGTAACCAAAATCAATTGACTTGAAATCTACCGGTATATGCCATTGACTTATGGTACATATTCATTGGACACTATGCCTAATATACATGTAATTCAAACACCTTTGGTAATTCAGCAAAACTTGTGACATCTGCAATAATATTTTTTTCTAGAGCTGCTCATCAAAGTTCAGTGACATGACAGGCCCCCGTTCTGCACCACTGACAAGGAGAAACCATGTTGAAGAATCCAAAAGACCTTTCTCGGCCAACACCGGGATTGAACTAAAGGTATCCTGGTTAATGAGCCAGAGCCTTAGTCACTGAGCCAACATAGTTCCCCTGTAAATGTGACACACAAAACTTAAATTAAGTCTTAAAAATCTCTACGGTTCTTAACCTTTTTCCACCTCCAGATCCCTGCAGTGGTACATTTTACAAATCTTTGGAGGACTCAGATTTTCCATAAGTGCATTAGGACCACTTTTCACATAAACCTTTGACAAACCCTTAACACAGACCATTGTAATCTGAAAAAGTAAAATTTTGAGACAAATTTGCATGAAACAATGTGTATTTTAACAACATTCCTGTTAGTCCACAGTAGATCTAGGTGGTGCAATCAGTGGATCTAGGGATCTTGGAAGTGCAATCAGTGGATCTAGGTGGTGCAATCAAAGTCTTGGGGATATTTTCTAGGGACTTTTCCAAGAACAAAACCACACCAAAATTGATTAAAAATGGTAAGTTTAAAACAGTTTATGACATTGACACAATCTTTCAAACAAAGAGGTAAGAAAAGAAAAACAGTCAAATGAAGTGAGATAATTATAAATATATGAAACTAAATGAGGTTTAATATGCCCTACTTTTCTGCTCCATCCAGGCTAATGAAAACGGCCAATGACCATGTAGAGTACTATGGAGGAAATTTAGCCGGGTGTTAATCTGTTTTGAATGCTAAGTGTTCATTTACTTGTACACCAACCTGTATACTATACACAGGATATTGGTTTTTGGTTCCATCCAAAAAAAACTACACAATGTTCATTGCACCACTGACAAGGAGTATCTCAGTCGAAAATCCAAAGGCATTTTCTTTACCAACATTGGGATGGAAACTGGTACCTTCAGATAAGCCAGCCAGACCATTACTGAATCCCTGTGGCTCCATATAATAAGGGATATCATGATTATTGTACCTTATGACAGTTTATGTATTGGTGATTCGGTAGTACATACATTGAATATCTTTTGTGTCTCAACAAGTCAAGCAAATTTATAAAATCAAATTTCTTTGCAATTTGGATGCATTGTATGTTTATATGTATAAATGACCAGCAGAATGGAACAAGACGAAAATTTGTTCTCTTGATAATAATTGAATTCTAATCTTCGAAATGATCAACTAAGAAATTGCCATTAGAACAGAATAGGTGGAAATATAGATTTATTGACAAATTATGACCAAGATATTGTTAGTTTAATAATATTATGAAGAATAATATATGATATGCCACAACCCTATAAATTCTAAATACTAATGAACATTGCATCTATTGTCTTAACATTAATCCTTTACTCTAATAAACAATTATATCTATTTCATCATCACAAGAAATCAAATAACACAAGAAAACCATTTGTTATTCTTAAACTAATAATAAATAAACACTGCAGATACAAAGGTTGAAACTGAAGTTGTTTAAGTATCTCACACCAGATAGGTAATGAAAATCATTATCAACAAACTAACACTTTTGCCCTTTACTTTAATCAGAAAGTGAGTGATTTAAAGATGTAATTAAATAGAAACTGCAACTGGAAGTCATAAAGTCAGACCACTGTATTAACACAAAGATAAAAATTCTACATTAGACAATTTAACAGTTTTTTGTTTTCTCACATAAAAAAAAGCTGGGAGAAAACAGAAATTATCACATTTCCAGTAAGTGGATAAACTCAAGTCAAAGTCAGTCCAGCCCACTATCTCAAGCATGACTCAAACAGCCCTATTGATTGGTGGTGCTCTTTCACATGTAGCCACTAGAAGTTGTGTAGATCAACCGGTGTATGGAATGAAGGAAAGCCGCGAAGTTAATACCAGTACTAGTTATTTCAATGGACATAGTATTATTGAATGTATTGGCTTTAAGGACTCTATACTCTAATTCATGTTATATATTAAGGACAAGTGGTGCTCTAACAATATAAGTAAAATCAGTTTATGATATCTATATATTTCTATATGTAGTGTGAGGGTAAGTACATTTATATATGTATAATGTATACTTATATTATTTTGTGCTTCGTTTTAACTCATAAGTAATTCTTACAGCAATCATTCAGATTAAAGAGCATGTTGAAATCAAATAAGTTTAACATATAAGTTGAATTAAGCAAATTCACTGATCCATAACCTTTGAAATATATATTAATACCCCATACATGTTTGTCTTGATATACAGACTGATATACATAGTTTATAATGTCATTTATTACGAAGTATCCTGACACTAGTTATACAAATATCATATTTCATAAAATTGATCATTTATTCATAATTAACTGTAATAATTATCTAAATATCAAAGAACAATTATATTCATTATTCATTACTAACTTATTTGATAATTGATGAAGTAAAATCATATCTAGATCATACAAATATGTGGGGAATTTTTAAATGACTAAGTTTCATGTGAATTCAATGTAACCTACACACAAAAAAATCTCAGAACATTTAATAGTTGTGGGAGGTTCATTCATAATGTGCACAAGAGCATTTCATAACAAGCCTTCTATAAACATGGTGTTAATACAATTTTCATCTGGATTACAAATGAATAAAAAACTGTTTTATAGGGGTTCATTGCATGATTTGTTTGATTAATATAAACTGGTGTCAAGGGAATATGAAATAATTTCAACAAGATGAAAGAGTTGAAAGACAATTTCATTATTGACAATATAACTTGGGACTTGAGACAGAGCACAACAACATCTCACACTGAGTGAAGATTTCTCTTAATGGTCCGATATTATCACTATTAATGTTACCATAGTTTTAGCAAACATCATAAGTGTGTGATTCAATTGTTTTCACACAAATGAATATCCATACATATCAATATCAATTAACATATGAACAGTTGTGACCATTAAATGCAATGAAATGCATGAATGAACAATGTTTGAATACAATAGAAATTTGCAACTAATGAATAATAGATTTATATTTAGTCTAAGGTTAGTTTATTTCTAATTAAAAAAAAGGATGCTTTAAACCCAGATTGTAAATCTTGTAATGATGCAAGAAGTTTTTGAAATGGGTCAGGCTTCAATGAACTGGGTAGATTAGATATGTTATTTTCCGATGGGCAAGCTCCATATCTTGCATAATCATTTTATGCGGTTTCAAAGACCAAATTGCCTGAAATGCTTAGAATTTTAGAACTATATTTATGTGTAAAATGTCCATTACTGTCTTATCATTTACATTTGATTACTGGTACATTTATCATAAAACCCTTTTAAGTTACCGAAAGGCACAGTGGCTCAATGAGTAAGGTGCTGGCTCACTTCGCAGGAAGTAAGGGATTCGATTCCAGTGTTTACACTTACAGCGTTGTTTCCCCTTGTCATTGGGGCAATAAAAGGAGAGTCTACCCTAAATCATTTGGATGGCATAAAAAAGTTGTTGTGCCCGTAAAAGAACCTGTGGCCATTGGAATTTGATATAAGTGTCGGCGCTTCACAGCATATACACATCTTCATTCGCTCGATTGTTGCAGAACAGTAGGATGTTAAAACTCATTTCATTTTTTGTTATCATGTCTTCCAAATTTCATGCAGCAAAATTTGATAGGTGTTTAGCGTGATACAGGGTATGTTTACTCTTTTTTATATGAAAACCCAAATATAAAACTAAATAATTGAAACAGGTATTCTCTAACATTTTGACACCCCTGTACAACCTTATATTCATGTTTTGAATACATGTGTACCTTAAACTCTTGACTGTTGTGTTAACTTTTAGGTGTTTACATGAATTGTTGATGAACAGAAGCTCAAACAGAGGGACATGGTTCAAGACAATAAAATATTCGCTGGCATACACATAAACCATGGAATGGTCTAATGGTCTATATAAATAAAGGTGTCCTTTTAAAATGCTTAATAAGCAAGCTATAAACAAATTAATGCATATTACTCATCTGCAGCCAAATCTAAAATTGGTAATTGAGCTCGATTAATTTGTACTTGTAACATATTTAATAGTAATTACACATTATCTGAAAGATATGAGTTTTGAAATGTATAAATTTTCATTTACTTCTGTTATTAATAATCTCCATCATTTAAACCATTCTGCTTATCTACTAGAAAGGATAGTATAGATATCATTTAGTACAAATGTAACAAATGTTCGATAACATAAAATTTCTAGCTTAATAAATAAGGTATATTATCAAATCATTCTTGAATTATGTATGGCAATTTGTACCTGATAACATACTTATTGAAGTTTAAGGTCAAAAACAATGACTAGAAAATTATAACTTAACTGAAATGGTTTTTAAGTCCCAGTTTTTTGCCACGAGTCTCACCTGGACTTTTGAATGACAGGCATATGCCATGTAGTGCGCTATGAGGGAAATTTTGCTAGGACAGAGGCGGTATGGCCCATTCTCTTAAATTCCAACTGTCAAAGATTTGTTTACATGCAAACAATGTGTACCCATGATTAAACACTGTCCTTGCAAGGATTTGCATCCTACACCACTGACAAGGGGAAACCCATTGAACTTTTCTCTGCAACCTGGGATCTTCTGGTGAATGATCTAACACCTTACTCCCAATTTATAACTGAGATTAGGATTAATTTGACTTGGAATAACCCTGGCCAATATCATATCATCACTGCCTGTAGCTCAACAAAGAAAAGATATTTTCATTCATTATTATACGTTAAAATCTATCAATACACTAAGATCATATCATTACATTCATTTCCTGATTAGCCACAGTTGTCAAGTTTACTTGTCTTCTTAGAAACCTATTATACGTATTATTAAAAATATACATCAAACAAAATTTATTATGATCGCCTTAAGTGTGGGTGTTTTGATTAATAGAGACTACATTCCAATCAGTTGTTTATCTACATGCTCTCTGATAATTCATGGCTGCTATTAGACATTGCCTAAAGATAGTTTCTTTGATGGATGTTAACAGTAGCATAAAGTAATCAATGAGGATGTGTTTCAGGCATGTTTTTCTATCAAATGATAAAATAATTGAATTAAATGATTAATCATTTCAAACCAGGTGAAGATGCAAGTGTTTACCATTTTCCCTTGGCATAGATTTATTGTAAAAATTCACCTTAATTGTAGTTGCCAACCTAATTTCTTTGTTTATCATTATTTAATTATTGAGCAGTAAAGTTACCCTCCTTTTATAAGCATACAAAGCATGTACAGTGAAATTTCAATTTTGTGAGTAAAATGAAATAAGCCCTAAAACGATGTTCCCTTTAAAGATTAAGATCTTGCATGAAACCCTGCGACCTGATATGAAGAAAAGCCAACCTTTTGTCTTGTCTAAAAGGTTTGACAAAGAAATAAGGTGGTGGTATCTGGCATTGCCAAAAATTTATATGGATGTTTGATTCCTGACTTCGTCATAGCCCACATTTTAAATTCTACAATCTTTTTTGTATCTTGCTTTAGATCAAAATTGTCTTGTCTAAAAGGTTTGACAAAGAAATAAGGTGGTGGTATCTGGCATTGCCAAAAATTTATATGGATGTTTGATTCCTGACTTCGTCATAGCCCACATTTTAAATTCTACAATCTTTTTTGTATCTTGCTTTAGATCAAAAACCTGACTAAAGTTTAACGGTACATTTAAAGGCACAATCAGTAATGGAACCAATTCCCAGTTAATTTATCTAGGAATATGGAATTCTCTAAATACCAAAGGCTAATTGCCTCTACCATATTACCTTGTTTTATCAATAGGCCAATTTTGTGAATTCAGTAATCAAATCAACAAGGTCATGCAGTGTCCATTTTCGTATCTCCTGTAAAAATTAAATTGTTAGTCTACTAATACATATGTCTAGCAATAATCATGTAAATAACACTTACAAAAACTAGCATGATAGTCTCTAAATATATTCACTATATTTATTACAAATTTCCATATTTGACTATGATCGATGATATAACTGACCAATAAATAATTTGACCTTATCTGAAATCTCTAAAGTATCTTTAAAATCAATGAAAAGCATAAGCAGAACCAACATGTTCTGGTAATGAGATCAAGTGTATATATATATATTTAAGGTTGATGGAACATCAGACAAGAATATTAGAGATTTTTATGTTTCATGATTAGCTGAGTGTTGTCATATCTTGCCACTAAATTCTACTTCAATGTATTGGAAACATTAAGTTGCCTGTGTGGAACCACCAAGGTCATTGTGTCTAAAGCAAATTGGAATTGAACATGATACTGTAACCCTCTAGAATCAATATCTGGCTATTCCATCTTTTATTTTCATCATGGTTTTATTATTGTCTGGTGATGAGAGAGAGAAAAATGTCTAATTAATAAACCAGTAAATTGCCTAGCACAACACTGTGTTAACATTCCCATAGCATTTTTTTTATCTTTAAAACATAATGGGCAGTTTAGACAACTGGTCAGATAGATACGGTCAAATCCAATTCATCAGCAGTTTCGGTTAAGCTGCCTATACTGTTCAGATGGCTGTATATAAACTGGTTGATAAGCGCTGTGGTTTTTAAGCCAGGAGACTGTGGTGTTCACATGACCAATATAAGCAAACCCAGCAACTGGATAGACAGTGATGGTCAGGGGTTTTAGTTCAATTTGCATGAGTATATCTTAATTGAAAATGCCACCCCCCTAAAAAGATAATGAAATGCGCATATCAAGCAAGCTGAGGTCCATAATTTAAAGTCCCAATAACACTCTTGTTGTAACTAAATAATATGTCCCAATCTTCATTCTGGTCAACAAATTGTATTATTTTACAATATTCCAATTAATTGATGATATAAATTTCATCTTAACACACCTAATTTAAAAAATTGGAAAAATTCAACTAATTGATTTGAAAAGTCTAACGTAAACCTTTTCAAATGTGACTTTGATTTAAAATATTTTCGAACCCTCTGGACAAGTAAAATAGGTCGTAATGGATAATTTACACAACAGGTAGGACACTTAAACATCTAGTACTTAGAATAAGGCTATTATTTATTTTCTGGGGCTGCCAAGCCAGCAAGAGTGTTATTGTCCCTTTAAAGTTGATCGGTTCAATTGGCCAAAATATGTCAACTTAGAAAAAGTGTGTCTAAGCCAGGTAGCAAGTTGGGATTGTCAAACTGGTTTATTTGTCCCAACAAAGCTTAGCTAGCATAACAAATGCCAGATTTTGAAAACCAGCTTCAGTATCTGACAGTATATGGTTATGTAGTTGAAAATAAAAGAGTGTCATTTTCAATCCTGGTAAAGATATTCTGCAATAATGAGTTATTCACGGATAGGTGTTTCTAAGATTACAAGCTGAATTTCCTGTGTTTACAATCCAGATTGATCAATGACTTGCCAAATAAGTTTTGGGGAGTCAGAACATCTCAGTTGAATTTTCCAGATATCAAAGAATGTCTTCAGTTCCTACTAAAATAAGATGCACATGGTTATTCACTTAAGGGTCCCAAGATATCTTTTGAACAGAAACATTGATATAATATTTTCTACAAAATTCTGAGCCATCAATCAAAATTTGACTAGGTTGACATTATCAAAAGATATGTGATAAGATGAATACCGCAATATTCAATTTGAATATCATGCTTTTTATGCAAACAAATCTTGCATAAAAAGACTTTGCTTCTATTTTGCTCTATACGAATAGCCCTAAAGTTAATTTGACTTCTTACCGCTCACTATACGCTGTTTGAAACTACATCAAATAATTGATTGACTCTTTTCATACAGATTGGTTAATAACCCATAAATAAAATGTTCTAACTTAATACAAATGATGCAGTAGGTTCTATAACACTTCTTTCTCATTATGGTATAGTGCAAACTATCAGAGACAAAAATAAAGGCCTATACACTAACAATTGGGCTTACATAGTCCCCTAAGTTCTACAAGGCAAAGGGAATAATGCATTCTAGAGAGTAATGGATAAATGTTAAAATACATGTACCTATTTTATAAAATTGTTCTGTAACACATTGCTGAAACTTAAAAATGAATGAGTGGGTGGAAAACTATTTACATTCCTAAATGAATACTAATGTATTCCTTATTTCAGGAAAAATCCATAAATGGTGTTGTTTTCATAAAATGTTTTTTTTTATCAGTAAAATGTAGACATAAAAATTGATGCGTTCATGAATCCTTTGTGAAAATGATAGCTTACTATGAGAATGGCATTTGTTAGCACAGGTTGGCCGACAACTGTACAATATGAATAAGCGTATATATAATTGGTGGGGAATTGTCATGTTTTACTGTATTTATGTTATGTATCTTACATGTTCTCAACATGATGTTTGTAAGCCTATACAAGACAAATATGCAGTGATAAATGATCATTTTTTTCCTCCTGGTTCCTGTCACTGAATATTCTTTAGATCTACATTGGCATTTGTTTTACCAGACTGTGCCAAATGTTGGAGAGGAAATGACTGTACTTACGTGACACTTTTTGTGAGATAAATAAATCCATAAAAGATTAAGCAAGCCTTCTGTCATGTATCTAGAATGTTTAAAGTACATGTACCCATAAAAAATAGACAATTTCATTACTTATTAATACAGCCTTTAATCTGGCAAATTGCTACAAATCGGTAATAATTACATAATTTTGTCTGAATATAGAAAATTAGGGGAGATTATTGACTAACTACCCTTATTTTCTTTGTAATGGTTTTTGTTAAAGGTTTCTGGGATATGAGCTAATTGTTATATAGTGTGTTTGATATAAGACAATTATGCCCCCACACCCCTGTTAAGTCTACTGATTAAATAATATTCAGTCAAAACGATTATTTTTGAGGTAGAACACACCCAATGCTGTATGTTGATCATATGATACAATCTGAATAATACAGTGTGTGTGATGATGAGAATAAATGCAACCAATAAAAAATAAATAACGGCCAGTGAGATATCTTAGGTCGATACAAGAATTTACCAGTGTTGAATTCTTTACTCAAATTGATTAAAATTGATATGCTGTCGACTGATAAGAAAAATCATTCCCCCAATCTTTACTCAACACACCTTACAATTTACACAATCCTGTTCAACATTTTTGGCTCTAAAACCATAGCTTATTGCTAAGGAAGGACACACATCGAAAAGCAGCATTGTGAAGGAAGGCAAGGATGTCATGTTGTGATGTGAGAAAAACAAGCAATACCCCCATCTCAACACTGTGATCAGTAAGGATCATAAGATTTCAATGTAATAGACAAATAGCGCACCACTGACCTGTGGAATGTTTACAAAAATTAAAATACCCATAAGAACCACTCTGGTATATATTATATAATATGGCCATACAAATATTCATTTTGGTACTGCAACCATAAAGTAAAAATACTATGAATAACCGTATAAACCTTGCAGTATGGTAAATCTCACAAGTTTTCATCCCAAACAATATACTGTACCAAGACATTTATTGGCAGCCAGAGACATTCAGAATAAATGGAATTCCTGTCAGCATATCTGTGATTTGATTATTTGTATATATAAGCATTTGCTCAAAGCCTGTTTGACAGGCATAGAATTTAAAATCTTTATTAAAGACTGAAGTTCATTTTGTCCTGATCATTGACATCACATTTCCGTTTACCCATGTAACATCAGATGAGTAGATTCATCGAATGAGTGAAGTTAATAATCTTGGTATCAAACTAGATGAAGCGCCAAAGCAAGGTAATTATAAGCCAACAAGACAAAGTAATAGCTATTCAAGTCACATGCCATCTTTATGGTACTGTTTACTGTAGAAAGAGGATCAAATAATCTTATTGTCAGGTCAAATAGAAGAACATCTATAGTTATACAACATATAATGAATAGCAATTATCATATCATATATAGGGTTATTTTTATAATGTTATGTAAATTCCCTTCACTCTTTCAAATATCCCATTAAATTCCTAATCTAGAATTAAATAGCTTTTTGAACTGGACGCATCTTCCTTTTCCTAATTAATGGAATCTGAAAATGTTAACCCTTTGAACACTGACTTTACATGGGGTGTTGCACGTCCCTCCCTGGATTTACAGGACGTCATATTAATTATGACGTCAACGTAATTGGAGCTTGAACATGCCCCAAGCCGCAAAACCGACATTTCGGAATATGCGATACAACATCAAGCCGGTTTTGCGGCATTTCGGGTTCTAAGGGTTAAATAATTTTTTTGATGGGCGCTGTAAAATTTCATTTTAAAAATCCATAGATCATTGAGGCTTTTACTGCTGTTCTTCCAGTCAACATCGTGTTAATTTCATGTCCTTACTATAGGATCAAGATGTGGGAATTTTCTGATCTTAAGTTAAAAGACTGAGAGACAGATAGTGCACATTGGTGTTCTGCAAAGGGCTCAAAATGTACTCAAAATCCACTTCAAACAAGGCCATTTCAGGACTAACACTTCTGCAAAAGACTGGGAGGCAGACATCCCACAGTAATGTTCTGCAAAGAAAAGCACAGGGCACTAAATACTAAATGTTCTCAAAATCCACTCCCATCAAGGTCTTTTCAGAACTAACTGTTAAAGATCCCTTGACAGTTGGAAATCAAAATAAGAGAAAGCTGTAGCATGGCTGTCCTGGGCAAAATTTTCTTTATACCAAAACTGTAAGACATTAAATCCATTTCATTTCACAGAGTATTCTATTTTCAAATCTTCTAATGAAGAAAGTAAACTTGAGAAGGTTTTGAGAATGGTATAACTTTAGATCATTAGAAGTCAAATTGTGAAGAAATGTTATTTGTTCTCATTAAAATATAATATACATTGATTTCTTTCCCCCAGACAACTCACTCTTAGGTCAAATAAAGTAAGTTCAGTTTTGCTGCTAGAAAAATGTCTTTATGTTCCTGATTAGCTGATTAATCAAGGCTTGAACCATACGTATCTGGGTACTATCACAAAGATTTATTGTAACTGTAAAGGTAAAACAAAGATCTCCATTCAACATCATCAGACAGCACATAATTTGAGCATCACTTTGATCTCTTACATAAATGCTTTTCTTAGAGGTTTTGCATTAGGACGAAGAAAAATTTCCTAGACGTTACACTATGTAATCTCTATTAGATGGGAACAGAAATCGATAGCCATTTTTTAAAAAAGAAATTGTAAAGAAGCAGAATGTGAGAAGAGAAGCATGTCTAATTTGTGAAGTATTTGTGTTTGCACTAGTTGATACTATTTGAAAATTTTACCACATTCAGGAGGAGGGATATTCAATGGGATCTGATGACAGGCAGCTAATTTATGTTCATTTAAATCAGGATGGTTCAGGAACATGGATACTTGATGACTGTTCAAAGATTATTCTTTTCACATCATTATGGTTGGGTGAGGAATGTTAACAAGAAAGGCGAACATATATTTAATATTCTGACAGTTGCTTGTTTGAAGTGGACAGTTAATTTCAGACAAAATGCTATGAGAATGTATAAAGCGATAATTCTCATCAAGACGAACTAACATCTTAAGGAGTGCTGCACTCTTTTATCTTGATTGTTTGCACCAATATTTAATTCTTTTTCCACAAAAAGTATATTCTATTTTATCTCATTAAAATTTCTTCTATGTAATAAATGTCTTGAATGTATATAATTTATCTAGTTTTTTTTATTGCATCATCTGCAATCTTTACATTTAGGTGTGAGGAACTACCGTATTTAAAGTAATTAAATATTGTAAAAGTTTCATCTAATATCAGATGTTAAATAAATGAGGAGTAGAGTATATGTAATATTCATAGATCAGCAAGGAATATTTCTGTGAACCTTTGCAATGTGATTGCAATATCAAGAATTAATCATAAATACATCATAAATTCATTAACTGATCTAGACAAATTTGTTATTTACAGCTCTGGTAAAAATCTCTGTTAAGACAACCAGGAACTTTGACAGTAGCTAAGTCTGGGCTTCAATTACCACAGAGAGTAGAACATCCACTCAACACAAACTAGGTCATTTCAGTCATTTTTATTTCTTTGATTTGCTTGCTCACCAGAGTCTTTTAACAATCCAAGGAAATTAGAGAATTTCGAAGGTTAGGAAGGTGACCCAGCTTAGTTTCCATGTACAAAGCTGTTATTGAAACCATTGCCACTTTATGCAATGACAGATCTTATGATTTGAAAGCACATGTATTGGACCACCCAACATCTCTCTCTTCAATTTCCAACATAAATAGTTTTAGATTTGTTATCTATAATGATGAAGTTGTAGTTTATTGATTGTTTATAATTTGGAACTTATATTGATTTAGTTTATAATTTTCTTGTCTATATCAATTTCATTCCATGATTTGAACAGCAATTTTATATCAAAATATTATAAGAGAACCCCATTTTCCTTTCTTCGGAAGATTTTACCATTAGTTTTCTAACTGTGACATTTCTGGAAAGATGTTTCTCTCTTAACTCTTTATTAGCTTTCATTTTACTATTATACTTTAACCATTTTATCATTGCACTTCTGACATAAATTATGTTAATCGAATGTCTCCTGTACAAATCCTAGCTTGATTAAAATTAGTCTTGATTTTACTTTACCACATTTAACCATAAAATAAATGCTTTACTATTGACTTTGACTTTCACAGCATTTTTATGCATTCTAAAAACTTCTGACTCAAAGGAATGCATGTTAAATATCTCAAAGATACAAGATTCAATAGACCTTGCCCTGATACTTAGCCACAAATTTTTTGTCGATTTCTTTCCCCCTGAAAAACCAGCAAGTCATACTATACACTATTAATTATCATCAATAAATTACAATACAGCATTTTTAAATGACAGATTTTAAATTATTCATAACACAAATAACAATAAAACAGTAATCTAATCAGAAAAACTTGAGTATTTTATGGAAATAATATCATATCATTATGTGATAATGGGATAGTTATCAAATAAATCACATCAATATAAAAATGATACAATGTTTTAGTTGATCAACATCTAAAATAAAACATTTATTTAATTGTTTTTTTCATGTCTGTAAAATAACTATGAATTATGGCAAAATGAGGTGATAAATTCAATAAAACTATAGGAGTCCTGATGCCACTCAGTTGGTTTTATATGCAAGTCCGGAGTTCACTTCTAGAAACTGTTCTGTAATTGATTATGATAGGAACAGTACTGATAGGCAATCTAAACCCCTATATACATTACCACATTTAAACATGCCAGGAATGGTTCTGAAAATGGAGCGGTTAAAATTTGAGTAGTGTAAACAGATACCCAAAACAGCCCCAAGAACAGAGGGCTTATTGCAGGAAAACAAATGGTGCATGAACACTAGCGATAACTAATCTTTTGCATAGTCCCATATTTAATCATGTGACAATGTCTGGAAATTATCGGAGACCCAGAAGTTTGTACAACTCCCACATCAACTTGCATAATATACTGAAGAAAAGTCAATAAGAATTATCAGGTCAATGACCATTGTTAAATCAGTCAATTGTTGTCACTGGTCTGTCAACTATGAGACAGAAAGAGTCTGCAAAGATTTTGGGTGGTTACATCACCAACTATTGGTTCTAAAAATATACAATTACAACAAACTTCTATAAAGAACAAATACCAATGGAAGATAGGTATAATGTTCATCAGTGTTAACAGAATGCTTCAGGACTAAGAACAACTTGTAGTTATGATGGTAGTAATGCCTAAGCAAGAATTACATAGCATCCAGATAAAACACAAATAATGTAGAAACGACCAAAATGCCTTTAAAATTGCTGTAATATACATTCGTCAGGACATATGACCACAGGTTTCATTCATCCCACATCCAGTTCAATTCTGCTGTAGTTGAACAAAGAAATATTTACTTAAACTATGTCAAAGACAACAGCAAATGGCTGTTTTGTAATTAGGCTTTAATGGTCTTTTCCTTGCGCCACCCATATAGTGTTCCCCTTTTCAGAAGACCGTCATGCAAAAAAAAAATCTGGAATCTTGACTCAGTTCTCAACTTGAATTTTATACAACAATTAGGCCATAAATTTTACTGAAGATATATTTTTTATCATCTGAATAAATCTATAAATCATGTTTGTAAATCAAACAAAGAATCACAGATATATTTCTAACAATTATCATCCAAGTTTCAAAGCAAACAATATGTGTTATGGTAATATTTATTCTTTGCCACCTAGTATTTCAAACATGTATTATAACAACTTGAGTAACATCCTATAATGGTGCATGTCAATAATATTCTTCTCTCAAATATTTGGTTCCACTGTACAAAATACAAAGAAATATAGTGAAAATTTAAATGGTCTTTTTCTCTGTATTCATATTCGGTATCTGCCCTTTGTTAAAAGGTTGTATTGTGTTTGATTACAATAATTAACAAAATCAAATGTAGGCGTAGATTATGTTTCTATTAGAAGACAGTTTGCACTACGCTAAAAATTATCAACACAAAACTGAATAAATTTACTTGACAGGACCTACTATAAAACGTCAAATTATTATGTGTACACAACTTGGCGACACTACAGGTGGTCATTGATCAGATGTTAACTTCTACCAATTGGTTTTGGATTCTAAAGCGACAAGCAACAAAAAATGACAGTTGCTGTGTCTAAAGTAAGATATGTTAATTCTTTCTAGGGGGGTGCTATTTAACACATGGGCGTCACACATGGGGGGGTCCGGGGTGGTCGGACCCCCCCAATTGTTTTCCTGGGGGGGGTCTGAATATACTTGGACCCCCCCAAAATTTGGCAAAATAAAGTGCCCGAAATCTAATAAAACACTAATTTTAGGACTGGAATAGCAGTAAAACGCGTTTGCGGCCATCAAATATTCCAAAATTTTCTTGGGGGGTCCATACAAGGTCAGCTCCGCTTCTTCGCCCTGCGAAGAAAACAAACTGGCCGCAGCCCGTAAACCTGCTTCGTGCATTTCTAGTTTTGCTTCCCTAACTGCCTAATAAAACACTAATTTCACTTTTCTTTTAATTGAATACCACGAATTTATACTGAGTTGACTATTGATTAAAACATTTTGTCTGGGGCCACTCTACTTTGTGCGACATTCTTCAGGCATCGATTATTACTTGTGAATGTAACTGCAACAGTGTGATTGGATGGTTTGAATACAGAGTGGGATTTCGGTAACAAAACCATTGGATACTTTTGGAGTTGCTCACACAGGCTAGAATAGCAGAAAACGCATTTGCGGGGGTTAAATATTCAAAATTTTCTCCGGGGGGTGAGGCTCCCATAGCCCGCGACGATTGATTGGTTGTTTGGAATTCTTGGCAGCCGGGTAGGCTATATTGAACCAAACTGAAGTTGCTGTATTCACAGGTTACAGACTGGAATAGCAGGAAAACGCGTTTGTGGCAGTTAAATTCTCAAAATTTTCTCCCAACGGTCCCGTCTTCATGGGTGTAATCGATTGATTGGAATTCGAGTCAGCAAGCCACCTTAATTAGGTAATGTTAGACCACTTTGAAATTGCTTTGTTCATGGGCTGAAATAGCAGGAAAAGGTGTTTGCAGCCGTCAAATATTCCAAAATTTTCTTAGGTGGGGGTAAGTCACGCTTCTTCGTCTCTCGGGGAAGACCAGTGCTGTGTCTGTAAACATGATAAACGTTGTATTGGTGTGATGTTTTCTTTTAGTCCGTAAAATATGGCAAACAATGTTCACAGAAGACTGAGACTTTAAACAAAATTTATGGGGGTACCCCCCCCCACCGTTGCGGACCCCCCCAATATATATTTCACGGCTACGCCCGATTTAACATGTGAAGCACATATTTTGGTCATTTAAAGATACATACCCACATTCAAACTGGGTGATTTGATGATATATTTGGACTAAAACCTTATTCAAACAAATTAATTTATCATAATTTTGCTTCAAATCCTTATTAAAACATTGTTATTGCCAAGGAATACCACTGTTTAAAAATTTCAGTCAAAAGAGGTCATGTTTGTGTCACGTGACTTACCTCCCTTGGTACTATAGCAACGGTTACAAAGTCAGAGGAGAATTCAATGCATACACAAGATGATGCTGTCTTTAATCACTGATTATTTATTACAAATATCAAATCCTAATTTAAATTCCAAGATTATCTACTGCCAGCTTCTTTTTCTGTGATTTTTATATCAGAGAGTGTTGTACATCTAAATCTACATAAACTTTATCAACATGTACATCAATCGTTCAATCTCTGTGTGCAACCTATGACATCACATGTGCAGAAATTCCTAATTGTCAGGATGTCGATTAGGGGAACACTTACAATTACGTCCTGAATAGTCTCAATGAGTGTGTTTCAGGGAATCTAGTATATTTCTAGCAAGATTGCATATTCTACTTTCCATGTATACCAAAATTGCCATACTTTATTGGAAATAACCACCCGATAAATAGTTTCCTGGGAACCTATCTTTGGGGATGCATTGATTACATGACACAATTTACTTAGTCTTTAACTTCAGGACATTTTGTTCTTCTAGATAACCATCTCAATGTTTAGTGCCCCATATCAGATGATCATTTTCAATGCAAGTAATATATTTTCAGACAGAACATTCTAACTCCCTTCAAAGCCCATTCAACTGAATATATTCTATTTCATAATTTCAAAGAACGATGACAGGCATTACCAGATACTTGAATTTGCAGACATTTTAGTTTTGATAAAAAAACAACATCCCCCTCATGCAACTCACCAGGCTGTTGAAAGAGTAATGATAGGGTTGACAAGTAGATTTGACACACCCTGACCTATGATAAAAAGCTGTATATCAAATAAAATCATTTAATAATGTTATATTATCATAGCTTGACAAAATACCCACTTGATAATATCCTAGACGATCCACATGAACAAACATTTCACTGCATTATGTATTTAGCAAAACTCTTCTATTTTTATGTGAGATAATTGTCAAGATTAAAGGTGCTCAATCATCTAATGTGTGATGCACTTAAAGGAAATAGCTCATCAGTTTTTGTTCAATGAAAATAGATCATGATAACAGATAATATGAATTGACTGTACATGTATATCAATACACCAAAGAACACAACTAGAAGTATACATTATGAGAAAATAACAGTGATAATCCAAGTGCAACTTTAAATCATTTTTAAGAGTCGTGACTGGATGTTGGTGTCTGACCCAAGAAATGTCATCTATTGTTGATTTGACATAAAATGAGGTTTAACATTCAACTTTTCTGTATCAATCAGGTTACTCTTCTTTAATATGAGTTGATCTTGCATTATTCAATGTCGTTTGGGGGCTTATATATTATCAGTCCTAAATTGACACCAATGGCACTTAAGCGACTCTTATTGGTCCTATATTCAGGTCTAAGTTTACTTTAGAAAATGTTTTACATTTTCAAATATTGACAATAAATATCATAGTAGTTGACTTATAAGTCTGTGTAAAGTTAATGTAAATGCTAGTTAAAGAAATCCCATCCTCTCCATATGTCTTTAAGACAGGTGTACATCAAACAGAACCAGGTAAAATTAGCTTTATCATTCTATTGTTTACATAGGTTTCTTTGCCCATGGTAAAAAAAAATTGTGCAATTCACCTATCCTAAGTATTATCCAATGGTTTGCAGTGAAGAGAGAGAGAGAGAGAGAGAGAGAGAGAGAGAGAGAGAGAGAAAATAGGGTTTCATGTCCACTTGGCAGAAACTAAGTCATTTCTGAAGTAACATATGGTTCAATTTTTATTTCAATAACTTCCTTGTGTATAGGTTTTTTTTTTAGCAGTGGGAGGAAATCAGAGACCCAGAGAAGACCTGCAAGGTTGGACAGGTAACCCTTCTCCATACCTTGCCTCACACAGGGTTGGACAGGTAACCTTACTCCTTATCTCCTATAAGCGGGCAATCGAAACCACACCAATTGACTCAATGACAGACCTTGTGATTTCACATGCACGCATTAAACCACTAGACCCCCCCTGTTTTGCAATCTCATTTGAGTAATAAAATTTTATCCTGTAAACAAAAAGAACTGCACACTATGTACATTAAGTATATTATATTTCTCAATATTTTGTTTGGTCCTTTATCTGGTCTTTAATGCTTTATGTGTATTGTTCTTGCACTGAATACATCTTCAGAAAGTCTGATGTTCACATTGCCATTTCTAAGACCCTGTATCATAATCCACAGGCCTACCTACATTCTATGGTGAGTAGGCTGAATAGGTATTTGCAAATGAAAAGTCAAAATTTCTTCATGTACAGTCTTGAGAAAATCAACAAGAGTTACAGCCACTCTTTGCTGCTCACATTTTGAATGCAAAAGATCCATTCGGCAATTGAGGAGTGTAAAGAAGGGTAGTCAGACGTATAGACCAACAATTTGTCAAGGATGGAATCATAGTTTCAGACACATTGATGTTCAGGAACAATTCTGAAACTTTGCGCATACAAAGTATAAATGAAATGCTTATTGTAGTCAAAAGTTACAGCATGTAAGTTCCAATAGGAATCAGAATGCCCCTAAGAAAAATAAAGTTAACCATTGTTGGCAAGGTCATTAGGATGAATTAATATGCTAACAAAAAATATGTGCATATTTTTTAGTGTATGAGAAATATACTGAGTTTTCAATATTTTTAAAGCAAACAATAATTGGTTGTGTGTATATGAAGAACCCTGTATTTATGAATAAAAAACAACAACTTGATATGGAAAGAATATAGTGTCCTACAAGATGTATTGTAACCACACACACCCACTCTCTCAGTCACAAGTTATTTCAGAATCTTTATCATGTTACAGCATTTCTCCTAGAATACCCAAATTTTGGCAAAAAATGGGATGATAGATCTGAAAAATTTGGTATCATAAGCCTCCCTTGTGTGTAGAACATGATTTGCTCTTCTAGAACAATTTGTAGGCATTTTCATATGCTTTAGTATGATTTCTGCCTTTTTGTTTTAAACCACACAAACCAAAAGATAATAATTATCACTCATACATGTGATGATTCTTAATAGATAAAGAAGACAGATTTTTGATTGAGAAATAAGTACACATAAGGACAGAATTTCTACAACCGAAGCAATCTTATACATGTAAATCCTAAAAACCAACAAGAAAAGGGATACTGACCCTTGAAACCAACTTGTTTTAATTTCTAAGGCATGCTGAAGCAGGTTTGTTGTATTTACCCTATTCTAACAGGACTCGGATCAATTGGCCACCATACACTCATTTATTTTAATATTTACATATTTACCTCCAAGCCAATAAAAACAAGCAGTCCATTCATGCTAAGTTTCAATTCAAAAAATCACTATTCTTTTGTGTTTGAGCAAAGTGCATATCAAATATGTTCAGTTTTAAGTGTGATATAAAAGCAGGCCTCGAGGCTTATGTCAATGCAGAAGACACCAACACGCACACAGGCTAGTTGGACACAGCAAGACAGACATGAAAGGATAAGAGTATCAGGTTTGCTGTGCCGAGTAACAGGCTTGTAATCACTGCTTCACATCACACTTGATTGGACAGCTGCTTGAAACAGCCCAAATTGCCACTACCAGTGTTAGAATTGGAACTAGCTTAGCATGGGATGTGTCAGTTGTTGTAGTACTAGCAGCTCTTAGTGGATATATTCATTATTACAGCTAGTATAACATACAGTTTACTACACTAACAACCCACTACTTTTACTGTTTATCAATGAGTTAACACTACCGAGACTTTATTCAAATCTAGGATTTAAAGTGACTTGGACTCTTATAGCCTTTTACAGGGTGAGTTATAATAGTTGTATATCTTACTACATACAGGTATATTTTGAAATATACAAAAGGTAAACATGTTATATGATTTGTTAATTCAGTTTAATAGAATTTGTACTTTGACAATAAGGCTGTACATTTTGCAGATTGTCTTTTAGAGACAGTGATGAAATACAGGTATTTTTCTATTAGCATCAACAAGAAAAAACATATTTTGTATTATAAATTAAATGTAATGGACATTTTATTGGGTTATAACTATTGAAGGTAACTACTAGTATATAAATACTTTAAGATAGTAATTTTCCCATGTAATAATATATTACTGGGATGACCAAAGATTACAACAAGGGGATTTTGATATTGTTGAATAAACATTAGCAATATTGAATATCTAACTAAATACAAATTTGCTAACTTCTGTTCACATAAATCAAACTTCTGACAAAGTTTAGCGTCTATGTAGCAATATCAGTAGGAAACAGAAGCTACTGCGGCTATTATCTAAAAAGTTGACTTTCAATATTGTTTAATAATGTGGCAACTGAACTCAGTAGTTACATACTTCAACTATTGAACATCATTTTCTTGTTTTTAAGTTTTTGGGGTTATGTAGTCTAATTGAACATTTTGAAATAAAAATCTGTAATGAAAATTTAATAAAAAATTTAAAAAGTTTTAAAAAAACCCAATTTAACTGTTAATTTAAAAAAAAAATTCATTATATTGCACTCTAATTTTTAGTTTAAAAATATTATGTTTGTAATATACTAATAATATTAAGCTAGCTAATACGAGTTGACTTAAAACATTTTATTGATCATTTTTTTTGAAAAGAATTACTAAATGCTTGATTTGTATTACATATATAAAGCCTAAATGTAATCTGATATTCATAATTGATATATGTTCATATATAAATCATGTAATCAAAGCCTTTGTACGAATAATGAAATCCTTTGTGGAAGTCAATGGGATTTGCATGCCAATCCTTCTTTCATTATGTTTAATTCTTAATAATTCTCTGGGCAAGGCAAATCAATTGAAAAGAATAGACAAAGTTTAAATCCATGATCCACCCATTCACAGTTATTTATTCAAGAGTAATGTTAAGGTGTTAGTGAATCTACTTGAGCTATCTGCATGTGTCTGTCTCTAGACACACATATAGGACACAATAGATTCAAACAATTGCATATATATACAAGATAGTAAGTATGTAAGTAAAATTCTTACACATGATTATACACTAAACAGATTTTAAATATCATATATAACATATGGGTGAAACTGAACAACATATTAAATATAGTATGTTACATGCATGTATTGTATGTTTCTACAGATTCCTTTTTGTTTTCATGTTTTGAATTGTAGATGCATATTATGTTTTATATGTGCCCTGAAGGTTAGCAATTTTAAATAATGCAGGTTTTGTTATTAACAATAACATAGAGATTGTAACAAAGAATAATTTTGACAAATATGGTATTAAACTAATATCTTTTTGACAAAAAAATCTACAACAAAAAAAATCTGCACAACCAATTTGTCCACAAAATGTCAGATCTAACAAAAATTGCACCCATTAGCCTTCTTTGAACCACTTTTAACAAATCCTTCAATGACTATTTGTAACAAAAGTCTTTAATTATGTATACGAATGCATAAATTTGTCACCCCTGGTATTTGTGAATTCCATGATACAAATGGAAAATTATTCAAACAAAAGAGATTACAATAGTTTCAAAGGTTACAATAATAAGTATCATTATATTACATAATATATTTAATATGTAATAAGTTATGGAAAGTGCAAGAATCATTAACTTAATGCAAGTGGAATGAACCCAGAAGTTATAATAGTAATTATTAGCATACTTAACCCCAAATGATTAGAAGGGCAGGAAAACAAATTTCCCGAATTCATTTATATTGACAAAATTACATTTGTCTAATCTTTCATGAGCTATTCCAAGAGTTTGCTGACTGTGTAATTTAAAAGTATACCAGAAAGTGGCGTCAAAGTATAATCCACCTTTAAGAGATAATAAACAAGTCACATGTTTCCTGCAATAACGCTACTTTCATTTTATAGGAAAATCCTGGATATCTTCCTAAAATATTATTCACACCTTGTAAGAAATTAACGATTAAAAGAAATTTGAAATGTAAACCATGTGTAATATTCCAGAACATATCTGATTTTTTAAATGCATGGTAAATGCATGGTAATACAGGGCATTATTTAGTACAGTAAGTAGTAGAACATTAATGGGCCTTTCCCAATTTAGATCAATATTCTAAAAGATGTCATATGCATTCCTTTCCTTCAATGTAGGCCCAAGAACTTAATCATCTTGTTTTTCCCTCACAGATGACAGTAGACTTCATCTTGTCTCTTCAAAAATTGGGTTTCCCCAATGCTAATCCCCCCACCCCCGTCAGACTGAGGTGGTGTCCTTATTGTGCTGCTACGGCAACAGAAAATAGTCCCAGAGCGTGTCAAGATTGTCATAAGCATTCCTTTCCTTCAATGTAGGCCCAAGAACTTAATCATCTTGTTTTTCCCTCACAGATGACAGTAGACTTCATCTTGTCTCTTCAAAAATTGGGTTTCCCCAATGCTAATCCCCCCACCCCCGTCAGACTGAGGTGGTGTCCTTATTGTGCTGCTACGGCAACAGAAAATAGTCCCAGAGCGTGTCAAGATTGTCATAAGCATGGTAAAAGTGTGGTCACTGCGTTAGTTTTTAGCATATTCAAAACAAATGCCAAAGTTTTGCGAACTGACCTGGAAAGCTGTGAGAACGCTGTGGGGTCACAAAAGTCATGAGACAAGTGTAGTAACATTTCTATAAATGTGGCAAAGACACTGAGAAAATTGTAACATTTGCAACAGAAAGTTTATGCCGACTTTACCATGAAGAATGAGTGTCTGCTACAACCCCACCAACCATTCAGAGTCCTTATGGCATTGTCACGGCGATCTTATGAACTTCCCACTGCCTTAATATGACCATGGTGTGGTTACCAAGTTTGGATAGCACTCTTTTGGTGCAACCATGCTTTTCATGTGCGACTTGCTAAAAAAACAGGTGTTTCAATGATCATCTTGAAATTTCCAAAATTCTGACCAGGTGATAAATTCGCTGTGATCATGTGGTAGAAATGCACATGCAGTCACGGTACATGTAGAAGACATGTGGTAAGAGACCCAGGACTGTGGTAAGTACTCTGCTGGTTTGGCAATGATTGCCATAGCCAAACCAATAGAAACGTCGTTAGTGAGGACAGGTCATGACACACACCATGAGAACTTTGTATAATTGCACAGGTTGTGTAAAAGAAGGCGACGCTTTTCAAGTTCGCCATTTTTTGCACAACCGCAGTAAGGATGCCACCATGGTTGGACGGGGGCATTAACCTTTCTTGCAATGATTGGATTGACTATTTTCTTTGACTTTTAAAAGTATGTAGACTATGGCTTATGTATTATATGTAGTGTAATTTTACTAGGTATTTCAAATGTCAAGTATATATGATAATGATTAGTTGATAGGTTGTAAACCATCTCAAGTGAAATGGTCTATGTTTACAACCAACTTATAGCCTTTACCATCAAGATAATAATAATTGACAAGTCGACATAATTTGGTTTTCTGAATAGTATATCTACCATATAGCTGTGTAATATACCATTATTTTCGGTTCCTGTTCATTATTTATTAACCACAGTACTTAGCTCTGAGTGAGAAAATCTTCAGACTTGTTAATCATGTAGCCCCTTTTTTCACCTAATAAAATCTTGTTATAAGTTGTTTTGGCTTGGGAAATGTTTGAGCAATACATCAGACCAATTTCAGTAAATACAAGATATACCAGATAGTGCATGGGACCACAACCAGAAGGGGGGCAATCTAGATGCATGTCGTATCAATTTCATCGGCTGTGAACATAGCAAGGCAAACATTACAGGTTTTGAAGTGATGTCCCTCTGTTAGCCTTGCGCCCTTTCAACCATCTTGATTTCTGGGAAACGTCTATAAATCATAGTTAGTTGAAAAGCTATCAGTAGGGCCTACCTAAAAATACATACTATTAAAAAAGTCAGCAGATAATAAAGTAGATCAAGTTAATAACAATTGACTATTGACCTAAACTGAACAGTATGATTAGTTAATTATTAATTAGAATAGCTCATTAATACTAGTAGTTGAATAGCATATCAGTCTCTAATCTCACGCTCTATATCTACTAAATAGCTTAAGCAGCAGAAATCATTGATTTGAAGTTTGATGTATCACTCGACTAAAAGCAATTCTTGAGCTGAATGATTGATCATTGCATGTTCCTGAAAAAGCAAACAAAAGGTGTAAAGTTTTATAGAATTTCTACTTTAACCTTAATCAATGATGGAAAAAAAAATCAATCATATTATAAAGAGTTGAGTAGAAAACTCATTTAAAGTCTAATTAAGAACAAAAAATTGTATGCCTTTAACAGCTACAGAAGATCTAAACTTTATATAGCATACAATGCAATCAGAAATAAAGAAAAAACAGCTTGCTGTGTGAATTATAATGAAAAGGAGAAATCCAACAAACTTTCTTGTTATTCTTTCATAAAATTTTACGATTCATTAGGTTTGAAGAAAAAGATAATCAATGCCCATAAAATATTGATTATGGTAATTTCAAGTTTTCATCAACAATTATTAAAATATTGATTTTATTTTCAATGATGCATGTGCAAATAAATGGAGACAGGTTTGGAATTCACTCTAGTAAAAGAATATCTGGTTAATAAAAGAAATTGCTGAGTATGAAAAAATACATCGTTTACTTCTGAACAAGAAACCATATGTCCTCATTTTGTTCCTATCAATAACTTGTATATCTAGAAAGGGCCACTGTGTTATTTATTATTGTGCCATGGTGAAAGATAGGGGAGTTAGTTCTTCCATAGGTTCAGTTATAGATTTACGAGGATGTTTCAACAATGACCAATACTTAAAATACCATTAATCTACTATACAAAGATCATTGACCACACCACTACTGAACAATAAGAACAACACACACTGTGGGCGGGTGGCGACACCAGGATTAACTAAGCAAATAGGTCAATTAAGGACATGGTAAGTTCATTATAGAAACTCTGTCTTGGTTATTATTTGGTTAGGATTTACTAGTGGATCAGCTATTTAAGTCGTCTGCTTAATAGAAATGTGATACACATATATAAAGTACTATCTGGAGTAGACTTTCAAAACCCACTCTTATACAGCATTAACAATATAAAATTTTCTTACAGTACCAGTGTCTACTTTAATATGATATCTCAATTTCTTTAAAATAGTTTCAATTAAACCAGACTGACTATCTCCTTAAATTTTAGATATGAAACATAATCACACACAATCTCTTATAATCTCCACTCAAAGTCTCAATTAATAAGGCTTTGTCAAAATTCAGGAAAACTCTGAGATGTAAAAGAGCTTGAATGGGCCAGGTGAAACAAACCATTTGTCTGTGTATTAACAAAAAACATTGGGAATAATGTGAGTAATGTTTGTAAGATGGTAATAAACATAAAGCTTGATACCAGTTATTGATTAAATGACATGTCAAGTTGTTAAATTAAATCTATTTCTTACCCTTTATTGATTCCTCATCCTTCCTTTTTATATAAAGAACATTTCTCTAGGGATGTGTTTATACAGTATCAATTATCTACCATATTTACTCGACAACTGTATCTACAATTATTTTATATATTCATTGTGGTTCAATATATACTTTTAATGCATGGACATTGTTCTTAATTGATGAGCATCAAACTTAGATGATAACTAATCATTTATTGATTTCCTAAAACAATAAAAAAATCACAAAGCTTTCTTTAAGACATGTGCGTGAAAATATGACTTCCAAGAAAGAGAGAGTCATGATAGTAATGAATGCTATAACCATAAATGAAATTGCATCTCACCCGTTCTTCAAATTCCCCATAGTAATTCTTTGATCCTCAGCAGTCAATTCTTTGCGTATAATAGCCTCTGTGTGCACTGTTGGCAACTCTTTCTATTCTTAATAACCTGATTTTTTTTTGTGTTGTATCCAACATGTGTTTTGTTAAATGCCGCAAGGATCAAAAATTCATATTTGATTTAAGAAAATACCACGCCAATATATGCTATGTAATGAATTTCTGTAGAACAATGTTATGTTGTAATAAATATTTGCTAGATATGATGCTGCTTGAGACCTAAAAACAAAAACTAATAAGATGATATTAGATCCTCCATTATTTACAAACATACAGATTTTCAAAGATGAGTACATGCCTGCAGACATCAAGTTTAAGTATTTGAATTGGAAACTGATCAATTTCTTTTTCCATGCCCTTGTTCAAACTTAAGACTAAAAAATTAGGAGTCCATATTGCTGGATAGGATCTAAAACATTCCTGGTACATATAAGCTTGGTTTAAATGAGGCCCTGCTGCAACCCCAATCCCCAGAAAGTAAAATATAATCTTATTTTCCTCTGTCAAATTGATAATCCATTTTCTCTCTGAAAAAAAAAGATTGAACCTAGGTCTAATGATGGGGTAATCATCAGATTCTGAAGGTTACACTCTGAAAACCTCAAGCTTTAATGGCCAAACATTTTATCAATCAATCCAAACCAGAATTAGTAATAATTTCATTGTGGATTGTTTTTTTTATTAATCTAATAATTGGATTGAAAGCATACTACTGGTACTATATAATATTACCATCTATTGTTGAACGATTAAAACTATTTCCTATATATATATCAAAGGTCAACAGGTCCAATTTTAATGGATTTCTAATAGTCATTAATCTACAGGTCATTGCGTAGATGACAATCCCTCTATTATACTAGTTGAACAAAAGACTATATTTGTAATATGAATGCATAAATGATTTAAAATTCATATCATTGAATAATAACAAGGTGCACTTACAGAACCAATTGAAACCCATTGTTTTACTAATTAGTGCAAAGCAATTTTTGTTGGATGAAACATTCAATATGGGGGTGTGAAACATGGTAAATCTCTTTCAAAGAATAAAAACTTAGCCGATGTGACTTTTGATCCCAATTTTCTTTGTAAAAAGTTTAAAAATACACTTTTTCGCCCAAACCATGTAATGATTCCATCACCATGTCATATTTTTGTGATGGAAACCCCTCTTGTTAGATTAATCCTAAAAACATATTAATCTTGTGAGTTGGGTGCACAGAAAACATTTATAGTTCTTTGGATACATGTCATTCATTGCCCCTGAAAACACACACCCTTTTGTGTAGTAATGAAGTTGTAGACTTTTCAAATTTATTTCCCAGGCTTCTTCTAAATCACAGAATGAAACTATCTAGAAATTATTGATAAAGTAACTTGACATATGAGTTTAAGATCTGGAAATAGTCAAGTCAAGCACATCAAGGCTAAATCTAGAATTTAAAGGACACCTTATCTCATTGTTTGGACAAGTGTAAATATGAGAAACTCTCCTACTGGTTTAAAGAAGATCTTCACAATACATCAAATATTGATTACAATTTTCCACCATGGATGTTTAAGAAGATATACACAATAGGAGAAAAAAAATCACAAATCTTTTTGTATACCAGTAATCGAAGCATAAGATATTACTTTTTTGAGTAGGCTACTAACACTATAAACCTCAGAATGCCTCGTTCGGCATTTCTGTCCAAACGAGGTAAAAAAAAATGCCTCGTTGTCTGCAGTTCCAAAACGAGGTTTTTTAAATTGCCATTCTTTTGGAACGAGGTATTTTGTTCAGAACGAGGCTTGGTAAAATGCCTCGTTTACTAAACGTGGTTTTTTCAAGATAGTTATTAGCGGTATATCGGCCAATTTGTAAAAATAAAAATTTATGTTATTTAATACGAAAATAAAACCAGTTTAAACTATATTATTATCAGAGAAATTGACAAGACAAGAATACACGCCATCGGTGGAGGTGTAAAACTATTGCAGACACATAACTACCTTGATTGATTTATTGCCCCAATCAGTATAGGTGTTAAGAAACAACTGTGGTGTTGTGACATTTTATTGGGGGCAATCAATTAATCAAGGTATAGCTGTGTGTCTGCAATTGTTTTACACCTCCACTGATGGCGTGTATTCTTGTCTTGCCAAATTCTCTCATAATAATATAGTTTGAACTGGTTTTATTTTCGTATTAAATAACATAAATTTTAATTTTTACAAATTGGCCGATATACCGCTAATAACTATCTTGAAAAAACCACGTTTAGTAAACGAGGCATTTTACCAAGCCTCGTTCTGAACAAAATACCTCGTTCCCAAAGAAAAGGGCAATTTAAAAAACCTCGTTTCGGAACTGCAGACAACGAGGCATTTTCTTTACCTCGTTTGGACAGAAATGCCGAACGAGGCATTCTGAGGTTTATAGTGTAACGCTGTTCGACTTTCAGAGAATGTAGCTCATGGATGTGTTCTTTAAGTATCAGAAATGAATACAGATTCTTGGAATGAATTCATAGGCGTATGGGTTCAATTACAAGTAGTGGGGTAGAACCCGAATTGCCTGAAATTCGGGTTTACAGACGCCCCCCCCCGCTCAAGAAAATTTTAGAATATTTGACGGATGCAAACACGTTTTCCTGCTATTTCAGCCCGTGAACAAAGCAACTTCAAAGTGGTCTAATATAGCTTAATTAAGGTGGCTGACTCGAATTTCAATCAATCGTTTACAGTCCACGAAAACGGTTGTTGTTTATTAAAGATTTAATGTCAAATACATTATATATGATATTATGGACAGGTTGATTTGGAAGACGGATTCAACTGCCGCAAACGCGTCTGCCTGCTATTCCAGCCTGTGAATACAGCAACTTCAATATGGTCCAATATAGTTTACCTGGCTGACCCGAATTCCAAACAATCAATCAATCGTTGCAGGGTATGGGGGCCTCACCCTCCCGGAGAAAATTTTGAAAATTTAACCACCGCAAATGCGTTTTCTGCAATTCTAGTCCGTGTAAGTAACTCCCAAAGTATCTTATGGTTTTGTAACCGAAATCCCACTCCCAATTCCAAGCATTCGATCAGACTATTGCAGCTGCATTCACAAGTACAAATCTATGCCCGAAAAATTTCGCACAAAGTACAGTGGCTCCAGACAAAATACAAATTTGTGGTATTCAATTTAAAGAAAAGTAAAATTAGTGTTTTATTAGGGCTCGATTACAGTTAGGGAAGCAAAGCTAGAAATGTCCGAAAAATTTCAGGTTTACAGACAGCGGCGCCAGTTTTCTCCGAGAGGCGAAAAAGTGGAGCTGACCTTGTATAGACCTCCCAAGAAAATTTTGGAATATTTGACGTCCGCAAACCCATTTTACTGCTATTCCAGCCCGTAAAAATTAGTATTTTATTAGATTTCGGACACTTTATTTTGCCAAGTAGATGAAATAATTTTTACCCCATGTTACCCCTCTGCCCGAAAAGTTGGCTTGCACGGAAAGTCGGCTTGCCCGAAAGTTAGGGGGTGGGGCAGCTGCCCCCCACCCCCCTGGTTCGTACGCCTATGAATGAATTTTCAAAATATTATTTCAGGAGCAAAAAAATAACAGCAACAATTAAACAACTTATAATTTCCTATAAATCAGACCTCCCAACTAGTATATAGGTTCCCTAAGCTGCTGGTCTCTCCAGCTATAATTCATCCTACATACATTTGTCTTTTTATATAAATTAGTTACTATAAAAGTACGGACATAAACATATAATTATTGAAGTAATAAGTCTGAAGCCATTTCAAACAATAGTTAAAGAAACTGAACAGATCAATCACTTTAGTTGCCAGACTGTCATAATATAAAATGACTGACAGATTTATTGTTGTCTGCCTCTAATAACTAACCAAGCATTAATAAATATTAAAATATAGATTTTAAATTAAAAACAAAATTAAAAAATCTCTCATTTTTTCGCCTAAGAATATTCGGTCTCTTTTTGTGCACAACACAGCCACAGGGCCGTATGTAGGATTTTAAGAGTAGGGGTGGGGTGCAGGAGAGAGGTGGGGCGCCATCGCCTGAACGTAAGTAATGTAAGAAAGTTTGGATCAGGGCAAACGAACCCATTGGTGTGTGGGCGCCCTTAAATCCAACCAACTGGTCGGTGCCTTAAGAGCATCAATGTCTGATCATAATCTAGAGTATTATTTCATAATTGAAAGGATGTCATATTATTTTTGAGGGATTCGCTATTTCTCGGAATGCCTTATTGTTCTGGGGCTGAAACGTACCCTCTGCACCCTGCTAGATACGGTCCAGCACAGCCAATACCACTACTCATTTGAGGAATTTACATAAGTACTATTGTATAGAAATACTTCAATGAACTTGAATTTAAGAACTATTGTATAAATTTTGTATTTTCCTCATTATTGAAAATGGGAAATAACAGTCTCTTCTTGTTTATCTTTGAAGACCATGCTTCTGGAATTATAAAATGGCCCAGATTCAAGCTGCTGTATTTCAGTTAGGGTCCAGATTCATCGTCAATGTGATATACACTCTCAATTATTTTATTAATTTGCAATTTTCGATCAGTTACTATTTTTGTTTAATTTGATAGATGATATTACTGAACTGTTAATGCTGTACCGACCACCACTGCATTAAGAGGAAAATCTAATTTGAATGAATATTGTAAAGTATCATACCAATAAATAGCTAATAAATATTACATGTCTTTATTATATTGACTTTACAAATTATATTATGCACCTGCAATGCTCTGGAAAACGTGTGAAATGTTTGGTTAGATTTGTATTTTTTTAGGGGAAAACCAATACTTTGCCAAGGCAGGAAATTGAATACTTTTTGAGACCCCCTGCCTATTTGTAATTCCCTAGTCAAATATAGACATTATTTTTTGGTGAAACAATTTTGAGAAGAAAAGACAAAATCAATTGTCAAGTTCAGTGCGTTGATGGCAACTCGCAGCAGTGCAAATAACAGTTAACCTTCACTATTTGTCCTCAAAGAAAGGAATCTACGAGTCCAATAATATAGATATTGATAGATATATAATTAAGTAAGTAAATAAAATTATACGGGTTTATAAAGTAACAAAAGCTCAAAGAACAAATACTATTGGTATAATAACCTTTTATTGCTAACAAATTACATTGTTTTATTAATCTGATTGAACTTTCTGTTTTATTTCCAGTTTTATCAAGGGAAGAATATTGATAAAGTGCTTTGAATAGTGTGGTGGACGGGAATAATTCTCCCAATGTGAAATAAGTTCAGTTCAATCTCTTTACAAACAATATGGGATTGGGAACAATCGGTTTCCAGGTATTCTCATCTCAAATGGATTTTGGTTATCGCCGATTGTACCAACTACATTATTATAAAGAAAGAGTTTTTACGTGATGTGAACAAAGCTATGACTACCACAATGACTGTTAACCTAATGAACACGATTCATGGATTATATATGACAATTTTGATCCTTGTGTCAATGGGATGGCCTCATTTAACTACAGGTAAGGTTATCATACATTTTATCCTCTATTTGAATTAATTATTTGTTTAGTTTGAATTTCATAGGTTTTGTTTTATTTGATCTGCAAGAACATAGTGTATTAATATTTGATAATTTTGTTTTGCTGATTAAATTCTTCCTTCGTCCCAGTGACGCCAGAAAATATGTTTTGCGGGTTCAATTTGAACTATGATAATGCAGACATGGTTTGTGTGGATATTTGGCAATGTATGTCGGCAAGTGATATAGAATTAATTGAAACGATATCTGAGACTGTTGAATAATCGTTGCCAGTACCGATTAGATTCTGCACTGAACAACATCCTGTCAGCTTCATAAAATTGATATGATTCAATAAAAATATATCATTTTTCAACTCCTTACAATAATTTACACAAACCCCTTGTCTTGTATTGATTAATTTATCCATTTGCACTCAGGTATCGTGATAAGCTACGAAACAGACTAAACTTCATTATCTAAATAATTATCAACTCAACATAAGAAAACTTTCTCTATAAGAGCCTCTACTTCATCCAATATCTTTTGATTTCTATCAATTAAATGGAATTTCATTTCCTATAAGAACTCACATTTTGAGGTCAATTTTTTGCTGAATCTTCCAAAATAAAATTACTCTAATGGTTTAGTAAAATTGTGGAAAACATATCTCATTTACAAATCAAAATAAGATTTATAATAGATAAATATGCTCAGATGCCAAAAAACCCTGACTAATGGAATCCAAACTCCACAATGGATTTTGTTCCCCACCCTCATCTTTTGGCATTTTAATCTTGGGTTTAATTAGCAACTACAACCAAACACGCTAAAGGTTTCTAAGTTCAATGAAAGTAAAACTAGTACATTTATGTTTCAAAATTACCCAGTAACATAGAACCGCACACATTATTTATTCAATACTTTAGAGTATAGATGTTAACCACCGAAAGGAAATGTGAAGTAGTAGCATTTATAATTCATTCCTTGGGCATGTACATTACTTAAATAACATATTCAGTAGGGGATTGATTTTAGACACCAACCAAGCAGCAATGTAACAATTTTTTCCATTATTACAAATTTAGAAAGTCAGCGTAGATAACTTGGCAACTTATGTTCAGCAAATTCTTCCTTCCACAAACATTTGAGATAAAAGAATTTCTGGGAGTTCTAAAAAGTCTGCTTGTGTGTATTGAAAATACAATGGGTGGCTCAGGTGGCTGCATTGTTTCAAATGCAGGTGTTTATTGTTGAAAATGTGACTTTGCGTACATTTTGAGGCGTAGGTGTTGTAAACATATTCTCCCATTTATAAACATATCTGCATATAAAGATCTCTTTGTGAAAAATGCAATAGACCACATTAACAGATCTAGAAACAAAATTGTCAGTTTTCTTCTAAAATACCACAGACAAAATGATTAAATTATTCAAATATCAATGACTTTAAAATCAAGTTATGTGTAATAGGTAGCAATTATTTCCCCTTCTTTCATGACAGATGAATGTATATCATCTGTTTACGGCAATTCTCTCGTTTATTTTAGAGAATAGCTCTTAATATTTAGCACACAGACAAAGTCCAGAAAACAAAATGGATGATGATGATAAATCCTAGTTAGTTGTGTGTCTGCTTGTGAGCTCCAATCACCATTATGATCACTGTTTGTGTATGTAGACAGACAGGTTCCTACTTCTACAATAATTATAATTCTTCTCCTACACAGCAATCCATCTCTACAATACGACAAAAAGCATTAGAGAAATACCATCTGACAAGCCATCATAAATATCATGAAATATGGTTGAAGATAGGAAAACTTGTCCTTTAGGAATGATCTGTATGAGATAAACCTATGGTACAGATCTCTTTACCTGCTTAATGAAATCTCAGCTAAACATACAAGCAGTCATTTTTTGTAAGAATGGCATCCATAATCTGCAATCATCATATGTACACAGTAATCAAATCTAGATTTAGGCGTAGGAGTTGCTCGACTCTGCCAATCAACTAAAATAATGCGCAAGGAGCCATAAGGGCAAAAGGCAATATGCTCATCAAATTGTCACTTAACGCAATAATTGTCTCCAGTCATAACATTGTCATAATCCATAGACAGGTTTGAGAAAAAGTACTGAATTGCAGATGTCTTCAGTTATGCCTCAAGTTAAAGGCAGAATATTTGGGAGGTTTGCATAATTTATTATACAGGATTTTGGCACCACATTCCAATGTATTGCATAAAGTTATATGTTTAGACTTGGTATTTTATCATTTAGGGTTCTTAGGTCCATATTTAAAGAATTAAAGAATAACCTTAAGGTGGAAGAGCTGAAGGGAAGTACAAACAGTAGATGGATTTTCTCTTCTTCTTTCCAGAGCTATTGGAGCCACCTTGGCTCACTAACTAGAAGATTCTCAGTTCAATCCTGTTGGCTGTGAAACTTCCTCAAGATTTTCCTGCACGGTTTACCCTTGTTAGTGATGCAGGATGGATGGCCTGGCAAAGAACAGCATTTAGACATATAGATGGACAAATACCTGAGGTTTTGTGTACACGTTTGCTTGAATGTAAAAGATCCTTTGACAATTAGAATTTCATGACGACTATTTAAATAGCAGGAAGAAATGCTGTTGTTTGGTCAAAATTCCCATTAGCCTGGATGGTCAAAACATTAAAGCCTATTTTATTCCATTTTTGAGAGTTTTCATTGTTCTATAATGCCAGGATTTTAAACTTACACAATGTTGCAGACGGTATATAGAGTCTACTAACTTATACTTAATGTATGACCAGACAAATTTTGTTGTAATACATGAAAATGTGATTAACCAAAATAATCTTCCATAGTGTTATTTTCTCACATGTTCTCAGATCTACTTCTTGAACTCTTCAAACTTGTCAGTAACATCTTCTTCTTCTCCTTTAATTCTAAACAATTACATGGTTGTGTTTCACACATGTTCTAATAAGAAAGTAAATCTCTCGTTGATATGGAATGAAGAACATCAAATATACATGAATATATCCATTGCCTGATCTTCTCTAGGTCATGGTTACACATATTTGTTATCAAATAAATACCCTACACATAGAGGGTATCACAAGGAAATCAAAAATTTCATTCAACTACATAAATCAGGGGCTATGTTTTTAGTTGTAGCCATCTTGAAAACGCACATACGTTATTTTACTGCTTTGAACATTTTTGCCAAGTTATGTCTTGAGAGTGATAAAGATTTCTTAGGGTTCTTGCCAAATTTATAATACTAAAGATAAACTTATAAAATTTGCTCAGTAAATAATTTTAAAACAAACAAGCAGTTTGATCTGGAAATTAAATAAAACTTTTTGAACCACAACAATTGATAAAGCATAATCATATGCTATGAAGACAGTCCACAGCAGACAGAGAAAAGGCTTGCCTACAGCCAAATACAAAACAAAGTTTTTCTCACTCAATGACCTTATGGATAGTATTTGTTCACGGAGATCCTATATTCCTGAAGTTAATTGTGATTGATCAAATTTTACAGCTTGTGTTGAGAAAAAGTATTTTGACTGGGAAATGTATATTTGAAACTTCCTTGGCCTTACTTGTCAACCAAAATTGAATTACAAAAAAGACTAATCCTTCCAAGTTTTCATTCATTGCTGAATGATTATTGGTATGACGATACATGTACTTCCAAAAATCATTTGTGGATGTGTAGAACAAATGCTGTCTAATTCTCTGGCCTATTATTATTTCAGACAATGGATAAGACAAAGATTATCATGTGTAGAATGTAATTATGTTTCTGTAAAAAATGTTGCACAGGGAAGTTTTGTTTTTTAAACATCATTATGTGTCGATCAGTGCAGAGTATAAGATTACATTCAGTTGACATGTGATGCTAATAATCTTTGCTTTGTACATATTTTCTTAAATACTTATGTACAATGTATTTGGTATGATGTTGGTTAAATCATGATTTAGATGTCAAGAGATTCCAGTACAAATTATGATGGTGAATATTATGGCTTTTGAGACTAGCTTTTGGAAGAGTTATTTCTGAAACAGAGAAAAATGAGTTAAACATTCACTTATCACTGTGATTTGGTAATTTTTTATTTCATAAATAAACTCAAGCATGTGGTTCCTGAACAGTGGGGGGAAGCACAACTAAAGAATCAGGCACCGGGTGCATACAGACACTAATCTTATGCATGGCTCGGAACTACCACCCCAACTCAAACATCAGCCCTGATTCTCTAGTAAACCTTTAAAGTGTACCTAGAAAACAAATCACATAACAAAAGATTGACCATTTCAAATTCTACATTATGGTTTCAAACAACCTACTTTCAAAGTACCGTTACTAAGTGTATATTGTAAAGTTGAAACAATTCATAATGGATCCCCAAATTCAAGTGTAATAACATCGTTGGGCTTAGTAAAGATGGATTGTCTGAGTCACTTTAATAGCAGACTGTAGGTTAAGAGTAAAGACAATTAATCCATGTAATGTAGATAGTGGGTAATGGATGTCTGCAGTATTTACAAGTGATTAACATCTACACAGAGGTAATAAAAATCTCAACTCAGAACAAAGATCCTTGTAGATTCTCTTTTACTACTGTCATAAAACAAGCTATATGCTGCTGCTTCTTCTCCTATATTTCATCAGCTCTAACTAAAATTACTACCTTAAACTATATAAACTATAGCAGCTTATTAGTATCCCAAAAAAAAAGAGTGAACTCGCTTCATGATTAAATGATTAGGGTGGACAGGAACATGGCACTCAACTTGGCAACATCACATCATTCATATCATGAAAATACCTTACTAGTAGGAAAGAGGAATATATTTGTTGAAGATCAATCTATGACCTCTAATCTAGAAAATCACGAGGATAATTCAGCCAAAAATGTAATTAAATCAAGTGATATAGCTAGCTTTCCAAAATACAATTTCTTTTTTTTTTTAGGTTTTAACCCATGAATGTGTCTAAGATAAAATAAAATCAATTTAGTGTGTTTTTCAATTATACATCACCAAGGACAATAGATTATGATAGACAGGAATATTGTGAATTCTGAGAATGGCAATAAAATGTGGATTAAAGTGACAAAAATATTCACTGACTATTGCAAGTATTTCATCTTTAAAATTGTGATTTATTGTCGAACAACTCTAAATCCTACAATTCTTTTCTTTTGCACACTATACTTAAAAGCTAATCTTGATATTTGTATTACATCATTCAATGTTCAATCACCTCTCTAAGCATGCCAGTTGTGTTATTTTAAGAAGATAAACATTTACTTTAATTGGTTTAAACCTGTACCATTTGGAGGATGACATAGGGGGATCAATTTGCTTTCTAAAGACCAGAGATTCAGATGGTACTGATACCTTCTATATACTGGCACAGATAATTGTAAATATAATACTTGGTATCTTAAATATTGATTGAAAGTAACAGTTTAAAGCTCATTACATCTCTGATCACTTGTTAATGTGTGAGGCATCTCTTCTGAATATGAAGACACAACTTAATGAGGATAAAAGAAATCCATTTCACAAACAGACTCAATAGCATACATAATAGAAGCAGGAAGGTTTGACCATATGCACTGCTCCAAAAAATGTCAAATCTATTATTGATAAGAGAGAGCTTTTAAATTTTCAATACTTTATCCTAATCTGTTCATTATCATGGCATCTGAAGTTAGATCTTTTCAACCTAACCTGTTCTCTCTGTCACTGAACTGCAACATCCCAGATATACTCAAGTAAATAAAAACAGGTTTATCCAATGCATGTACAACAATCTGAATCCCTGTTAGTCCTGAACTAACCTAGGAATCATCTTCGAGATATTTCTCACATTTTTGTGTTTAATTTGTGTACTCCATCTCAGTTCTATTAACTGGTACCCTATGTCAGGACTGATTCACTGAAATTAGGTCTAACATATAATAATATTGGACATACCCAGTCTTTCTAAGATATAAAGCCACCATATGTGCTACTACCAGCAGTGTAAAGGGAGAAATTTTGGTAAACCCGTGCACAAGACTTAAAAGATTGCACACTGGCCAAAGAGACATTTAGTCTTGCACATACAAAATTTTCACCCAGTTTCGTGTGGCTGGTCAGCGAGCTACCAAACCCTATGACCCATGTGTCAAAACTCAGAGGGCAGGTTGTGAGCTCGGCTTCAGATATCATTGTCAGCTTATTAACATTTTATATCACTTATTTATAAACAAAATAGTAAATAAAATCTAAGTATATAGTATAACTTGTTATATCCTTTATTTAAAACTTCAGTGGCATATGTGAATCTCTTTTGGTTGTGAAAGATCATGCACTTATCTAGGGAATTGCTATGTGGCATGTTCTTACATAATTAGCAGCAAATAGAAGTTAATTGAGAAAATGTTGTGCAGTGTATTCTCCGCGTTTGTTTTTAAGAATCCCTTTTCACACCATTACTAGAGGTGGTGTATTGATTTCTAAAGGAAAAAACTGGACATGTTCAATCAATCATTTGAATTGTTGTTAAAATTATATGGAAAACATTTCAGATGCAACCTAGATATAGATTTGCTTATATAAAAAATATAACCAGCTCAAATGTATATCCATGTTTTTTAATTTCATTTGTGATTCAGAGTGTCAAAGTCAATTTTAAGCTAAGAAACCAATTGAAAATATGTCAATAGCATTTTACCAGCAAACACACACAGAAATATTTTAATGAATATAAATGGGTTTTAACTTCCTACTTTTCTTTGCACACCAGAATAATGAAGAAAGGCATGCATCACCTCCATACATCACAAAGTATGCCATGGGGGAAATTTTGCATTCCAATCGCCAAGGGTTGTGTTACATGCTCAACATGTTCACAGGACCTCATTTTTTTGTCCCATCCAAATGAACAGATGCTGTTCTTTACCGGACCCTCCTTCATCACTGACATGAGGAAATCAGACTTTTTTTCACCAACATTGGGATTGAACCCTGAACCTGTAACTTTTCTTAAATTCTTTAAATTGAACTGATCCATATTATTCTTATTTAAATAAGACAATATTTACATTGAGAAATTGTTCTCAACCAGAAATTGTTTCTACCATTAGTGTCGGCATAAAATTTTAAACGCAGATCATCATTGAGCAATATTTGATTGTAATATATGTTTTTTTAATCCTGATTACAACATGTGTGGTATATATATATATATATAACTCAAATATTATAATTCATATTAAATTCATATTAAATTAATATCAAATTGTCAACACTCGTAAAGTCTAAATCAATACCCCGGAACTCAGTAAATACTACAAATGCATTATTAACTTATAATTTTTACTTCTGTTCCAAGTAAAATGAATAGAAGCACCCGTATAATAATGAGTTGCCTGTTTAACAAATCAATGACTGTTGATATGGAGAAGACATTTAACACAAAAAAATCTTAACAGCTGTGGATAGTATTGATATAGTCCATGAATTCCAAATACTGCCTGCCTATATTATCATTCTCAATATTAATATTTACACTAAGTTAAATTGCAGCTCAGTTGTAAGAATAATAACAAGAAAAAGTCTGGCGACAGTTGGTGTCTATGTTCTCTCAAGTGTTGTACCAAATCTGTCACTGAATTTATTGATGTTTTTGGAAGATTGTAAGAAATTTGTAGTTCATATGTAAATGGGGGGTTGGGATGGCCTAGTGGTCTAGAGTGCCGCGCTTCGACCTCTAGCTGGCCGGTCACCTATGGCTTGCGGTTATGGTTTCGATCCGTGGTGTGAGCGTATGTGGCATGGAGATAGGGGTGCCTTCTCAACCTCGTGGGTTTCCTCCGTGCACTCCGGTTTCCTCCCACTGCTAAAGACCCCTTCGCGCAAGCGAATTATTGAAATAAAATTGAAACCATGTTAGTCCCAAAATGACCTAGTTTGTGTCGAGTGAACGTTAAACCCCATTTCTTTCTCTCTCTCTCGTATGTAAATGAAATGATGTGGATGGGCATATGCCAGAAAGTGTGCTATGAGGAGAATTTTGTCCAGGTGGCAGTTTTTCCACCTATTCTCCTTCAAATTTCAAACGTCTGTGGTTCTTTTACGTGAATGCCAATATTTACCCAAGACCCCATCACATTGACCAGAAGCTGCTCCTTGCCAATTTTTACACAAATGACAATGGGAAACCAACATGGAAAATCCTTTGTATTGAACCCACCACCCGTCAAATAAACACTAGTTTTTGAATGACATTGCATTACTTTGATAATCCTGAATTCATCCATTAGCCTTCCTATTAAGAATGTGCTTGAGCTTTGCAATCTTGTTTTACGACCTTCGTTCAGTCCCCACTGTTTTTAGTTGTTTTATGGAACTGCTAAGTTTCCATTAAGATTTGTTGCTTTTGCAAAGATTTCACAGTAACCCTTTTATCCAATTATAGTATGGCTAGTTTACTTGTTATTCTTGAATGGGTATGTAATGCAATTTTATTTCGTCTGCAAACATAAAACATTGCAGACATTTGTACCTTGATCTACATGTGATGTTGAGTTTTGCAATCTTGTTTTACGATCTTCGTTACTCAATTCCCACCATAATTAGGTGTTTTAGGATTATTTGAAAGACTATAATGACATTCTGTTCACGATCTTGTCAGTTGTAAAAAAAGTTCCAATCTTGTCTGGATGTCTGTGTTTGATGGGGAATTAAACGAGAGACAATGATGGCAACAGTCGTCTCACTCAAGACTATTCCATTCTTTTTAAAGTGATGATTTGCCTTCCGTCTGCTCACCCTTACCCAATGATAAGTTGAAGAGATGGCGGAGATCAAATTATGTTGGAGGAGATGATTTTCAGGGAAATCACAGATTGGGTTCCATCTTGATTCATTAAGAGTTGAAATAAGAGAACGATGTTGTCACGTTTTACTGCCACAATATAGTAATCTTCCTCCATATTCTTTCATTATCTTGTCGACTACTTGACTCCCATATCAGGCAATACTAACATTTTCAAACGAAACTTTTGTTCAGAAGAGACAATTACAGGAATAACTCTTATTTAATCTGTCATGACTTACCAAGTGCTTTAGTGACTTAAGTCTAAAAGTACAGTTTGCCTGCCAACTCCACATCATAGATACAAATGTTGTGTAAATCTAGATTTAACATTTACCAAAAGACTTACTGACAAGTTGGTGAATTTTGATTGTTAACTGTGAAATAAATTGACATTTTCATATGGATTTTATGTGTTTGAATGCACCCGAACATAAATACGTTTTTAAAAAGTCTTTTTAGGAGAAATCTGATGATTAAACCTCTAATCGCTTTGTCTATTACATGTTTATCTCCATGAATCATAAATAGCTGTACAGCATGGTTTTAATTAAAGGTAGACGCTACCTGATTACAATCAGTATGGATGACAAGAGTCGCAAGAATGTTATGGTTCCATAATGCTGTACCTAATCATTTTCATCAACATCCTCGCTCCTGTGTACCTAAAAACCTGGTTGCAATAAACAAATTACCCTTGTAACTCATCATATTAATGTGCGTACAACATGCAATCAAGGAACATTGAACCATGCCACTTACGCTATAATGATATGTTTGAATGTATGTTTTCCTGGCACAACACACCTGTCAAATTTAATAACTGCTTAAAGCAGACGTCACAACACAGCGTACAGGATTAAACGTAGCAAATATTATTTCTCAGGGTCCCAGCTTTACTTGAGAATAACCAATTTCATATAAGCTTATTAAAAAATATATCTTTTTAACTCCAGTACATAAAAAAAAATATTGCTATATTTTTTTTCAAAAATTAATAAAAGGAGAGTTTCAGCTTATATTAAGTTCACTACTTTTATTAACTTTTAAAAGTGTAAGCTTTATATCTCCAGTAGCAATACCTATTGAGTCATAGTCTTGTTTATTTAAATCACACTGACATTAGTAAAATATAGGCCTACAACTATTGCATATATATTCATATATTTATTGATTTATTTTTGGTATGTATAATAATCTCTAACAATAAGTTTCTATTCAGTAAAATGTTCATTATACTGAAACAGCATTATAATTCCAAATTATAAGATTCTGTAAGTCACTGGTATATAATACACTCATAAATTTATTCCACGGATTGATAAACGCAATTCATACCGTTTTACAAATCTTAAGTAATTTTTACATCACAAGTCTGAACAAAATTAGTACTTATAGAGATCTTTGCCTGTCATCAATAAAACCTGTTGTTTTGCCACATTTTGACTTCAGTTACAGATAAGGAGTGTTCAAATTGGATTCTGTGTTACACAAAAGGTCTGTCAATAAAATATGAAGATATAGATGTTCTAAAATTTCATAAAGAATCATACACATTATAGCTTCCAGTGATTTTCAAGGTGTTCAGAGGATATTCTCTAGCAGTCCAATACTTGGATTTTCTACAATTAGGTGTGCAATATCTGTGCAATATATGATTCAGATAACGTGTTAATCTAGTGCATTTTATTTTATTTCATAAAGATAAGATGAAATTTCAGGGGCTTTGGACCGGAAGACTGCATTTTACACCTTAGATCATTTTATTCTATATGCCACCTACAACTTTTCTTTGTACCGTTGCTTTCGCTGTTAGACTCTCATCTGTCAGATTACATCCAAATCTTAGGATGAATTTACAGGCAAAAATAGCCTGGCATCACTGACTTTTGTTCTATTGAATGTACTGTAACCTGTCGTAACCAAATCTTTTCTAAAATATAGCAGTAACTGCTATAGAACAAAAGACAAAACCCAGAAGGCAAAACCATGGACAAGACACATTATGTACATAACACACAGTTTAAGTGACACCATAAATTTGGTGGCTTATAAATTTAACATTTAAGAAAAATAATTTCGATAAAAACTTCATAATTAACAACTGGTACTTATTGCATAGTTTGGAGAGGTGTTAAGTTTGGCAATACCACTGATTTACACTTCTTAATTTATTTAATGCTAGAGAACAAGAACATACATGGACATTAATGCAATTGGCAAGCATTAATTCTTTGTTCGTATTTATTTCTTGTGATACATAGCAGATTATCTCTCAGACCTAGAACATAAAAGAAATAGCTGAAACCTAAAATTGGCTTTGAATTACCCAATAAAACTGTCAGGTATTTTTTGAAATATTTGAAATAAATGTTGCCAGTTCTTGTTAATAGTATTTCTAATATTATACCTTGTGTGCATAAAATATAGTAATTGCTGCAAAGCCTTCTTTTTTTAAAAAGAATCTCATATAAATTGCACACAATTGTCACATATTTCATTCTAGCTGTCACTTTCTTTTTAATGTACTGATTGTTCACTGAGCTAAAGATTAGTTATTCTTTTGATTGAAATATAGTTAATTGATTAAATTGTTATGTTGGCTACCTCTCTTATTACCATTACTATACCTGTGTATAATTGCTTGGCAGTAGTAAAAGAGCTGCATTCAGTGAATATCTTTTTTTGTTACTAACAGCTATTGAACTCACATTTAAATAATCCAACAATAACCCTATACTGATTGATGATACTCACTAAGACAGTTTTATGGCTTCATAACAAGGTTTTGTTCCTGTATTAGCGGAATTTTATATAAGTCATAAAATAAAATTTTAATGCATACATTACAATAAAGTCTCTAGAATTACTGTCAAATAGACAAAGGAATTCATAACTGGTGCTAGGGCATTGTTTCAGTATTACCGGTTTCCCAGACGAAAAAAAAAAGGTTCATAAATGTTTAACGGAAAATGATATATCATCAATAATCTCTTTTAAATAAAAGAAAGAAATGCTGATATATCAGATTTGTCACATTTCTCTCATCATTGCTTAAAGACAATAGAAAAATATTGATATTTTGTTAAATAATGAGTTTTTTGTGGGTTTTTTTTATCACACTTGATCAGTCTGCTGTATTAATAATGACACAAAACCCGGAAGTGTGATGATTAGCCATTGCATCAGAATTTACTTTTATTAAAATATATCAACAATATATAATAACTACATATTTTATTACCAACCTTAACAGTTAAAAAGGTGATGCAAATTGGATATTTATTTGATCTAAAATGAGAAAAAAACATAAAATTCGAGATTTTGTGATATTACATTTAATTCAGATTTATCTTACTTAATAACAAAATTCACACCTTTTTTTAAATCTCTCACTAGTTAACTATTAACAAAGCTAACAGTTTAAAAAATATTTCCATTGCAAAAAAAGAAAATTCTTTGATGACAATGTTTACTTCAAAAATATCCGAAATGTCAATGAACAATCCATACATTACATCCTAATAAAGAGCTTTTAGTAGACGTTTTTGATAAAATGATGTAAATTATTTGACTATCCTATGTGATATCTTGTACCTGGCTTAATACAAACTTTGATCAAACTTGTCTAGTGCTTCATTCATTAGATAGTCTTCTCGAGATTTCTCATACACTCCTGGTCAAATACCCTCATAATAGCTGCCCATCCTGTTTCACATGGGTGGTAGCACTTGAGCCGTGAGTATAAATTAGAGGGTAACCTTTGGTCATCAGGTTGCGCGTGGTTGCTGACACTTGCCACATTTAACAGATGGGTAAATATAAACATGAAGGAAGTTAGTATACAGGTAAAAAGATTATCAACCTGTTTCAAGAGAGTAAGTATGATGATGGTTCAAGATCCCAATCACAATCCAAACATTTACTAAACAGTTTCTTACATATATATATCTTCTAAAAAAGGTCAGAGTTGTAATACTTACAAATTTAAGGTTTAGAAAACATTTGATTTGGGAGACTTATCTTATATTGATTGTGTATCTAACTTGTCTAAAAAAATAAAGGTTAAAATAAAGTTAAGAATAAAGATCTTTAAATTTAAAACTAATCCATTTATATAACTCTACCATACAGGTTAGAAAGACAAAATGTACAAACCAATGAGACAGAAAATATCTGATTGTGAAGATTTTTTTTCTAGTAACACAGTGTCTTAAAATAAAACACCAACGCAATGTTTATTCAGTAAGGAAACGCAGAAATGTTTTCTGTGATCAACAACCCCCTGATCAATCTTATGTATGTATACATTAATTTAATACGTAAGTCAGCTGCACTCAACAAAAGTTGCCGGTAGTCTATCTGAAATATTAGCCCTTGGAATTCGAAAAACTGTGCATGATAATTGTTTTGATTAAAGTAAAAAGTATTTTGACTACATCGTGGAATGTCTTTTAATGTTGTTAGGAAACCATCAGATAAGCTATATTTCTTTATATTTCTATTCCAAGCTTATTGAATTCTTTTAAACACAATAAGTATTCAACATACGTGCTAAGTCGATGTCCATTTGTTAAATAGCTATTCATTTTGTACGTAAAAAAACCCTCAAGATGCTGTTTAGCAACCCGCTACAGATGAGCAATTGGAACAGTATTCAAATTTTATCACGCAAAAGTAGCTCTGCTGACAGCCAATAGATGATGCCCAATTGCTGATAAAAATGACATATGACTTTTTGATTGTCTTCAGAAACAAATTGGCTAGATTTATGATGCATCTTTTTGCTTTTAAAGCTATATAAGGATAAAAGTCTGGCATTAAATTGGAACTATTTGCAGTCTATGTGATGCTGTAGTTTATTCCAGTCTGGTGATAAGGGACCATTTCAGCAAGCCATCCAATAAGCCTTATATTAGCAACAAAATCAACTGTTGATTTATACTTAAAGATATATTGGATGAAATTATGGGGTTGGGCTTTTATTAAACCAAAAAGGCAATTCTTCTTATTGGAATGTCTCTTCTAAAGCAATAACTGTCTATAAGTTGATGAAAACTTTTTTTATGAGGCATGAGCAGGGTGAGGCAATATATGTAAGAAATAATTCCAAGGTGGTCATAAAATAAAATAAAATTAATGAAAGATAGTCTCATTAGTCTAATACTTTAATACTGTAACTAGTAGACATATCAAAAATGAAGGGTGGCACCAACTAGATTCCAGCTGCTGATGGATCTCTTGAATGTACCATATATGTGACTTTGTATTTTGTTCCATTTAAATCCCATTGCCACAAATCCCTGTTAGCCCTGCAGGTGTTTTTACCATGACACAGAGAATCCAGCTTCAAAATTCCAAAGGATTCTTCTCTGCCCTTTCTGAGGAATTTTTGTTCTTTAAAATGACAGAAAGTTTACAAGGTTATGGAAAGATGTATTATCAGTAAGTTCCACAAATTCTCATCACAGCTAAGGTTACAGTTGCTAAGCCTTGAGTTTTTTTTGTTGGAACTAAAGTTTCATTCATAAATTAAACATTACCAGAGACACATAAATGTCAAGAACATGTGACTGCGTGCATATGGTGAGTTAAATATGCTTTGAAGTTTTTAATGTATGGTTTGGGTGTATCAGTAATAATCTACTACCCTTTAGCCCCCTTTAAATGTTATTTCTACACCCAACTATGTATGTACATAATATATTAGATAGATATTAATGTTATATAATTATTAGCTATAATAACAGAAGTTGTACACTCTGCTATAATTATTTGGTATGAGCTAAAATTTGATCTGTAATATCCTGGGTCCTTCACAGATGAACCAAACTTCATATACACAAAACATGTATCAGTTTATTTAATATTGTCAAGGTATGTGTGTGTGACAATGACATAATGGTGATGTATTGGGTCTTTTGTATACCAATTCAAAACTGATCTTGTTTACTAAACATGAAACAAAACTGATTTACTTATTACCAGAATGATAACATAAGTCACTTATTAAAATGGATGAAATCACCAAAATAGCAAATCTGTAGCTATAATTTAGTCAGCCTTACATAACCATAGTTTGTACAAAAGATCAAAGAGAATGCAATTGATAAAAATAATATTATCTTGCATTATCTCCTATTAAATAAATAAAGTTTCCTTTACATCTACTGGTAAACTAATTCATCGCTATACACCATATTTAGACATGAAATTTAAAGTATTATTACAGAACAGTACATGCATGCTATAGATTTATTATTTCCAAGTGTCCAAACTGTTAATGTGCTGTTCAAATTTAAGAAATATACAATTTAAGCATATCTTTTTCATATTAAGTTTATTTGTATATTAGTTACAAGTGTATAAGTATGGCTAGATTGAATGAATAATAAAATATATTTATTTCAAACTTAAAGGTGCGATCCTGGCTAAAAGAAGTTCATATTGTATACAAATGTGAAGAAATAGTTGATTCATCTTATCTGAAAGTCTGAGCTCAAATTGTTCTCCAAGTTACTCAGGTCCCTTGCATCAAATTTTTCATTTAGCAATTGAAACCCTTTGCAAACTTTGCCAAAGGATAATTAATACACAGAAATAAGCTGCAAAATTCTATAACTCAAAAGAAATGAAAGAATAACGTCAATTTATAAAAAAGGTGATTACATTCCCATGATGCAATTAGAAGTTGGTATTTCTTTGAAATCATACCATAAAGGTCCAGACACTAGCATGAGACAAAAATAAAGGGTTCTAAGAGCCTTCAAAACAGTATTAACATTCTACATTTATGTAGTACTGTATAATGATGAATAGAAATTGTCAGTATAAACTTTCATAACCAGTCTTCATGCAAATTGACAATCAAACCTACCTTTTGAACACTTTCTTATATTTCTGAAATAATATTAGACATCTTAATACTTTTAACAAACATAAGAAATATTGTTCAATAAATATAAATCAAGACCCATGGATCCTATTTCATTGTTGCGAGACATATTTCCTTAATATTAAGACCTTTGACTAGGTCTTATGTTATGTACTTATTGTTTAAATCTGTTTTTAATTTCAAATCTATATTTTAATATTCATTAATGCTTGGTTAGTCATTAGAGAGAGAGAGAAATGGGGTTTAACGTCCACTCGACACAAACTAGGTCATTTTGGGACTAACATATGGTTTCATTTTATTTCAATAATTCGCTTGCGAGTAGGGGTCCTTAGCAGTGGGAGGAAACCGGAGTGCCCGGAGGAAACCCACGAGGTTGAGAAGGCGCCCCTATCTCCATGCCACATACGCTCACACCAGGGCTCGAAACCACAGCCGCAAGCCAGAGGTGACCGGCCAGCTGGAGGTCGAAGCGCAGCACTCTAGACCACTAGGCCATCCCAACCCCCTAGTCATTAGAGGCAGACAGCAATAAATCTGTCAGTCATTTTATATTATGACAGTCTGACAACTGAAGTGGTTGATCTATTAAGTTTCTCTAACTATTGTTTTAAAGATGCTTTCCCACTAAAGTATTTACCGGGTGGATATTTCCAATAAAAGTATGGCAATTTTGGTATACATGTATATGGAAAGTAGAGACACCCATGGAGCACACACAGGACCAAAATGAGAGGGTGTAACTAGTTGGCAGTCTGACGATTACGGGTCATCTGCTCAAGTGACATCTAAGGTTGCACGTGTAAATTATCCTACCTCTTGGTGTTCGGGAAAACTTTATTTAACTTGATGTTGAGCAGATGTGGAAAAAGTGAGAGACTGAAACGTAGAAAACAAAAAAATCTTTTATATGCAATGAATTCTCCCCCTGCTTTGCATACGTTCATAGGTACAGCAACAGCCAAGTCATGTTACACAACCATGACTTTTTTTCATAGATTTTTTATACCTTAGTGTATTTCGATGCATGTTGAGGAGCTACATTGCCTGAAAGTCGAACAGTGTTAATACAACAATCCACTGTCTAATCTATTAACACATCATTAACATGTAGGCGGTTTTTGTTTTTACCAACAGAAATTAAGTCTCCTCTAAGCTAATAAAATTAATATAACCCAGTGATTGACATCAGATAAAACTATTCTATCAATATAATATTTCCAATAAAACATAATTGACCACCATATAATATTAGATTTTAATCTGTGCACTGAAGTTTCTCCTTACAAAATCAACAATTAATCATGTCCCTTATGTCATCATAGTAATTGCATATCCACTTTTATCAATAACAATATTTCATAATAACTCAACAACAGGTGCCATGTTTCACAAACTTCAAACAAATCCGTATTTGCAGTTGTATTGCTGTGGGCAAATTTTTATTTTTCCAAACATATGTCATAAAATTCTAGGAGTTCACAAGGCAATACCCTGTCTTTGTGCATAATACATTTAATGATTTTAAAAATTTCCAATAACTTTTTAAGTCTTGGGTGTAATGATGCATATAAGTTTGGTTTTGGCTACTATAGAAAATAGTAAAACTGGCAGATTTCAGTAAATTGTTATCTAGGTTTGCGAATAGTAGCTTTGGAATTATTTTTTTCATGAAAAATAAAGCAGGAATATGACAAAGCTTTCACTATGTATTCATTTAGTCACCCAGGTAGTACACAATATTTCAAAGGATCTGATGTTTGCCTTTTATGGAACATTTATTTGGAATACCATAATGGAATAAACTGGGAATGGTAAAGTGGCATTTGAGTTGAAAGCTGTCTGTATAATGTAAAATCTAGGTTTTGACTAGTTCTATCACTGAGTTATAGGGTGCAGACAGTTGTAGCAGAAGTTGTGGGAAGATGTTATCAGTAATTAAATGAAAAGCAGTCTTTCTGAAATAGTCTAGGACAATCATTGAATCTAAGTAAAATACTTATTTGATTTGGAAGAGCTCATTGAATGAGAAAGTCAATAACATGTCAGTGCAAGTTGGGCAGAAGCCAATCACATAAAGTTGGCTTTTGCGTACATGTTGAAAGATTTTTGAATACGTCATGTCTGCTACACTTAAGACAATTCCTGGTGAGACTTTCTTGCTCTGTATGAATCAAGTAAAAGTAGATTTAATAGAAGTGAGTCAAGCCAAAGAAATTCAGAAAACCACTCTGATCATCAATTTATTTAATTTCAACTGCTCATGGAGTTAGTTATTGGCATATTTCATAGAAAGGTCAGTGATAATTTAATACCTTTATGTACAAAGCTTGTCCTTTGGTGGTCAAAATCAAACAAATAAAATGGTTAAAATGTGCGGCTCCACAGAGACGTTCAACACAGCTTCTCCTCAAGGGTACGTAACGCAATTAAGTTCCTCCTGGTCAGTTTTAACCTCATCATGTCCGCATTTCATTCTCCTACTCTTTATACCCTATCCTCAAGCTTAAGCAGCTAACGAAATTAATCCACTAATTATAGGCACCTTAAGAAAACCTTCTGCCCTCTAGACAAAAATCCTACCACAATATCTAATCTTATTGTCATCAAATATAGTCAGACAAATGTTTCACAGCGGTGATGAGCAACAAATATCTTTTTACTTGACAACATCAAATCAATTTTACATCTACAATTTTATTTATATCTCTGGGTTAGAGAACTACCAATCATTAAAGCCACGTTGAAATTTCCTAATTTGGTTCTCTTTGCAATGTTTGACTTATTTATGGCATTAGAGAGGTGAATTTGACTTTATGGGCACTGCTTTGGAAGTAAAATCTACTAATTTATTGGTCTAGCTATCAGGAAATTTACCTAGCTATATGGACTGTTACATTTATATGTATATATATATGTAAGCGTTGATGCTACTATTAGGCTTTGAATTGATCTTGATGAAAGTATGAGAGACTGGGATATGATGACTGGAATGTATAAGATAAATGGCTGATGTCGAGCAGAAGTGTTTCTGCCGAGTATAACTTTGACACATCATACAGCAGTTCGACCATAAGAAATTCACTAATCTTTATTACATTGATTTGACGCTTTGCTTAATCAATAGCATTCTACCGATTTAGCTGGCTGTGAGCACTCTGGAATATTGAATGGTTTGGGAAATGAAATGCTACAAACACGGTGACCGCTGTTTTGTAAAAATTCAAGTAGTTGTCTTCCAACCTCAAAAAAGACAAAAGCTTTGGTTATTTGAAATAATATGCTGTGATTTCAATTAATGATCAATAACCTTTCTTGTCACATGGGCGACAAACACTACAATTCTTGTTTTTTTTAAAGCATAAAGAAATAATCAAAAGCAGCTGAATTAAATATAAAATATTTGTTTAGTATAAAGACACTTTAATAAAAGGTCAATGAGTTTTAAATTGTCTGACATGACAACATTTGATTCGCTTTTTAGGAATTGCTGATGGAAGTCTCTCGGATTATACAAATATAGTGTTATTTGTTAAGAGTTAAAAAAGCTTTTACCCATGTGAAAACGACCAGTGTCTAAATATTTAAATTCTCTTTTCTTGCCTCAATTACAAGGAAAGTGCATTTACATTGGACAAAAGATAATCTGTGTATAAGGCTAAAGAAGTCAATATTGGATCTATAGATTTTCTTGTTGACCTATTCTCTTAAAGAGCCCCTCTTATCATTAATCACCAGCAGATTTAATTGTCATTTAATTCTCTACTATAACCATAATTTCTGCACATTGATTGCATCTGTTTATTACCCATACATGTACCACTTATTGGAGATAAAAATATCCCATAAAAACTATGAATAACAAAATTCAGCTATCGAGTGCAATAACGCACAGAATTAAATACCCATAAATTAACCCATTGAGGGTTGTCAAAGATGCGCTGAACCATCCATGCAAAAGAATTCAATGGTTCATTTTTATTTCCATTAAAAGTCAGTGGAGAAATCTGTGTGAAGAAAGTAAGGCTGACAGCATTCCTCAAGACTGTATCCACGGCACTGCTTTTAATAAGAAACAAAGTGTATAATTCGCAATACACTGTGCATCCTTTTCGCAGAGTGTTTATGTAATCAATTCTATTCCAGCCATATGATTGCCATTATTACATCTCACTAAAGTTGGGGTTTAGGGAAGAAATAAAATCAGAATGTGGTATCGATCAATTGACGAATCTCAAGCCTTCTTGGTGTCAATTTGAACAACTTGTGTTTTATGGAATGCATACAAACCAAAGTTACAGTTTATCTTCCACTGGCTCACTGAGCAATTAACTTTAATGCCCCAGCTCGGATGTGCAGTTCATCAACTACTCAGTGAGAAAAATCACTTCTAGCATTGTGTGTTGAATTCAGACATGGCGTCATTAATATTATTGCTAACACTCTGTGAACATAGCTATCTAGGTGTCAACTACCACCAGTATAGTATATATGCCACAATGATATAAGTAATCTTTTATGGTATAAGTAATCTTAAAGATACATTATGGGAGATTAGATAAAAAGTTGGCAGTTCTCACTATAATAGTTCATAACTAGATTGTGTAAAGGTAATTTGCTGAAAATTTCAGTCAAACTGATCCTCTATACAGAGAACTAAGCGGTTGAAATTTCCACCTAGCCTTGATCAAAATTAATAAAATCAGTAAAATAAAAAGCATAAGTCTAGATTATCCATTTTTCAATTTACTTATCAATGAGCATTAAGCAGCATATTGGATTCTAATCCAGCCACCATCGAATGCTAGCCTAGACATTGAGAGTTTATTAAGGTCTGGATAAGTTAATTAATGTCCAATTAATAATTTAGATAACATTTCAGGCCTAAAGAAAGACTTGTAATAGGCAGATTTAGCTATTGCATTATGCGCGATTAAAATGAAACTTTAATTTTCTTTACTGCATGTTGAAAATTAAAGGAGAACAAACTTTCCCGAAATTAATGGCAGTGGGTTTACCAACCCACCAGGTCTCAAACTACTAAATTCATAGAAAATCAAAAGAATGCTTTTGATCTGAAATAAAGAGAAACTGCAGTCAGTTTTAGATACAGTAATTCAGAAGAACAAAAATTTAAAATATTGCTGGAGACCAGTGCCAGATTTACCTATAGGCATACCAGGCTGAAGTCTAGTGCCTCAGGGGGACTACGGCTAAGGTATATATTATTTTTGATACTGCCATTGCCTGTCTTACATGTGCAGTTTAGAGTTAACATCATCTACTCTGATCAAATGTGTTTAAAACACACTTTCAGCGTCCTATAGTCGCAAGTGGAATAGTCGAAGGCCTCTCTACATGTAAATCCGTCATTTTGTTAGTAATTTGGCATTGCCTATGGTAACATGTTTACCTTTTAGCCCATTGCCTTATTTCAGAATACTTATTTTAACCATTTCAAATTTTTACAGATAATCATTTGAAAGTTGGGGATTGAAGGGAATAAAACATTACTTCCAAATAATTGTCTTCCTGCCATGGCCTCATGTCCCTTTAATATCATTTTACAATTCTTTGTGAACTTTTATTGCACATGGATTGTAACAGATATACATAACTATAAACAGACTACAATTTTTACAGGAGACCTGTTAAAAATGAGCAATGGTCGCTTTATGATCTGATCATATAATTGGAGAAAACCTCACAGGGGAAAGAATGGATGCTTGCTGTCTTTTTCCATTTTTTGTCTTTTGTTACAATTGCAGATCAGTTTCCCATACAAAATATTTATCACAACTTCACTATGCCAACAAAAATATATGAATTCTCTGCTACAAGCAAAATCATTTTTAATGGCAACTTTTTTTTAGCTGTAACAATATATTTTTTTTAACTACAAGAGACCTAACATTTCCACCACAAGGGCTAATTGCATCGCATTTGTTTGTATGAAAGCCAATGGCCAACTAGCTCTTAACCTTTTCAAGATCCCTTACATTGTTCATTTGTTGAACAGAATCCCTCCAGCACTTTAGGCTAATTAACGACTCAACAATGTACTCATGTAATTCAATATAGTAAATGTGGTAAGCTGTTATTCTGTTTTCCACATTTTGTTTGATTCTCGACATTACTATCTCCTGAAGACAAAACAACCTTCGTTCTTACTGTTTACCTTATCCCAGCAACTGAATAAATTAAATGGCTGATCCATCATTAAATGTTTTCTTATGTCTAATTATAAAATCCATGAACTGGTTAACACTGCCTCAGTTAGCATAATTACACATTATTCATTATTCTAAACAACTTACCTTAGTTTCTAGCTGCATCGTAATCTTCATTTATAAATTTTGAAAAGTAGATGAGATGTTAAGAAACGACTTTGCATCTACTGAAATCAACATTTTGGAAGAACATTTCAATATGTTAAATCACACTTTTATTTTACTTAAGACAGCTTTTTAAAATCCAACATTTTGTCTAAAATAAAAAGTTAGCATACTGTGAACACCATCATTATAGACTTCTGTTTACATAATGTGGAATCAAAAATTCTTGCAAAGGTGCCCAAACTATTTGTGGTAAGGGGGGGCACTATGCTCCCATCAAAATGCAACAACTAGTAACTAACTTTTTCTTATTTTGAGAAAAGATAGGAAAACGTAATGAATGAATATTAAACCCCTGCTTATCCATTGATTTGACTTTTGAGTTACTAGGTTTTTCGGTGGCATACTAGACAAATGAAGGGAATTGCTAGGTTATGTTACGGGTGTACGGTAACTGCTTACAAAATGTAAAGATTGGAATATCTAGTACAACACCAGAAAGTGCATACCCTAGTAACTACAAATTTGGTCATAACTCAATTTTGATTAAAAAGTGAGTTATTAAGTTTTGACTTTTGACGGGAGAATGGATCATTGCTGAACTCACCTTAAATTATTAAAATATATATATATAGAACTGGATGTGATTGACTAAACAATCCATTAATATAACGGATGTAATGTAGGTACAATTATAATTATACTGACAACTGATATTACGAAAAAATGACAGTAAAATGACCAGATCTTTTAAGCATCCCGAAGCTTAAAAATAGCAAAGGTTTTAGTAAATTGGTATACATATATTTGCTTATTTTAACTGATATTCCCATTCTACCCTTTCCAATTATAGTTCAGATTCCACAGTGGCATAATGACCGCAATCTTTTATATATTGTGGCCTATTATGGATTGATTCTAGTAGCTGTCATCATTTAACTATTGTGAGAATATAAAAATAGGTGGATTATCTCGATTAAGGGTTAATATACCAGATTAGTCAAAGAATCTCTGTGATTTTGCCCCCAAAACCCGTGGATAACTCTTTACTACAAGTTAAACAATAGTTATACAGCAATATAATAATATTTGCATATATATTTATGGAAAAAACAATATCTGGTGAAAATTTCAAGCAGGTGAGTCAAAAAAATCTAAAAGTGACATAATCAAAATCACAGTGTCATTTCGGTTCACAAAGTTCATTTGGCTTACTTGAAACCTTGATTGATGTAAGCCACACTGTCTGCACACAGCAAACAGTCAATTTTTGCCATGACACTTTATTTTCATTATTTGTTAAGATGTGCAAAATATTATTGTAGTATAATAATTGACGTTCCAGTGAAGTATAAAAAGTGGTCAAGTTATTTTTCAAGCCACCCAAAAAAGCCTCCCCAGTCAACACAAATGAGCATTAAATTTGTAACAGGAGTATTTTCAAATTTTGATTTGATATTTGTTGTTTATTGCTTTCAATGTCTGTGTAGTTCATGTCTTGTCTGCAAGTTTGTCTTTTCGGTTTTATTTGCATGTAGTGGACTTAGTATACAACTCATTTCCCCCATTCACTTAACTTCCATAATATTTAACTTCATCATGGATTAATTGATTTGAAACAAACTTTTGCCACCAATAAGTAAAACCATTGAATGAATCATGGGCATAAGAGAGAGAAAGAGAAATGGGGTTTAACGTCCACTCGACACAAACTAGGTCATTCAGGACTAACATATGGTTTAATTTTATTTCAATAATTCGCATGCGCGTAGGAGTCTTTAGCAGTGGGAGGAAACCAGAGTGCCCGGAGGAAACCCACGAGGTTGAAAAGGCGCCCTTTCTCCATGCCACATACGTTCACACCAGGGATCGAAACCATAGCCGCAAGCCAGAGGTGATCGGCCAGCTAGAGGCCGAAGCGCGGCACTCTAGATCACTAGGCCATCCCCCCACCACATGGACATAAGAACTGCAACTGTAATATTATTATTGTCTTTGTACCTGACCATTGTCTGAACCTACCCATTAAAATCACCACAAATAGACAAAACTGGCTATCAAGTACCTGCAACTGAAAGGACTAACCCCAACACAGATACATGCTGACATGTTCTCCACTTTAGGAATGATGCCCCTTCCTCTTCCTGGAAGGCCATCAAAGGCAACCATTAAAGAAAACATTACCCCGGCGCATGACATGGTGATGGCTGATTTGACGATTGACCACTCAACATATTGCCAATGTTGTGGACATGTCTCATGAGAGGGTTAAGCACATTGTTGCCAACAAGTTATGAATGACAAAAGTTTCTGCAAGATGGGTGCTAAAGCTTTGGAATGTGGAATGTGTCAGATTCCTGACGTCCCATGACAATCTGTGCCTTTTTGAAGCAGATCCTGATAATTTTTTGGCCAGATGGGTAACCATGGATGAGACCTGTTTCCAAAAATGAAAAAGGAACTTGCCGGTCGTCATTTTCTTAATAATGATTATGACATGTCAGCTTGTGAATGACGTTTCTTTTGGGGGGGGGGGGCTAAAGAAAATTTCTTCCTGAATGGTATCCAGGACTTGCAACATATTTGGCAAAAGTGTGTTCACCTCGAAGGGGACTATGCAGGGAAAACCATTGACTGTGTACAGGTCAACAGACAGGCTTGAAACTTTTCATCAAGCCCTCATATTTCACTATGGGATAATTTTTTCATAATTTTTATCCCTTCAGGCTTATATCTCATATTTTTTTAACTACCCATATCAGTATGTTTCTTGAGTACATGTATCTTAAAACATTCTAAGAATAGTTTCAGCTTATCTGCAAATTAAACTCATGCTTCTCATTTTCTTAAGGCTAATTGTTTACATTTGAAAGGAATTGGAATTGGGTTATTTTTGATGAGTATAGGAGATGTCAAGTTGAATTTATTTCTACATGTACATGTAGCTATCACATGTTTTGTTGGCGGTTACCTAAGTTTATCTGTCAAAAAGAAGCCAGTTTACAAATGAGTTGTGTTCAATTTCTAGTTTTTAACACGATACTAATCTTGTAGCCGTCACTTTGCTTGTTTAGCAGGTGAAACAAAATGGTAGATTTTTATCTTGATTAAGTATCAACTGTAGAAGAAACTCTCAAGTTGCTTTGAGTAAAGAGTTTTTCAAACAGAGTTTAAGCACTGATCTGATCTTGGACAATTCTGTAATAAATATGATCACCTGAGAACAAGTTTTCCAGCTGCATACGCTATAGATCAATGTTAAAGGGGAAGTCACAGATTCCATGCAGGAACCCACAAAAAAGTCGGTTCAAGTATGACAATCAAATGCAAAGATTAGAAATGCTTTCTGACTACATTTTAGCATGGATTAATCCATGCAAAATTTGATATTTTCCAAAAATGCAAATGACACTGCTTATAACTATATCTGGTACTTACTACGCCTCTAATATTAGTAAATATAGCGGTTGACATTGATTTCTAGGGGAGATTAGTGCAAATCCAATTTCAATAAAATTAAAACCAAAATTGTGAGTAATACTTAATATTTGGGAAATAACAGATCTTTAGCGTGAAACCACAACAGTAAACCACCTTTGCCATGATATATAATGTCTCTTGGGTAATGAACATAATAATTATAAAGCTTATAGTAGATGGATTAAGATGAAGTCTCAATAGAAGTCATTTAAAAGTCATAATGTACAAATAACCAAGTAAAGAGACTATGTCGTTCTCCTTCTTGAAAGATATTAAGTTCCTGATTTGAATAATGACAACATAAATACGCTAATTTATTTGTTTGCTCTATTTTTTCTGATAAATAATGCATGATTTATGTAACTTTGAACCTTTTTAATGTGGGTTTTATGGACATGATAATACAATTTAGTTATCATAATGCACGGCAATTGTCTCTTCGTTTTCCAATAAAACCAGAGCTGATTGTCATGTAGAAACTTACACAACATCAATAAATCTGATTAAGTACATGCACTAGTAATTAAAACTCTAACAGTAAACTCAAGAATAGCGTGGTTCAAGATCATTTACACAGAATAGATCGTACAGAATATACTTTTACTTGCAAACTAAATTGTACTTTTTTTTTAAAAAGTAATTTAAAAACCAATGACTCATTTCGTATTCTAATGAGCTGTCAAAAATACTTTTATACAAGTTGTTCGTGTGACTGACGGCAATAAGTCAAAAGTAAACTTCTGACACGAGAAATTAACCATCTTAAAATAGTGTTACAAGAATTTGTTACAGCTATGCCACGAGTTGTAGAATTTAGTACATTTTAGTACATGCTACGTGAAACAATGGATTGACATCCTTTAGCATATTTTCGAAAAAAATTCTATATCGATCTGGAGCATTCTACCATGTTATATGTTTGCATCATGCTTTTGTGAGAGAGAGAGAAAGAAATGGGGACTAACGTACACTTGACAAAAACTACGTCATTTTGGGACTAACATATGGTTCAATTTAATTTTGAAAATTTGTTGGCATATCGAAGTTTTTAGCAGTGGGAGGAAACCGGATAACCCGGTGAAAACCCACGAGGGTGGACAGTGACTTCACTCCTTGTCACGTACATCAAGGGATTCGAAATCACACCTGTTTACTCAAAGACAGACCTTATGATACAATGCACACATGCTAACCATTTAGCCCTCCCCCCTATGCTCCTCTAAAAATCTGGTTTCCCTGGAGGTATTAGTATACCGATAATAATTTTGCAATGGGTCAGTAACAGTTGCTACTTATTAGATGTTAACAGAATTATTTGCATCACACGAAAATATTTTCAAAATTGATAACATAATCAAACTAGAGCATGTTTGCATCATGCTCTTACTGCTTTAAAAACTATTTTCTATTTCTTAATTTTCTCAAAAGAAGACATTTCAAATTAACATGGCTGAATGTTTTGAGAAAAGTGTTTAAAACAACTGTCATGAAACAAATAAGCTATAATCTGATCTTATTCTCTTTCTTAAGCAACCCCATAAAAACTTCCTTAGAATAATCTAGAATGACGCTTTTTATTAACCTTTCGACGCTTTTGAAAGCTTTTATTCTTTCTCATGCTAACAGATGACATTACATCGATACTCAACCAAAAAATTATGAATGTTGTTTATAAATTTGACCTTATATCTGTCACATAAATAAACAGAAAGCATCCAAATTCATTTCTATATCTAGATGAATACAATTTACAATATAGTTCTTTATTTTGATTGCTAGACATGAGTGTATTTATTCTAATCTCAGATTGTCAATATATCATCAGATCAAAACTATTTTTCTTGGGAAACAAACCTACTCCTCCTTTTGAAAACACATTCTCTATTGGAGAAATGTTTTTTTGTTTGACAATGTTTTTTGTATGTGGATGAAAAGCATTTTCTGAGAGAGAGAGACAGAAATGAGGTTTAACGTCCACTCGATACAAACTAGGTCAATTCGCTTGCATATAGGGATCTTTAGCAGTGTTAGTAAACCGGAGAAAACCTACGAAGTTGGACAGGCGACCCTACTTCTTGTCACCTACAACTGGGGAATCAAAACCATGCCAGTTGACTCATTGACAGACCTTATGATACAGTGCGCACATGCTAACCATCGGCATCCAACCCCTCATCATTTTCTGATAAAACAAACTGTCATCAATATAATGCAATACAAATAGGTACATATATACACTTTATCATGTATCTGGAGACAGTCATTTTCCAAAACCTATTTTTTGTGACCAGTTTAGTGGGTGTTTTTTTTAATTAAATCCAGAAATATGGATGGAAATATCTATAACTTGATTGAATAATGAATATTGTTTAATATATATCTCAGCAACCATGTATACTATATACATCAATCAAAATCACAGGCAGTCATGTTGGTTTGTATGGTGTTGTTATTTCTTACAACAGCAGTCATAATTTGTTACATTTTACATGCAGAGGCTGTAAAATAGTTTGAAATCAGCTGTTGTGATAAATAGTTTGTATACATGTACATCTGTTATTTTTCATGGTTATCACATATGTAATGGTAGATTAGAGACACATGTAAGTTTGATATGGAACATATACACTGAGTATAGGTGGATGTTTCTCGAGGGAGACTTGGTTAAAGGTTGATGTAGTGATAGATAGTTGAGCTTTCCGCTAATTATTTAGTTAAATTAAGTGTGTTAATGCAATAAAACTAGAAACCTGCCGATTTGTCCCTTAATGCCAGCTACCACCCTTTTTTCATTCTATGAGTTTACCATCTTACAGGAAACAATTAGGATGTTTAATGCTGGAATTCTTATATCCCAAGTGTTCTCTCCTTCCACAATGTTTATACTACGTTGGCATTAAACATCATTACTGAGCAATGAGAACACACTTAGATAAGAACTGCTTGTGACCAAATGTTTTAGCAAAAATATGTACTCTAAGTCGGCCTTTCAGCGTGGGAGTTCGTTAGATCGTTATGAAAATTCTTTAAGCTTTAGATTTTGCGTTTGGTCGGTTAGAATGCAAGATCACTATCAATTTTGATGGTATCGTCAAGAGGTTGATTAATGTCACTACTTCTGAAAGGTGTATGTAAAATGAGTAGTCTGTGCTGTGTACAATATATATTATATAAGAAACTTGATTCAGTTTGTAAAAGATACATGTATATCCGTCCATCAGCAATCAGGCATTTTTACTGCTTATATTGCAAGGTGATAAAACAACCCAAAAATAATTAGAACTGTGTACATTGGAATGCAAACACCCAACATCAGGTCTTTCACTCACCATCATGCAGGCAAGTTAAATCTTTTACCATGTGAAATAGGAATCAAATCTTCTCTTTCACCACAGCAGAAGTCATCAGAATAGCTTGGTGTCGGTATATGAACCATAAACATATCCATTATACCCAAAGAACCAAACATTTTCCTGTCAGTCTACCTCAAATATTTTTAGAACGAAAAGAATACTCATCTTGTGATGACACGGCCTTAAAGATTTATTTGTGTAAAAAACATGAATAGGTATCTTAAACACATTCTTGACATGTTAGCCAACATTGAAAGGTTTCAAATATCACAGTTACTAAATACATTTATTTGACACATTAACATAATTTTGTATTTGTAATAAAAATTCATACATATTTTTCAAAAAGTTGTTTTAAAGCTTATAAAATAAAGTCCTAATTTTATAAAAAAAAAAGACAAAAAAAGACAGATGTTAGAATGTTTAGGTGTGTACTCTCCAATCCAACCAGGGGGTTTGGGATGGCCTAGTGGTCTAGAGTGCTGTGCTTCGACCTCTAGCTGGCTGGTCACCTCTGGCTTGCGACTGTGTATGGTTTCGATCCCTGGTGTGAGCGTATGTGGCATGGAGATAGAGGGGCCTTCTCAATCTCCGGGGGCACTCCTGTTTCCTCCCACTGCTAAAGACCCCTACGCGCAAGCGAATTATTGCAAGAAAATTAAAAACCATATGTTAGTCCCAAAATTACCTAGTTTGTGTCGAGTGGACATTAAACCCCATTTAGCTCTCTCTTTCTCTCCAATCCAACCATTTCATTTTGTCTGCTAATGTGTATGGTTGGGCAAGTCCATTTTTTAAAGAGCATCTCAAGTTTCTCGGTGCAACTGATATTTTTCAAAATTCCAATATTGGTGTCCTGAGCAGCAGCTATGACACCTGGTTATTTTGCAGACGACATATTGTCTGTAAACATGTATGTAACCGACATCCAGATTCCCAATGGTATGATCCATGATTTTCACAAAAGACATTATTCATGAAAAAAGAATCATACAAAAGATTGATCTTTACTTCTCGAGAAAAAAAATGTCACAAATGAAGAAAAGTTCTAGTCACCAGGGAATCAAATTCAAATTATTTTGGTTAGAAGCCAGTTAATATGTCAGACTAGCGGGTGACTAGACCACAAACTGGTAATCCAGAATGAAAAGATGAAATCCTCCATCATTTATAGAAACATAATTGTACTGTTTTAACATCACATATTACGATGGTCGTGAAAAACAGATGCTCACCACTTAAACAAAACAATTGAGCTTTTCAAACTATCTTTTGTTTCATGGCAGCAAGAAAATGTTGCATTGTTGGCAAGTAAAAAGGTAAAAATATGTTTACTGACACTATCCCTCCTTCCTGGGTTACGTATCTCCGGATTTCCCTTCACACTCACTGCCATTCACGGCATGTGTATAATGTATGGTTAGACATAATGTATTTGAAACTGTCCCTTCTCCTCTTATAATAACATTTGTAAATCTACATGATTAATATAAAACACATTTTACAATGTTATTTTCAAGATCAAATTTACATATGAAATGAGAATATCCCGTATGGATACATGAGTAGTCTAATAACAAGACATTTGTTCAAGGAGCATTTTCTGATTGGTTTTGGGTACATGGCTCTAAGTTTTAATCTTAAAGCTTTAGGTTCTGAAATCTGTATTACAAGTTGCGATGGTTTTTATACTAAAACGTTGTTTCACTTTTTGATTAATATAAGAAAATGCACAAAAAAATCAGAAACCATATGTTCACATGTACTTTATTCATCTGAAAGATGAAGAATAACATACTGCAATGTTTTTTGGAAATGACCACCAAAATCGCTTACCAATGTTACATTTCCCTCCATTGTGTGACCTGGTAAACAGGACTATCAATGATCTTTTGTAACCATAAAAATCTTAAAGACAAAATTACACTAGCTAAATATATATCCCTAAAATATACATTTGTCTACTTCTATATAGCAGTGTATTTATTCACTCTTAATAACATTTAATGCTTAATCTGAATGAAATTTTCATGTGAAAGAATGATTTATTGTCAATCTGTAAGTAACTAATTACCTACCTGCATGTGTATTTAACAGATTGATGGAAAAGATAAACTATGAAACACCTGCAGGAACACAAACTGACTTCTTGAAAAATAAATAACGGTCATTTTAAATTTATTTTCATCTTCAAGACAGTTTGACACAAGTAAAATAAAGTAAAATTTGTTCATTATTATCTCAGGGTTTGGAAACGAGAAAGTTTATTTTATTTTCCCCATGATACATTTTTATCTGGCACATGAACATGGTAGCGTGAGGCTACATGCTGTATAAATGTTCTAATTACCACTACCTACCATCAGCGCACTTAGCTAAACTTAACTCACTTCTACATTTGTGTGTTCTTTAAGAAGCTGGGAATCTCTTTGAGGATGGCAAAGTATTTTTGGAACTTAATTGAATCTGCCAATTTATACCTTCTAATCACCCAGTTTGATCCCTAATTAATTCAATACTCTGGCAAGAATACAATTTTTAGTCTTGAAGTGCCTTGTTTATGGTTGGATGAGTATCAATTAGAGGAATATTTTTTTTTTCAAAAAATAAAGCAGAATATAATATTGTAGGTAAAGGAGATAATGGACGAGTAAAAACATGTTCACCTACAACTAATTGTTTAAATTCAATGGCTTACATTGAGGTTTAGAGAGCCATCGTTTATTGTAAGATATAGAATGTTGAAATTAAAATAAGTATACTAATAATCAACTTCGGCATGATTATTTCTTAGTCAACAAATGCTCTGGTCTGTTTAATAAGTTCTCTTCATTTTTTTTCTCATCATTTAAAGGTGAACATGGGTCAAATACTACTTAACCAGACGTTTAACACTTGTAATAATGTTATTTACCGGCTTGGAATAACATGCTGGAACCTGCAGTATATACCAGGGATTCAAATTAACTACAATAAAATCTTTGGGTCTATTTCTAGCACTGAACACAAGACTTAATATTTTAACCATACAGTTTTAAAAGAAACAAGTAAAAAGTGAGGCTGATGCAATCCCAAAATAAAAAGATGCTAATTTATGTTAATTAATCATAAACCTATCATTTTGTAAAGCATGAGAAATCAAACTTGTTGTTTTTCCTCAGCCTAAGAATGAAATGCTCATAATTGAACTTCGTCAAAGCCTTGATATAATGAAACTATGCACAAAGTTTCATCACAGTAAAGATATTGTGTCCTAAAGTCTTACTTACCTCTGCTTAGCCAATGTAGAAAATGCTCATCATTGAACTCAATTGATAAACATCTGCATCAAATTTAAACATTCTACCTCAAACAAAGCAGAGATATAGTGTTTCAAAAGGTGTGACAGGTAAATAGTCAGCCTAAGCAGATAATGATCATCACTGAACTACATAAGAATATTGGACTAAATGGAAATGTATAAGAAGTCTGAACATTCTATATTGCACCCCAAAATGTGTGACATACCATTTTAATTGTTCCCTGCTATCTTCGAAACAAATGTGCATACATTTACAACACATCATGAATTCTCTTTTATATGAATGAATTAACGACTACGATATAATGATAAGGAGATAATTACTCCGTATACAAAAACAGAAACAGTTAAATTATTCACACAACTGGATTATAGGTTATGAGAACAAGATCCCTACAGGAAATTACACTCTTTAATCAAACAAACAAAATCTTACAAATTTTTTATGTAAACAGAAAAACCTTTCTGATAAGCGAAAATGATCATCTAATTGTTACACAACAAAAAGCATAATACATGGATCATTAAATAATCATTTTATTTAGCTTAATTTTGAAAGCTGTTATTCAAAGCAGATTTCAAATTTGCGTGCATCTTGTATGCAATGCAGAAACTTGTAAACGTCGTTGCAAACATAATGGTTAAGATAATGAGTCATTTCAAAGTACCATTTGGTTTTCTTGTAAACAGGTGAAGAATTTTGTTACGACATTCAAAAGAATCAACAAAGTAGAGATCAAATATAAATTAGAAGATAGAGAAATATTATCAACATCCAAAGTTTATTAATACTGAAACATGAGGAATTATAAAGCAATTCTCATTTTAGTTCAGTTGGTTGCCACTTGCCATATTCAAGACAATCTGATTTTACATTAACTGTCTAAAAATTAAATTTAATATTCAGTTTTAAATAGCCCTGCACACTACATTGGTATCAGTAATTTGTTTAAATACAATCTAGACAAAAGTTTGTCAAGGCAGTGGCACGTCAGGGAATTTTTAAGTACTCAAATCTGAACATCTCATTGCGAAGAGAACCTGAATGTATATCATGGTAATCTGGATTGACACTGACTTTGTTTTCTTTTTCAAGTCAATCGTTCTTATGTAGACAACAGCATGGGCTATTTTTGTAAGAGTAAAGATTGTATATTTCGCAAGGGAACAACAAAGAGACTTCAATATATTCAAATGAAAGCTACACCACCTGACACTTTAACTTTTTAAAAAAAATGTCTTCATGTTCTGATGATTTTAGCCGTCTTTGAATAAATACAAAGAGTTACCTCCCACCTATTTCCAGCTCCACAGGTAAAGATCATCACCAGAGGTTTATTTTCAAAATCAATCTGCTTTCAAAGAAGTTTATCTAAATAAAGAGACATCTTAGAGAGAGAGTTTGTGCTTTTTCTGTTTCATGATCAGCACATATTTCTGGCAGACACATTTGGCATGCCAAAAACAAAACTTTAATCTAGGCTGGAATGAAATTTGGAACAGTTTGTGTATATCAAGTCATCAAAAATGTATAAGAAGTTTATTAAGTTTCACAAAGTTAAAAGAATCCAGCTGTTTCAAAGTATGTATGTTATTGAGAAGATGATGAAAGTATTAAGCATTTCAAAAGATGCAATTAATCCAATTAATATGTAATGATACTTTGACTAAATAACATAAAATAGGTTCATAAATTTTACTGATACTTTAATCTTTGTAGTAAATTATCCCTCCCTTTCAAGAAGCATGTTTCTGAATGATGCAGATACATACAAATTTAGATTCTACATCCACATAGTTTCTAATACACAAATTCTGAATTAATAAAATTAGGAGATGTGTTATTACCTAAATGTAGTATAAAGTATATGTAATGACATTATAATTAAATGAGTTTTGGTCATTTTATTACTGTAAATCACACATTCTAAATCACACATTCGAAATAACAAAATGTACAGCATTAGAGTAAATATATTCCTGTATCAAGAAATATTAAAGTAGCTGAAGCTCAAACCTTGGATATGTAGGCCCTCTGTTGCTGGGTTGAATGGGAATAATAGAAACAGGTATAACAGCCCCTGACAGAATAATTTTTAATGTTAGCATCGATTGACCAACATTTATATGTGTACCTATATAATTTTTGAAAAATAATCAATAGTGCTTATCAAATGTGCATATATGTATATTTCAATTGTTTCAAAATTCTATTAAGATTATAAATAGACTCGATCAGAAACTATAAACTTTTTTTTCCCTAATTTTGCTATGATGCCACATCTGTCTCTTACTAAGCCTTCAGATTTACATTAATTGTTAGAAAGAATATCTTGAACTAAGTCTCATGTTTCCTATGTCTGGTGGGATTAAATGGATTTAAAAAAAAGAATACTTCAGATAATTTTTTAGAAAGCCACTGGTGATTCATTTATTGACAAGCCTTTCTAAAAGGAGCTTTTACGGTATATTTTACATTAAGAAAACAATTTTGTCATTCTTGGTATATATTATGATAGGATAGTTTCTCAATTTAAACCCGAACAATAAGGATTAGGGAGCGTGGCGAAATAACGTTAGTTTTTGTTTAATTTGAATAGAAAAATGGACCAACTGGTGTCTGAAATGGGATCTTTAGTCCTTTACAAACTAGTGTTATAACGATGAAGATCATTTTACCTTGTGTCATATCTTTAACGTACATCAACAGGTAGCTAACACAACTATTTCATAAAATAAATATAACACCCGATCAGATTTCTGATTAAAAATTTTAACTCAAGTGTAAATATAAGGACATCACCCCATGCTGATGAGTGATGAATAACCAGTTAACAAAGAAATTTAGAAACATTCATATCTTTAAGAGCCGCTATATTGAAATTTAGTGGATCATAAATACTTGTATCATTTTATAAAAAAAGTTCATTATATATGCCAGAGCGCTGTAAAGACATGAAATTTGAATAATCATTTCTAACGGTATATAATATAAATATAAGTTTACAGAGTACAATCAAGGTCATATTCCTGAAGCAATGGCCCGAGAAATCTCTCTCTGGCCATTGCTGGATTGACTTCTGATTCTTGAACTTTTGCGGGAGTGTGTCTATTCTCCCCGTTCAATGAAAGCTATCACTTAAGTACAGCAACATGACAGTCCTTCGTTTAATCTGAGTCTTCCCTAAAACTTTGGACAGTGATTTAAGGTATTAAAACGGTTAAAGTATGTTCGTTTCCAAACAGTATTGTTTACATTTCATTCGACTTGATAGCCTCGTTTGTCACACAATTAGTTTTGCTGCAGTATTCTCCTATGCACAGGTTAATTAGGCATAAAAAAAGCGTGAGCCATGACGTAACGTTATGTAAACATATTTGGTCCAATACTGGCACTCGTTTTAAATGTAAAGCGTTTGTATGGTAGGTAGTGATTGGTTGGTAGTCGGACTACTGACCAATCAAAATTTAACACAACAATATCCACTCATAATAGCAGTGTGTAGTGAGATTACCTATAATCAAACGAAACGCTGCGCGGAGTATGAATCAAGGTATGTTTGAACATTTTAACCAGTAGTGAATAGTAAGTGCAGGAAGACTGCTCCACGCATAAACAAAATTTAAAGACAAACCAGCGAACAAGACCCACAATATACATAGGCATTGCATAACAATAAACAACAAATAATTATACATGTATATGTTTTTTAAGTTTATCTATCAGGTATTACATTGACAAAGTAAGGCTATTATTAACTTTTTTGATCCAAAGGAATGTTCAATTCTTGAGACAACTACTGTCGTATCCAATATATACCAAGACTATGGTAAAAACTCATTGAAATAGCTAACCATATTGAAGTATTTACACTAGAACACCGATTTTACAAACTGTTTATGATCCGAGACATTTACTCACCACAGCAAACAGTCTGAACAACATCTAAAGGCAGTTACTGTTCTTAATGAAGCCTTAGAAAAACAGATCAATCATATTAATATTTTTTTGTCTATGTTAAAATAATATAGGTGTAAGATATGGACAGAGACAAGGGGAGATGAAGAAAGAGGATCAAATCATATTAACAGAATTTAACACTTACCACAATTTCTGATAATAGCGCTACCAACACCAACCTGTCGAAAGGTTAAGCTACATCAAATATTATTAAAGGAAACATGGCTTACTTAGCTTCTGTCCAACATGGAAATTTCTGTCTGGGTATTTAAACAAAACAAGCAAAGATCAGACTATAAGACTATCCTTTAATTATTGATGTACATTCTTTAATTATTGATATACAGACTACGATTTACACAAAATTTGTATCTTATTGTAAAATATGGAAATATTTCAGTTTATTAAAGTTCCAATAGCATTTTTTTAAGTTATATTTTCAAAATGTATTAAAACAAAGCCCTAAAATAGATTGAACCTATAAACAGTCCTACCTTGTTAAAGAATAATCCTATAAATCCTATAATTCACTGTTGCCAGTTGAGAAATTGGCAAAAATATCGTTTTCAACTTCAAATTCAAACGTTTGAAGATGGCCGTCCATGGAGAGGAATGGGAAAACAAGGGAGGTAATTGAGTAACTATTTCCTCAATCAGCCTGTGTCACCCTTTCTAATGCCCCCAAAATTTTGCCCATGATCGTATAATAGTGAGTTGACAACCTTTTGAGCAAAAGACATAGAAATAATTATGCTTTGACTTTCTTAGAAAATATGAAATTGGAACTTTAAGAAAAATAGAAAGACTTTGCACAGCAATCAAATAATTAATCATTTCATTTAACTTTTTTTCGCAGCATAGTTCTTTTTGGTTTTCGGGTCTACACTTTGTTCGAAACAATGAATTCAGGATGCTCTGACGGTTTCCACAGACCACAACACTAAGTGCATCTATAACTAAGCTTACTTATACTTGACGTTTTGCTTATGTTATATGAACTTAGAGATGCAAAAACCCCACAATATTTTGTGTTTTTCTGACAGAGAAGAATGATTGTCTAGATAGATGATACTAAGATGGTTTTATCATTAACTTTGTGGGTGTATGAAGAGCTAGTACCATTTGACAATATTTGTGTTCTAGTTGAGGTGATACTATGCTTACTTTTGCAAAATCCAGAAGGTAGATAATTCAGGTTACACTGAAAAAAATACATATTGTATCTCTCCAAATGTTTGCATTTTATTATTTATGTACATGTACCATTAAATGATAGACATACTGGAACTGTATTCTCTGAGCAATAAAATGTCAAAGATTTTACCTTTCTCCTATTTTTCTAACATAAGTCTTTTTCCGTTTCTTTAAAAACAACTGTTACTCAACCGGAACAAAAGTTAAAAATTCTCATGTCATTCAAACTAGATATGTGTATACATTTAACAGAAGGTTGTTTCAATTTTTCAACTTAACTTTCAGAAGGAAATTATCAGTACCGGTACATTGTCATTTGATATCAAGATACCTAAAAATGTTTAGATGAGCTACAAATTCCAAATTAGAAAGTTTATACAAATGAGATGAATTATTGAAAATGGCATCACACGTTCTTAAAAGAACAAGCTTAGTGAAATAGGTTGATGGGCTGAACCTGGAAATTGTGTGCCAATGTAGATGTAACACTACAGACAAATTTTTGAAAAGAGCAAACATATTTTTTCTGATTATTAATCTCATCAAAGTTTATTTAATTAATTTAAATGATGATATCAATAATTGAATCTTTTGTTTATTTAGTTCTATTCCCAATGGAATATCCATGCATATTACCATTCAAATCACATGCAATTTTTGATGACTGGAATGACTAAGAATATCTATTATGACAACTAATTTGAAGATTGGAATCAATAAGACTATTAATGGTTAACAGCTAGACTATTTTAGGTGACGATAACTCTACTGTTTATTTAAGAATAATTGCATTGTATATTGTAATGATGTAATAACCGACACTATAATAGCGAAGGTTCACTAATGGAATTGCTACATAGTTCACAAACAAATACTCTAATAAATAGACGAGAAAATATTAACATAGAGACAAAAAGAGTTTGAATGATGTTGATCATGTACACACACTATTCGTTATCTTATAGATTTAATGATTTTCTCCTATTGATGGAATGATGAAATATAAAACAGACATGATATTTTGTCTAGCCATCAATTGATATTCAATAAGGTTGTCACCACTGCTCGACAACGACAGTCGGCCATTAGTAGCGTCAGGTCAATACAAGTTTTAAATCAAATATCAGATAGAAAAGAATCAACGGATACATAACATTATCTTCACAGGAAATTAATTGGGATTCAATATAGTGTTAACACGAAAAAAGAACATTTTGTTTCCTCAAACTTCCACATGTATCGATTAGCTGAAAATCAACTGGATAACTCTTTATCAGTTAATGTGGTATTGATTGCTTGAACCATCTTCAGAAGATGATAAAAATTATTCTACATTGAAGAGTTCATATTCAATCACAGAGTCAAACTATTCATCGAGAAAATATTAAACGATGGTAAGGAAGTCCTGTCTGACACCATCAAGACCTCTCCAACATAATTATTGTCTAACATTGATCTTAACAACATGTAGATCTTAAAATACTTCTCACTGAATGTGTTCATCAGGATGTGATCATTACATACTTTCTAAGTCTTTAATATATTTTGCTAAATGCCAACAGTTTAAGGGGAAATATCAAATGAATCATGTGCTATTAAGCCCACAGTTAAAAAACAAGTGAGCACACATAACCACATAAAATACGGTAACATTAAAAAAAAACTGTCCTCCCACATACAAAGATTAAATTTATCGTGTATTGTCCTCCCATTACGCATTTTATGTTATAACGACTTATATGTATTAGTATTTTAAAAGCAATTTTCATGGTATTCAGGCAAGCTACATCAAATGTTGTCTATGCATATTTTGTACTTTATATACTATGATCTAAACTAAGAGACAATGAAAAGACACCAGGCATAATGCAGCTGAAATATGAACCCTTGACAGTTGGAAGTTGAGGAAGAGTCGGTAGAAACCATGCTGTCTCAACAAAAAGGTGTGCCAAAGCACTGCACCATAGAAATAAAAACAAATCCAAATGTTTGTCTCAAAATGACTAAAGTATTATCTTGAAGAGACATTAAACCCTATTCCATCGAAAATGGCTCTTTTTGTGTTACTCTTGGTGTGATGGAACCTTGCTTATAGGATGTAAAAGATTTTTATGACCAACAATTACCACATATAGCAGGCAAAGGTCCCTGGATGTAAATGCAGCTTTTATACAATTTCAGAGAATTCAAGTAGTCCAACTTAATAGTAATTCGTCTGTCTGAGAAAATGATTCTCGTAATGCTATGAAGGAATCAAGCATTTAGTTGCAATTCCCCAAAGTCCACACTGACTATCAAAATAGTATAGAAAAATGACATTATCTGTGGATGTATACCACAGATACCAATATATACTAAAATTAACAGATAACACAGAGGCCAGACTTTATATAACAGATTGCCTATATTCGTCAATTAAAGGCACAATCTTCCTTGTGGGGACATAATTTCCATCAATATTTGATACTGCCATGTTAACATTTGAAACAATGCCAGAGAATGAAGTTTGATGATACTAATTTCTTCTCTTGAGGTATTGAAAACCCCCTAATAAATCATTGGGTTAATTTTCTCATCATGAATAATTTAATCAGGTAAATGAAATCCAGGGTTTTTTTTCCACAATTTGCTGATGAATTAACTGCAGATTTTGTCATCACTTCCTGTCATCATCCATTGTACAAAACACATATCCATATCTTTTCAAATCGTCTCACTCTTGACTATTCTACACCTGTGTCATGGGGAACTGATGCAGCATCTTCCTAGTTCTTGATGCAAAAATATACAACAAAAAACCAAAAACAAAATCATTTGATTAACACAAAACACTTGTAAATGAATCTATAGATGTAAGTAATTCCTGAACTATACTATTCAAAAAAAGTAGGGGATATTTGATTTTGGGGGCATAATACTAAAATATGCAAATGACTACGAAAAAAGTCACTATAGAACCTAACAGAAGAAACATTTCCAGTTACATGTGACGCCCAAACGCACCAATAGCTACTGCATGGAATGCAGGTGATGCTTGGGATCATCATGGGGGTCCAACCCAAGATTTGCACGACTCTGACTTTGAATGTTACAGTCATTGTGGCATTGAATTCCAGGGTGGAAACATCAGTTTAATTGTTTTAGTGACCAGAAAACAAATTTTGATATGCGTCGGCTTACCCAAAATGAAAAGTTACGTGCCCTTGGCATACTACAGATCGGCACAACACAGGCGGTTGTGGCGCGGGCGATGAATGTTTCTCAGTCTGTCATAAGCAGGCTATGGTCCAGATACCGTGATACACAATATGTACAGGACAGACGACGCTCAGGTCGACCAAGGGTGACAACTCAAGCCCAGGATCGATTTATCCGTACCTTGGCCTTGAGAAATCGTGTCATCATAGCAAATCAGATCAGCGCTCGTCTTCAAACAGACACTGGTGTGAGAGTAAGTGGCCAGACGATTCGGAATCGACTGCATAAGGGTCACCTTCGCGCCCGACGTCCTCGCGTGATCCCTTGTTTGAGAGATCATCACATTCAGGCAAGACGTCGTTGGTGTAGGGATCGTCAACACTGGGATAATCGACGCTGGAGCAATGTGATGTTTTCAGATGAGTCAAGGTTCACTGTTGATTTTATGGACAGACGTAGGAGGGTGTGGCGTCGTCGAAACGAGCGCTTCCAAGACGTTAACGTCATCAGACATGATCGATTTGGGGGTGGTTCTGTTATGGTGTGGGGAGGCATCACTGTTGCTGGAAGAACGGCTTTACATGTTGTTGTAGGGCGTGTTACAGGCCAGTACTACCGGGACAACATCTTGGCAGTCCATGTTGTGCCGTTCGCACGACGTCATGGCCGCCGTTTCATCTTCCAGGATGACAACGCAAGATGTCACAGGGCCAGGATCGTTACAGGTTACCTCCAACAACAGAACATCACCACATTACCTTGGCCAGCACTGAGTCCCGACCTCTCCCCCATCGAGCATGTCTGGGACATGCTTGGACAGAGTTTACGTCAACGTCAACAACGTCCTGCCAATGTCCAAGAACTTGCTGCTGCGTTGCAACAGGAATGGGACAATCTGGACCAAAATGACCTTAGACGTCTCATTAGGAGTATGCCACGTCGGATCAATGCTTGTTTGGCAAACAGAGGATGATTTACCCGTTACTGACTTTGTTGTGATGCTGTGGTAACTTTGCTGTTTGACCCCGGGTATCATTTTACCCTTATAATGGTCAATCTGTGCCTTACTTAGTCTAACGATCATTTGGAATAAATCGATGAATGTGAACTTAATTTCATTTTGTCATTTGTTTCTTCGCCAGTTTCATTAGGTGACTTTAATAACACTTAAAAATCAAATATCCCCTACTTTTTTTGAATAGTATATTTTAATAGTTTACTGCATCTCATCTACTAAATGCCATTGTCCTAAAGATCAAATGGAATAAGTTCTTTAGCCTGATCATTTCCTTAGAATCATTTAATGAATTCCTTGTTTCAAAAACAAAATTGTGCACCTGTAACTAACAGTTAAACAGATGGTAATAATAGCAGACGTGATGTACCACGCTCTGTCAACCAGTACCCTACAACTACTAATCTGTTTACATAGACCAGAAAAACCTGTTTCTGATGAATAATTAATTGCTATCAGGAATCAGGTTTAAACTAGGAGTCAAATAAGGCAGACTCATTTTTTATGGTAATTAAGCGAGAACATAGATCCATTCCAATTTTCAAAGCTATTCTTTACAAGAATGATGTCGAGAATGTTGGATGGACGGAAGATGCCAATCATTTGCAGAAAATTTGTTATTGCCAAGATATTTCAGAAGTTCTGTTTTATCAACCATTTAACTGACATTATCTATCATGCAGTCAATGCACAGGATCATCATTCAATAACAATTAGAGATACAAGTGGCAAAAAGTTACATATTTGTTAGATAAGACTAGAACACAAAGTGATATTGATTTGTGTTTAGTCAACCAGGAAGGAGACATTTACAGGAGAAAAAACATCTTTCAAATTAAATGTTTTATACAGGACAGCACTCTAATCCACCTCCACTATATTCAGATTTTCTTCTCTCTTCAGGGCTCCATTTTAATTTTATAAAGTGTTTTCCAGTGGAGGGGAACACAGATTAGTCTGACGACCAGTATATAAATCTTCCTTTGTAAACTTGTATACTAACTTCAAAATACCAGATAAGAGTAATGAATAAAATGAGCTGTATATATTGGTTCACTTTCAGAAACTGATCCATTAAGGGAATAGTCCCACTGTAAAACACATAAGATTTTGCTTTAGAATGTAATGGAACCTGAATAAATGAAAATAAATACAAGTGCAGGAGGATAAATAAATAATCCACAAGGATAGTGACGTGGCTGAGATGCTTCAAGTGGTGCATTTAAGGATCATAATTGGGGTTGAATTGACTTAATCAACCCTATATAAAATACACTAATTGTCCCTAATTATATTGTTTATTGATACACAGAGTACAGATCACTTGATGGTTATTGCTCTAATCTCATGACTTTTCTCCTCTTGAATGCATCTGACATTCCGACAATCTGTGATTAATTGTAATTAGAAAAGAGAAACGGAACTGAATATTAGGTACAGATGTAAACGATTTATCGCTGTTTAACAGGATGTGCATCTTGTATTTATTTATGACATGCAGGTGACAATATTAGCTGGGAGGTCTAGAATTCGGTAGAAAAATAATGTTTCTTGAATGTCTGCTACGAATCTTGTATCCATCTGAGCCTCTTCATATGTGAATCTTTATTTTTCTCCATCTACCCTTAACACCTTATCTTGTACCGGACTGTATTAATGTTAGATTGTCTGAAAGTGGATGCTTCATAGACAGGTTAAAGCCTTTACTTAAAGCAAACAAGTGAGTTTAGTTGCCCTGGGGAGTTATTATAGACTGTCTTCTGTCTACCAACCATTGCACATTTTGATATCATATAATATCTCTATTACTCGACTGTATGAATCGATTTTGATATAATTATGAAACTCATTAGTGTGTTAAGTAAATACTTTTTAGAGAGACTTCACATAATAGATGTCAGTGTGCTCAATTATTTTCTACTGTTAAAAATCTCTACCATATAGAATCATAGCATAAAAGTAATGTGGATATTGCCATTGGGAGCTATTCTTACAAAACTCTTGGCTCAGATTAGGCTAAATTAGACTTAAAACCTTTAATGAATGCTAAAGGTTTCAAACTATAAAATCTTTGAAAAAAGAATCAAGTAAAAGATACTTGTATTTTCATTTTTTTCCCACACCCTCATTGACAGCAGCTTAAAGGAGAAACAAATCATGGTTAATAAGGCTATAAAACCAATGCTGATTTCCATTTTTTTCTTCTCATATAAAAGAAGAGAAAAGGAATTGACTTTATTGATTAAAGATTTTGCTGGCTGGATATACTGATCTGCTCTATGGATCTGATCACATTGTTCACTTTCTGTTGTAATTGCCATCTCTAATTTTCTTTGAAGTTTGCTTCGAAAGTTTCCAATAAAACAGGAGATAAATTTGTCTAAAGGAGACAATATATTCACCATGATTCTTCGATGATTCTCTCTTAAATAAAACTGAGTGCAGCCATAAAATGTTGAGTGTAAATCCAACATATTGGACTGGACGTTCTCACCCTTGAAATATGTCCATTGAATACTATTACTTAATTCCTCAAGGCATCGTTTAGTGGGGAAGGACAAATTGCTTCTCAAGACCCTGTCTGTCTAGCCAATTAATTATATTTCCTTTATTAACACCTCTTGCACATGACTGGAAATTATACCGTAATATTTCTGTCTGTCTTCTCACTATTAAAGGAAGAAATACGTTTGTGCCGCTTAAAGATAACATGCACCCTTTAGACTTTAGATAGAAAGTAAGGGCATATAAAACTGGAACGAAACTTTAGATCAGGCATTGGTTAAATGTTCACTCAAATAAATAAATCTGTAATTACAGGAACAGTGCTTACCTGTAACACCACCCAAAGACATACATTTTAATCTAATATGCTATTCATATGCAAGTATAACTGGTGATCATTAAAACTTTGTCATAGAACTCAATGGTGTAGAAAATCAACAAGTTGAAAGACACCAGTTCTGTAGCTGTTTTCAAGGAGGGTTCTTGGGTGCCTGAATGTGTTGGGTTAAAATGACTGGCTTCAAGTTGCTTCGGGCATGTACTACTCATCTGTTTTAATTGAAATTTCGTTACATAATTAGTCATAACCCTTGACCATTGCTATCTGAGCAGTTAAACTGACTTTGCTTTCAATCCATGCAAATGCTGTACTCTCCTGCTCTGTCATACAGACATTTATGTTAAGCTGGTTTTAAAAATGCATGATCCTTGCCTTTAGCCGGATGTCTTAAATTTATTTGTAACACTCAAATCAACGTCTACTGAAGCAGAAAGATTTGTCCATGACCTTTGCAGTAGCAAAATGTCTAGTATTACCTTCTAAATTAACAAAAACACATTTGATTTTTTATCAGCTTAAGACTGATAAAGTGACAGTTATGACAAATAATCAAAAGTTGCCTGTAGACTGGTAAATGATGCCGATATCAGCCATATTACATAAACTAGTTACAAACTAGCAACTACAGACAAGTCATTTATCTCCCACAACCCAGTTCATTCATTGATTAATCATAACTAAATCACACTGACAGATGGTTTCAAAAATATAATTCATTTTTCACAATCAGACAAAAAATTTTAATATTGAAGATATTGATACACATACTTACACAGAAACCCTTTTGTAATTGTCTACCCAAATATCAGAATGATATTCTTCTAATCTTTCTGAGGAACTCTTGGGTCAATATTGCATCATTTATTCCTGCAAAGATCTCATCTTTCCTCTAGCTGGCATTATGCCTAAACCCTTTTTTATTGATCTTGTAGCGAAGTATTATATTTTGACTAATACTACCTGATAGCTCTGCGTCTGGCAAATAAATAATTCAAGTGTCTGTTTGGTAGATTAAACAAATAATATTTCCTACATATTACAATATTTGATTAACTCACAGAGATAAAAAAAAATGTTTGACTGATTAAACGTAAAAATGAAACTGAGAAAAATAATTCCTACAATTATTTTACCATAAACATTAACTTTCCAATCTAGAGATAAATACTAGAAAATCAATTCAATCATACATGGTTGTACAGTTACAATACACAGAGGAGAAAATTATATTTTAGGATTAAATTATGTAGTAGTTTTGTGACATTCAGGGGATGATATTTTCATCTTAAACGACAGGAAAGCAGATTGTTCTGGCAAAAAATCCAGTTAAGATAGCGAGAAGGCTTTTTGTTAATACCCAAAAGTAAATTTATAAGAATAAGTGCTTACAAGATCTAAAGTACACACATCAAAAGATATGTTCCGAATCAATGTAATACTGCTTTTTAGCTCCTTGTATATGCATAAATATCATCTTTTAAAATATAAACGCATAAATATTGAACACCCAATAGTATTTGGTAAATCAACAATATACAAATGTTATTGATTATTAATTGAATTCATGCCCGATATGTGATGCACTGCACCAGGAAATACAATCATATACATGCAAACTTTTTATTTCTAAATGAATGAGAATGCAGACAAAACTCCAGCCTCACAGATTAGATTCATATTATCTATAATATACATGACATATGCCATTTGTTAACAAATAAACTCTGATATTTAGATTCCTGATAAAATTATACAGTATATGTACATAAACTGTAAGCCATGTACAATGCAAACCAAAGGGCAGGAATCTGTAAGCTTTTAATCGATCAAATATCAAATAAAATTAGTACCCAGTCTGAGAAAGGATTATTTTACAAAGAATCAATGAATTGTTAAGTTGCACTTAATCTAACACAAACTCAAGATATGTTATAGGAAGGTGGGGGATTAGCCTCCCCCACCCATTTGTGACCTTGGATCAAACACCTTACTGCCTTCTCCTCTATGGGTCAGTCCTTACTAAGGTCATTGCTTTAGTTCATTTGAATAATACACTGTAAAAATAAGCAGTTTGTCTGGTCCACTAGTCGTCTTCTCTGTTCATATCCACAACATATGAAACAAACACATATGGTTGGTTATGCAAAATAGACATTATTATTTATGTTATTAATTATTCTATTTTCAGCAAGGGCAGCAAGACCTCAAACCTACACACTTCCTACCTTCGTTGAAACAGAAAGAAATGTAACTTTTGATGTTGGTGATAATGCCAGATTACCATGTTCTCTTCAAAATCTTGGTCCAAAAGTGGTAAGCAAGACATTTCATTCATTGTCCATCAATACCTATTGGTATATTCAGCCTGAAAAAAGTCAACTAAACATGAAAACAGATCTCGATCATTTGCAGGCATGTCTTGTTTTGCTAAACAATGACAAAAAAATCAAATATCTAATACTTAAAGCTAGCATAGACCTCACAATATACTCTCTGAAAAGAGTAACACCAAGAAGGCCAATGTAATCAAGCTATATGGATACAGTTTGTTTAAATCCCCATTCCAAAGCTCTGAAATTGGACCATCATTTTCTATTACTTTAAAAGTGGAAATAAAAACCATTTAATCTATCATTAATAGCCAATGTGATGACAGAAAATCTGTTAGGCAATCATAAAGAGTTCTGTTGCAAAATCATATGATAAGATGGACATTAGTTCTGCACACACGCAGACATGGAACATGAAAGATTAATCTGGTAATTAGAAATCAATGGAATAGGAAGTCATCTTCCTTTTGCCCTATCATAATTCACACCTAATTTCAAGTTTTATCACTCAGTCCATTAGATGAGGATCAATATCTGTCTTAGGAAATGTAGTTACTCTTCAATTTGTACACAACTTACAAATTACCTATTTTTGTTTCTTAAAGGTCATATGGAAAAAAGTTGACCAAGTTCATCCAATATCAATAGGGGACTACATTTACGTGCCAGATAGTGATTATTACGTGGAACATCGAGAGACTTCTATACCCAGTTCTGAGTGGAATTTACGTATCAAAGATGTTAAGATTCATCATGCTGGTGTCTATGAGTGCCAAATAAGTGCCAAAGAAGAAATAGTGAGAAATATCACATTGAATGTTGTAGGTAAGATCTGAAATGGACCATTACTTTACAAGGCCATAAAACAGTTTTGTAATTGTAAGTTAGGGATTCCATAACTCTGAGGCATAGTCTTCTGCATGTGTGGGGCTGCACATTTCACAACAGATACTTCAAAACATTTTGATCTGAAAGAAGATCTTTCAGCTTTTGTTGGAAATTGTTGCAATTTTGCATGCTTTAACTATTATGAAGCATTCTGCTTTTACCCATTTCACATCGTGGTCCCTTAGAAATCTAGATCCTTGTGCTTAAACGGTTAAGCATTAAATTTGTTTGAGTTCCTGCAAAATTGACAAGTACAATAAAACAATTTCATAATATTTGACATTCAGGTTTTACATGAGAAAAAACACACATAAATGCTTTGTGTTTTACATCATATTTTTTACATTTACGCAAAACAACACAGATGCCTCAATTTATCAATAAAACGTATGTACATATTCGGATATATAAATGTCAATTAAGCTAATATCAAATATTAGTAGCCAAAAGAGACTGCAGGTTTTGTTTCACATCATCAATTTGCATTTGATCTTAAAAATAGCTTTTGCTTCAAGTTAATCTATAAAATAGTATGTAATAACATAAATAGAGGAACCATGCATTAGAAATCTACATATTGATCCCAATAACACAAAATTTTGCTCAAACTAATCTTTTGATTTTAGTTTAGTTGATCAACCGTGTGGATCTATAACTGAATAAAATAAAAAAAAAACAGTTCATCATAAATGCTCATATTCATCTCAATCTTTTTTTATATATTATATATTGTCCTTCCCCCGTCCGTCAGTCCGGCTATAGTGGCTAAAGTTAATATCCGATTGACTTTAAATTTATACAATGTGTTAATGGTCAAGAGACGAAGAAGCCTATTTATTTTCACTGATTTCCGATAATTACTGCCAGAGTTGTATCCCTCGCTCCCTTTGAAATATCTTGTGGACGCTCTAGAGGCTAAAGTTAATATTTGAGAAGAAGAATTCAATTGATTTTCAAAGATTTATGATAGTTACTGCCAGAGTTATGTGCCTTGATCCCTTTGAAATATCTTGTGGGCTTTAAATTAATACAACGTGTTTAAAGGGTCATGAGATGGAGAAGCCTATAAGAATCTGGTGGATGCTCTAAGGGCCAAAGTGATCAATCGATTGACTTTTAGACTTTAGTTCTTGAGACAAAAAAGTATATAGATTTTCCATGATTTTTGATAACTTGAACACCTAAATTCATGATATTAAATGTTTTGTATACTAAATGTTAGCATGGGACAGAACAAGAAGCCAAACAAATTCTAATTATTTTCTGATAATTACTTAATTGGTTGTTACTCTTAATAAGATTTTAATGTATCATATATGTTTCATTACCGACAAAAGAAAATATATGCAACAACTGACTGCTCTGACGAAATAGCTGCTGAGGGCATTTTTTGTTGCCTTGCAACCTATCTTTTTAAACTGAACAGCAAAAACTATTCTGTTGTCATTACTGGACAATTAGATTAAAAAAGAAAGTAATTTTTAAGGGTAATGTGATATCATCATTAAGAAAAGTAAAAGACACTAGATTTGGGTGTTCTATAACATTTGATGGGAAGTTGTAGAAATAAGGTCAACAAAGGGTAAATTTTTTATATCCGACATGATTGGCTTTGCTAGTGATGGCCACAACAGTGGATTGGAACATTCATCATTATTTTCCTTCAGTTTTCATCATGCAGTGTTACATATGTGTTAGGATTTAGCAGTAGAGTTAAAAGAACAACTACACAGGATAGGGTAATATTTGCCAGAAATTAGAACCACTTATAGTTCAGAATTCACCAAAACAATCATTAGAAGACAGTTAACAATCATTTTAAAAAAAAATCAGATTTGAACTAAACATACTCAGATGGTAATCCAGAAAGTAATGGTATACAGTTGTATACACAGATTTTTCATCTTGTTTTTTTTCTGACCTATCCATCTGCAGATCACATATACAATACTTACAAAATATGGATTCTAAAATATCATTTTATAAACATTAATGCTTCTATCATGATTTCATTAATAAAATTAAATGTACCTAGAATTATAATTTCAAGAAAATAACATGAATTCTGTACATTAAATTGAAGCAAACAAATTTGATGCTTAACTTAATCAACCTGAAATATCGGTTACACATTTCATGGTAGCTTTAGTAAGGTATTGAAATTCTCTGAAATTTTCACCATTCCCCCATTCTCCATGTTTTGTATCCTGAGACAATCATGAATATTAACCGTGTTAAATCAACAAGTTGCTGTCCATTCAACCAATTTTATAATTAACCCAGTTTTGAACTAATACTGGAATTGTCAGCAATAGGCATGACTCAAAATTTTAAACTTGATTTGATTGAATCACTCCAGCTTTATCAACTTGTAAATTGGATCAGAATTTGTACACAAAGCAAATTTCGTTGTAATTGACCAGTAAGAGACATGACACATTTCAGTTGCATTGATGTCTATTCATTTGCTTTTTATAAAACACCATACATGTTTCTTGCAATATTTATATCAAACACGAAGTGGGAATAGTATGTTGTGTTCCAAAGCCTCCATGCTTTAAACAAAATGCATATTCACCCCTAAATTATTCAAATTGATCAAGTTTAACAGCATCTTATGTTCACATAATTAATTTCACGTTGCCAAAACTTGTCCTTAGTTGAGATGGTGTATTGGACATTTTAAAATATTTGGAAATTCAATGCAAATAACTAAATATTCTTATTTCCCTGTTCGCACCTTATAAATATTTAAAGTTCTATTCTTTTTTTTTAACAGATTCTTATAAAAGTAATAAACCAGGTGAGTTTTATAGTTAAGTCCATATGTCTAGATCACTAGGTTAACAATTCATTACTTTCACACAAATTATCAACATTTGGGAGTAATTATAAGCAGCCAAGGAATATGATGATGTTGTAAAATATAATTAACTGCATAACAAGAATGGAATGATAATAGTTCATTAAACTGTTGGTGAATTATCATAATTAGAATGAAGAATTTTAGCTGATTATACCATAATCACACCATAATTGGGTCAGCCCTTTAGATGTCTAACCATGTGTAATTTTACATTAAGTAATCTAAATTGAATGCTCATATTACCTGTTTTTTTGAAATATTACAGATATTTTTGTATTTTCACACATAAATAATTCTAATAAAATATCCTATAGTGTAACAATTTCCAGAAAACTAAATTTTGATTGACTCGATATCGACAAGGGGTTTATCATCCTATTTTTCTGCTTCATCACCAGGCTAATGAAGACAGCGAGAAGCATTTGCCATGCAGTATGATATTGAGAAAACTTTGCTTAGACAGTGGTAGAACAGCCTACTCTTATATTAAATTCATGGCCTTGTATGTGCGTGCGCCAAGTTATACAAGACCAGCCGCTGTTCCCTGCCAGCCTAATCATACTGCATCAGTGACAAGGAGACACACTGGAAAATCTGAAGAAACTTTCTTGGCCAATATAGAATATTTCTATTGATTTTATGTCAACAAAGGGCCATAATTCACTAAATAAATATAGGGATCCAAATTTGATCGGTAACTGCTATATACAGGAATGTTCTAAATATCAATAAAATATCAAGGTTCAATGAAAAGAAAATTCTTGAAAACGAAAATGACAGCCAGACAGACGGACAGGGATAAAACCTACACTGTATAATCCCCTCCGATTTCTCCTTTATAGGAGCAATAAACCAAGAATACTGTCTTTTCATAATCGTATATATCAATAAAAAGCGTTGACAAGATCACTGGAATGGTCAACCAAGCAAGCAAGCAAGCAAGGACATCAATCATCACTTAATTATAAGTATACTTGAGATTATTGGGTCAAGCCATGTACAAGAGCATCTTTATTAATACAAATATTTATAATTACAGGTATAGAGCTTGGAGGAACATTATTTGTGGAAAAGGGATCGGAAATAAAACTCAAATGTTCAGCTTCAGCTATTGATTATTTGCCACTGGATGTGGATTGGTTCAAGGATGGTTTAAAACTGCGACCAAATACAGAGAGTCGAGTGTCAATCAGTAAATACCCCTCGAGTGATACAAATACATTAAACAGTACATTAATTATACAACACAGCAATATGACTGATGCAGGTACCTACGTGTGTCGCAGTTCTAAACGCCATATAGCCAGTTTAAAAGTTGTGGTGCTAAATAGTAAGCATAATTGTATTTTCATTTTACAAATTTAATCTTTCCAAATTTTCCAAATCTCTTTTTATTTTCGAAGTTGATCAATATTTCTTCCAAGCAACAAATTGACCTTTTTGTAAGATGACTTTTGAAGAAAGCAGCGGATTATTAATATGGGTTACTCTGTGTGCGTCAGTCTGTCGGTCCGTCACACTTTTTGGGTCACATAACTGTACTTCTAATTGAGTGAATGCATTGTCATGTCAGCTCTCACCGGCCTACATGGTGCTATACAAATTTCCATATGGTTCCAATTAAGCCAATAATTGACATAGTGAGTGATAAATTTATAAGTTTTTAAAACAAATTCTAATTGTTTGGCCATTGATTTGCCAGTATCTTTTCCAAAATTTACATAACAACCCAATCAAACTTTAGACATTTCTGATTAGAAATTTCGTCCACAAGTCTCTCATTAACATTTAATCATTTGCAGCTTCTAAAATGAGATTTTCATGAATTAGAACCTTGTTGGATTGTCTTAAAACTTGGTATACGGCATTCAGTAGTATTGGTTTTGTAACTGCGAAGGTAGACTTTGCTGTTGATGGGTGTGGTGTGTACAGGATGCTGACAAAGTTTTGGTCTTTTTAAAATTTTAAGCAAATATTAGGAAGTTTGTTAGCAAATATTCAGTAAAACGTAACAAAAGTAGTAGCAGGTGTTCTACATAACACCCATCGCTGTTAACATAATTAGCAATTAGTCATTTTGGGACTAATATATGGTTTAATTTTATTTGAAAAATTCGCTTGTGCATAGGGGTCTTTAGCAGTGGGAGAAAACCAGAGGACAGGAAGAAACTGGCGGCCATATTCCTTGTCACATAAAGCGTGAAATCAAAACAATGTCACTTGACTCAATGACAGACCTTGTGATTTAACGCACATGCTTTAAACCAAACCACTCTAAGAATTTGTACCAACAAACTACATAAACTGGTGATAAAAAAGCTATATTATTTTTGTAATTTATTTCTCAAAAGAGTATTATTAATGTAACAGTAGATGCCATTGGATGTCCAGATAAAATGTATTTATAATAGTTTTAATTTCATGCATTTAAATGAATTTTTTTTTCATTTTTTTTCTTGCAGCTGGAAAAACCAGTGTAAAACGTGGTAAGCCAATCATCCTCCTGATTTTTACACATCCATTAACAATTGTCGTGCCATTCACTGATTAGGTCCTATAGTTAAACTTGGGGATCATGTGGCTAAGTGGCTAACACGCTGGCTCGCTAGCCTGGAGGACGGGTGTTCGATCCTAGCATTGGCTGAGAAAGTTCTTCCAGATTTTCCGGCGTGGTTTCCCTTGCCAGTGATGCAGAATGGAGGGTCTGATAAGGACAGCTGTCTAGTTATCAATGCAATGAAAAAACAAGGTCCCGTGTACAAATTGGCATCCACGTAAAAGATCCCTTGGCAGTATGAATTCGATATAAGAGTAGGCTCTTTGGGCAAAGCCAGGGCAAAATTTCCCTCAAGGCATGGCACACTCCATGGCGCATGCACGTCTTCATTAGCCCAGTTTAGGAGCAAAACAGTAGGACGTTAAACCCCATTTCATTTCATTTTTTATAGTTAAACTTAATAATATATTAACACACTTTTAATATAAACTATAATTGTTTGGCTCATTGGTCTGTCAGTAACCGGTATCAGTATCTTATTGCAAACTGCTATCAATAGGCCACTTTCCTAATTTTGCGGAGATTCTTCATTGGTATAAGCAATAACCCAATTGAAATCCAGAAATTATAAAATATGAACACTCTTATGACAAAAGTTATCATCGACCTGCCTGAAATTTATGTGCATTATAAGAAAAAGGAGCTTATAAGATTTCAAGAATTTCCACTAATTACTTCCAGAGTTATGGCCCTTGTTTCAGTTAATATAATCTTAACTATCATTGGTACATATAATTTTTTGCATGGCAACCCATTTTTAATAAATGACTATTGTAATTTTATATCATGGGTAACTGATTAACAACTGTACGTAAAAGTTGGTTGGAGTATTTACATGAATAAGACATGTCAAATATGACATCCAAAAATTTTACCAGTATTTGATTTATGTGATTATAATCTGTTACTTTGATACAAATATGATCAATCATGTCAAGTTTAGAAGAACTAATGGAAATTCACATTTTTGGTTTTTATTTTTCTATTCAACAGGAACGTTTCCAGATGGGCCTCCTGATAAAGAGCAAATTCGCACATTCAGCCAAGGGCATACTTTTAAACCAGTGAATGTGTTGACATTATTCAGTTATTTTATCTGTTATATTTTAATAATATTCTTGCATGGAGCTTGACAGGAATGCTGATCCTTGAGTAAAGTATTAAGACTCTTTTAAAAAAAATAAAATATACACAATGAACAGAACTAGTGCTGTTTATGTTAGTGATCATGGAACCAAATGTGATGGTTTTGCAATTTGCACCATGAAAAATCTAGCAGACACAAACAACCGCCCTAACACAAGTCATTGTCTTAAAAAAAGATGTACACCTCAGCGCATCTGCTGTTGGTGCCCAACAGGCACCAACTTAATGGAAGTGTATTTCTTAATTGAATTATTCTCAACTTGAAGAAGGAAAGATAACTGTAAACAATAGGATGATGCCGTTTGAATATGATCTATGGGATAACAGTAGATAACTGTATAGTCTAAATCATTAAGTTATTGGAAGAAAGTTTATAGTTCGATTAAATCATGTTTATCAAAATTAACGAACGTTAAAACTCAGGGCGAGTGCTATATATCGAGCATCAACTCCATCCAGACATGTACCTGCATGTATATAATTTGCTTTAATCTAACTTAACATTAATATACCCTACATGTAAATGTTTAAAATACTCCTAATGCATCCAAAAGTGACTGACTTTTGACTCCTGTATTGTCCTTAAGTCTTGGCTTATATCCTACTCTGTCCAAGAACTGGTTTATCCTATGTGTGTTAAGCGATATAAGGAATGACTAAACAAATTCCTGAGACCCATTTACCAATAAACATCCTTTGGTGCCAATCTACAACTTTGACGTAAGGGAAAGTAATTTTCCTTAAACTGACGATCAATCCCTAGCATTACAATTAACCAAAGCACTACTAATAAAGGACATACAAGTGCTTAATAAACTATTTGTTATGTGCTTTGACTTGACAAGCAAAAGTAAACCTACTGTAATCTGTACTAACGAAAAGATCTATGGATAAAGGTTAAACCAGAGTCCAGTGTTCGCAGGAGTCCACTTCAGAAAAAGTTGTCAGTGGACTGTTAGAAGTTGTGTGATTGCAAGTTTTTAAGACAATTTACCGGCAGCTTAACAGAACGGTGTGGTATATGGATAAGACATTTACATACTTACAGATTACAGTTGAAACAAAGGAACATATATATAATTATCATCTATATATTTATTTTGATTTGTACATAACAGTGTAATATATTGTTGATTCCCCTATGAACCTTTTAGAATTAATTAACTTTTTCTTAATGTAAGAAATTGTATTTTTACAAGATTTATTACAAGAAAGAACTTTATGTTAAATGAGTAGTCACCATTTCATTTTTTATACGCCCACATTGAAATGTGGTCGTATATTGTCGTCGCCCCCGTCCGTCCGTCCGTCCGTCCGTCCGTCCGTCCGTCGGTCCGGCGGTCCGGCGGTCCGGCGTCCACAATTGCTTGTGGACGCTCTAGAGGCTAAAGTTAATATCCGATTGACTTTAAATTTATACACAGTGTTTGAGGTCATGAGACGAAGAAGCCTATTGTTTTTCAGCGATTTCCGATAATAACTACCAGAGTTATGGCCCTTGATCACTTCAAAAAATCTTGTGGACGCTCTAGAGGCCAAAGTTAATATTCGATTGGCTTTAAATTTATACACAGTGTTTACGGTCATAAGACGAAGAAGCCTATCGATTTTCAGCGATTTCCGATAATTAGTGCCAGAGTTATGGCCCTTGATCACTTCAAAAAATCTTGTGGACGCTCTAAAAGCGAAAGTTAATATTTGATTGGCCTTAAATTTATACACAGTGTTTAAGGTCATAAGACGAAGAAGCCTATTGATTTTCAGCGATTTCTGATAATTAGTGCCAGAGTTATGGCCCTTGATCACTTCAAAAAATCTTGTGGACGCTCTAAAAGCCAAAGTTAATATCCAATTGACCTTAAATTTATACACAGTGTTTAAGGTCATAAGACGAAGAAGCCTATTGATTTTCAGCGATTTCCGATAATTAGTGCCAGAGTTATGGCCCTTGATCACTTCAAAAAATCTTGTGGACGCTCTAAAAGCCAAAGTTAATATCCGATTGACTTTGAATTTATACACAGTGTTTAAGGTCATAAGAAGAAGAAGCCTATTGATTTTCAGCGATTTCCGATAATTAGTGCCAGAGTTATGGCCCTTGATCACTTCAAAAAATCTTGTGGACGCTCTAAAAGCCAAAGTTAATATCCGATTGACTTTAAATTTATACACAGTGTTTAAGGTCATAAGACGAAGAAGCGTATTGATTTTCAGCGATTTCCGATAATTAGTGTCAGAGTTATGGCCCTTGATCACTTCAAAAAATCTTGTGAACGATCTAGAGGCCAAAGTTAATATCCGATTGACTTAAAATTCATACACAGTGTTTAAGGTCATAAGACGAAGAAGCCTATTGATTTTCAGCGATTTCCGATAATTATTGCCAGAGTTATGGCCCTTGATCACTTCAAAAAATCTTGTGGATGCTCTAGAGGCCAAAGTTGATATCCGATTGACTTTAGATTTATACACAGTGTTTAAGGTCATGAGACGAAGAAGCCTATTGATTTTCAGCGATCTCTGATAATTATTGCCAGAGTTATGGCCCTTGATCACATCAAAAAATCCTGTGGACGCTCTAGAGGCCACAGTTAATATCTGATTGACTTTAAATTTACCCACACTGTTTAAGGTCATGAGACGAAGAAGCCTACTGATTTTCATTGATTTCAAATAATTACTAACAGAGTTATCTCCCTTGATCACTTCAAAAAACCTTGTGACGCTACAGATGCCAAACTTATCACCCGTTTGACTTCAGATTGATACACAGAGTTTAAGGTGTTGAAACGCACAAGTATTTTGATTTTCAATGAATTTTGATAACAGAACAGCTAAATCCATGATGTTAAATGTTTCCTATACTAATTGATAGCGTGGAGCAAAACTTTATAAAAAGCAAACAAATTCTAATGATTTTCAGATAATTACATAATGAGTTGTTTCATTACCCAAAAAAGTAAAAATATGCGACAACCCTTGTTGACTGCCCGGACGATTTAGCTGCTGTGGGCGTATGTTTCGTTGCCTGGCAACCTATCTTGTGGAAAATTTGTAAATATTTTTGAATCTATAATTTCGTTGTTATTACTGCTGTTAGATTGAAATACTGATCTTCAATTCAGTACCTCTTACATTTAAAAATCTGAATAATCAGGTTAAAATATGTAATCAATGGAAAGCTGTCTTTATGGCTAAAAAATACAATAAGTGCGGGTAGATTCTTTAATTCAATGCCTTACTGGAAAGTAGTCATATTATGATTTACATGTACACATAAAAGACAGATCTGTGTTTCAATCTTATTAATAAATGTATTTTGTTGTTTTTTTTATATTGAAATTTCAATGCTTGTAATTCAAATTCATGTACAGCTTCTCAAATCATCAAGAAACATGAAACGGAATGGTTTTTATGTTGATATTGAAATTACAGATTCTCATCCACATTATAACATTGACAGAAATATTTTAAATGAAATCTACCATACAAAATGTTGGTTATTGATAATTTCAAGCCATTTTGTTATTTAATTTATTCCCCAATTCTTCATAAAACATAAACCATAGCAAAGCTTCTTTTCGTTTCAAATGAACATGAGTATTTTGACTTTTAAGATATTTAAGCACCCTTTAACATCGTCAGAAGTTATGTAATTCTATCCAAATAGTTAATTATAGCTGTAAAAACAATTACTTGTATGTATTAGTAAGCCATACCCAAAAAACATTATATTTGTGCAATATAGAAGCTTTTATCATAATAAGTACAAAATATGCTTTGCAATAGATTGTATAAGTTTAACACACAACATTAGATAAATATAAGTGGCCTTAATACAAAGCTATTATATGATTTCAAAATGTAAAAGATATCAGTCGTTGCATAACTCATAGTAATGATAAATTTAATGATTCTCTGATATGATATCGATATTACTTATGAATGAACAGTAGGTACATGTAGATTAAACATACAAAAAAAACCTAATAAAATAAAAACAAAGCTGTCAATAACCAAATTACCTTAGTACATTCATGCAAGGTATTTTTTATGTATACTGCTGATGGAAAATTACCTGTACCAAAACATCATTGAACTAATTGTGTTTATCATAATTTTTCTCCAGTTAAAAGACAAATTAAAATGGAGAACAACTTTCATGCTAGTAGATGTTACCAGAAAATATAGGGCAATAATTTTCAGCTCTTTTGCAATGAAATAGCTAAAATCATGAAACAGCTGAAAGTTTAGAAGAAACAGTCACATATTTTTTTATGTAAATGTACATTATTTCTATGTCTGTGCATGAGAATTCAGAACAATTGTAATTACACTATGTCAAAAACCTATTGGATAAAAACCTGATGTTTTGAATTCAGTGTATCCATTTCCCTAACTATAATTGTATGTTTTATGTGATATCTGGAGTAAAATGTCAATGACAGTCATAGTAAGACCTGATAATACGAAACCATGGTCGTAATTAAAAGTGACTCATTTCAATTATATTTATTTTATGTGTTTGTATTTAATGATACCATTGTAAAACTCACCTTGAATTACTGTTGATCATCATACTCTTCTAATCTATAATTACTCACAATTGTCTTTCTGGAAACAAAAGAAGAATCAGTGATTCATTAGTTATTAAAAATCTAGTATCATTTTACTATCATGACAGATATTATTCATTCATTATCAATTGGTATTCAAACAAAACTCATGCAAACTTTATGGAAAATTCATTTACGGTAGTCATTACCATAAAACATTAAGTAATATAATAGCTGCTGAAAAAATGCATCATTTGAATTATTAATTTGAAACCCTGAATTGCTATAATAATTGAAAATAGCAGAATACCAAAATAAAGTTACATAAAGAATTTTCAAACCAACTCTTTTGTACATACCTTCCATTCATTGTAAATGTAAATAACCAGACATGGCATGTATAGTTCTATAGTAGACCGATCTGGTCTGAAAAGGAAAGAGCACTTTCCAAATAGAGCAGCAGAAAACAAACAAACTCTGATAGAAAAGGATTCTGATTATGAATCAGGAAACAGCATTCATCACAAAATAGTTCTATTAAGGAAATAGTCTTATAGCAAGTACTCTTTTCCCCATGAAATCAACATAGATAAACATAGTAATAGAACTGATTTCTGATTCAACATCATTACAAGGATCACTGTAGTCCCAACTCAATCAAATATTAGTACAAATTAATATTATGTAAACATTTTGATGAGGGGTAAGAATCATTGTTATCTATCTTCTTAACCTTCTGTGTATTTACTGATGTCAAGCCAAGATATCCAAAGCATGTACATTTTTTATATTCATATTAGTCAATAATCAACTATAGAAAACATTTAAGATGCTGTACATATTTGAGTTATTTGTACGTAGAAGCTTTGAAGACTGTAAAATAATTTGACTAATAAATTATATAGATTTTATCTGAAATGACGGCAGTATTCTTATCTGTATTAATAACATCTGAAGGAATCCTGAATACCAGAAAAATTGTTGGCTCGAAGAGACATAAGAATCTTGTGGCAGGATTACAGATAGAATATACCAGAATGAAAATATAATTTCTTTATTGCCTTCATGGAAAGATAATTTACAAGACATGAATGATCCATGTCAGTTTCAAGTTAAATATGGAGCTGTGCAGCTACTATAGCAATAACATTTGTATTTCAATTTTCCTGAAGTGAAATATACAAAAGGTAAATTCATATGGCAAAAGGTTTATCGTCAGTGTATGTCCAATGTAGATAGCGCACAATGTTTAGTGAAACAATCCCTAACAATTTCCAGTTCTGCTTTTAAAAAAAAATAGGTTGCCAGGCAACGAAACATACGCCCACACAGCAGCTAAATCGTCCGGGCAGTCAACAAGAGTTTTCGCATATTAATTTAAGTAATTATCAGAAAATCATTAGAATTTGTTTGGTTTTTATAATCAAACGTTTTTTTAAATCAGGGACCACAAGCTAATAAAGGTGACTTTTCGTACAATCAGGGGCCATAATTCAGGAAGTTACCATCCGATATGCGCAAATATGTAAGGGAACCAAGATCTTTAGGTTATAAACATGTATTTCAAGTTTCATCAAAATCAAATTAAAATTGTGACCTCTATAGGGTCCACAACCTTGATATAACATACTTTCACACTATTCGCGTACAAACGGCGGCCATTTCGTCTGTCAATAACTGTGACCTCCCGAGGGACCATAGGCAATTTTTCGGACAATCAGGGGCCATAATTCAGGAAGTTACGATCCGATATGCGCAAATAACGAAAGGAACCAAGATCTTTGGGTTATAACCATGCATTTCAAGTTTCATCAAAATCGAATTAAAATTGTGACCTATACAGGGTCCACAACCATGATATACCATTTTTTAACAGTATTCGTGTACAAACGGCGGCCATTTAGTATGGTAATTTTGGTCCGATTTTCCCGAAATTCGAACTCAACCTTCCTTACGGTGTAACGGTAATATAATCAAACGTTTTTTTAAATCGGATAATAATTGTGACCTCCAGAGGGACCACAAGCTAAAAAAAGGCGATTTTGCGTATAATCAGGGGCCATAATTCAAGAAGTTACAATCCGATATGCGCAAATATCGAAAGGAACCAAGATCTTTGGGTTATAACCATGAATTTCAAGTTTCATCAAAATCGAATTAAAATTGTGACCTATACCATTTTTTAACAGTATTCGCGTTCAAACGGCGGCCATTTTCCCGAAATTCGAACTCGACCTTCCTTAGGGTGTAACGGTGATATAATCGAACGTTTTTTTAAATCGGATAATAATTGTGACCTCCAGAGGTACCACAAGCTAAAAAAGGTAATTTTTCGGACAATCAGGGGCCATAATTCAGGAAATTACGTTCCAATAGGCGCAAATATCGAAAGGCACCAAGATCTTTGGGTTATAAACATGCATGTCAAGTTTCATCAAAATCGGTTCAAAATTGTGACCTCTGTAGGGTCCACAAGCTAGAAACGTGATTTTTCGTACAATCAGGGGCCATAATCCATGAAGTTTTGATCCGATACATGCCAATATCGAAAGCAGCCGAGATCTTTTGGGGATAAACATATATTTCAAGTTTCGTCAAAATCGGGTAAGAATTGTGACCTGTAGAGAGTCCACAAACAATTGTGGACGGACAGACAGGGGCGACGACATAATACATCCACATGAAAATGTGGGCGTATAAAAAGAGATTTTTCGGACAATCAGGGGACATAATTCAGGAAGTTACGATCCGATGGGTGCAAATATCGAAAGGAGCCAAGATCTTTGGGTTATAAACACACATGTCAAGTTTCATCAAAATCGGTTCAAAATTGTGACCTCCATAGGGTCCACAAGCTAAAAACGCGATTTTCCGTACAATCAAGGGCCATAATCGATGAAGTTACGGTCCGATACATGCCAATATCGAAAAAAACTGAGATATTAGGGAGATAAACCTATATTTCAAGTTTCGTTCAAATTGGATAAAAATTGTGACCTGTAGAGTGTCCACAAGCAAATTGTGGACGGATGTCCTGACGGACAAACAGGGGCGACGGCATAATATGACCACATGAAAATGTGGGCGTATAAAAATGTGATCACAGACATCTGTGGGTGAAACTTTTTCTAGGGGCAAGGATTATGACTTTAGTGCATGTATGATGTACCATATACACCCACTTTCAGCAAATTATTGAAAATGAGTACCCGGTAAATAAAAATAGAGGGAAAAACAGTCCTGTATTAAATGTCAAAATGTAATCATTGAGATACTGCTGGACTCGAGATTACAAATTCTGAATTTTGATATGATTCTTCCTTGTGTTCTTATGAACAATTGAATAAAGTTACAAATTTAATCAAGAAATCTGCCCTGTCCTGTACTTTTCCTCTTTGTGACCAAAATGATAAAGTCGCAAAATATGGTCTTGCTTTGACCAGTCGATCATCATGATCCCTCATTTTCATGTGTCCACTGTTTTTGTTGACAAACTTTTCAGAAAGTATTTGAGCACCCAGTCAGAGGTGATTTAATAATGTTTATATTTTATATCAACTTTTAATACTATTAACTGAGATCTACAGATGTAGATTTGTATTTCTTATGCAAATAGGTCAATGAGTTGTCATTTACTGAAAGAAGAACTGTATAATGGCCGCATCGTGCTGCTCAATCTTCAACATATCAGATTTGTTAATTTTATGCAAACTTAACAGTTTGTATGACAAATGTTGTCTTCTGCTGTCATAGAAGATTCTATCCAGGTTGCTTGCTGATAAGCATTAATTGTGATATAAGACGGTAATTTAGTTATTTTCATTAATACGTTATGAAAGCCTTGTGGTTTATGATTGAGGGGAGACAACTCCTCTACGACTCCTGTGTCTTCAATATCCATGCGTTTATAAACTTGTTGCATGCAGGGTCAAATAGACAGTTTAGCAGTGTGCATGTTATATAGTTACTTATCAAGTGTAATTCTCAATATTCAATTGAATCCCTAAATAGTCATTTACTAACTAATACTGTATATGGTTTTTGGCTTTAGACTCCATAAAACTGTCTGATGTCACTAATGAGGTATCCGGTTGAAGACAGACCAACAAATATTTTCCCACCGACTTGAATGTTGATTCTCATCTCTTTGCTTGGCTCTCCAAAACTTATATAAGGTAGAGCATACCAAATGGATGTAGCATACAAGTATAACATGTATAACTATATTAGGTCAGTCAAATTAGCAGCTGGACCCATCACAAAATGATAAAGAAATGATTCCACCTGCATTTATTCAGAAATGCCCGCCTAAACAACATATTGAAAATCCCAATGAATTTTATTAGAGGAAGGAGGTCAATTAGTTGCCAAATAAAGAAAAAGAATGAATTTGTCAGCCAAAATCATCTTAAGGTAAACAGGGAGAGTTTTTATCATATGAAATGGGCATAAACACATAAATAAAATAATTTTCAGCACATTACCAAATGCAGGATTACAATGCCAGTCTGTCCAACTCGATCAAGAAAGATAACTCTAAATGGACGGCAAAGTTTCTTCAGTATCATCATTTCAAAAAATAATGTGCCAAAAAACGCCCACTTTTTTCGATTAAACATGCATTATGCAAGAGCAAAATCTGCCTATTGTAGGTCTTTCTTTAGGCCTGATATGTTATAAAATCTATTAAACATACATTATGCAAGAGCTATATCTGATTATTGCAAGTTTTTATTTAGGCGTCAGATGTCATAGAAATGATAAATTAAACAACAAGCATAAAATCAACCCTGTAGACCCATGGATGGCTTGGATTGAGCTTGGATTTAAACAGGATTTAATTATAAATGGCGTCGCGAGAGGAGATTGACGTCATACTCCTAGATCGAGGCTATTTATAATAGAGTGTAATGAAGCGAGGCCGCTGTTGAGCGAGGTAATTAGGTCAACATGCTGTCGCTCTTTAGTTACTTGCGTTTACATTAAAATTATGGAAATTGATAAACATCGCAGCTAACATCAACCAGCTGAATTGCAGCCCCATCGGATCACTTTTTCTGTTCGCCTGCTTCGGGAGTTACACGGGTCTACCTAAAGTCTACGATCTTCTTCAAAACATCTCTTAGTAGTACCATCCACAAGCTTAGAAATGACCAAACATTCATTCCAGTACTCTCCGGCTCTTGTGGAATTCACTACCCTTCATATTAAAACATCAAAGTATGTCTTCATTTTCAAATCAAGACTGAAAAGTCACCTGTTCATACAACAATAAGGATGAAATGGAACCAAAATGTATAACTTTGCAAGCGCATTTGGAACTCCTAGTACGAGTATTTATTGCGCTATATAAATTTGGGTGTTATGTTATGTTAAAGTACATGTACAAGAATACACGCAGGCAACGGAAGAAGTCGGCTATAGTACAATTATTTACAATACTGCCTCATGGATTTGGTCCAATCCTTTCAAACTTCAAAATTCTGTTGACGACTTTCTCTTCTTATCTATATATTAAAAGTCTTAATTCCAATTTGTAGTAGGAAATAAATGTAATACGAGTTGAATTGCAGCCCCGTCTCAAACCAAATAGGCTAACCACAGTCATTGAAAACATTAGAGATTATGTAGGAGGAGTTAACACCTGTCAATCAAACCATTTCTAGTCAAAAATAACAGTGGTGATAACTATGTTCAGAATAAAGTAATCTGACTGAAATTTTCATTATATTCTTCTTTCATCATCTATTTTTGAACTGTTATAGCAAGAATAGCTAACTCCTTATACAAATCTCCCATAATGTATCTTTAATTAGAGAGAGAGAGAGAAATGGGGTTTAACGTCCAATCGACACAACTAGGTCATTTTGGGACTAACATATGGTTTAATTTTATTTCAATAATTTGCTTGCGCGTAGGGGTCTTTAGCAGTGGGAGGAAACTGGAGTGCCCGGAGGAAACCCACGAGGTTGAGAAGGCGCCCCTATCTCCATGCCACATACGCTCACACCAGGGCTCAAAACCACAGCCGCAAGCCAGAGGTGACCGGCCAGCTAGAGGTCGAAGCGCGGCACTCTAGACCACTAGGCCATCCCAACACCCATCTTTAATTAGACATTATTTAACTTATTCAGACCATAATCAACTCTGGATGTCAAGGCTAGCATGGGATTTTTGTTGGATTGTAGTTCGATTCGCTGAAATATTTTCCTTCGTGATTTACCAATAAAAATGGATAACCGAGACTACTGGTTTTGTCTTAACGAATTTAGTAATGATGACAGAGGCTAAGCGGAACTTTCATTCGCCTAATTCTAATTTATCTTATCTCCCACAATGTATCTTTAAGTTTAAAATAATGATAGCATCTGAATTAAAAGAATTTCTTCAGGAAATAATTCAATTTTTCTTCTAAATGTGAAATGCTATGATGTATGGAGCCTTGTCTCTATCTTTGTAAATCTACAGGCAAAGTCAGCTTATTTAGATTTGTCTCCCTTGGTACAAACATTACAAAGTGAATTGCTTTTATTGGTCATGAACAAGGAAATTTTTTTTTTGTTTGACATCAACAAATGAAATAAAATGGGGTTTAATACCCTACTCCTACTGGGCTTATGACGAATAGCTACGAGAACATAGCTAAAAACATTGAGATATACTGACGTCCTTGTTGTTAGCTATAAATAGGTGGCGTTAGTTTCACCTGGCAAACTTCAATTCTTTATCAATGCTTGTAACATCTTAAAAATAAGTTTATTTTATACCACTAGAACTTATTACACACATGCAGCCCAATCTACCAAAACAACTTTCATTTATCAGCAAATATTGACAATAAGGTAAATCAAACTTATACAGACATTAATAATGACGATGTATTAGGCCTACTCCTGAGCAATCTATTATCGTTTCAATTTAGCGAATTTGTACCGAAGACAGGAAGGATTTTCTGCTTAATTGTAGTTCAATGTTGAAGAAAAATATGTCAATTTTGCTCATTTGAAGCCAGATGTGATTAGCGTTGGGGGTTTGCCACTTGAAACTACAGTGGACTCTGTGACATGCGATCTCTGATAAATCCGGATCTCTGTGACATCCGACATGATTTTAATGTCCCGATTTATTTCCTTATTACTTCAGCAAAAAAATCTCTGGTAAATCCGGACTCTGTATGTTCCGGATTACGACATCAATCAGCCGTCCCGTCACATAATTTCCATTGAATCGTGACCGTATAATCCGGCCTTAAATCTGTAGGTGTCAAGCAATTACCAATCAATTGTCCGTTAGATTAAAACTTGATAGGTGTGAAGCCACAAAAGATTAACAAGCAATCACCAATCAATTAACAGTAAGATTTAAACTCACTATCGTGTAGGTCTTTGTTGATTACCTTGATAATTTTATAATCTCTTGTAAGACAGTAATTGTGACAAATACTCAAAGAATATCTACGAATTTTCCCACGAATTCGGTTGTACAAATATTCCTAGCACCTGTTAGAAACATTTGTTGCGCATGCCGATTGAACCCGAACAACGTAAATTTGTCCACGTTGAGCTGAAATGAGCAGACGTTACGGTTTATGACCCTGACCCTCATCGTCAATAGCTGCGGTTAACTAAACACAGTGTTTAGCCGTTTATGCGAGCGGATGAAATGTACATAACAAACGCTCCGTAGTATTTTAACCATTGACCGCAGCTTTCGCCGATGAGGGTCAAGGTCATAAAACAGCCACTGAGAACGTAACGTCCGCTCACTTCAGCTCAGTGTTTGTAAAACCCTACGGATCTCACCGAACCGTGTGACGACGACCTTGAAATAGATCGACAGATTATCAATGAACACTGATAGCAAACACAAGTGTGCGATCAACTGAAGACGACGAAGAAGATATATTAACGTCAGACTTGACCTATTCAAAATGTCTACGCATGTTGAATGAAATAAAAAATTAATGTTAGATAATTTTGAATGTACAGAAAAGTTTCATCATTTTTAAAGGGAATAACGTTCTGGTGATTCGAATCAACATTATAATAATACTTCCGGTTTTCGCAGTTACAATATTTCCGGTTTTGACAAAACTGGGTATTCCGACTCTCTGTGACTTCCGACATATTGTAACGATCCCGTACGATGTCGGATTTGACAGAGTCCACTGTATTAAGCACCATCTCTTATCTCGAAACAGAGTGTTGAGAAATGAGGTTTCTTATCTAATGAAGACAGGTATACATCGAGAAAAATATCACAGCTACACTATGGCTTTCTCTTATATCCAATTCCAACTGCCAAAGGATTTTTTACATTTACGCCAATGTATACACAGGACCTAGTTTTTTTGACACATTCAAACTATTAGACAGCTGTCCTTGTCAAACCCTCCGTCCAGAACTACTGACAAGGCAAAATCACACCTGAAAATCCCGATGAATATTACATCAACAAGGAAATTTGTTTTTGTTGGACATCAAGAAATAAATTTTTTTGTTTGCAAAAGATTAATACACATTTTGACTTATTTTTCATGTAATCTTGCAATTCAATATATACATGTAAGACTGTAATGTTAATATATCAAGCCATAGATGTCAATCCTTTTGAGACCAAAAGCAGTGCCAATGACAATTTGGAATCAGGTAATATTCTCACCCGGAGAAAATTTTGAAAAATTAACCACCGCAAATGCGTTTTCTGCCATTCTAGCCTGTGTAAGCAGCTCCAAAAGTATCTTATGGTTTTGTAACCGAAATCCAGCTCCGAATTCCAAGCACGCAATCAGACTGTTTCATCTGCATTCACAAATACTAATCGATGCTCGACCAATGTCGCACAAAGTAGAGTGGCTCCAGACAAAAATGTTTTAATCCATAGTCAAATTCGTGGTATTCAATTAAAAGAAAAGTAAAATTAGTGTTTTATTAGGGCTCACTGACAGTTAGGGAAGCAAAACTGGAATTGCCCGAAAAAATTTCAGGTTTACAGACAGCGGCGCCAGTTTTCTTCGAGAGGTGAAGAAGCGGAGCAGGCCTCGTATAAACCCCCTAAGAAAATTTTGAATATTTGACGGCCACAAACACGTAAAATTAGTGTTTTATTAGATTTTGGGCACTTTATTTTGCTAAGTAGATCAAATAATTTTTTTCCTCTCACTTTACCCATCTGCCAGAAAAGTCAGCTTGCCCAAAAGTTAGGGGGGCAGCTGCCCCCCCTGCCCCTTCTGGCTCGTACGCCTATGAGTAGGGTCGCCGGTCCAACCTCGTGGGTTTTCTCCGGGTACTCCAGTTTCCTCCCACTGCTAAAGACCCCTATGCGCAAGCGAATTATTGAAATAATATCAAACCATGTGTGTTAGTCCCGAAATGACCTAGTTTGTGGCGAGTGGACGTTAAACCACCATTTCTCTCTCTCTCTCTTAAAAATTGAGTACCAGAACAATGTTACTATGTGTGGTAGTAGACAGTACATTCTATTAGCTCAAGATCCTTTTAAAGTGTTATTATTTTTTTAAACTCTGGCATCAAATTGGATTTTGTTTATTTTTTTTCTTCATCTAAAAGCCAATTTCTATGTAATGAGAATTCTGGATTGAAAAAATTCCATCTTTGGAGTTTAATAAAAGCATTGACAAGGAATGACATTCTAAACAATGTAGTTCTTATCTACTGTCTGAGCTGAGCCATGGTAAAAAAAATAAAGACTGATCAAATAATAGTTACCAAAAACTTACCTGTGTTTGAAATCATGACCAGTAAAACAAAATCTATAGTACAATTAAATATTCCAAGTTCCTATGCACAAAAAGGATCAATACTAGTTGTATTTTCCTTTTACAAAGTTCTTAAAACATTCATTGAGTTTCCGAATTAGCTTTCTTGTTCTATTTCTAGCTTTCTGTAATGTTTGGAATAATTCAGTTTAATCAGCTTGTGAATGTCCAGGAGAGGGGGGAGGAAGGGAGGGAGTTAACATCAACTTGCCACAAAATAGGTCATTTTAGGACTAACATATGGCTCCGTTTTTTTTCATTAATTCTTTATTAGAAGGAAGAAAAACGTAGGACCTATAGAAAACCCCTGAGTCACCTTGTAGCATTTCAATAACTTGGTGACCATCTTTTAAGGTTCTAGCAGGAGTTCCATGCTAATTAGTTGCTCACATAGTGCAGCAGCTTGCACTGACAGGCACTTGATTTTGTTACGATATCCATTACTTTTAATCCCTTTTACTCACAGGCTTCCTGGCACAACTTCAATATAGTTTTACACTTTCCGAGACAACTTGATTATAGTTCATTAATGTGAAAAATCATGAACATTTAACACTGTCAAAGAATGGTTGTGATCATTGTGATTTTCCTTCTTTAAATATATTTTATGGCAGTTTCTTTTGGTCCTTAGTTTATATTAGCCAAAAAGAAATGAATAACCCAGGAAAACTGAATAATGATTGAATGACATACCTACATGTACAAGTGGGCAATTGCTTTTAAATTATTGAATCAAATAGTCTTTTGCCTTATGTGTTCCCATTACTGATGAAATCCTATTCAGGATTGACTGTACAGTATAATTCTTCTGTTATCCTCAACCCAGTTTATCAACCTTTAAAAGGTGTTGTTGCATTGTTCTTTCATATACCACAATTAAGAATCCCATTGACTTTTACACAATCACTCTTAAAAAGAATAAAAAAAATGATGAATTCCAAATTAATGATCCTTGAGAAATTATAATTATGACCCCAGACAATTGGACGAAGATGACAGCAAATATTCCTTAACATCAAATGTTGGCCTTTAAAAATGTTATATCTCAAGTGTAAGTAGCTGCTGTAAAGCTACCTGTCTGGTACCGGTACTACTATTTATTCAGCCTGTAAATTAAATTTTTATAATGCTGGAGCCTTGCAGCACAAATATCCTGTTCTTATTATTATTTTTTAAAAAAAAAAACCCCAACAAAACTGCTAGAATTAAGGTAATACAAATAATGGGTTAATTAACAAATTTTGGGATGGTTATTCACAATATACAGGGTTCTTTTAACACTTGTGATAAATTTCAGTACAAACCTTTGTAGTCTCTATAACCCTAGACTGCCATTATAATTGATAGAATTAATAGTAAGATGGAGGTGTGTTTGCAGAATGTCCCACTGGTCATTAGGTGTCAATTTTATCAACGTAAATGACATTAACAGACCATGTTGAGGGATGGTCAACTGTTTTATATTTAAAGAAATTGAATTAGTCTGTGAAGCAACTCTTAAAATAAACAGGACACCACTTTTCCATTGTTGCCAATAGACAGTACATGACTATGTTACGTTATACAATACATTGGTATGTCACATGGTCGTCATTAAACTATATTTAAACCAATGTTTCCCACACTGGTGCCTGAGAAAATATTTTGGGGGTCCGTCCACAGAGTGAAAAATGGGGGTCCCTGAAAAAAGATGGCAAAGTAAACATTAGTAAGAAATTTTGATATTCAGACATTACCAACTTGCAACCTATATATAGTTGAACTCATATATTATATGTTTAATTCTGTGTCCTTTCTTTTTTACTGACAATTTTTTATTTTCTTTGTTAAGGGGTGGGGGTGGTACTGTGTATGTCTTCACCACAACAGAGTCGGGATAAGGGCCAATAATTTAGAAGAAAAATATAGCCACAGCAGCTTTGTCTCAACTGTAGCTTATCCGGTAGGAAGACTTTGATGATGAACAAATTTGATAAGGATCAGGATTGCAAAAAAATCAACCTCTATATTGTTCACATGGTTTTCGGTAAAGGAAGGGATGACTCAGGAACAGAAGGCTGCAGATTATGAAAATCAATAGGGATCAATTGCAATGACCCCAATACTTTAAGCCAAATAAGAAAAAAATCTATCAAAAAAAAGAAATGGAATTAGATTTAGCATCCTACTGTTTTTCTCCGATTGGGCTAATGAAGACAGGAACACGTCATCAAGTGCAGTACAGCCTACTCTTATAAAGTTTCTATCACCTTCACAGTGTTTTCGGAAAGGTCACAGAATGCTTAAAATCAACAGGGTTCATCCTGTTATGACATCAAATTGTTGACAGAGAGCCAGACAGACCTATAATTAATTGTTGGCTTATCAAAATGTGTAAATTCCTTTTTTGCCTATCTTCACCCACCATATCATGTTTCAAGGAAATTTAATGTCTTTTATATAATACCTTTGTTACACAAGAAATGAAATGTTTGTACTACATTGTTGCCAATATATCATGTCATATATTAAGTACATCCTTGAACAAAAACATGAAAAATATATTTGTATTTCTTAAGCTTCAGAGAGCAAGAATAAATCTAGTTTGCTCACTCTGCTCAACTGTCTCTTGTTTCTTATATTTCATTTTTCGGAAATATTGCAAGAGATGGACAAAGAACAAGCTAAAAAAAGGAATTTTTTATACAATGAGGGGTCATAAACCAGGATGTTATGGTACAACATAGGTCAACATCAACAGGAACCAAGATCTTTGGGATGGAAACATATATTTTAAGTTTGATCAAAATCAGTTAAAAATTGTGACCTCTAGAGGGTCTAAAAACAAGGTATTACATGCTTATTATGGGAGCAGAACAATTGTTTGCGGCAAAACAGCCAATGATATCATTTGTGTTTCTGTATTTATGTCCTTTTTGTTAAACTTAACCAATTAAGCATGAATGGGGCCCTTGGTCATTGTCCGTCAAACACACAAATGCAATTGAAACATCAGTGTGGTTTATTCCGCACAACATAAATCAAATCATAATTCTTTTTTTAGTACATAATTTGACTTTGATCACCAACAGTGTTAACTGTTTTTCTGTCCCACTGAGGCTGAGAGCCAACAAGCAAGGAGGGTTATTGATAATGCATGTACATACTTGGAAAGCGATTTGTTTTTAATATAGCTGGATCTGTTTTGAACAAGGAACGGGCAGCAGGAGAACAGATGACACAATATTGTCATTAGAGCAATGGGAATATGATATCACTGACCCATTTCCATGAGTATTTGAAGTAAGTCTTTTGAAATTCAAGGTGACTTTTTCAGACATAAGGGCAATTTTTCAGAAGAGAATGCACTTTTTCAGTTTTCAATGTCTGATTTACAAATAAACTGCTATACATAAACAGAGAAAATAAAATATGTATTAAACTACATGGTCAAAGAATATTAGATTGGTCCTTTGGATTTTCTTTGCTGGGTTCAAATTAGGGTGAATGACTGGTGCCAATTGAGTCGCAACAAATCTTAGATCAAACCATGTTTAATTTTCAGTCAACAAAAGAATGGAACATGAATAACATACGAAAGATTTCTTGTGACATTTGGGACATATGTTGTTCATGTTCAAAATGCAATGCAAATTAAACATCGGGACTGTTAATGGGAAAATCTAATGCCAAATGCATTAAAAATATTCAATATTGACTTTTTATTCTAGACGTATTGAAGTCTCATCAACCAATCAACATGACTTTCAATATGTTTATTTTATGTATATATATCTTAAAGTCATAACACCCTTGGTAGAGAACATGTACACTTGGGAAATTAAGACACTAATAGAATTTTAATACCCTTTCTAGAATAAGCATTTTTTCCAATAAAGACATTCCAGTGGGTTATTATGAAATTTATCAAATAAAAGCTTTTGCAAACAATGATAATAATAGCTCAGCTGCTTGTCTTGTAAATCAACAGAAATGATAAATCAGACAGCATGAAATGAAATGGGTTTAATGTCCTGCTATTCTACACTATCCTGACTAATGAAGACAGGAAATTTTGCCTTGACAGTAGCGTTTCCCATTACTTTTCTGATAATTTCAACTGTCAAGGGTTCTTTAGTACACATCCAAACAACTAGACAACTTCTTTGTCGTTGCTAGGCCCTTCATCTAATACGGCATTTCCCAGCCTCTGGGTCGCCAGCACTTTTTGTGGGGTCGAGGACTAGTCTGAGAACTTTTTAAAAAATGCTATCTTTTCATGTAATCTATCTAAACATCTTCAATAGAAGGCTTGATCTCGCTTTAACTCTGTACATCTTATCAAGGCCTTTACGTTACACTCTACAATCTACATTTTTCGTCACTAATTTCGATTGGTCTAGGACCCAGCTCTAGACCTCTCAGATTCCTTGATAGAAAATATTATCGCGAATACCAAGTCTTGCACTTTCCAACTGAAATATCTACCTGTGATAATCGAGTTGCAAAGTTCAGGGTTCGTTCAATGTCAAGGTTGCTGGAAATTTCCCAAACAATACTTCTCTATTCTCTAAAACATTTTCTATTGCCTTTCCGTGAGTTTCTCAACTGAAAAAGAGACCTTTTTAATGACTGTAAACTTATCTATTCATTTTTTGGTGGAGGTCGCAATGTTTGTATTTTTGGTGGAGGTCGCTATGTTTGTATTTGGATATGTGTTTGTATCATGACCTCTGATTGGACAACGTTATTGTTCATGTGTCTGCAGTAAAGGGAAATAACGTACATAAAATTTCGGGAATTTCAGTTGTAAAACTGCGGCCGTTGCTTCGGGAACATGTGATCTAAACAGCTCTTGCCACATTGCTAATCGATTTCCTCTCAGTAATTTGTTATCAGACTTTTAATAAGTAAACAATAATAAAAGTGAATGATAATGATGTTTCCTAGTAAAATGTGACTTTGTTCTTCAAGGGGTCGCGATCTGATCCTGGGTCAGGAATGGGATCGCCACCCAAAAAAGGTTGGGAACCTATGATCTAACAGCACTGACAAAGAGAAACCAGAATGTAAAATCCTGAAGAGCTTTCTCTGTGAACACTGAATCAAAACCACCAGGACTCTAAATTGGCCAACAACTATCCAGTTTACATTTAGTTACTATTATAAGTCATGCTTTAAAGTACTTTATGGTGTTTAATTGGGGGGTTTTTTTTGGGGGGGGGAGGGGAACTTATGCCACTATTCAATCCAATGCAACTGTGTGTGGATGGGATTGGTTCAACTGGATGAAAGTGTGTGTTGCATGAAAATGGCGATATTAGCAGTCTTGCGATTGGATGTGACTGTTAAAAAAACATTGGGCTAACATATTGAAAACAACGATGCGAAAGCATACTTATCTCGTGTCTTAAATCATATGAGAAGGAAGATCCCTTGACCCAAAAGGAGAAACTTCAAACGAAGAAAAAATTTTAATTGACTGCACTCAGTGATGTCAAGAGATCGAATGAACAAAAGCCCGGGAAAATTGCAATGAATAGATGCAACTTGCGCGGGAACTGCTGCGATTGGACCAGCCAAGTGAACACAATTTATGTCGTCACAACACAAATCATATTATGCTGCGCATAATATTCATTTGCGAATGATATGAATGCAACTAGTTTTGAGGGAATGTTTAGACATTATGCGTATTTTGTAGTTTAGTTTACAACTCCAGTATGTCATTTGTGTACATAAAAATGTCTGACGAAGCTATGAAAAGAGTTCTTAATCCATTTATACATGAGTCCGGCCAGAACTGGGTCAAATGAGGTCCCTGTTGGAACTGAGTTTTAATATTTTAAGCTTTCATTCCTTTTAATATAGCCAGAGTTCAACAAAAATAATTCTTAGTATTTTGTTATGAAGAATATCATATTCTACTGTATCTAATTACCACAATAACAATGACAAACCTAGGTACACCCTTCAGAAAATTTTCTATATTAAATTCATGTACCAGCTTCAAATCCGTGTCAGTAATATTCCTGAATACCGGTATTCATGTCAATAATATTTGATGTATATAAGCTGATACGACACAATGATATTTCTTCATAAGACAATTTGTGGGGTTTTATTTTTCTTTTTTTTTTCTATCACAGACTTGCAAATATTTTTATGCATTCGTTCATGATAGACATATTGCACAGTTATCATGTGAAAACAATACTTGAAATGGCTTTAAAATTCAATTTCATATCACTATGCCATATAGCTTTCAATAATAGTAATGATAATATTTTGAAAATTAAGCCTCTGTCAGAAGGTTTATAAATTTAAAAATCATAACGGTAAACACTATTTAAAGATACATTGTGTAAGATCTAGATAAAGAATTAGTCATTCTTATTATCATAGTTCGAAAGTAGATAATGTAAAATGATTAATTTTAAAATTTCAACCAAATTACTCTATTGCAAGCGAAGATATTAACCTTTGAAGGTTTGACAGACGTGCGCAATAATTTCAACCACCGTACTGGTTGATTGAAGCTAAGGCTCGTTCCTCCATATTTGATTAAATCAAAGTATCGCTGAACCGTTTTAATCTATTTAATATCAGAGAAATTTGATGCCATCGAGAGTTGATTAAGGCCTGGATCAGTTAATTAATGTCTAATTAATACTTAAGAAACACTGAGAAGTAGTAATGGTGTTTTTTGTACGTTTTGGGTATTGTTTTCGAGCGATGATGGTAAATTTATACGATTATCGGTAAAATTCTAATTATAGCAACAAATCTAATACCGCGAGGCTAAAATCTGTAGATACGGTGTGTTAATTAACAGGGGTGAGAAATTAACTGAAAGGTGATTTAATTATCGCCAGTGGTGAGTTTTCTCGAAAGCATGTTATAACTGAAGCAAAGGTGTTTTATCAAGGACCAATAGGCTTTATCTGACGTGTAGGTGTCAAATCAAATTTACCGTGCGATTTCTTGTTCGACCGTGTGTTTTACGCAGATCGGTCTTTGTTAAGTGTAGGTCTTTATGCATGAATTTATATGTGATGTAGTTACATACCAAAGTAGTAGGACGGCAGTTATTTATACATTTGTCCTTTTTGTGGGTTCAATTTGTTTACAGTATTATCGTGCGTAGGCCTACCACTGAACTACATGAAAACTGCACGTATCTCACAATTGAACTATTAATACACGTATCTTAAAATTGATCGCGCACAGTATCGTTATTTATCGATATCCGGACCAACCTCTATCAAATTAACGAATCTGTTTCGAAAGCAAATTTATACATATAAAATGGCGCAATTAATGAAAACCTATTAGTTTCGTCACTGCCATATTTTATACACGTGGGCGTTTTAATATATAAATGATTGATTCTTACCTGGGTTGTAAAATAGGACAATCCAAGAAAAAAATAATTCCCACACATATGACAACTGACAATTCACATATCAATTAACACCAATGCCGTAGTAATTCGGTATTGTATTCGCCGATTACGGGCCGACATTTTGATTATATTTTTCATAGTAAAAATCGTAGTAAGTCGTATCTGAGTCTTCTTCTTCTCCGTTTAAAATATCGGGAAAAAAAACACTTTCCTTGAAACTGTTGAGATTAATATTCACATCTAAAAAATCCCACAAATTTTGATTCAGATTCACTTTCCATAGCGAAGAAATTATTAAGAGTGAGCGCGAGGATATTACATTCGACGAAGACATACTCCCATTTTTGGTACGCCGTATATCACGTATATCTTCTTCTCTGTTTCAAATCTCGGAAAAATCACTTTCCGTAACATTATTGAGATTAATCTGCACATGTCAATTATCCTTTGAAAAACTAGTAGTTAGCCGTCCGTACTGTGTCCCGATGTTAATAAACTACGGGTCGAGTGGATCTAATTTTTATTACCGGTATGTAATTTTATCGGCATCGCTGTGCACGCATTACTCGCGAAAATTGTTTTTGTTGTCAGGGTTAGGGTTTGGTTAGGGTTGCATTTAGGGTTAGGGTTTAGTTAGGGTTTGGTTAGGCTTAGGGTTATTCGGAGATGAGAAGTTCAACGAAAAGGATAATTTTGTAATGTGGATGAAAACTGTAGTCTGTTTAATGTCGGTCTTATTTATAATGGCATAAATATATATTTCCCTTTTTAGAACCCCATTTACATGAAGCTTGATATTTTATTACATGTGTGGCTGCATGAGAAATAACAGGTTTTAAATAGGATACACAAAACATCGTTATTTACTTTACAGTCATGACATATTTTGAACTTTAAACCAAAACAATCGTGAATTCCAGGTCAGTGAATGGATTGGGAGTAATATTATTGTTCTTTGTCATAGTATCTAAGTATACCCTTGGTTTATAATACACATTAGTTACAATGAAATTGTTGGTCAATTTTATTGCCCCTAATAAAATCTAGCAATCAGCAGTTGTTATATAACAGATCTAGGTCAACGTTATTCCAAGTTGGTGATCAGCGAAGCGTAGTTCGTGCCCTGCACATGCTGGCTGTAAATTTACTGATGTGCTGTGTATTCTTATTTAAAAACAGTAATTTTTCAGCCACACAAACGCCCCAATGGATTATGTACAGAAGCTATATTTTAATAAAAATCTTGTCTTCTATATCAACCCTGGTAGAAGTGGACGTTAAACTCCACAAACGAACGAACGAGAAAATTCGTGTCATAGGGCGCCATTTTGTACGCAAGTTCAATATTCTCTCGCTTGTTCATCCAATAATTTCTTCGCTATGGAAAGTGGTTCCGATTCAGAATTTGAAACAATTTTATCAAAGGATATTTACATGTGAATACTAATCTCAGTAATGTTACGGAAAGTGATTTTTTCCGAAATTTGAAACAGAGAAGAAGATATACGTGATATACGGCGTACCAAAAATGGCAGCGTGTCGTCGTCGAATGTAATATCCTCGCGCTCACTCTTAATAATTTCTTCGCTATGGAAAGTGAATCCGAATCAGAATTTATGGTATTTTTTATCAATGGGTATTTTAGATGTGAATATTAATCTCAAATTTGTTTTTTTTTCCGATATTTTAAACGGAGAAGAATAAGACCCAGATACGACTTACTACGATTTTTACTATGAAAAAAAATAATCAAAATGTCGGCCCGTGGTCGGCGAATAAAATACCGATTTACTACGTTATTGGTGTTATTTGATATGTGAATTGTCAGATGTCATATGTGTGGGAATTACTTTTTTCTTGGATAGTCTTATTTACAACCCAGGTAAGAATCAATCATTTATATATTAAAACGCCCACGCGTATAAAATATAGCAGTGACGAAACTAATAGGTTTTCATTAATTGCGCCATTTTATATGTATAAATTCGCTTTCGAAACAAAATTTGTTAATTTGATAGAGGTAGGTCGGATATCGGTAAATAACGATACTGTGCGCGATCAATTTTAAGATACGTGTATTAATAGTTCAATTGTAAGATACGTGCAGTTTTCATTTGTTCAGTGGTACGCACGATAATACTGTAAACAAATTGAAACCACAAAAAGGACAAATATATAAAAATAACTGCCGTCCTACTACTTTGGTATGTAACTACATCACATATAAATTCATGTATAAAGACCTACACTTAACAAAGACCGATCTGCGTAAAACACACGGTCGAACAAGAAATCGCACGGTAAATTTGATTTGACACCTACACGTCAGATAAAGCCTATATTGGTCCTTGATAAAACACCTTTGCTTCAGTTATAACATGCTTTCGAGAAAACTCACCACTGGCGATAATTAAATCACCTTTCAGTTAATTTCTCACCCCTGTTAATTAACACACCGTATCTACAGATTTTAGCCTCGCGGTATTAGATTTCTTGCTATAATTAGAATTTTACCGATAATCGTATAAATTTACCATCATCGCTCGAAAACAATACCCAAAACGTACAAAAAACACCATTACTACTTCTCAGTGAAAACATTTCAGGCATAAAGAAAGACTTGCAATAAGCAGATTTAGCTCTTGCATAATGCATGTTTAAAACTAAAACTAGTATGGGGTTTATTGACCTAATTGGAGATTCATAATATAATAATGATGACTGCTTCTTGGTGTATTCAGTGTTTTAGCCGAGGATTACATTTAACTACAATTAAAATTTTAACTAACAACTGTTCCGTGACAATCTGATTAAAACACAGATCATACTTTGTTTCGTTTTTTATAGTTCAAACTTTCGTTTTACAAGTCTTTACTTCACTAGGATCTGGAAGAGGTGTTATCATTAATGTGTTCTGGATGTTGTGAGGGATTAGCTAATGAAACGGTCTGTTATGACAAGCTTTGGCGTGAGGTGCACAGAACTGTGGGTAATCCACTAGAAACATCAATGCACCAGTACTAGCAACTAAACGTAAATGTGTGCAGGCAAAATAAGCGGTCAGCATTTCGAGTTGCTCACAATAGCATTGGTTTGTATGGGCAACAAAAGCAGGGCTTAAGGGTATATTAAATATACTAGCTGAGGCAAGTTGACATGCAAGGTAAATATTAAAGATATCTATCAACAAAAGTAGAAAGGACAAATAAATGTCAATTTCTGGAAACATATACATAAGTATCAAAGACATCTTTCCAATATTCAAATACTAATAGGGAATATTAGTTGTATGAGTAATAATTGAATGTACATCAATAGTCAATAGGTTCATTTGAATATAACAAATTCTGAAGGGTTTTGTGTTTCCCAGTAATTCTGGTAACACGAGAGAGGAGAACCTTCTACTCCAATGACCCATTAACTTTTGAGATTTGCGCATAATTGAGGCAATCAAAAACTTCAAGTTGAGATAGAAGGTGTTTATTCAGTGTGATTAGAATTATTAAACAAGCCTTCCCCTCAAGGCATCACATGCTACTTTGTCTGTTCATAAAATTTGCGCTGTTGACACTAGTTTATTAAAGTCTTGGGAAAGTTTGTTAGGGCAGTATATTTCTGAATGCCTTTAGGATGGGAGGGAAATCCAAATATTGAAGAGAAAAACATCATTACTGCTATAAATCAGAGGAAACTGATAAAATTACTATTCAATGCAACAAATCATAAAAAAATCTTATTATCATTCTCAAACATTCCTTTAAATATACAGTAACGATTAGACTAATTCTTTTAAAGTTTTGGATTAATATGCAAAATGTGGCATGTTATAGTCACATAACCAGTAAGGCTGACCTTAAAAATATCTCTGTTTCGCCTAACCCGACCAACTAACTAAAACCACCCCCGAGACAAATTATTTTATTGCCCTTTTCCGCGATCTTTTTATTCTATATTGTGTGTCAACCTGAAATATATCGCAAGAGTTATTTCCCCTTACTATGGCTATGATTTGATGCGTTTGATTCATTACTGAAACTGGTTGATCAAGACGAAAGAGTCATAGGTGTCGCTTCTCAACAAAATGGTTACGTAGACGAAAGCATGTCCATCCCTACGAAATGATTCTGCCTGTGGAGCGTCGTTTTAAACATGACGACGATATTTTGAATATCCGTTTTGGAGAAAAATGAAGGCACAACCCGAACAATCATTAAAAACGTGTTGAAGGAAATTCACACTTCAAGTTCGGAGCAAATCGTGTGCGAGTCGTGCATCACTAAAATTTAAAATCCCGATGTCATTCAATATTGATTTGTTTACAGCTTATATAATTTAGTTACCCATTTCCTGTATGGGCTTCTCTGACTTACAATAAAAATCTAAAAAAAAAAACGACCTACCGACCCTTCCCCTCAATTGTGGGTCGGGTTTGGTGAAACAAAGATATTTTTAAGGTCAGCCTAATGTAAATTATTTTATGTGTCCTTATAAATTAGATAAATAAAGTATGGATGTTACATATAGACCATTTGCAAGATCTCAAATTTTTTCATGACATAAATGTATTACTAATCAATTCCTGAGAAGATTATATGTTCTAAAAGTTTATTTTCATACTAATTTACTAATCACTGTCATTAAAGGATATTTTTTATAATAAATTTCTAAACTGGTTAGGAACCAAGTTCATCACAAACTTCAATAAATATCTGCAAACCCAATAAATCAAACAGCAATTACAAATCTCATATTATATATTCTTTAAACAGAGCATATACTCTACAAGTCTGGAGATACAGTGATTCAAAAAGCAGTCTCAAAGGAATCGAACTGATAAAATATAGTCTACTTAGTCTGGACATTTCATTGCTTCAATATTTTACAAATGTCCTTTACAGTTATATATCATCTAAACATAAAATTGAAGAGGATATAGGGAAAATATTGACCTGTGTATAAAATCGAAAATTCAGACAATAGTTAATATATCAAAAATGGAGGAGAATAATGAATCAAGGATGAGCTTGCTTGCTGTGTTGTATTGATCATATGCTCTCATTTCTGGAGCATCTAATATCACTTCTCACATAAAGAGATCAAATAGCCATTTCTGTCAATTGATCTTTACTTGTAATGTTGCTGTCTATTAGTACACCAATGTTCCTACTCAAGTGTGAACCTTGAGCATGCATTTGTAACCAGCTAGGTTTTTATTGTTGTTGACAGAATATCATACTGGTTTCCTCTTATTCATAAATTGCACACACTCAATTCAGCTAATTACACCCTTAAATGTGATATATAAGTAGTAATTGATCACATAAATAAAGAAGACACTGCCAAGATGGCAAAACACAATATTCTGAGAACTATATATTCTGTAAAATAATTTCATTCTGATTACATATTCAATATACTTTAATACTATATAATCTACTATATATATATACAAAACTAATACTCTTTACATGTTACTTTTTATCTATGTTTAACATCAACATGACTGCTTAATTAATTTCAGTCATTCATTCATCTACTCCATCTACTTAACTCAAATTATCCTAAATAAGAGAATTAGTACACATACTTGTAAATACTGAAGTAGTATAACTAAAACAATTCTCTGAAAATAACCAACTAACTGGATTTGAAAATAAAGGGTAAACTATTTGATTTAAGTTATCAAATAGCCCTTAGTCCTTCAGACCCTTTTCAATAGGCCCACATAGAAATGTGGTCATATATTGGCATTGCCTCCATCTGTCATCAATAATTTCTTGTGAACAGTCTACAGACTACATGTATTGTCTGATCATTTTGAAATTTATATAATATGATGTTTACATTAGTGAGATGAAGAATCCTATGTAATTTCAACAAAGCCGTTAATTTCTTCCAGAGTAATGGTCCTTGTTTCACTTTGTAGAACCTTCCGAAAGTTCTAACAACTAAAGTTGTCATCCAAGCTGTATTAACCCGTTAAGGGCGTTATATAACGTCCTGGACAACTGCCACTCACTGTGTGTAGGGCGTAATATAACGTTTTGGAGGTATTTTCCCAAACCTATTCTTAGAACATAGTTCGTCACTTGGGGGGAACCCTTGGAAATTTCCCCACCATCGCAGAATGTCTACAATGGCTCCCCTGAGTGCGTATGACGTCTTGGAGGTATTTTCCCCAACCTATTCTTAGAACATAGTTCGTCACTTGGGGGGAACCCTTGGAAATTTCCCCACCATCGCAGAATGTCTACAATGGCTCCCCTGAGTGCGTATGACGTTATATTATGTGTGGTCGAGGAAATCTTTGCCTGAACATTTGCAAAACAACCCAACCTCGTTCGGACTAACAAAATCTCGTTCAGCTTTGAGTTTGACTATGCACATGGACAATAATGACATCGTCCAGCAAGTGCAAGTTCTCTGAAGAAGAGGTTTTGAACAGTATTCTGGAGTTGGATGATGACTTGTCGTCTTACGTTGATTCAGAAGATGAAACTGACGATCAGGATGAGGCATATTTGATAAACGCCAGTGACATAGACAAAGGTCCAAAAATGACGTTTTTCGTCAAATTAATTACACAATAGGGGGTAGTTAATGTTTAAAAAAAAAACGTCACGCCAAACGGGTTAAACATACATTATGCAAGAGCTAAATCTGCCTATTGCAGGTCTTTCTTTAGGCCAGAAATGTTGTCTAAATTATTAATTAGACATTAATTAACATATCCAGACCATAATCAACCCTCGATCTCATCTCATGGATAATCAAGATTATGCTTTCCATAAAGTTACAATTAAATATTTTCAAAGAAAGTCAAAACATAATCATTTCTATGTCTTTTGCTCAAAAGGTTGTCAACTCACTATTATACGATCATGGGCATTATTTTAGAGGCATAAATATCATTGACACAGGAAATAATAACACAATTACCTCCCTTGTTTTTCCATTCACCCCCATGCAATAGCTATCTTCAAACGTTTGAATTTGAAGTTGAAAATGATATTTTTGCCAATTTCTCAACTGGCAATAGTGAATTATAGGATTAATAGGATTATTCTTTAACCAGGTAGGACTGTTTATAGATACAATCTATTTTTGGGCTTTATTTTAATACATTTTTAAAATATAACTCAAAAATATAAAATTGCAACTTTAACTGCAAGAGAATAAATATGTGACATCCCTTCTTTGGTGCGCTTACAATTTAGCTGTTGTGGGCCTATGTTTCGTTGCCTGGCAATCTATCTTTATAGACAATAACAACACAACCTTATTTTTCTGAACTCACATTCAAAAATAATCTTCGATTGGCTGTAACAGAGTTTTCTGTGTGGATTATATATTTCTATAAAATATCTAGACAAAAGCAAATTGTCAAGTGCAGGGCTGTGTGACAAAAACCTGCTGTTGTACATTAACTTTTTCATTTTGAAAAATGAACTGAAAGTATAGTTAACTACATTTGATTTGAAGTAGAAAAGATTCTTAATCAATACAAATTTTTCAGCATGACTGTAAAACAAAATATTATATATCTTTTAAAAATTAATAACTAGATTTAATCACTCGAGATGAAATCGCTGATCTGAATGAATCCCATTTCCCTAACATGTGTACAGACATATTTGTGTCGGATTTACTGCGAAATGCACACTCTAAAAGACACATTATGGGAGATCAGGTAAAGAATGGCAGATTTCACTATAATAGTTAAACAATAGATAATGTAAGGGGAATTTGCTGCAAATTTCAGTAAATTGATCAGCTCTTAACTGACCTAGCCTCCATCATCATTAGTAAAGTCGGTATGATAAAAAACTTAGTCTTGATTATCCATTTCATGATTAAATCATGAATGAAAGTTGAGCAGCAAATCGGATCCATGGTCACAGGTAAATCTATTTAATTGTGTCATGTTATTGTATATGACCCTATCACCTACAATGTTAATTGTCACTTTAAAGAAGGGTAGGAAGATGTAAACAAACACAACAGACAGAAGTGATAACATAAGTTCCTTGGACCAAAATCATGTTTCACAGAACATACAAAACTTCTAAAAATTACTTCCCTCTAGAAGCCGCGTCTCAATCCTAAACAGAAAATAGGGCCTATTAGAAAATATCGGAGAAAATAAGATGCTGATAAAAAATTGAACAATTCCTCAAGATAATCTGAAATGGTTCGCAAATTTGAAAGCAACAATTTTAACTTGTATACAAGCTTGATTTCTTAGAACCTACTTTATTTGGCACTGTCTGACCTTTTTATGCTACAATTTATTGTAATTCTCCCATTGTAACTTTTTAACATCAACAAATAACCACCATCTTGTTGAAAGCTGGTATCTGGAAATTGATAATATGAAATGTTTGAGTAAATAGCACTCTAAGAGGAGAAGAGTTGCTGGGAAGTGGTGATATTGACAACAGTTTAAGAGATTTGTCAGAAGTGCCACAATCTGCTGTATATTCCAATCAGTTTATTAGGAAGATAAATCTTCAATCCCCTTAATCAATGCTGACCATTACAGGCTAAAAAAATCTCAATGGAAAGTCAAATTGTTCGTATATTGATTATTTGGGTTGAAGAAATTGATGAGGATTTGGCCAGACTTGGTAACTAATTTATTGTGGGTTTACCACCATGAGTTAAACTGATCAATAGCCCCTTTCCCATTAATGGGTTAACAACATTACCTTTTATAACATGACATCTGTACGTCAACGATCTCTTATCCATATAATGATGTTTGTGTCATCCAACAAGGTGTAATAGATTAAATCTTTCTTTTAGTTCTTTAATTCAATTAATATTCAAATTAAAATCAATCATGTGTCTGACTGCTGGATACATTCTTAAATAAACAACTGGGCACAACATTATGATGTAACAATGGACCCCTATAAGTTTCATCAAATTTGCTTTAAAAAAATCTTACATCATGGATGGCCATGAGAAAGGACCACAAAGCATGGAGAATATAAATTATAAGGCAACAGGAGGCATATAACTAGCAGTTGCTAGACAGGATATGCTCAGCCAACATTTGCAAGAGATGGATAGAGAACAAGCTAAAAACAAAAGCAATTTTTCATGCAATCAGGGGCCATAATTCAGAAAGTTATTGACTGAAATGTGCAAATATCGACAGGGACTGAGATCTTTGGAATAGAAAGATATATTTTAAGTTTCATCAAAATCGGATGAAAATTGTGACATACTGTTACACAATTTGCATTCAAAGTGCAGCCATTTTGTCAGCCAGTTTTGATTAAACCCAAAATTCCAATTCAATGTTCATTATGGTGGAATGCGGAATTGTGACTTCTACAGGGACCACAAGCTAAAAACATGATTTTTTGTACAATCAGGGACCATAAATCAGGAAGTTACAATCCGATATGCATGAATATCACAAATAATCACGATCGGTGGGTTTCAGCAAAATCAAATGGCCCAATACATGCCAATATCGAAAGGAACGGAGATCTTTGGGAGATACACCAATATTTCAAAATTGGATAAAAATTGTGACCTGGTGTGTCCACAAACAAATTGTGGACGGGCAGACGGACGGAGAGGGACGACGGCATAATACATTTACATGAAAATGTTGGCTTATAAAAATGACAGAAATAACAGAAGCACAAGTGAAATGAAATGAAATTAAATGAAATGGGGTTTAACGTCCTACTCTTCTGCACCTGACCCGGGCACAGTGTGCTATGAGGGAAATTTTGCCCAGGCAGCGGCGCTACGGCCTACTCTTATATCGAATTCAAACTGCCAAGGGATCTTTTACGTGCACTCCAATGTGTACACAGGACCTCGGTTTTTCGTCCCATCCGAACGACTAGGCAGCTGTCCTTGTCAGGCCCTCCTAGAAGCACAAGTAAAACATATACAGCTATAATATATATATAGGATCACACCCCCACCACTCAATTAGTTTTGTTCCACTAGCGGCCATATGTGAGTATAACTATGTCCAAACTCAGTAATATGAAATTAAAGTGTTCCAATAATTATATTAATTGTTTGCTACAGGCTGTATTTATCCTGTTATAAAACTTTCTCAAGTAAATAACTAAAGACAGTCCCTTTTAACTTTTAGTTTGCCTCCCAATCATATTGCACATTAAACATATTTAATTCTATATCATTAATTTTAGGACATTGAGAAAACTGTTTTATAATGAAATCTTTCTCAAGGCAGAAAGTTGTTCTTTTGAAGTGATATTTTAAATGAAAGTTCACTTTCTGTCAGCAAATAAGCACAAAAGAATTTCAAAAGAAAGAAATTTTCATGTTCCATATATGTGATTGATGTGAGCAAAACTAAGGTAGAGTAAAAAAAAAACCCAGAGCATCGCTACCGATGCAATGTATGTACATATTCCTGTTTTCATTTATACATGGTACTTTTAAAATGAAGAGCATGAAATATGAAATGGCTGCAATGACTGTAAGAAAGCGAAATCAAATTTGGTGGCAACTACATCTAATTGAAACCCCTTAGAATATGCATGTAGTATATCGTTTGTATGAATATATTGTGCATGCACATGTATTATTAAATGTATATGACTATGTATAAGTGTATATGTGTGCATGCTGTCCATAATGGACGTTTTGATGTAATAAACATCTTATCTTATCTTATGACAAGAGGCAAAGAAAGCTAGACGTTGAATTTGTTTTGCAAAATATTAACAAAAAGTTGGAGTGACACAACCCAAGGGGTTCAGGGCACGAAACAAAATAAATAGTTGCTGTCTTTGTGGTATAAGGAATAAATAAACAAAGTTCCGAAAATAATCCATACAGAATTGCAGCCTGTAGACGATAAACACAAAAACTGGGCGTGACTCTACCCCTGGGGGTTGGATATGGAACAATATAAATATGTATAATGCTGTTACAGAAATGATTGATATGCTGAATGTGAACAATATCTGTTGATAATAAACCAGAAAGTGAGTGTAGTACCACACCTCTTGGGGTCAGGACATGCACCAAAATAAATAGTTGTTATCCTTACAGTATATTAAATAAACATGTCAAATTCCACAACTCTGTGGGTCGGGATATGCACCAGAATAAATAATTTCTATCCTTACAGTATAAGGGATAAACATGCCAAGTTCGAAGATGATCCATTCAGAATTCCAGTTAATGGCAACCTGTAGATTATTTACAAACAAAACATAAACAAACATTGGGTGTGGCTCTGCTCCTGGGGCAGGGAAATGCGCCAAAATCAATAGCTGCAGGCCTTTTTCTATAAGGAATACATATGCCCTGTTTCAAGATGATCCATTCAGAATTGCGGTCAATATAAAACAAACAAAAAAATTTGGTGTTGCTCTGTCCCTAGGAGTCTTGACAGGTACCAAAATCTACAGTTGTCATCCTTAGGCTATAAGGAATACATATACCAAGTTCCAAGGTGATTCATTCAAAGTTGTAGCCTGCCGCTAACACACAGACACACAAAGAAAAAGTGTGTATGGTTCAGCCCCTGGGGGTCGAGCATTCACCAAAAACAATAGGGAACACCCTTAGGGTATAAGATATATCTGTTAAGAATTGAAGCTTGTAGATGACACAAAAGCACACACAAAAATTTGCGTGGCTGTGTCCCAGGCGGTCGGGCATGCATCAAACTGAAATTTCAGTGGTCCATTCACCTAACACTATTTTTTGGGTTGCAAATCGGCCATTTTCCAAATTCAATTAATTTTCACGATATTGTATTTAAAACATTTTAAATTGTCTTCTAGGGTATCCTATATAGGGAATACAAATTAAGGTTTCATTTTCGAAAATCCAATATGGCAGCCATTTTCCTTCAAAATGGCGGAAAACAGATTTAATATACCATGTAATACTCCTTTAAAGAGTTTGCAGGGTTGACAATTAAGTGGGAATACAATATATTGTATAGTGCTAGGTCAAAAATGTTGCAAAAAATGAATTTTTCAGCCAATTTCACCTAAGAAAAAATCCTGCACATCTTTTCGATATATTTCATCCCATCCCTTGTAAGCTAATGTGTATGAAATATGTTAAGTTCTTGTATGTTTGATAATTACTATGTTTAAATGCTTGTTTATGATATCCTTTGTAAAAGATCCACAGAGATCTCCAAGACTCCAACTGACATTAAATATTCAGCGCTCTAGAAAATAATTATGTTCACATTGGCAGGAGTAGACGAAAAAGATTAGTTCAATTACTTGAACGTATTGTCAACCTTTTTGAGTCACTGCTTTAGATTAATCTCTTCTCATCAAAATTGAGTCATTCTAGTCTTGTGCAGGAATTATATCACATGCCTGTTTGTCCCAGTTTGTGCCTATCAATATCCTTGTTCACAAGCACCAAGTTCATTGGTTCCCATTGTGAACACAACTGTCAGATTCTTCCCTTCTCCTTGAAATTAGGACCTTCTTGTCTGGCTTGGTTGGTTCCAAATATCTTCCCACATGTCTACCGGGTCCCATTAGCAATCTTTGCTCATTAACAACTAAGTAATACCTAAATTGTAACTTGAATACATTGCGAGGTTGGGGACCCTAGTTTCATTGTCATGATCATCAGCAAATTTATAACTATCAGATGAAATCGATAAATAATCTATCAAAAGGCTTGTGTTTTATATCAAAAATCACATGGCATTTATAAATTTAATTGATTGTGGGAACAAAATAAATATGAGTTTTAGAATGCAGGGAATTGGATGAATATCGAGAGAATTCATAGAATAGATGAAAATTTCAGTGTAAATGTTTGATTTTTTATACAATAGATCAGATTATCGTCAAAATGAAAAAATAATCATTTGTATAGCCAGGAAAATATACAACATTTCACAAATTACTCTTTATCAAGATAAATGATTGAGTGATAAACAAAGTTCATTTTATGTAATAAAGCGTGTGTATATTCAATTGTATGTCTAATGCAAAGGAAAAAATCAATATTAACCACAACAGGCAGAAATTGACCGGCAAGAATCAAATCTATTACCGAGGTCATGTCTGAAGTCAACAATTCAATTACCTATATGCTCCAACACAGGGTTTATATGCAACCATTTCTTTAAACTCTTGACTGCTTTACATCATCCGATACAATAACGGGGTTCTTCAGCAAGATGCTATTTATTACACAATAAATATGTTGGGATGATGTACTAAACACAAAAGGCATGACACAATATGTAAAACTTATCCATAATAAGAATAAGGTTGCTTGGCAGGATACACTCACATTTTGCATGAGATAGACAGAGAACAAGACAAACAAAAACACAATTTTTTGTACAATCATGGAAATAATCAAGTTATGCACAAATTTCGAATGGAACCAAGATCTTTTGGATGTAACAGGCCCGTACCTAGCAGAAGGCAAGCGGGGCAGCTGCCCCCCACCCCCAGAAAATATTAGCGCCCTGATTTGTGCCAAAGGCGACCCCTTTGCCCATTGAGGAAAAACGGCTCCCCAAATGTCACTTGGTTTATGGGCATCTCGCCCCAAAATGGTGAAGCGCCTCATAATAACTCTATAGACAGCCTCACTTTTCGGGCAGACGGGTAAAGTCAAAACAAAAAATACAATTTCATCCACATGTAGTTGGCAAAATAAGGTGCCCGAAATCTAATAAAACACTAAAATTACTTTTCTTTTAATTGAATATCGCTAATTTGTACTGAATTAACTTCAATGTATGTATATTATTATTTGTGAATCCAGCTGCAACAGTCAAATTGGATGGTTGGAATTCAGATCAGCATAGAGTGGGATTTGCTTAACTCTTGGGTTAGAATAGCAGAAAAACGCATATGCGACGGTTAAATTTTCAATATTTTCTCAGGGAGCCCTAGGCCCTGTCACCCCACGACTATTGATTGGTTATTTGGGCTATATTGAATCACATTTAAGTTGCTGAATTCACAGGCTGGTAAAGCAGGAAAATGCATATAAACGATCGATTGGTTGATTGGAATTCGACTCGGCCACTTAAGTTAAGTTGTATCAGACCACTAACTTCATTCAGGGACTGGAATAGCAAGAAAACCTGTTTGCAGTCGTCAAATTTTCCAAATTCTCTTTGGGGGGGGGGGAGGGGGTCCCTAGACATCTGCAACCCAAACGTGTAGGTACATCAGCACCCCAAACTTTTTGGGATAGCTACTTGCCTGTATAAACATTATTTCAAGTTTCATTAAGATCAGATAAAAACATTGACGAGGTCCACCCACAAGATTTGAACTTAACCATTAATGTATAACGGTCATTCTTTAAATCATCCAAAAATTGTGTCCTCTAGAGATTCCACAAGCTAAAAAACATGATTTTCGTACAATTTCGGAGCCATAATCCAGGAAGTAACCATCTGATATGCGTGAATATCGAAAGGAACCAGGACGTTTAGGTTACATATTCCAGAAGGTCCATAAGCTAAACCCAAAGATTTTTTGATCAATCAGGGGCTATAATATAATCCAGACATCTATGTTCCAAAATGCATGATTATCAAGAATAACCAAGATCTTTGTGATATAAACATAATTTTCAAGTTTCGTCAAAATCAAATAAAAATTGGGACTTCACGAGGGTCCACCACCTTGGTATTTCATATTTTTAGACTATTTGCTTACAAGGAGTGACCAATTTGTCCAGCAGGTTTGGTCAGATTTTTAGTAAATTCAAGCTCAACCTCCATTGAGGTGTAACAGTGATATACTTAACAGGGGTTTTCAAATTTAATCCAAATGGTGACTTCTTTGGGGGTCACAAGCTAAAAATACGATTTTTCAAACAATCAGGGGCAATTATCCAGGAAGTTGTGGTCCAATATGCGCGAAAACCTATATTTCATGTTGGATAAAAATTCTGACACAAACTAGGTCATATCGAGACTAACACATGGTTTAACTTTAATTCGCTTGCGTGTAGGGGTCTTTAGCAGTGGGAGGAAACCGTAGGACCCGGAGAAACCAATTTAGACAGGTGACCCTACTCTTTGTCACGTATAACCGGGGAATCGAAACCACACCAGTTGACTCAATGACAGACCTTATGATACAATGCTCACAGACTAACTTTTCCACCATCTATGCCTTCCCTTCCCAATTGACCTCTTGAATGTCCACAAACTAAAAACAGGAATTTTCCTATAATCAGGGGCCATTATCCATGAATTTATGATCTGATAGTTGCCTATATCGAAAGGAGCTTATATCTTTTTGAGAGAATCTTTTAAGTTTCGACAAAATTGCATTAATATTGTGACCTGTGAAGTGTTCACAAACATAATGTGGACAGACGGTCGGACATTGGAGAGGACAATATACGCCCACATGAAAATGTGGGTGTATAAAGAAAACAATTCATGAGGGGAAAGGATGAAGTTATATTCTTACTTTAAATTGGAAAGACACTACATGATTCCACAATTAATATAGATTGGATTGGATTCTGGATTAGACACGATGAATTGATCCTCTAGAGATTTTTCACTTTGATTTCAGACTCTACAACATAATGAAAATAATTGTAGTCTGTATTACTATGGCATGTTTGGTTTAAAAATATGACATCTTTCAAAAGTTATCGGCAAACTGTTTAAAGAACATATTTGACATTGATTACGGCTATTTTTGTAGTGGTATGTCCCTTTAAATACCTTAAGGCCTATAACTGTCTCGTCTTGAATATGTATATAACTAGTGCACGCGCACATCAGGGTAATTGGCGACGGGTTGTCGTCGCATGGTATGAAGCTAATAAACATCTATCTAGAATATTAGGCTTGTCGTATCATCTATCGGTAGCCATCATGGGCAGCACTAACACAACATGGTGTCAGAAGTTCCATCTTTAAAGATGAAGAACCCGAGAATTTGATTTCGGACTTTAATTTCATCGATGAATCAAGTTATATAGGTATTTTCATCAGTGAAAACGAAGCTCTCGTCAACGTGGGTTGGTACCTATTGACTCGCCATTGTGAAAAATCGGCTAGAATTTCCGCTCTACAGGAAAGGTTTTAAGCTCATAGATTTGATTCATCAAAACCTCGAGGGTAATCTAGCATCCAATTTTAAACAGTTCAAACAGGGATTTAAAATTTACCTCGCCGCATCAGGGTTAGACAGTAAATCGTCAAAGGTCAAGGCTAGCATTCTTCTCCATGTTATTGGTCAGCCAGCTGTCAAAGTCTTTGATGGATTTCAGTGGGGTGACGGCGAAAATCAAGATGACCTGGACGACATATTGAAGAAGTATGAAGAATATTGTATTCCTCGGAAGAATATTACTTTCGATAGACATCAGTTTAATACTAGGGATCAAGAAAATTCTGAAACTTTTGATTCGTTCTATCTAGCTATCTGTAACCTGTCAAAAGAATGTGAATTTGGTGAACTTGTTGATTCGCTCATTAGAGACCGTATTGTATGTGGTATACGTGACAACAAAGTTAGGAGAGATCTTTTGATGAAACCAGAACTTACTCTTAGAAACGCTGTGGAATTTTGTAGAGCTGCAGAAGTCAGTAATCAACAGAATAGGAGTTTTCAACAAGAGAAATCTGTGGTAAATGAAAGTATCCATCAGGTTAAAGCTGATCATGGTTATGGTGGTAAACAGTACCAAGGTAAACAGGGGTTTTCATATAAGAAGAAATCAACTGTTGGGCGCTCAAATGCTCAGTATAATAATCATAGAAAGCCAGATCAGGGTCAAATGTATAATAATGATAGTAATGGCAGTAGTGGTAGTAAATGTAAATATTGTGGAAAAGAACCACACGGTAGAAGATTTTGTCCAGCGAAACGTGTTTATTGTAGTAGCTGCCATATTAAAGGTCACTACCGCTCAGTATGTATGTCAAGGTCACAATCAAACCGAAAAATGGTTAATGCTGTTCAGGACGACGACGACACAGATGAAGGTGAATTTCTTGGAGCTATAGATCAACTCACTCAAGATGGTGAATCGGCTCAAGATGATTGGCACGTCACGGTTAAAGTAGGTCAAGCGCATATCAGGTTTAAAGTAGATACGGGTGCCGATGTGACGGTTATACCCAAGTTTAATTTCAACAAGAGCTTTAAAGGGCAACACTTACTTTCTACCAATCGAATTTTGAATGGTCCAGACAAGCATCAACTTAAGACTCTGGGATATTTTCATGCAGATTTAAAGTGGCAAGGTCAAACTCACAGAGAACTAGTCTATGTCATAGATAACCTAAGTACTCCTTTATTAAGTAGAAGTGCATGTCAGTCGCTTGGTGTTGTTTTATTTCTGGGTAACGTGGATAAATTGTCTTCCATAGAAGAAGAATTCCCTGAACTTTTTAAAGGTTTGGGAAAACTTGAAGATCCTTATGATATAGAATTAGCAGAAGATGCTGTTCCCTATTCAGTTAATGCACCGAGAAGGATACCTTTACCATTAATGCCTATGGTAAAAGAAGAACTTAAGCGACTTGAAGATTTAGAGGTTATTACTCCAGTTGATGTACCAACTCCATGGTGTGCTCCGCTTTGTGTTGTACTGAAAAAGAATAAAAAGCAAGTCCGTGTCTGTGTTGATTTGACTAAACTGAATAAAGCGGTTAAAAGGGAGCGTCATATGCTTCCTTCGGTCGAACATGTCTTGGGTCAAATGGCGGGTGCCAAGGTATTTTCCAAGCTCGATGCGAACTCAGGATTCCATCAGATTGAACTTACGAAGAAATCATCACTGTTAACTACCTTTATCAGCCCTTTTGGTAGATACTGCTACAAGAGACTACCGTTTGGAATTTCAAGTGGCCCAGAATTATTTATGAAAAGAATGTCTAAAATCTTAGAAGGTCTTCAAGGTGTTGCATGTCTAATGGATGATGTTGTTGTATATGGTTCATCTTACGCCGATCATGATGTAAACTTAAGAAAAGTTCTGAATAGATTGCGTGAACATGGCTTAACTCTTAATAAATCTAAATGTGAAATTAGAAAAACTCAAGTTAAGTTTTTAGGCCAAATAGTAAGTGAAAATGGTGTCCAGGCAGATAAGGACAAGGTGACTGCTATTAAAAATTTTCCTCGACCTAAAACTGTTTCAGATATTCGACGTTTACTCGGTATGGTTAATCAATTGTCAAAATTCATTAGTAATTTAGCAGAGATTACTAAACCGCTGCGTGATTTGCTACATATATCCAAAACGTGGGTATGGGATACAGCTCAAGAGAAATCGTTTCAGGAAATCATTAAAGTATTAACTGATACACCTGTGTTAGCATTATATAATCCAGACTTGGAAATCAAAGTAAGTGCAGATTCCTCATCGTATGGTCTGGGTGCAGTTATATTGCAACGGTATTCTAGTGGTTGGCGACCAGTAGCTTTTGCGTCAAGAAGCCTAACAGAAACAGAACAAAAATATGCGCAAATAGACAAAGAAGCCTTAGCCGTTGTTTGGTCTTGCGAAAAGTTTCAAGATTATTTAGTTGGACAAAGAACATTTCTTATTGAAACTGACCACAAACCGTTAGTCCCTTTATTGGGTACTAAAGACTTAGACAGCCTTCCTATTAGAATTCAACGTTACAGATTGAGGCTAATGCGTTATTCATACAGTATTGTTCATGTAGCAGGTAAAAATTTGTGTATTGCGGATACATTATCACGCGCTCCCTATTCTGAAGCAACGGAAGCAGATCTTATTTTCCAGAATGACACATGCTTATACGTTCATACAATAGTATCAGACCTTCCTCTGAAAGATCAACGCTTGAATGACATACGTGCTCAACAGGAAGGGGATCCAGTTTGTAAAGATCTAATTTCATTATGTTTAAATGGTTGGCCTAGTGCAGTTCATAGTGTTAAACCTCATCTTAAAGCATATTTTGCTTATAGAGGAGACCTAACTGTAGTTGATAATTTGTTGATGTGTGGCACTAGAATTGTCATACCTAAATCTCTCCAGTCTGATATTCTTGGTAAACTACATGAAGGACACCTCGGAATTACGAAGTGTAGAGATCGTGCGAAACGCTCTGTTTGGTGGATAGGACTAAGCTCTCAAATATCAGACTTAATTTCAAATTGTGCTGTATGTTGTAAACAAGCTGTGAATAAGTTTGAACCATTAGTTCCATCAGACTTTCCTGAAAGACCATGGCAGAAAGTTGCATCGGATTTATTTGAATTTGAAAATAATAACTATTTACTTGTCGTAGATTTTTATTCCAGGTACATTGAAGTAGCTAAGCTTTCCGGACTGTCCTCAAAGTGTGTCATTAATCACCTAAAGTCAATGTTTTCCCATCATGGCATTCCTGAGAGTTTCTTTAGTGACAACGGTACTCAATATGTGTCTGCAGAATTTTCAGATTTTGCGAAGAACTATGGTTTTACTCATGTGACAAGTAGCCCAACTCATTCATCTGGTAACGGTCAAGCGGAACGAGCTGTGCGTACCGCTAAAAAGTTAATGTTATCAGACGACCCTTACATAGCATTTTTGAATTATCGTAATGCACCTCTCCACAATGGGTATAGTCCATCTGAGTTACTCATGGGGCGACAATTGCGTACTAAAATACCTGTTGTTTCTTGTCAGTTAGAGGGGAAAAAGATAGATTCTAATATTCTGTCAAATCGTGAAGCCGTTCTTAGAAAACAGCAGAAAGATAATTTTGACAATAGACATTCTGCTAAATCTTTAACTCGTCTAATGTGTGGCGATTCCGTGTATATTAAAGATCGTAAAGAGACGGGAACTATTAATAAACAGTTTAATGATAGGTCTTACATTGTGTCTACTGATAGTGGTAAATTTCGCAGAAATAGATTTCACTTAAACAAAATGCCAAACTCAAGTAATGACAGTAGTGTGGAAAATTATAAAATTGTACATCATAAGCAGTCTAAGGTTCTTCACAATAATGTCCCTTTAAGGAAATCAAAAAGAGATATCAAATCTCCTAAACGTTTTGTTGACATGTAAGTTTTAAACATGTTTATACAATGTTGCTGCAATTGTGTTTACTGGTGATAGGTTTAAAGTGACTGTAACATTATCTAAAATTTAAACACAAAATAGTGTCTGTCTTATTTAGTTTACTTGTCAGATAGATTCAAAGGTGTAATGATAGATATTATTTGGTTATTAATATAGCATTATAATACTGTCCATCAGTCATATAAGTACATGTATGCTTTTTGTTGATTTTGTAAATCTTAGAAGGGGAGATGTAGTGGTATGTCCCTTTAAATACCTTAAGGCCTATAACTGTCTCGTCTTGAATATGTATATAACTAGTGCACGCGCACATCCGGGTAATTGGCGACGGGTTGTCGTCGCATGGTATGAAGCTAATAAACATCTATCTAGAATATTAGGCTTGTCGTATCATCTATCGGTAGCCATCATGGGCAGCACTAACACAACAATTTTTGACACTGGGTCGGATTCACCTGAAAAACCAACAAATATTACAGTGTGACACCAAAAAAACAGAATTCATCAAATTTCTATTAAATCCTACACTGGTCCAGCAAATTACGTTAAATTTGCGAGACTTAAACATCAGTCTGTGAATTGTCATTTCCCAAAATTTCAGTTATCTTGGTAGCTTTGCATAAAAGTCATACCCCAAGTGACCTCCGTGGCAATGCAGTCTAACATGAAAAATTCGCAAAAAATTGTCAATAACTGGAACACATTCCTCTGCTGGACCATAGAATTAAATAGAAATATTTATGGGTTGTCTTATTTTGGGTCACCCTGTATATCTTTCAATATGTTATCACACATCAAAAACAGAGTATACTGAAGATTTTGAATGGCATGAAGAAAAATTTCTATAAAAATATGCAAACTTCCTTTTCTACATAGCTTCATCTAGGAGAAAGTTACCTCTGTTCTGAAGTACGTAATTGAATATACCCGGCTACCTTTAGGTAATCTGCACTTCAATATAAAGAAATCTTAATTAAGACAATGCTGTCCTTTTACTAAAAATTTTCATGTTTTTGCTTTCATTACTTAGACGAGTTTTGCTTTCATTATCGAGATGAGTTTTAAATTTTCAAACCAAACAGTAAATAATATATAGTTATATCTATAGTTCTTCTGCGTGTATTTCACATGCAATAATTAAAGCCCTCTTTACAGATTAGAGTAATGTCCTGTAGACACCGACCAATACTGTCATTTTCTTTCCAGGTTCCGAGTATCATTATTCTTTCTGAAACATCTGCCAAGAAAAATGGGAAAAGAAAGGAAGGAAGTGACAGCCTTATCTACCGTTGAATGCCACCAAACATGAAAATCATTATCCATTCTTTTGAGCTTTAATTAAGGTTTCCCTTTAAACCTGAAGACGAAAGTGGCGGCATAAAAACATAGTGTCCTGTCTACTAACAAACATGTTGGAGGAAGGCACAAGTTCTCTATTACAATAAAAAGTACTTGTCTTTGACTGTTTTGAAAGATGACCTTTCCGTGCTATAGGGTTGCTATAATCCCATCAACAAAATGTCTTGCAGTGCAGATCAAACTTCTCTATTTGGAGTTTTTGCTATGAAATATTCATTATTGAACGTTCTTGCAATCATGTAACAAGTTGAAAGTGCTAACAAATTGAAGTGAGATCATTGATAAAAGCATTTTTAAACAAGTTATCTGAATATCGATGGAAAAATCTCCATGCAGAATTAGAGCAGACTCAATTGGTATTGATATCGATGGACAAAATCTAGCCCAAATAAATGAAATGGAAATGATGTTTATAATAAAAGAAATATGAAAAACATTATAGACAAATGTCAACATAGCATTTTATCTTTTAAATGAATTAGGGTATGATAATTATGATTGGTATAATTATCTAACAAATGTAACTGGTAATTGATTTTTGTAAAGTTTATTGTTATCGACTTTATTCACAACATAAATAAAAGCATCAGACCGTTTTATGTGCAGGCAATCTCTCATTTTGAACAATGCGAAATAAAAAACACAAAGTAACTTTTGTGTGTCAAGCGAGATAATTCATACCAAAAATAACCCATATGTTTCTTATATATTTCCATGACAAATTATTGAACAATATCTGAAGTAAGTTCCTCATTTGTTATACTAAAAATAACAGCTTTTGCCAAAAAAAACCCCCAAGTCTCACAATCAAATGCGGTTGACTATTTCTACATATTGTATCCTAAATCACAGATCTTCTTCATTTTTGCAAATTTTCTTTTAAAAAAGATACTTTACTAATAATTACAGCTTCCGCATCTGAAGACTCGTCTCAAAATCAAAGTTGGATGTCTTATTTCTACGTTTTGTATCGTAATCACAGATCTCCTTTATTTTTGAACATTTTCTATTTAAAGGGATACTTTTCTTACATAACAGTTGATCCAGGAAAACTGCTCAATAAGCCATAGATAGAGCAAACAATGCATTAGGGAATAGATATTGTGAACTGCCCAAACAAAACTAATTAATTAATTATCATGGTTTCGATCATTGTTTCAATCAGTTTCATTTAATCTGTTGATTGATTTTTCAGAACATATATTCCTTCTGGGGTATACAGCATAACATTCTATTTCCGTTGTCGGTATATCGTTAGTCATTGATTTGAAAATGAAGATTACAATGATCATCGAAGCTGAAATAAGTATGTGTTATTGTTTATATTTAAAATTCATCAGGTCAAGGTTCTGTAACCTGCACATAAAGAGATGGACATTCTTGCTATAACAGTTCAAAAAAAGGATAATGCAAAATGAATATATTTATAAATTACTATATTCTGAGCCAAGATATAACTGTTTGTAGTGTTGACAAGATGTGTGCATCAATTGTTTATTATCGCGACCATGGCAATGCCATATTCAAGACTTAGACTTGCTCCTCCATTTTTAAATTAAATCATTAAATGGATGAACCTTTCTAATCTAGTTAAATTCTCGAGCATCCGAGGACTTCGAGAGTTGATTATGGTCTTGTCCTTGTCATGTTAATAAATATCCAATTAATAATTTAGATAACATTCAAGACCTAAAGTGAGACCTGCAATAGGCAAATTTTAATGGTAATCAAATAATGAAGTCAACCTAAGTGAAGGTGTCACCCTTCTTGATGAAAATGAAACAAACCCATTCAACATCCAAAGAGGTCTATACAACACAACAGTTTTGGATTTGTTCATCATAGAATTTCAATAATGTCAAAAGTCAAGTAGATAAACTGTACTTTGTTTATATAGAAACATCAAATAAAAAGTCAAGTAGATAAACTGTACTTTGTTTATATAGAAACATCAAATAAAAAAACATGGGAAAATAGAAGTATAACAAATTCATTATAAAACTCATTTATCAAGATTAAATTTACAAAATCATTTTTTAAGCAGAGGAAGAAATAAATCTCTGCTGCAAATGGATAAAAGAACCTAAATAGTTCTACTTTACGTTTAAAGGAGCTAAATCGCTAATATTTGGGGCCTAGAAATTTACCCAAATGGGTCGCAACACATAAAATAATCTTATATGAATATATATAAACTGATTTGAATTCATTCATTTCCGTCTTTACCAATTTCAAATCACTTATGTTCGGCGAAATACGCCTGAAGTCTCAATAGCATGCCAATCTCTAGCGACTGGTTATTCCAGTCTACATTATTGCGGATGTTCTCCATGCGCCACCCTCTAGCCCTGTTCTCCAAGTCCCTTGTTAAAAATGTGCCGGAAACGGATTATTGTACACGATTCGTGTACCACCAAAATTTTTTTTATTTTGTCTTAAATACTGGATATCAGAAGCCCATCTTTTCCCGGTAAGATCACAACATCAATGTTGAATTAAATTGACAAATAATTTGTGTTTTCATTGTCGAAGATTTTGGATGATATTGAGTTAGAGACTTAGCTATTTTAAGTCATGTGCTAACCTTGGTTTGTTTACCTCTTATGGCGTTAAAAGGAAAATGTTATTTCTGAAACAAATATTGAAAAAGATTTAATTAATTAAAACTTTGAGTAATTACCGCATTCAATCAAAATTAATTAACTAAATTTTAATTCAAATTCTTAAAAGGAATTACTTTGTATGTAATTTAGTTACAAGTTTTGGTTTATTATAATATGGAGAATGTTTAACAAGTTTCAATGATAGGGGTAAAAATCAATAGACATTCACCCATAGACTGACATTAATTAGACTGATGTTTGTCAGGAGACCACTGATTAGGGAATTAACATTACAACTAACTAATCAATAGTCACCATCTTATCCTACAACTCTAATTATGTATATAATCTACATAAAACTTCATCACATTCACAAAAAAGCACATGCAATTTGAATATTGGTATACTAGCACTTATACAAAATATCCCTCACTGGCAGGACTCTAAATTCATTTTTTCAATCGAAAGCCAACTTTGGCCTAGGATATGCGAAAGTGCAACCTTGATCCTAGGCCAAAAATTGAAAATCCAAGGCCAAGTCATGAATTATGATATTATCAGCTTATTTATAAGGTTTTATATAATATTATGCTATAAATATGATTATTTTAAATCTTTTTTTCTCAGTCAAACGGTAATTACAGGCCTGACTATTACATCCCGTTCAATATATTTATTACTTTTACAACAGTAATGCATCCTTACAGTTAAAGGGGGCAGGGGATAAAATACTTATCATACCGTTTTTAGTACGATTTTTTAATCTAACAAATTTTTTTTAAAAATCGGCATGTAGCCATATTAAGAGTTGAAAGTATTACTATATCATCGGTAGAGCTTCGTAAAATATCAATATAAATCGATAGTATCGATACGATATGCCAAAAAGCACTATCGAGTATTGTTCTCTTTGTCTATTTTTCTTGCGTGCGTAGAGGAGTCGACTTGATGTTTTCTGTGACTTAATCATTCGTACATATAATAATGCAATATCCTACATTGGCCACTTTATATTTACTTCAAAGTCTCAATAAAAATCTACAATTTACGAATTTCGTGATAACAAGCTATTTAGGCTATTAAATTTTCTCTACTTTTTGCACGCGAATCGACAACGAATTGTCCGCCATGTTGGTATTGGTCGCACTCACGTAGGCAATGTTTTGAATCCTCCACATACATCGGCATATCAACAGTATTTCGTCATTCAGAACCAAGGCTACATTATTTAAAAATTAAGTACAATTTATACGTAATATGACACGGTTTATTATTAATTAGAAGAACAAAAAACATCTATCGAAACATCGTATGGTTTTGACTTTTAAACACTTAATCCCAGTCTTGATTACGACCGTGTAAATAAGATTGTTTCGATACTATCAATCGACATTTCGATGCTGATTATCGATAGTAAAAAAAACTATCGATACCCAGAACAAATTGGCTACCATACATGGCCGTGGATAGTTAAAATCGGCCACGAATCTTCAGTTAAATTCTAAAATTTGGAGGCCATTGCCGTCGAGACCGACAGCAGTGTAGAGCCCTGCTCAATTGTGTGTTGCACTATAAGTCAAGTATATGTATAACGTGGTCAGTTAACAGCATAACTGTAGTGAAGTACTTATTGTATATAGTATATATTAAATAATCTCATTAAAGATACATTATGAGAGATTAGATAACGTTTTGGCAGTTCTCTCTGTAATAGTTAAAAACTAGATAATGTAAAGGCAATTTGCTGAAAATTTCAGTCAAACTGATCAACTATGAACCGAGAATTAAGCAAATGAAAGTTCCACCTAGGCTCGATCATCATTACTAAAGTCGGTACGACAAAAATCATAGTCTCGATTATCCATTTAATCATTAAATCTTGAAGGAAAGTTATGCACAAATCAGATCATAATCCAACAAATATCCCAGGCTAGTGTAGACATCAGGAGTTGACTATAGTCTGGATAAGTTAATTAATGTCTAATTAATAGTTTATGTAACATTTCAGGGCTAAAGAAAGCCCTTTAATAGGCAGATTTAGCTCTTGCATAATGTATGTTTAAGATACACATATGAACAGTGGATTTTAAGATTAGGGTCTATATATAAATGTTCCCTAGTATATAGCCCCAGCACACAGTGCGCATTAAATTTACAGGGAGATCATCAAATTATTCTGAATTTCCATAGGGTTGACATTATGTGCCAAGGAACAAATACACATAAAAAATATCATGAAACGTGTGACTGCAAAATATTTTAGATGTATTACTTGTAGAGTATCTCCTCTTGCCGTAATGAATATAATCACCGTAATTTCCAAAATATTTATCAAAAACTGGATTTTATGAAATTGAAAACAATGGGAAATGAAGACAGGCATACATCATTTCTTTCCAAATGACATAAATTATGTCCAGCAATTCACATCAAATTATAACTGTCTGGACATATTTTACATGCACGCTAACTACATGGATGGGTCTCTAAATAACAAAATTAAAGGGGAAGACCAACGATTTTCAACAAGGTTTCCATAAATCTTAAATATATATTCAGAACTAATCCCCTCTGTAACACAAGCAAAAATTTGTTTGTAAACGAGAAATTAATTTTTATTAAAGCCGGAAGTGACATAGTTGGTTCAACACGCTCACTGGGCTCTATAGTAAGCATACAGATTTGGCATAAGTTTACTGCTGTATTGTGTTCACGCCTCACCCTTGGGACAAAAATCTTATCGAATGGGTCGTTTGTTAGGATATCGTACACACGAATTTATGTTTTTTTAAACGTTGAGTACACAAAGCTGTGGTGTAAATTCACTCATACTGAACAGTACGCTGTGGTCCTATTCACGGCACATGGCTAATTGTTTATATCAGGTGGTTTGATTGACAGCTTGCAAGTGACATGTATTTCGTCTGCTTCGATGATGCGTACGAAACGTTAAAAAAAACATAAATTTGTGTTTATGATATCCTAACAAACAACCCATTCGATAAGATTTTTGGCCCAAGGACGAGGCGTGAACACAATACAGCAGTAAACTTGTGCCAAATTTGTATGCTTACTATAGAGCCCAGTGAGTGTGTTGAACCAACTATGTCACTTCCGCTTTTAATAAAAATTAATTTCTCGTTTACAAAAACTTTTTTGCTTTTGTTACATATATTGAATATATATTTAAGATTTATGGAAACCTTGTTGAAAACCGTTGGTCTTCCCCTTTAATTATGATCCATTATACACAGGGGGAAACCACATGGATTTCCCTAGGTTCCTTCTTAACCAACACAGGAACCTTCTGTATAATGACCAAGCATCATACTTTACTAAACCACAGTGGCTTTCTTTGAAAATGAAGCTAATGTACTCTGTTGGATGAGCCACTACTGTGGCTGGAGTAAGTCAGAAGACATCAGTAGTGGAACCATTTCTAGCTTCTGTTGTGCACACTAAAATAGCCAAGATAGGTAATAATCTATGACATAAGATTTTACCAGGAGAGTCATACTAGAACATCTTGACCTGATCCATTCAACTGAACCCCAAAACAAAAATAATCTGTTAGCTGAAGGCTGAAAATGTGCTATCCAGTTTCAACTATCTCCTAGGTATTAAATATAATCACTGGTTACATGAACTTTGACATGGATGTTCCAAAAGACGTTGAAAATAGATAAGCTTCATCATGAACAGTGTATAGTAATTGGATAATAGCTTTAGTCTCTAGAGTGTCCATAAAACTTTTTTAAGTAATAAAGGGACATAACTCCTATGGTAGTAATTATTGGAAATTGATGAAAATAATCTTTAAAGCACCTTGATTACCATACTAGACATTACGAATTGCCCCCAAACCACCCATTGACAGACAAAGATGACAGCATATACTTCCATATCAAATGAGGAAGCATAAAATTAATTTTAAAAAATAGGTTGCCAGGCAACGAAACATACGCCCACACAGCAGCCAAATCGTCCGGGCAGTCAACAAGAGTTGTTGCATTTCAAGTAATCATCAGAAAATCATAATTCAAACTCACCCATAACTACGGTGTAACTGTGATATAATTAAACGTTTTTTTAAATCAGATAATAATTGTGACCTCCAGAGGGACCACAAGCTAAAAAGGGTGATTTTTCGTACAATCAGGGGCCATGATTCTGGAAGTTACGATTCGATATGGGCAAATATGCAATGGAACCAAGATCATTAGGTTATAAACATGTATTTCAAGTTTCATCAAAATCAGTTCAAAATTGTGACCTCTGTAGGGTCCACAACCTTGACATAACATATTCTTACACAATTCGCGTACAGACGGCGGCCATTTTATCCGTCAACTCTGGTCCGATTTTCACAAAATTAAAATTCTCTCTTCATTACCATGAAACCGTGATATAATCAAACAGTTTTTTAAATCGGATAATAATTTTGACCTCCAGAGGGACCACAAGCTAACAAAAGCGATTTTTCGGACAATCAGGGGACATAATTCAGGAAGTTATGATTCGATGGGCGCAAATATCGAAACGAACCAAGATCTTTGGGTTATAAACATGCATGTCACGTTTCATCAAAATCGGTTCAAAATTGTGACCTCTATAAGGTCCACAACCTTGATATAACATATTTTCACACTATTCGCGTACAAACGGCGGCCATTTTGTCCGTCAATTTTGGTCCGATTTTCACGAAATTCGAAGTCTACCTTCATAACCATGGGACGGTGATATAATCAAACGGTTTTTTAAATCGGATAACAATTTTGACCTCCAGAGGGACCACAAGCTAAAAGGGGCGATTTTTCGGAGAATCAGGGGCCATAATTAAGGAAGTTACGATCCGATTGGCGCAAATATCGAAAGGAACCAAGATCTTTGGGTTATAAACATGCATTTCAAGTTTCATCCAAATCGGTTCAAAATTGTGACCTCTACACTGTTCACAAGCTAAAAAACATGATTTTTCGTACAATCAGGGGCCATAACCCATGAAATTACGGTCCGATACATGCCAATATCGAAAGGAACCGAGATCTTAGGGTGATAAACCTATATTTTAAGTTTCATTGAAATCGGATAAAAATTGTGACCTGTAGACTGTTCACAAACAATTGTGGACGGACGGACGGACGGACGGACGAACAGGGGCGACGACAATATACGTCCACATGAAAATGTGGGCGTATAAAAACTATACACCTGTCGCAGTTTTACAAGGTTTGTCACAGGAACAATAAATAATTGATGTGTTACTCTTAATTTAAATAGGTTTCATGCCTTACTAGAGAAGTGACAATGAAGCCAGCATGTGGATTTCAATAAGACTGGCAACAATTCTCCAGATATTTGGTATGAAACTCTAAATTCTGGTAGAGAATATGTCTATGAGTAGCTGGAAAAAAGAGGTTTGAAAACTGGCTTGTAAAGCAAATGCAAATAATTGGTGCTCAACTCTTTATTTTTGAAAAAGGTCATGTCTATGAGCAGTTGATTTAGCCCAGCAAATGAAAAAAAACACTGACCTGTGGAGTGATTACAAGAAATCGAACAATGGAATGTCAGGGTCAATAACTCTAGAACTGATTTTAGAAAAACTATAGGGACTATCAAACTTTGTGGATGATGTGGTCAAATCAAAAGTGTGATAACGTCTTTCGCTTAAGGAACCATATAACCTCATTCATTTCATTTTAATGATAATGAAGATAAAACAGAATAAAACATGGAGATTTGACTGATACAATCATATCAAGTTCATATAAAATGTAGTTTATCATTGAATTGATATTACCGTTACCTCAATGGCCTGTTATTCACAGAGTAGAGATCTCCTGATAATACTCTTTGCCATGAATAATGAAATAGATTTCCCAGCTTGCATTTTTATGCCATTCAGCAACTATCATACTAATTGGAATCTTGAGCTGTCAACTGATAGTCCACCATTCAAAATTAAATGTAGAGATCCATGCACACAGACATTGTTGATATGAAAGTTTTTCAAGATACTGACAATAAAAATCTTAAACTTAGAATTGGATTCTTTGATAAGCCTCATAATTTCAATTCTTCAAACCAGGAGTCAAAGTATGTTTAAACTTCTGGAACAGGCTATACACATTCCACTGATAAAATCTACATACCACATACAGTGAAATTATGATAAACCTTATACAAGCCTTCTTTGATTGGCATTTAGTAATTGAACATGTAACACAAGGTACAATTTTATGGATACACAATTACCGAGTTTGATACTAAGCGACGTTTCGACGAGGATACTCTCGTATATACTCTTCAGTATATAATTGTATTTTCAAAGAACAAAATATTTTTCTATTTCTTAAAAAGTACATTTTCTATTATGATATTACAAGTGACGACAGTCCTGAATCAGCCATTTGTATTGTAATTCTTACTTGTCTAAGGGCCTAGGATTAGTCTCCATACAAGTGATATCCGAAAATCCGGCTCTCCTTTATAAAGACCAGTTTATATCTGTTCCATGAATTTGATTGACCCTTATATTCAATTGTACTACATTTTATTAACCTTCAAGTACAAGCATAAAATTAGAATTATAGTTATATAGCTATCGAATTGAACATTAAGAGAAAAAAAAAATTTTTTTTCCTATTTTGTTGCAATCAGTTCTTATGAATAGTCAGTTTCCAACTCATATCCTCTCACAGTCTCATATAACAACTCTTCTTCATCAAAGAAATTATCAGTCAGCTGTAATCGTCAATGTAGCTTTTAACGCTTTCTACTCCTGTCTGAACAATAACTGATTTCCTTTTTTGTGTCACTTCCTGAATCTTCAAATCAGGGCTGTGGCTCAACCATACCAATGATTTCCTTGTTAAAAATCTATTTTTGATATTGTTTAAACATACAGTAGAATCTGCATTAAGCAGCCACCCAGGGAAATTTTTACGATTGACCGCTTAACGGGAGTGGCCTCTTAATAAAATCTTGTGTTTTTTGTGCTGACATCAATTAATATTACACTTGAATGCATTGGAAGCAAACACCAAAACTTGCATCGGTAAATTTGGCCATTGCTGAATCTTGGAATAACTTCTGCAAACTTGTCATTTTGTACCAACCTTCAATATTACTGTCTATCATTGCAACTATCATTGCAATGTGATACATTCGATAATATTTATCCATTTTTGTGAAGAAAATCGATGAATTAATTTTATTTCATCAAAAAAGCACATGAACAAAAAAACATCACTGATTTTGCCACTGTTTCACAGGGGGTGTAACTCTGTATGTAATAATATAGGAGGCGCTAAAAACGTCTATTTAACAACAAAGTGGCAATGGAAAAGAGATGCTAGATGATCATGACAAAACTCGGCTTTTCATCGTAATTTCAGTTTATTCAATCAGTATCAAATAATGATCCGTTACATGTGAAAACAATGATCAGGATAGTCGTTTAATAAAACAAAAGATTAATTAACAGATAATCCCGGGTTAATTGTTTTTTTCTCATTTCTTAGTACCTGATCACTGAGGTTCCAGTTAATTAATTACTACTCACGGGATTAGCAGGGGTGTTACGAAGAACGATAAGATGGTATCATTCAAATACGGCCGTTGAATGGGCGATATTTTGTTAAATTTATTAGCAAAATAGTGACCGCTGGCCGCGTTAGAGGAGTGACCGTTGAATAAAGAGAGGAAACAATAGAATTTTTGCGGGTGGAATCTATTGTGACCACTTACAAGGAGATGTCGCTGAATAGGAGTGGCTGTTTATACAGATTCTACTGTACATTATTCAAGAGCAAAATCTGCCTATTGTATAGGTCTTTCTTTTGGCCTGAAATGTTATAAAAACTATTAATTAGACATTAATTAACTTATCCAGATCATAATCAACTCTCGATGTCAAGGCTAGCCTGCGATATTAGTTGGATTGTAGTTTGATTTGTTGCAAAATTTTCCTTCGTGATTAAGCGATTAAATGGATAATCAAAACTACTATAGTTTTGTCTTACCGACTTTAGTTCTTGGTTCATGGTGGATAAATTTGACTGAAATTTTCAGCAAATTGCCTTTACATTAGCCAGTTTTTATACCCCACATTTTCATGTGAACATATATTGTCATCGTCCCTGTCTGTCCGTCCACAATTGTTTGTGAACACTCTACAGGTCACAATTTTTATTCGATTTCAATGAAACTTGAAATATAGGTTTATCACCGTAAGATCTTAGTTCCTTTTGATATTGGCATGTATCAGACTGTAACTTCATGGATAATGGCCCATAATTGTACGAAAAATCATGTTTTTAGCTTGTGAACAATGTATAGAGGTAACAGAGAGAGAGAGAGAGAGAGAGAGAGAGAGAGAAATGGGGTTTAACGTCCACTTGACACAACTAGGTCATTTCGGGACTAACATATGTTTTTATTAAAATTTTATTTCATTAATTCGCTTGCGCGTAGGGGTCTTTAGCAGTGGGAGGAAACCGGAGTGCCCGGAGGAAACCCACGAAGTTGAGAAGGCGCCCCTATCTCCATGCCACATACGCTCACACCAGGGCTCGAAACCACAGCCGCAAGCCAGAGGTGACCGGCCAACTAGAGGTCGAAGCGCGGCACTCTAGACCACTAGGCCATCCCAACCCTCCATAGAGGTCACAATTTTAAACCGATTTTGATGAAACTTGAAATGCATGTTACATAGATCTTGGTTCCTTTTGATATTTGCGCATATCGGATAGTAACTTCCTAAATTATGGCCCATGATCGTAGGAAAAATCACTTTCCTTTTAACTTGTTCTCTATCCATCTCTCGAAAATGTGGGCATATCCTGCCTGGCAGCCGCTGCTTAATAGAATAGAACAGAATGGTTAACTATTATAGTGAGAACTGCCAACTCGTTATCTAATCTCCCATAATGTATCTTTAACTAACTCTACCATATACTCTACCTAAGTATGTAAGATCTGTGGACATCTTTATTGATCAAAATATTTATAATTTCAGAATGGTCCACCTAGTACCAAAATCAACCATACCACTAGGGGGTGGAATAAAATTACAAATTTTTGAGTTCAAAGTTGACCCCCATTTTAAAACTTGGAGACATAGAAGACATTGAAGAATCAACAAAAAATTTTGAGCTTCAAAGGGTGTAACCCCCCTTGAAAATATCCGACCCTGATTTCCGGTACTTTTAAGGGGTTTTACCAATTTCTGTTGTTGTAAGGCGTCATAGGTGTCTCAAAACGTTCGATTTTGATGGGTTTTGAATCTCTGAGTTCATATCTGACGTGAAAACGAACGTAACTTTATCCAAAATGGCGGAAATCCAAGACAGCGGGCAAAAATCCAAGATGGCCGACAAGATTTTATGCTATGCCCTATCAAAATTGAATCTGATTTCAGAATTTATTTTCTAGACTGCTTTCACGACTTTAACGGTTGTATGATACATTTGGATTATTCAAATTATTATAATGAGAGAGAGAGAGAGAGAAATGGGGTTTAACATCCACTCGACACAAACTAGGTCATTTTGGGACTAACATATGGTTTCAATTTTATTTCAATAAATCGCTTGCGCGTAGGGGTTATTATAATGAACTATTATATTCATTATAACGTTGCTTGTGAATCATATAACTGTGAAATTAGTATATACAAAGGCGTTTTGAAATTTGAAATTGTTCCCATGAACAAATTGCAAATAATGTGTTGATGTCATAAAATGTGTATAAAATAGATGTTTGAATTATTTGTCATGTATGACATGTGCTGTAACTCTTTATCATTAGGACGATGTTACTTCAATTCTGAGGGGTCACGGTGGCTGGGGGTGGGGGTTCGATCCCTGCATTGGCCGAGACAGTTAATCCATATTTATCGGTGTGGTGCCCCCTCGTCAGTGATGCAGGACGGATGGCCTGACAAGGACAGCTGTCTAGTCGTTGGGATGCGACAAAAACCAAGGTCCCATGTACAAATTAGCGTGCAAGAAAAAGATCCCTTGACAGCTGGAAGTCGATATAAGGAGTAAAAGTTCTGTACGCGAGCGGAGCACTAATTGGTTTGTACATCTTGTTGAACCGTTCTTATTGTTCACCACGCTGGCTTCTACAACATATGAGGTCCTCTTGCAGGATCTAAGTGAAGTTCCTGGATGTGATCACTCCTGCCTTGTTTTTGTTTCAAAATAACGGTTCCATAGCATCAGTGTGTAATGCCATAGAAAAAGTGACCAGTCATAATCGCAATGAGGTCATCAAAGTGATCAAAATGATTTTATCAAGATTAGCCAACGGTATTCAAAAACAAAATTGTGATATTTTTTTAATTCGGGAGATTCGGGACATGCACTTTCACAAATGGATGCTCAGAAACTGGAAAGGGCCCCGGTACACATAATAGACACTGCGAGAAGTGTTGGTTTCATAAACTACAAATTGAAATCATGGGGGTCCATTTGCATCGGTTGGTGAAGTAGGCGACTAAATCACCAACCAAGACATACAAGTATCTAAGTAAAATATGTTGCAGTGGTTGATTTATACATTCATTGAGCTATGGATCGCCTAGCACCTATCCGGAAAATCTCCATGATAATGGTTTGAAAATTGCTACGATAAATGTTCTTTACATGGAACATTTGAATTTATATTAATGTGTGATGATGTATGTTCCCTCGCAATGGTTACTTGCATAATGCCACATTGACCAGCAGTGAATATTCTCAATGCCGCTACAGTCACTGATAAGGATGACATCGATGCGACTTAATGAGTCCCCAATATTAACTTTCCTATTCAGTGTAAACGGGTATTAAAATGAGTAAAAGGCACCATTCTACCCGAAACAATTACGTCTTATGTAAACAATGCACGCGCCACTGAGCCAATGATTAGCGCCGTGTGATGTGATTGCACGTATTGAAGACAGAGATCTTAGAAGACTTTCGTAATTCTCTGTGAAAGAGATTGATAATGAAATGTGAGATATAAAGAGATTTGACATGAAGTTCAGCAAGATCATATGTATCACATATGTTGATTGATACATGTATCTAAAAATTAGATAACGTCAGAAGACTGTGATGAAGTCAGAAGAGCATTTTGTGACTGTGATCAAATCCGGAGCCACATTTTGACAATAAAATCTTATTCTACGACCCCGAAAACCCTAGAATAGACGTACTACACAACCCATGTTCGGATTTTGTATAATATTTGTTCGGTCACCTTAGATTTTTGGCGGCCATCTTGGATTTTCGCCATTTTGAATATAACTACATAAATAACCACATTGGCAATCAACTACACGACCCAAAAAACATCAATACAGAACAATTGGGTGTACTTACGACTTCTTTTAACGAAAAAAAATGGTAAAATCAAATAAAACTACCGAAAATCAGGGTTCGGTACCTTCAGGAGGGGTGTACAGGGGGGTAACCCTCTTTGCACCCCAAAATTTTTTGTTGCTTTTTCAATGTCTTCTATGTCTCCAACTTTTCCGATGGGGGGCAGACAATTTCAAAATTAATTCCACCCCCTAATACCACCAAGTGGAAAGATCTTTGTCTTTTATGGCATTCATAAAGTCAAAATCAGCAAATCATATCAAAATTTTACAACCTGAAATTTTGGTTAGGGTTCTAGTTTACAAATGAAATTTTTTTCCATGTTTTGAAATATTGACTCAAAGGGGCATTATGAGCGATTAGATAAAGAGCTGGCAGTTCGCACTATAATAGTTAAAACCTAATTAATGTAAAGGGAATTTGCTGAAAAGTTAGGTCTAGTCTTGATCATCAGTACATAAGTCGGTATGATGAAAAACATAGTCTTCATTATTCATTTTTGGATTAAATCATCAATGAGTGTTGAGCAGCAAATCAGGTTCTAATCGAGTAAGTATCGCAGGCTAGTAATGACATTGAGAGTTGATTATGGTCTGGACAAATTAGCGTTTACCAGGTAATTAATAATTAAGATAGGATTTCAGGCCTAAAGTATGACCTGCAGTAGACAGATTTAGCTCTTGCATAATGTATGTTTAACATCTCTTTTAACGGATTTATGAATGAAAAGGTGGGCGGGGACTTTAAATCATGATTTTGGGTGGGGTGGATCACTGATTTGTCTTGGAATCTAAACATTCTAAATTATTATTTAAAAAAATCAAAATACTCTAAATCATAATCTAAATCTAAATATTCTATAAATTATCTAAAAATCTAAATGGTCTAAATCGTTATCTAAAAATGTTTTGTGTTTTCATACATCACAATGAAAATCTCAACAGGGTAAATCGAACGTCATGCCAAAAATGATAAATACATTTATGTCATATCATATTCATTAACTATTAATAACACCCTTAAGAACAAAATCAGCTTTTGCATGACTGAGCTGATATCCTCTCAAGTGACCATTTTGCCAGGCAACTTATAAACAGCTTATGATAAAATAATCCAACGTCCAATGATTATGATAACTGTTAGAAGCAAACTACTTGTATCGACAAGTGACATTTACTGGTTAAACGTCTATAATCAGAACCGTTCACCAATAATGACCATAAACAAGTTATAAAATATTTCCTCTAAATGGATGAAGATACTGAAAAGATGAGCGGTGCAATAGGTTACTTATTTCTATTTTTTTGATCAACGGTTGCCAGTAATTAAACGTGGCATATACTGTAACAATATCGTTCTCTCCACATGCAACCATCAATGAAGTTAGCCAAAAGGCATGAAAAGTAAGAGAAGGCAGTCAGGATAGGTGACTGTGTGAAAGTCAATATTTTATTGAGAGAAAGCAAGCATTTGGAATATCAGAAGACTGGTGGAGTTGATTCAATGTGGTCGAGCTGACAAGTGTCATACTAATCATTCTTCTCTCCTTGATTCATATTGGAGCAATTAAGTCGAGGGACAGAACGAATTCAAATTCGTTCATTGACGAAAACTTGTACATTGAAAGTAATTTTTTCAGACGAATGAAGGATGAGAAAAAGGCTGTGGAAACTTCCTGTATTTACTGATCTGGTGCGAATTTATTGATGAGGATTAGAAAATGATATAGTATTAACAAACAGTGTCCAGGAATAGAAGCTAATTATTGGGACATAGTTTATGTGTATAAGACGGAAACAATAAAATATCCTGTATATATCGATTCGATGTGCAGTAGTTCATTATAAATAATTCAATTAAAGTCTGTAATCAAACTATCTGTATGAAGTACTAAATTTTTATTAACAAGACAAGTGATATATTTATCGTGATTACGAATATACAATAAATACAGCTCAATTCCTCAATGTTACAGTAGTGAACACTTGATATTATGCACAGAGAATGAGCTAAAACAAGAGTTTTTTTTATATGACTTTCCCCCCAATGGATAATATTGATTCAGCACATTTATAATTGAAGACAGTTAAGTAAAGAAGAAGTGTGAAACTTTCAATTCCTCATTACACTAACTGTAGGAAAAGCCAAAGCTAACTGTGATGAAATACTTTCATAGCCAATGTTCGTTGATATTGACCAGACATCTTCGGTGAAAAAGCTCAGCTTGTTTGCTACCGGAGAGGATTTTAATTTTACCTTTAAGTGGTGTGGAAGAAAGCCGGTGATCAAGAATTTAGAAACCTTATATGATGACATGGTATTGATTAGTGGTTTTAAACAATCACCTGTGTTAGGAAGTTACGAGAGACGGACATAAAGCTGTTTGACAATTGATGTGGAATTAATGTTTTAACATATACATATGTCTTACAATTGGCAGGTGTTGAATATTTTAAAACAAACAAGTAGAAGAAGATTGGTAATTACCAACATATTGTCTGACAAATCCCCAAGGGATTGGGGAAAAAAATTGGTTCCAGCTTCTAGGATTTTATGATTTGTCGTTTGTATAATTTCTGTGTAACAAGATTGGTTTCAACCCAGTTACCTTACTATCTTCGAGATAAGAATTCATGGAAAGTTCTGAATGGTTTCCTTGATGTTTATATCTATCATACGATCAAATTCGTTATGGTTACTCTTAAATATTTTACAAAGTGGAATGGGATTTAGTTTACGCATTTTCATTGGAACTGGAGTTAACGACATGGCCTGAGAAACAACTGCGCTGCGGAAATCTGGTTAACTCTAAAACTGACTATAACACCATGTTATTTTTGGATGTGAAGTGCTGGGATATCAAACATTATCAAATAGAAATATTATTAGTCTTCCAAGTTATCTTCATGTCTGTAGTTGCAGGTAAGTGATCCTAAATATATTTTCAGTATTCTTTCTCTTAAACTTGATCTCTAATTACCTTTTTTTTAGAGGACTTTCTCGTTTTTTTTTATGTCGAGATGTTTTGATACGACCAAGCATATCGTATCAGATACTTGTATTCTATACCGTAAAAGTCAACATCACTTCTCCTTTTGATTTCTTTGCGTCTTAAAACAGCTAAAAAGGCAAATCAATGATTTCGTATAACAGAAAATTCAGTTAAATAGCACACACTTAAGCACAATTTACAAGCAAGAGAAATTACATGGTCTTACCTAGGAATGCTGTACTCAACAAACATCTAAATCAAGACTAAAAAAGAAATGAGGAACTTTGATTTTGATACATTAAAGGAAAAAAATCCATGTCCTAATGTTTTAGATATGCATTAAGTAATGTCTGTAAGGTAATGAGATGAAATGTGCTTGAAGCGTATTTGATTTTAATTGAAGTGCTTAAAGTGACAAATGTCAGAATGGGATTATCAATCCGATCTTAGAACAAGAAAAAGAAACACAAACAAAGATGAATCTGGATGGCAGACATGTGTGGAAAGCGGATGCATGTTTAATTCTAACCCTTGTGGGCTTGAATAAAAATTATATTGGTATAATTACAAATAACTTCAATTAATCAACTTAATCATAAAATAGATAATGGGTTTGATTCCACACAATCTGTATTCAGATGGATTCGAAGAATTAAAGAGGAATTTGAGCTTTCATTAAAATGTAACTGTTAATCTATTTCATAGATTATATTCAAAATAACCCTAGTCTTAAAAATCCAAAAACTGGCACAAACATTGTTTAGAGGTGTCTGCTGAACTTTTGCAGGAGAGAAATAAGGTTTAAAACTAGGTTATTTTAGGACTGACACGTATATCTTTATCTTAAAGAATTGTGTAGGTGAAAGGGTATTTTAGCTATGGGGGGAAACTGAAGGACCAAAAAGTTTAGGCACAGAACCTAATCCTTGTCACGTACAAGCTTTGGATCAAAACCACGCAATTTACTCAAGGACAAATGTATGATCTAAAAAGCATGTCTGACATCTCTCTTATGAACTTTTGAAAATGCTATTGACTTAAATGTTCACCACTCCTAGTCTCCTATTGAAGCTTTATATGTCTATATCTCAGTGACAGATTGGTAGATATGTCTCAAATTTTGCACACAATCTAACTGTATATAGAGAATCTCCTACAAGTTGGAGATTTTATTTATCACCCAATCCTTTCTTACATGCACAATAAATAAATATAATTCTTTGGTACAGATTTCACTTTTACTGAATCTAATTAAATTACAGCGTAGTGATACATCAGTTTTTTGACAGCAGTTTAGCTATTGCAAAGTCCTACATATTGACCCAGTATTTCCTTCAAGGTCAATTAAATAAAAACAGTTTCTTTTTAACAAAAAAATGTCATTTTTTATTTAAGATACGTGGTTTCTTTAAAATAAAATAAAGTAGTTCCTTTTTCATTGACCAATCAAATTCATTTTAAGCAATATCTCCAAAGGAGATATCGCAGTAGATTATGTAATTTATCATACAAGTGATATCTACTGTCAAATAAGACATTGAGTGATAAAGTCAAATCATAGCAAACTGAAAACTATTTTTCTACCCACCAGTAAATATCTCCAAAATTTTAATGCTTCTTTAAGTGGCAGCTGAGAAGGATTTTGGGGGGATTTATATAGCTTGTCTGTTCTAGCCTGAAGTAATTTTTATTGGATTTACATTTGGTCTAGTGATTTGGTGGGAATAAAAGCCCATGAATATCTCATCTAGAAATTACCTGTACTTGTTAAATACACCTAAACTCTGGGGGATAATGTTTCTCTTGGGAAATTAGCCATCTGATTTGTGCCTCTATATAGCAATATGGACAATACAATTAGCATTATTCTCAAGTTGATGTTGTCAACATCATACTACATTTAGGAGATAAACCACCTGATGTTTGCATATACATATATATATATATATATATATTTAACAATATGAACAACAGAATTAACATATTATTCTCAACCTGACCTAATATATAAGTACAATGCTGTCAACATCACACGCTACATTTCTATGTAATCATGGAAAACAAAGCCGTTTTATGGTTTCTTAAAGTGATGTCTGGCCTCTGTATGTGTATTCATTCCCTCCACATTTATATTATTCCACATTTATATTATATCACTCTGAGTTGCATATATAAATCGACAATAAAATATCCATATTTGTAATAAAGAAGGTAATCAATAGCTCACCTTACAATGATCTTTACATCATAAACTTGTATCATTTACTTCCAACGGATGCACTTCGTAATTTGTGTATAAAGAAATGTCAAGACTGTACAGATTTAGTAGAAAAAGCTGATATTACATTAGAAAAACGTTTATTATACATGCATACAGAACCATACACCGGGAGGACATTATTCATGTTATTCATAGTCTGTATACAAAATATAAAACATTTAGATCTGACATCCTAAGTTCTTCAATCCATATATTTATATGCAATGCACACTTTCAAGGTCTTAAATCCAGGTACTTCAAAGGAGGAATGTGGTTTAAACAAATTACTACTTTGGTCAGTTCTGTGGTTGTGTGCAATGCATAGCAAAGTTTGTGTATTCTTATTCCAATTCCAACAGTCAATTATTTCTGTGCATGACTATAAGTACATGTATATGGGTGCATCTTGGTTTTCTTTCCAATGGGTATACCTTCCTACCATCCCCACAAGCCTTGAAATAACTGCTAAGGTTCAGCCTGACATCAGGCCAGACATTTCTGATTTTCAGCCTGACAAATACCATTATTCAATGCAGTGGAAAATTCCCTCATATAATTCATATTTTTGAAATACTTTATAAAGAGTTCACATTATAATGTAGTCACAAAACCATCGTGACTTCTGCGTATGTTAACCACACGTCAGCATTGCATTTTGCTACGTCAGTTTTGATCCACTTTTCTACGGTTCTTATTGTATGTAATTTTCGAACGAGTGACGGCGATGGTCCCCGTTTAGAAGTGTCATTTTGAGAGACATTAGACACAGTACCAGTTTTAAAATAATCTGGAACGGTCCCACTAGCCGGGATATCCCGTGTCCAAGGGTTGGGGAAAATAAGAAGTTATTTTATTCGACATGTTTTCAAGCACGATACTGGATCTTTCCGAACGGACAAATATTTTTCCGTGTTTATAGCCACAATTCTAACCCTAACCCTTCAGAATAGTTTTACATAAACCTAATAAACCTAACCCGAACCCTAACCCTAACCCAAGGGAAAATATTTGTCCGTTCGGAAAGATCCAGTATTGTGCTGTTTTCAAAGCTCGCCTATTTACATTCACATCGGAAGTGTCCAACAAAGTGAGATATTTTAATTTTCGTATAAAAAGTCTCTTCCTAATTACACCCATAGTCAACTTGAACATTTTCTTGTAACATTTTAAATATTATTACTTTTATAACTAATAATTCGTATAATTACATGTCATGTTAGGTGTGATTTAGAGCTAAATCATATACGAAAGTAACGCAAAGCTAGCTACTACACGTACACTCGAATAACCGGCGTAAAAGAGCCGATTCTTAATATTATTCATTATTTTATCTTCACGCGGCCAAGATACATGTAAATAGTGATATTTTACAATGACTCGGGTAGTTGATATAACCAGCGAAAAAGAGCCTATTCTAAAAAATAGTAATATTTTCACTATGACTCGGTTCGTTGATATAACCAGCGTAAAAAAGCTGAGTCTAAAAATTATTGATTATTTTATCCGCATGCGGCCGAGATATAAATAGTAACATTTTCACTATGACTCGGGTCGTTAATATTTTTGGGCCTTGATGTTAAGCCGATTCTATAAAAAAATAGTAACATTTTTACTAGGACTCGGGTCGTTGATATAACCAGCGTAAAAGAGCCGATTCTAAAAATTATTGATTATTTTACCTGCACGCTGCCGAGATATAAATAGTAACATTTTCACTATGACTCGGGTCGTTGATATTTTTGTGTCTGGATTTTCGGGTCTAGTAATAATTAGTGATCGACTCAAATTCGCGAATGAAATTACTATTTTTAGCTTACTGTTTTACCCCAAATCGGTCGGACATCTATGTCCGGACGAAAGGCAATTTGGCCTGTCAAAGGGGGTCAGTTGTCCGGCCCCTTATTTCAGCGCTTGCATCCCCATCTGACTGGTTGGAACCTAGTTTGAAAGTTTCCAAAGCTTTTCCTCATCCATAAGACTTTCCCAGATTGACTAGAAAAGATTGGGCGGAAACAATCCCTTTCCCTGCACACAAATGTTAATCTTCTATTTAAAGTCTTTCTCTCTCAAACCTTTTCACCCTCTTGCGTGGTGATTTTTTTAAATTTTTTGTTTTAGAACTTAGAATAAGGTTTGAAATGACATTTTTTCTGTCTTCTTTGGTGAACATTTACTCATTCTCATTCCCAGAGGCAGCCGCGGGGCCGGAGGCCTCTGGATCATTTGACTGGCCATTTTTTCCAATTTTTGTCAAACCTAAGACCCGCCCATTCTAACCTCTGATTGGTCAATCTTTTTGGGTCGATTTCTCGAAAACTAGAGGTCGGATCATTATTTCGTTTGTTGTAAAATGATCCTTGAGTCAAAGTCAACTCGCTGACATAAAAAAATTGGATCCTAAACGTACAAATTCAAGTTTTTGTAAAGATATTTTTTTCTACACGTGGGTAAATATTTTAAGTGATTTGGTCATCCAGGCACGTAAAATAAATACATGTCACGTGACAGTCATGCGATTCGTCACTTCTGGGGAAAATGGCTACCCCGATTCACCAGAGAAATTTCTTCAAAAATTTTTCTGGTTTCGAGATTGACATTTACTGTGAGTTTCTTTCTGCTTCATTTGATCAAGAAATTGATTAAAAGATTAAAACAATTGGCTACTACAAAATACTTAAACTACAAATTTTTTTAAAATACCTGTGACGTTTGGATGTTACAAACCTTGATCATGAAATATTTGTAATTTCATTAATGTCCATTTATTACAAGGGTTGATTATCAATTAAATACAGCATTTACTTTTTACATTAATTTTATCACACTTCTTGCAAGTACTGGAAATTGTTGCTATTAGCCATAATCATTTAACAACATATATAATATGCAAGCAAGTTAGATTTATTAAGACAGTGACATTTTTAGCAGATGGGCATGCAAGTTTCAATATAGTTCCCTACAATTAAATTTGTACTTGTATGATCCCCAAGGTTACTGGTAATATATTCCTTTCATCTCAGATTTTCTAATAAACAAAATACTATTGGCATTTTAAGAGATATTGAGTGAATAAAACAAAATGGATCATTTTTTTGAAAGATAGCAATATTTGAAAAATATTCAAAAAATTTGAATATTTTTGATGCAATTTGTTTCAAACTCTTTAATTCTTTTTGCAGAACTTAAGATATTGACAAATTTATGAAAGAATCTTAAATTCTACAAAAAAGGCTAATGAACCTACAGTGCTACTCTGTTTTTAAAAGTTGTTGTATTTTGCAGTTGTATTTTGACTTTATAAAACTGTTGCTTGGAATAAATGGGTATTTGTAAGCTATGCTGACAAGACTTTTGCTGATATAGGAATTATTGGAACCATATAGAAGGGAGTCAACTATTTAAATGTACCTCAATCTTCCCAGTGGTTTCTTCTATTTATTTAGTTTTTTTCTTCCCCTCCGTTCTCCCCCTATTAGTATTGCAATTTTTATTGACTTTTTGGTGTTGAATGAAAGCAGATTGTTTCAATTGACATTTTCTGCCTGGTTTGGGGAATATTTGTTGGAGAGATAACAGAGTTATGAGATTGGTTACAGTGGTATGTATCTAAAAATTCATTTATGAAATTTCGATGCTCAGTCTCATATGAGCTTTGGGGCAGAAAATGGGTTGATGTTCCTTCCTCTGTAGCAGAGCGGGTTCAGTCGAACAGAGGTTTTGGAAAAAGTCTGAGGCAGGCAAGAAAACAAGAATTAACATTGAATTCATAGAGGAAATTAATGGGAGAAGTCATTATACTTGTATGTATGGCTATCAAGTATGTGCCTTAGGTTTTGCACTCCAGACAGTCTTTTTCCTGTTACATTCCTTTCTGAAATACAATATTAAATATTTAAGAAATGTTATTTGTACTTTTGTAGACACTTTTACTTTCAGATTTACTGTCATTATTATCAGATACAATTAAGATGTCTGTCTTTAAAATGAGGAGTCTGGTATGAAAATATGGTGAATGGATTAATCCCCATTTCCAGTTACTTGTTTTAGTTTTGACCCCTAGAGATTTATACAGATGTATAATGAATCATACCCTTCAAAATAAAACTAACAATCAGTCTGTATCCTGGGCCAAGGTTATTTACAATTCTGGTAACAGGGACTGAACCACATAATTACTAGCAAGTCCCAGAGCTTAATGGCCATCTATACCAACTACAATTGATTCCTGACACTTAATCACTGATTTAAAGATGGTCAACAATATATCATCCATACTATCAATCAATTAATAAATCAGGAGGGCGTTATATATATGATGGGCTAAGCTGCAGTATTTTTTTAGACTAACATGTCATTTCTTACTTTTTGTATCATGCAGATCACATAAAGGCGTCATTAATTAAAGTACATTACTAGTTTATTAAAAGCTAATTGGCTTTGTTTTATCCTACTGATGTATGGCTTTTGTTGAATCTACACTAAGCAACCTATGTGCAATATTGTTCATCAAATTATTTTCATCATGTTCTCCAATCCCAAAGGTATCATTAACTATTTTCATAATATCTTTTTTTTAAAAATGAAAATCATCTCATTTGTACTTCAACATGTATATCGTCTTTGAAATTATCCATCTTGAAGATATTATTGTAATAAATAACGTTAATCAATATCTTTAGCCTTTTATATTGGAACACATTACTGTAACACCTGTTTATCAGAATATTTCTTCAGTAAATTATACAATAACTGGGGAAGCATATGTTGATAAGAAAATTGATATGAATCAAAATTATATTAAAGTATTATAAAGGAGGATTTGTAATTTGTACCTGAGAAGCTTACTTAGTGAGTTGTACAAGTGTGTGACTTTTATCCTTATTGTCAGCATGTTGAAGATATCAAGCCGAGTCGGGGTATTGTTTAAATGTCCATTTCTCGGTTCTATGACATAACTATACACTTATCTACATATTTAAAAACCTAAAAATATGATTCAGGGTATATGTATACCCATTCATTCTAGCACACTTGGTACCACTTAAGGCCTGTCATTGAGTCAACCAGTGTGGTTTCGAATCCCCGGTTGTACGTGACATTAAGGAGTCGGGTCGCCTGTCCAACCGTGTGGGTTTTCTCCAGGTCCTCCGGTTTCCTCCCACTGCTAAAGACCCCTACCCGCAAGCGAATTATTGAAATATAATCAAACCATATGTTAGCCCGGAAATGACCTCGTTTGTGTCCAGTGGATGTTAAACGCTCCCTCTCGGCTTTTGAAATCTAAGACCAAACTATCACTTCATCAACCGTAAGAAGTGATGGATTTTAAAAGGCAGGATGTGCTTATTCTTTCTAAAAAAAAGGCCATATTTCTAATAATTTATTTTCTGCTTCTGCATTTTAAAATTGTAATGATGGATACACACTTTGATTTCTATTGATGGTATCATTATAAATTGTTTGAAGACCATATTATGTCCAATAATATTTCCTTTTTATACTCAGAAAGAGGGAATGGGTGGTAGAGCGGTCTTATTCGTGCATATTGGTCTGTCATTTGGAACAAGTATTGTGTACATTTACAGTAGCTCACTGAACCTCATGGATTTAAAGACCATTGTGTGCATGGGAATTGTTAAAATAAATATACAGGTATACCATATGTTATTCCTGGAATCATCTCTTTCTCACACACACTCTTATTCATCGGATGTGACCAGTCCAGGGTATGTTATCATGTCTATCTTAATTAAATAAATTTTTAATTATATTAACGAATCCATGCATTAATGTTATCTCTAGCACATACAGTTGATTACACATCACAACTTTTTATAATTCATGATAGAATTTATTTGCTGTGTGGAATTCCAAGTTGGTGACATGCTGCAATCAGACTAAAACCTTGGGAGACAATTTGTATTGCATGATCCTCTTATACTCAATTCATTTTAAAGCTAGCCAGTAAATTAATCCAATTGGAAGTCACTTAAACCATTTGTTTGCTGTTAAGAAGAGCATAGTCAAATGAACAAGTTTGATCAGTCCACACCAGCCAGAGACAAATTCCAAAGTTAAATCAATTGAATGTGAGCTTAAGAATGCCACAAATAGAAATTAATTGTTATATAATAGGAGAAACAGGACTAAATTATTATTATTCTACTTTAGGTCAGTCGATATAAATGATTGTTTGTCAAAATCCATGAACATGATCACCATGACTTTTGGTAAAATTTATTTGTTCATATAGTTAAATGGATTGTGATTAATTTCTGCCCATTTTAAACTTGAGATACATTAATATTACCAATTCTAGACTAACAAATGGTTGCCATACAAGATGCACCCACATCCTTATTTGCCTACATAGATTGACCGTGTTGAAGGGCCGTTATGGTCCGATTTTCATGAAATTTTAACCTAACCGTGTAACAGTGATATATTTAAATGGACTGACAGGGGCAACGACAATATACACCCACATGAAAATAAAAATAGTGGTTCAAAATGACATATTGTACTCAATGAGACCTAAACAACTGTGCATACAGAGAGAGAGAGAAATAGGGTTTAACGTCCACTCGACACAAACTAGGTCATTTTGGGACTAACATGTGGTTTAATTTCATTTCAATAATTCGCTTGCACGTAGGGGTCTCTAACAGTGAGAGGAAACCAGAGGACCAGGAGAAAACCCACAAGGTTAGATAAACAACCCTACTCCTTGGCACATACAACTGGGGATGCGAAACCACGCCAGTTGACTCAATCACAGGCTTTCTGATACAGCACGCACATGCTAACCATTCAGCCATCCAACCCCTCCCCATGCACACACAGAATAAGAAGATTTCTCTATTTTCCTTGTTGGTGATTAAGATTAGTCAAGTGTACGCATGTGTTTTATAAAGATCAAGCATGCCCAGCCTTAACCACAACACCTGTGATTATATCCATTTATTTACACTGATGAAGAATTTTTCTAGTAAGGCATACACGATAATAAAGTAGGGAGAAGTATGTTTGTCCCAGTTTGCAAATCATGTGTAAGAATTACATAGTAGTAAATCAAACATTTTACCCCCAAAAAATTCCATTACATGCTATATATATATATCTCTTTTTATAAGCTTTGTAAAACAGACCCTGGTACTTAGCTGTCATAGCAAAATTCCTAGAAAATTAAAAACCCCAAATAGCCTACAATATGTTCTAAAACAAGGGTTCATTTCATGTCTAACCCACATAAATAACATGTTCGAAACCGTGTCATAAAATAATTATTTTCAAGGATGTTGAGGTGTAAAATACAGCTATGAGTTGTTTGTTTTATGTGACTTTTAGGATGCTTGAAATTCTGCCAGATCACAATGGTCCCTTATGTAATTCATCCAATGATCTATATGTCTGGATATTTTGAGCAGTTCATCTAAACATACATGTACGTGATAGCAACCACTCAAAAAATAAAAGAGTTTCTTTTTTTTTAATTTTTATAAGAGATCACTAACAAATAAAAAGATATTTTGTACTTAACAAAATTGATCTAGTTCAATTATATTAATATCTACAAATATTGAGTTAGGAAGAAGTCTTGAACTATCAGTTTTAATATAAATCATAAATCTTATTCTATGTAAGTTCAGTGTTACCATCTGGGATTTCTGGCAGACGCTTTAAAACCAGAAATCGAGGACAATGAATGAAACCTTCAATTGTAAGTTCAGGCATCTGAACATTCTTTATGTTCTGAACAATAAAATGTAACCTTTATGACCCTTCAACAACAGGCCAATTCCAAATAAAAGTATTTCTTTGAAAAATATCCAATATCATGACTTTCTTGATTTCTGTATTTGTTACACTAAAGTTGTTAAATTCACGGACTCTGCATGTACAAGAAGATGCAAGCTTTTCATTTTTAATCTCACAATTTACTTTATTGGAACCATTACTGTCCTGTCAATATATAGTGCATTGATCAGCAAACTTTAAGCAGTCCTGTACATTAAACCATTCTTGCTATTATCAGATAGACTTGCCAACCAGTAAATACTCGCGGGTCTCATTACTTGTTAGAAGATTTTCACTTGAATATTTACTCCAACAGTGAACATGTACCCATGTAAATTAGAACCCTTCTTGATTAAATTGGTACAAAGAATTATTTATATGATTAGTGTTGGATAAAATATGTTATGAAGATCACCTTCTAAATGGTACAGAAATAAAATCAATCTGTTTACATGTGTAGGAAGAAGAATTTTACACAGGCAAATTTAGATAAAACTTCAATGTTGTATGTACTCTTTACTCACTGCCTATACCATGTTAAACAAAATGTTAATCAAAAAGGCAGTTTAATCACATGAAATCAAAGTTAAATATCTTGAATACAAATCTTTGAGTAAAATACTCATCCATATATTATCTCCTTACAGTATTAAACATATTATCATACTGATAGTTGAACAAATATGCAAACCATGTTTCTTTCTAACTATACTTGTGGGTAGTTATATATATTCAAAGAACAAGTTAACTATACAGATTTCAAAAGTCTAAAATAGTAAAGTTAAAACCATGAAATGGGTAGAACATTCTACTTTTTGCAAACACTTTGCAGTTGGTAATATTCTCTGGATTGCAGTGTTTCTGTCCACTCTTCATTAAATTTGACCTGCCATTAGTGTTTTTACCTGCACTCAAATCTGTACATCAGATCTCAGGTTTTCATCCCTTCAGAATGGCCAGAGTCACTAGATACTGTTCCTTGCCAGGCCCTTCACCACTGAGCCACTGAATTCTAACTACATGCACTCTAATGTGTACATAAGACATTGGCTTTATATACCATCCCCTATACGTGATAGAACCAATTAAATGTTCCCCAATTAAATGTTCCCTGCAGGAATTTAGGGGCCAATAATTTTGTAAAAAATTGATGGGCAAGTCTGAATTTCAATAAGGTTATGCCTATTGATTACCCAGAATAATCCAAGCGAGTTTAAAAACAAACATTTCAAAATCTCCAACCTGTAGAGTTTACCACAATTGTGGATAAACCAACAGACAAAATGTCAGGTGAGGGTCTATGTATTAAAGCCAATTTACAAAACATAAAAAGTCTACCAAAGTTCAAACTAGATTTCATTTTTTTCCAAAAATTGTGTCTAATTACAATAATTGTTCATGGATTTTTTGTGTTATGTAACGGTTCATTCCATTAATAAAATGACATTGTTTAATTATCCGATGAACAATCAACTAAAAGCAAAAATAGTTCAGATGAATGACTATAAAGAACTTCTCTCAAGGAAATAAAAAAAAAGCTTTCAGTAAAACATTGTTTCATGTTAAATTTTCTCTATTCAGTAAACACAATCGAGGTGATAAAATGTTGATGAATCTATTTTGAGTAAAGTTTTTCTTCACTTTGAAATTACAGAATATGAAGGAAATAGATATTTGTGCATTATTCTGTGCATGAATAATTAAAGAAGATACTAAACGAAAGCTGTAAGTTCATTATTATGATAAAAATAGAAAAATATCAAAACCTTTTAGGAACTGTGTACACACACTCAAGAACTATAAATAATACAATAAATGCAAAATATCTCTTTTGTATATTAAAGGGCCAGTATATGTAAGATTTAGATAGGAGAGAGGGGAGTAATGGTGTTTAACGTCCACTCAACACAAACTAGGTCATTTCGGGTTTAACACATGTTTGAATTTTTTTATTTCAATAATTCTAGCAGTGGGAGGAAACCAGAGGACCCAGAAAACCCCATGGGGTGGAACAGGCAACCCTACTCCTTGTTACAAAACAACACCAGTTGACTCAATGACAGACCTTATGATACAGCGCACACATGCTAACCATTCGGCTATCCAAACCCCAGATTTAGATAAAGAGCTGGCCAGTAGCACAGTGTTAGCTCAAATGAAACTAGCGTTGTTATCTTCTTATGTCACATGAAACTAGCGTTGTTATCTTCTTATGTCACAGAAGTTATTTTCTTTGGGTTTTTAAGTCACAAATAGCAAAAGGTGACAGTCAATTCCAAAAGAAATATAATAGATATTGGGTTATAATATTGATAAACAGTTCCTGTTTAGAATGATCAGACTGTTATTCATCATTTGCACAATCTTTGCTTACAACAATTAGCAGTATCATGTTAACTATAAGATTAAAATGAGATCATTTCCATAGAAACTCAATATACTCATCTTATTTTAAAAATGGGTTACCTGCTTTAAAAATTTAGTTTAAAAAGGTAATGATTGTCTCTGCCCATACATGTATGCTTTTATTTATCTGGAGATTTCAAGCCCAAAGAGTCCATGATAATGAGAGAATATATTGATCACCAGCATTACAATACGTTTTTTGTAAGTCCCCTGTGCTTTTTATCCACAAGATCTATTTTCAGTTGATTACATCTCTCAGTTAAAATATTCTATAAAATTATTATATTGTACATTGTATATTAACACTTCAAGTTAAGGTAGGAGTTGCGAAAGTTTTCAATGTTTCATATGTAACCAATGTAAACATTCAAATACAAAGCTAAAACAATTGCATGACACAGAATTAAATCAACATTTCTTATTTAGAATAAATGTTCTCTGATCTATTCATACAGAGATGTTGATACTATCTTTTTACATTGTTAAAGAGTACATCTACATATAAAACAAAATTAAATCAATCCAAATACATTGATTTTGCTTACTGTTGTAAATTTGTATTTTAGTCTATTTTAAGGCACAACATATCTCTAAAGTGAAAAATATGTTCTATAATAATGCAAATACCTTGTTAGAACAACAAATAATTATTATTATATATCAAGATAGCAGGTAAAATCAATAGAAACTAATGTAAACTTTAAATCACCATATCTTAAAGAGCACATAAAATGAATATATAAAAGTGAGATGCACTTGAAGCTTGTGTAAATTATTTACACTTAACACCAATTTCACACCAATGTGATTAAAATTATTTTGTCAGACACTCTAAACACTTTCAATTATTTGACTACAGTCATTATGTCCATGTTGATTGGCATTTGATGTTACATGTACTACACATGGGGATAGTCGATATCCATTCTAAACACAAAAGAATATGAATAAAATATCAATATGGTCTTTAGTACTTCCCCGGTTTCATTGCCATTATATTCTATGAATATTATTCAGATCTCTTGTGCTATAATAGTCATTTCTTCAGACATATATATCTGCACCTCTTATAATTAACTACATTTGCTTGCTATTTTCATATCAAACAAAATATACCTTAATTGATCGAGGTGTTGTTACAAAAGCAGATTAATAATCAGAAAGGGATTAATGAGTATACACTCCCTGTCTGCTATAGTTTGTGCAATGGAATGTATATATGGGTAAAGGAATGTACACTCCTAATAAAGAGAGGGAGAGAGAGAGGGAGAGAGAGAGTTTAACTCTACTCAATACAAACCAGGTCATATAAGGACTAACATATGGTTCAATTTTATTTCAACAATTTGCTTGCGCATAAGGGTCTTTAACTGTGGGAAAAAACAGAGGCACTGGAGAAAACCCACGAGGTTGGACAGGCGACCATACTCCTTGTCACATACAACAGGGGAATAAAAACAAAAGGTGTTGACTCTATGACATACCTTATGATGCAGCGCACGCGCTAACCATTCAGCCATCCAACCCCACCTCCTAATAAACATTAGGTCTTTGTGATGCTACTGTGATGTCACATGTAGTTGTGAAAAGTAGTCATGTTTTAGACAATTGGCAAACTCTCTTTGCAACTTATAGTAAAGATGTCTCAATTAATTATGAAGGGATTCAGATGAAATTTGGTTTTTAGTGAATATAATCGCATAACACTGAAGCACAAACCGTTTTTATTCGTTCGTTTCATGTGCCGTAGAGTTGCTTAATTTTTGGCCCATTCTTCATATTCAACCATGTTTCTGGAATACTGGATCTTTAACATAGAGATATTATAACTATCAAGGAGATAAGCTGGTTTTATTTTGGATAAGATTTCAGAATGGTTCCTCTGTTTTTAATCGGAAAGAAACCATAATAATATATAAAGCCAGTGGTTCTGAATTGCATTCGGCTAGATTACAAATTGTTGAAATGAGGGCTAGCATAAAGTGGGTAGCCTTATGAAATATTACAACACACGAATGTACGCAATTGTCAAAGTTGGTGAACATGGATAAAAAAAATATGTCAAATTTGGTAAACATTGGCCATAATGTCCATAATAGTCACTGCTTCACTTGTTTTTCGAGACTATGATACTTTTTCTATAGCACATCGAACATTACCAGGAAAGTCAACTTCATTCTACAATTGACAGGCTGCCTGATCATGTAAATCTGAATATAGGACCTTTAATTTTCATTTTATCCTGACAATCAATTACATACAGTTATTGACCGTAACAGATTAAAGGAGGTCGTTTTCATGACTTCCTGGGAATCCAGCCCCTAGGGATTAAAATGGATTTAAAATGTAACAATGGTTTTATATAGATTGTTATGATAAGAATTTACACTGTCAAAATTCCCAATGTAACTAATTAACCAACATTTCAGCACCGTTTTTTGGCATAAGAGATGGCTTTGGATTTGGGCATATTTATGTCTCTTCCTTGGTCATTCCCGTCCCCAGGCAAACTGTATGATTCTAATTTCATTAATACTTTGCTCGTGTTGTAATGCAAACATTTAAAAAAATATTCGGATGAGCTTTAACAACTAGCTTCTTGATCCTTGAATGCCATCCTTCCGGAGTGTTGTTGGTTCTGTGTTCCCCTGTGTGGTAGCGATTCCACCGATGAGAAGCATATTATCCACTCTCGCTCATTAGTTTATGCAGTCGGCAAATTCAGTTGTTTTCAGTTCTGATTGAGAGTGAGCGAATATGTGAACACTACTTGGATGATATGATGTTTTTCATCATTAGTTGCCAATTGGTGATTAGGATTTATATGGAATACTTGGATGATTTTCATCATTAGTTTGCCAATTGGTGAATAAAAATCAGAGTGAACATGAATACATTAAATTTTTAACACCTTTAATTGGGTCCTTATAACAACATGTTTATCTTAAAACGAAAGCCGACAAGTCGATATATGCGTCTTTGTGGGAAGGATTTTGATCACGCTCTGTAACTGTGCCTTCATGGTAATACACCACTTTAACACAATCTGCATGCACATATCTTGTGAACACTCCACAGACTAAATCTATCATCTGATCTTTTCATGATATACATAAAATGTTGTTGGCATTAGTAGGACAAATCAGGTTGTTGCCAATCTTTATGTTGTAGAATCTTGTCAACACATCAATGGCATTTTACAGTACAGAGATTGTTTTTTGTTCTTTACCCAACAAAATCGTAATTCAATTACTTTGTTGCTAAAGGCATATGTTTGTTGCCTGGCATCCTAAATTTTAAGAAATTACAAATGACTGTTGAAGATTTGACAACATAAAATTCTTGCTCAATTCATTCAAAGTATATGTAATTACATATTAAGGAATTAATTTCTTGGAAAATATAAATTGATTTCGTGTATGCAGATATAATTTGTTTGTATTATGATTTGTTTGAACACTCGAGGTCATTTCTGACATATAAATCAGTATTTCATAAGAAGTTGTCTGAAACAGAATTACACAGAATAAATATGACACATTGTACCCGATGAAATGGCTAGTAAAACAAGGATTATTATTAATGGAAATTGTATCATAAATCATAACTGTTTTGATTACAGCCATAACATTTGATTTATCTGATTTAATTGTGAATTTCCTTTATGTATTTCATCTTGTTCTGTATCAATATTTTTGGCCATTCTAAAATGGTGTGTGCATGTAGTAATTGAGTCAAGTTCCACTGCTCGCCACTTGCCATCCTTTTTTAACATTTCAATAAGCAGCAATATTCACCACCATAAATGTGTCGGTTAGAAATTAGATTTCCTCAAAAAGCCTGAAGCTAACCAAATATTTCTTGAAATAGTTAAACTACATCCAACCCACTGATGTATAAGGTACTTATAACATCTTTTCTTGCCTGATCCCTCAGAGAATAACAACCCAATACCCAACTGAAATTATACCCTCATTAACGATTTTAGTTTGGAACAGCCTAATCTATTTACTGAACCACCCATTTGTGTTTTATTGCATCAGATTCAACCAAAATGTGTTCTACGTTCTGTAGCCTTGGGCACACTGACAAGTCAATTGACAATTAGGAAGAAAAAATGCAGAAAACAATCAGCTGCTGACGACACATCAATGGCAGGCTGTGTGACCAGCATGACGATTACAATACCAGTTCATTTCCGTACAATCTTTTCAACAATACAACTCTCAGCTTGGCGCCACAGTTAATAAATTACCACGTTTATCTGTTATTTTCTTAAATACAACGTGATTGTGTACATAAACACTATGTTTGTATACAGTAATTACAATAAAAATTTATGAAAAAAATCATCTTAAAGTCACAGTGTGTTTATTCAGATGTGATTTTTTATTGTCTTTTGAACCATAAACCCCTTATTTTTTAAAAATTGGACAGATTAGAATTTAATATCCTTTTCCTCATTCTAATACTATAGTAAGTATAGGTAGAAATAACTGCACACAAGCAATCCAATAAAACAAACCCACGGACAAGACACACCAACATTGCTAGTAATAAACAAAATATGTATATAAGGGTATGTCAAGTCAAGTTCAAGGGGCCAGTGATAAGCATTAACTGTGTTGCACAGTTCCGGGCCTTTAATGATACAAACTTCACACAAAACAAAATAACATTAAGGCAGACTGGAACATTTTCAAAACAATTAAAGACAGAAGCAACAGAAAAGATGTGACAGGTTTGGATGGCAGTGGTCTGCCGAATGGTGTTTTTGAATGGTGTTTTTTTGATGGGAATTGTCTACCAATTGACGTCATAAGTTTGAACGTTAAAAATATATCAAGAAAAAGGAACAAATTCAGGATATAATTTTGGAAAGCATTAAAATGGTTAAAATTAACAATTTGGGAATAAAAATTCACAAGTGAAAAACATAATTGTACAAATTATGAACCCTGTGGTATGTTAACGAATTTGAGCAGCAGGGTAGTCTGTGGTGGAGACAATGTCATGTTTGACATGAGGTCTTGATTAGCCATATATTGACTTATGAGAAATGTCAATCTTGTAAGGAATTTTTGAGATCTTTTATTATGATCCACCTTTGGCAATGCATTTAAGGATTTTATTCTGGAAAAAACAATAGCTCTTCGTTACATATTGTTAAAAATCAGAGTGTCTGTGAATAGAATTCATTAATACAAGTAACATCGGTAATGTTAGTATGAAGTCAAAGGTATTTTACACCTTCCAAAACTATTTTTCCAACATTAAATTTATTATCAATAATATTGATATCCAAGTCAAGAACAGTGGCAGATATCATGCCAGAATTTTTTTAATTTTAAGAAACGATTTAAACTTCATGGACCATAAGCAACTCATAAAACAAAATCAGTTGCCTCAAGGCCTTAAATTCTACAAGTTTCAATTTCCACCTCTCTTCTTACATACTTGTCTCGATCACATATTAGTCAATACGTGATCAGCAAAAATGTCTTCAAATTGGAAATATGTCACAATGCCACAGCCTTAGGTGTGAAGAATAGTTAATTTCAATATGATATAACTAGGAACTCTTTTTATAAACTAAAAGATTAGCTAGAGCTCAGACAATCTCATTTAAAATCAAAGAAATACATGTGCCAGTATATGGCATGCCAAGTAAATCACATCTGACTAGAATATAAGATACAATTTAAGAGTGTTTTAGTTTTGTCTCAGACATTACTAACGAGTTAGGTTTCACATATATTACAGCAAGTGAGCACACAGAATATCAATTTATCTCTCATTTTTTTAAACAGTGATTTAAATATATCTTTACAAAATCATGGAACTACAACATAGGCTACCATTTGTTACCTTGTTATATATATGATAACATTTTCAATTTCAAGTGAGCACACATAATATCAAATGAAATGAAATTGAAATGGGGTTTAACCTCCTACTGTTTAGCTCCTGCAAATGAAATGAAATGCGGTTTAAAGTCCTACTCTTCTGCACTTAACCTGGGCTAATATAAGATGGGCATACACCATACAGTGTGGACGTAAAAGAACCCTTGGCAGTTGGAATTTCATGGAGTATGTTTTTCTTTATTACATGTAGTTAAATTGTGCAGAAAAGTAAGACATTAAACCCCATTGCATTTCAACCTGGATTTATTGTATCTAAAGAACTTCCCTGACTAACAATCCTCTTATCAAAAAGAAAATATAGGAACAAAAACCTTAAAAAACTTAAGGAGATAAGGATACGAAAAACTACTGGGAGCACTGGGGTCAGATCAATAGGTTAGCTGTCAGAGGCGGAAATATCATCTTAGTAATTAGGACATCTACAAATATCCCCTGGGTTCCGATACAAATTATTCACCTAACTTGGTTTATAAATAAAAATAAAACCCAGGTACACAAAGAGATGATTACATTTTATATCAGCTTGGATTAGATCAGTTTAAGACTAACCTATTTATATTTTCACCAAGACGCGTGCTCAACTAGGAGCAAGAACCTGTTAAATTGTTGTCAATCCAATTGCTTGAGCAATGACAGTGATTCCATATGATATACAGAGATATTAAGTGGGTGCAAAATTTTATCCACTTGTAACTAAAAGATTTTGATGACATTTATCTTACAATGTATCATGCAGAATTTTCTTTACACAGGTTTTTCTGATCAACCCCTATATCTCCAAGGGATTTATTTCTCCACTTCAAAGCATAGACTTTTTCATCTTAAGATAGAATTTCTTACAATTGAGTTACTATACAAAGTATTAGAAATGTCACATTCTCATCAATCAAAAATGGTTGAGGCATAATATTTCCAAGTTATGACAAATTTGAGCAAGACAGTGGGACAACATGTTGATCTACAACTGGTGGAACAGAATTAATCAAGTACTTGTAGCAGCAACTCAGACATCATAGGAACCCATTTTTATGTCTAAATGAACTGAGGAAAAGGCTTATTAAACTGAAGAAAATAAAATCCCTCCTATCTTTAAGCCCATGTGTAATACTTGCATTAAACAAATGATTTCAATATATCACATGAACAAAAATCAATTCCCCTAGACAAACACATATTTATCTATCTGTGGAAGTGATCATTCATGGGTTACTAATTTCAGGTTTCTATAAAAATGTTTGTTTTCATGGTAATGTGAATAATTTCAATTTATTTTCACAAATAACACTAGTAATATCATAATTGATTACAAATGCTCATAAAACTGCTTTTCATTCCATCATGGTGGAAACGAATGTTTACAATAAAAAGTTCAGATAAAAGGTTATTTTTTTCTGGTTTGCAGCAAATGCATTTTACTAGCTGTTGAAATATCTGGTATAGAGTTGGCTAAATATTGTTCACTTGTACAATTCCGGTGCACATTAAAACAATGTGTCATACAAACAGATTTACAATGTATCAAAAACTACAGCAGGTACTCTTGCATACTATTGTGCTAGGAAATTGGTTTTCAAAGTGAGGCAGAACTGTAATTATATCAATAACACAAGGACATATCAGTATCAGTGAGCTCAAACAATTTAGTATACAATTAACATTAGGACCCCTTACTATCATTATTAGATCTGGATGCAATTGACGGTGATGGATTAATAGATTAAACCGAGGTCAACTCACTGATAGGGGCTATAACTCTCTAATAAACCATACAAATCAAGTTAAATTTATCAAATCTAAAGACGCTTTGGTATATTTGTAGCATCAATTAATACATGGCAGAAATGACATTAGAAGAACACTGAACATCATTATACAACAGAAAATATTGATCTGCATCTTCATTAATTAGAATCAGACAACACCCTTAAAAACCATGCTATTTATGCTCTATTTTCATATCACAACCAACACAATAATGAAATTGAAAAGACCCCCATAAAAGAATTCATAATTATAAAGCGTCAGCATAGCATGATTAACTAATAAGATATTATGAGCAAGCGGTTGCCATGCAAGATACAGCCGAATCTTGCAAGAGATGGGCAGAGAAAATGCTAAAAAAGCTATTTTACTTTCGGATACGCACAGGTTTCGCAAATAATCCAGATCTTTGGGATATACATGTAAACATCCATATTAACCCTTTCATTGCGCATACCCGGCAGTACTGGGTATTATAAGATGTCGTTAAAATGTGCGTACATCTGCAGGTATCACAAAAACACTCTGACAGAAATTTCTAATGGTGGGGTACCCCTGACAGAGCTATGTACTACATGAAATTCTCACAGCAGTGTACCGTACATCTGCAGGTATCACAAAAACACTCTCTGACAGAAATTTCTAATGGTGGGGTACCCCTGACAGAGCTATGTAATTACCAGACATGTGCAGGGTTGAAGTATCCCTGACAAGAGTTATCTAATTTCTAGTCAACAGCTAGGCTTGATTAGCTGAAATCTAGATGAAAGTGAAAACAAGGCAATGCAATCTGCATGTGGTCATGGCAGCGGGAGACGTGGAGCTCATGTTTGTGGTGGCATTGCTCATGGCTGCTATTTCTATGTTTCTTAATTTGATATTTCTTTATCAAAATCCAGTGAAAAAAACAATATCCCATAAGTATTTCATGGAGAAAAACTAGAAATTGGAAATCCAAAATGGACACCATGACGTCATGTGACTACATGATTATGCAAAAATTCTATTTTTTTCTCTTAGCCCAACCTCATGCCAATCCCAACACACAAAAAGAATTTTGATAAAAGCTTCCATAATTCCTGTTTGGCATTTAGTTCCAAACCCCCTTTATTCGTCGAAAAAGGGTCTAGCACAGGCAGTGGATTTACGTCTAGCATTCAAAGTGGTCAGTTTCATTGAAATCAGATAAATATTGTGACCTCTACTGAGTCCACAACCTTGATATTTTATACTTGTTCACTATTCTGTCTGGCAGTTTTGGTTCAATTTTCATGCATTTCAAATGCATTATGGTTTAATGGGTTACATTAAATCAGGGGCGATAATCTAGGAAGTTATGGTCCTATATGAGCGTAAGGAATCGAGATCGTACAATCAGGGGCCATAATCTAGGAAGTTACAGTCCGATCTGATATAAATTGTGACCTCTAGTGTCCATAAGCTAAAAATTTGATTTTTCGTACAATCACAGGCAATAATTCATCACGTTACTGTCTGATACATGCCAATCTAGAAAGGAACCAAGATCATATAAAAATTGTGACTTGTAGACTGAATGTCTGTTAGACTGGACACACATACGCCCAGACGCCATGACTTTATACATCCACATGAAAATGTTGACATATAAAAAATGTTGACATATAAAAATGAGCATGTAATAAAATGAAAACCATAGAAGATACAATACAATTTACCTTTCTGCCAATTAGGGATTTGAAAGATTCCAACATAAAGATTATGGATATTATAAATATTATAGATCTCCATAAGCTTCCCCACTAAAGGCAAAAAAAATATTATTCAGGTTCAAAATAAAGAAAACAGTCAATTCAAACCTTAAAACTATAAAAAGCGTCAGAATTCTACAATATATGGTGTCCATATATTCACAAACAAACGATAAAAATTGAGACTAGTGTTGGAATCAATACTGTAGAGTAAAGCGCATATCTTTATAATCAAGTGATAAGTCCTAATTTGTATTATATCGGCCCAGACAGACATATTCTATAATTATCCAGAACAATACAACATAAACATATACATCAAAACAATTCCAAGTTGCAAACAGACAATATGTATCAAGTTCACTAATTAGACTACCAACCCATGCTGGAACCCTTTAATGATTATTATCCTCAATTTTAAATTATGTTGGTCTAAATAAGCAGACATTATGTAATGATAAAATCAACCCACACAAAATATACAATTAAGATCTTTGACTACATATTCAAACAAGCAAGAGAATCTTTATCCTGCCTAGTGCATAACACCTATCAGTCCTTATCATCATTGTACTTCAGTATATACTTTTAAAAGGCATTAGTGTGCTAACAATCCGAGGCATGGATTTTGGCGTCTGAAATACTTAATTCTTCGGCATGTGTTGCAGACTCTAATCTAAAACTGCAGTCTTTTTAAACCCGAATATTAAGGTGACAAAATCTTAAGCAAAAGAATAGTTCCATATCAAAATAACTTCTGGGATTTGGACTTGAATTAATGATACATCCTCTAGCTTTCAAATAATCATTTTAACAGGCATAAAAATAGTCATGTGTCATAACAGTTAATTCATTTCATTGCATTGCAACTGATCAGCATCTTATGTGTGTATCAATGTGGACTTGAAGTTCACTTAAAATAGAATTTAGACTTCGTAAACCTCAAGTTTTCAGAATTACAAAATTGCAATTTTAAATTCTTGCTGTTGTACCAATGCCCTCACATGTATACCGCACAAGTCAAATTTACAGAGGAGAATAATTCCAATAAAATTGAATTCCATCTAAATGTCAAATTCTTAACTCTTGCATTGCTTTCCTTAATTTGATGAGCGAATGGATTGCATCAAGTAAACAGAAGAGACAATAAACATGGTTGAGTAAAATGTTCCAGACAGTGCAAAAAATAACACCTTAACTGAATACGGTCAAGTAAAGTTTGTATAGTGAACACAAATATATCTTTAAATCAACTTGACAGTGTTCAAATAAATTTGAAGGCTTAAAGCTATGAAGGAGAAAATATGGGCTGGGTTGAGAAGGGTTAATGTTTGCAATAAGAATTTATTTGAGTAAATGGTTGGTAAGTTTGTTGAGGCATAAAATAGTAACAATAGAAATGTAACATTATATTAGATTGAGTTTCTAACACCAATAGGAATTGGTTAGTTATTTTGTGGCGTTGCAATCAATACTGAGGGAAAACACCACCAAACTTTTCACTATATTCCTTGCATGCAAGTACATGACATGGTGAATGTGAACCATACTTTAGTCGTCTGCGCCATCTTGTTTCACAAGTCTGGCGAGGGATGGCTTCATTTTATTGTGTACACACAAAGTCATTTAATTTCCATCTGATAAAGTGTGGCACACAGTCATAATTGTATAAAAATCTCCTTCTAGCGTCTACTACTGATATGTTACATTGGAGAACAAATGAAAAATGGCTGATTTCTGTTAAACAGAAAAAATGGACGTGTTCCATTTTGTTTGATTTCCTCAGAATCTAAATTCAATATACATCGTCTAGATACATTGTTCTAAAAAAATACATAAGATATAATCAAATACATATAGACTTAAATCTACGTAACGACCTTCATTTTAATGTTCTCAAGATTAGAGGACAGCTAAACTCAAGATTGGAACCATTGGTTGCTTCTATAATCCCAGACAATGGCTTAAACAAAGGCTTAGTTATAGACAAACATGGAAATGAGTTGGAAATCCTATCCGTTTGTTTTACGTTGCTTGAGGTAGGAGTGTGGCTGAACAATTCATGCGTTCCCCCTTTTCTTTTGGTAGACCATTTATTCACAATGTATGTAGATATTAAATCAATTATTGTTTCATTAGATTATTAGAATTTCTTTATCTCAGAGATAAAATGAATACAGTACTCAAAATATTGTCATACGTCCAAATCTGATGTTTGCTGACCGATAAAGAATGGGACAATATTTGGCATGTTTTGATGTTCAGTGGATAATTAGCTAATTCTCTGGTTGGGGGGGGGGGGGGGTCCAACCATAAAACCGCCTTAAGATGTTTATATCTTATTAAATACAGTAAGCTCATGTGTAAATTGTTAGCTTTGATGAACATGTAGGTTTGAGATGCTTGCATTCACTCTGATGATCTGAATGATTTTTGAAAAGACCTCTCAATAAGATCTGAAAAGTAGATGGGAGAGAGAGAGAGAAATGGGGTTTGATGACCACTTAACTCAAACTAGGTCATTTCGGGACTAACACATGGTTAAATATTTAGCAGTGGTAGTAATAAACTGGAGCACCTAGAGAAAACCCATGAGTTTGGACAAGCGAACCTACTCCTTGTCACGTACAATGGGGGAATCAAAACCACACCAGTTGACTCAATGACAGACCTTATGATACAATGCACATGGGCTAACCACGATACAGTATTTAATATTCATATATCAGTATCTATTTTTGAACACTTAGAGCCAGAACGGTAAGCTATTTATCTAAATCTTCCATAACTCATATTTAAGAAGCCAGGATCAGTATAACTATACAGTTCTTTGGAAGAAGCAATAGTATTGCGCTAATTTCATCAGGGCAGAGTAAAACCGGTGGAGAACATAACCCACATTGAAATCAGAGGTGTTGTTTAGTTAGAAATGGTTCCACTACTGATGTCTTCCGTCTTACTCCAGTCACAGTAGTGGTTTTTCCTACAGAGTTCCTTTGCGCAAGTTTTTCAGTCAAATGACTACAAAAAGTTTACTGGCCTATAGCTCGCTTAATTCACAAATAAACTGGCCCAAAACAGTACTGCACGTAGCTTAACATATAATAAATCAATTCTTATTGAAATAAAGGTGAGGCCTTACCGTATAATTATATGATTTGATGAAACCAATCTCCTACGCGAAATTTCAACTGGCCGACCGTCATGGCCGCAAGTTGCGTAATACGTCTTTAGGCCTACGACATAAACAGCGCTATGCAGAGAAAAACTGTTCGGTAACTATTTTAATGGTGCAGTCTTCACTATTTGTGATAGAATTACTTATTTTAATACAAACTGCAATGATGTGTGTTGACAATTGTGCGTTTGAACCTATTTGAACTTGCATAAGGGGTCTTAGACTGTACCAATTGTTACCTTAAACACAGTTTAAGGTAACAAGTACAGTTACTACTGTTTAGTATAATCTAGTACATTTTTTTCAATGAAAATTAGCAGGTGAGTTGAGCAAGGCCAGACATTCGATGGTGTTCAAAATTACCAGTTCGCACCCTGGGTCTTTTTTAAAATCTTTTTTGTCTCAAACAAGACCACGGTACCGAAAGTCAAACATTGTTTGTTTGAAGAGGTAAAATTGTCGTATGACTACTATGACTGAACCATGCTAAAGGGGATAAATATGAACTACAGAATATTGCAAGTGTATTATACATAATTCAAAAGTAGTATCCGCGCCTGGACTTACCTTCAATTCAAAGTTTGTTTTCTGGGCCTGACGTGTTCTTTCAGTTGCAGCCTTACACTTTCAATTTTCTTCACCGGAGAGTTAGTTGTTTATGGAAGAGTCACGTGTTGTAATCACGAGTTACCTGTCCAAAATTGGTTCCTAACGACCAAATAAGTGCATGATATAAATCAGCACCGTAAATGCATTACAGTTTTTGTGTATCGCCTTCGGTATCTTTTTAAAATTCTTCACTACAGACCGACTTTATGCTACTTATTTTCACATACCGAGACAAAATGAAATTTTTCCTATTATCAATTAATATTGTTCGATTTCTTGTAATTAAAATATTACAGTTACAACTAAAAATATTATAGCCCCAATAAACTTATGTAAAATTAAATTATGTAGTTTCATATATACGGGGCATGTTTAGTAATTTGAGCAGCTAGGCTACTATAGACCGGGAGCCCAGAGGGTCGAACCTAGACGAACGAGGTACCAATATCTGACCATATAGGCATCTACATACTAACCTGGGATGCACAGAAGTGGGCGTCTGCCGGGGTCCAGTCCATGGGTGTGACCCTGGTGACCCCTATAATGACCCCCAAAATGTATTAAACTCATACATTCGAGGTACCTATCAAAACCAATTTTAAACGAAAGAATACATCCTACTGAGTACGAAATGGCCCATAACAGATGATTTTGGCCCAGGGATGGCCCAAACTGACACCCCAAATATGGATCCCAGAGGGCTTGAAAAAAAAAATTATATTCATAAAAAGGGTCATATTCATACATTCGAGTTACCAGTTGAAACTAATTTCAAATGGAAGAGTATATCCCACTGAGTACAAAATTACCCATAACAGACGATTGGACCCGTGGGATGGCCCAGACCAACACACCAAAGCCGAAAATAGGTGGTTGGGGAGGGGGGGCAAAATAGGGTATACTCATAGAATCTGTGGTACCGCTCAAAACCAATTCTCTCTGAGTACGAAATTGCTCATAACAGAAGATTTCAGCCCTGGGACTGCCCAAACTGACACCCAAAACATGACCCCCTGTGTTTAAAAAAAGGGTTATACTCATACATTCACGGTACCAGTTCAAACTAATTCTAAATGAAAGAATATATCCCGCTGAGTACGGAATTGTCCATAACAGAAGATTACATGTGACTGAGTACGGAATTGCCCATAACAGACGCTTGTGACCCTGAAACGGCCCAAACTGACGCCATAGTTATGACCCTTGGGGCTTAAAAATGGTTATATTCATACAAACGAGGTACCAGTTGAAACTAATTTTAAGTGAAAGTATAGACCCCACTGAGTACAAAATGGCTCATAACAGATTTATACCCCCACATTGTTTTTAAATTATCTGTTATATATGGTCCAGGTTAATTGTTTCCCCTTTAATAGTGTTAAATACATAAATCAATAGGTTGCCAGCCCACTGCCTTTTAATGCCTGAAAGGGTTTCCGCTGTGATGGTTCAGTTATAAATGGCCCCGTAATCGAAGGTCTTGCAATTTTATTGTATTTCATTGTTGTGTCTGTGTTGCATGTTCTTTGTATATTTGTGTACTATTTATATATTTGCATTGTCTGTGTTATCACCCTAGGTGGGAGTGGACGTAAAACCCCAGGAACGAGCGAACATATCTGTATCATTTGCTTGATAACGTCGAGAGTATCCTTGTGGAAACATCGTTTAGTAGGCTACCCTGTACATGTATATAGACGATTTTGGTCTAAACTGACACCCTAAATTTTACATCCCTAGGCTTGAAAAAAGTTATTCTAACAAATCTTGACACCCCCCCCCCCTTTCTAGATGGAAGTAGATGTAAAACCCAAGATACGAACGAACATATCTGCATCGTTTGCTTGATAACGACGAGAGTATCCTCGTCGAAACGTCGCTTAGTACCTTGTATGAAGATGATTCTGGCTCTGAGATGGTCCTAACTGACATCCTAAATTTTGCCCCCTAGGTTTGAAAAAAAATATACTGACAAGTTTTGCCCCCCCCCCCCCTTCACTTTGATTTGCCGAGGACTGCATGAAATGTTCTGAGCCATTTTTTGAAAAAATTGTACAAAGCCGATGGTTCCATAAATTTTTCTACACTATTGCCAACGATGCTGCAAGGCCTGGATGCCGGACAGGAAGAATTGTTTTTATTTTTTATCCCTCCCCCCCTAAAAAAATTTCACATAACTGAAATGGTGTCATCTTAACTAAGAAAATGAGGGCTGACATGTTACTTTTGTGTTAGGGTTAGTCCTTTCAGTGGCAGGTATTTGATAGCTGTCCTATAGCCAGTTTTGTCCATTTCTGGTGATTCCTGATGGGTTAATCACAAGATGGTCTGATATGAAAACAATATTAACACTACAGGTGCAGTTCTTATGTCTATGACTGTACTTGTTGGTGGCAAAAGTCTGTTTCAGTCTGGCCTCACAATACCATTTTATGCATTTTGTCAGTTTGAACCATCATCTTTTATGGGTCATTTCGTTATCAGCGAGATGCACACTTTCATTTAAAATTAAATTGAACTGATACCTCGAATATGTGAATGTAACTTTTTTTCGAGCCTCGGGGTCGATATTATGGTGTCAGCTTGGCCCCCAGGGCCGAAACCAACTGTTATGGACAATTTCGAACTCAGTGAGATGTACTCTTCCATTTAAAATTGGTGTGACTGGTACTTCGAATATATGAGTATAACCTATTTTTGACCCTTCGGCTCTGCGGTCCATATTTAGGGTGTCAGTTTGGGCCGTCCAAGGGCCACAAGCGTCTGTTATGGGCAACTTCGTACCTAGTGAGATGTACTCTTTCATTTAGAGTTGGTTTTGATCGGTACCGCGAATTTATGACCCCATCGTCTTTGGGCGTCAATTTGGGCCATTCCATGGGCCAAATCGTCTGTTATGGACAATTCCGTAATCAGCGGCATATAGTCTTTCATTTAACATTAGTTTCTACTAATAACTCGAGTGTATGAATATAACCCTTTTTTAAGCCGCCCAGGGAGGACGGGGGGTCATATTTAGAGTGTCAGTTTGGGCAGTCCCAAGACCAAAATCGTCTGTTATGAGCAATTTCGCACTGAGCAATGTACCCTTCCATTTAAAATTGGTCTTGACTGGTACCTCGAATGTTTTTTGCAAACTCTATTTTGCCCCACCCCACTCCCTTCGGCTTTGGGGTGTCAGTCATTCAATAAAAGGACTAACAATCGAGGCTTAAAATGACAAAATTAATTTTGTTTATGTTACATGTATGGTGTGCTTACTCCTTAAATTGAAGGACACAAGGCACCCTTTTAATGGTTCGCATAGTTAACCTTTTTTGTATTTAAACCAATGGTTTGGCTACTGCTGGTGGAACTGACCCAATGTAATGTGTATTCAAAGGTTGTGAAATTCAGTAGCATAGCCTGTTTCAGCACCGGAGGTACAATTTGAGTTAGATTTTATATTTAAGATGCAGTAGTCTATATTACAGTTTATTTTGAAGATGTTTCTATTTGCGTGATTAATGGGCTATTGCTATTGAATTGTCAGTATTTTCACATTTACATGATAGGCCTAATTAGGTGATTCGGCTGATTCCCCTAAGATAGATAACTTATATATCCTGCTCGGTTTATGCACTGGGGTGTGAGTTAGATAGGCAACGTCTCTAGTCACAATTTAATTAATAAATCAAGGATTATTTGTAGTATCGACCGATATTTAAAAGAAAAAAAATGCAGTTCTCTATTCTGTAAAGATTATAGATACAAACACAGTAGATGTGACAAAGAAAGGAGGTCTGGTGTACACATTGGCATGAAGGTAAAAGAACCCTGGATAGCTGGATATCGAAAGAAGACAAAATACTGAGTTGTAGCACCGCTGTCCATGCACAATTTCCCACAGGTCGTTAGCCTCTCCCCCATCCCCCCTTTTCATTTCATATAATACTTCTTCGTTTCATTTTGTTCTCGCTTTGTTATAAGTTCTCGAATAGAGTTGCACATTCCGATCAACTACTATGTCTTAAAGACTGAAGAAGATTAATCTAATGGTGCACTGGTGTAATTTGAAAATATTAGCAACACATACGACTATTTTCAGTCACACGAAACACTATTCAATGAATTTATTTCGACGATGCATTCGGAGAAATGTGGTTCGTCTAAAATATTGACAATAATTATTAATAATAATTTATAATGACAATAATTAATCATGTGACGTGTATACATAATGACAATGATTGATCATGTGACATATATAAAGAGATTTAAAATGCTTGACTTTCGAATTAAGCTTTAAATTGGAGAGGCGGTTATCTCAAACTATAAACGAAAAATTACGTACAAATCAAGCAAGCATAGTGTGAAAAATACTAACACTCCTTTAAAGTGTTACTTCCGAGAAATACGTAATCTCTAGAAACGTTTATAGAAGCAATTACATTGTATGTGCCATAGCGTCTTGAATCTTATTCAAGCTCAGAAGTTATGTGACCAAAGTCTCGGTACAGACTGCCAAGAATGTCGAATCTAGTCTACTGTAATGCCAACGTCTTGGAAAATTGAACACTGGAGGTCTGTCATTTATGTGCCCTCCACAATCTGAAAAGAAAGATGCAAATTTAGATGCGTTGAACTAGAAACGATCTTTATAGTTGGTCAATCTAAAGTGAGCAGTTGCGCCTAATCGTATGTATATAGAAGGGCATCGACACTCAACCTATTCAGTATCTTTATTCAAAGAATTTACGAAGAGTCGACTGCCGTACTATAAAAAAGGGAATATTCATTCATGATATTTATTCACCGATGACCGACTTCTAAGATTACTCTGTACTAAATTGGTTGATTAAATGACGGCTAACCTTTGGATCGTCTGTTCAATATTTGACTGGTTATCCCCAGGGACTGTCGGCTGTTTGGCTCCTAACTTGAACAGTATAGTGGGATTGTGATAACCGCCAAGCATGGGGGTTCATCAATGATTTATTTTTGAATTGGTTTTTAGCGAGTTAGGTATATCAATTTTCCAACTGGGAAGACAGTGAGGAACAACTAATTTGTTTTTCAATAAGTTGTCGGTCATTGTCAAACATGATTTTAACCTCGAGTGACGGCGGTCATTATTTCAAGAGAGGTAATCTGTTTTAAGTTATTAATCTTTACAAGTTGATGCCAACGAAAAGATCAGTGTTCATCTTATTTGTCAAACCGCATCTTGACATATTGTGATGGTTGTCGAGTCTTGAATGACAATGATTCTATTGGGAAGACCTAATCGCTTTGTAGTATAAGAACAGTTATGAGATACAGGATATTAGATATTCCAGGATTGCTTTAAGTGTAATGTTCACTTTTTATTAATAATCAGACAAAAATCAATATGTACATAGATATCGAAGCAAAACTGTTGTTATTCCCCTGCATATACGTGACATCATGAATCACACCATCTTGATCATTTATTTTTACTGATTATTTGAAAAAGCTTTTGTTAAATTAACATCATTTTGTCCACCAAATGCCACAAACTGTTGACCAGGCTTCAGTGTCATATTATTTGCATACCCTATCTAATTTGATCCTCATTGTTATAATGTGGAAAGCAACAAAAATGTTACTTTGGAATATATGAATATGAGATTTTAGTGATTTTGTAGTAGATGAAAGTTGATCTTATAAAGATGGCCAAGCTGGCGCAAAGATATATGCCAGTAAAAGAAATTCAAAAATCCAAGTACGTGCCTTTATGACACAATACTTTTCTCATCAGTTCTCTGAAATCAGTTTTGGTAGGTTTCGTGATTAAATGTAGCGTTAAACTAGATTTACGATCTTTGTCTAATCTGTTGTTTGAACCAGCGACTTAACGACTAGTGGCAAGCTATGTGTGATAGTGATATATTGGACGAAGAAATAAACTGGAAGGACGGCTAGCTAGACGGACATTGCAAAGTTACCCTCTAAAGTCAATATTTGCTTCTTAATAACCTCTCAGACTATTTGTTTGCTCCCGAAGTGAAATGTCCGGGTATGACCAAACATACCAAACACATCTCTGGTACAATATTATATTGACTATTATCCCTACCAGAAAGATTTCTACGGCTACGGTCAGTTATTTGACATCCCGAAATGTTACTTTTCCACCAATATGATATTGGTCTTCGGTTAATACATAGAATGATATTTTTACTTAAGTGTTGACTATTAATTGAAGCACATTGATATAGAAATCAGCCAATAGCGCAACACAATAGACATGACAGGCTTTTGATGAATCATTGATGAAATGATACAGCGCTTGTTTTGTCTACTATTCTGTATCATAAAGATTCTGTCATAATTGTTTGACTTTCATTAGGCATGCATGGTCTGATTTGCTGACACAAACGGATCTAATTCGACACTAATTATTGTAGACTCTTCAAGAAGGTATAAAATTTGATTGAATATTTTATGTTATGGGGAGGTAATTTTTTATTGATATGAAGTTGTGCTCATTAACATTTGCAGATTAAACCATATTTTTGCATTCAGGGTTTAATGATAAGTGCCAGAGAACCGCGCTACACGCCAAACACAACCGACAAACCAAACCTGCCGACACAACAAACTACGTAGACATTGCAAGAATAAAACAACACATACCAGATCCAATGAATGCACCCGGTGGGGAACGAAACGGCACATCGGACAGCGAACAACACCTGTAGGAGCATGTTTATATTTTCGAGATATTAAATATGGTCGTGTTTTGTTTTCTTCAATGTCGTTCCATCCGTCTGTTCATAATTTCCTTACACCTTCAAAACGAAAAGTTGTTAAACCCCACCTATTAACCACAAAAGCTTTATTACTTACAAACACAATTTTAGTAATTTTGATAGATAACAGAAAAGGTGGAGGGGTGCATCGGCCCAAAAGATACCACATTAATGTTCGTACGAATATTTCTTTACATAGATTTTACTTGTGGCACAGACGATGTTTCTGCTGACTGGTGAATGTAGACTTAATGAAGTAATAATCAGCCCCCTCCCCTCAGCCCCAGTGAGACTGGCCATCATTGTTCAGACCAGCACCTGCAGCCAGCAATGGGATTCCCAGATTTTAGTTTCTGTTTAGGGTCCGTCGGTACGTATGCCCCCCTCCCCCCGCCAAAATCCTGGATGCAGGCCTGATAATAATTACATCATCGAGAAATGTATCTTTCCCGACGAGTTTCATCGGCGCCCAGTCTATTGATTTGATAGTACTTTCATTATTTATTTCTTATAATTTGCATGTGTGGTTTGACTTATCCGTTGGGTTGTCTAATGGATTTGTATTTCGTTGTTTTTTGAAGTATAATTCTCCTGCACTTTCCACCTAGATTGTTCTTGAATAGAAGAGAGAAAAGTATGCCTTTATCCAAGAAGAAAATTCATCAGGCTTTTTTCACCACGGTATATTAATTCTTCTTAACATATATAAACAATGTATATGGAAATATATATAAGCAATGTTAATTCTTCCTGATTCTTTGAGTTTTTTATCAAAAGACATCGTAATTGGCCTTTTATTATCTTTCGTTACTCTGATGTGTAAAATTCAGTCGCAATTTCTCCATAAGACCAATCTTCTGATTTACTTAAAAAATCTATTAGATCCATATGATGCACACAAATAGTCACCTTTAAAAGGTACAGAAAACAACGCGTATGTAAGTCTCGTAGTCCATTAGGAAGTTATTTTTGGTGGATGCCACAAACAACCTTGAAGTTATTTTTGGTGGATGCCACAAACAACCTTACAGATCTTGTGGAGATGTTTATGAAACAATCAAGCAACAACACATGCATGCACATATGAAAGTACCGCATTTAGCTTACAATTGCAACCAAGATATACTAACGGAATTCCCGCCTCATAATTTTTATATCTTATGTGAAAAGTTTTTCTTAAGAGATGGTGAAATATCGTTGAATAAAATTTGTTTTGTCTGTGTGGAACCCTTTCGAACTCTTTATTCAGGTACACAGCAACTATCTAAACCCCCATGATGCGTTTCATGAAATACAGTCTTTGTCAGGTGGAGCTGGACAAGAGCTCATTGAGTAACAATCACCTTGTGCCTGGATAAACCTGTCCGGTTGGTTGCTGATACCCCGAAGTAATGTAAGGAGAGAGTATGATTTTTATACGTCCACATTCATAATGTGAACGTATTATGCCGTCGCCCCTGTCTGTGTGTGTGTGTGTGTGTATGTGTGTGTGTGGGTGTGTGTGTGTGTGTGTCTGTGGTTCGCCTACAGGGCGCAATTCTTCATGGATTTTCTTCAAACTTGGTATACTTATTCCTTATACCCCAAGGAAGATCCCTATTGTTTTGGGGGCATGCCCGACCCCCAGGGGCCGAGCCACGCCCATTTCTAGTATTTGTTTGTTTGTCGTCTACAGGCCACATTTCTTAACTTATAATCTTGAAACTTTGCATACACATTCTTTGTACCCTAAGGAGCATCCCTATCATTTGGGGTGCATGCCCGACCCCCAGGGGCAGAGCCACGCCCATTTTCTTTTCTTGTGTCTTTGTGTCGCCTACAGGGCGCAATTCTTACTGGATTTTCTTCAAACTTGGTATACTTATTCCTTATACTTGGTATACCTATTCCTTATACCACAAGGAAGATCCCTATTGTTTTTGGTGCATGCTCGACCCCCAGGGGCATAGCCACGCCCATTTCTAGTATTTGTTTGTTTGTCGTCTACAAGCCACATTGGTTAACGTATAATCTTGCAACTTTGCATACACATTCTTTGTACCCTAAGAAACATCCCTATCGTTTGGGGTGCATGCCCAACCGCCAGGGGCAGAGCCACGCCCATTTTCTTTTCTTGTGTCTTTGTGTCGCCTACAGGGCGCAATTCTTACTGGATTTTCTTCAAACTTGGTATACTTATTCCTTATACTTGGTATACTTATTCCCTATTGTTTTTGGTGCATGCCCGACCCCCAGGGGCATAGCCACGCCCATTTCTAGTATTTGTTTGTTTGTCGTCTACAGGCCACATTTCTTAACTTATAATCTTGAAACTTTGCATACACATTCTTTGTACCCTAAGGAACATCCCTATCGTTTGGGGTGCATGCCCAACCCCCAGGGGCAGAGCCACGCCCATTTTCTTTTCGTGTGTCTTTGTGTTGCCTACAGGGCGCAATTCTTACTGGATTTTCTTCAAACTTGGTATACTTACTCTTTATACTCTAAGGATGATCCCTATCGTTTGGGGTGCATGCCCAACCCCCAGGGGAGAGCCACGCCCATTTTTTTTTGTGTGTCTGTGTGTCGCCTACAGGCCGCAATTCTAACTGGATTTTCTTAAAACTTTGTATACTTACTCTTTACACCCTAAGGATGATCCCTATTGTTTTTTGGTGCATGCCCGACCCCCAATGGCAGAGCCACGCCCATTCCTTGTATTTATTTGTTTGTCGTCTACAAGCTACATTTCTTAACGTATCATCTTGAAACTTTGAATGATTATTCTTTGTACCCTAAGGAACATTCCTATCATTTGGGGTGCATGCCCAACCCCCAGGAGCAGAGTCACGCCCATTTTCTTTTTGTGTGTCGCCTACAGGCCACAATTCTTAATTGGTCATCTTGAAACTTAAAATACTTATTCCTTATACCCTAAGGATGATCCCTTTTGTTTTGGGTGCATGCCCGACCCCCGTGGGACAGCAACACCCATTTCTTGTATTTGTTTGTCTGTCGTCTACAGGCTGCATTTCTTAATGTATCATCTTGAAACTTTGAATGCACATTCTTGGTACCTTAAGGAAGATCTCTATTGTTTTTGGTGCATGCCCGATCCCCAGGGACAGCGCCACGCCCATTTTCTTTTTGTCTGTCTGTGTGTCAGCTACAGGCCACAATTCTTAATCGATCGTCTTGAAAACTTTTTTATACTTATTCCTTATACCCTAAGGCTGACCACTATTATTTTTGGTGCATGCCGGACCCCCTGGGACAGAGCCACGCCCAATGCTTTTGTGTCGTGTGTTCGCCTACAGGATGCAATTCTTAACAGATCCTTTTAAAACTTTACACACCTATTCCTAATACCCTAAAGATGACCCGTATTGTTTTTGGTGATTTCCTAACCCCTAGGGGCAGAGCCATGCCCATTTTTACTTCGTGTCTGTGTGTGTTGTCTACAGGCCACGATTCTTAATGGATCGTCTTTAAACTTGGGATATGTATTCCTTATAGCCTAAGGACGTCAACTGCATGTCCCGACTCCCACAGGCAAGACACGCCCAATTTTTGTGTTTGTCGTTTACAGGCCGCAATTCTGAATGAAGCAGCTTGGTACTTGTATTCCTTATAGCCTGAGGGCGTCCACTATTGATTTTGATGAATGTCCCGACCCCCAGGGGCAGGGCCACGCCCACTTTTTGCCTTTAGCGTTAGGAAGGCACAATTCTGAATGGATTATCTTGGTATACTTATTCCTTATACTCTAAGGACGGCAACTATTGATGTTGAGGCACGACCCTCAACGCTCAACAAACCAAACGCCTAGCCTTCTTGACAAAGTACCATATCAATCAAAGCAGGAATGTGGACGTATATTGTAGCGTTAGCGTTATGTTTAAAGGTTATTAAAGACGTGTGCAAGCGACATTGCTTGTATGACGTATGTCCAAGAAAAGATTACAGATTGTTGATCATTTCTTATGAACTATAAAACATATGTGAGGTATTGTATGAAAGATGGAGTTTTAACACCAACATCTAAAAAAGAAGGGAGAGCTGGTGTTCAAGGAAGTAGAACACTGCTATTTTCAAATTAAAAGTTGTCGACCTCATCGACATCTTATGGGAACTCACTTAACTAATATGGCGGCTTATACGTGTTTATATCACTGATTTAGATATGACTTAATATTTTAAGTGCTATCCCATGGGTTTTATTATTTTACTTAACCGCCAAAATACTTACAGATGTAAATAATGAATAATAAGTTGTTAAAACGTTTTCATAAGTTACACATGAAAGACTTTTTAGTAGTGGGTACGTGATCAATAGTATAAATCTAACTATTAATCGGGAGTACGCGAATCCCGGGTGATATTAAAATAGAATGTGCTTAAGGAATTACCACTAGTGTGCTTCAAAGTAGTTAACCAACACTTTAAATATGCATTATGTAAGATTCAGATAATGACAAATTAATATATTCTTCAAAAAACTAAAATAAAAAGACAAGCATTGTGACATTTTGTCGTCGGTGTAGCGTCGCTCTACGATCACCTCATTGCAACTTGAACTGCGACTCGTCGCTGAACCAAACTGTTCTACAAACTGTGACCATACCCTGTGTGTCTGAACCCATTGAAGTTGGATTTGACAATGTCGGCGTATTTCAAAACAACAGCTCTAACGGGGCGGTATCTGGCTCGTAATTTGGTTTCACGTAGGCATTTATGGATTGTCTGGTCCGAGATCCTACACCGTCCAGGAATTGCTGCTGCAGTAGAAGTCGCTGTTGTGAACTGTTTCCGCAAATGACTTAACCGTATGTGACGATCCAGGGCAGGCCGGGTCACTCTTGATTGGCCTGAACTTGGGCGGTCACGTGTTGAACTTCGCTGTCGGTACCTATCCCAAATGCAAGAAATGGTACTCTGGCAAACATTCAGCGTCCTGGCTACACCAGTCCTGTCTGTGATTCACCTGCTGCTTGTAACCGACCGATAACGTTGTT